>JAUMIR010000014.1:13523750-14774166 GCA_030847615.1 Gambelia wislizenii | reverse complement strand
TCTGAGGCATCTACCTGAACCACAAAAGGTTGCGTGGAGTTGGGGTGCTTTAGAATGGGTTCAGAGGTGAAAAGCTTCTTCAGCTTGTCAAACGCCCTTTGGCATTGGTCAGTCCACACAATCTTTTGGGGAGGCTTTTCTGCCTTCCCAGTTCATTTCTTCTCTCCCACCCTCTTGGTTTTCAACAGGTCAGTCAAAGGCAAGGCCACCTCAGCAAAGTCAGGGATGAAGGACCGGTAAAAATTAGCAAACCCTAGGAAGCTCTGAAGCTGCTTCCTGGTCCTGGGGGCCTCCCATGCAAGAACCCCTTTTACCTTCTCAGGGTCCATTTCAACCCCCCTGCTAGAGATGCGGTACCCCAAGTAATCTAAGCGGCTCTGATGGAATTCACATTTTGACATTTTGGCATACAAATGATTCTCTCCCAATTTACTAAGCACTTTCTTCACCAACTTCATATGGGATGTATAGTCCTCAGAGTAAATAAGCACATCATCCAAATACACTAGTACCCCTTTGTACAAGAACTCTCTCAGTACATCATTAATCAATTTCTGGAAAAATCCGGGGGCTCCACTGAGGCCAAATGGCATTACGCAAAATTCAAAAGCCCCTAGCTGGCAATTAAAAGCATTTTTCCACTCACCCCCTTCTTTGATTCGCACTCTGTAATAGGCCTCCCACAAGTCCAGTTTGGTAAATATCTTCCCCTTGGCTAAATGAGCCAGGATGTCTTTCATTAAGGGGAGGGGGTACTGATTTGTCATGCTGATAGCACTTGAGGATCTGTAATCAATACAGAGACGAAGACCCCCATCGCCTGAACAACAGTGGAGCCCCCAAGGGGGAGATCGTAGGTCTGATGAACCCTCGGGCCAAGTTTTTATCTATGAACTCCTGGAGGGCGTCCATTTCCGCTGGTGTCATGGAGTAAATCTTGGGTTTGGGCAACACTGCCTTGGAAACTATTTCAATTGCACAGTCAAACAGCCTGTGGGGGGGGTAGAATGTCACATTCCTTCTCTTCGAACACAAACTGCCACTGTTTATATTCCACCAGTAACCCTTTCATTTCCCCTTGAAGCAGAACGGTTTTACAGTTCCTCGGCTTGGCCTCTAGAGAGATCCCCCCCTCAGCGGGGCCTCACCCACCCCATGTTCCCGCACACACAAAGGGTCTGTAAAAGTCACAGTCTCCTTTACCCAGTCTATGGTAGAGTTGTGGAATTTCAGCCAGTTTAAGCCCACTACTGCAGCTGGAACTAAACCCGGGGCTATCACAAATTGGAGCTCTGCCTGATGATTCCCCATCTTCATCTGTACTGGGCCAGTCATTCACCTTGTGGGGGGGCCCTTCATCATCCCTCCGTCCATCTGAGACAGCCACACTGCCTTGTCTAGCTTAATGGTGCTAACTGCAAGTTCACTGACCAAGGAGGGGTGAATTAGTACCTGGGTACTTTCAGAATCTACCATTAACATCACTTTTCGGGGGACCCCCTTGTTTGCAACCTCTGTTTTGGCTTTTAGGAAAAAAGGGCCACCATAGCACTTGGGCGCCCTTCGGGATTAGCCCGCCTTTGGGCGCTTAACAGGGTGGGCTGGAGCCGTTTCCCACCAGCTCAGCATCAGAGGAGGACCTACTGTCATCCGGTTCCTCTGAAGACTCTCCTACCGCGTGGCCTGGCATCAAGGCGCACACCTCTGCTTTGGTCTTGGGCTTGAATGGCATCTTGGGTGCCGTCGACTTCCCCTCTGCCTTCTTGGGCCTCTCTTTTGCTGGAGGGTCTCGAGGTTGTTTCTCTGAGCATTTGGCTATGCGGTGTCCATTCTTCCCGCAGTGCAGACACAAGCCTTTTCACATCCTTCGCTCCCTCTCCGACTCCCCTGCCGTGCCACCAGCTGGTTGGGCCATCTTAGCTTTCTTCCCAGTAGACCCAGTGGGCTTTCCACTGAGCCCCTGACGTTGCCGGGCCAGCTTGATGCTCTGTCTCAGGGTTTCCACCTCCCCAGCCAGCCGTACCAATCACAAGAGGGTTTCGGGGTTCCCTTGGATCAATGCCCACTCGAGGATGTCTGCGTTAAGGCCATCCTGAAAATACTGCACCTTAGTAGCTTCGGTCCAGTTGGGAATCTGGCTAGAAAGGCAGTGGATTTCGCGGCAGAATTCGGAGGCGTATTCGGCCACGTCTCGGGCCTTGGCCCAGTTGCTGGAGTTCTGTGCGTGCACGACTCACCCTCAGGGTGTCTTCAAACTGAGCTTGTAGGGCCATCATGAAGTCGTGGAAACTCCCCATCCCTGGAGCCCCCATGTCGTAGAACCCCACCAGCCATTGCGCCACCTCTCCCTCCAGCTGGTTGGAGACATACTGCACCTTCTCAGCCTCTGTGTGGAACTCTTCTTCCCATTGGGACATGAATCCCATCACCTAGATTAAGAAGTATGGCAACTTTGCGGCATCCCCATCAAAGGTGGCTTTCAGATTTCGATGCTTGAGCCCACGAGGTCTTTCCCATGGCTCGACCAGGCCAGCCCCCACAGGGGGTTCTGGGCCAGGAACCTGCGGGACAGGGGCCCCAGCAGGCACAGCGGGGACCCCTCCCCCTGGAGCTGGAGCTGGCAACTGCAGGTCCTGGGGAGGTTGGGCCCCTCCCGGGATGGCCAGTTGCTGAGGCAGTCTCTGCAGGATCTCTAAGAGACTTGTCTGCATGACCTCCATTTGTTGCTTCAGCTGCTGTACCTCATCCTCCAGTTCTGAGCGTGGAGGTTTCACCCCAGGTTCTCGGTACCTCTCAGTTAGGGGTCTGTCCCACCATCGGGACCTGCGTTCTTCCCAACCTGTCTCTTTTGGCCAGAGCCAACTGGCTCCCATGGCCATTCCAGCTCCACGCGCTGTAGTCTCAGAAAAGGGTAGGCTGCCCCTCCCCAGGGCTTGCCTGGATCCCAGCTCTATGAGGTCAAGGGGAAGGGTCAGCTTTCCAGCTCTCCGCCAGGCTCTGCTCTTCCTCTGACACGCTTGCACCATCCCCCGGCACGTCTGCACCATCCCCTGGCACGCCGCTCCCTGGCCACCACCTGTGGCCAGGCCTTTCTCCGTCTGGGTTCCAATCTCTGCGTCGTCAGAGATTGTGGGTAGAACTCCAAAATTAAGTATGATTTGTGAGTCTCAGCTTAATGTGATGTACCAGGAACACACGCTTACATTTACTCAATAAGAATTATTTATTAAGCAAGGATACGTGTAGCAGGAACATAGGCAAAGCTGAGACTAAACACAACATAACACAATTTCCAGATAAACCCTTGCAGCATGAGAATGGCATGCAGGGAGATTCGTGGGCAGCAAGACAGCTCCAGGTGCTGTGACCTTGGGCTGCTTTGGAGAACAGCGTTCCCAGGCCCACAAAGGGCAGGCTGGCACCCACCCAAAGGCTGAGAGGCCCAGGCAAGGAAAACAGGCCAAAGCCTTATCTTCTTCGTGGTCTCTGTGAATCACACAGTTGGGTTACTCCTGCGCCTGCGCAGAGCTTCGGAAACTTCTAGAATCGCTAGGCAGAATGTGCTTTCATACATTTTTGGCGGTAACTCCGCCCATCCTAACGGTCCCTTATAAGGGTTCCCACCTAAAGTCCCCTCAGTTCCTTTCTTTCCACCGCTACTTCTGTGCGCTAGGTGTTTTTGAGATTTTATTGACGACTCTGCGGTATTGTGATTTATGATGTCGACTAAAGGGGCATTTAAGCAGTGCGTGATCTGCCAAGCGAAGCTCCCAAGCATTCCCGCTGCTTGATCTGTTTGGGAGAATCCCACAATGTAGACGCTTGCATCCATTGTAAAGCTTTCACCCCGCAGGCCAGGAAACATAGGCTCTCACGCCTTAAATCCTTCTTATATGAAAAGGCCTTGCTCCTGACCGCACCACCTGCCTCTGCTTCGGCTCCTCCATTGGAGTCTCGGGGCCATGAACGCTCCCGGTCCCCACCGTCCTCTGGTCAGAAGCGCCGTCAGTCTCGAAGCCCTTCGAGGCGTCGTTCCACTGCGTTGGATCCCGAGGCCTTACACTCTGCCCATCGACGTGTATCCTCGGATTCGACTCGAGACCGTTTGGAGAAGACTACCGAGCCAACCCCATCGACCTCTAAGCAGGCTATGGGTGAAAAGGAGCCCTCTTCCACTGCTTCTGCTTCGTCCTCGGAACCAGCTAAGAAAAAGAAAAAGGAGAAGCATCTCTCCAAACACTCAGAGGGCAAGAAGGATAAAGATAAAAGAGCCAAGCTGGCGGAGCGTGTTGTTCCACAAGTCCCTCCTCGGGATCCGAAGGGCTCTGATGATGCGTTCCTTCGCTCTCCACCTCCGTCCACTCCTGATGTGGCAGCCCGTGATTTGCGGACCCCTCCTCGATCTTTGGATGTTGTGACTGTGGAGCTTTCCCCTGCCGTGGATGTTGCAAAGCGTGTGGAATCATCACCAGCTCTAGTTGTGTCACGGGACCAACTTCTCCGATGTCACTCTTCGGACATCGACGTGGAGATTGTCGAATCCGAAGAACTGCCTCGACCTCTCATTCCCTCCATCAGAGAGGATGTGCCTGCTTACTCTGCATATGATTTGGCCCGTTCCATTTGCAGAAATCAGCTGGGCTCTCCATCGGGGTCACAGATCTTCAACCCCAGAGGAGATCTTATTGAGGTACCACAACCCTCGCTTCCGAGACCAAGTTCTCGCTCGCCTGTGATTTTGGATGTTGCTTCACCACGAGATGCTACTGTTCAGGTTTCGCTGCTTGGGCTCCGACCTCTGCCACGGACTCCACCAACCCCACAGCCTCGCTCTCCCACGCCAACTCGGCCTAGAAGCCGTTCGCCTGATACATCTTCGTCTGAGTCAGTTGCTTCCTCGGACTTCTACAGGCCTTATCTACCGTCTCCGAAGTCAGAGCTGATGGACGACGATTCCACTTCCCCGACAGATGATGTCAGAGCCTTCGGGGAACAAATGGTGAGGATGTCACACGCTCTAGACTTGAAAGTCGAGGACCGGCCAGCTGACCCTGTGGATCCCATTTTTCAGAGGATACAATCAAAAGCACCACCATCTGCGATCTTACCTGTCCTACCTTCCTTACTGAAACTGGCCCAAGGGTCTTGGAAAAACCCTTCTTCGATACAATCCACATCCAAAAAGATTGATAGGCTGTACAGGGTTGGCGGAGAGCATGTTGACTGGTTGCAAAACCACCCGAAACCGAACTCGGTAGTTGTGGAAGTGGCCCAAAACAGGAAGCAACACCAGCCCTTGTCTTCCCCTCCAGACCCTGAGGGTAGGAAGCTCGACATCATGGGCAAGAAGATATATTCAGCAGCTGGGTTGAGCTTCCTTGTTGCTAATTACTCGGCGTGCATGGGAGCATACCAGCAAGTGTTATGGGAACGGATGAACATCTTGATCAAAGATCTTCCTGAAGAACGGCGCAGAATGGCGGAGGCTATACAATCTGAGGCACAATCTCTTGCTGGCCTTCAAATGAACTCGGCCAGACATGTGGCAGACTGCGCAGCAAAAGCCATCGCTGGCTTGGTAGCCCTAAGACGACATGCTTGGCTACATTCTTCTGGCCTCACGCCCCAGGCATCAGCAACAATTGAAGATCTTCCCTTTGACGAGTTGGGCTTGTTCAACGGTTCTACTGATGACAAACTCGAATTCGCTCAAAAGATGAGAAGTATGGCCAGGAAGTATGGTATGGGCTCCACCTCCACCTACCAATACCGGCCCAGAGGGAGGTATCCATGGCAGGCTCCACCCTATGGCCAACAATCAAGGCAGGGGTACTCCGGTCAGACCTACCGGTGTTCCCGTTATGTTCCGTCCACTTCTCCAGCCTCTTCGGTGAGGAGCCAGGGCTCGGGCTCCAGACACCGACAACAGCCCAGGCAACGACCCAGGGACCAGGGTTGAAAGAAGTTCTAACCCTCCTATTTGATGATCTCTTTGTTTCTCCTTAGATTCCTCTCTTCGGGGATCGACTGTCCAACTACCAAGACGCCTGGTTTTCAGTGACTTCAGATCGATGGGTATTCCAAATTGTCCGAACAGGCTATTGGATAGAATTCGACACTCTGCCTCTGACGGAACGGGTTCGTTCAACACCGCCCTCCCCTCCCCTCCTCGAGGAGGTGGACACTGCTGCAGAAGGGGGCCATCGAACCCGTCGACCCCGATCTCCATCACCTCTGCTTCTTCTCGAGGTACTTTCTGGTCGACAAGAAAGATGGCGGGCTGCGTCCGATTCTCGACCTTCGCAGAGTGAACAAGTACATTACTCCAAAAAAGTTCAGGATGGTCACCTTGGCTTCGATCCTTCCACTTTTGAGGCAGGACGACTGGTTTGCATCCATAGACCTGAAGGACGCCTATTTTCACATCAGGATCCACCCGGCCCACAGGCGCTTCCTGGCATTTCAGGTCGGGACCGCCGTCTTCCAGTTCAGAGTTCTCCCCTTCGGTCTCTCCACCGCTCCTCATGTCTTCACAAAGTGTATGGCAGTGGTAGCGGCCTTTCTTCGGCAGCGGGGTGTAGAAATCTTCCCTTACATCGACGACTGGCTGATTGTTGCACAGACTCGTCATCAGCTCAAACTCGATATTGGCCTCTCCTTAGATGTCTTAGACTACCTGGGACTTGTTGTCAACATCGAGAAATCCCAACTCCTGCCGACGCAGGTGATTCAGTTCATTGGTGCACGTTTGAACTTTTTAACCATGACAGCTTACTTGCCTCGGGACCATTTCGACACCCTCCGTTCCCTAATCTATACCTGCCGTCGGTCAAGAAGGCTCCCGGCACACTCAATCCAAGTGCTCCTTGCCCACATGGCGGCTATGACTTACGTGACTTGGCTTGCCAGACTTCGGTTCCGCCCTCTCCAGCATTGGTTTCTGCAAGTATTCAACCCTCTTCACGATCTTCCAAACAAGATGCTCACTATGCCGATAGCGGTTGAGAGGTCACTGGACTGGTGGCTGGTACCGGGCAATGTTTTGTCGGGCATGCCCTTCGACCTTCCTCAACCGGACGCCTCTTTGACAACGGACGCGTCGTTGCAAGGATGGGGAGCGCATCTCGACTCCTACGAGATCCGAGATTCATGGAGCATGGAGGAGCAAGCCCTCCACATCAACGTGTTGGAGCTCCTCGCGGTTCAGAAGGCGTTGAGGGCCTTCAAGCCCCTGGTGAGGGGCAAGACAGTACTAGTGCTGACAGACAACACGTTGGTCATGTACTACATAAACAAGCAGGGAGGCACGAGATCGCCACATCTTCTCCAACTCACGCTGGACATATGGGAATGGTGTGTGACAAGAAAAGTGTTTCTACAATCCATTCACCTACCAGGGGAAGAAAACACTCTTGCCGATGGACTCAGCCGTTCGAGTCTCTCCATCCACGAGTGGCAGCTTCACAGGTCGGTCACTCTAGACCTGTTTCGAACCTGGGGGTTTCCTCAAGTGGATCTTTTTGCTTCGCCCGAGAACGCCCAGTGCCCCCAATTCTGCTCGAGGCGCCCAGCTCCGAGGTCGAGGGGAGACGCGTTCCTGTTTCGATGGTCGGGCCCGCTACTGTACCTATTCCCCCCATTCCCGTTGCTGACAAGGGTGATCACCAAGCTTCATCGGGACAGAGCGAACGCCATCCTCATCACACCATGGTGGCCTCGGCAACGGTGGTTTGCAACCTTGCTTCGGTTGTCGAACCGACGTTTCATCCGCCTTCCATCCCGTCCAGATCTGCTCACCATTCAGGACGGCAAGGTCAGACATCCCGACCTGGACACTCTAAACCTGACTGCCTGGAGGTTGACCCTGTGACTCTCCCTTCGGGTTCGACCCCTTCGGGTTCGTCCTCGGTACCGAGGCAGCCTGCACCTCTATACCCAGACGTCCAAGCCGTCATCGATGCGGCAAGGAGGCCGTCCACCAGGAGATCCTACCATTATAAGTGGAAGAAGTATGAAAGCTTCCTGGCATCCCAGGATTCACCCCTTGACCAATTCTCCATCCCAACAGTCCTCGAATTTCTTCTCCACCTTTCTTCTGCGGGCCTGTCACTGTCTTCAATCCGGTGCTTCTTGGCGGCCATCTCCACTGAATTCCAGGCGAGGGGTCTCCCTTCCCCCTTCGTGGATGCCACGGTGAAGAGTTTCTTGAAGGGCTTTGCGAACCTCCATCCCCCAGTGGTTGAACCGACACCGTCTTGTAGCCTCGAATTGGTCCTCTCACAGCTAGTCCGCCGACCATTCGAGCCAATGGCTTCCACAGACCTCCGGCTGCTTTCCTGGAAAACGGCATTCCTTGTGGCCATCACTTCGGCGCGTCGGGCTAGTGAACTCTGTGCCTTGAGATTGGATCCTCCCTACACGGCTTTTCACAAGCATAAAGTGGTCCTCCGTCCCAACATCTCCTTCTTACCGAAGGTGGTCTCCAGCTTTCACCTCAACCAAACTATCACTCTCCCCGCTTTGATGCAGGACCCGAAAGACGATTTTGAACGCACCTTTCATCTGATGGACGTCAGAAGGGCTTTGGCTTTCTACATTCATCGGACTGCGTCCCACAGAAAGTCACCCAAACTGTTTGTGTCGTATGCTGAATCGAAACTGGGAGAACCCATCTCTTCACAGAGACTATCGAAGTGGGTGACATCGGCCATCACTCTCTGCTACAAACTGGCAAAGAAGCCTCTGCCTTCTCAGATTTGAGGACACTCTACGAGAGCTGTCTCCACTTCGACAGCCTTTCTCTCTGGGGTGCCTCTAGAGGACATTTGCAGAGCTGCAACCTGGTCATCACCTTTGACTTTTATATCTCATTATAGAATTGATTCTCGTTCTAGGAATGAGGCAGCCTTTGGGAAGGCTGTGTTGTTATCTTCCATACAATGAGTGAGTGTTTACGTTGCCAAGTCATTGTTGTTACATGTTTTAATCATTTCAATTAATAATGTGCTTTTAGTATTTTACTCTCAAATGGTTGATGTGTATGGTATATAAGTGTAGGACATACCCACCTCCTGGATGGAAGCTTGCCAGTCTACACCCAACTGTGTGATTCACAGAGACCACGAAGAAGATGGACAGGTTGCTTACCTGTAACCATAGATCTTCGAGTGGTCTTCTGTGAATTCACACAGACCCGCCCATCCGCCCCTCTATGTCCTACTACATCATATAAACATGCTTAATGTTCCTGGTGCTGCATATTGCGGCGTCATTCAAGGAAATGAGGGGACTTTAGGCAGGAACCCTTATAAGGGACCGTTAGGATGGGTGGAGTTACCGCCAAAAATGTATCAAAGCACATTCTGCCTAGCAATTCTAGAAGTTTCCGAAGCTCTGCGCAGGCGCAGGAGTAACCCAACTGTGTGAATTCACAGAAGACCACTCGAAGATCTATGGTTACAGGTAAGCAACCTGTCCTTACCAACCTCATGTCAGGATCTTCCATGGAGTCTACTCTAATGCCCAGAATTCAGGGATGAGCCTGACAGGCTTTTTTGTTTCAACAGCTGGCTCTTTATGGGACAGGGCTTTTAATAATGTGTTATACTGTCTCTATTGGTTGCTTTTCAATAGGTATGCTTTCAAATTGGTTTGCTTTTTTTGGATAGCTTAATTATCTTTTAACTTTGATACGCTTTTAGTAATGTGAACTTCTATCTGCTTCTGTTTCTATTTTTGTAAGCTGCCTTGAATCCCTGGGCTGAGAAAAATGTGGGATATAATATCACCATCACTGCCATTGCCACCAGTGGCTGGTTGCTCCCATGTCAACGAGGTGCTGAATAGGCTTTGGACTTTGCTTAAACCTATTTGGAGTACAGAGTCCAGCACCACGGACAGCTCCTTTAAAGTTCAAGTGTACATCCGGAATGGATTCACAACCCCTTTGACACAGAAGCCACCAGTTCCCACTACCTATAGCTCCAGAAATTTGTCCTTGTGAAGTGAAGTATCCCCCAAAATAACAAGGTGCAATACACTGAGTTCATTTGCAGTTTCCTTCAAGGAAAAAGAAGAAGAGAGCTTCTAATTTTCCTGCCTCAAACAAAAGGAAGATGAAATGCAAAATAACAGCAGATTTGGCATTTTCAAGTTGAGCAAAAAGTCTTGCTAAGCAGTTAGATGTGTTGTCAACTCTTTGATAAGGGGAAATGCAGCTAAAGGAAGAGAAGGAAAAAGGTGGAAGATGCCTGACTTTCAGGTCACAGGCTTCATGATCAGAATCTCTGAAGTTCAGAAGGTTGACTATGTTTTTTTTTATATTACTTTTTATTATTTCATTGAGACTCATACATATACATTTAACATTAACATCATTCTACATTTATTATTCTATCAATTTAAAAGATAAAAAACAGAATGACTTCCACTGTACGAAATAACACCAAGATTTTGTTCTATATCTAGCTTAATTTCTTCCTTCCTAAACCCAATAATAGCGTCGTTCAATTGTAACTTCTTTTTCTTTCTTATGTTAATCTCCTCTCATCTCATTCTGTAATTCTCTTCCTGCTCCTTATTCCTCTTCCCTTCCTTTCTCGTTTCCTACATCCGTGTCTTATTCCCTTATACATCTTATCTATATTCCATGTTGCGATAATTTTATTTTATATTTTATATCTCTATATCTCTATCAATATTCCATCTTTTCCTGCAATAACTAATCACAGGTTGCCATTCTATTTCTGTCTTTTCTACTAATTCCTGGTTTAATATTCTAGTTAGTTTATCGTTTTCTCTCATTATTAGTACCTTCGTCAGCCAATTTTCTATTAAGGGTTCTTCTTTATTTCTCCACTTCGCCGCTATAACCAACCGAGCTGCCGTACATAAGTATAGTATTATTCGCCAATACTTTCTGTCTTCTCGTGTTGCCAATATTGAAGTCATGTTCAGGAGGTATAACTTTGGACTAAATTCAAATTTGATATTAAACATATTCTGTATTATCTTGTGTACTTTCTGCCAAAATTTATGTATAACCGAGCAAGCCCACCACATATGTCTGAGTGTACCCGCTTCTTTTTCACATTTCCAACATTCCTTCCCTTTCTGTCCATACATCTTATGTATCCTGCTTGGGGTTAAGTACCATCTGTTGCATATCTTGAAACAGTTTTCTTTCAAGTCTTGACATGCTGTGAACTTTTTTGTTTGCCTCCATGCTTGTTCCCATTCTTCCAAATGAATTTCTTCTCCAGCATCTCTAGCCCACTTAATCATAGCTTCTCTTATTGTTTCTGTTTCAAGCTGTCTGGTAATGAAGCAATTATATAGTCTTGCTATCTTCTTTCTTCTATCATCCCATATGATCTTTTCATAATCCATCTCCTCCTCCATAAAACCGTGTTCACCTTCATCTTTCTTGAACCTGCTGTATACTTGTTGATACGAGAACCAATTAAATTGCCATCCCTCCTGTTGTAATTCTTCTCTCGTCTTTATTCCCATCTTTCCTTTTCCTTCCTTCTTAAACAGTTCCTTGTAGACGATCCATTTATCTGTTTTGCCTAAACAACCCCATCTTCCAAGAAAGGCCTCTACCGGCGATATCCATTTCGGCATCTTCCCAAAGTAATGCCTATATATTTTGTTCCAGCCTTGCAACAGTGCTCTTCGTACAATATGATTGGTGAAATCTTTGTGTATAGCAGCCTTGTTATATCCTAAATAGGCATGCCAACCCAGCCTTAATCCAGCTCCTTCTAAAGTTAGTAGTTTTTGATCTCCTAGTTTTATCCATTCACTTAACCAAACTACTACGCATGCCTTGTGGTAGGTTTGTAGGTCCGGCAGATCTAATCCTCCCTTTTCTGATTTTTCAATTAATGTTTGCCACTTTATCCTCGCTTTCCAACCGTTCCATATAAAGTCACTTAAGTCTCTCTTCCAGGTTTTAAATGGCTTGTCGTTCATTATAATTGGCAAATTTTGAAACAGAAACATTAATTTAGGGAGGACAGACATTTTAATTGCTGCAATTTTTCCCATTAGTGAGAGGTTTAATTTAGACCAAGTTGCTAAGTTTGCCTTGATTGTTTTCCAGGTTATTTCATAATTATTATCGTATAAATCCAAGCTCCTGCTAGATATCCATATCCCGAGATACTTCACCTTCTGTTCTAATCTACATTTAGATCTTTCACTTAAGATTTCTTGCTCCTTTTTGGATAAATTTTTGAGAGGACTATCGTTTTGTCTTTGTTTATTTTAAATCCAGCATATGTACCAAATTCTGCTATGATTTCCATTAAGTGACTCACATTTTCAATGGGGTTTTCTAATATGATCGCTACGTCGTCGGCAAATGCCCTGACCTTATATTCATAGTTCTTAATTTTTAGTCCTTGTATCTTTTTGTCATCCCTAATTTTATTCAATAGAATCTCAAGCACTGTTATGAAAAGCAGCGGGGACAGAGGGCATCCTTGCCTAGTTCCTTTTTGTATTAGGATCTCTTGCGTCTTTTCACTGTTTATAAGAATTGAGGCTCTTTGTTCCATATATATTTGCCTTATATTGGCTGTCATAAAGTGCCCGAATCCCAATTCCTCCACTGTTCTGATCAAGCAGCACCAATTGATGTTATCAAAGGCCTTCTCCGCATCTGCAAATATTATAGCTGCTTTGCGATCATTATTCTTCTCCAGAAATTCCAATGTGTCAACTATATATCTGATATTAGTTGAAAGCAACCTTCCTGGAAGGAAACCGCTTTGATCAGTGTAAATTAGTTCTTTTAATATACCTCTTATTCTATTTGATAACATACTGGCATAGATTTTGTAATCCACATTCAAAAGGGATATCGGGCGATAGTTTTTGGGATCAGTTTTTTCTTTGCCTTCTTTCCAAATTACAGTGACATTTGCCATCTTCCATGTGTCTGGCATCCCTTCTCTATGGATCAGGTTGATCGTTTCTAGAAGGTGACTTGCTATTTCTTGCTCAAACATCTTATAAAACGTATCCGTAAAACCATCTGGTCCCGGCACCTTGCCCCTTTTTAAATCCTGGATTGCCTTGGTTAGTTCTCCCATAGAAAAGGACTGGGAAAGTTTCAGCTCATGGTCTTCCGGTAGTCGAGCAAAGTTATTTTCTTTTATATAATTATTCATCTTATTAACCCAAGCTTCTCCCTGTTTTTCTTCTTTATATAATGAAGCATAGTAATTTACAAAGGCCTTCTTAATATCCTCCTGGAGCATTAAGACTTCTCCTTCCACTCTTATTTCATTAATCATCTTATCTTTCTCCTTTTTCAGTCTATAGGATAACCATCTCCCCGTCTTGTTAGCTTGTTCAAATGTCCGCTGCTTTATTTTTTTCATCTTCTCTTCAATTTCTTCTACCATCGTTGTATTAATAGATCTTTTTATCAATTCTATTTCTTTTATTAGTACTTTGTTTTGCGGTCTTTCTCTCAGTCTGTTCTTTTTCCTTCAATTTTTGTAGGAGCCCCTGATCTCTATTCTTCCTAGCTCTAGCTTTTTCTGTGCCCTTTTGCAAGAGTATCCCTCTAATAGTGGCTTTAAAGGCATCCCACACTATTTTCATTTTTATGCCTACTTTTTTATTTTCCTCGAAGAATTGACTTATCCTTCTTTTCATTTTTACCACGAACTCTTCATCCTTCATTAGGTCCTCTTTAAACCTCCAAGAGTATTCTCTTTTGAAAAGTGTCATTTTCAGGTTTATCGGATTGTGGTCAGATATCACTTTTGGCATTATCACCATCTCCTTTATCCTTGACAGCAAAGTCTTCGATGTTCAAGACATGTCAATCCTCGACATCGTCTTGTGGGCTTCCGAGTAGTATGTATATCCTTTCTCCATCGAATACTTGGCCGTCCATAAATCTGCTAGTTGGAATTCTTCCATTAAGTCTAGGCATAACTTAGGAAGTTTGCCCTGGTTCTTCCTCGTATCTTCTCCCGATCTGTCTCTTCTTGCATCTAGCATGCCGTTAAAATCTCCAGTTAAGATTATCAGCCCTTTTTCAAATTTGGTCATCTGCGTATGTAGTTCCCTGTAGAATCTTTCTTTTCTCTCTAATGGTCCATAGATTGCAATTATGTATATTTTTTCATTATTCAAATTTAACTCTATTCCAACCAGGTGCCCTTCATTATCGTTAAGTATTTGCTTTACTTCATATTTTTTATTTACATATATTACCACCCCCTTTTTCTTCCTAGGTGATAGAGACACAAATTCTTGGCCTAATTTAAAATTTTTAAGATATTTGCTCTCACTTTGGCGTATTCTAACTTCCTGGAGACAAGTTATGTCTGCCTTGCTTTTTTACAAATAATGGTATACTTTCCGTCTTTTGATTGACGTATTGAGGCCCTTCACATTCCATGATATTATGTTTAATGTCATTTTTTATTCCTCCTCCTCTTCTTCATTTCCTCCTTCAGCTTTCCCATTTTTTTCCTCCTCCTCATCTCCTTCTTTATCAGGTTCTTGTTGTGACACTTCTTTCCCTTCCTATGAGCTATTATCGCTCTCCTCTTTGTCTTCTAGATCTTCTGCTTTCTCACTATTTTTTGGATGTTGCCTTCCCCCTTCTCTGTGTCTTTTCCTCTTTCTTCTATCTTCATCCTTCTTTTCATCCTCTTCAAGTCTACTCATCATTTCTTTTACTTTATCGGTTGAGTTTATTCTATATCTTTTCTGCTTATATGTGAAGGAGATTCCCTCTATTTTGTCCCATCTGAAATTCACGCCCAGCCTTGTCAGTTTTTGAGTGAGATGTTTGTACTCATATCGTCTTTTAAGAACCTCTGCTGGAATATCTTTATATATCTGAATCTCTTGTCCCTCAATCATTAATTTTCGCATGTAGTTTGTTTGGATGATTTTCTCTCTATACCTCGTCCTCGTAAAGGAGATTACAATGTTCCTAGGCAGTTTCTTTTCTTTTGCAATTGCTGAGCTGGCTCTAAACATCCTGTCAATCTCACTTTCCAAAACCCCTTCTGGTTCTTCCATGTAGTTTGCCAACGCCGGTATCAGTCTTTCTTGTAAATTTTCATACATTCTTTCCGGTAGGCCTCTCAGCTTAACGCATTTCTCTCTATATCTTATCTCTTGGGAGAGGTTGGTCTGTTTTACACTATCCAAGTCTTTCCTCATAATTGATGTTTCGTTTTCTAAATTTGTAGTTCTATTCTTCACATTTTCTACCTCCCCTTTAATTTCTTTTATCTCCGTTGTCATTTTATCCAGCCTCTTCTCTATTCTAGCAAAATCTAACTTGATATCTTTTTTCAGATTCCTAATTTCTTCCTTTATCTCTCGTTTAAAAGATTTAAGTTCTTCCAAGATCTGGACATTTATATCTGTTTGTTTGGGCGGCATGTCTATAGAAGTTCTTCTTACTGTTGACACTTGGGAGGTAGTGTATGCCCTTGGTCTCAAACCAGAGGCCATCCGTGGATCAATATACTTATACTATATACTTATGATTCTACTGAATGTGCCTATAATGATACTTCTTTATGATCAATGCTTCCTTATCTTTGTACTTCCTTACACAAATTTCCCGTAACTATGGGGTCACTTAAACCTTAATAATGATCTTATACATACCAATCAACATACAAATCCCTTTGCTTTTAATATGCTAACCGTTCCTTAACCTCTTTTTATATATATATATATATATATATATATGTTCTATATATATATTTATTGTTGTTGATATTTTAAGTTGAAGGGTTTTGTTTTGTTTTGTTTTGTCTTGTTATGTTATTTTAGTTGGTCTTCTATCAAAGTCTTAATCTTAGTCCCGGAGCTGTTAGTCACACTCTCAACTCTTTCTGTCTGCCCCTATCACTCCTCCATTATCACCAGCCTCCGTCTGCTCCGTCCGATGCTCCCAGCACTCTCCGTCTGCCTCCGTCACTCCTCCGCTCTCCCCAGCCTCTGTCTTCTCCGTCCAATACTCCCAGCACTCTCCGTCTGCCTCCGTCACTCCTCCGCTCTCCCCAGCCTCCGTCTTCTCCGTCCAATACTCCCAGCACTCTCCGTCTGCCCCGTCACTCCTCCGCTCCCCCCAGCCTCCATCTGCTATATCCCACACTCTTAGATCCTTCCGTCTGCCTCCGTCACTCCGCCACTCTCACCAGCCTCCGTCTGCTCCGTTTCACTCTCTTCGTTCCAGCCCTATGGCTGATGGAACTGCATACCCTCAATTTGGAGAAGAGAACACTAGGCAGGGCAGGGGTGGCAGTGAGAAGAGACTGACATTGAAACTTAATCCAGAAAAGACAGAGGTGCTCCTGGTCAATTGAAAGGTTGATCAGGGACTCAAGATTCAGCCTGTATTAGATGGGATTGCACTCCCCCTGAAGACACAAATTCACAGTTTGAGTGTACTCCTGGACTCAGCCTTGAACCTGGATGCCGAAGTTTCTGTGGCAATCAGTGCTTTTGTACATATAAAGCTTGTGTACCAACTGGTCTCTACACTTCCCACTCAGTGTACTCCACAATGTTTATAATCCAGTTCACAGTTGTAATCCAGTCCACGATTTAGAACCTTCTCTCAGTCACAGCACTCTCCTCCCTTCTCCACTCCACTCCAGATTTTTGCTTTCTCTTATCCTCCTTGTCTGTTCCTTCTCCTCCTCTTTCTCTTTCCCACAGCTGTTTGCAGTTAATTAGCAAGCCGTGATGCAGTTCTATTACTTTTTTCCTTTGTTTTATTGTTTTATTTTATCACCCTTTATCTTCCCCTTTCCCCTTTTATCTCTATCCTGTTTTGAACAATATCGCTGAATATACCAGCCTGTTATTTTATTTCCTGTTACAAGAAAAGGAAACTTGGAAGAGGAGAAAGCTTATAAATATCCACTATACAAGTACTTTCCTCTGACCAGAGGCTTTTCATTAATAGACTCTAGATGAGGGCCAACTGTTGAAGGTAAAGTTGACTTCTTTGGGTTATTTCCACCACATTTGTATTATTTAACAATGTCACGCACAAAAGTAGGGTGGAGAAATGAGGACTAATGCCTTAAGGCTTCAGAGGCAGCAATGGCTGCTCAGCCTGCCAACTTGTACTTGAGGGTGGGAATCTTCCCTTTTCCCCCCAAGATCCAATTTAGACAGCTACTGCGAGCCCCAATATTAATATACCTTCCCAGGCATGTAATTGGGGTGGTCCTTTAATCAGACCCCCCCCTTTGCTGCTTCTGAACAACAGGTCCCCACGGAACCCCGTTAGAGCCTGTCCGACGTCCTCGCTCCCCCTGCTGGAAGGTTGACTATCAAGAGGATTTTTGTTCATATATTCTGGAGAAGTGATCCAAGCTAATTGAATGATAGTGATATGGGGTGTGAGTTGAGTGGTGGTTAAGTGTGGGTGCAGTTCAAACAAAGAGGCAAACACATTATGTGGCATGAGAATGGATTGTAGAAGAGGAGGCCACACTGCTTTCTAAACAGACTCCTTACCTTTTGTAATGCAGCACAGCTTGTGTAACTTTTCAACTTGGAAGCCGAGCACACTTCTGAGGTCACAAACTTTCTCAGCCTCCCCACACCTGTTAATGGTGGGGGTCTATGTTAGTGGGGTGGTGAACCCACTTTGGGGTTATTTTATTTATTTTTTATTTATTATATTTACATCCATTTTTAATAACAGTCATAACCTTCATAGCGATTATGAACATTTACGACTTCCTTACACAGTTGTCTTGAAACAGCTTCCACAGAAACTACTTGGCTTTCGAAAGAAACAAGCATCTTTTAACATTAAAGTTACTATACCGTTTACACAAATAATGCAGGTTATGGCATCTAATACATATTACATTTTCATGTAAGTACAAATCATATAATAGATCCTCCATTCAATATAGTAATTATACTATAATAATATAATAATTATTATTATGCTTCCTAATGCGTAGCAGAGAAAAAAAATTCTCATTATTTTCTCCGCTCCCTTGTTTTATTAAAGCCTGCAGAATTACCAACAGAGACATCTAAATGAGGAAAGAAAACAATAAGAAGCTCCTTCATGGAGCACCAAAATTCTTGTTATCATTCTATTATCATTATAATTCTATTTAAGTATTTAATCCTCTAACCATGTCACCATGTATCCGTTCCATTCTGTTTTCCAGTATTCCATTAAAATTTTCCAATCACTTCTAAATTTTTCTACAGAGTGATTCCTTATCCAACAAGTAAGCTTTTCCATCTGTACCACCTCTCTCAATTTTAGCATCCAGTCATCATAATTTGGAACTTTACTTTCTTTCCAATGTCTGGCAAACACTATTCTGGCTGTGGTGGTCATGAAAAACGTCAAAGTTTTTAAATCTTGCGGGAACTCTGTATCGAACATGCTTAATAAGTATAGCTCAGCTTTAAAGTTCACATTCATCTTAATTATTTCCCTGAGCTTATTATGTATCATGTTCCAATACTTTTTTGCCTTTTTGCATGACCACCACATGTGAAAAAAAGTACCGTTTGGCTCTCCACATTTCCAGCAGTTGTTCTTAACCTCCTTATACATTCTTGCCATTCTATCCGGTGTTAAATACCATCTGTATTGCATTTTGTAGCAATTTTCCCTCAGCTCATTACTTACTGAGAGCTTTGTTGTTTTCTTCCATAATACTTCCCAATCCTCTAGTAGTATATTATTCCTTACATTCTGGGACTACTTTATCATGTGGTCCTTGATTGTTTCCGATTCTAGTTCAATCTTAAGGAGTAATTGATATGTTATTGAGACTCTGAGTTCCTTCCCTTCCACCAACAAGATCTAGTTCTGTTCTCAAATTCTCTATCCCTGGGTTTCTTTTGTCCACATTGAATTTTTCCATTAACTGCAAGTGCTGGAACCAATTACATTTACCTAGCTCATATTCCAGTTCTTCCCTTGTCTTAAGATTACAATCTCCCTTCTGAAACTTCAGCAGATCTTTATAGGTCCACCACTTCTCACTAGATATCATTTCCATCCGCCTGAAAGCCTCCTGAGGGGAAACCCATGTGGGCAACTTAAAATAGAATTTCTGTTTAACCAATTTCCATGTTCTTAGAAGGGATTTTCTAACAAAATGGTCATTGAAGCTTTTATCTACCCCTTCCTTCGCATACCACATATATGCGTGGAAACCGAATTTTATCCCCGAGCCCTCTAAGGTAAGTAATTTAGAATCTTCTAAAGTTACCCAGTCATATAACCACTGTAAAGCACACGCTTGGTGATATAGTTTTAGATTTGGTAAGCCCAGTCCCCCTTTATCTTTATGGTCTAACAGAGATTTCCATCTTACCCTCGGTTTTTTGTTCTGCCATATAAACTCAGATAAGTCTTTGTTCCACTTTTTGAAGAGTTTATCATTTAGCAGTACAGTCGTCCCTTCACATTCGCGGGGGTTCCGTTCCGCGGACCCCCGCGAATGTGAAAAATCCGCGAATAACAAACACCCCTCCCCCTCCCTCCCCAGGCCTTCACAGGGCCTTGCTAGGCCCTGCAGAGGTCTCCCTGGCCCTCCCTCCCTCCCTGCCCAGGCCTTCGCGGGGCCTTGCTAGGCCCCGCGGAGGTCTCCCCGGCCCTCCCTCCCTCCCTGCCCAGGCCTTCGCGGGGCCTTGCTAGGCCCTGCGGAGGTCTCCCCAGCCCTCCCTCCCTCCCTCCCTGCCCAGGCCTTCACGGGGCCTTGCTAGGCCCCGCGGAGGTCTTCCCGGCCCTTCCTCCCTCCCTGCCCAGGCCTTCGCGGGGCCTTGCTAGGCCCCGCGGAGGCCTCCCCGGCCCTCCCTCCCTCCCTGCCCAGGCCTTCGCGGGGCCTTCCTAGGCCCCATGGAGGTCTCCCCGGCCCTCCCTCCCTCCCTCCCCAGGCCTTCGCGGGGCCTTGCTAGGCCCTGCGGAGGCCTCCCCGGCCCTCCCTCCCTCTCTCCCCAGGCCTTCTCGGGGCCTTACTAGGCCCCGCGGGGGTCTCCCCGGCCCTCCCTCCCTCCCTCCCCAGGCCTTCTCGGGGCCTTACTAGGCCCCGCGGGGGTCTCCCTGGCCCTTCCTCCCTCCCTGCCCAGGCCTTCGCGGGGCCTTCCTAGGCCCCGCGGAGGCCTCCCCGGCCCTCCCTCCCTCCCTGCCCAGGCCTTCGCGGGGCCTTCCTAGGCCCCACGGAGGTCTCCCCGGCCCTCCCTCCCTCCCCAGGCCTTCGCGGGGCCTTGCTAGGCCCTGCGGAGGCCTCCCCGGCCCTCCCTCCCTCTCTCCCCAGGCCTTCTCGGGGCCTTACTAGGCCCCGCGGGGGTCTCCCCGGCCCTCCCTCCCTCCCTCCCCAGGCCTTCTCGGGGCCTTACTAGGCCCCGCGGGGGTCTCCCCGGCCCTTCCTCCCTCCCTGCCCAGGCCTTCGCGGGGCCTTCCTAGGCCCTGTGGAGGCCTCCCCGGCCCTCCCTCCCTCCCTGCCCAGGCCTTCGCGGGGCCTTCCTAGGCCCCGCGGAGGTCTCCCCGGCCCTTCCTCCCTCCCTGCCCAGGCCTTCGCGGGGCCTTCCTAGGCCCCACGGAGGTCTCCCCGGCCCTCCCTCCCTCCCTGCCCAGGCCTTCGCGGGGCCTTCCTAGGCCCCACGGAGGTCTCCCCGGCCCTCCCTCCCTCCCTCCCCAGGCCTTCGCGGGGCCTCCGGAGGGCCTCCGGGGGTCCCGCGAAGGCCTCCCCACCCCTCCCCAGGCCTTCGCGAGGCCTCCGGAGGGCCTCCGGGGGTCCCACGAAGGCCTCCGCACTGCTCCCCAGGCCTTCGCGGGGCCTCCGGAGGGCCTCCGGGGGTCCCGCGAAGGCCTCCCCACCCCTCCCCAGGCCTTCGCGGGGCCTCCGGAGGGCCTCCGGGGGTCCCGCGAAGGCCTTCGCACCGCTCCCCAGGCCTTCGCGGGGCCTCCGGAGGGCCTCCGGGGGTCCCGCGAAGGCCTCCCCACCCCTCCCCAGGCCTTCGCGGGGCCTCCGGAGGGCCTCCGGGGGTCCCGCGAAGGCCTTCGCACCCCTCCCCAGGCCTTCGCGGGGCCTCCGGAGGGCCTCCGGGCGTCCCGCGAAGGCCTCCCCACCCCTCCCCAGGTCTTTCACGGGGCCTCTGGAGGCCCCGTGTCGCGGTTTTGGGGGGGCCCGGGGGGGCCCTCCCAAAAACGCGAATACCCGAAACCGCGAATGTCAAGTTCGCGAATGTGGAGGGACAACTGTATTGATAAGTTTTGGAACAAATATATCATTTTAGGGAGTATCATCATCTTAACTGCCTCAATTCTCCCAAGAAAGGACAAGTTTAAATATTTCCAGCTCTCAAGGTCTTTCTTAATTTCCCGCCATTTCAATTTATAGTTGTTATCCACAAGATCCATGTTTTTCTTAGTGATATTAAAGCCCAAGTATCTTATCTTTCTCTCTACTTTGTAGCCTGACAAAGTTTCTAGTCTCATCTCTTCTCCCTTGTCCAAATTTTTTGTTAATATCACAGTTTTGTCTTTATTAATATTAATCCCTGTAAGTTCCGCGAATTCTTTCAGGGTTTTGTGCAACGCCGGAATAACTTTCAGTGGATCTACTAGACAAATTGCTAAGTCGTCCGCGTAAGCACATGTTTTGTAAACTTGATTTTTAATCTTCACCCCTTGGATCTCCTTATTCGATCTTAGTTTAGCACATAATATTTCAAAGACTGCTATGAAAAGTAATGGGGAGAGGGGGCAGCCTTGTCTAACCCCCTTCTCCAGGCTTATAACATTAGTCTTTTGTCCGTTAACTACAATCTGCGCCAATTGTTCTGTATAAATGGCCCTAATGCCATTTATATACCTTTCTCCTATCCCCATATGCTTCAAAAGTTCCAACATGAAATTCCAATTTACACTATCCAAAGCCTTTTCAGCGTCTAAAGCTATCAGGGTGAATTTTTTTCCTGGATGTTTCTCAAAGGATTCCAGCAAATCCAAAATCTTCCTTATGTTTGATCTTAAATATCTCTTCGGAAGGAAACCTGTTTGGTCTTTATCAATCCAGTCAACCAATATTCTCCTTAGTCTTATACTCATGATTGTTGTAAAGATCTTGTAGTCGGAGTTAAGCAAAGAGATGGGCCTGTAGTTTTTTTATCATTTCTGCGTCTCTATTTTCTTTTGGTATTAGGAGTATGTTAGCATTTCGCCATGATGCTGGTATACCTGTGCCAGACTCAGTGATCAGCAGTTTCAGAATTAAAAGCAGAAAACTTTATTTAGCAGAGTAATACAAAGAGCTATCCCTACAGTATCATTGCTCAGAATGAAACCTATCTACAAAGCATTTAAATTAAAAAGTATTTACAATCTACAAAATCTGGAGAGCTATACAGTCACTGGTTAGCCATCACCCCCCACTCCCAGTTCCCACCGGCAGTAGACACATCCCATTTTTCTCAGAGCACAGACCAGGTGCAAATTTTAATCAAATACAGTAGCACCCCCATATCTGCTGATTCACCAACCATGGATTCAATTATCCATGGTTGGTGATGGTGGGGGTGAAGGGAGAGGGGAGGAGGGATCTTACCTCCCCCGTCCCTTCCCTTGGGAGGGTCCCATCACTGCAGTGGTGATTGTGCAGATGAAGGGAGGGGGGAAGGAGCGATCTGGCCTCCTCCCCTTCCCACTTTGCCTCCGTGATCGCTGCCATGGCAGGGTCATGGCAGGGGCGAAGGGGGAAGGAGGCAGAGAAGTGAACTAGTCTCGTCCCCTTTACCCTTTGCCCCCATGATCACCTCTTCACCGGGGCCATGGTAGGGGCGAATTGGGAAGAGGGTGGAGGAGTGAACTCATCCCCCTTTCCCCCATGATGGCCTCTCAGCATGGCATTCACTATTATCTACAGAATTCGCCATCCACGGGCACCCCTGGAACCAATCCCCCGTGGATGCTGGGGTGCTACTGTAGGTACAGACATAGAGCATATCCTCCCTTCTCCCAGTTATACTACAAACTCATTAGCAAGTACAAAGGAATGCAAACACTATTAGCCACAAAGCAACACAACAGAATTGAACTTGGCAGGAGAAGGTCACATCTGGGACCGATCCTGACAACACAGCTTTGAACCTTTATGCATGAGGAAGGGACGCATCAGTCACACATAGTTTTTGTGTGTGCCTTCTAGTCATTTCTGACTTATGGTGACTCTAAGGTGACCCTATCATGGGGTTTTCTTGGCAAGACAGTTTAATTGTTTTTAAATTTTATTGTGAACTTTTTCTCCACAAAGAAATTTTATTAAACAACTCATAGTAATTTAACTAGAAACATAAGTCCTATATCATGGGTTCAGTGACAATAATTATCTTCAGCTCAATAAAGTTAATACGACAAGTATTTATCCTTTTAAACACGAGTTGAATTATATTATACTTTTGTCAGAAGTGTATATATATGCGTATATATATATATATATATATGTATGTATATATGTGTGTGTGTTTATGTGTGTGTGCGCACCTCGCCCTTTTTGTATACCCTGTTGGCTTGCGCCATTCTTTTCTGTTATTATTGTACCATTAACGATAATTAAAAAAAGAAAGAAAAAGAAGTAAGAAAAAAAGAAATAATAATAATAATAATAAAAACCAAATCGAAGCAGAGACAGGAAACAAAAAAAAGCCAGAAACTCCCACCCTCCTCCCTAAAAGAGAAGAAACCCCTCCCTTCCCCCCATAAAGAGGGAACCCCTCCCTTCCCTCCCTTCCCCCCTAAAGAGAAAAAAAAGGACGACTTCCTAACCAAAACCAGTTCCGTCTTTCTAAAATTTCCCCATTCCTCCTTATCTCTTAAGATTAACTGCTACCTTTACTAAATCTGTATGATTTCCCTTCTGTGTTGCACATATTCATACTACTTTAAATCTGTTACATTATATGCTATACCAAGACTTCTGGGAGATAGGTGGCATTGGTGTTATCCCACATATTATTGTTTTTATCTACTACCATTGCTTACTGGTAGATAATAATAAATTCTGTTTATTCCGCTTAGTCTCTCTCCATTGCTCCTTTTTTCTCCCCTCCCTTATTGCAAAGAAATATAGAGAAAATATAGATTGGATTTTAGTTATACATTAATTGCTGCCAGATCTCCCCATTTATCCTTTAGAAAATTGGAGAAGGCTTTCCAGTCGTCATAATGTTTACCTGGGGATTTGCCCTTCAACAACACCGTTAATCTATCTGATTGTACCATTTCTTGTATTTTCACTATCCAGTCTTCAATAGTTGGCGTTTGTTTAGACTTCCACAGTCTTGCGTATTCAATTCGAGCAGCCGTCAACATATAAAATAGCATTTTACCATGCTCTCTTTCTATAACTCCATTCATCATCCCTAAAAGATAAAATTCTGGTTTGAGGGGGATATTGATGTTTAGTATTTCTCTTATTATTTTTTGTATTCTTTTCCAGTAGTTCCCGGCTTCATCACAAGGCCACCAGAGGTGATAGAAAGTGCCAGCTTCATGATCGCACTTCCAACATTTGCTTTTAATACTCTTATACATTTTTGATAGTCTGTAGGGGGAATGATGCCACCTCAGGTACATCTTATAGTTGTTTTCCCTGACATTTTGACTTAAGGTATATTTCATCCTATCCGTCCACATTTTTTCCCACTGTCTTAACTCAATTTGGTGACCTATATTTTGGGCCCATTTTATCATTGCCTCTTTGATGGTATTGTCTTCTGTCTCCCATTCCAGTAAAATTTTGTACAGTCTTGTAATCATGTTTTTATTTCCTAATTGGATAATTTTGTCCCATGTCGATTTATTCATTTCAATACCCTCCAATTTCTTATCCATATTATATCTTTCTTTTATCTGTCTATATAAGTACCAGTGGCATTCAATTCCATCTGCTCCCAGTTCCTCCTGTGTTTTTATACAATGTCGACTATCCTTTCTTACTATCACCTCTCCATATGTAATCCACTTTTTCGATGGGATGCCTTCTCTACTAAAAAAAGCTTCATGAGGGGATGCCCATGTCGGTATATTTGGACACAGTCTAACTTTGTATTTTTTCCAAACTCTTAATAATGTACCTCTAATAAAATGATTATTAAAATCATTATTGATTTTATCTTTACCGTAAAAAAGATAAGCATGGAATCCGAACCTATTCCCTTCTCCCTCAATTTTCAGCAGCCTTTCATCTTCCAAAGTAGTCCACTCCTTTATCCGAGTCAGACAGCTTGCTTCGTAATAAAGTCTCAAATTGGGTACCCCAAGACCTCCACGTTCCTTCACATCCTGGAGAGTTTTCATTTTAACTCGTGGTTTCCTTCCCATCCAAATGAATTTCGATATGCCTCGCCATTTTTTCAAGTCTACCTCGTTGCGAATAATCAGGAGCATTTGAAATAAAAATAAGAGTTTAGGCAAAGTAATCATTTTTATTGCCGATATATGGCCTAAGAAAGAAAGTCTCAGATTTTGCCAGTTCTTCAAATCTTTACTTATTGCCTCCCATATTTTCTTATAATTATTTTGGAAGAGATCCGAATTTTTATTTGTTATGTTAATACCCAAATATTTTGCTTTTTTAACTATTTGAAATTCTGATTTTTCTTCCAACTCTTTTTTTTCCTTCTCCATCATATTTTTTGTAATGATTACTGTTTTATCATTATTAACTTTTAATCCAGATATAGCTTCAAATTCCTTCAAAACCTCAATAACCACATTTATCTCTTCTAAGGTGTCTCCAAGAGTTATCACCAAATCATCAGCGTACGCTCTTACTTTATAGTTGAACTTTCCAATTTTGACTCCATTTATTTTTGTTTCTTCTCTTATCCTTCTACATAATCCCTCAATTATCATCAGAAATATAAGTGGGGATAAAGGGCATCCTTGCCGTCCCCTTCTGTATCTGCAGAGCCTCTGTACATTCTCAATTAATTATTATTTTTGCCGATTGATTCTTATAGATAATTTTCATCCAATTCATAAATCTCTCCCCTACATCTATTTCTTCTAAAATTTTAAACATGGTTTGCCACTTGACACTGTCGAAGGCCTTTTCCAAATCAAGAAAGATTAGGGCGAGTTTTTTATCATTGTGTTTCTCATAATATTCTATCATATTCAAAACGAGCCGTACGTTATCTTTCAGATACCTCCCTGGGAGAAATCCCCTTTGATCTTGATGTACCCAACCTGAGAGTATCCTTTTCAGTCTATTTGCTAATATCGAAGTGAATATTTTGTAGTCAACGTTCAATAATGAAATCGGTCTGTAATTCTTAGGTTCAGATGGATCTCGGTTTTCTTTATGTATGAGTGTAATATTTGCTACCTTCCATAAGTTTGGGGACACTTCTTTTGTTATTTCATTTAATGTTTTCTTAAGCGGTAGCGCTAATTGATCCTCCAACACCTGGTAATATTTCGCTGAGAGTCCATCCGGCCCTGGGGCTTTATTTGGTTTCAAATTCCTTATTGCTTCCGTTATTTCCATCATTGAAATAGGTTGGTTTAATCCGGCTCTTTGTTCATCTGTGAACTTCTTCCAATTCAATTTCTCAAACAGTTCTGAAGTTTCTTCCTCCGCTATTTCTTTCTCTTTATATAGCCCTTCAAAAAAGTTTCTAAAGGTATCTTTAATTTTCTTTTGCTCTGTATATATCTGTCCATTTAGTCTAACCTTAGCAATAACATTTCTTTCCCTCATCTTCCTAAGCCTAAGAGCTAACCATCTTCCCGATTTATTTGAATGCTCAAAGTAGGCTTGTTTCGTGAATTTCAATTTCCTTTGTATTTCCTCCACCATTTCCGTTGATATTTGACTTTGGAGTATTCGTATCTCTACCTTCACTTCTTTTTTGTTGGGGTTTTCTTCCAATTCCTTTTCCTTTCTTCTTATTTCCTCATTGAGTTTTGATAGTCTTTCAGATTTCCTTTTTCTTATTTCTCTACTTTGTTGAATGAAGAAACCCCGCATAACTGCCTTTGAGGCCTCCCAGATTGTACTCGCACTCATTCCTTCCGTTGAGTTCTCTAAAAAATACCATTCCAATGTTTGTTTAGCTCTCTGGATAATTTCATCTTTCTGAAGCAAGTATTCATTCAATCGCCAATTAGGTTCTGCTTTATATTCCTTTAACTCTAGTAGTACTGGGTTGTGATCTGACCAGATCCTCGGGAGGACTTCCATTCTTTGAATTGTGTTACCCATAGTATTTGATAACATGAAAAAATCTAACCTGGAGAAGGAGTTGTGCCGGGGAGAATAAAAAGTATACTCTTTTGCATCACCATATTTATGCCTCCATGCATCTATTAAAGTGAGATTTTCCCTCATCTCCTCAAATGTTTTGGGTAGTTTCCCTTGTAGATTTTTAATCTTCCTTGTTGATTTCCTATCCTTTTTGGGTGAAATAACTCCATTCCAATCTCCACAGATGGTTATCCGTTCATGATTGTAATCCAGTATTTTTAACATGAGTTCCTGATAGAACTCCGTTGTCCACGTCCTCTGTTCTCTGCCACTCCGTCTCTCTCCGCCTTTCGTGTCTCTCTCTGTCCTCGTCGTTCGGTTTCCCTCCGTCTCCCTCCGTCTCCGCACTGCTGTCAGTCCGATTTCAATCAATCTCTGCCTTTCTCTGTATATGTGTCCATCTATCTCAGTCTCTTTTGCCCCTTCCTTTCACTCTTCTTTCGTCTTCTCTCTCGGGCCGGTTGATGATATTTGCCTCTCCACTTGTCCCGTCACTCCAAGTCGGGAAGGAGGAATGAGGAGGGATCCACGGCTGTCCTCCACCACCAGTCAATCCCCCTGTGGCTGCCAGTCTAAATCCGCATCCTCATCCACATCAACACATTAAACACATTAGAGGACACAAAAGGCACAAAATAAAATTAAGACCAGCAAGTTTCACTGTCTGGTGCAGTCCTCCTCAATCAAATAGTCCCACTAGTAAAAATGCTTCTTCACTTTTTCACAGTCTCAGTCCTCCTCCTCCTGTCCCCAGGGAAGCTCCGTCGCCATTTTATTCTCTGCGTCTCAATTATTAGTTGTTAATGTTGCTGATAAAAATCCAATATAAGCTCTAATATTCAGTCAGACTTCATTCCTTCCGCATTTAGGTCCTCAAGTTATCCACAAACCATAACTTTCCACTACATTTAAAGTTTAAACTTCATTGTACTCACAGTCCTTGTGCAATACCATATTCTGGAAAGCTGAGGCAAAAGTAATTCATCGCAAGGTTATATCCACTTGGCGCTAGTTTCAGTAGTCCAGTAGTTGTATTCTGATTTCAAAAAAAAGTTCTAAAATTGACGGCAGTGCTTATGCCGGATTCCCCGGCTACCACACGAGGCTGTGGTGTGCTCCGGTCTCCTCTGCTCTCTGTCACCCCTGCGATCCACCGTTCGGTGCCCGCTCTTCTAGGGTGCAGACTGGCAGGAAACAGACCTCTGTGAGCCCCTCTGACTCCCCCTTGCCTGGGGGAGAGTTTTAAACCCCCTGATCTTACCAATCTTACATGGGGTTTAAGATCCCCACGTGGCTGAGCTTCCACCGGAGCTTTCAGTGGAAGATCGGTTGCGCCGCCATTGTCAACCAGAAGTCCAAATTTTATTGTGAACTTTTTAAATTGACTGTCTCTGGAGGTTGCCTTGGGTCCCACTTTGGGAGAAAGGTGCCATACAAAACAAACAAACAAGCAAACAAGATTTGTTCAGAGGAGGCCTTCCTTTGCCTTCCTTTGAAGCTGAGAGAGTGTGACTTGCCCAAGGTTGCTCAGTGGGATTCCATGGCTGAGCAGGGATTTAAACCCTGGTCTCCAGAGTTGTAGTCCAGTGCTCAACTTACTGCATCATGCTGGCTCTCTACCCAAGACTACGCCTGCTTAAAATAAATACATAAAAACAGATGTTGGGGTCCTCTGTGATTTTTAAGGGCTTCTCAAATGAAAAAAGATCAAAACATTCCTAACCTAGAAATAGATGTTCGGTCACTTCCACTTTTGATTTTTGATTTTTATCACACTCATTACACACTACAAAAACATAATATAAAACAAAACATAATACAGAATACAACAAATCATAAAACACTACATTATAACAATTTCCCAATCTAAAATTTCATATAACAACTAATTAACTTTTTGTATGTCAGTTGTTGGTTATTTCTTTCATATTAGCTTCTTCACACTTCTGTTATTAAGTAAAGTTATCCTAACTCTCCAAGCTTAATCTTACCAAATTTATCCACTTTTGTACAATATAAGTTAAGTTTCCACTTTTGATTTCTTAAAATCATTTAGTCCCAACCAGAGTAAATCTATTTTAGTCCATTGTTAAATGATTGATCGACATATGGTTAAATGCCTTTGAGCCAATGGTTCTATTCTAGTTTAGACTAACAAGAGGGTTCAGGTGCATTTCTGGGGCTGGCATGGCCCACAGTGGGTGTTGTAGGGGACAAATATTTCACCCTGCATCTGTCAAAGGTGCCTGCTCCTCATCTAAATCCATTTCCATCTGGGTTTAAGCTTGGTGTGATACTTTTCTTTGAATAACCTCCCACCTCTTTATTGACACTTTCCCACCTCGTTCTGATCCATCTCTAGATCCGAAGGGTATTTACACTACCCAATTTTAGCGGTTTGATAGCACTTCAACTGCCATAGCTCTACCCCATGGAATCCTGGAATTCATAGTTGGGTTGGAGTTACAATGCTTTGGCATCTTGGATAGCAAGAGGCATTTGGCCTCATTCATTGTTTGCTTGTGTCATGTCAGTGTCCATATAAATGAAATTAAAATAAAAGCCAGGAGCACTCACAGAACCTTAGTCTACTAACCAAGCCACTGTGGAAGACAAAGGCATACAAACACCACAAGGCCTGGGATGTGTATGCACTTCCAAGCCACCCAGTGGTGCAGTGGTTAAATGCCAGTACTGCAGCCACAACGTTGCAAGTTCTATCCCAGAGGGCTCCAAGGTTCATTCAGCCTTCCACCTTTTTGTAGGTCAGTAAAATGAGTACACGGCTTGTGGGGGCAATTAACTAATACACATTGGAAACTGCTTAATGCAGTGTAGATGTGTAAATTGCTATTGCTTAAAACAATTTGTAAGCTGCTCTGATAGCCTTGTGGCTGAAGGGCGGGGTATGAATACCTAATTAAATAAAAAAATAAAACCCGCTGACTTATAGTGATACCATGAATTTCATGGGGTTTTCATGGGCAGGGAATACTCAGAGGTGGTTTGCCCTTGCCTTCCTCTGAAATAATACATTACAGCACCTGGGATTTCTTGGCAGTCTCCCATCCAAATAACAACTGACCCTGCTTAGCTTCTAAGATCAGGTGGGAACTGGTTCCTTCAAGGTATTTAAGCTCTTCTGTTGTCAGACAGACATTTGGGGGGGGGAACCACAGTACAGGTTGCCCCTTGTATGCGCAGGACCGATACCTGTGGTTTCAATTATCCATCATCCAAAAAAAAAGAAAGAAAGAAAGAAAGAAAGAAAAGGTCTCTCTAAGCATTTCTAGGTCCTCCAGCATGACTCTATTGTAACGTCCAGCAAAAGTTACCATAGAGTTTCATTGGAGTTGTCTAGAAAGGCAACCTCTCTAGGCATTTGGTCCTCCAGTGCATCCCTATGGAAACTTCTGCCAAAATTTACTATAGAGTCATGCTGGAGATGCCTAGAGAGGTGGCCACGCTAGGCATTTCTTAAGTCCTCCAACATGATTCTATGGGGTTGTTATTACCCACAGTTTCAAGTATTCATGGTAAGTCTGGGATGTATCCCCCACGGATGTGGTGGGTGACTTGTATTACTAATGCTCTTATGGCTTCCATCTATGGGATGAAGAACTTGTTCTGCCCTTTAAAGGAGCTGTTCACGGTATTGACTCTGTTGTGGAGATAGGCTGCAGCACCTTGGACAACACCTTTGAAGTCAAGACTAAGCCCTGGAATGGATTTTCCACCCCACTGGCTTGGAAGCCACCAGCCACCACTGTGGCAACATGCTCTGCCTTTCACTATATCCTGTAGCCCCTCAAAATGCATGTCATCTTCAGTTTAGGCTTGTACCCCTGAGCAGTATGAGAAAAATAATAACCCACTAAGAGATTCCAGCCAGCACCACAAGGGGGCAGTACTGGCTGCTCATTGCAAGTGTTTGTTGTGTTGTGGAACACACACACGCTATCCCAGTGGAAATAGCTTAGCCTTTGTCCTGACTAAGAATATAAATCTTGTCATTCTTCGTCCTCTTGTTCAAAGATGAGTATTCTCTGCAGTATTTTCCTCACTGTGGGAGAAGAAAACAAAGATTCCTATGCAGTCCTCTAGAGGTGTTCATACCTTGCCACGTCTTTCAGGAAACTGTTATGTGCAGAAACACTCTGTAGTTTTCTACACCAAACCTTCACATTTTCCACACAGGAAGCAATGGCTGGAATCCTGTTTGTGTTTTATGTATGTGTAAGTTCCTATACTGCTTAGGTCCAGGCTGAAAGATTGTATGTCCCTACAGGTCACCCCACCCCCTATATCCATGGGGAATAGGCCCCTGGACTTACTGTTTATAAGTGAAACTGCAGATAATAGCAAACCCTTTTAAAATAAAGGACTTCTGGTACAAACATACTATAGAGTTGTGTTGGAGGATACCTCTCTAGGCATTTCCCAGGGTGGACTATGGGGTGGGAGTGCATTGTGGGTGGCGGGGAGGACTGGGGCGAATGCGCTGGGCTGTTGTGCAGGGGCCGTGCATTGGGACAAGGACCCTTTTGGCTGCTGGGCTTCCTGCGGCTGTGGATGTTGTGGGGCCCTTAAACTGGCCCTGATTATTTTATAAGAAGATACATTACAAGAAAGTCCCTGAACATAGAATCATAGAATTGTAGAATTGTAGAGTTGGAAGAGACCATGAGGGCCATCCAGTCCAACCCCCTGCCATGCAGGAAATCTTGATCAAAGCATCCCCGACAGATGGCAATCCAGCCTCTGTTTAAAGACCTCCAAGAAAGGAGACCCCACCACGCTCTGAGGGAGTGTGTTCCACTGCCGAACAGCTCTTACTGTCAAAAGGTTCCTCCTAATGTTAAGGTAGAATCTCTGTTCCTGGAGCTTGCATCCATTGCTCCTTGTTCCAGTCTCTGGAGCAGCAGAAAACAAGCCTGCTCCATCCTCAGCGTGACATCCCTCCAAATACTAAAACAGGGCTATCATATCGCCTCTTAACCGTCTTTTTTCCAAGCTAAACATACCCAGCTCCCTAAGTCTCTCCTCATAAGGCATGGTTTCCAGACCTTTCACCATTTTAGTCGCCCTTCTCTAGACATGCTCCAATTTGTCAATATCCTTTTTGAATTGTGGTGCCCAGAACTGGACATAGTATTCTAGGTGAGGTCTGACCAAGCCAGAATAGAGCAGCATTATTACTTCCCTTGATCTAGACACTATACTTCTATTGATGCAGCCCAAAATTGCATTGGCCTTTTTAGCTGCCGCATCACACTGTTGACTCATGTTCAACTTGTGGTCTACTAGGACTCCCAGATCTCTTTCGCATGTAGTCTCGTTCAGCCAGGTCTCCCCCATCCTATATCTATGCATTTCATTTTTCCGCCCTAAGTGCAGTACTTTACATTTCTCCGTATTGTATTTCATTTTGTTAGCTTTGGCCCAGCTCTCCAATCTATCCAGGTCATTCTGAATTTTGATCCTGTCCTCTAGGGTATTAGCTACTCCTCCTAATTTGGTGTCATTTGCAAATTTGATAATTATGCCCCTGATTCCATCATCCAAGTCATTGATAAAGATGTTGAATAGCACTTGGCCCCGGACAGAACCCTGTGGCACTCCACTGGTCACATCTTTCCAAGACGAAGAGGAGCCACTGCTGAGCACCCTTTGGGTTCGGCCGGTCAACCAATTACAAATCCATTGAACAGTTAATTTGTCTAGCCCACATTTTACAAGCTTGTTTGCAAGAATATCATGGGGAACCTTGTCAAAGGCCTTACTGAAATCAAGGTATGCGATGTCCACAGTGTTCCCTTCATCTACCAAGCTGGTAATTTTATCAAAAAAAGAGATCAGATTAGTCTGGCATGACTTGTTTCTCTGAAACCCATGTTGACTTTTTGTGATTATGGCATTGCCTTCTAAATGTTCACAGACTCTCTGTTTAATGATCTGCTCTAGAATCTTCCCTGGTATTGATGTCAGACTAACTGGATGATAAACTGGGATCCTCTTTTCCCCCCTTTTTGAAGATGGGGACAATGTTTGCCCTCCTCCAGTCTTGTGGTACTTCTCCTGTTCTCCAAGATTTGTTCTCTTTCTCATTTCAGTGCTCATTGGTACCACCTGGTTTTCAGGAGGTAAACTGACTCCGTATTTTTTGCTGTTGTTATGTGACATCAAGTTGTCACATAACTATAACGAGAGACCCCCATGACCCCAATCATCACCAGCCCTGCTCAGGTCTTGCAGACTCAGAGCTGTGGCTTCCTTGATGGAATCAATCCATCTGTAATGTGGTCTTCCTCCTTTCCTACTGCCTTCCATTTTACCAAGCATCATCATCATCATCTCTAATGAGGCATGTCATCTCAAAAGACCAAGATGGCACAGTGGGAACTAAAAACTGGACCTCCTAAGTCCCAGTCAACACTTTCATCACTATAGCACACTGACTAATGATAAAGTATCAGTGGTAGTAGGAATATTACTAGTAATGATGAGGCAAAAAGGGGTGGGGAAGTGTGACCCATGAGCTGCAGGCAGTCCCTGGTATTTGGAAATGTGAGAAATAATACTGGGTCTCTCTAGCCGAGTAATCAAATTGACAAGGCAGAAGTTGAACAACAACCTTTTCCACATCCACCCACCCACCCAGGATCTAGAAGAGAAATAAATAAACTTAATCTGCTTTGTAAAATATATAGGTTTACTTACAAATACATGTGCACAATCAAATATGGGGTTTAAGGGAGGAGGCAGAGAGAAGAAGAAAATGGCTGCATGTTAGAGTGATGAGGGAAGAGAGGATGTTTGGTAAAACAACAAGCCACCATATTGTAAGCTGGCAATAAACTTTAACACCTGGGACACCTGTTTTCCAGCTGCTAAAGCCCCTTAGGAGAACTCTGATGGTCCCAGACACCCCCATACCACTGAAAAACCATTTAAACTATAAAGAAAACATGGTGCCCCTCCCTTAACTGCTACCCCCTCACTCCTGGAAAAATTCCAGAAAGTGGGCATTTCTAGTTTTGACTCTCAGAACCAGAAGTGATGTGATGTCACTTCCTGTTGTGCCAAGAGTGATATTAGAGCCCACGTGGTGGCAGGAGAATGGCCCCCTCCCCCTTCACAGTTGTCCATCTCTGAAGTAAAGTGACCTGAAGGGGTTGATTGAGTCCTGCCTGCTATTGATGGAAAGTAAGTCTCTGATTTGGAACCCAGTGTCTCCTGTGCCCAATGTTGGACATTAATAGCTTCCAAACCAAATCTTTGATTCATGGCCAGTTCTTGCAGATTCCCTGAGTAAATCTCCAAAAAGTTTTTCTTGACTGGTAATATAACAGGCCAGGAAGCATTGCAAGATTAATGGCTCCAGATGCCTACAAGCAATGGGGCCCAATGGGGTACTTGGGAACATTTCTATTGCAGAAGAGATGTTCCTTCCACCCCTTTGGATAACCTCTGGGTTGCTGCAGTGCAGCTGTGCTGGTGAAAGAACTCGTGGGATCACGTGAGTCAGCCAATCTCCCTCCCCCTCCTCTTAATATGTAAATCTGAACTCTCTGGACAGATTTGCCATCTGTCCTTTCCCTGAGTGTTTACATGTTTTACTAGAGATGAAAATTGCTTCATATATATATAGAGAGAGAGGGGGGGGGAGGAAAAACTGAGAAAGCGCAAGAGCACACAGACATAGGGATTTTCACATGTCTGTTGCTCTCCAGGGTCTCCTCTCACTCAGGGTCTGACAGAGGGCAAAGCTATCACCACAGAAATTTCAGGAGGAAAAGAACAAGAGAGAAAGGAATGGCCAGCATCGGAATAGAAATTCTTACATGGACATGCTGCATATGTTCTATAGATTGGGATGGAATACAGCATGAGACTTAGCTTTGCAAGTGTACTCATGTGTGTGGGAGAGAGAACTGAATAGTTCTGCAAGATCTGTGTTCGCCTAGGGGCTTCCGTGATGTTACAGTGTATGGGCTTCCACTGAGCAATGGTAGCCGGTTGAGTGAGTGATGTGCCAAAGCCCTAATGTCCAATAGGCAATGATAATAATAATAATAATAATATTTATATTATTAATAATAATGATGTGCATCAGGCAACTCCTCATGCACATCCAGGCACTGCCTGGGATGTGCCAGAGTATCAGAAGTGCCCAATGCTCATCAAGAGTGTCCAATACACATTAGACATGCCCAATGAATATCACAACTGGCCAGTGAGCATCAGAAGGTGCTTCCAATGTGCATCTTAATATGCTTGCCCATGCTCGGATGTGCATCTTTGCAAATCACTAATAGGATTTTGGTTCATTTCTGCAATGTAGCTACAGATTTGTAAAGTTATGAAATATAGACTGTAGCCTTGTCTGTATGGGCTGAATGAAACAGTCTTCCCCCATTCCTGCACCCAGCAGTCTGGATGATGCAGGGTTTTTGCCCCGATCTTAGTCTGAACTGTCCAGTTGACATCTGGGCAGTTCCGATGAGAATCTGGGGCAAATACCCCTTAAAATGGAGTAGGCACATGGTAAAAATCTCACAGTTTGGTGTGGACCTTCTGAAGAAAACTGTTAGTTCCATTACCTCAATGTGTGTGTGTGCGTGTGCGTGTGCGTGTGCACATGTGGCTTGCGCTATGCCTGATGCAGCCATTTACTAGCCGGGTCATAGAATCATAGAATTGTAGAGTTGGAAGAGACCACGAGGGCCATCCAGTCCAACCCCCTGCCACACAGGAAATCTTGATCAAAGCATCCCTGACAGATGGCAATCCAGCCTCTGTTTAAAGACCTCCAAGGAAGGAGACCCCACCATGCTCTGACCCCACCACGCACCACGCTCCGAGGGAGTGAGTTCCACTGCCGAACAACTCTTACTGTCAAAAAGTTCCTCCTAATTTTGAGGTGGAATGTCTGTTCCTGGAGCTTGCATCCATTGCTCCGTGTTCCAGTCTCTGGAGCAGCAGAAAACAAGCTTGCTCCATCCTCAGCGTGACACCACTTCAAATACTTAAACAGGGCTATCATATCGCCCCTTAACCGTCTTTTTTCCAGGCTAAACATACCCAGCTCCCTAAGTCTCTCCTCATAAGGCATGGTTTCCAGACCTTTCACCATTTTAGTTGCCCTTCTCTGGACATGCTCCAATTTGTCAATATCCTTTTTGAATTGTGGTGCCCAGAACTGGACACAGTATTTTAGGTGAGGTCTGACCAAGGCAGAATAGAGTGGCACTATGACTTTCCTTGATCTAGACACTATACTTCTATTGATGCAGCCCAAAATCGCATTGGCCTTTTTAGCTGCCGCATCACACTGTTGACTCATGTTCAACTTGTGGTCTACTAGGACATGAGCATAATTCTGCTGAGGTCACCACAAGGCACCCAGCCATGTGACTGGCTGGGCATCTCGTTCTTGGCTTCAGAAAATGCAACCTGCACAGGGAAGAGAAACACAGGATCATGTACGGGCTGCGGGTGTGTGGATACACCTCTGTTGCTGTGATGGAAGGGCAGGTAATGGGGGGTGGGAAACACTGTGGGCTTGGGCATGGAATACTCCAGGCTAGATCTGGGATATTCCCATCCATGCAGAAAAGTCTTTAGGTGTAGAATCTTGGCCCTTATATCTTGAGTTATAAATCTGCATCATGATGGTGACAATGAAGATCTTTATATAGTGCTGTTTATGCCAAGTACAGTTGCCAGACTGAAAACAGGAGATGACACTTGTACTTTTAATGGTTGTGTAGAAGAGGGGATTTCAGCAGATGTTGCTTGTTACTTGATTGCATGGTAAGCAATACCTGCTGAAATCTCTTCTACACAACCATTAAAAGTGCAGGAACCCTCTCCACTTTTCAATCTGGCAACCATAGTTGGGATAAAATGAAAGTCTTTGTCAGAAGAAGACTGTGACTTAGAAAGGCAGTCATGAAGGAACTAGATAAGATCCTCCAATATAAAGACATCTCATCAAATACCAAAGTCCGGTTCATCCAAGCTACAATATTTCTGATTTCTATGTATGGTTGTAAAAGCTGAACAATAAAGAATGTTGACAAGAAGAAAATCAACTCATTTGAAATGTGGTGCTGGAGGAGAGTTTTGCGGATGTAATGGGCAGCTCAAAAGACAAATGTATACTAGAGCAAATCAAACCTGAATTCTCCCTAGAAGCCAGGATGACTAAACTGACACTTATACTTTGGACATACCATGAGATTAAATGACTCATTAGAAAAGACAGTAATGCTCAGTATAAGGGGGAGGCAGTAGGAAAAAAAAGAAGACCTCATTACAGATGGATAGACTCAACCAAGGAAGTCATGGCCCTGAGTTTGCAAGTTCTGAGTAGGACACTTCATGACTGGTACTCTGGGAGGTCTCTCATTCATAGGGTCACCATAAGTGGAAGTAATGGCAAATTATAAATAAGAATTTTATCTGCAGCTAGAAGCATGTCAAGGAGGAGCCATTCAAGTCTCCCTAGGAAGGAGGTGTAGGTGAGAAGGAGCCACCCAGAAGGCCCTGAATTGTCCCCAGTGTGGGTGTACGACCAATAGCGGCAGGTCCTTGGAATCAAATGGGGGGACACACCTTCTCCTTGCCTGCCTGAGGGCTAGAAATTGTGGTGGAGGTGTCATTTCCTCTAGTGGATAATCAAATATGGTTGGAACTCTGTATCCAGTTTCAGTTATCCGTGGGACACAAAATAAGGACACTTAGCATAGAGTTGTGCTAGAAAATGCAACTCTATTATATGTTTTTACTGGAAGTCCTGGATTTTAATAGGGTTCACTGTTATCAATGGTTTCCAGTATCTGCAGAAAGTCCAGAAACTGAACCCCCTGCAGATATGGAGGTCCGACTGTACACCACTGTGGAAGCTTTTGGACTCACCAGAAGAGATTGTTCTTCAGTGCATTTAGGCTCAGGGTGTGAATTGTGTGGTCCCTGTTGACTTGGAGGAGTGGAACAAGGAAGAGGTGATGGGAAGCATGTTTTCAATAGAGCTCCCATTTTGAGGCCTCTGTCAAAGCTGCTTCCTGATTCTTAGTTTAGTAGGACAGCTGATCAAATTCATGCAAAATCTGAAACAGTTCCTGGCAGAACATCATGTGCGTAATGGAACATTTTGGAATCCTGGGATATGTAGTTTATCAATGCACTAGAGCTCTCTGGATGAGAATTTGAAATGCCTCATCAAATTACTACTTGTTTTGCGAAGGATTCAGAAAATTCTCTCTCTCTCTCTCTCTCTCATTTTTACTCTTAGAGCTGTTATATAGTGGAAGAGACTACCTTGGAGAGTGGGGGACTCTCCATCTTTGGAGGTCTTTACACAGAGGCTGGATCGGCATCTTTCATGGGTGCAGTTCACACCCTGCTTTAGTTGTGTATTCTTGAATGGTGGGGGGTTGGACTAGGTGGCCCTTGTAGTCCTTTCCCAAGATTCTATGATTCTCTGCTAGGGAACGCCTTTGAACTCTACGGCACTAGAGCTGCATAGCAGAGAATTCTAAGTCCTTCCCCAAACTACAAATCTTAGGCTTTTCTAGTCTGGAACCATGGCAGTTAAAAAGGTATCAAAGTAGTATCTCTTGTATTGTAGATACACAAAGTTGGTTTACTTTAAAAACAATCCCATAGCTAGATGGGAGTTTTTGCAAAGAGTAACAGAAGCTCAAGATCGTTTTTTCCACAGGCTGGTTTCATTGGCTGTATTAAGGTGATTGTCTATCTGAGCAGATTTTTAATGGGAGTAGGAGAAAGAGAATAGAGCAATTATCTTTTGAGAGAAATTATCACAAGCTGAAATACACCAGTGCACATATGGAGTTGCCATTGTAAAACATTGATAAGGATACTGTATAGGGAACAGAATGCATTCTTACCCCATCCCTCCATCCTTGCACATGTAGGCAAAGTGGGCTCAATTCCAGCCCACCCCCACCTTTGTTAATGAAGTGGACATATTCCTGGGCATGACTTCTTTAACAGAAAATTTGGTCCCAGAGGCAGGAATAACATGGAAAGAACAGGGATAGGTTCCTTTGATGTTGCTGTGTGCCTTCAAGTTGCTTCTGGCTTATGGCGACCCTAAGGTGACCCTATCATGGGATTTTCTTAGGCTGAGAGTGTGTGACTTGCCAAAGGTCACCCAGTGGGTTTTCATGGCTGAGAGGGGATTCAAACTCTGATCTCCAGAGTCATAGTTGAACACTCAAACCATTAGGCCATGCTGGCTCTTAGATCCCCCCAAAAGAAAGAGCAGTTGTCCATGTTTCCGAAAACCTTTTATTCAGAACTAATAATATGTGTGTGTGAAATGAAGCAACCAGGTGTAATATTTCTGCATAGAAATATTATTTTCTACCCAGAAAATTCTATTTCCTGCACAGAAAATGTTTTCTGTGCAACACAAATACGTGTGAATTTTGCACACAATAAATCCTGAATTGTGAACAAACTTTGAAAATGGTATGATTTTCGAAGACTTTCTCATAACAGGAAGAAAATTGTTAGAATTACATATGCGTCCCCTTGGAGAACAAACTTAGGGCTTATCAACACTAGCCAAGGTATGCTTGCTGCCTGCTGGCATATCCTGGTTCTGGATCTGGCCTGTTCTTTCCCTGTTCCCTGAAGAAAATAGGTCAGCATCCAAACAGAATGGTTGGCCGGTCACTGCAGCTGTTGCTGTCGCCACCACCATTTTTGCCACTGATGTGGAAGCTAGGAAGGGCCCCACAACATGTGATTGCAGGCCTCCTGCATGTGACCAGCCTTGGTCACATGCTGAGGGACCCCTGCCTGGCTTCTGGGAAAGCCAGGAAGCTGATGGCAGCAGCGAGGGACAGTGTGCCGGGAATGGCTCCCATGGACATGTGGGGCCTGATCCATTCCATCCCAGCAGTAATGGATTTAACTGGGTATTTTCGGATAGCACTGTAAAGGTCCCTACCCCGGTTTGCCCTCGGTCCAGCCCCATATCTGCCCTGGAGGTCATAAGGACTGGAAAAGAACCTTTTCGCCTTTTACTAAAGGTCATAAGGACTGCCCAGGGGCAAATCAAGGTAAATATCCTGCATCATCTGGACTGCAGGGCTCTGGAACAGGGGCAAGCCGGGGTATTTAGCCAATGTAAATACTGCAAGTGGCAGTACTGCAAGCCACCACATTGCAAATTCGATTCCAGTGGGCTCCAAGGTTCACTCAGCCTTCCATCCTTTCGCAGGTCGGTAAAATGAGTACCCAGCTTGTGGGGGGCAATTAGCTAACACACATTGGAAACTGTTTAATGCAGTGTAGATGTGTAAATAGCTATTGCTTAAAAAAAACAATTTGTAAGCCTCTCTGATAGCCTTGTGGCTGAAGAGCGGGGTATAAATAACTAACTAAATAAAAATAAATAAATAAAACAATGTAGGTAAGCCCTTAGTGAATAATGACAGCCCTACTTATTACAGGCAACAACATTACTTGTAACATGTTATTTCCTGGCTCTGCATTTATGCAATAGCATTGCAATATCTATCCTTGTATTTTCTGTCCCTTGGAGGGCCATAAATAGATTACTTCCATTGGAAACAGACTCCCAGTGGGTGTGAATTTCAACATTTCCTGTGACACTGCTACATCTCCCCCTGCCAACTTTATCCTCTCACTTACCTCGAACCATCTTTACCTCCTTCCCCAAACAGAAGGTGTCTGCACTATATGGTCAAGCAAATTAAAATCCATTATCATGGAGAAGTCGGGGCATTTGGACGTCTCTTGTGAATGGCCTGGTGTGAAGTGAGTGGCATAGTGTTTTTCTCCTCTGGGACTGGCAAAACAAAGCACTGTTGTTGTTGGCTCAGTCTTTTGAGCTGTGCTATTGGCATTGATTTTCATGTTTTGAAAGGGTTATTGATCGATAGTTTTATTTTGAACAGCAGGCATGCAGAGAAACCAGGCTGCAGAGATGCCAATCGCAAGAGAAGTATACATGGGGATCATCACTTGGATTTGTTTGTTATTGACAGTCTCTTTATATAGACAGATAAAACCCTTGTAGATTTTTATCTCCTGACTGCATTCACCATGTCTTGTCTCGCTTTTGCTAGCAGCCCAGCTTGGGACTTTGGTTGTCTCCCATATGGCTCAAGCAAAAACCTTCCCTTTTAATGACACTGGTACAAAAACAAAGGAAAGAACTAACCTGCTTTCATTAGTTACTTCTGATTGGGATTCTGTTAGCTTAATTGTTTGGGTTACTAAGCTGTTAAACTATTCTTGATGTCTCACAAGAAAGCCCAGCTCATTTCCATGTTCTAACAGGGATGACAGTTGCTGAGGACCATGATGTTTGGACATGTGGTTCTTCTGCCACAAAAGCAAGGCAAAATTTTGAGTGTGTTGGAAGTCTTCCATCAGTCTTGATGAACTTCTCAGGTCATCTTAAAACCCTGGTGGGCAATCTTCCTTTGCGAACAAAACCCTGGCGGGCAAAGTATGGTCTGCAGGCCTCATGTCCACCCCACCCCCCAGGCTGTTTTTGTGGTCCCCAGTTGGTGGAGAATAAAAAAAAATGTTACCATATATTCCAGCATATAAGACAACTTTTTAACCTTCTCAAAATCTTTTCAAAAGTAGGGGGTCATCTTATACACTGGAATAGGGCTCCCCATCGCAGTTTCGGAAGGACGAGTGGTGGCTGGCTGGCTGGGGGGAGGCTTGCCTGCACCTGTCCTTCCCAAAGTTGCAATGGGGAGCCCTATTCACCCCTCTGTACCCCCCCAAGACACGATTGGGACCCCGATCGCAGCTTCTGGAAGGGCGGGTGGTGAATGGAACGCCCCCCCTCCAGCCACCAGCCACCCGCACGTGGGAGGGAGGGAGCCTTGCTGGGCAGGAGGGGGTCTTCTCCGTGACTGTAAGTCACGGAGAAGATCCCCTTGCCCAGCAAGGCTGCATGGGGCGGGGAGAGCCTTGCTGGGTGGAGAGGGGGTCTTCTCCATGACTAAGTCACAGAGAAGATCCCCACCGCACCCAGTGAGGCTGCACGGGGGGGAAGCCTTGCTGGGTGGGAGGGGCTGAGCCTCTCCCCAGGCAGGCAACCATCCCCCGTGATTCCCCAACTCGCAAGGAGGCTGGCCAGTCTCCTTGCAGGTTGGGGAATCGTGGGAGGTGGCTGCCTGGCTGGGGAGATTCCCCAGTCAGCCAGCTTCGGGGAGGCTTTGGGAAGGGTGGCTGGCTGGAGGGGGGAAGCTTTCCAGCCACCACCCGCCCTCCCCGAAACAGCGGTTGGGAGCCTGATTGTGGCTTCATGGAGGGTGGGTGATGGGGGGTCATCTTATATGGCAAGTATATTCCAAACTCTATATTTTAACTTAAAAATTGGGGGGTCATCTCATACGCCAGAATATACAGTAATACAAAAATGTTTCAAAATGCCCTCTAGGGGGTATGGAAGACAACCCAGGGATCAAACCATTTTTTGGGTGAAAATTTCAAAATTTTTGCCCCTAAATGCCCTCTATGGGGTGTGGGCAGCATTGCCACATATTTGCCCCCCCCCCCGGGCCCAGAATATGCCTTTTTTGAAACAGGAAGTGACTTACATTCACTCCCTGTTGTTAAAAAAGGCCTCTCCTGAGCTTCAAATAGCTCAGGAAGCCCCCAAAATATGGTGGAAATGCCTCTCATGTCTCCTAGAGGGTGCTTGGAGGCATTTGTAAGCAACAATTTTTTGTGTGTGTGGCAGGGGGTGTGGTGGGGGAGGTGTAGCCTTCCAGGATCTCCTGAGGTTGCAAAGCAGCCCCTTAGCCACCTACAGTCACTGCCCTTGTCCTACATCACAGAGATGGAGTGTAATTTTTGTCCTCATGGAATTATGTTGCAATTGTGCAATATTGCCTCATTTGTGAACTGTACAATTGAATGTGCAAACAAATGTGCAATGTGCTGGAGTTTCTGAATAGTTTCCAAAGGCAGCCCCCTATAGAGTGCATTACAGTAATCCAAATGGAATGTAACCAAGTCATGTGTTACTGTAGCCAGATCTGACATCTCAAGAAATGGGTGCAGCTGATGCACAGGGTTTTTTTTAATATATAATTTTTATTGAAAGAAAAGCAATTTATTTCTCTTATTTACATAAACATTCCTTCATCATCCATATACCAGTTTTAGCTGTGCAAATGCACTCCTGGCCATCCCTGAAATCTGGGCTTCCAGGCTCAGATCTGAGCTGCTAACCTGAGATTTCAGGGGAAGTGTAACCCCATCCAACACAGCTTTAATTTCTATTCCCTGATCTGTCTTCAGACTGACCAGGAGCACCTCTGTCTCATCTGGATTAAATTTCAGTTTGTTTGCCTTCATCCAGTCCCTTACTGACAGCAGACATTAGTTTAGTACAGAGACATCTTCCTTGGAACTTCCTTGACTTATGCTGACCCTGTGAATGAGAAATCTCCGAGTCTCCCTGCTATCAAATATATGTTGAGGAATTAAGAGTGTGCTTGTTTTGGAAACTCTATGAAGTTAAATTCTGTTAACTTCCCGCTAGCAGAGTCAGAATTACAGAATTATACCATTGGAAGAGACTATGAGGGCCATCTAGTCCAACCTCCTGCTATGCAGCAGTACCCAATTAAAGCATTCCCGATAGATGGCCATCCAGCCTCTGTTTAAAAACCTCCAAAGCAGGAGACACCACCATTAATAATAATAATAATAATAATAATAATAATAAAAATTTATACCCCGCCCCTCTGCTAAAAACAATCGGGGCGGCTTCCAACAATTAAAACATTATAATAATGACTAAAAACACCACCCACCCCACCCTCCCACATAAAAAGACATTAAACACAATAAGATTAAAACCTTCTAGCTAAAAAAACACATTAAAAACAAATATATACATATTTTTTTAAAAGCCAGGAGACTGAGTTCCTGAGGCCGGGATCTAATCAGGAAAGGCCTGCCGAAAGAGATCCGTCTTTAGTGCTTTTTTAAAGCTACTCAAGCTCGTCAGCTGACGGATCTCATTCGGCAGGCCATTCCACAATTTGGGGGCGATTACTGAAAAGGCCCTCTGGGAGGTTGCAGACAGCCTAGATTTTTGTGGCTGAAGCAGATTCCTCCCAGAGGACCGGAGTATGCGGGGAGGATTGTATGGGAGGAGGCGGTTCCGGAGATAAGTTGGACCCAAGCCATTTAGGGCTTTAAAGGTAATAACCAACACCTTATACTGGGCTCGGAAACTGATAGGCAGCCAGTGGAGAGATTTTAGTATTGGAGTTATATGATCTCTCCGAGATGTTCCTGAGACCACTCTGGCTGCCATATTTTGTACCAACTGAAGTTTCCGGACCAAGCACGAGGGTAGCCCCATGTAGAGCGCATTGCAGAAATCTAGACGAGAGGTTACCAGCGCGTGCACCACAGTCTCGAGGTCCCTTACTTCCAGGAAAGGGCACAGCTGGCGTATCAGCCGAAGCTGATAACAAGCGCTCCTGACCGTCGCATTCACTTGACTCGTCATCTGAAGCGATGAATCAAGGAGCACCCCCAGACTGCGAACACAGTCCTTAACGGGGAGTGTGACCCCATCCAGGACTGGAGGTTGCAACTCAACTCCTGGTTTCGGGGCCGCTACCTTGAGCACCTCCGTTTTGTCTGGATTTAATCTCAATCTGTTTTAACTCATCCAGCCCATTACAGCTTTAAGACAGTCATTAAGAGGAGAGATGCCATTGGGATTTGAGGCCGATGATCGGGACAAGGAGAAATAGATCTGGGTGTCATCAGCGTACTGATAACACCCAGCCCCATAACCCCGAATAATCTCACCCAGCGGCTTCATATAGATGTTAAACAGCATCGGGGACAGGATGGCGCCCTGTGGAACACCACAAGTAAGCTCCTTTCTGCTGGAGCAGCTGTCCCCAAGCTGCACCCTCTGGGACCTGCCCGAGAGGAAGGACCGGAACCACTGGAGCGCAGTGCCTCCAATTCCTAACCCTCTCAGGCGATCCAGGAGAATGCCATGATCTGTCGTATCGAAAGCCGCTGAGAGGTCCAGAAGCACCAACAGGGACACATTACCCCTGTCGATGCTTAGATGCAGATCATCGGTCAAGGCAACCATGGCAGTCTCAACTCCAAATCCCATCCTGAAGCCAGTTTGAAATGGGTCTAGATAATCAGTTTCATCCAAGACCACTTGGAGTTGAAGAGCAACTGCCCTCTCGATCACTTTGCTCAAGAATGGTAACATAGAAACCGGCCTATAGTTATTCATGTCCAGGGGGTCTAGGGAAGGTTTTTTCAGGAGCGGCCTAATGGCTGCTTCCTTTAAACAAGATGGAACACACCCTTCCCTGAGGGATGCATTGATGATGTCCTTAAGGAACACCATCAAGGCAGTCCCCCCCTGGATGGCCAGCCATGAAGGGCAAGGATCAAGAGGGCAGGTCGTCTTCCTCACTCTACCAAGTAGCTTGTCCACGTCCTCGGTACTCACAGATTGAAATTGATTCAGTAAACTTACATCAACGGAGTTGCTGGACACCTCGTCAATTGTTTCTGTCAAAATGCTGGCATCTAAGTCGGCTCTTATCCGAGAGATTTTATCTGCAAAGTAGTTGTTAAATGCATCACAGCAGGCCGTTGTTGGGTTAAGCAATAGGTTCTGTGCAGGTATAACCTGCGTCATCTCCCTTACCACCCTAAACAGCTCTGCTGGACGGGACTCTGCAGACACAATACATGCAGAGGAGAAGGATATCTGCGCTGCACGTATTGCCTCTCGATAGGACCGAAGAAAATTCCTATGTCGAGTCCTGTCGGATAAGAGTCGAGTTTTCCGCCAGTTGTGCTCTAGTCGTTGTCCAACCCGCTTCATTTTCCTAAGCTCTGAAGTATACCATGGCTTACGGTTAGAGGCGGGTTGGAAAGGACGCTTGGGAGCGATCGTGTCAATAGCCTTGGTAAGATCGGTGTTCCAGGTATTAACCAAAGCTTCGACAGGGTCACCGGCGTTACCAACCATTAAACCCTCCAAGGCTTTCTGGAATCCTATTGGTTCCATTAGCCTTTGGGGGCGGACCATTCTAATGGGTCCACCACCCCCGGTGGGGCGGGAAGAGACTCTTAGTTCAGTCTTGACCAGGAAATGATCCGTCCATGACATTCTCTGAGGCAGTGTATTCCACTTCTGAACAGCTCTTACTATCAGGAAGTTTAGGTGGGATCTCTTTTCTTAAAGTTTGAGTCCATTGCTCTGTGTCCTAGTCTCTGGAGCAGCAGAAAACAAGCTTGCTCCATCCTCAGTATGACATCCATTAAAATATTTCAACATGGCTATCATGCCCACTCTTAACCTTCTCTTCCCCAGGCTAAACATGCCCAGCTCCCTAAACCACTCCTCATAAGGGATGGCTTCTGGACCTCCCACCATTTTGATCCCTCTCCTCTGGACACGTTCCAGCTCATCCATATCCTTCTAGAATTGTGGTGCCCAGAACCGGACACAGTATTCTAGGTGAGGTCTGATCAAGGCAGAATAGAGCGGCACTATTACTTCCCTTGATCTGGACACTATACTTCTATTGATGCAGCCCAAAATCGCATTGGCCTTTTTAGCTGCAGCATCACACTTGAGATAGCATGAAGGGACTCCACCATGACAACAGCGTTCCTTTCTAAGTTCTTAAAGACTGTCTGTTTAATGATCTGCTCTAGAATCTTTCCTAGTATTGATGTCAGGCTGATTGGGCAGTAATTATTTGGGTCTTTCTCCCCCACTTGGGAAGAACACATTTGGGGACAACATTTGCCCTCCTTCAGTCTGCTGGGACCTCTCCTGGTCTCCAGGAATTCTCAAAGACTATTGACAGTGGCTCTGAGATTACTTTTGCCAGCTCTTTTAATACTCTTGGAGGTAGTTCATCTGGATCTGAAGACTAAGGGGCAGAGCAGGGGACCTTGAGAGGACCACCACAAGGAACAGCAGCTGCGAAGCCTCGGGGGAGGCATGTGGTGGTGGTGGGGGACTCCTTGCTGCGGGGTACAGAAGCAGTGGTTTGTGGGCCTGACAAGATGTCTTGGGAGGTGTGTTGTCTCCCCGGGGCAAAGATCCGTGATGTGACGGAGAGGCTGACAAGACTCGTCAAGCCTACGGATCATTACCCCTTCCTTTTGGTCCATGTGGGAACCAACGATACTGCAAGGCACAGCTTTCCGAAGACCAGAAGAGATTATGAGGCCCTGGGGAGGCAGCTGAAAGAAATGGACGCACAGGTTGTCATCTCGTCTCTTCTGCCAGTTGAAGGGCATGGTCCAAGAAGGGAGAGGAAAATAGCCAGTGTAAACAACTGGCTCTGTAGATGGTGTTGCCGAGAACAATTTGGATTCTTGGATCATGGGCTGCGCTTCCATGAGGGGGGACTTCTGGCAAGAGATGGAACAGTTGGCAGTTGGCAGAAACATTTTTGCCTACAGTCTCAAGAATTTGATCAGGAGGGCTTTAAACTGAGTCATAGGGGGGAGGGAAATAGTATTCTGGAAGGCAAAAGGGCTGGAGAAAATAGTCAAACTGTCATAGAGGGAATAAGGCAAACAGTGCAAGGACCCAAAAGTGGGAGGCAAAAAAACTTGCACAGGCAGCAAGTAAAGGGAACACATGGTCTTAGATGTCTCTACACGAATGCACAGAGCATGGGAAATAAGCAAGAGGAACTTGAACTTCTAGCACAACAAAGCTCTCTCTGGCTTTTCTTCGTAAATGAAGATTCAGGAAGGACTCATCCCACGCTTACTGCAAGCGTGCTGATGACAACAACGCGAATATGATATCATAGGCATTACTGAAACCTGGTGGGATGAGTCACATGATTGGAAAGTAGGAATAGAGGGGTATAACCTTTATAAGAGAAACAGGCCAAACAGGAAAGGAGGAGGAATAGCATTATATGTCAGGGATATTTACACCAGTGAAGAAATCCATGACATCAATACTGGAAGCCAGGTGGAGAGCATCTGGATAAAAATTAAAGGGGAGGGAAACAACAGGGATGTTATTGTGGGACTCTACTACAGACCCCCAAGTCAGACGGAGGAATTGGATGATGCCTTTCTAGAACAGATGACCACACACTCAGAAAGGAGAGATGTAGTAGTGATGGGTGACTTCAACTATCCTGATATTTGCTGGCAATCTAACTCAACCAAAACTTCAAGGTCTAGCAAATTCCTTACTTGCCTGGAAGACAATTTCATGGTCCAAAAGGTGGAAGAGGCAACAAGGGGGTCAGCTATTTTAGATCTGATCCTAACCAACAGAGACGACCTTGTTAATGGGGTGCAAGTGGTGGGATCCTTAGGTGAGAGTGATCATGTTCTCCTGGAGTTTGTTATACAATGGAAAGGAGAAGCCAGGCATAGTCAGACACGCATTCTTGACTTTAGGAGAGCTGATTTCAATAAACTCAGGGAAATACTGGGGGTGATCCCATGGTCAGGAATACTAAAAGAGAAGAGACCTCAAGACAGATGGGACTTTCTCAAAAGGGAGATACTGAAGGCACAATTTCAAACAGTACCAATGAGGAAGAAAAATGGGAGGTGTCTCAAGGAACCAGGATGGATGACTAAAGAACTTTCAACGGAGCTAAGTTTTAAACGGAACATGTATAGGAAATGGAAAAAGGGGGAAATCACCAAAGAAGAATTCAAACAGATAGTGAACACATGTAGGAGTAAAGTCAGAAAAGCTAAAGTGCAGAATGAGCTCAGGCTTGCTAGAGAGGTTAAGAACAATAAAAAGGGTTTTTTTGGGTCTGTCCGCAGCAAAAGGAGGAAGAAGGAAATGATCGGGCCACTACATGGAGAAGATGGCAAAATGCTTACAGGGGACAGAGAAAAGGCAGAATTACTCAACAACTTCTTTGGCTCAGTGTTTTCAGAAAAGGAAAAGGGTGAGCAACCTGAGGATAATGGAACAGAAGACACAATAGGAGAAATCCAGCACAGACTAAGCAAAGAGGTAGTACAGGAATACCTTCTTAATCTAAATGAATTTAAATCTCCAGGACCAGATGAACTACACCCAAGAGTATTAAAAGAGCTGGCAAATGTAATCTCAGAGCCATTGGCAATAATCTTTGAGATCTCCTGGAGAACAGGAGAAGTCCCAACAGACTGGAGGAGGGCAAATGTTGTCCCCATCTTCAAAAAGGGGGGAAAAGAGGATCCCAATAATTATCATCCAGTTAGTCTGACATCAATACCAGTGAAGATTCTAGAGCAAATCATTAAACAGAGAGTCTGTGAACATTTAGAAGGCAATGCCATAATCACAAAAACTCAACATGGGTTTCAGAGAAACAAGTCATGCCAGACTAATCTGATCTCTTTTTTTGATAAAATGACCAGCTTGGTAGATGAAGGGAACACTGTAGATATTGCATACCTTGATTTCAGTAAGACCTTTGACAAGGTTCCCCATGACATTCTTGCAAACAAGCTTGTAAAATGTGGGCTAGACAAGTTAACTGTTCAGTGAATTTGTAATTGGTTGACCGGCCGAACCCAAAGGGTGTTCAGCACTGGCTCCTCTTTGTCTTGGAAAGATGTGACCAGTGGGGTGCCACAAGGTTCTGTCCTGGGCCCAGTGCTATTTAACATCTTTATCAATGACTTAAGGAGAGACTTAGGGAGCTGGGTATGTTTAGCCTGGAAAAAAGACGGTTTAGAGGCGATATGATAGCCCTGTTTAAGTATTTGAAGGGATGTCACGCTGAGGATGGAGCAGGCTTGTTTTCTGCTGCTCCAGAGACTGGAACACGGAGCAATGGGTGCAAGCTCCAGGAACAGAGATTCCACCTCAACATTAGGAGGAACTTTTTGACAGTAAGAGCTGTTCGGCAGTGGAACGCACTCCCTCGGAGCGTGGTGGGGTCTCCTACCTTGGAGGTCTTTAAACAGAGGCTGGATGGCCATCTGTCGGGGATGCTTTGATTGTGATTTCCTGCGTGGCAGGGGGGTTGGACTGGATGGCCCTCGTGGTCTCTTCCAACTCTGCAATTCTATGATTCTATGATCTATGATTCTATGACTTGGATGATGGAATTAGGGGCATAATTATCAAATTTGCAGATGACACCAAATTAGGAGGAGTAGCTAATACCCTAGAGGACAGGATCAAAATTCAAAATGACCTGGATAGACTGGAGAGCTGGGTCAAAGCTAACAGAATGAAATTCAATACGGAGAAATGTAAAGTACTGCACTTAGGGCGGAAAAATGAAATGCATAGATATAGGATGGGAGAGACCTGGCTGAACGAGACTACGTGTGAAAGGGATCTAGGAGTCCTAGTGGACCACAAGTTGAACATGAGTCAACAGTGTAATGCGGCAGCTAAAAAGGCCAATGCGATTTTGGGCTGCATCAATAGACGTATAGTATCTAGATCAAGGGAAGTAATAGTGCTGCTCTATTCTGCCTTGGTCAGACCTCACCTAGAATACTGTGTCCAGTTTTGGGCACCACAGTTCAAAAAGGATATTGACAAATTGGAGCATGTCCAGAGAAGGGCGACTAAAATGGTGAAAGGTCTGGAAACCATGCCTTATGAGGAGAGACTTAGGGAGCTGAGTATGTTTAGCCTGTAAAAAAGATGGTTAAGAGACGATATGATAGCCCTGTTTAAGTATTTGAAGGGGTGTCATGTTGAGGATGGAGCAGGCTTGTTTTCTGCTGCTCCAGAGACTGGAACACGGAGCAAAGGATGCAAGCTCCAGGAAAGAGATTCCACCTCAACATTAGGAGGAAGTTTTTGACAGTAGAGCTGTTTGGCAGTGGAACACACTCCCTCGGAGCGTGGTGGGGTCTCCTTCCTTGGAGGTCTTTAAACAGAGGCTGGATGGCCATCTGTCAGGGATGCTTTGATCGTGATTTCCTGCACGGCCCTCGTGGTCTCTTCCAACTCTACAATTCTATGATTCTATGATTCTATGACTTGAATTCATTTATACTGGCCAGGTATTCCCGAACAACCACTTTAGTTATTCTATGCTGCATTTCCCCTACTGCATCATCTGCTCCATTTTTTCCAGGTTTTTCACTGTTCTTCTTTTGGGAGAAGACCAAGGCAAAGAAGGTGTCGAGTAGTTCTGCCTTTTCTCTGTCCCCTGTTAGCATTTTGCCATCTTCTCCATGCAGGGCTCCTACCATTTCCTTGTTCTTCCTTTTGCTATGGACATACCCCCCAAAAACCCTTTTTATTGTTTTTAACCTCTCTAGCAAGCCTGTGATCCATCTGTGCTTTAGCTTTTCTGACTTTTCCCCTACATGAGCTGGCTATTTGTTTGAATTCATCTTTGGTGATTTCCCCCCTTTTCCATTTCTTGTACATCTCCCTTTAAAGTCTTAGTTCAGTTGAAATTTCTTTAGAAATCCATCCTGGTTTCTTCAGACAGCTCCCATTTTTCCTCCTCATTGGAACTGTTTGATATTGAACCTTCAATATCTCACTTAAACAATGCCCATCCATCATGAACACCCTTTTCTTTTAGTATTCCTGACCATGGGATCACCCCCAGTAATTTCCTAAGTTTTCTGAAATCATCTTTCTTAAAGTCTAGAAGGCATGTCTGACTATGCTTGGCTTCCCCTTTCCTCTGTATAACAAACTCCAGGAGAACATGGTCACTCCCCATTAAGAATCCCACCACTTCCACACCATTAACCAGATTATCTCTGTTGGTTAGGATCAGATATAAAATAGCTGATCCCCTTGTTGCCGCTTCCACCTTCTGGACAATGAAGTTTAAGGAGGTATGACTCAAATGTACATTACTTTGCCCTGAATTCCAATGACAAGAAAGACATGCTGCTTCAAGTTAAACAACTTAAGAAACTTTACTAATGGCTATTAAAGCCTAAATCCTAACTAACCTAGTGAATAGATTTGGGTGAAAGAGAGAAATAGGGAGGCCATCTTAACTCACCAGTGTAAGGAGTAGAGAAAGCAGAATAAAATATGGCTGCAGGAAAAAAATGGAAAGACAGAGAAAAGCATGCAAACTACAGGACCTGAGAAGGGATAAAATCTCTGTATGACCAATTAGTTGCAAACTAAGAGACAGAAAGATTTCAAAATGGAGGAAATCTACCTATCACACTCTTGCTCTAATAGCAAGGGAGTGTCGGGGAGAGAGAATGCTGATTTTTTTCCAACAATCAGCTAGCTGCCTTGCTCAGGTCTTACAATCTCAGGGCCATGGCTTTTTTGATTGAGTCTATCCACTTGTAATGAGGCCTCCCTCTTTTCCTACTGCCTTCCTCTTCACAAAGTGTTATCAATTTTTCCAATGACTCCAGTTGTCTTATGATATGTCCAATGTACAACAGCGTCAGTTTAGTCATCTTCACTTCTAATAAGAGTTTAGGCTTGATTTATTTTAAAACCTATTCATTTGTCTTTTTAGCAGTCCATGGTATCTGTGGCACTCTCCCCCAGCACCACTTTACAAATAAGTAGATTCCCTTCCTATGAATTTTCTTCTCTGTTTAGCTTTCACAACCATACATAGAAATTGGAAATACAATGGCATGGACAATCCTGACATTGGTATTCAGTGATACCTTTACACTTGCGGATCTTATCTAGTACCTTCATGGCTGTCCTTCCAAATCCTAGTCTTCTTCTGATTTCTTGACTACAGTCTCCATTCTGATTTAAGACTGAGTATAGGAAATTTTTAACTATTTCAGTAGTTAGACCTGCAACATTAATGAATGCATATATGACTTTCTATCCCATCTTTCTCTGAAAACTGGGACTCAGTCTTACTCAATGGAAGAGTTTTCAACACCCCACCCCACAAATAAAGACACAAGAGCCTACTGGTTTTGCCCAAACAGAACAATTGGACTGAATCAATGATTCCTAAATTTTGGTCCTTCAGGTGTTTTGGACTTCAGTTCCCAGAATTCTTCACTGTTGGCCAAGATGCCAGGGTCTTCTGGGAGTTGAAGTCCAAAACACCCCGAGGACCAACGTTTGGGAACCACTGTATGATGAGTCAACACATAGGTAATGCTCAATGATTCAGTGGGTCTACTCTAGTTGCCACTAACAATAGCATGCAGGCCTTTAAATTATAATATTAAAACACAATTGACAACTGTTAATAATAAAAGGCAACTAGATTAATATAACAAACACATCAAGAAAAGAGCACAGCATCTCTCCCCATTAAAAACCCACTGCTTAACAGCCAATTTCCAAAATTCTACTGGAATACATACTTTCTTCCCCCCCATTGTATTCCATTAATTATGCACATTAGAAAGCTTTTCCAGATCCATATACCCCCAGGCCTCAAACTGTCTCATTAAAAAGAAATCTCAGCAGGCATCTTAAAAAAAACACAACTTTCAGATTTTAACTTCAGATTTTATTCAGTTATATTATCCTTTTTCTTTTTCTTTCTTTTGCTTTTTAGTGCATGTTGGCAAAGAAGAAGAAGAAGAAGAAGAAGAAGAAGAGGAGAAAGAAAGAAAAAAGAGTAGCTCTCTTTACTTGAGCAAGTTAACAGAAACATTATTAGTATTAGGAAATTGCATTGGAGGCTGTTAGTGGCAACCAGCCCATTTTAAACATGTATTAGCTGTCTGACACTGAAGCCTATATGAGGATTCATCTTTGTTTTTGTTTTTTTTAATGATTAAGTCTTCTTTTTTGTGTGTATGCCCCGAAATACCCTCTAGGTGGTGTGAGGGCATTTTTGCCACATTTTGACCTGCCCAGGCTGATTTAGGCCCATGAGAGGCCTTTTTTTGAAACAGGAAGTGAATAAAAAGTGACACCCACCTACTTCCTGTAGTTAAAAATGGCCCATGGAGGTCTAAAAACATGGAGGTGTGGCTGGAAGGAGCAAGGGCAGAGGTCAATGCAATTCTGGGGAAGTCAGTTCTGGGCTGCTTCAACAAGAGTATAGCTTCAACAAGAGAAGTAATAGTGACACTCTATTCTGCTTTGGTGAGACTTCACCTAGAATACTGTGTCCAGTTCTGGGCACCACAATTCAAGAAGGATATGGACAAGCTGGAATGAGTCCAGAGGAGGGTGACCAAGGTGATCAAAGGACTGGAAACCAAGCTTTATGAGGAATGACTTAAGGAGCTGGGCATTTTCATCTTTGAGAAGAGAAGACTGAGGGCTCATCTACACCAGGTAGGATATACTGTCTCCCCACTGGTGTATCTTGCTTCTGGAGCTGGATAGTCCCCCCCACCCGTTACCTGCAGAAAATGGACCAGAATCCAAGGAGGATGCTGGCCTGCCAACATTTCTTTGCTAACATGGAAGCCAGGCAGGGGTCCTGTAACATGTGACTGCAGCCCCCCTTCATGTGACCAGCCTTGGTCACATGCTGCACAATTCCTGCCTGGCTTCCAGGAGAACCAGGGAGTTGGTGGTGACAGTGGGGAGCGGTGTTCTGGGAAAAGCTCCTGCAGACACTGGGGGGGGGGCAATCCAGCAGAAACAGGGTAAACTGGGTATTTTCTTAAAATGCAGTAAAGGGCCCTATCCCAGCTTGCCCCTGTTCCAGCCCATATCTGCCCTGCAGGTGGTCTGGTCTGTCTGGGGGCAGATCGGGGTAAATGCCCTGTGTCATTTGGACTGCATGGCTCTGGAACGCAGGCAAGCTGGGGTACTTGGCCAGTGCAGACAACTCCTAAGAGGTGACATGATAGCTATCTTTCAACATCTGAAGGGATGTCACGTATAAGATGTAGCAACCTTGTTTTCTGCTGTTACACAGACTAGAACATGTACCAATGCTTTCAAATGTCAAGAAAAGAGATTCCACCTAAACATTAGGAAGAACTTTTTTTTAACTGTAACAACTGTTCAGCAGTGGAATAACCTGTATTAGAAAGCGGTAGTCTCTCCCTCTTTGGAAGTCTTTAAACAAGATTGGATAGACATCTTTCAGGACTGCTTTAGTTGTGTATTTCTGCATGGTGGAAGGTTTGACTAGATGGCCCTTGTGGTCCCTTACAAAATAAAATTTAAGATTCTATGATCATTTTATTCCATGACTGTCCTGGAGGCAGTAAGCACACAACCGTATTTTTTGCAAAAGTCCAAAACATCATACAGACCATATGTTTTGGGATTTTGCAAAAAGTGTTGCTGTGTGCTTACTAGAGAAATTAAGGTAAATTATGGTTATGGATGTTATCTATAGTATATGTCACAATGTAAGGACCTGTTGAGAAGGAGTGAAAATATGGAATGTTTGAGGTGACTGGTGATTGGCTGAATGTTTTGATGGAATTTTAAAAGGGCTGCTGCGTATGACAAAAAGAGTGAGAGCTACAAGTGTTAAAGTCAGGAATATAAGTTCCAGATGTAGTGAAAGTTAAGGTCAGTGTCAGAGATTAGTTAGACCCAGGTCTGTTAGGAGTAAGCTGGTTAGTTAGATATATGAGAGAGATAGAGTTTGCTAGGGCCAGTCATGATTTAGAGGTGTTAAATAAGTAATCTTGAGTTTTATGTTTAACTTCTGTTTAATAAACTATCTTTGCATCATGCACTTGTGGCTCTGAAAATGCTACATAAGAGTTGTTGGAATGCTTGAATTCAGACACACCGTGTCTCTGGTGGCAACAGTTACTTAAGGGTGGTGTGGATTGGTGGTGGGATTAGATGAATTGAGGCTTGCATCAAAACCATGACAGCATCTAGGTGGTCCCCACATTTGATGCTATAGTGGTGGGATATGAGGAGGCCTCACATTTGGTGACAGTGGTGGGACAAGTGGATACCCCTCACAATGGGTATCAGCAGTGGGACAGGTAATAACTCCACAGTCTGCCTTTAAAGACAGGCATTATGCCTGAGGAACTAGGTAGTTTCCCCTGCACATTTGCTACTCTTTGCAGGTGCTGAAGTCTATACAGGTCGACCCCCCATATCCACAGATTCAGTCTCCACAATTTCATTTATCCACATCTGTAAATATATGTTCTCTCTAGGTATTTCTCGGTCCAATGTGATTTTATGGTCAACTTCCAGCAGTATTTTCATTGAAAATAATAGGGTTCCCTATTATCCACAGTTTCAGCTATCCATGGGGTGGGGGAATGTATCCCCCACAAATATGGGGGTCAACCTGTATTATAAATAAAATGGTCCTAGTTCAACCCCATGCAATGGTCTCACCTCTTTTCTGACTGCACTTGATCAATGGATTTTTGCAGACCCCTTGAGGGGGTTTTGCTACAGGGTGGTCACGAAGAGGACCTCTCTGAGGTACTTCAACAGTTACCCCTGGTGTGTATGTGTGGGAAAGGTAAATTGGAGATGCAAAACAGAAGGGGAAGTGTGAGATGGATGAGGCACTGTGAAGGTCTGAACATGCACTTCTAATGAACATACATTTACCTGCCACCCATCTCTTCTCTTGCAGAAGCCCCTTTGTCTCTCAAGGTCCCTGGAAGAGTCTGTGCTGAGAAAAGACACAACTGAAAACACAAACATAGAAATGAGAGAGATCAAGAGGAGAGCAGAAGGTGAGACAGAGAGAGCTAATGAGCTGGGGAATTAAACGATCAGCTCTGAATCTGCTAATTAAAATGCTCCCTCATTTGCCATTCTGTTTTCCAAACTCCACTGGGCTTTACACTTTTTAAACCTCTCTTTGCTTTCAGGTAAAGTCATAATCTTAATGGGAATTCTTAGCTGGATGATGGGGGGAAAGGAAGGGAGTTGATGGCTGCCTTATGATTTTTTGGCCTTGTGATGTGGGCCCTTGGGGTTCTTTAACTGGGTTTCTTCTCTCTCTTGTGATGGCTCTTGAGAGAAACTGTAGATAGAATATATCCCCACCCCACAAATGACAAGATTTTGGTAATGAATGCAGTCATGCCTTGAAAACTTAATTATGAGATTTGCTGAGTGATCTTTTTGCTTTCTTGGAGAAATGTAGAGTACTAAATACAGTAGCACCCCCATATCTGCTGATTCACCAACCGTGAATTCAATTATCCATGGTTGGTAATGGCAGGGGGAGGAGGGATCTCACCTCTCCCATCTCTTCCCCTGGGAAGGCTCCTGTCGCTGCGGTGGTGATTGCAGGGGCAAAGGGGAGGAGGTGAGATCGCCTTCTCCCTTTCCCCCTTCACCCCCGTGATTGCGTCCATAGCGGGGCTATGGTGGGGGCGAAGGGGGTGGAGAAGGGGGGTGAGATCACTCCTCTGTCCCCTTTCCCCCTTGCCCCTGCCATGGCCCCGCCGCGACAGCATTTGGGGAAGCAAAGGGAGAAGGGGGGAGATTCCTTCTCCACCCCCGCCATGGCCTCACCATGGAGGAGATTGCAGGGGCAAAGGGGGAAGGGGAGGAGGCAAGATCGCTGCCATGGTGACCTTCAAGGGGAAGGGATGGAGCGATTTCACCCCCCTTCCTCCTTCCCCCCTGCGATTGCTCCCACGGCGAGGCCATGGTGGGGCGAAGGGGAAAGGGGACAGAGGAGGGGGGAGTAGTGAAGTTGCCCTCCTTTCCCTGGAATGTTCCCCCTGCAATGGCGTTTGCTATTATCTGTGGAATTCACCATCCGTGGGAGGCCCCGGAACCAGTTCTACAGTGCTACTGTACTACACTTCGGCAGAAAAAATGAAATGCACAGATATAGGATGGATGACACCTGGCTTGATAGCAATGCATTCAAAGGGGATCTAGAAGTCTTAGAAGACCACAAGCTGAACATGAGTAAACAGTGTGATGTGGCAGCCAGAAAAGCCACTGCAATTCTAGGCTGCATCAATAGGAGTATAGTGTCTAGATCGAGGGGAGTAACAGTGCTACTCTGTTCTGCTTTGGTCAGACCTCACCTGGAATACTGTGTCCAGTTCTAGGCACCACAATTCAGGAAGGATATTGAGAAGCTGGAACTTGTCCAGAGGTGGGCGACCAGGATGGTGGGAGGTCTGGAAGCCATTATGCCCTATGAGGAGCAGCTTAGGGAGCTGGATATGTTTAGTCTGGAGAAGAGAAGGTTGAGAGGGGACATGATAGCTATGTTTAAATATTTGAAGGGATGTCATACTGAAGATGGAACAAGTTGTTTTCTGCTGCTGTCATCCATCCAGAGACTAGGACATGGAGCAATGGATTCAAACTACAGGAAAAGAGATTCCACCTAAATGTTGGGAAGAACTTCCTAACTTTAAGAGCTATTTCACAGTTGACTGTGCTGCCTCGGAGTGTGGTGGAATCTCCTTCTTTGGAGGTTTTTAAACAGATGCTTGATGGCCATCTGCTGGGCATGCTTTGATTGTATGTTCCTGCATGGCAGGGAATTGGACTGGATGGCCCTTGTTGACTTTTCCAACTCTATGATTCTATGTGTTTTATGGTAGCATGGGTAACAATCAACAATGTTGTCAAGAGAGAGACCGTGTGTGTTATTCTTTGCTGTTTTCCACTGACAAAGCTACATTTGTTCTAATAGGACAAGAGCAGCTGGCGGATCCATGAGGTAGCAACTCCACCCTCAGTTTTAAGGGCAGCCTCCTCTGCAGTTCTGCATAATTGGTTGAAAAACCATGCTCAAAAAGTCATCATCAGTGGCTGTTCTTCAAACTGGAAGGAGGTCTCAGGTGGAGTGCCTCAGGGTTTATGTCCTAGGGTCATTACTCTTCTACATTTTAATCAATGACAGATGACAGGGTGGAGGGGATCCTTCTCAAGTTTGTGGATGATACAAAACTGTGAGTGGTAGCGAACATATCGGAAGATAGGAACAGAGTTCAAAAGGACCTTGATAAACTAGGAAATTGGGCAGAAATTAATAAAATGAAATTCAATACAGGAGTGATAAATGCAAAATTCACCATTTAGGCCACAAAAACCAAATGCATAGATATAGGATGCGGAGGTACATGGTTCAGCAGTACATGTGAAAAGGACCTTAGAATTATTGTTGATCACAAATTGAACATGAACCAGCGGTGTGATGCTGCAGCAAAGAAGGCAAATGCTATTTTAGCCTGCATTAATAGAAGCATACTTTCCAAGTTTAGATAAGTAACAGTTCCACGATATTCTGCATCGGCCAGGCTTCATCTGGAGTGCTGCATTCAGTTCTGGATGTGTCATTTTAGGAAAGGTTTAGGCAAGTTGGAGCTGGTTCAGAGAAGGTGAAACAGGCATGGTTCCCCATCCCTTTCTCTTTGACTGAGGGATCAAGGGTCCTTGCCACTTGTTAGCTAATTTCTCCCCACTCCAGAACCATTTATACCAAATGCTATTGGACTACAAGTCCCACAAGCCCTTGCCAGCATGCCAATGGTGAGGAATGCTGGAAACTGAACTGAGGAGGGCTGCACAATTTCCACCTGGCCTAAATCCAAAGTAGACCCATTGAATCCATGGAATTTGCATACATGTTGGCTTATCATTCAGCAATTGATTCAATAGGACTGGCAATTGGATTTAGGCTGGGAGTGGGAACTGTGCAGCTTTCCAGCATTTATCACCACTGGCTATGCAGGCTAGGGCTGATGGGATTTACAGTTCATCTGGAAGCCACATGATTCTGGACTCTGATTTAGACTCATGCAACCAAAGAAACGGAGTGTAATCTATGAACGCTCCTGCTAAAACAATTATATGGTTGTAAAGGTGGTACAAGACTGTTTGTCCTTACGCTGGAACAGACTAACATGGCTACCCCTGAAAAAAATTCTGTGAGGGGAGGACTGAAGCTAGGAACTCCTGTTTACAAAATGTGTGTCCTATTCCTCAGCTGCCAGCTGCCAGGTTTCTGTCCCTTCCCTCCCCTTCCCTTTTGTTATTGTTGTAGTGCTTTCAAACTTGTGGGACCCTACAGCAAATCTATCACTGGGTTTTCTTGACAAGATTTATACACAGGAGGTTTGCGATTACCTTCCTCTGAAGCTAAGGGAGTGTGACTTGCCCAAGGTCACCCAGTGGGTTGCCATGGCTGAGTGGGGATTCAAACCCTGGTGTTTTGGAGTCCTAGTCAAATGCTCAAACCACTACACCAAGTGGGTTCTTTGCATACTACAACCAACAAGGCCTCAAACTGGATGTCTGCCCCCTGACACCACACCTCTGCTTCTTCTTCTGCATTGTACCACCGCTCTGCTTGTACTTCCCCTGCCACGAACCCTTTGCTTGTTCTACCGCCTGCCATCACCCCTCTGCTTTTTATACCCCCTCCCACCACCCCTCTGATTGTTCTGCCCTCTGCCAGTACCCCTCTGCTTATTCTGCTCCCTGCCACGACCCCTCTGCTTCTTCTGCCCACTGCAACCACGCCTCCGCTTGTTCTGGCCTCTGCAACCACTCCTCCACATGTTCTGCCCCCTGCCACCCCTCTGCTTGTTCTGCCCCCTGCAACCACCCCTCTGCTTCTTCTGCCCCCTGCAACCACCCCTCTGCTTGTTCTGCCCCCTGCAACCACCCCTCTGCTCTTTCTTCCCCCTGCAACCACCCCTCTGCTTCTTCTGCCCCCTGCAACCACCCCTCTACTTGTTCTGGCCCCTGCCACCACCCCTCTGCTTGTTCTGCCCCCTGTCACCACCCCTCTGCTTCTTATGCCCCTGCCACCCCTCTGCTTGTTCTGCCCCCTGCCACCACCCGTCTGCTTGTTCTGCCCCCTGCCACCACCCCTCTGCTTGTTCTGCCCCCTGCAACCACCCCTCTGCTTGTTCTGCCCCCTGCCACCACCCCTCTGCTTGTTCTGCCCCCTGCAACCACCCCTCTGCTTGTTCTGCCCCTTGCCAACACCCTTCTGCTTTTTCTGCCCCTGCCACTACCCTTTGCTTGTTCTTCGCCCCTGCCACCACCCCTTTGCTTGTTCTGCCCCCTGCAACTACCCCTCCACTTGTTCTGCCCCCTGCCACTACCCCTCTCCTGGTTCTGCCCCCTGCAATGACTCCTCCATTTGTTCTGCCCTCTGCCACCCCTCTGCTTGTTCTCCCCCTTGTCACCACCCCTCTGCTTCTTCTTCCCCCTGCCACCACTCCTCCGCTTGTTCAACCCCTGCCACCATCCCTTTGCTTGTTTTACTCCCTACCAGCACCCATCTGCTTGTTCTACCCCCTACCACCGCCACTCTGCTTGTTCTGCTCCCTTCTACCATCCCTCTGCTTGTTCTTCTACCATCACTCTGTTTGTTCTGCCCCCTGTCACTAAACCTTGCTTGTTCTACCCCCTCCCACCAGCCCTCTGCTTCTTATGCCCCCTGCCACCACACGTCTGCTTGTTAAACCCCCTGCCACCACCCCTCTGCTTGTTCTGCCCCCTGCCACCACCCCTCTGCTTGTTCTGCCCCCTGCCACCACCCCTCTGCTTGTTCTGCCCCCTGCCACAACCCCTCTGCTTGTTCTGCACCCTGCCACCACCCCTCTGCTTGTTCTGCCCCCTACCACCACCCCTCTGCTTTTTCTGCCCCCTGCCACCACCCCTCTGCTTGTTCTGCCCCCTGTCACCACCCCTCTGCTTGTTCTGCCCCCTGTCAACACCCCTCTGCTTGTTCTGCCTCCTGCCACCACCCCTCTGCTTGTTCTGCCCCCTTCTACCACCCCTCTGCTTGTTCTGCCCTCTGCAACTACCCCTCTGCTTGTTCTGACCCCTGTCACCGCCCCACTGCTTGTTCTACCCCCTGTCACCGCCCCTCTGCTTGTTCTACCCCCTGTCACCGCCCCTCTGCTTGTTCTACACCCTGTCACCACCCCTCTGCTTGTTCTACCCTCTGTCACCACCCCTCTGCTTGTTCTACCCCCTCTCACCACCCCTCTGCTTGTTCTATCCCCTGTCACCACCCCTCTGCTTGTTCTACCCCCTGTCACCACCCCTCTGCTTGTTCTACCCCTGCCACCACCCCTACGCTTGTTCTGCCCCCTGCCACCACCCCTCCGCTTGTTCTTCCTGCTGCCACCACCCCTCCGCTTGTTCTTCCCCCTGCCACAAGCCCTTTGCTTGTTCTGCCCCCTGCCACCACCCCTTTCCTTGTTCTTCCCCCTGCCACCAGCCCTCCGCTTGTTCTTCCCCCTGCCACCAGCCCTTTGCTTGTTCTGCCCCCTGCAACCACCCCTTTGCTTGTTCTTCCCCTTGACACCACCCTTTCGCTTGTTCAACCCCCTGCCACCACACGTCTGCTTGTTCTGCCCCCTGGCAGCACCCCTCTCGTTCTTTGACCCCCTGCCACCACCCCTTTCCTTGTTCTAACTCCTGACACCACCCCTCTGCTTGTTTTGCCACCTGTCACGACCGTTTCAATTATTCAACCCCCTGCCAGCACCACTCTGCTTCTTCTGCCCTATGCCACCACCACTCTGCTTCTTCTGCCCCCTGCCACCAACCCTCTGCTTCTTCTGCCCCCTGCCACCAACCCTTTGCTTTTTCTGCCCCTTGCCACCACCCCTCTGCTTGTACTGTCCCCTGTCACCACACGTCTGCTTATTCTACCCCCTGCCACCACCCCTCTGTTTGTCCTGCCCCCTATCACCACCCCTCCGCTTGTTCTTCCCCCTGCCACCAGCCCTTTCCTTGTTCTTTTCCCTTCTACCAACGCCCCGCTTCTTATGCCCCCTGCCACCACCCCTTTGCTTGTTCTGCCCCCTGCCACCACCCCTCTGCTTGTTCTTCCCCTTGACACCACCCTTTCGCTTGTTCAACCCCCTGCCACCACACGTCTGCTTCTTCTGCCCCCTGGCAGCACCCCTCTCCTTCTTTAACCCCCTGCCACCACCCCTTTGCATCTTCACCCCATAGCACCACCCCTCTGCTTGTTCTGCCCCCTACCACCACACCTCTGCTTGTTCTGCCCCCTCCCACCACCCCTCTGCTTGTTCTTCCCCTTGACACCACCCTTTCGCTTGTTCAACCCCCTGCCACCACACGTCTGCTTCTTCTGCCCCCTGACAGCACCCCTCTCCTTCTTTAACCCCCTGCCACCACCCCTTTGCATCTTCACCCCATAGCACCACCCCTCTGCTTGTTCTAACCCTGACACCATCCTTCTGCTTGTTCTGCCCCCTGTCACGACCGTTTCAATTGTTCAACCCCCTGCCAGCACAAGTCTGCTTGTTCTGCCCCCTGCCACCAACCCTCTGCTTCTTCTGCCCCCTCCCACCACCCCGCTGCTTCTTCTGCCCCCTGTCACCACCGTTTCGCTTGTTCAACTCCCTGCCATCACACGTCTGCTTCTACTGCCCCCTGCCACCACGATTCTGCTTCTTCTGCTCCCTTCCACCACCCCTCTGCTTGTTCTGCCCCTTGTCACCACCACTGTGCTTGTTCTGCCCCCTGCCACCACCCCTCTGCTTTTTCTGCCCCCTACCACCACCCCTCTGCTTGTTCTGCCCCCTACCACCACCCCTCTGCTTGTTCTGTCCCCTGAAACCACCCCTTTGCTTGTTCTTCCCCTTGACACCACCCCTCTGCTTGTTCTTCCCCTTGACACCACCCTTTCGCTTGTTCAACCCCCTGCCACCACACGTCTGCTTGTTCTGCCCCCTGGCAGCACCCCTCTAGTTCTTTGACCCCCTGCCACCACCCCTTTCCTTGTTCTAACTCCTGACACCACCCCTCTGCTTGTTCTGCCCCATGCCACCAACCCTCTGCTTATTCTGCCCCCTGCCACCAACCCTCTGCTTCTTCTTCCCCCTGCCACCACCCCTCTGCTTTTTATACCCCCTGCCACCACCCCTCTGCTTGTTCAACCCTTGCCACCATCCCTTTGCTTGTTCTTCCCCTTGACACCACCGCTCTCCTTCTTCTACCCCTGCAACCACCCCTTTGCTTGTTCTTCCCCTTGACACCACGCCTCTGCTTCTTCTACTCCCTGCCACCACCGTTCCGCCTGTTCTGCCCCCTCCCACCACCGCTCTGTTTCTTATGCCCCCTGCCACCACCCCTCTGCTTGTTCTCCCCCTGACACCACCCCTCTGCTTGTTCTGCCCCCTGACACCACCCCTCTGCTTGTTCTGCCCCCTGACACCAACCCTTTGCTTTTTCTGCCTCCTGCCACCACCCCTCTGCTTGTTCAACCCTTGCCACCAGCCCTTAGCTTGTTCTGCTCACTTCCACCACCCGTCCGCTTGTTCTACCCCCTGCCACCACCCATTTGCTTTTTCTCCCCCTGACACCACCCCTCTGCTTGTTCTTCCCCCTCCCACCACCCCTCTGCTTGTTCTGCCACCTGACACCACCCCTCTGCTTGTTCTGCCCCCTGAAACCAACCCTTTGCTTTTTCTACCTCCTGCCACCACCCCTCTGCTTGTTCAACCCTTGCAACCAGCCCTTAGCTTGTTCTGCTCACTTCCACCACCCGTCCGCTTGTTCGACCCCCTGCCACCACCCATTTGCTTTTTCTCCTCCTGACACCACCCCTCTGCTTGTTCTGCCCCCTCCCACCACCCCTCTGCTTGTTCTGCCCCCTGTCACCACCATTTCGCTTGTTCAACTCCCTGCCATCACACGTCTGTTTCTTGTGCCCCCTGCCACCAACACTTTGCTTGTTCTACCTCCTGCCAGCACCCCTCTGCTTGTTCTGCTCCATTCTACTACCCCTATGCTTGTTCTGCCCCTTGTCACCACCCCTCCGCTTGTTCTTCCCCCTGCCACCAGCCCTTTCCTTGTTCTTTTCCCTTCTACCACCCCTCCGCTTCTTATGCCCCCTGCCACCAACCCTCTGCTTGTTCTGCCCCCTGCCACCACCCCTCTGCTTGTTCTGTCCACTGCAACCACCCCTTTGCTTGGTATGCCCCCTGCCACCACCCCTCTGCTTGTTCTGCCCCCTGCCACCACCCCTCTGCTTGTTCTGCCCCCTACCACCACCCCTCTGCTTGTTCTGCCGCCTGCCACCAACCCTTTGCTTTTTCTACCTCCTGCGACCACCCCTCTGCTTGTTCTGCCCCCTGCCACCACCCCTCTGCTTGTTCTGCCGCCTGCCACCAACCCTTTGCTTTTTCTGCCCCCTGCCACCACCCCTCTGCTTGTTCAACCCTTACCAACACCCCTCTGCTTGTTCAACCCTTGCCACCACCCGTTTGCTTGTTCTTCCCCTTGACACCACCCCTCTGCTTCTTTTGCCCCCTGCAACCACCCCTTTGCTTGTTCTTCCCCTTGACACCACCCCTCTGCTTCTTCTGATCCCTGCCACCACCGTTCCGCCTGTTCTACCCCTACCACCACCCCTGTGTTTGTTATGCCCCCTGTCACCACACTCGCTTGTTCAACCCCCTGCCACCACACGTCTGCTTATTCTACCCCCTGCCACCACCCCTCTGTTTGTCCTGCCCCCTATCACCACCCCTCCGCTAGTTCTTCCCCCTGCCACCAGCCCTTTCCTTGTTCTTTTCCCTTCTACCAACGCCCCGCTTCTTATACCCCCTGCCACCACCCCTTTGCTTGTTCTGCCCCCTGCCACCACACCTCTGCTTGTTCTGCCCCCTCCCACCACCCCTCTGCTTGTTCTTCCCCTTGACACCACCCTTTCGCTTGTTCAACCCCCTGCCACCACACGTCTGCTTCTTCTGCCCCCTGGCAGCACCCCTCTCCTTCTTTAACCCCCTGCCACCACCCCTTTGCATCTTCACCCCATACCACCACCCCTCTGCTTGTTCTAAACCTGACACCATCCTTCTGCTTGTTCTGCCCCCTGTCACGACCGTTTCAATTGTTCAACCCCCTGCCAGCACAAGTCTGCTTGTTCAACTCCCTGCCAGCAACCCTCTGCTTCTTCTGCCCCCTCCCACCACCCCGCTGCTTGTTCTGCCCCCTGTCACCACCACTGTGCTTGTTCTGTCCCCTGCCACCACCCCTCTGCTTTTTCTGCCCCCTGCCACCACCCCTCTGCTTGTTCTGCTCCCTGCCACCACCCCTCAGCTTGTTCTGCCCCCTACCACCACCCCTCTGCTTGTTCTGCCCCCTACCACCACCCCTCTGCTTGTTCTGTCCCATGAAACCACCCCTTTGCTTGTTCTTCCCCTTGACACCACCCCTCTGCTTGTTCTTCCCCTTGACACCACCCTTTCGCTTGTTCAACCCCCTGCCACCACACGTCTGCTTGTTCTGCCCCCTGGCAGCACCCCTCTAGTTCTTTGACCCCCTGCCACCACCCCTTTCCTTGTTCTAACTCCTGACACCACCCCTCTGCTTGTTCTGCCACCTGCCACCAACCCTCTGCTTATTCTGCCCCCTGCCACCAACCCTCTGCTTCTTCTTCCCCCTCCCACCACCCCTCTGCTTGTTCTGCCCCCTGTCACCACCGTTTCGCTTGTTCAACTCCATGCCATCACACGTCTGTTTCTTGTGCCCCCTGCCACCAACACTTTGCTTGTTCTACCTCCTGCCAGCACCCCTCTGCTTGTTCTGCTCCATTCTACTACCCCTATGCTTGTTCTGCCCCTTGTCACCACCCCTCCGCTTGTTCTTCCCCCTGCCACCAGCCCTTTCCTTGTTCTTTTCCCTTCTACCACCCCTCCGCTTCTTATGCCCCCTGCCACCAACCCTCTGCTTGTTCTGCCCCCTGCCACCACCCCTCTGCTTGTTCTGTCCACTGCAACCACCCCTTTGCTTGGTATGCCCCCTGCCACCACCCCTCTGCTTGTTCTGCCCCCTGCCACCACCCCTCTGCTTGTTCTGCCCCCTACCACCACCCCTCTGCTTGTTCTGCCGCCTGCCACCAACCCTTTGCTTTTTCTGCCTCCTGCGACCACCCCTCTGCTTGTTCTGCCCCCTGCCACCACCCCTCTGCTTGTTCTGCCGCCTGCCACCAACCCTTTGCTTTTTCTGCCCCCTGCCACCACCCCTCTGCTTGTTCAACCCTTACCAACACCCCTCTGCTTGTTCAACCCTTGCCACCACCCGTTTGCTTGTTCTTCCCCTTGACACCACCCCTCTGCTTCTTTTGCCCCCTGCAACCACCCCTTTGCTTGTTCTTCCCCTTGACACCACCCCTCTGCTTCTTCTGATCCCTGCCACCACCGTTCCGCCTGTTCTACCCCTACCACCACCCCTGTGTTTGTTATGCCCCCTGTCACCACACTCGCTTGTTCAACCCCCTGCCACCACACGTCTGCTTATTCTACCCCCTGCCACCACCCCTCTGTTTGTCCTGCCCCCTATCACCACCCCTCCGCTAGTTCTTCCCCCTGCCACCAGCCCTTTCCTTGTTCTTTTCCCTTCTACCAACGCCCCGCTTCTTATACCCCCTGCCACCAACCCTCTGCTTGTTCTGCCCCCTGCCACCACCCCTCTGCTTGTTCTGTCCACTGCAACCACCCCTTTGCTTGGTATGCCCCCTGCCACCACCCCTCTGCTTGTTCTGCCCCCTGCCACCACCCCTCTGCTTGTTCTGCCCCCTACCACCACCCCTCTGCTTGTTCTGCCGCCTGCCACCAACCCTTTGCTTTTTCTACCTCCTGCGACCACCCCTCTGCTTGTTCTGCCCCCTGCCACCACCCCTCTGCTTGTTCTGCCGCCTGCCACCAACCCTTTGCTTTTTCTGCCCCCTGCCACCACCCCTCTGCTTGTTCAACCCTTACCAACACCCCTCTGCTTGTTCAACCCTTGCCACCACCCGTTTGCTTGTTCTTCCCCTTGACACCACCCCTCTGCTTCTTTTGCCCCCTGCAACCACCCCTTTGCTTGTTCTTCCCCTTGACACCACCCCTCTGCTTCTTCTGATCCCTGCCACCACCGTTCCGCCTGTTCTACCCCTACCACCACCCCTGTGTTTGTTATGCCCCCTGTCACCACACTCGCTTGTTCAACCCCCTGCCACCACACGTCTGCTTATTCTACCCCCTGCCACCACCCCTCTGTTTGTCCTGCCCCCTATCACCACCCCTCCGCTAGTTCTTCCCCCTGCCACCAGCCCTTTCCTTGTTCTTTTCCCTTCTACCAACGCCCCGCTTCTTATACCCCCTGCCACCACCCCTTTGCTTGTTCTGCCCCCTGCCACCACACCTCTGCTTGTTCTGCCCCCTCCCACCACCCCTCTGCTTGTTCTTCCCCTTGACACCACCCTTTCGCTTGTTCAACCCCCTGCCACCACACGTCTGCTTCTTCTGCCCCCTGGCAGCACCCCTCTCCTTCTTTAACCCCCTGCCACCACCCCTTTGCATCTTCACCCCATACCACCACCCCTCTGCTTGTTCTAAACCTGACACCATCCTTCTGCTTGTTCTGCCCCCTGTCACGACCGTTTCAATTGTTCAACCCCCTGCCAGCACAAGTCTGCTTGTTCAACTCCCTGCCAGCAACCCTCTGCTTCTTCTGCCCCCTCCCACCACCCCGCTGCTTGTTCTGCCCCCTGTCACCACCACTGTGCTTGTTCTGTCCCCTGCCACCACCCCTCTGCTTTTTCTGCCCCCTGCCACCACCCCTCTGCTTGTTCTGCTCCCTGCCACCACCCCTCAGCTTGTTCTGCCCCCTACCACCACCCCTCTGCTTGTTCTGCCCCCTACCACCACCCCTCTGCTTGTTCTGTCCCATGAAACCACCCCTTTGCTTGTTCTTCCCCTTGACACCACCCCTCTGCTTGTTCTTCCCCTTGACACCACCCTTTCGCTTGTTCAACCCCCTGCCACCACACGTCTGCTTGTTCTGCCCCCTGGCAGCACCCCTCTAGTTCTTTGACCCCCTGCCACCACCCCTTTCCTTGTTCTAACTCCTGACACCACCCCTCTGCTTGTTCTGCCACCTGCCACCAACCCTCTGCTTATTCTGCCCCCTGCCACCAACCCTCTGCTTCTTCTTCCCCCTCCCACCACCCCTCTGCTTGTTCTGCCCCCTGTCACCACCGTTTCGCTTGTTCAACTCCATGCCATCACACGTCTGTTTCTTGTGCCCCCTGCCACCAACACTTTGCTTGTTCTACCTCCTGCCAGCACCCCTCTGCTTGTTCTGCTCCATTCTACTACCCCTATGCTTGTTCTGCCCCTTGTCACCACCCCTCCGCTTGTTCTTCCCCCTGCCACCAGCCCTTTCCTTGTTCTTTTCCCTTCTACCACCCCTCCGCTTCTTATGCCCCCTGCCACCAACCCTCTGCTTGTTCTGCCCCCTGCCACCACCCCTCTGCTTGTTCTGTCCACTGCAACCACCCCTTTGCTTGGTATGCCCCCTGCCACCACCCCTCTGCTTGTTCTGCCCCCTGCCACCACCCCTCTGCTTGTTCTGCCCCCTACCACCACCCCTCTGCTTGTTCTGCCGCCTGCCACCAACCCTTTGCTTTTTCTGCCTCCTGCGACCACCCCTCTGCTTGTTCTGCCCCCTGCCACCACCCCTCTGCTTGTTCTGCCGCCTGCCACCAACCCTTTGCTTTTTCTGCCCCCTGCCACCACCCCTCTGCTTGTTCAACCCTTACCAACACCCCTCTGCTTGTTCAACCCTTGCCACCACCCGTTTGCTTGTTCTTCCCCTTGACACCACCCCTCTGCTTCTTTTGCCCCCTGCAACCACCCCTTTGCTTGTTCTTCCCCTTGACACCACCCCTCTGCTTCTTCTGATCCCTGCCACCACCGTTCCGCCTGTTCTACCCCTACCACCACCCCTGTGTTTGTTATGCCCCCTGTCACCACACTCGCTTGTTCAACCCCCTGCCACCACACGTCTGCTTATTCTACCCCCTGCCACCACCCCTCTGTTTGTCCTGCCCCCTATCACCACCCCTCCGCTAGTTCTTCCCCCTGCCACCAGCCCTTTCCTTGTTCTTTTCCCTTCTACCAACGCCCCGCTTCTTATACCCCCTGCCACCACCCCTTTGCTTGTTCTGCCCCCTGCCACCACACCTCTGCTTGTTCTGCCCCCTCCCACCACCCCTCTGCTTGTTCTTCCCCTTGACACCACCCTTTCGCTTGTTCAACCCCCTGCCACCACACGTCTGCTTCTTCTGCCCCCTGGCAGCACCCCTCTCCTTCTTTAAGCCCCTGCCACCACCCCTTTGCATCTTCACCCCATACCACCACCCCTCTGCTTGTTCTAACCCTGACACCATCCTTCTGCTTGTTCTGCCCCCTGTCACGACCGTTTCAATTGTTCAACCCCCTGCCAGCACAAGTCTGCTTGTTCTGCCCCCTGCCACCAACCCTCTGCTTCTTCTGCCCCCTCCCACCACCCCGCTGCTTGTTCTGCCCCCTGTCACCACCACTGTGCTTGTTCTGCCCCCTGCCACCACCCCTCTGCTTTTTCTGCCCCCTGCCACCACCCCTCTGCTTGTTCTGCTCCCTGCCACCACCCCTCAGCTTGTTCTGCCCCCTACCACCACCCCTCTGCTTGTTCTGTCCCATGAAACCACCCCTTTGCTTGTTCTTCCCCTTGACACCACCCCTCTGCTTGTTCTTCCCCTTGACACCACCCTTTCGCTTGTTCAACCCCCTGCCACCACACGTCTGCTTGTTCTGCCCCCTGGCAGCACCCCTCTAGTTCTTTGACCCCCTGCCACCACCCCTTTCCTTGTTCTAACTCCTGACACCACCCCTCTGCTTGTTCTGCCCCATGACACCAACCCTCTGCTTATTCTGCCCCCTGCCACCAACCCTCTGCTTCTTCTTCCCCCTGCCACCACCCCTCTGCTTTTTATACCCCCTGTCACCACCCTTTCACTTCTTCAACCCCCTGCCACCACCCCTCTGCTTGTTCTGCCCCCTTCTACCACTCCTCTCCTTGTTCTACCCTCTGCAACGACCCCTCTGCTTGTTCTGCCCCCTGCAACCACCCCTCTGCTTCTTCTGCCCTCTGCAACCACCCCTCTGCTTGTTCTGCCCCCTGCAACCACCCCTCTGCTTGTTCTGCCCCCTACAACCACCCCTCTGCTTGTTCTGCCCCCTGAAACCACCCCTCTGCTTGTTCCGCCCCCTGCAACCACGCCTCTGCTTGTTCTGCCCCCTGCAACCACCCCTCTGCTTGTTCTGCCCCCTGTCACCACCCTTTCGCTTCTTCAACCCTCTAACGCCACACGTCTGCTTATTCTGCCCCCTGCCACCACCCCTCTGCTTGTTCTTCCCCCTGCAACCCCCCTCCGCTTGTTCTTCCAACTGCAACCACCCCCTTCGCTTGTTCTGCCCCCTGCAAACACCCCTCTGCTTCTTCTGCCCCCTGCCACCACCCCTCCGCTTGTTCTTCCCCCTACCACCACCCCTCTGCTTGTTCTGCCCCCTTCTACCACCCCTCTGCTTGTTCTGCCCTTTGCAACCACGCCTCTGCTTGCTCTGCCCCCTGCAACCACCCCTCTGCTTGTTCTGACCCCTGCAACCACCCCTCTGCTTGTTCTGACCCCTGCCATCACCCCTCTGCTTCTTCTGCCCCCTTCTACCACCCCTCTACTTGTTTTGCCCTCTGCAACCACCCCTCTGCTTTTTCTGCCCCCTGCAACCACCCCTCTGCTTGTTCTGACCCCTGTAACAACCCCTCCGCTTGTTCTCCCCCTGCAACCACCCCTCTGCTTGTTCTGCCCCCTGCAACCATCCTTCTGCTTGTTCTGCCCCTGCAACCACCCCTCTGCTTCTTCTGCCCCCTGTCACCACCCTTTCGCTTCTTCTACCCTCTGCCACCACACGTCTGCTTTTTCTGCCCTCTGCAACCACCCCTCTGCTTGTTCTTCCCCCTGCAACCCCCCTTCGCTTGTTCTTCCACCTGCAACCACCACTCTGTTTGTTCTGCCCCCTGCAACCACGCCTCTGCTTGTTCTGCCCCCTGCAACCACCCCTCTGCTTGTTCTGCCACCTGCCACCAACCCTCTGCTTATTCTGCCCCCTGCCACCAACCCTCTGCTTCTTCTTCCCCCTGCCACCACCCCTCTGCTTTTTATACCCCCTGTCACCACCCTTTCACTTCTTCAACCCCCTGCCACCACCCCTCTGCTTGTTCTGCCCCCTTCTACCACTCCTCTCCTTGTTCTACCCTCTGCAACGACCCCTCTGATTCTTCTGCCCCCTGCAACCACCCCTCTGCTTCTTCTGCCCCCTGCAACCACCCCTCTGCTCTTTCTTCCCCCTGCAACCACCCCTCTGCTTCTTCTGCCCTCTGCAACCACCCCTCTGCTTGTTCTGCCCCCTGCAACCACCCCTCTGCTTGTTCTGCCCCCTACAACCACCCCTCTGCTTGTTCTGCCCCCTGAAACCACCCCTCTGCTTGTTCCGCCCCCTGCAACCACGCCTCTGCTTGTTCTGCCCCCTGCAACCACCCCTCTGCTTGTTCTGCCCCCTGTCACCACCCTTTCGCTTCTTCAACCCTCTAACGCCACACGTCTGCTTATTCTGCCCCCTGCCACCACCCCTCTGCTTGTTCTGCCCCCTTCTACCACTCCTCTGCTTTTTCTGCACTCTGCAACCACCCCTCTGCTTCTTCGTCCCCCTGCAACCCCCTCCGCTTGTTCTTCCACCTGCAACCACCCCCTCCGCTTGTTCTACCCCCTGCAACCACCCCTCTGCTTGTTCTGCCCCCTGCAACCACCCCTCTGCTTGTTCGGCCCCCTGCCACCACCCCTCTGCTTGTTCGGCCCCCTGCAACCACCCCTCTGCTCTTTCTTCCCCCTGCAACCACCCCTCTGCTCTTTCTTCCCCCTGCAACCACCCCTCTGCTTGCTCTGCCCCCTGCCACCGCTCCTCTGCTTGCTCTGCCCCCTGCAACCACCCCTCTGCTTGTTCTGCCCCCTGCAACCACCCCTCTGCTTGTTCTGCCCCCTGCAACCACACCTCTGCTTGTTCCACCCCCTACAACCACACCTCTGCTTGTTCTTCCCCCTGCAACCACCCCTCTGCTTCTTCTGCCCCCTGTCACCACCCTTTCGCTTCTTCAACCCTCTAACGCCACACGTCTGCTTATTCTGCCCCCTGCCACCACCCCTCTGCTTGTTCTGCCCCCTTCTACCACTCCTCTGCTTTTTCTGCACTCTGCAACCACCCCTCTGCTTCTTCGTCCCCCTGCAACCCCCTCCGCTTGTTCTTCCACCTGCAACCACCCCCTCCGCTTGTTCTACCCCCTGCAACCACCCCTCTGCTTTTTCTGCCCCCTGCAACCACCCCTCTGCTCTTTCTTCCCCCTGCAACCACCCCTCTGCTTGTTCTGCCCCCTGCCACCGCTCCTCTGCTTGCTCTGCCCCCTGCAACCACCCCTCTGCTTGTTCTGCCCCCTGCAACCACACCTCTGCTTGTTCCACCCCCTACAACCACACCTCTGCTTGTTCTTCCCCCTGCAACCACCCCTCTGCTTCTTCTGCCCCCTGTCACCACCCTTTCGCTTCTTCAACCCTCTGCCACCACCCCTCTGCTTGTTCTGCCCCCTTCTACCACTTCTCTGCTTTTTCTGCCCCCTGCAACCACCCCTCTGCTTGTTCTTCCCCCTGCAACCCCCCTCCACTTGTTCTTCCAACTGCAACCACCCCCTTCGCTTGTTCTGCCCCCTGCAACCACCCCTCTGCTTCTTCTGCCCCCTGTCACCACCCTTTCGCTTCTTCAACCCTCTGCCACCACCCCTCTGCTTGTTCTGCCCCCTTCTACCACTTCTCTGCTTTTTCTGCCCCTTGCAACCACCCCTCTGCTTCTTCTTCCCCCTGCAACCCCCCTCCACTTGTTCTTCCAACTGCAACCACCCCCTTCGCTTGTTCTGCCCCCTGCAACCACCCCTCTGCTTCTTCTGCCCCCTGCCACCACCCCTCCACTTGTTCTTCCCCCTACCACCACCCCTCTGCTTGTTCTGCCCCCTTCTACCACCCCTCTGCTTGTTCTTCCCTTTGCAACCACGCCTCTGCTTGTTCTGCCCCCTGCAACCACCCCTCTGCTTGTTCTGCCCCCTGCAACCACCCCTCTGCTTGTTCTGACCCCTGCCATCACCCCTCTGCTTCTTCTGCCCCCTTCTACCACCCCTCTACTTGTTTTGCCCTCTGCAACCACCCCTCTGCTTTTTCTGCCCCCTGCAACCACCCCTCTGCTTGTTCTGCCCCCTGTAACAACCCCTCCGCTTGTTCTCCCCCTGCAACCACCCCTCTGCTTGTTCTGCCCCCTGCAACCATCCTTCTGCTTGTTCTGCCCCCTGCAACCACCCCTCTGCTTCTTCTGCCCCCTGTCACCACCCTTTCGCTTCTTCTACCCTCTGCCACCACACGTCTGCTTTTTCTGCCCTCTGCAACCACCCCTCTGCTTGTTCTTCCCCCTGCAACCCCCCTTCGCTTGTTCTTCCACCTGCAACCACCACTCTGCTTGTTCTGCCCCCTGCCACCACCCTCCGTTTGTTCTGCCCCCTGCCACCACCCCTCTGCTTCTTCTGCCCCATTCTACCACCCCCTGCTTGCTCTGCCCCCTGCAACCACCCATCTGCTTCTTCTGCCCCCTGCAACCACCCCTCTGCTTGTTCCGACCCCTGCAACCACCCCTCTGCTTCTTCTGCCCCCTGCAACCACCCCTCTGCTTCTTCTGCCCCCTGTCACCACCCTTTCGCTTCTTCAACCCTCTGCCACCACACGTCTGCTTGTTCTGCCCCCTTCTACAACTCCTCTGCTTGTTCTGCCCTCTGCAACCACCCCTCTGCTTGTTCTTCCCCCTGCAACCCCCCTCCGCTTGTTCTTCCACCTGCAACCACCCACTCCGCTTGTTCTGCCCCCTGCAACCACCCCTCTGCTTGTTCTACCCCCGCCACCACCCCTCCGCTTGTTCTGCCCCCTACCACGACCGCTCTGCTTGTTCTGCCCCCTGCCACCATACCTTGCTTGTTCTACTCCATTCTACCACCCCTCTGCTTGTACTTCCCCCTGCCACCAACCCTTTGCTTATTCTGCCCCCTGCAACCACCCCTCTGCTTGTTCTGCTCCCTGTCACCACCCTTTCGCTTCTTCAACCCTCTGCCACCACATGTCTGCTTCTTCTGCCCCCTGCCACCATCCCTCTGCTTGTTCTGCCCCCTTCTACCACTCCTCTGCTTTTTCTGCCCTCTGCAACCACCCCTCTGCTTGTTCTTCCACCTGCAACCACCCCCTCCGCTTGTTCTGCCCCCTGCCACCACCCCTCTGCTTCTTCTGCCCCCTTCTACCACCCCTCTGCTTGTTCTGTCCCCTGCAACCACCCCTCTGCTTGTACTGCCCCCTGCAAGCACCCCTCTGCCCTTTCTTCCCCCTGCAACCACCCCTCTGCTTGTTCTACCCCCTGCCACCACTCCTCTGCTTGCTCTGCCCCCTGCAACCACACCTCTGCTTCTTCTGCCCCCTTCTATCACTCCTCCGCTTGTTCTGCCCCCTTCTACCACTCCTCTGCTTGTTCTGCCCCCTGCAACCACCCCTCTGCTTGTTCTGCCCCCTGCAACCACACCTCTGCTTGTTCCACCCCCTGCAACCACACCTCTGCTTGTTCTTGCCCCTGCAACCACCCCTCTGCTTCTTCTGCCCCCTGCAACCACCCTTTCGCTTCTTCAACCCTCTTCCACCCCCCCTCTGCTTGTTCTGCCCCCTTCTATCACTCCTCTGCTTGTTCTACCCCCTTCTACCACTCCTCTGCTTTTTCTGCCCCCTGCAATCACCCCTCTGCTTGTTCTTCCCCCTGCAACCCCCCTCCGCTTGTTCTTCCACCTGCAACCACCCCCTCCGCTTGTTCTGCCCCCTGCAACCACCCCTCTGCTTGTTCTACACCCTGCCACTACCCCTCCGCTTGTTCTTCCCCCTACCACCACCCCTCTGCTTGTTCTGCCCCCTTCTACCACCCCTCTGCTTGTTCTGCCCTCTGCAACCACGCCTCTGCTTGTTCTAGCCCCTGCAACCACCCCTCTGCTTGTTCTGCCCCCTGCAACCACCCCTCTGCTTGTTCTGACCCCTGCCATCACCCCTCTGCTTCTTCTGCCCGCTTCTACCACCCCTCTACTTGTTTTGCCCTCTGCAACCACCCCTCTGCTTTTTCTGCCCCCTGCAACCACCCCTCTGCTTGTTCTGCCCCCTGTAACAACCCCTCCGCTTGTTCTCCCCCTGCAACCACTCCTCTGCTTGTTCTGCCCCCTGCAACCATCCTTCTGCTTGTTCTGCCCCCTGCAACCACCCCTCTGCTTGTTCTGCCCCCTGTCACCACCCTTTCGCTTCTTCTACCCTCTGCCACCACACGTCTGCTTTTTCTGCCCTCTGCAACCACCCCTCTGCTTGTTCTTCCCCCTGCAACCACCCCCTCCGCTTGTTCTACCCCCTGCAACCACCACTCTGCTTGTTCGGCCCCCTGCCACCACCCCTCTGCTTTTTCTGCCCCCTGCAACCACCCCTCTGCTCTTTCTTCCCCCTGCAACCACCCCTCTGCTTGTTCTGCCCCCTGCCACCGCTCCTCTACTTGCTCTGCCCCCTGCAACCACCCCTCTGATTGTTCTCCCCCTGCAACCACCCCTCTGCTTGTTCTGCCCCCTGCAACCACACCTCTGCTTGTTCCACCCCCTGCAACCACACCTCTGCTTGTTCTTCCCCCTGCAACCACCCCTCTGCTTCTTCTTCCCCCTGTCACCACCCTTTCGCTTCTTCAACCCTCTGCAACCACCCCTCTGCTTGTTCTTCCCCCTGCAACCCCCCTCCGCTTGTTCTTCCAACTGCAACCACCCCCTTCGCTTGTTCTGCCCCCTGCAACCACCCCTCTGCTTCTTCTACCCCCTGCCACCACCCCTCCGCTTGTTCTTCCCCCTACCACCACCCCTCTGCTTGTTCAGCCCCCTTCTACCACCCCTCTGCTTGTTCTGCCCTCTGCAACCACGCCTCTGCTTGTTCTGCCCCCTGCAACCACCCCTCTGCTTGTTCTGCCCCCTGCAACCACCCCTCTGCTTGTTCTGACCCCTGCCATCACCCCTCTGCTTGTTCTGCCCCCTTCTACCACCCCTCTACTTGTTTTGCCCTCTGCAACCACCCCTCTGCTTTTTCTGCCCCCTGCAACCACCCCTCTGCTTGTTCTGCCCCCTGTAACAACCCCTCCGCTTGTTCTCCCCCTGCAACCACCCCTCTGCTTTTTCTGCCCCCTGCAACCATCCTTCTGCTTGTTCTGCCCCCTGCAACCACACCTCTGCTTCTTCTGCCCCCTTCTATCACTCCTCCGCTTGTTCTGCCCCCTTCTACCACTCCTCTGCTTGTTCTGCCCCCTGCAACCACACCTCTGCTTGTTCTTGCCCCTGCAACCACCCCTCTGCTTCTTCTGCCCCCTGCAACCACCCTTTCGCTTCTTCAACCCTCTTCCACCCCCCCTCTGCTTGTTCTGCCCCCTTCTATCACTCCTCTGCTTGTTCTACCCCCTTCTACCACTCCTCTGCTTTTTCTGCCCCCTGCAATCACCCCTCTGCTTGTTCTTCCCCCTGCAACCCCCCTCCGCTTGTTCTTCCACCTGCAACCACCCCCTCCGCTTGTTCTGCCCCCTGCAACCACCCCTCTGCTTGTTCTACACCCTGCCACTACCCCTCCGCTTGTTCTTCCCCCTACCACCACCCCTCTGCTTGTTCTGCCCCCTTCTACCACCCCTCTGCTTGTTCTGCCCTCTGCAACCACGCCTCTGCTTGTTCTAGCCCCTGCAACCACCCCTCTGCTTGTTCTGCCCCCTGCAACCACCCCTCTGCTTGTTCTGACCCCTGCCATCACCCCTCTGCTTCTTCTGCCCGCTTCTACCACCCCTCTACTTGTTTTGCCCTCTGCAACCACCCGTCTGCTTTTTCTGCCCCCTGCAACCACCCCTCTGCTTGTTCTGCCCCCTGTAACAACCCCTCCGCTTGTTCTCCCCCTGCAACCACTCCTCTGCTTGTTCTGCCCCCTGCAACCATCCTTCTGCTTGTTCTGCCCCCTGCAACCACCCCTCTGCTTGTTCTGCCCCCTGTCACCACCCTTTCGCTTCTTCTACCCTCTGCCACCACACGTCTGCTTTTTCTGCCCTCTGCAACCACCCCTCTGCTTGTTCTTCCCCCTGCAACCACCCCCTCCGCTTGTTCTACCCCCTGCAACCACCACTCTGCTTGTTCGGCCCCCTGCCACCACCCCTCTGCTTTTTCTGCCCCCTGCAACCACCCCTCTGCTCTTTCTTCCCCCTGCAACCACCCCTCTGCTTGTTCTGCCCCCTGCCACCGCTCCTCTACTTGCTCTGCCCCCTGCAACCACCCCTCTGATTGTTCTCCCCCTGCAACCACCCCTCTGCTTGTTCTGCCCCCTGCAACCACACCTCTGCTTGTTCCACCCCCTGCAACCACACCTCTGCTTGTTCTTCCCCCTGCAACCACCCCTCTGCTTCTTCTTCCCCCTGTCACCACCCTTTCGCTTCTTCAACCCTCTGCAACCACCCCTCTGCTTGTTCTTCCCCCTGCAACCCCCCTCCGCTTGTTCTTCCAACTGCAACCACCCCCTTCGCTTGTTCTGCCCCCTGCAACCACCCCTCTGCTTCTTCTACCCCCTGCCACCACCCCTCCGCTTGTTCTTCCCCCTACCACCACCCCTCTGCTTGTTCTGCCCCCTTCTACCACCCCTCTGCTTGTTCTGCCCTCTGCAACCACGCCTCTGCTTGTTCTGCCCCCTGCAACCACCCCTCTGCTTGTTCTGCCCCCTGCAACCACCCCTCTGCTTGTTCTGACCCCTGCCATCACCCCTCTGCTTGTTCTGCCCCCTTCTACCACCCCTCTACTTGTTTTGCCCTCTGCAACCACCCCTCTGCTTTTTCTGCCCCCTGCAACCACCCCTCTGCTTGTTCTGCCCCCTGTAACAACCCCTCCGCTTGTTCTCCCCCTGCAACCACCCCTCTGCTTGTTCTGCCCCCTGCAACCATCCTTCTGCTTGTTCTGCCCCCTGCAACCACCCCTCTGCTTCTTCTGCCCCCTGTCACCACCCTTTCGCTTCTTCTACCCTCTGCCACCACACGTCTGCTTTTTCTGCCCTCTGCAACCACCCCTCTGCTTGTTCTTCCCCCTGCAACCCCCCTTCGCTTGTTCTTCCACCTGTAACCACCACTCTGCTTGTTCTGCCCCCTGCCACCACCCCTCCGTTTGTTCTGCCCCCTGCCACCACCCCTCTGCTTCTTCTGCCCCCTTCTACCACCCCCTGCTTGCTCTGCCCCCTGCAACCACCCATCTGCTTCTTCTGCCCCCTGCAACCACCCCTCTGCTTGTTCCGACCCCTGCAACCACCCCTCTGCTTGTTCTTCCCCCTGCAACCACCCCTCTGCTTCTTCTGCCCCCTGTCACCACCCTTTCGCTTCTTCAACCCTCTGCCACCACACGTCTGCTTGTTCTGCCCCCTTCTACCACTCCTCTGCTTGTTCTGCCCTCTGCAACCACCCCTCTGCTTGTTCTTCCCCCTGCAACCCCCCTCCGCTTGTTCTTCCACCTGCAACCACCCACTCCGCTTGTTCTGCCCCCTGCAACCACCCCTCTGCTTGTTCTACCCCCGCCACCACCCCTCCGCTTGTTCTGCCCCCTACCACGACCGCTCTCCTTGTTCTGCCCCCTGCCACCATACCTTGCTTGTTCTGCTCCATTCTACCACCCCTCTGCTTGTACTTCCCCCTGCCACCAACCCTTTGCTTATTCTGCCCCCTGCAACCACCCCTCTGCTTGTTCTGCTCCCTGTCACCACCCTTTCGCTTCTTCAACCCTCTGCCACCACATGTCTGCTTCTTCTGCCCCCTGCCGCCATCCCTCTGCTTGTTCTGCCCCCTTCTACCACTCCTCTGCTTTTTCTGTCCTCTGCAACCACCCCTCTGCTTGTTCTTCCACCTGCAACCACCCCCTCCGCTTGTTCTGCCCCCCGCCACCACCCCTCTGCTTCTTCTGCCCCCTTCTACCACCGCTCTGCTTGTTCTGTCCCCTGCAACCACCCCTCTGCTTGTTCTGCCCCCTGCAAGCACCCCTCTGCTCTTTCTTCCCCCTGCAACCACCCCTCTGCTTGTTCTGCCCCCTCCCACCACTCCTCTGCTTGCTCTGCCCCCTGCAACCACCCCTCTGCTTGTTCTGCCCCCTGCAACCACCCCTCTGCTTGTTCTGCCCCCTGGAACCACCACTCTGCTTGTTCTGCCCCCTGCAACCACACCTCTGCTTGTTCCGCCCCCTGCCACCACCCGTCTGCTTCTTCTGCCCCCTTCTATCACTCCTCCGCCTGTTCTGCCCCCTTCTACCACTCCTCTGCTTGTTCTGCCCCCTGCAACCACCCCTCTGCTTGTTCTGCCCCCTGCAACCACACCTCTGCTTGTTCCACCCCCTGCAACCACACCTCTGCTTGTTCTTGCCCCTGCAACCACCCCTCTGCTTCTTCTGCCCCCTGCAACCACCCTTTCGCTTCTTCAACCCTCTTCCACCCCCCCTCTGCTTGTTCTGCCCCCTTCTATCACTCCTCTGCTTGTTCTACCCCCTTCTACCACTCCTCTGCTTTTTCTGCCCCCTGCAATCACCCCTCTGCTTGTTCTTCCCCCTGCAACCCCCCTCCGCTTGTTCTTCCACCTGCAACCACCCCCTCCGCTTGTTCTGCCCCCTGCAACCACCCCTCTGCTTGTTCTGCCCCCTGCCACTACCCCTCCGCTTGTTCTTCCCCCTACCACCACCCCTCTACTTGTTCTGCCCCCTTCTACCACCCCTCTGCTTGTTCTGCCCTCTGCAACCACGCCTCTGCTTGTTCTAGCCCCTGCAACCACCCCTCTGCTTGTTCTGCCCCCTGCAACCACCCCTCTGCTTGTTCTGACCCCTGCCATCACCCCTCTGCTTGTTCTGCCCCCTTCTACCACCCCTCTACTTGTTTTGCCCTCTGCAACCACCCCTCTGCTTTTTCTGCCCCCTGCAACCACCCCTCTGCTTGTTCTGCCCCCTGTAACAACCCCTCCGCTTGTTCTCCCCCTGCAACCACTCCTCTGCTTCTTCTGCCCCCTGCAACCATCCTTCTGCTTGTTCTGCCCCCTGCAACCACCCCTCTGCTTGTTCTGCCCCCTGTCACCACCCTTTCGCTTCTTCTACCCTCTCCCACCACACGTCTGCTTTTTCTGCCCTCTGCAACCACCCCTCTGCTTGTTCTTCCCCCTGCAACCACCCCCTCCGCTTGTTCTGCCCCCTGCAACCACCACTCTGCTTGTTCGGCCCCCTGCCACCACCCTTCCGTTTGTTCTGCCCCCTGCCACCACCCCTCTGCTTCTTCTGCCCCCTTCTACCACCCCCTGCTTGCTCTGCCCCCTGCAACCACCCCTCTGCTTGTTCTGCCCCCTGCAACCACCCCTCTGCTTGTTCTGCCCCCTGCAACCACCCCTCTGCTCTTTCTTCCCCCTGCAACCACCCCTCTGCTTCTTCTGCCCTCTGCAACCACCCCTCTACTTGTTCTGCCCCCTGCAACCACCCCTCTGCTTGTTCTGCCCCCTACAACCACCCCTCTGCTTGTTCTGCCCCCTGAAACCACCCCTCTGCTTGTTCCGCCCCCTGCAACCACGCCTCTGCTTGTTCTGCCCCCTGCAACCACCCCTCTGCTTGTTCTGCCCCCTGTCACCACCCTTTCGCTTCTTCAACCCTCTAACGCCACACGTCTGCTTATTCTGCCCCCTGCCACCACCCCTCTGCTTGTTCTGCCCCCTTCTACCACTCCTCTGCTTTTTCTGCACTCTGCAACCACCCCTCTGCTTCTTCGTCCCCCTGCAACCCCCTCCGCTTGTTCTTCCACCTGCAACCACCCCCTCCGCTTGTTCTACCCCCTGCAACCACCCCTCTGCTTGTTCTGCCCCCTGCAACCACCCCTCTGCTTGTTCGGCCCCCTGCCACCACCCCTCTGCTTGTTCGGCCCCCTGCCACCACCCCTCTGCTTTTTCTGCCCCCTGCAACCACCCCTCTGCTCTTTCTTCCCCCTGCAACCACCCCTCTGCTTGTTCTGCCCCCTGCCACCGCTCCTCTGCTTGCTCTGCCCCCTGCAACCACCCCTCTGCTTGTTCTGCCCCCTGCAACCACACCTCTGCTTGTTCCACCCCCTACAACCACACCTCTGCTTGTTCTTCCCCCTGCAACCACCCCTCTGCTTCTTCTGCCCCCTGTCACCACCCTTTCGCTTCTTCAACCCTCTGCCACCACCCCTCTGCTTGTTCTGCCCCCTTCTACCACTTCTCTGCTTTTTCTGCCCCCTGCAACCACCCCTCTGCTTGTTCTTCCCCCTGCAACCCCCCTCCACTTGTTCTTCCAACTGCAACCACCCCCTTCGCTTGTTCTGCCCCCTGCAACCACCCCTCTGCTTCTTCTGCCCCCTGCCACCACCCCTCCACTTGTTCTTCCCCCTACCACCACCCCTCTGCTTGTTCTGCCCCCTTCTACCACCCCTCTGCTTGTTCTTCCCTTTGCAACCACGCCTCTGCTTGTTCTGCCCCCTGCAACCACCCCTCTGCTTGTTCTGACCCCTGCAACCACCCCTCTGCTTGTTCTGACCCCTGCCATCACCCCTCTGCTTCTTCTGCCCCCTTCTACCACCCCTCTACTTGTTTTGCCCTCTGCAACCACCCCTCTGCTTTTTCTGCCCCCTGCAACCACCCCTCTGCTTGTTCTGCCCCCTGTAACAACCCCTCCGCTTGTTCTCCCCCTGCAACCACCCCTCTGCTTGTTCTGCCCCCTGCAACCATCCTTCTGCTTGTTCTGCCCCCTGCAACCACCCCTCTGCTTCTTCTGCCCCCTGTCACCACCCTTTCGCTTCTTCTACCCTCTGCCACCACACGTCTGCTTTTTCTGCCCTCTGCAACCACCCCTCTGCTTGTTCTTCCCCCTGCAACCCCCCTTCGCTTGTTCTTCCACCTGCAACCACCACTCTGCTTGTTCTGCCCCCTGCCACCACCCTCCGTTTGTTCTGCCCCCTGCCACCACCCCTCTGCTTCTTCTGCCCCATTCTACCACCCCCTGCTTGCTCTGCCCCCTGCAACCACCCATCTGCTTCTTCTGCCCCCTGCAACCACCCCTCTGCTTGTTCCGACCCCTGCAACCACCCCTCTGCTTCTTCTGCCCCCTGCAACCACCCCTCTGCTTCTTCTGCCCCCTGTCACCACCCTTTCGCTTCTTCAACCCTCTGCCACCACACGTCTGCTTGTTCTGCCCCCTTCTACCACTCCTCTGCTTGTTCTGCCCTCTGCAACCACCCCTCTGCTTGTTCTTCCCCCTGCAACCCCCCTCCGCTTGTTCTTCCACCTGCAACCACCCACTCCGCTTGTTCTGCCCCCTGCAACCACCCCTCTGCTTGTTCTGCCCCCTGTCACCACCCTTTCGCTTCTTCTACCCTCTCCCACCACACGTCTGCTTTTTCTGCCCTCTGCAACCACCCCTCTGCTTGTTCTTCCCCCTGCAACCACCCCCTCCGCTTGTTCTGCCCCCTGCAACCACCACTCTGCTTGTTCGGCCCCCTGCCACCACCCTTCCGTTTGTTCTGCCCCCTGCCACCACCCCTCTGCTTCTTCTGCCCCCTTCTACCACCCCCTGCTTGCTCTGCCCCCTGCAACCACCCCTCTGCTTGTTCTGCCCCCTGCAACCACCCCTCTGCTTGTTCTGCCCCCTGCAACCACCCCTCTGCTCTTTCTTCCCCCTGCAACCACCCCTCTGCTTCTTCTGCCCTCTGCAACCACCCCTCTACTTGTTCTGCCCCCTGCAACCACCCCTCTGCTTGTTCTGCCCCCTACAACCACCCCTCTGCTTGTTCTGCCCCCTGAAACCACCCCTCTGCTTGTTCCGCCCCCTGCAACCACGCCTCTGCTTGTTCTGCCCCCTGCAACCACCCCTCTGCTTGTTCTGCCCCCTGTCACCACCCTTTCGCTTCTTCAACCCTCTAACGCCACACGTCTGCTTATTCTGCCCCCTGCCACCACCCCTCTGCTTGTTCTGCCCCCTTCTACCACTCCTCTGCTTTTTCTGCACTCTGCAACCACCCCTCTGCTTCTTCGTCCCCCTGCAACCCCCTCCGCTTGTTCTTCCACCTGCAACCACCCCCTCCGCTTGTTCTACCCCCTGCAACCACCCCTCTGCTTGTTCTGCCCCCTGCAACCACCCCTCTGCTTGTTCGGCCCCCTGCCACCACCCCTCTGCTTGTTCGGCCCCCTGCCACCACCCCTCTGCTTTTTCTGCCCCCTGCAACCACCCCTCTGCTCTTTCTTCCCCCTGCAACCACCCCTCTGCTTGTTCTGCCCCCTGCCACCGCTCCTCTGCTTGCTCTGCCCCCTGCAACCACCCCTCTGCTTGTTCTGCCCCCTGCAACCACACCTCTGCTTGTTCCACCCCCTACAACCACACCTCTGCTTGTTCTTCCCCCTGCAACCACCCCTCTGCTTCTTCTGCCCCCTGTCACCACCCTTTCGCTTCTTCAACCCTCTGCCACCACCCCTCTGCTTGTTCTGCCCCCTTCTACCACTTCTCTGCTTTTTCTGCCCCCTGCAACCACCCCTCTGCTTGTTCTTCCCCCTGCAACCCCCCTCCACTTGTTCTTCCAACTGCAACCACCCCCTTCGCTTGTTCTGCCCCCTGCAACCACCCCTCTGCTTCTTCTGCCCCCTGCCACCACCCCTCCACTTGTTCTTCCCCCTACCACCACCCCTCTGCTTGTTCTGCCCCCTTCTACCACCCCTCTGCTTGTTCTTCCCTTTGCAACCACGCCTCTGCTTGTTCTGCCCCCTGCAACCACCCCTCTGCTTGTTCTGACCCCTGCAACCACCCCTCTGCTTGTTCTGACCCCTGCCATCACCCCTCTGCTTCTTCTGCCCCCTTCTACCACCCCTCTACTTGTTTTGCCCTCTGCAACCACCCCTCTGCTTTTTCTGCCCCCTGCAACCACCCCTCTGCTTGTTCTGCCCCCTGTAACAACCCCTCCGCTTGTTCTCCCCCTGCAACCACCCCTCTGCTTGTTCTGCCCCCTGCAACCATCCTTCTGCTTGTTCTGCCCCCTGCAACCACCCCTCTGCTTCTTCTGCCCCCTGTCACCACCCTTTCGCTTCTTCTACCCTCTGCCACCACACGTCTGCTTTTTCTGCCCTCTGCAACCACCCCTCTGCTTGTTCTTCCCCCTGCAACCCCCCTTCGCTTGTTCTTCCACCTGCAACCACCACTCTGCTTGTTCTGCCCCCTGCCACCACCCTCCGTTTGTTCTGCCCCCTGCCACCACCCCTCTGCTTCTTCTGCCCCATTCTACCACCCCCTGCTTGCTCTGCCCCCTGCAACCACCCATCTGCTTCTTCTGCCCCCTGCAACCACCCCTCTGCTTGTTCCGACCCCTGCAACCACCCCTCTGCTTCTTCTGCCCCCTGCAACCACCCCTCTGCTTCTTCTGCCCCCTGTCACCACCCTTTCGCTTCTTCAACCCTCTGCCACCACACGTCTGCTTGTTCTGCCCCCTTCTACCACTCCTCTGCTTGTTCTGCCCTCTGCAACCACCCCTCTGCTTGTTCTTCCCCCTGCAACCCCCCTCCGCTTGTTCTTCCACCTGCAACCACCCACTCCGCTTGTTCTGCCCCCTGCAACCACCCCTCTGCTTGTTCTACCCCCGCCACCACCCCTCCGCTTGTTCTGCCCCCTACCACGACCGCTCTGCTTGTTCTGCCCCCTGCCACCATACCTTGCTTGTTCTACTCCATTCTACCACCCCTCTGCTTGTACTTCCCCCTGCCACCAATCCTTTGCTTATTCTGCCCCCTGCAACCACCCCTCTGCTTGTTCTGCTCCCTGTCACCACCCTTTCGCTTCTTCAACCCTCTGCCACCACATGTCTGCTTCTTCTGCCCCCTGCCACCATCCCTCTGCTTGTTCTGCCCCCTTCTACCACTCCTCTGCTTTTTCTGCCCTCTGCAACCACCCCTCTGCTTGTTCTTCCACCTGCAACCACCCCCTCCGCTTGTTCTGCCCCCTGCCACCACCCCTCTGCTTCTTCTGCCCCCTTCTACCACCCCTCTGCTTGTTCTGTCCCCTGCAACCACCCCTCTGCTTGTACTGCCCCCTGCAAGCACCCCTCTGCCCTTTCTTCCCCCTGCAACCACCCCTCTGCTTGTTCTGCCCCCTGCCACCACTCCTCTGCTTGCTCTGCCCCCTGCAACCACACCTCTGCTTCTTCTGCCCCCTTCTATCACTCCTCCGCTTGTTCTGCCCCCTTCTACCACTCCTCTGCTTGTTCTGCCCCCTGCAACCACCCCTCTGCTTGTTCTGCCCCCTGCAACCACACCTCTGCTTGTTCCACCCCCTGCAACCACACCTCTGCTTGTTCTTGCCCCTGCAACCACCCCTCTGCTTCTTCTGCCCCCTGCAACCACCCTTTCGCTTCTTCAACCCTCTTCCACCCCCCCTCTGCTTGTTCTGCCCCCTTCTATCACTCCTCTGCTTGTTCTACCCCCTTCTACCACTCCTCTGCTTTTTCTGCCCCCTGCAATCACCCCTCTGCTTGTTCTTCCCCCTGCAACCCCCCTCCGCTTGTTCTTCCACCTGCAACCACCCCCTCCGCTTGTTCTGCCCCCTGCAACCACCCCTCTGCTTGTTCTACACCCTGCCACTACCCCTCCGCTTGTTCTTCCCCCTACCACCACCCCTCTGCTTGTTCTGCCCCCTTCTACCACCCCTCTGCTTGTTCTGCCCTCTGCAACCACGCCTCTGCTTGTTCTAGCCCCTGCAACCACCCCTCTGCTTGTTCTGCCCCCTGCAACCACCCCTCTGCTTGTTCTGACCCCTGCCATCACCCCTCTGCTTCTTCTGCCCGCTTCTACCACCCCTCTACTTGTTTTGCCCTCTGCAACCACACCTCTGCTTTTTCTGCCCCCTGCAACCACCCCTCTGCTTGTTCTGCCCCCTGTAACAACCCCTCCGCTTGTTCTCCCCCTGCAACCACTCCTCTGCTTGTTATGCCCCCTGCAACCATCCTTCTGCTTGTTCTGCCCCCTGCAACCACCCCTCTGCTTGTTCTGCCCCCTGTCACCACCCTTTCGCTTCTTCTACCCTCTGCCACCACACGTCTGCTTTTTCTGCCCTCTGCAACCACCCCTCTGCTTGTTCTTCCCCCTGCAACCACCCCCTCCGCTTGTTCTACCCCCTGCAACCACCACTCTGCTTGTTCGGCCCCCTGCCACCACCCCTCTGCTTTTTCTGCCCCCTGCAACCACCCCTCTGCTCTTTCTTCCCCCTGCAACCACCCCTCTGCTTGTTCTGCCCCCTGCCACCGCTCCTCTACTTGCTCTGCCCCCTGCAACCACCCCTCTGATTGTTCTCCCCCTGCAACCACCCCTCTGCTTGTTCTGCCCCCTGCAACCACACCTCTGCTTGTTCCACCCCCTGCAACCACACCTCTGCTTGTTCTTCCCCCTGCAACCACCCCTCTGCTTCTTCTTCCCCCTGTCACCACCCTTTCGCTTCTTCAACCCTCTGCAACCACCCCTCTGCTTGTTCTTCCCCCTGCAACCCCCCTCCGCTTGTTCTTCCAACTGCAACCACCCCCTTCGCTTGTTCTGCCCCCTGCAACCACCCCTCTGCTTCTTCTACCCCCTGCCACCACCCCTCCGCTTGTTCTTCCCCCTACCACCACCCCTCTGCTTGTTCTGCCCCCTTCTACCACCCCTCTGCTTGTTCTGCCCTCTGCAACCACGCCTCTGCTTGTTCTGCCCCCTGCAACCACCCCTCTGCTTGTTCTGACCCCTGCAACCACCCCTCTGCTTGTTCTGACCCCTGCCATCACCCCTCTGCTTGTTCTGCCCCCTTCTACCACCCCTCTACTTGTTTTGCCCTCTGCAACCACCCCTCTGCTTTTTCTGCCCCCTGCAACCACCCCTCTGCTTGTTCTGCCCCCTGTAACAACCCCTCCGCTTGTTCTCCCCCTGCAACCACCCCTCTGCTTGTTCTGCCCCCTGCAACCATCCTTCTGCTTGTTCTGCCCCCTGCAACCACCCCTCTGCTTCTTCTGCCCCCTGTCACCACCCTTTCGCTTCTTCTACCCTCTGCCACCACACGTCTGCTTTTTCTGCCCTCTGCAACCACCCCTCTGCTTGTTCTTCCCCCTGCAACCCCCCTTCGCTTGTTCTTCCACCTGTAACCACCACTCTGCTTGTTCTGCCCCCTGCCACCACCCCTCCGTTTGTTCTGCCCCCTGCCACCACCCCTCTGCTTCTTCTGCCCCCTTCTACCACCCCCTGCTTGCTCTGCCCCCTGCAACCACCCATCTGCTTCTTCTGCCCCCTGCAACCACCCCTCTGCTTGTTCCGACCCCTGCAACCACCCCTCTGCTTGTTCTTCCCCCTGCAACCACCCCTCTGCTTCTTCTGCCCCCTGTCACCACCCTTTCGCTTCTTCAACCCTCTGCCACCACACGTCTGCTTGTTCTGCCCCCTTCTACCACTCCTCTGCTTGTTCTGCCCTCTGCAACCACCCCTCTGCTTGTTCTTCCCCCTGCAACCCCCCTCCGCTTGTTCTTCCACCTGCAACCACCCACTCCGCTTGTTCTGCCCCCTGCAACCACCCCTCTGCTTGTTCTACCCCCGCCACCACCCCTCCGCTTGTTCTGCCCCCTACCACGACCGCTCTCCTTGTTCTGCCCCCTGCCACCATACCTTGCTTGTTCTGCTCCATTCTACCACCCCTCTGCTTGTACTTCCCCCTGCCACCAACCCTTTGCTTATTCTGCCCCCTGCAACCACCCCTCTGCTTGTTCTGCTCCCTGTCACCACCCTTTCGCTTCTTCAACCCTCTGCCACCACATGTCTGCTTCTTCTGCCCCCTGCCGCCATCCCTCTGCTTGTTCTGCCCCCTTCTACCACTCCTCTGCTTTTTCTGTCCTCTGCAACCACCCCTCTGCTTGTTCTTCCACCTGCAACCACCCCCTCCGCTTGTTCTGCCCCCTGCCACCACCCCTCTGCTTCTTCTGCCCCCTTCTACCACCGCTCTGCTTGTTCTGTCCCCTGCAACCACCCCTCTGCTTGTTCTGCCCCCTGCAAGCACCCCTCTGCTCTTTCTTCCCCCTGCAACCACCCCTCTGCTTGTTCTGCCCCCTCCCACCACTCCTCTGCTTGCTCTGCCCCCTGCAACCACCCCTCTGCTTGTTCTGCCCCCTGCAACCACCCCTCTGCTTGTTCTGCCCCCTGGAACCACCACTCTGCTTGTTCTGCCCCCTGCAACCACACCTCTGCTTGTTCCGCCCCCTGCCACCACCCGTCTGCTTCTTCTGCCCCCTTCTATCACTCCTCCGCCTGTTCTGCCCCCTTCTACCACTCCTCTGCTTGTTCTGCCCCCTGCAACCACCCCTCTGCTTGTTCTGCCCCCTGCAACCACACCTCTGCTTGTTCCACCCCCTGCAACCACACCTCTGCTTGTTCTTGCCCCTGCAACCACCCCTCTGCTTCTTCTGCCCCCTGCAACCACCCTTTCGCTTCTTCAACCCTCTTCCACCCCCCCTCTGCTTGTTCTGCCCCCTTCTATCACTCCTCTGCTTGTTCTACCCCCTTCTACCACTCCTCTGCTTTTTCTGCCCCCTGCAATCACCCCTCTGCTTGTTCTTCCCCCTGCAACCCCCCTCCGCTTGTTCTTCCACCTGCAACCACCCCCTCCGCTTGTTCTGCCCCCTGCAACCACCCCTCTGCTTGTTCTGCCCCCTGCCACTACCCCTCCGCTTGTTCTTCCCCCTACCACCACCCCTCTACTTGTTCTGCCCCCTTCTACCACCCCTCTGCTTGTTCTGCCCTCTGCAACCACGCCTCTGCTTGTTCTAGCCCCTGCAACCACCCCTCTGCTTGTTCTGCCCCCTGCAACCACCCCTCTGCTTGTTCTGACCCCTGCCATCACCCCTCTGCTTGTTCTGCCCCCTTCTACCACCCCTCTACTTGTTTTGCCCTCTGCAACCACCCCTCTGCTTTTTCTGCCCCCTGCAACCACCCCTCTGCTTGTTCTGCCCCCTGTAACAACCCCTCCGCTTGTTCTCCCCCTGCAACCACTCCTCTGCTTCTTCTGCCCCCTGCAACCATCCTTCTGCTTGTTCTGCCCCCTGCAACCACCCCTCTGCTTGTTCTGCCCCCTGTAACCACCCTTTCGCTTCTTCTACCCTCTGCCACCACACGTCTGCTTTTTCTGCCCTCTGCAACCACCCCTCTGCTTCTTCTTCCCCCTGCAACCACCCCCTCCGCTTGTTCTGCCCCCTGCAACCACCACTCTGCTTGTTCGGCCCCCTGCCACCACCCTTCCGTTTGTTCTGCCCCCTGCCACCACCCCTCTGCTTCTTCTGCCCCCTTCTACCACCCCCTGCTTGCTCTGCCCCCTGCAACCACCCCTCTGCTTGTTCTGCCCCCTGCAACCACCCCTCTGCTTGTTCTGCCCCCTGCAACCACACCTCTGCTTGTTCCGACCCCTGCAACCACCCCTCTGCTTGTTCTTCCCCCTGCAACCCCCCTCCGCTTGTTCTTCCACCTGCAACCACCCACTCCGCTTGTTCTGCCCCCTGCAACCACCCCTCTGCTTGTTCTACCCCCGCCACCACCCCTCCGCTTGTTCTGCCCCCTACCACGACCGCTCTGCTTGTTCTGCCCCCTGCCACCATACCTTGCTTGTTCTACTCCATTCTACCACCCCTGTGCTTGTACTTCCCCCTGCCACCAACCCTTTGCTTATTCTGCCCCCTGCAACCACCCCTCTGCTTGTTCTGCTCCCTGTCACCACCCTTTCGCTTCTTCAACCCTCTGCCACCACATGTCTGCTTCTTCTGCCCCCTGCCACCATCCCTCTGCTTGTTCTGCCCCCTTCTACCACTCCTCTGCTTTTTCTGCCCTCTGCAACCACCCCTCTGCTTGTTCTTCCACCTGCAACCACCCCCTCCGCTTGTTCTGCCCCCTGCCACCACCCCTCTGCTTCTTCTGCCCCCTTCTACCACCCCTCTGCTTGTTCTGTCCCCTGCAACCACCCCTCTGCTTGTACTGCCCCCTGCAAGCACCCCTCTGCCCTTTCTTCCCCCTGCAACCACCCCTCTGCTTGTTCTGCCCCCTGCCACCACTCCTCTGCTTGCTCTGCCCCCTGCAACCACACCTCTGCTTCTTCTGCCCCCTTCTATCACTCCTCCGCTTGTTCTGCCCCCTTCTACCACTCCTCTGCTTGTTCTGCCCCCTGCAACCACCCCTCTGCTTGTTCTGCCCCCTGCAACCACACCTCTGCTTGTTCCACCCCCTGCAACCACACCTCTGCTTGTTCTTGCCCCTGCAACCACCCCTCTGCTTCTTCTGCCCCCTGCAACCACCCTTTCGCTTCTTCAACCCTCTTCCACCCCCCCTCTGCTTGTTCTGCCCCCTTCTATCACTCCTCTGCTTGTTCTACCCCCTTCTACCACTCCTCTGCTTTTTCTGCCCCCTGCAATCACCCCTCTGCTTGTTCTTCCCCCTGCAACCCCCCTCCGCTTGTTCTTCCACCTGCAACCACCCCCTCCGCTTGTTCTGCCCCCTGCAACCACCCCTCTGCTTGTTCTGCCCCCTGCCACTACCCCTCCGCTTGTTCTTCCCCCTACCACCACCCCTCTGCTTGTTCTGCCCCCTTCTACCACCCCTCTGCTTGTTCTGCCCTCTGCAACCACGCCTCTGCTTGTTCTAGCCCCTGCAACCACCCCTCTGCTTGTTCTGCCCCCTGCAACCACCCCTCTGCTTGTTCTGACCCCTGCCATCACCCCTCTGCTTCTTCTGCCCGCTTCTACCACCCCTCTACTTGTTTTGCCCTCTGCAACCACCCCTCTGCTTTTTCTGCCCCCTGCAACCACCCCTCTGCTTGTTCTGCCCCGTGTAACAACCCCTCCGCTTGTTCTCCCCCTGCAACCACTCCTCTGCTTGTTCTGCCCCCTGCAACCATCCTTCTGCTTGTTCTGCCCCCTGCAACCACCCCTCTGCTTCTTCTGCCCCCTGTCACCACCCTTTCGCTTCTTCTACCCTCTGCCACCACACGTCTGCTTTTTCTGCCCTCTGCAACCACCCCTCTACTTGTTCTTCCCCCTGCAACCACCCCCTCCGCTTGTTCTACCCCCTGCAACCACCACTCTGCTTGTTCGGCCCCCTGCCACCACCCCTCTGCTTTTTCTGCCCCCTGCAACCACCCCTCTGCTCTTTCTTCCCCCTGCAACCACCCCTCTGCTTGTTCTGCCCCCTGCCACCGCTCCTCTGCTTGCTCTGCCCCCTGCAACCACCCCTCTGCTTGTTCTCCCCCTGCAACCACCCCTCTGCTTGTTCTGCCCCCTGCAACCACACCTCTGCTTGTTCCACCCCCTGCAACCACACCTCTGCTTGTTCTTCCCCCTGCAACCACCCCTTGCTTCTTCTTCCCCCTGTCACCACCCTTTCGCTTCTTCAACCCTCTGCCACCACCCCTCTGCTTGTTCTGCCCCCTTCTATCACTCCTCTGCTTGTTCTGCCCCCTTCTACCACTTCTCTGCTTTTTCTGCCCCCTGCAACCACCCCTCTGCTTGTTCTTCCCCCTGCAACCCCCCTCCGCTTGTTCTTCCAACTGCAACCACCCCCTTCGCTTGTTCTGCCCCCTGCAACCACCCCTCTGCTTCTTCTACCCCCTGCCACCACCCCTCCGCTTGTTCTTCCCCCTACCACCACCCCTCTGCTTGTTCTGCCCCCTTCTACCACCCCTCTGCTTGTTCTGCCCTCTGCAACCACGCCTCTGCTTGTTCTGCCCCCTGCAACCACCCCTCTGCTTGTTCTGCCCCCTGCAACCACCCCTCTGCTTGTTCTGACCCCTGCCATCACCCCTCTGCTTGTTCTGCCCCCTTCTACCACCCCTCTACTTGTTTTGCCCTCTGCAACCACCCCTCTGCTTTTTCTGCCCCCTGCAACCACCCCTCTGCTTGTTCTGCCCCCTGTAACAACCCCTCCGCTTGTTCTCCCCCTGCAACCACCCCTCTGCTTGTTCTGCCCCCTGCAACCATCCTTCTGCTTGTTCTGCCCCTGCAACCACCCCTCTGCTTCTTCTGCCCCCTGTCACCACCCTTTCGCTTCTTCTACCCTCTGCCACCACACGTCTGCTTTTTCTGCCCTCTGCAACCACCCCTCTGCTTGTTCTTCCCCCTGCAACCCCCCTTCGCTTGTTCTTCCACCTGTAACCACCACTCTGCTTGTTCTGCCCCCTGCCACCACCCCTCCGTTTGTTCTGCCCCCTGCCACCACCCCTCTGCTTCTTCTGCCCCCTTCTACCACCCCCTGCTTGCTCTGCCCCCTGCAACCACCCATCTGCTTCTTCTGCCCCCTGCAACCACCCCTCTGCTTGTTCCGACCCCTGCAACCACCCCTCTGCTTGTTCTTCCCCCTGCAACCACCCCTCTGCTTCTTCTGCCCCCTGTCACCACCCTTTCGCTTCTTCAACCCTCTGCCACCACACGTCTGCTTGTTCTGCCCCCTTCTACCACTCCTCTGCTTGTTCTGCCCTCTGCAACCACCCCTCTGCTTGTTCTTCCCCCTGCAACCCCCCTCCGCTTGTTCTTCCACCTGCAACCACCCACTCCGCTTGTTCTGCCCCCTGCAACCACCCCTCTGCTTGTTCTACCCCCGCCACCACCCCTCCGCTTGTTCTGCCCCCTACCACGACCGCTCTCCTTGTTCTGCCCCCTGCCACCATACCTTGCTTGTTCTGCTCCATTCTACCACCCCTCTGCTTGTACTTCCCCCTGCCACCAACCCTTTGCTTATTCTGCCCCCTGCAACCACCCCTCTGCTTGTTCTGCTCCCTGTCACCACCCTTTCGCTTCTTCAACCCTCTGCCACCACATGTCTGCTTCTTCTGCCCCCTGCCGCCATCCCTCTGCTTGTTCTGCCCCCTTCTACCACTCCTCTGCTTTTTCTGTCCTCTGCAACCACCCCTCTGCTTGTTCTTCCACCTGCAACCACCCCCTCCGCTTGTTCTGCCCCCTGCCACCACCCCTCTGCTTCTTCTGCCCCCTTCTACCACCGCTCTGCTTGTTCTGTCCCCTGCAACCACCCCTCTGCTTGTTCTGCCCCCTGCAAGCACCCCTCTGCTCTTTCTTCCCCCTGCAACCACCCCTCTGCTTGTTCTGCCCCCTCCCACCACTCCTCTGCTTGCTCTGCCCCCTGCAACCACCCCTCTGCTTGTTCTGCCCCCTGCAACCACCCCTCTGCTTGTTCTGCCCCCTGGAACCACCACTCTGCTTGTTCTGCCCCCTGCAACCACACCTCTGCTTGTTCCGCCCCCTGCCACCACCCGTCTGCTTCTTCTGCCCCCTTCTATCACTCCTCCGCCTGTTCTGCCCCCTTCTACCACTCCTCTGCTTGTTCTGCCCCCTGCAACCACCCCTCTGCTTGTTCTGCCCCCTGCAACCACACCTCTGCTTGTTCCACCCCCTGCAACCACACCTCTGCTTGTTCTTGCCCCTGCAACCACCCCTCTGCTTCTTCTGCCCCCTGCAACCACCCTTTCGCTTCTTCAACCCTCTTCCACCCCCCCTCTGCTTGTTCTGCCCCCTTCTATCACTCCTCTGCTTGTTCTACCCCTTTCTACCACTCCTCTGCTTTTTCTGCCCCCTGCAATCACCCCTCTGCTTGTTCTTCCCCCTGCAACCCCCCTCCGCTTGTTCTTCCACCTGCAACCACCCCCTCCGCTTGTTCTGCCCCCTGCAACCACCCCTCTGCTTGTTCTGCCCCCTGCCACTACCCCTCCGCTTGTTCTTCCCCCTACCACCACCCCTCTGCTTGTTCTGCCCCCTTCTACCACCCCTCTGCTTGTTCTGCCCTCTGCAACCACGCCTCTGCTTGTTCTAGCCCCTGCAACCACCCCTCTGCTTGTTCTGCCCCCTGCAACCACCCCTCTGCTTGTTCTGCCCCCTGCAACCACCCCTCTGCTTGTTCTGACCCCTGCCATCACCCCTCTGCTTGTTCTGCCCCCTTCTACCACCCCTCTACTTGTTTTGCCCTCTGCAACCACCCCTCTGCTTTTTCTGCCCCCTGCAACCACCCCTCTGCTTGTTCTGCCCCCTGTAACAACCCCTCCGCTTGTTCTCCCCCTGCAACCACCCCTCTGCTTGTTCTGCCCCCTGCAACCATCCTTCTGCTTGTTCTGCCCCCTGCAACCACCCCTCTGCTTCTTCTGCCCCCTGTCACCACCCTTTCGCTTCTTCTACCCTCTGCCACCACACGTCTGCTTTTTCTGCCCTCTGCAACCACCCCTCTGCTTGTTCTTCCCCCTGCAACCCCCCTTCGCTTGTTCTTCCACCTGTAACCACCACTCTGCTTGTTCTGCCCCCTGCCACCACCCCTCCGTTTGTTCTGCCCCCTGCCACCACCCCTCTGCTTCTTCTGCCCCCTTCTACCACCCCCTGCTTGCTCTGCCCCCTGCAACCACCCATCTGCTTCTTCTGCCCCCTGCAACCACCCCTCTGCTTGTTCCGACCCCTGCAACCACCCCTCTGCTTGTTCTGCCCCCTGCAAGCACCCCTCTGCTCTTTCTTCCCCCTGCAACCACCCCTCTGCTTGTTCTGCCCCCTCCCACCACTCCTCTGCTTGCTCTGCCCCCTGCAACCACCCCTCTGCTTGTTCTGCCCCCTGCAACCACCCCTCTGCTTGTTCTGCCCCCTGGAACCACCACTCTGCTTGTTCTGCCCCCTGCAACCACACCTCTGCTTGTTCCGCCCCCTGCCACCACCCGTCTGCTTCTTCTGCCCCCTTCTATCACTCCTCCGCCTGTTCTGCCCCCTTCTACCACTCCTCTGCTTGTTCTGCCCCCTGCAACCACCCCTCTGCTTGTTCTGCCCCCTGCAACCACACCTCTGCTTGTTCCACCCCCTGCAACCACACCTCTGCTTGTTCTTGCCCCTGCAACCACCCCTCTGCTTCTTCTGCCCCCTGCAACCACCCTTTCGCTTCTTCAACCCTCTTCCACCCCCCCTCTGCTTGTTCTGCCCCCTTCTATCACTCCTCTGCTTGTTCTACCCCTTTCTACCACTCCACTGCTTTTTCTGCCCCCTGCAATCACCCCTCTGCTTGTTCTTCCCCCTGCAACCCCCCTCCGCTTGTTCTTCCACCTGCAACCACCCCCTCCGCTTGTTCTGCCCCCTGCAACCACCCCTCTGCTTGTTCTGCCCCCTGCCACTACCCCTCCGCTTGTTCTTCCCCCTACCACCACCCCTCTGCTTGTTCTGCCCCCTTCTACCACCCCTCTGCTTGTTCTGCCCTCTGCAACCACGCCTCTGCTTGTTCTAGCCCCTGCAACCACCCCTCTGCTTGTTCTGCCCCCTGCAACCACCCCTCTGCTTGTTCTGACCCCTGCCATCACCCCTCTGCTTGTTCTGCCCCCTTCTACCACCCCTCTACTTGTTTTGCCCTCTGCAACCACCCCTCTGCTTTTTCTGCCCCCTGCAACCACCCCTCTGCTTGTTCTGCCCCCTGTAACAACCCCTCCGCTTGTTCTCCCCCTGCAACCACTCCTCTGCTTCTTCTGCCCCCTGCAACCATCCTTCTGCTTGTTCTGCCCCCTGCAACCACCCCTCTGCTTGTTCTGCCCCCTGTCACCACCCTTTCGCTTCTTCTACCCTCTGCCACCACACGTCTGCTTTTTCTGCCCTCTGCAACCACCCCTCTGCTTGTTCTTCCCCCTGCAACCACCCCCTCCGCTTGTTCTGCCCCCTGCAACCACCACTCTGCTTGTTCGGCCCCCTGCCACCACCCTTCCGTTTGTCTGCCCCCTGCCACCACCCCTCTGCTTCTTCTGCCCCCTTCTACCACCCCCTGCTTGCTCTGCCCCCTGCAACCCCCCTCTGCTTGTTCTGCCCCCTGCAACCACCCCTCTGCTTGTTCTGCCCCCTGCAACCACACCTCTGCTTGTTCCGACCCCTGCAACCACCCCTCTGCTTGTTCTTCCCCCTGCAACCACCCCTCTGCTTCTTCTGCCCCCTGTCACCACCCTTTCGCTTCTTCAACCCTCTGCCACCACACGTCTGCTTTTTCTGCCCTCTGCAACCACCCCTCTGTTTGTTCTTCCCCCTGCAACCCCCCTCCGCTTGTTCTGCCCCCTGCAACCACCCACTCCACTTGTTCTGCCCCCTGCAACCACCCCTCTGCTTGTTCTACCCCCCCACCACCCCTCCGCTTGTTCTGCCCCCTACCACGACCGCTCTGCTTGTTCTGCCCCCTGCCACCATACCTTGCTTCTTCTGCTCCATTCTACCACCCCTCTGCTTGTTCTTCCCCCTGCAACCACCCCTCTGCTTGTTCTGCTCCCTGTCACCACCCTTTCGCTTCTTCAACCCTCTGCCACCACACGTCTGCTTCTTCTGCCCCTTGCCACCATCCCTCTGCTTGTTCTGCCCCGTTCTACCTCTCCTCTGCTTTTTCTGCCTTCTGCAACCACCCCTCTGCTTGTTCTTCCACCTGCAACCAACCCCTCCGCTTGTTCTGCCCCCTGCCACCACCCCTCCGTTTGTTCTGCCCCCTGCCACCACCCCTCTGCTTCTTCTGCCCCCTTCTACCACCCCTCTGCTTGTTCTGTCCCCTGCAACCACCCCTCTGCTTGTTCTGCCCCCTGCCACCACTCCTCTGCTTTCTCTGCCCACTGCAACCACCCCCCTGCTTGTTCTGCCCCCTGCAACCAACCCTCTGCTTGTTCTGCCCCCTGCAACCACACCTCTGCTTGTTCCGCCCCCTGCAACCACCCCTCTGCTTGTTCTGCCCCCTATCACCACCCTTTCGCTTCTTCAACCCTCTGCCACCACACGTCTGCTTATTCTGCCCCCTGCCACCACCCCTCTGCTTGTTCTGCCCCCTTCTATCACTCCTCTGCTTTTTCTGCCCTCTGCAACCACACCTCTGGTTCTTCTTCCCCCTGCAACGCCCCTCCGCTTGTTCTTCCACCTGCAAGCCCACCCTCCGCTTGTTCTACCCCCTGCAACCACCCCTCTGCTTGTTCTGCCCCCTGCCACCACCTCTCTGCTTGTTTTCCCCCCTTCTACTACCCCTCTGCTTGTTCTGCCCTCTGCAACCACCCCTCTGCTTGTTCTGCCCCCTGCAACCACCCCTCTACTTGTTCTACCACCTTCTACCACTCCTCTGCTTTTTCTGCCCTCTGCAACCACCCCTCTGCTTGTTCTTCCACCTGCAACCACCCGCTCCGCTTGTTCTGCCCCCTGCCACCACCCCTCCGTTTGTTCTGCCCCCTGCCACAACCCCTCTGCTTCTTCTGCCCCCTGAAACCACCCCTCTGCTTGTTCTGCCCCCTGGAACCACCCCTCCACTTGTTCTGCCCCCTGCCACCACCCCTCCGCTTGTTCTGCCCCCTGCAACCACCCCTCTGCTTTTTCTGCCCCCTGCCACCACCCCTTTCCTTGTTCTTCCCCCTGCCACCACCCCTCTGCTTGTTCTGCCCCCTACCATCTCCCCTCTGCTTGGTCTGCTCCCTGCAACCATCCCTCTGCTTGCTCTGCCCCCTGCAACCTCCCCTCTGCTTGTTCTGCCCCTGCAACCACCCCGCTGCTTGTTCTACCCCCTGCAACCACCCCTCTTCTTGTTCTGCCCCCTGCAACCACCCCTCCGCTTTTTCTGCCCCCTGCAACCACCCGTCTGCTTTTTCTGCCCCCTGCAACCACCCGTCTGCTTTTTCTGCCCCCTGCAACCACCCCTCTGCTTGTTCTGCCCCCTGCAACAACCCCTCTGCTTGTTCTGCCCCCCTGCCACCGCCCCTCTGCTTGTTCTGCCCCCTGCAACAACCCCTCTGCTTGTTCTGCCCCCCTGCCACCACCCCTCTCCTTGGTCTGTCCCCTGCAACCACTCCTCTGCTTGTTCTCCCCCCTGCAACCATCCCTCTGCTCGGTCTGCCCCCTGCAACCACCTCTCTGCTCTTTCTTCCCCCTGCAACCACCGCTCTGCTCGTTCTGCCCCCTGCTACCACCCCTCTGCTTGTTCTGCCCCCTTCCACCACCCCTCTGCTTGTTCTGCCCCCTTCCACCACCCCTCTGCTTGTTCTGCCCTCTGCAACCACCCCTCCGCTTGTTCTGCCCCCTGCAACCACCCCTCCGCTTCTTCTGCCCCCTGCAACCACCCCTCCGCTTGTTCTGCCCCCTGCCACCACCCCTCCGCTTGTTCTGCCCCTGCAACCACCCCTCCGCTTGTTCTCCCCCTGCAACCACCCCTCCGCTTGTTCTGCCCCCTGCAACCACCCCTCCGCTTGTTCTGCCCCTGCAACCACCCCTCTGCTTGTTCTGCCCCCTGCAACCACCCCTCTGCTTTTTCTGCCCCCTGCCACCACCCCTCTGCTTGTTCTGCCCCATGCCACCACCCCTCTGCTTGTTCTGCCCCATGCCACCTCCCCTCTGCTTGGTCTGCTCCCTGCCACCACCCCGCTGCTTGTTCTGCCCCCTGCCACCACCCCGCTGCTCGTTCTTCCCCCTGCCACCACCCCTCTGCTCGTTCTGCCCCCTGCTACCACCCCTCTGCTCGTTCTGCCCCCTGCTACCACCCCTCTGCTCGTTCTGCCCCCTGCTACCACCCCTCTGCTTGTTCTGCCCCCTGCAACCTCCCCTCTGCTTGTTCTGCCCCCTGCAACCACCCCTCCGCTTGTTCTGTCCCCTGCAACCACCCCTCTGCTTGTTCTGTCCCCTGCAACCACCCCTCTGCTTGTTCTTCCCCCTACAACCACCCCTCTCCTTGTTCTGCCCCCTGCCACACCCCCTCTGCTTGTTCTGCCCCCTGCAACCACCCGTCTACTTGTTCTCTCCCCTGCAACCACCCCCTCCGCTTGTTCTGCCCCCTGCAACCACCCCCTCCCCTTGTTCTTCCCCCTGCAACACCCCCTCTGCTTGTTCTGCCCCCTGCAACCACCCCTCTGCTTGTTCTGCCCCCTGCAACCACCCCTCTGCTTGTTCTGCTCCCTGCCACCACCCCTCCGCTTGTACTGCCCTCTGCAACCACCCCTCCGCTTGTTCTGCCCCCTGCAACCACCCCTCCGCTTGTTCTGCCCCCTGCAACCACCCCTCTACTTGTTCTGCCCCCTGCAACCACCCCTCTGCTTTTTCTGCCCCCTGCCACCACCCCTCTCCTTGTTCTTTCCCCTGCCACCACACCTCTGCTTGTTCTGCCCCCTGCAACCATCCCTCTGCTTGTTCTGCCCCCTGCAACCATCCCTCTGCTTGTTTTGCCCCCTGCAACCACCCCTCTGCTTGTTCTTCCCCCTGCCACCTCCCCTCTGCTTGGTCTGCCCCCTGCAACCATCCCTCTGCTTGTTTTGCCCCCTGCAACCACCCCTCTGCTTGTTCTTCCCCCTGCCACCTCCCCTCTGCTTGGTCTGCCCCCTGCAACCATCCCTCTGCTTGTTCTGCCCCCTGCAACCATCCCTCTGCTTTTTCTGCCCCCTGCCACCACCCCTCTGCTTGTTCTTCCCCCTGCCACCTCCTCTCTGCTTGGTCTGCCCCCTGCCACCACCCCTCTGCTTGGTCTGCTCCCTGCAACCATCCCTCTGCTTGCTCTGCCCCCTGCAACCTCCCCTCTGCTTGTTCTACCCCTGCAACCACCCCGCTGCTTGTTCTGCCCCCTGCAACCACCCCTCTGCTTGTTCTGCCCCCTGCAACCACCCCTCCGCTTTTTCTGCCCCCTGCAACCACCCGTCTGCTTTTTCTGCCCCCTGCAACCACCCGTCTGCTTTTTCTGCCCCCTGCAACCACCCCTCTGCTTGTTCTGCCCCCTGCAACAACCCCTCTGCTTGTTCTGCCCCCCTGCCACCACCCCTCTGCTTGTTCTGCCCCCTGCAACAACCTCTCTGCTTGTTCTGCCCCCCTGCCACCACCCCTCTGCTTGGTCTGCCCCCTGCCACCACCCCTCTGCTTGGACTGCCCCCTGCCACCACCCCTCTGCTTGGTCTGTCCCCTGCAACCACTCCTCTGCTTGTTCTCCCCCCTGCAACCATCCCTCTGCTCGGTCTGCCCCCTGCAACCACCTCTCTGCTCTTTCTTCCCCCTGCAACCACCGCTCTGCTCGTTCTGCCCCCTGCTATCACCCCTCTGCTTGTTCTGCCCCCTTCCACCACCCCTCTGCTTGTTCTGCCCCCTTCCACCACCCCTCTGCTTGTTCTGCCCTCTGCAACCACCCCTCCGCTTGTTCTGCCCCCTGCAACCACCCCTCCGCTTGTTCTGCCCCCTGCAACCACCCCTCCGCTTGTTCTGCCCCCTGCAACCACCCCTCCGCTTGTTCTGCCCCTGCAACCACCCCTCCGCTTGTTCTGCCCCCTGCAACCACCCCTCCGCTTGTTCTCCCCCTGCAACCACCCCTCCGCTTGTTCTGCCCCCTGCAACCACCCCTCCGCTTGTTCTGCCCCTGCAACCACCCCTCTGCTTGTTCTGCCCCCTGCCACCACCCCTCTGCTTGTTCTGCCCCATGCCACCACCCCTCTGCTTGTTCTGCCCCCTACCACCTCCCCTCTGCTTGTTCTGCCCCCTACCACCACCCCGCTGCTTGTTCTGCCCCCTGCCACCACCCCGCTGCTCGTTCTTCCCCCTGCCACCACCCCTCTGCTCGTTCTGCCCCCTGCTACCACCCCTCTGCTCGTTCTGCCCCCTGCAACCTCCCCTCTGCTTGTTCTGCCCCCTGCAACCTCCCCTCTGCTTGTTCTGCCCCCTGCAACCACCCCTCCGCTTGTTCTGTCCCCTGCAACCACCCCTCTGCTTGTTCTGTCCCCTGCAACCACCCCTCTGCTTGTTCTTCCCCCTACAACCACCCCTCTCCTTGTTCTGCCCCCTGCCACACCCCCTCTGCTTGTTCTCTCCCCTGCAACCACCCCCTCCGCTTGTTCTGCCCCCTGCAACCACCCCCTCCGCTTGTTCTGCCCCCTGCAACCACCCCCTCCGCTTGTTCTGCCCCCTGCAACACCCCCTCTGCTTGTTCTGCCCCCTGCAACCACCCCTCTGCTTGTTCTGCCCCCTGCAACCACCCCTCTGCTTGTTCTGCTCCCTGCCACCACCCCTCCGCTTGTACTGCCCTCTGCAACCACCCCTCCGCTTGTTCTGCCCCCTGCAACCACCCCTCCGCTTGTTCTGCCCCCTGCAACCACCCCTCTACTTGTTCTGCCCCCTGCAACCACCCCTCTGCTTTTTCTGCCCCCTGCCACCACCCCTCTACTTGTTCTTTCCCCTGCCACCACACCTCTGCTTGTTCTGCCCCCTGCAACCATCCCTCTGCTTGTTCTGCCCCCTGCAACCATCCCTCTGCTTGTTTTGCCCCCTGCAACCACCCCTCTGCTTGTTCTTCCCCCTGCCACCTCCCCTCTCCTTGGTCTGCCCCCTGCAACCATCCCTCTGCTTGTTTTGCCCCCTGCAACCACCCCTCTGCTTGTTCTTCCCCCTGCCACCTCCCCTCTGCTTGGTCTGCCCCCTGCAACCATCCCTCTGCTTGTTCTGCCCCCTGCAACCATCCCTCTGCTTTTTCTGCCCCCTGCCACCACCCCTCTGCTTGTTCTTCCCCCTGCCACCTCCTCTCTGCTTGGTCTGCCCCCTGCAACCATCCCTCTTCTTGTTCTGCCCCCTGCAACCATCCCTCTGCTTTTTCTGCCCCCTGCCACCACCCCTCTGCTTTTTCTGCCCCCTGCCACCACCCCTCTGCTTGTTCTTCCTCCTGCCACCTCCCCTCTGCTTGTTTTGCCCCCTGCAACCATCCCTCTGCTTGTTCTGCCCCCTGCAACCACCCCTTCGCTTGTTCTGCCCCCTGCAACAACCCCTCTGCTTGTTCTGCCCCCTGCAACCACCCCTCTGCTTGTTCTGCCCCCTGCAACCACCCCTCTACTTGTTCTGCCCCCTGCAACCACCCCTCTGCTTTTTCTTCCCCCTGCCATCACCCCTCTGCTTTTTCTGCCCCCTGCCACCACCCCTCTGCTTGTTCTACCCCCTGCAACAATCCCTCTGCTTGTTCTGCCCCCTGTCACCACCCTTTCGCTTCTTCAACCCTCTGCCACCACACGTCTTGCCTATTCTGCCCCCTGCCACCACCCCTCTGCTTGTTCTGCCCCCTTCCACCACCCCTCTGCTTGTTCTGCCCTCTGCAACCACCCCTCCGCTTGTTCTGCCCCCTGCAACCACCCCTCCGCTTGTTCTGCCCCCTGCAACCACCCCTCCGCTTGTTCTGCCCCCTGCAACCACCCCTCCGCTTGTTCTGCCCCTGCAACCACCCCTCCGCTTGTTCTGCCCCCTGCAACCACCCCTCCGCTTGTTCTCCCCCTGCAACCACCCCTCCGCTTGTTCTGCCCCCTGCAACCACCCCTCCGCTTGTTCTGCCCCTGCAACCACCCCTCTGCTTGTTCTGCCCCCTGCCACCACCCCTCTGCTTGTTCTGCCCCATGCCACCACCCCTCTGCTTGTTCTGCCCCCTACCACCTCCCCTCTGCTTGTTCTGCCCCCTACCACCACCCCGCTGCTTGTTCTGCCCCCTGCCACCACCCCGCTGCTCGTTCTTCCCCCTGCCACCACCCCTCTGCTCGTTCTGCCCCCTGCTACCACCCCTCTGCTCGTTCTGCCCCCTGCTACCACCCCTCTGCTTGTTCTGCCCCCTGCAACCTCCCCTCTGCTTGTTCTGCCCCCTGCAACCACCCCTCCGCTTGTTCTGTCCCCTGCAACCACCCCTCTGCTTGTTCTGTCCCCTGCAACCACCCCTCTGCTTGTTCTTCCCCCTACAACCACCCCTCTCCTTGTTCTGCCCCCTGCCACACCCCCTCTGCTTGTTCTGCCCCCTGCAACCACCCGTCTACTTGTTCTCTCCCCTGCAACCACCCCCTCCGCTTGTTCTGCCCCCTGCAACCACCCCCTCCGCTTGTTCTGCCCCCTGCAACACCCCCTCTGCTTTTTCTGCCCCCTGCAACCACCCCTCTGCTTGTTCTGCCCCCTGCAACCACCCCTCTGCTTGTTCTGCTCCCTGCCACCACCCCTCCGCTTGTACTGCCCTCTGCAACCACCCCTCCGCTTGTACTGCCCCCTGCAACCACCCCTCCGCTTGTTCTGCCCCCTGCAACCACCCCTCTACTTGTTCTGCCCCCTGCAACCACCCCTCTGCTTTTTCTGCCCCCTGCCACCACCCCTCTACTTGTTCTTTCCCCTGCCACCACACCTCTGCTTGTTCTGCCCCCTGCAACCATCCCTCTGCTTGTTCTGCCCCCTGCAACCATCCCTCTGCTTGTTTTGCCCCCTGCAACCACCCCTCTGCTTGTTCTTCCCCCTGCCACCTCCCCTCTCCTTGGTCTGCCCCCTGCAACCATCCCTCTGCTTGTTTTGCCCCCTGCAACCACCCCTCTGCTTGTTCTTCCCCCTGCCACCTCCCCTCTGCTTGGTCTGCCCCCTGCAACCATCCCTCTGCTTGTTCTGCCCCCTGCAACCATCCCTCTGCTTTTTCTGCCCCCTGCCACCACCCCTCTGCTTGTTCTTCCCCCTGCCACCTCCTCTCTGCTTGGTCTGCCCCCTGCAACCATCCCTCTTCTTGTTCTGCCCCCTGCAACCATCCCTCTGCTTTTTCTGCCCCCTGCCACCACCCCTCTGCTTTTTCTGCCCCCTGCCACCACCCCTCTGCTTGTTCTTCCTCCTGCCACCTCCCCTCTGCTTGTTTTGCCCCCTGCAACCATCCCTCTGCTTGTTCTGCCCCCTGCAACCACCCCTTCGCTTGTTCTGCCCCCTGCAACAACCCCTCTGCTTGTTCTGCCCCCTGCAACCACCCCTCTGCTTGTTCTGCCCCCTGCAACCACCCCTCTACTTGTTCTGCCCCCTGCAACCACCCCTCTGCTTTTTCTTCCCCCTGCCATCACCCCTCTGCTTTTTCTGCCCCCTGCCACCACCCCTCTGCTTGTTCTACCCCCTGCAACAATCCCTCTGCTTGTTCTGCCCCCTGTCACCACCCTTTCGCTTCTTCAACCCTCTGCCACCACACGTCTTGCCTATTCTGCCCCCTGCCACCACCCCTCTGCTTGTTCTGCCCCCTTCTATCACTTCTCTCCTTTTTCTGCCCTCTGCAACCACACCTCTGCTTGGTCTGCCCCCTGCAACCATACCTCTGCTTTTTCTGCCCCCTGCCAGCACCCCTCTGCTTGTTCTTCCCCCTGCCACCTCCCCTCTGCTTGTTCTGCCCCCTGCAACCACCCCTCCGCTTGTTCTGCCCCCTGCAACCACCCCTCTACTTGTTCTGCCCCGTGCAACCATCCCTCTGCTTGTTCTTCCCCCGGCAACCACCCCTTCGCTTGTTCTGCCCCCTGCAACCACCCCTCTGCTTGTTCTGCCCCCTGCAACCACCCCTCCGCTTCTTCTGCCCCCTGCAACCACCCCTCTACTTGTTCTGCCCCCTGCAACCACCCCTCTGCTTTTTCTGCCCCCTGCCACCACCCCTCTGCTTGTTCTTCCCCCTGCCACCACCCCTCTGCTTGTTCTGCCCCCTGCAACCATCCCTCTGATTGTTCTGCCCCTGCAACCATCCCTCTGCTTGTTTTGCCCCCTGCAACCACCCCTCTGCTTGTTCTTCCCCCTGCCACCTCCCCTCTGCTTGGTCTGCCCCCTGCAACCATCCCTCTGCTTGTTCTGCCCCCTGCAACCATCCCTCTGCTTTTTCTGCCCCCTGCCACCACCCCTCTGCTTGTTCTTCCACCTGCAACCTCCCCTCTGCTTGGTCTGCCCCCTGCAACCATCCCTCTGCTTGTTCTGCCCCCTGCAACCATCCCTCTGCTTTTTCTGCCCCCTGCCACCACCCCTCTGCTTGTTCTTCCCCCTGCCACCTCCCCTCTGCTTGGTCTGCCGCCTGCAACCATCCCTCTGCTTGTTCTGCCCCCTGCAACCACCCCTTCGCTTGTTCTGCCCCCTGCAACAACCCCTCTGCTTGTTCTGCCCCCTGCAACCACCCCTCTGCTTGTTCTGCCCCCTGCAACCACCCCTCTACTTGTTCTGCCCCCTGCAACCACCCCTCTGCTTTTTCTTCCCCCTGCCATCACCCCTCTGCTTTTTCTGCCCCCTGCCACCACCCCTCTGCTTGTTCTACCCCCTGCAACAATCCCTCTGCTTGTTCTGCCCCCTGTCACCACCCTTTCGCTTCTTCAACCCTCTGCCACCACACGTCTTGCCTATTCTGCCCCCTGCCACCACCCCTCTGCTTGTTCTGCCCCCTTCCACCACCCCTCTGCTTGTTCTGCCCTCTGCAACCACCCCTCCGCTTGTTCTGCCCCCTGCAACCACCCCTCCGCTTGTTCTGCCCCCTGCAACCACCCCTCCGCTTGTTCTGCCCCCTGCAACCACCCCTCCGCTTGTTCTGCCCCTGCAACCACCCCTCCGCTTGTTCTGCCCCCTGCAACCACCCCTCCGCTTGTTCTCCCCCTGCAACCACCCCTCCGCTTGTTCTGCCCCCTGCAACCACCCCTCCGCTTGTTCTGCCCCTGCAACCACCCCTCTGCTTGTTCTGCCCCCTGCCACCACCCCTCTGCTTGTTCTGCCCCATGCCACCACCCCTCTGCTTGTTCTGCCCCCTACCACCTCCCCTCTGCTTGTTCTGCCCCCTACCACCACCCCGCTGCTTGTTCTGCCCCCTGCCACCACCCCGCTGCTCGTTCTTCCCCCTGCCACCACCCCTCTGCTCGTTCTGCCCCCTGCTACCACCCCTCTGCTCGTTCTGCCCCCTGCTACCACCCCTCTGCTTGTTCTGCCCCCTGCAACCTCCCCTCTGCTTGTTCTGCCCCCTGCAACCACCCCTCCGCTTGTTCTGTCCCCTGCAACCACCCCTCTGCTTGTTCTGTCCCCTGCAACCACCCCTCTGCTTGTTCTTCCCCCTACAACCACCCCTCTCCTTGTTCTGCCCCCTGCCACACCCCCTCTGCTTGTTCTGCCCCCTGCAACCACCCGTCTACTTGTTCTCTCCCCTGCAACCACCCCCTCCGCTTGTTCTGCCCCCTGCAACCACCCCCTCCGCTTGTTCTGCCCCCTGCAACACCCCCTCTGCTTTTTCTGCCCCCTGCAACCACCCCTCTGCTTGTTCTGCCCCCTGCAACCACCCCTCTGCTTGTTCTGCTCCCTGCCACCACCCCTCCGCTTGTACTGCCCTCTGCAACCACCCCTCCGCTTGTTCTGCCCCCTGCAACCACCCCTCCGCTTGTTCTGCCCCCTGCAACCACCCCTCTACTTGTTCTGCCCCCTGCAACCACCCCTCTGCTTTTTCTGCCCCCTGCCACCACCCCTCTACTTGTTCTTTCCCCTGCCACCACACCTCTGCTTGTTCTGCCCCCTGCAACCATCCCTCTGCTTGTTCTGCCCCCTGCAACCATCCCTCTGCTTGTTTTGCCCCCTGCAACCACCCCTCTGCTTGTTCTTCCCCCTGCCACCTCCCCTCTCCTTGGTCTGCCCCCTGCAACCATCCCTCTGCTTGTTTTGCCCCCTGCAACCACCCCTCTGCTTGTTCTTCCCCCTGCCACCTCCCCTCTGCTTGGTCTGCCCCCTGCAACCATCCCTCTGCTTGTTCTGCCCCCTGCAACCATCCCTCTGCTTTTTCTGCCCCCTGCCACCACCCCTCTGCTTGTTCTTCCCCCTGCCACCTCCTCTCTGCTTGGTCTGCCCCCTGCAACCATCCCTCTTCTTGTTCTGCCCCCTGCAACCATCCCTCTGCTTTTTCTGCCCCCTGCCACCACCCCTCTGCTTTTTCTGCCCCCTGCCACCACCCCTCTGCTTGTTCTTCCTCCTGCCACCTCCCCTCTGCTTGTTTTGCCCCCTGCAACCATCCCTCTGCTTGTTCTGCCCCCTGCAACCACCCCTTCGCTTGTTCTGCCCCCTGCAACAACCCCTCTGCTTGTTCTGCCCCCTGCAACCACCCCTCTGCTTGTTCTGCCCCCTGCAACCACCCCTCTACTTGTTCTGCCCCCTGCAACCACCCCTCTGCTTTTTCTTCCCCCTGCCATCACCCCTCTGCTTTTTCTGCCCCCTGCCACCACCCCTCTGCTTGTTCTACCCCCTGCAACAATCCCTCTGCTTGTTCTGCCCCCTGTCACCACCCTTTCGCTTCTTCAACCCTCTGCCACCACACGTCTTGCCTATTCTGCCCCCTGCCACCACCCCTCTGCTTGTTCTGCCCCCTTCTATCACTTCTCTCCTTTTTCTGCCCTCTGCAACCACACCTCTGCTTGGTCTGCCCCCTGCAACCATACCTCTGCTTTTTCTGCCCCCTGCCAGCACCCCTCTGCTTGTTCTTCCCCCTGCCACCTCCCCTCTGCTTGTTCTGCCCCCTGCAACCACCCCTCCGCTTGTTCTGCCCCCTGCAACCACCCCTCTACTTGTTCTGCCCCGTGCAACCATCCCTCTGCTTGTTCTTCCCCCGGCAACCACCCCTTCGCTTGTTCTGCCCCCTGCAACCACCCCTCTGCTTGTTCTGCCCCCTGCAACCACCCCTCCGCTTCTTCTGCCCCCTGCAACCACCCCTCTACTTGTTCTGCCCCCTGCAACCACCCCTCTGCTTTTTCTGCCCCCTGCCACCACCCCTCTGCTTGTTCTTCCCCCTGCCACCACCCCTCTGCTTGTTCTGCCCCCTGCAACCATCCCTCTGATTGTTCTGCCCCTGCAACCATCCCTCTGCTTGTTTTGCCCCCTGCAACCACCCCTCTGCTTGTTCTTCCCCCTGCCACCTCCCCTCTGCTTGGTCTGCCCCCTGCAACCATCCCTCTGCTTGTTCTGCCCCCTGCAACCATCCCTCTGCTTTTTCTGCCCCCTGCCACCACCCCTCTGCTTGTTCTTCCACCTGCAACCTCCCCTCTGCTTGGTCTGCCCCCTGCAACCATCCCTCTGCTTGTTCTGCCCCCTGCAACCATCCCTCTGCTTTTTCTGCCCCCTGCCACCACCCCTCTGCTTGTTCTTCCCCCTGCCACCTCCCCTCTGCTTGGTCTGCCGCCTGCAACCATCCCTCTGCTTGTTCTGCCCCCTGCAACCATCCCTCTGCTTGTTTTGCCCCCTGCAACCATCCCTCTGCTTGTTTTGCCCCCTGCAACCACCCCTTCGCTTGTTCTGCCCCCTGCAACCACCCCTCTGCTTGTTCTGCCCCCTGCCACCACCCCTCTGCTTGTTCTGCCCCCTACCACCTCCCCTCTGCTTGGTCTGCTCCCTGCAACCATCCCTCTGCTTGTTCTGCCCCCTGCAACCACCCCTCTGCTTCTTCTGCCCCCTGCAACCACCCCTCCGCTTCTTCTGCCCCCTGCAACCACCCCTCCGCTTGTTCTGCCCCCTGCAACACCCCTCTCCTCTTTCTGCCCCCTGCCACCACCCCTCTGCTTGTTCTGCCCCCTGCAACCACCCCGCTGCTTGTTCTGCCCCCTGCAACCACCCTTCTGCTTGTTCCGCCCCCTGCAACCACCCTCCGCTTGTTCTGCCCCCTGCAATCACCCCCTCCGCTTCTTCTGCCCCCTGCAACCACCCCTCTCCTTGTTCTACCCCCTGCCACCAGCCCTCCGCTTGTTCTGCCCCCTTGCACCACCCCTCTGCTTGTTCTGCCCCCTGCAACCACCCCTCTGCTTGTTCTGCCCTCTGCAACCACCCCTCCGCTTGTTCTGCCCCCTGCAACCACCCCTCCGCTTGTTGTGCCCCCTTCAACCACCCCTCCGCTTGTTGTGCCCCCTTCAACCACCCCTCCGCTTGTTCTGCCCCCTGCACCCACCCCTCTCCTTTTCTGCCCCCTGCAACCACCCCTCTGCTTTTTCTGCCCCCTGCCACCACCCCTCTGCTTGTTCTTCCGCCTGCCACCACCCCTCTGCTTGTTCTGCCCCCTGGAACCACCCCTCTGCTTTTTCTGCGCCCTGCCACCACCCCTCTACTTGTTCTTCCCCCTGCCACCTCCCCTCTGCTTGGTCTGCCCCCTGCAACCATCCCTCTGCTTGTTCTGCCCCCTGCCATCACCCCTCTGCTTTTTCTGCCCCCTGCCACCACCGCTCTGCTTGTTCTGCCCCCTGCAACCATCCCTCTGCTTGTTCTGCCCCCTGTCACCACCCTTTCGCTTCTTCAACCCTCTGCCACCACACGTCTGCTTATTCTGCCCCCTGCCACCACCCCTCTGCTTGTTCTGCCCCCTTCTATCACTCCTCTGCTTTTTCTGCCCCCTGCCACCACCCCTCTGCTTGTTCTTCCCCCTGCCACCTCCCCTCTGCTTGTTCTGCCCCCTGCAACCATCCCTCTGCTTGTTTTGCCCCCTGCAACCATCCCTCTGCTTGTTCTTCCCCCGGCAACCACCCCTTCACTTGTTCTGCCCCCTGCAACCACCCCTCTGCTTGTTCTGCCCCCTGCAACCACCCCTCCGCTTGTTCTGCCCCCTGCAACCACCCCTCCGCTTGTTCTGCCCCCTGCAACCACCCCTCTACTTGTTCTGCCCCCTGCAACCACCCCTCTGCTTTTTCTGCCCCCTGCCACCACCCCTCTGCTTGTTCTTCCCCCTTCCACCACCCCTCTGCTTGTTCTGCCCTCTGCAACCACCCCTCCGCTTGTTCTGCCCCCTGCAACCACCCCTCCGCTTGTTCTGCCCCCTGCAACCACCCCTCCGCTTGTTCTGCCCCCTGCAACCACCCCTCCGCTTGTTCTGCCCCTGCAACCACCCCTCCGCTTGTTCTGCCCCCTGCAACCACCCCTCCGCTTGTTCTCCCCCTGCAACCACCCCTCCGCTTGTTCTGCCCCCTGCAACCACCCCTCCGCTTGTTCTGCCCCTGCAACCACCCCTCTGCTTGTTCTGCCCCCTGCCACCACCCCTCTGCTTGTTCTGCCCCATGCCACCACCCCTCTGCTTGTTCTGCCCCCTACCACCTCCCCTCTGCTTGTTCTGCCCCCTACCACCACCCCGCTGCTTGTTCTGCCCCCTGCCACCACCCCGCTGCTCGTTCTTCCCCCTGCCACCACCCCTCTGCTCGTTCTGCCCCCTGCTACCACCCCTCTGCTCGTTCTGCCCCCTGCTACCACCCCTCTGCTTGTTCTGCCCCCTGCAACCTCCCCTCTGCTTGTTCTGCCCCCTGCAACCACCCCTCCGCTTGTTCTGTCCCCTGCAACCACCCCTCTGCTTGTTCTGTCCCCTGCAACCACCCCTCTGCTTGTTCTTCCCCCTACAACCACCCCTCTCCTTGTTCTGCCCCCTGCCACACCCCCTCTGCTTGTTCTGCCCCCTGCAACCACCCGTCTACTTGTTCTCTCCCCTGCAACCACCCCCTCCGCTTGTTCTGCCCCCTGCAACCACCCCCTCCGCTTGTTCTGCCCCCTGCAACACCCCCTCTGCTTTTTCTGCCCCCTGCAACCACCCCTCTGCTTGTTCTGCCCCCTGCAACCACCCCTCTGCTTGTTCTGCTCCCTGCCACCACCCCTCCGCTTGTACTGCCCTCTGCAACCACCCCTCCGCTTGTTCTGCCCCCTGCAACCACCCCTCCGCTTGTTCTGCCCCCTGCAACCACCCCTCTACTTGTTCTGCCCCCTGCAACCACCCCTCTGCTTTTTCTGCCCCCTGCCACCACCCCTCTACTTGTTCTTTCCCCTGCCACCACACCTCTGCTTGTTCTGCCCCCTGCAACCATCCCTCTGCTTGTTCTGCCCCCTGCAACCATCCCTCTGCTTGTTTTGCCCCCTGCAACCACCCCTCTGCTTGTTCTTCCCCCTGCCACCTCCCCTCTCCTTGGTCTGCCCCCTGCAACCATCCCTCTGCTTGTTTTGCCCCCTGCAACCACCCCTCTGCTTGTTCTTCCCCCTGCCACCTCCCCTCTGCTTGGTCTGCCCCCTGCAACCATCCCTCTGCTTGTTCTGCCCCCTGCAACCATCCCTCTGCTTTTTCTGCCCCCTGCCACCACCCCTCTGCTTGTTCTTCCCCCTGCCACCTCCTCTCTGCTTGGTCTGCCCCCTGCAACCATCCCTCTTCTTGTTCTGCCCCCTGCAACCATCCCTCTGCTTTTTCTGCCCCCTGCCACCACCCCTCTGCTTTTTCTGCCCCCTGCCACCACCCCTCTGCTTGTTCTTCCTCCTGCCACCTCCCCTCTGCTTGTTTTGCCCCCTGCAACCATCCCTCTGCTTGTTCTGCCCCCTGCAACCACCCCTTCGCTTGTTCTGCCCCCTGCAACAACCCCTCTGCTTGTTCTGCCCCCTGCAACCACCCCTCTGCTTGTTCTGCCCCCTGCAACCACCCCTCTACTTGTTCTGCCCCCTGCAACCACCCCTCTGCTTTTTCTTCCCCCTGCCATCACCCCTCTGCTTTTTCTGCCCCCTGCCACCACCCCTCTGCTTGTTCTACCCCCTGCAACAATCCCTCTGCTTGTTCTGCCCCCTGTCACCACCCTTTCGCTTCTTCAACCCTCTGCCACCACACGTCTTGCCTATTCTGCCCCCTGCCACCACCCCTCTGCTTGTTCTGCCCCCTTCTATCACTTCTCTCCTTTTTCTGCCCTCTGCAACCACACCTCTGCTTGGTCTGCCCCCTGCAACCATACCTCTGCTTTTTCTGCCCCCTGCCAGCACCCCTCTGCTTGTTCTTCCCCCTGCCACCTCCCCTCTGCTTGTTCTGCCCCCTGCAACCACCCCTCCGCTTGTTCTGCCCCCTGCAACCACCCCTCTACTTGTTCTGCCCCGTGCAACCATCCCTCTGCTTGTTCTTCCCCCGGCAACCACCCCTTCGCTTGTTCTGCCCCCTGCAACCACCCCTCTGCTTGTTCTGCCCCCTGCAACCACCCCTCCGCTTCTTCTGCCCCCTGCAACCACCCCTCTACTTGTTCTGCCCCCTGCAACCACCCCTCTGCTTTTTCTGCCCCCTGCCACCACCCCTCTGCTTGTTCTTCCCCCTGCCACCACCCCTCTGCTTGTTCTGCCCCCTGCAACCATCCCTCTGATTGTTCTGCCCCTGCAACCATCCCTCTGCTTGTTTTGCCCCCTGCAACCACCCCTCTGCTTGTTCTTCCCCCTGCCACCTCCCCTCTGCTTGGTCTGCCCCCTGCAACCATCCCTCTGCTTGTTCTGCCCCCTGCAACCATCCCTCTGCTTTTTCTGCCCCCTGCCACCACCCCTCTGCTTGTTCTTCCACCTGCAACCTCCCCTCTGCTTGGTCTGCCCCCTGCAACCATCCCTCTGCTTGTTCTGCCCCCTGCAACCATCCCTCTGCTTTTTCTGCCCCCTGCCACCACCCCTCTGCTTGTTCTTCCCCCTGCCACCTCCCCTCTGCTTGGTCTGCCGCCTGCAACCATCCCTCTGCTTGTTCTGCCCCCTGCAACCATCCCTCTGCTTGTTTTGCCCCCTGCAACCATCCCTCTGCTTGTTTTGCCCCCTGCAACCACCCCTTCGCTTGTTCTGCCCCCTGCAACCACCCCTCTGCTTGTTCTGCCCCCTGCCACCACCCCTCTGCTTGTTCTGCCCCCTACCACCTCCCCTCTGCTTGGTCTGCTCCCTGCAACCATCCCTCTGCTTGTTCTGCCCCCTGCAACCACCCCTCTGCTTCTTCTGCCCCCTGCAACCACCCCTCCGCTTCTTCTGCCCCCTGCAACCACCCCTCCGCTTGTTCTGCCCCCTGCAACACCCCTCTCCTCTTTCTGCCCCCTGCCACCACCCCTCTGCTTGTTCTGCCCCCTGCAACCACCCCGCTGCTTGTTCTGCCCCCTGCAACCACCCTTCTGCTTGTTCCGCCCCCTGCAACCACCCTCCGCTTGTTCTGCCCCCTGCAATCACCCCCTCCGCTTCTTCTGCCCCCTGCAACCACCCCTCTCCTTGTTCTACCCCCTGCCACCAGCCCTCCGCTTGTTCTGCCCCCTTGCACCACCCCTCTGCTTGTTCTGCCCCCTGCAACCACCCCTCTGCTTGTTCTGCCCTCTGCAACCACCCCTCCGCTTGTTCTGCCCCCTGCAACCACCCCTCCGCTTGTTGTGCCCCCTTCAACCACCCCTCCGCTTGTTGTGCCCCCTTCAACCACCCCTCCGCTTGTTCTGCCCCCTGCACCCACCCCTCTCCTTTTCTGCCCCCTGCAACCACCCCTCTGCTTTTTCTGCCCCCTGCCACCACCCCTCTGCTTGTTCTTCCGCCTGCCACCACCCCTCTGCTTGTTCTGCCCCCTGGAACCACCCCTCTGCTTTTTCTGCGCCCTGCCACCACCCCTCTACTTGTTCTTCCCCCTGCCACCTCCCCTCTGCTTGGTCTGCCCCCTGCAACCATCCCTCTGCTTGTTCTGCCCCCTGCCATCACCCCTCTGCTTTTTCTGCCCCCTGCCACCACCGCTCTGCTTGTTCTGCCCCCTGCAACCATCCCTCTGCTTGTTCTGCCCCCTGTCACCACCCTTTCGCTTCTTCAACCCTCTGCCACCACACGTCTGCTTATTCTGCCCCCTGCCACCACCCCTCTGCTTGTTCTGCCCCCTTCTATCACTCCTCTGCTTTTTCTGCCCCCTGCCACCACCCCTCTGCTTGTTCTTCCCCCTGCCACCTCCCCTCTGCTTGTTCTGCCCCCTGCAACCATCCCTCTGCTTGTTTTGCCCCCTGCAACCATCCCTCTGCTTGTTCTTCCCCCGGCAACCACCCCTTCACTTGTTCTGCCCCCTGCAACCACCCCTCTGCTTGTTCTGCCCCCTGCAACCACCCCTCCGCTTGTTCTGCCCCCTGCAACCACCCCTCCGCTTGTTCTGCCCCCTGCAACCACCCCTCTACTTGTTCTGCCCCCTGCAACCACCCCTCTGCTTTTTCTGCCCCCTGCCACCACCCCTCTGCTTGTTCTTCCCCCTGCCACCACCCCTCTGCTTGTTCTGCCCCCTGCAACCATCCCTCTGCTTGTTCTGCCCCTGCAACCATCCCTCTGCTTGTTTTGCCCCCTGCAACCACCCCTCTGCTTGTTCTTCCCCCTGCCACCTACCCTCTGCTTGGTCTGCCCCCTGCAACCATCCCTCTGCTTGTTCTGCCCCCTGCAACCACCCCTCTGCTTGTTCTTCCCCCTGCCACCTCCCCTCTGCTTGGTCTGCCCCCTGCAACCATCCCTCTGCTTGTTCTGCCCCCTGCAACCATCCCTCTGCTTGTTCTTCCCCCTGCCACCTCCCCTCTGCTTGGTCTGCCCCCTGCAACCATCCCTCTGCTTGTTCTGCCCCCTGCAACCATCCCTCTGCTTGTTTTGCCCCCTGCAACCATCCCTCTGCTTGTTTTGCCCCCTGCAACCACCCCTTCGCTTGTTCTGCCCCCTGCAACCACCCCTCTGCTTGTTCTGCCCCCTGCCACCACCCCTCTGCTTGTTCTGCCCCCTACCACCTCCCCTCTGCTTGGTCTGCTCCCTGCAGCCATCCCTCTGCTTGTTCTGCCCCCTGCAACCACCCCTCTGCTTGTTCTGCCCCCTGCAACCACCCCTCTGCTTGTTCTTCCCCCTGCCACCTCCCCTCTGCTTGGTCTGCCCCCTGCAACCATCCCTCTGCTTGTTCTGCCCCCTGCAACCATCCCTCTGCTTTTTCTGCCCCCTGCCACCACCCCTCTCCTTGTTCTACCCCCTGCCACCAGCCCTCCGCTTGTTCTGCCCCCTTGCACCACCCCTCTGCTTGTTCTGCCCCCTGCAACCACCCCTCTGCTTGTTCTGCCCTCTGCAACCACCCCTCCGCTTGTTCTGCCCCCTGCAACCACCCCTCCGCTTGTTGTGCCCCCTTCAACCACCCCTCCGCTTGTTGTGCCCCCTTCAACCACCCCTCCGCTTTGTTCTGCCCCCTGCACCCACCCCTCTCCTTTTCTGCCCCCTGCAACCACCCCTCTGCTTTTTCTGCCCCCTGCCACCACCCCTCTGCTTGTTCTTCCGCCTGCCACCACCCCTCTGCTTGTTCTGCCCCCTACCACCTCCCCTCTGCTTGGTCTGCTCCCTGCAACCATCCCTCTGCTTGTTCTGCCCCCTGCCACCACCCCTCTGCTTGTTCTCTCCCCTGCAACCACCCCTCTGCTTGTTCCGCCCCCTGCAACCACCCTCCGCTTGTTCTGCCCCCGGAAACCACCCCTCTGCTTGTTCTGCCCCCTGCCACCACCCCTCTGCTTGTTCTGCCCCCTGCAACCACCCCTTCGCTTGTTCTGCCCCCTGCAACCACCCCTTCGCTTGTTCTGCCCCCTGCAACCACCCCTCTACTTGTTCTGCCCCCTGCAACCACCCCTCTGCTTGTTCTGCCCCCTGCAACCACCCCTCTGCTTGTTCTGCCCCCTGGAACCACCCCTCTGCTTTTTCTGCGCCCTGCCACCACCCCTCTACTTGTTCTTCCCCCTGCCACCTCCCCTCTGCTTGGTCTGCCCCCTGCAACCATCCCTCTGCTTGTTCTGCCCCCTGCCATCACCCCTCTGCTTTTTCTGCCCCCTGCCACCACCGCTCTGCTTGTTCTGCCCCCTGCAACCATCCCTCTGCTTGTTCTGCCCCCTGTCACCACCCTTTCGCTTCTTCAACCCTCTGCCACCACACGTCTGCTTATTCTGCCCCCTGCCACCACCCCTCTGCTTGTTCTGCCCCCTTCTATCACTCCTCTGCTTTTTCTGCCCCCTGCCACCACCCCTCTGCTTGTTCTTCCCCCTGCCACCTCCCCTCTGCTTGTTCTGCCCCCTGCAACCATCCCTCTGCTTGTTTTGCCCCCTGCAACCATCCCTCTGCTTGTTCTTCCCCCGGCAACCACCCCTTCGCTTGTTCTTCCCCCTGCAACCACCCCTCTGCTTGTTCTGCCCCCTGCAACCACCCCTCCGCTTCTTCTGCCCCCTGCAACCACCCCTCCGCTTGTTCTGCCCCCTGCAACCACCCCTCTACTTGTTCTGCCCCCTGCAACCACCCCTCTGCTTTTTCTGCCCCCTGCCACCACCCCTCTGCTTGTTCTTCCCCCTGCCACCACCCCTCTGCTTGTTCTGCCCCCTGCAACCATCCCTCTGCTTGTTCTGCCCCTGCAACCATCCCTCTGCTTGTTTTGCCCCCTGCAACCACCCCTCTGCTTCTTCTTCCCCCTGCCACCTACCCTCTGCTTGGTCTGCCCCCTGCAACCATCCCTCTGCTTGTTCTGCCCCCTGCAACCACCCCTCTGCTTGTTCTTCCCCCTGCCACCTCCCCTCTGCTTGGTCTGCCCCCTGCAACCATCCCTCTGCTTGTTCTGCCCCCTGCAACCATCCCTCTGCTTGTTCTTCCCCTTGCCACCTCCCCTCTGCTTGGTCTGCCCCCTGCAACCATCCCTCTGCTTGTTCTGCCCCCTGCAACCATCCCTCTGCTTGTTTTGCCCCCTGCAACCATCCCTCTGCTTGTTTTGCCCCCTGCAACCACCCCTTCGCTTGTTCTGCCCCCTGCAACCACCCCTCTGCTTGTTCTGCCCCCTGCCACCACCCCTCTGCTTGTTCTGCCCCCTACCACCTCCCCTCTGCTTGGTCTGCTCCCTGCAACCATCCCTCTGCTTGTTCTGCCCCCTGCAACCACCCCTCTGCTTGTTCTGCCCCCTGCAACCACCCCTCTGCTTGTTCTTCCCCCTGCCACCTCCCCTCTGCTTGGTCTGCCCCCTGCAACCATCCCTCTGCTTGTTCTGCCCCCTGCAACCATCCCTCTGCTTTTTCTGCCCCCTGCCACCACCCCGCTGCTTGTTCTTCCCCCTGCCACCTCCCCTCTGCTTGGTCTGCCCCCTGCAACGATCCCTCTGCTTGTTCTGCCCCCTGCAACCATCCCTCTGCTTGTTTTGCCCCCTGCAACCATCCCTCTCCTTGTTTTGCCCCCTGCAACCACCCCTTCGCTTGTTCTGCCCCCTGCAACCACCCCTCTGCTTGTTCTGCCCCCTACCACCTCCCCTCTGCTTGGTCTGCTCCCTGCAACCATCCCTCTGCTTGTTCTGCCCCCTGCAACCATCCCTCTGCTTGTTCTGCCCCCTGTCACCACCCTTTCGCTTCTTCAACCCTCTGCCACCACACGTCTGCTTATTCTGCCCCCTGCCACCACCCCTCTGCTTGTTCTGCCCCCTTCTATCACTCCTCTGCTTTTTCTGCCCCCTGCCACCACCCCTCTGCTTGTTCTGCCCCCTTCTATCACTCCTCTGCTTTTTCTGCCCCCTGCCACCACCCCTCTGCTTGTTCTTCCCCCTGCCACCTCCCCTCTGCTTGTTCTGCCCCCTGCAACCATCCCTCTGCTTGTTTTGCCCCCTGCAACCATCCCTCTGCTTGTTCTTCCCCCGGCAACCACCCCTTCGCTTGTTCTGCCCCCTGCAACCACCCCTCTGCTTGTTCTGCCCCCTGCAACCACCCCTCCGCTTGTTCTGCCCCCTGCAACAACCCCTCTACTTGTTCTGCCCCCTGCAACCACCCCTCTGCTTTTTCTGCCCCCTGCCACCACCCCTCTGCTTGTTCTTCCCCCTGCCACCACCCCTCTGCTTGTTCTGCCCCCTGCAACCATCCCTCTGCTTGTTCTGCCCCTGCAACCATCCCTCTGCTTGTTTTGCCCCCTGCAACCACCCCTCTGCTTGTTCTTCCCCCTGCCACCTCCCCTCTGCTTGGTCTGCCCCCTGCAACCATCCCTCTGCTTGTTCTGCCCCCTGCAACCACCCCTCTGCTTGTTCTTCCCCCTGCCACCTCCCCTCTGCTTGGTCTGCCCCCTGCAACCATCCCTCTGCTTGTTCTGCCCCCTGCAACCATCCCTCTGCTTGTTCTTCCCCCTGCCACCTCCCCTCTGCTTGGTCTGCCCCCTGCAACCATCCCTCTGCTTGTTCTGCCCCCTGCAACCATCCCTCTGCTTGTTTTGCCCCCTGCAACCATCCCTCTGCTTGTTTTGCCCCCTGCAACCACCCCTTCGCTTGTTCTGCCCCCTGCAACCACCCCTCTGCTTGTTCTGCCCCCTGCCACCACCCCTCTGCTTGTTCTGCCCCCTACCACCTCCCCTCTGCTTGGTCTGCTCCCTGCAACCATCCCTCTGCTTGTTCTGCCCCCTGCAACCACCCCTCTGCTTGTTCTGCCCCCTGCAACCACCCCTCTGCTTGTTCTTCCCCCTGCCACCTCCCCTCTGCTTGGTCTGCCCCCTGCAACCATCCCTCTGCTTGTTCTGCCCCCTGCAACCATCCCTCTGCTTTTTCTGCCCCCTGCCACCACCCCGCTGCTTGTTCTTCCCCTGCCACCTCCCCTCTGCTTGGTCTGCCCCCTGCAACGATCCCTCTGCTGGTTCTGCCCCCTGCAACCATCCCTCTGCTTGTTTTGCCCCCTGCAACCATCCCTCTCCTTGTTTTGCCCCCTGCAACCACCCCTTCGCTTGTTCTGCCCCCTGCAACCACCCCTCTGCTTGTTCTGCCCCCTACCACCTCCCCTCTGCTTGGTCTGCTCCCTGCAACCATCCCTCTGCTTGTTCTGCCCCCTGCAACCATCCCTCTGCTTCTTCTGCCCCCTGCAACCACCTCTCTGCTTCTTCTGCCCCCTGCAACCACCCCTCCGCTTGTTCTTCCCCCTGCAACACCCCTCTGCTCTTTCTGCCCCCTGCCACCACCCCTCTGCTTGTTCTGCCCCCTGCAACCACCCCGCTGCTTGTTCTGCCCCCTGCAACCACCCCTCTGCTTGTTCCGCCCCCTGCAACCACCCTCCGCTTGTTCTGCCCCCTGCAACCACCCCCTCCGCTTCTTCTGCCCCCTGCCACCACCCCTCTGCTTGTTCTGCCCCCTACCACCTTCCCTCTGCTTGGTCTGCTCCCTGCAACCGTCCCTCTGCTTGTTCTGCCCCCTGCAACCATCCCTCTGCTTGTTCCGCCCCCTGCAACCACCCTCCGCTTGTTCTGCCCCCTGCAACCACCCCCTCCGCTTCTTCTGCCCCCTGCAACCACCCCTCTGCTTGTTCTACCCCCTGCCACCAGCTCTCCGCTTGTTCTGCCCCCTTGCACCACCCCTCTGCTTGTTCTGCCCCCTGCAACCACCCCTCTGCTTGTTCTGCCCTCTGCAACCACCCCTCCGCTTGTTCTGCCCCCTGCAACCACCCCTCTCCTTTTCTGCCCCCGGAAACCACCCCTCTGCTTTTTCTGCGCCCTGCCACCACCCCTCTGCTTGTTCTTCCCCCTGCCACCTCCCCTCTGCTTGGTCTGCCCCCTGCAACCATCCCTCTGCTTGTTCTGCCCCCTGCCACCACCCCTCTGCTTGTTCTTCCCCCTGCCACCTCCCCTCTGCTTGGTCTGCCCCCTGCAACCATCCCTCTGCTTGTTCTGCCCCCTGCAACCATCCCTCTCCTTTTCTGCCCCCTGCAACCACCCCTCTGCTTTTTCTGCCCCCTGCCACCAACTCTCTGCTTGTTCTGCCCCCTGCCACCACCCCTCTGCTTGTTCTGCCCCCTACCACCTCCCCTCTGCTTGGTCTGCTCCCTGCAACCGTCCCTCTGCTTGTTCTGCCCCCTGCAACCATCCCTCTGCTTGTTCTGCCCCTGCAACCACCCCTCTGCTTGTTCTGCCCCCTGCAATCACCCCGCTGCTCGTTCTGCCCCCTGCAACCACCCCGCTGCTCGTTCTGCCACCTGCCACCACCCCGCTGCTCGTTCTGCCCCCTGCTACCACCCCTCTGCTCGTTCTGCCCCCTGCTACCACCCCTCTGCTTTTTCTGCCCCCTGCAACCACCCCTCTGCTTGTTCTTCCCCCTGCAACCCCCCTCCGCTTGTTCTTCCAACTGCAACCACCCCCTTCGCTTGTTCTGCCCCCTGCAACCACCCCTTTGCTTCTTCTGCCCCCTGCCACCACCCCTCCGCTTGTTCTTCCCCCTACCACCACCCCTCTGCTTGTTCCACCCCCTGCAACCACCCTCCGCTTGTTCCGCCCCCGGAAACCACCCCTCTGCTTGTTCTTTCCCCTGCAACCACCCCTCTGCTTGTTCTGCCCCCTGCAACCATCCCTCTGCTTGTTCTGCCCCTGCAACCACCCCTCTGCTTGTTCTGCCCCCTGCAACCACCCCTCTGCTTCTTCTGCCCTCTGCAACCACCCCTCTGCTTGTTCTGCCCCCTGCAACCACCCCTCTGCTTGTTCTGCCCCCTGCCACCACCCCGCTGCTCGTTCTGCCCCCTGCAACCACCCCGCTGCTCGTTCTGCCCCCTGCTACCACCCCGCTGCTCTTTCTGCCACCTCCCACCACCCCGCTGCTCGTTCTGCCCCCTGCTACCACCCCTCTGCTCGTTCTGCCCCCTGCTACCTCCCCTCTGCTTGTTCTGCCCCCTGCAACCACCCCTCTGCTTGTTCTGCCCCCTGCAACCACCCTTCCGCTTGTTCTGCCCCCTGCAACCACCCCTCCGCTTCTTCTGCCCCCTGCAACCACCCCTCTACTTGTTCTGCCCCCTGCAACCACCCCTTCGCTTGTTCTGCCCCCTGCAACCACCCCTCTACTTGTTCTGCCCCCTGCAACCACCCCTCTGCTTGTTCTGCCCCCTGGAACCACCCCTCTGCTTTTTCTGCGCCCTGCCACCACCGCTCTGCTTGTTCTTCCCCCTGCCACCTCCCCTCTGCTTGGTCTGCCCCCTGCAACCATCCCTCTGCTTGTTCTGCCCCCTGCCATCACCCCTCTGCTTTTTCTGCCCCCTGCCACCACCCCTCTGCTTGTTCTGCCCCCTGCAACCATCCCTCTGCTTGTTCTGCCCCCTGTCACCACCCTTTCGCTTCTTCAACCCTCTGCCACCACACGTCTGCTTATTCTGCCCCCTGCCACCACCCCTCTGCTTGTTCTGCCCCCTTCTATCACTCCTCTGCTTTTTCTGCCCCCTGCCACCACCCCTCTGCTTGTTCTTCCCCCTGCCACCTCCCCTCTGCTTGTTCTGCCCCCTGTAACCATCCCTCTGCTTGTTTTGCCCCCTGCAACCATCCCTCTGCTTGTTCTTCCCCCGGCAACCACCCCTTCGCTTGTTCTGCCCCCTGCAACCACCCCTCTGCTTGTTCTGCCCCCTGCAACCACCCCTCCGCTTGTTCTGCCCCCTGCAACCACCCCTCCGCTTGTTCTGCCCCCTGCAACCACCCCTCCGCTTGTTCTGCCCCCTGCAACCACCCCTCTACTTGTTCTTCCCCCTGCAACCACACCTCTGCTTTTTCTGCCCCCTGCCACCACCCCTCTGCTTGTTCTTCCCCCTGCCACCACCCCTCTGCTTGTTCTGCCCCCTGCAACCATCCCTCTGCTTGTTCTGCCCCTGCAACCATCCCTCTGCTTGTTTTGCCCCCTGCAACCACCCCTCTGCTTGTTCTTCCCCCTGCCACCTCCCCTCTGCTTGGTCTGCCCCCTGCAACCATCCCTCTGCTTGTTCTGCCCACTGCAACCATCCCTCTGCTTGTTCTGCCCCCTGCAACCACCCCTCTGCTTGTTCTGCCCCCTGCCACCTCCCCTCTGCTTGGTATGCCCCCTGCAACCATCTCTCTGCTTTTTCTGCCCCCTGCAACCATCCCTCTGCTTTTTCTGCCCCCTGCCACCACCCCTCTGCTTGTTCTTCCCCCTGCCACCTACCCTCTGCTTGGTCTGCCCCCTGCAACCATCCCTCTGCTTGTTCTGCCCCCTGCAACCATCCCTCTGCTTGTTTTGCCCCCTGCAACCATCCCTCTTCTTGTTTTGCCCCCTGCAACCACCTCTTCGCTTGTTCTGCCTCCTTCAACCACCCCTCTGCTTGTTCTGCCCCCTGCCACCACCCCTCTGCTTGTTCTGCCCCCTAACACCTCCCCTCTGCTTGGTCTGCTCCCTGCAACCATCCCTCTGCTTGTTCTGCCCCCTGCAACCATCCCTCTGCTTCTTCTGCCCCCTGCAACCATCCCTCTGCTTCTTCTGCCCCCTCCAACCACCCCTCCGCTTGTTCTGCCCCCTGCAACACCCCTCTGCTCTTTCTTCCCCCTGCAACCACCCCTCTGCTTGTTCTGCCCCCTGCAACCACCCCGCTGCTTGTTCTGCCCCCTGCAACCACCCCTCTGCTTGTTCCTCCCCCTGCAACCACCCCTCTGCTTGTTCTGCCCCCTGCAACCACCCCCTCCGCTTCTTCTGCACCCTGCAACCACCCCTCCGCTTGTTCTACCCCCTGCCACCAGCTCTCCGCTTGTTCTGCCCCCTTGCACCACCCCTCTGCTTGTTCTGCCCCCTTGCACCACCCCTCTGCTTGTTCTGCCCCCTGCAACCACCCCTCCGCTTGTTCTGCCCCCTGCAACCACACCTCCGCTTGTTGTGCCCCCTTCAACCACCCCTCCGCTTGTTCTGCCCCCTGCACCCACCCCTCTCCTTTTCTGCCCCCTGCACCCACCCCTCTGCTTTTTCTGCCCCCTGCCACCACCCCTCTGCTTTTTCTGCCCCCTGCCACCACCCCTCTGCTTGTTCTTCCCCCTGCCACCACCCCTCTGCTTGTTCTACCCCTACCACCTCCCCTCTGCTTGGTCTGCTCCCTGCAACCATCCCTCTGCTTGTTCTGCCCCCTGCAACCACCCCGCTGCTTGTTCTGCCCCCTGCAACCACCCTTCTGCTTGTTCCGCCCCCTGCAACCACCCTCCGCTTGTTCTGCCCCCTGCAACCACCCCCTCCGCTTCTTCTGCCCCCTGCAACCACCCCTCTCCTTGTTCTACCCCCTGCCACCAGCCCTCCGCTTGTTCTGCCCCCTTGCACCACCCCTCTGCTTGTTCTGCCCCCTGCAACCACCCCTCTGCTTGTTCTGCCCTCTGCAACTACCCCTCCGCTTGTTCTGCCCCCTGCAACCACCCCTCCGCTTGTTGTGCCCCCTTCAACCACCCCTCCGCTTGTTGTGCCCCCTTCAACCACCCCTCCGCTTGTTCTGCCCCCTGCACCCACCCCTCTCCTTTTCTGCCCCCTGCAACCACCCCTCTGCTTTTTCTGCCCCCTGCCACCACCCCTCTGCTTGTTCTTCCGCCTGCCACCACCCCTCTGCTTGTTCTGCCCCCTACCACCTCCCCTCTGCTTGGTCTGCTCCCTGCAACCATCCCTCTGCTTGTTCTGCCCCCTGCCACCACCCCTCTGCTTGTTCTCTCCCCTGCAACCACCCCTCTGCTTGTTCCGCCCCCTGCAACCACACTCCGCTTGTTCTGCCCCCGGAAACCACCCCTCTGCTTGTTCTGCCCCCTGCCACCACCCCTCTGCTTGTTCTGCCCCCTGCAACCACCCCTTCGCTTGTTCTGCCCCCTGCAACCACCCCTTCGCTTGTTCTGCCCCCTGCAACCACCCCTCTACTTGTTCTGCCCCCTGCAACCACCCCTCTGCTTGTTCTGCCCCCTGCAACCACCCCTCTGCTTGTTCTGCCCCCTGGAACCACCCCTCTGCTTTTTCTGCGCCCTGCCACCACCCCTCTACTTGTTCTTCCCCCTGCCACCTCCCCTCTGCTTGGTCTGCCCCCTGCAACCATCCCTCTGCTTGTTCTGCCCCTTGCCATCACCCCTCTGCTTTTTCTGCCCCCTGCCACCACCGCTCTGCTTGTTCTGCCCCCTGCAACCATCCCTCTGCTTGTTCTGCCCCCTGTCACCACCCTTTCGCTTCTTCAACCCTCTGCCACCACACGTCTGCTTATTCTGCCCCCTGCCACCACCCCTCTGCTTGTTCTGCCCCCTTCTATCACTCCTCTGCTTTTTCTGCCCCCTGCCACCACCCCTCTGCTTGTTCTTCCCCCTGCCACCTCCCCTCTGCTTGTTCTGCCCCCTGCAACCATCCCTCTGCTTGTTTTGCCCCCTGCAACCATCCCTCTGCTTGTTCTTCCCCCGGCAACCACCCCTTCGCTTGTTCTTCCCCCTGCAACCACCCCTCTGCTTGTTCTGCCCCCTGCAACCACCCCTCCGCTTGTTCTGCCCCCTGCAACCACCCCTCCGCTTGTTCTGCCCCCTGCAACCACCCCTCTACTTGTTCTGCCCCCTGCAACCACCCCTCTGCTTTTTCTGCCCCCTGCCACCACCCCTCTGCTTGTTCTTCCCCCTGCCACCACCCCTCTGCTTGTTCTGCCCCCTGCAACCATCCCTCTGCTTGTTCTGCCCCTGCAACCACCCCTCTGGTTGTTGTTCCCCCTGCCACCTACCCTCTGCTTGGTCTGCCCCCTGCAACCACCCCTCTGCTTGTTCTTCCCCCTGCCACCTCCCCTCTGCTTGGTCTGCCCCCTGCAACCATCCCTCTGCTTGTTCTGCCCCCTGCAACCATCCCTCTGCTTGTTCTTCCCCCTGCCACCTCCCCTCTGCTTGGTCTGCCCCCTGCAACCATCCCTCTGCTTGTTCTGCCCCCTGCAACCATCCCTCTGCTTGTTTTGCCCCCTGCAACCATCCCTCTGCTTGTTTTGCCCCCTGCAACCACCCCTTCGCTTGTTCTGCCCCCTGCAACCACCCCTCTGCTTGTTCTGCCCCCTGCCACCACCCCTCTGCTTGTTCTGCCCCCTACCACCTCCCCTCTGCTTGGTCTGCTCCCTGCAACCATCCCTCTGCTTGTTCTGCCCCCTGCAACCACCCCTCTGCTTGTTCTGCCCCCTGCAACCACCCCTCTGCTTGTTCTTCCCCCTGCCACCTCCCCTCTGCTTGGTCTGCCCCCTGCAACCATCCCTCTGCTTGTTCTGCCCCCTGCAACCATCCCTCTGCTTTTTCTGCCCCCTGCCACCAGCCCGCTGCTTGTTCTTCCCCCTGCCACCTCCCCTCTGCTTGGTCTGCCCCCTGCAACGATCCCTCTGCTTGTTCTGCCCCCTGCAACCATCCCTCTGCTTGTTTTGCCCCCTGCAACCATCCCTCTCCTTGTTTTGCCCCCTGCAACCACCCCTTCGCTTGTTCTGCCCCCTGCAACCACCCCTCTGCTTGTTCTGCCCCCTACCACCTCCCCTCTGCTTGGTCTGCTCCCTGCAACCATCCCTCTGCTTGTTCTGCCCCCTGCAACCATCCCTCTGCTTGTTCTGCCCCCTGTCACCACCCTTTCGCTTCTTCAACCCTCTGCCACCACACGTCTGCTTATTCTGCCCCCTGCCACCACCCCTCTGCTTGTTCTGCCCCCTTCTATCACTCCTCTGCTTTTTCTGCCCCCTGCCACCACCCCTCTGCTTGTTCTTCCCCCTGCCACCTCCCCTCTGCTTGTTCTGCCCCCTGCAACCATCCCTCTGCTTGTTTTGCCCCCTGCAACCATCCCTCTGCTTGTTCTTCCCCCGGCAACCACCCCTTCGCTTGTTCTGCCCCCTGCAACCACCCCTCTGCTTGTTCTGCCCCCTGCAACCACCCCTCCGCTTGTTCTGCCCCTTGCAACAACCCCTCTACTTGTTCTGCCCCCTGCAACCACCCCTCTGCTTTTTCTGCCCCCTGCCACCACCCCTCTGCTTGTTCTTCCCCCTGCCACCACCCCTCTGCTTGTTCTGCCCCCTGCAACCATCCCTCTGCTTGTTCTGCCCCTGCAACCATCCCTCTGCTTGTTTTGCCCCCTGCAACCATCCCTCTGCTTGTTCTTCCCCCTGCCACCTCCCCTCTGCTTGGTCTGCCCCCTGCAACCATCCCTCTGCTTGTTCTGCCCCCTGCAACCACCCCTCTGCTTGTTCTTCCCCCTGCCACCTCCCCTCTGCTTGGTCTGCCCCCTGCAACCATCCCTCTGCTTGTTCTGCCCCCTGCAACCATCCCTCTGCTTGTTCTTCCCCCTGCCACCTCCCCTCTGCTTGGTCTGCCCCCTGCAACCATCCCTCTGCTTGTTCTGCCCCCTGCAACCATCCCTCTGCTTGTTTTGCCCCCTGCAACCATCCCTCTGCTTGTTTTGCCCCCTGCAACCACCCCTTCGCTTGTTCTGCCCCCTGCAACCACCCCTCTGCTTGTTCTGCCCCCTGCCACCACCCCTCTGCTTGTTCTGCCCCCTACCACCTCCCCTCTGCTTGGTCTGCTGCCTGCAACCATCCCTCTGCTTGTTCTGCCCCCTGCAACCACCCCTCTGCTTGTTCTGCCCCCTGCAACCACCCCTCTGCTTGTTCTTCCCCCTGCCACCTCCCCTCTGCTTGGTCTGCCCCCTGCAACCATCCCTCTGCCTGTTCTGCCCCCTGCAACCATCCCTTTGCTTTTTCTGCCCCCTGCCACCACCCCGCTGCTTGTTCTTCCCCTGCCACCTCCCCTCTGCTTGGTCTGCCCCCTGCAACGATCCCTCTGCTGGTTCTGCCCCCTGCAACCATCCCTCTGCTTGTTTTGCCCCCTGCAACCATCCCTCTCCTTGTTTTGCCCCCTGCAACCACCCCTTCGCTTGTTCTGCCCCCTGCAACCACCCCTCTGCTTGTTCTGCCCCCTACCACCTCCCCTCTGCTTGGTCTGCTCCCTGCAACCATCCCTCTGCTTGTTCTGCCCCCTGCAACCATCCCTCTGCTTCTTCTGCCCCCTGCAACCACCTCTCTGCTTCTTCTGCCCCCTGCAACCACCCCTCCGCTTGTTCTTCCCCCTGCAACACCCCTCTGCTCTTTCTGCCCCCTGCCACCACCCCTCTGCTTGTTCTGCCCCCTGCAACCACCCCGCTGCTTGTTCTGCCCCCTGCAACCACCCCTCTGCTTGTTCCGCCCCCTGCAACCACCCTCCGCTTGTTCTGCCCCCTGCAACCACCCCCTCCGCTTCTTCTGCCCCCTGCCACCACCCCTCTGCTTGTTCTGCCCCCTACCACCTCCCCTCTGCTTGGTCTGCTCCCTGCAACCGTCCCTCTGCTTGTTCTGCCCCCTGCAACCATCCCTCTGCTTGTTCCGCCCCCTGCAACCACCCTCCGCTTGTTCTGCCCCCTGCAACCACCCCCTCCGCTTCTTCTGCCCCCTGCAACCACCCCTCTGCTTGTTCTACCCCCTGCCACCAGCTCTCCGCTTGTTCTGCCCCCTTGCACCACCCATCTGCTTGTTCTGCCCCCTGCAACCACCCCTCTGCTTGTTCTGCCCTCTGCAACCACCCCTCCGCTTGTTCTGCCCCCTGCAACCACCCCTCTCCTTTTCTGCCCCCGGAAACCACCCCTCTGCTTTTTCTGCGCCCTGCCACCACCCCTCTGCTTGTTCTTCCCCCTGCCACCTCCCCTCTGCTTGGTCTGCCCCCTGCAACCATCCCTCTGCTTGTTCTGCCCCCTGCCACCACCCCTCTGCTTGTTCTTCCCCCTGCCACCTCCCCTCTGCTTGGTCTGCCCCCTGCAACCATCCCTCTGCTTGTTCTGCCCCCTGCAACCATCCCTCTGCTTGTTTTGCCCCCTGCAACCATCCCTCTGCTTCTTTTGCCCCCTGCAACCACCCCTCCGCTTGTTCTTCCCCCTGCAACACCCCTCTGCTCTTTCTGCCCCCTGCCACCACCCCTCTGCTTGTTCTGCCCCCTGCAACCACCCCGCTGCTTGTTCTGCCCCCTGCAACCACCCCTCTGCTTGTTCCGCCCCCTGCAACCACCCTCCGCTTGTTCTGCCCCCTGCAACCACCCCCTCCGCTTCTTCTGCCCCCTGCAACCATCCCTCCGCTTGTTCTACCCCCTGCCACCAGCTCTCCGCTTGTTCTGCCCCCTTGCACCACCCCTCTGCTTGTTCTGCCCCCTGCAACCACCCCTCCGCTTGTTCTGCCCTCTGCAACCACCCCTCCGCTTGTTCTGCCCCCTGCAACCACCCCTCCGCTTGTTGTGCCCCCTTCAACCACCCCTCCGCTTGTTCTGCCCCCTGCACCCACCACTCTCCTTTTCTGCCCCCTGCAACCACCCCTCTGCTTTTTCTGCCCCCTGCCACCACCTCTCTGCTTGTTCTGCCCCCTGCCACCACCCCTCTGCTTGTTCTGCCCCCTACCACCTCCCCTCTGCTTGGTCTGCTCCCTGCAACCGTCCCTCTGCTTGTTCTGCCCCCTGCAACCATCCCTCTGCTTGTTCTGCCCCTGCAACCACCCCTCTGCTTGTTCTGCCCCCTGCAATCACCCCGCTGCTCGTTCTGCCCCCTGCAACCACCCCGCTGCTCGTTCTGCCTCCTGCCACCACCCCGCTGCTCGTTCTGCCCCCTGCTACCACCCCTCTGCTCGTTCTGCCCCCTGCTACCACCCCTCTGCTTTTTCTGCCCCCTGCAACCACCCCTCTGCTTGTTCTTCCCCCTGCAACCCCCCTCCGCTTGTTCTTCCAACTGCAACCACCCCCTTCGCTTGTTCTGCCCCCTGCAACCACCCCTCTGCTTCTTCTGCCCCCTGCCACCACCCCTCCGCTTGTTCTTCCCCCTACCACCACCCCTCTGCTTGTTCCACCCCCTGCAACCACCCTCCGCTTGTTCCGCCCCCGGAAACCACCCCTCTGCTTGTTCTTTCCCCTGCAACCACCCCTCTGCTTGTTCTGCCCCCTGCAACCATCCCTCTGCTTGTTCTGCCCCTGCAACCACCCCTCTGCTTGTTCTGCCCCCTGCAACCACCCCTCTGCTTCTTCTGCCCTCTGCAACCACCCCTCTGCTTGTTCTGCCCCCTGCAACCACCCCTCTGCTTGTTCTGCCCCCTGCCACCACCCCGCTGCTCGTTCTGCCCCCTGCAACCACCCCGCTGCTCGTTCTGCCCCCTGCTCCCACCCCGCTGCTCTTTCTGCCACCTGCCACCACCCCGCTGCTCGTTCTGCCCCCTGCTACCACCCCTCTGCTCGTTCTGCCCCCTGCTACCTCCCCTCTGCTTGTTCTGCCCCCTGCAACCACCCCTCTGCTTGTTCTGCCCCCTGCAACCACCCTTCCGCTTGTTCTGCCCCCTGCAACCACCCCTCCGCTTCTTCTGCCCCCTGCAACCACCCCTCTACTTGTTCTGCCCCCTGCAACCACCCCTTCGCTTGTTCTACCCCCTGCAACCACCCCTCTACTTGTTCTGCCCCCTGCAACCACCCCTCTGCTTGTTCTGCCCCCTGGAACCACCCCTCTGCTTTTTCTGCGCCCTGCCACCACCGCTCTGCTTGTTCTTCCCCCTGCCACCTCCCCTCTGCTTGGTCTGCCCCCTGCAACCATCCCTCTGCTTGTTCTGCCCCCTGCCATCACCCCTCTGCTTTTTCTGCCCCCTGCCACCACCTCTCTGCTTCTTCTGCCCCCTGCAACCATCCCTCTGCTTGTTCTGCCCCCTGTCACCACCCTTTCGCTTCTTCAACCCTCTGCCACCACACGTCTGCTTATTCTGCCCCCTGCCACCACCCCTCTGCTTGTTCTGCCCCCTTCTATCACTCCTCTGCTTTTTCTGCCCCCTGCCACCACCCCTCTGCTTGTTCTTCCCCCTGCCACCTCCCCTCTGCTTGTTCTGCCCCCTGTAACCATCCCTCTGCTTGTTTTGCCCCCTGCAACCATCCCTCTGCTTGTTCTTCCCCCGGCAACCACCCCTTCGCTTGTTCTGCCCCCTGCAACCACCCCTCTGCTTGTTCTGCCCCCTGCAACCACCCCTCTGCTTGTTCTGCCCCCTGCAACCACCCCTCCGCTTGTTCTGCCCCCTGCAACCACCCCTCCGCTTGTTCTGCCCCCTGCAACCACCCCTCCGCTTGTTCTGCCCCCTGCAACCACCCCTCTACTTGTTCTTCCCCCTGCAACCACACCTCTGCTTTTTCTGCCCCCTGCCACCACCCCTCTGCTTGTTCTTCCCCCTGCCACCACCCCTCTGCTTGTTCTGCCCCCTGCAACCATCCCTCTGCTTGTTCTGCCCCTGCAACCATCCCTCTGCTTGTTTTGCCCCCTGCAACCACCCCTCTGCTTGTTCTTCCCCCTGCCACCTCCCCTCTGCTTGGTCTGCCCCCTGCAACCATCCCTCTGCTTGTTCTGCCCACTGCAACCATCCCTCTGCTTGTTCTGCCCCCTGCAACCACCCCTCTGCTTGTTCTGCCCCCTGCCACCTCCCCTCTGCTTGGTATGCCCCCTGCAACCATCTCTCTGCTTTTTCTGCCCCCTGCAACCATCCCTCTGCTTTTTCTGCCCCCTGCCACCACCCCTCTGCTTGTTCTTCCCCCTGCCACCTACCCTCTGCTTGGTCTGCCCCCTGCAACCATCCCTCTGCTTGTTCTGCCCCCTGCAACCATCCCTCTGCTTGTTTTGCCCCCTGCAACCATCCCTCTTCTTGTTTTGCCCCCTGCAACCACCTCTTCGCTTGTTCTGCCTCCTGCAACCACCCCTCTGCTTGTTCTGCCCCCTGCCACCACCCCTCTGCTTGTTCTGCCCCCTAACACCTCCCCTCTGCTTGGTCTGCTCCCTGCAACCATCCCTCTGCTTGTTCTGCCCCCTGCAACCATCCCTCTGCTTCTTCTGCCCCCTGCAACCATCCCTCTGCTTCTTCTGCCCCCTCCAACCACCCCTCCGCTTGTTTTGCCCCCTGCAACACCCCTCTGCTCTTTCTGCCCCCTGCAACCACCCCTCTGCTTGTTCTGCCCCCTGCAACCACCCCGCTGCTTGTTCTGCCCCCTGCAACCACCCCTCTGCTTGTTCCTCCCCCTGCAACCACCCCTCTGCTTGTTCTGCCCCCTGCAACCACCCCCTCCGCTTCTTCTGCCCCCTGCAACCACCCCTCCGCTTGTTCTACCCCCTGCCACCAGCTCTCCGCTTGTTCTGCCCCCTTGCACCACCCCTCTGCTTGTTCTGCCCCCTTGCACCACCCCTCTGCTTGTTCTGCCCCCTGCAACCACCCCTCCGCTTGTTCTGCCCCCTGCAACCACCCCTCCGCTTGTTGTGCCCCCTTCAACCACCCCTCCGCTTGTTCTGCCCCCTGCACCCACCCCTCTCCTTTTCTGCCCCCTGCACCCACCCCTCTGCTTTTTCTGCCCCCTGCCACCACCCCTCTGCTTTTTCTGCCCCCTGCCACCACCCCTCTGCTTGTTCTTCCCCCTGCCACCACCCCTCTGCTTGTTCTGCCCCCTACCACCTCCCCTCTGCTTGGTCTGCTCCCTGCAACCATCCCTCTGCTTGTTCTGCCCCCTGCCACCACCCCTCTGCTTGTTCTGCCCCCTGCAACCACCCCTCTGCTTGTTCCGCCCCCTGCAACCACCCTCCGCTTGTTCTGCCCCCTGCAACCACCCTCCGCTTGTTCTGCCCCCTGCAACCACCCCCTCCGCTTCTTCTGCCCCCTGCAACCACCCCTCTGCTTGTTCTACCCCTGCCACCAGCTCTCCGCTTGTTCTGCCCCCTTGCACCACCCCTCTGCTTGTTCTGCCCCCTGCAACCACCCCTCTGCTTGTTCTGCCCTCTGCAACCACCCCTCCGCTTGTTCTGCCCCCTGCAACCACCCCTCCACTTGTTGTGCCCCCTTCAACCACCCCTCCGCTTGTTCTGCCCCCTGCACCCACCCCTCTCCTTTTCTGCCCCCGGAAACCACCCCTCTGCTTGTTCTGCCCCCTGCAGCCACCCCTCTGCTTGTTCTTCCCCCTGCCACCACCCCTCTGCTTGTTCTGCCCCCTGCCACCACACCTCTGCTTGTTCTGCCCCCTGCAACTACCCCTCTGCTTGTTCTGCCCCCTGCAACCACCCCTCTGCTTGGTCTGCCTTCTGCAACCACCCCTCTGCTTGGTCTGCCCTCTGCAACTACCCCTCTGCTTGTTCTGCCCCCTGCTACCACCCCTCTGCTTGTTCTGCCCTCTGCAACCATCCCTCTGCTTGTTCTGCCCCCTGCAACCACCCCTCTGCTTGTTCTTCCCCCTGCCACCTCCCCTCTGCTTGGTCTGCCCCCTGCAACCATCCCTCTGCTTGTTCTGCCCCCTGCAACCATCCCTCTGCTTGTTCTTCCCCCTGCCACCTCCCCTCTGCTTGGTCTGCCCCCTGCAACCATCCCTCTGCTTGTTCTGCCCCCTGCAACCATCCCTCTGCTTGTTTTGCCCCCTGCAACCATCCCTCTGCTTGTTTTGCCCCCTGCAACCACCCCTTCGCTTGTTCTGCCCCCTGCAACCACCCCTCTGCTTGTTCTGCCCCCTGCCACCACCCCTCTGCTTGTTCTGCCCCCTACCACCTCCCCTCTGCTTGGTCTGCTCCCTGCAACCATCCCTCTGCTTGTTCTGCCCCCTGCAACCACCCCTCTGCTTGTTCTGCCCCCTGCAACCACCCCTCTGCTTGTTCTTCCCCCTGCCACCTCCCCTCTGCTTGGTCTGCCCCCTGCAACCATCCCTCTGCTTGTTCTGCCCCCTGCAACCATCCCTCTGCTTTTTCTGCCCCCTGCCACCACCCCGCTGCTTGTTCTTCCCCTGCCACCTCCCCTCTGCTTGGTCTGCCCCCTGCAACGATCCCTCTGCTGGTTCTGCCCCCTGCAACCATCCCTCTGCTTGTTTTGCCCCCTGCAACCATCCCTCTCCTTGTTTTGCCCCCTGCAACCACCCCTTCGCTTGTTCTGCCCCCTGCAACCACCCCTCTGCTTGTTCTGCCCCCTACCACCTCCCCTCTGCTTGGTCTGCTCCCTGCAACCATCCCTCTGCTTGTTCTGCCCCCTGCAACCATCCCTCTGCTTCTTCTGCCCCCTGCAACCACCTCTCTGCTTCTTCTGCCCCCTGCAACCACCCCTCCGCTTGTTCTTCCCCCTGCAACACCCCTCTGCTCTTTCTGCCCCCTGCCACCACCCCTCTGCTTGTTCTGCCCCCTGCAACCACCCCGCTGCTTGTTCTGCCCCCTGCAACCACCCCTCTGCTTGTTCCGCCCCCTGCAACCACCCTCCGCTTGTTCTGCCCCCTGCAACCACCCCCTCCGCTTCTTCTGCCCCCTGCCACCACCCCTCTGCTTGTTCTGCCCCCTACCACCTTCCCTCTGCTTGGTCTGCTCCCTGCAACCGTCCCTCTGCTTGTTCTGCCCCCTGCAACCATCCCTCTGCTTGTTCCGCCCCCTGCAACCACCCTCCGCTTGTTCTGCCCCCTGCAACCACCCCCTCCGCTTCTTCTGCCCCCTGCAACCACCCCTCTGCTTGTTCTACCCCCTGCCACCAGCTCTCCGCTTGTTCTGCCCCCTTGCACCACCCCTCTGCTTGTTCTGCCCCCTGCAACCACCCCTCTGCTTGTTCTGCCCTCTGCAACCACCCCTCCGCTTGTTCTGCCCCCTGCAACCACCCCTCTCCTTTTCTGCCCCCGGAAACCACCCCTCTGCTTTTTCTGCGCCCTGCCACCACCCCTCTGCTTGTTCTTCCCCCTGCCACCTCCCCTCTGCTTGGTCTGCCCCCTGCAACCATCCCTCTGCTTGTTCTGCCCCCTGCCACCACCCCTCTGCTTGTTCTTCCCCCTGCCACCTCCCCTCTGCTTGGTCTGCCCCCTGCAACCATCCCTCTGCTTGTTCTGCCCCCTGCAACCATCCCTCTCCTTTTCTGCCCCCTGCAACCACCCCTCTGCTTTTTCTGCCCCCTGCCACCAACTCTCTGCTTGTTCTGCCCCCTGCCACCACCCCTCTGCTTGTTCTGCCCCCTACCACCTCCCCTCTGCTTGGTCTGCTCCCTGCAACCGTCCCTCTGCTTGTTCTGCCCCCTGCAACCATCCCTCTGCTTGTTCTGCCCCTGCAACCACCCCTCTGCTTGTTCTGCCCCCTGCAATCACCCCGCTGCTCGTTCTGCCCCCTGCAACCACCCCGCTGCTCGTTCTGCCACCTGCCACCACCCCGCTGCTCGTTCTGCCCCCTGCTACCACCCCTCTGCTCGTTCTGCCCCCTGCTACCACCCCTCTGCTTTTTCTGCCCCCTGCAACCACCCCTCTGCTTGTTCTTCCCCCTGCAACCCCCCTCCGCTTGTTCTTCCAACTGCAACCACCCCCTTCGCTTGTTCTGCCCCCTGCAACCACCCCTTTGCTTCTTCTGCCCCCTGCCACCACCCCTCCGCTTGTTCTTCCCCCTACCACCACCCCTCTGCTTGTTCCACCCCCTGCAACCACCCTCCGCTTGTTCCGCCCCCGGAAACCACCCCTCTGCTTGTTCTTTCCCCTGCAACCACCCCTCTGCTTGTTCTGCCCCCTGCAACCATCCCTCTGCTTGTTCTGCCCCTGCAACCACCCCTCTGCTTGTTCTGCCCCCTGCAACCACCCCTCTGCTTCTTCTGCCCTCTGCAACCACCCCTCTGCTTGTTCTGCCCCCTGCAACCACCCCTCTGCTTGTTCTGCCCCCTGCCACCACCCCGCTGCTCGTTCTGCCCCCTGCAACCACCCCGCTGCTCGTTCTGCCCCCTGCTACCACCCCGCTGCTCTTTCTGCCACCTCCCACCACCCCGCTGCTCGTTCTGCCCCCTGCTACCACCCCTCTGCTCGTTCTGCCCCCTGCTACCTCCCCTCTGCTTGTTCTGCCCCCTGCAACCACCCCTCTGCTTGTTCTGCCCCCTGCAACCACCCTTCCGCTTGTTCTGCCCCCTGCAACCACCCCTCCGCTTCTTCTGCCCCCTGCAACCACCCCTCTACTTGTTCTGCCCCCTGCAACCACCCCTTCGCTTGTTCTGCCCCCTGCAACCACCCCTCTACTTGTTCTGCCCCCTGCAACCACCCCTCTGCTTGTTCTGCCCCCTGGAACCACCCCTCTGCTTTTTCTGCGCCCTGCCACCACCGCTCTGCTTGTTCTTCCCCCTGCCACCTCCCCTCTGCTTGGTCTGCCCCCTGCAACCATCCCTCTGCTTGTTCTGCCCCCTGCCATCACCCCTCTGCTTTTTCTGCCCCCTGCCACCACCCCTCTGCTTGTTCTGCCCCCTGCAACCATCCCTCTGCTTGTTCTGCCCCCTGTCACCACCCTTTCGCTTCTTCAACCCTCTGCCACCACACGTCTGCTTATTCTGCCCCCTGCCACCACCCCTCTGCTTGTTCTGCCCCCTTCTATCACTCCTCTGCTTTTTCTGCCCCCTGCCACCACCCCTCTGCTTGTTCTTCCCCCTGCCACCTCCCCTCTGCTTGTTCTGCCCCCTGTAACTATCCCTCTGCTTGTTTTGCCCCCTGCAACCATCCCTCTGCTTGTTCTTCCCCCGGCAACCACCCCTTCGCTTGTTCTGCCCCCTGCAACCACCCCTCTGCTTGTTCTGCCCCCTGCAACCACCCCTCCGCTTGTTCTGCCCCCTGCAACCACCCCTCCGCTTGTTCTGCCCCCTGCAACCACCCCTCCGCTTGTTCTGCCCCCTGCAACCACCCCTCTACTTGTTCTTCCCCCTGCAACCACACCTCTGCTTTTTCTGCCCCCTGCCACCACCCCTCTGCTTGTTCTTCCCCCTGCCACCACCCCTCTGCTTGTTCTGCCCCCTGCAACCATCCCTCTGCTTGTTCTGCCCCTGCAACCATCCCTCTGCTTGTTTTGCCCCCTGCAACCACCCCTCTGCTTGTTCTTCCCCCTGCCACCTCCCCTCTGCTTGGTCTGCCCCCTGCAACCATCCCTCTGCTTGTTCTGCCCACTGCAACCATCCCTCTGCTTGTTCTGCCCCCTGCAACCACCCCTCTGCTTGTTCTGCCCCCTGCCACCTCCCCTCTGCTTGGTATGCCCCCTGCAACCATCTCTCTGCTTTTTCTGCCCCCTGCAACCATCCCTCTGCTTTTTCTGCCCCCTGCCACCACCCCTCTGCTTGTTCTTCCCCCTGCCACCTACCCTCTGCTTGGTCTGCCCCCTGCAACCATCCCTCTGCTTGTTCTGCCCCCTGCAACCATCCCTCTGCTTGTTTTGCCCCCTGCAACCATCCCTCTTCTTGTTTTGCCCCCTGCAACCACCTCTTCGCTTGTTCTGCCTCCTTCAACCACCCCTCTGCTTGTTCTGCCCCCTGCCACCACCCCTCTGCTTGTTCTGCCCCCTAACACCTCCCCTCTGCTTGGTCTGCTCCCTGCAACCATCCCTCTGCTTGTTCTGCCCCCTGCAACCATCCCTCTGCTTCTTCTGCCCCCTGCAACCATCCCTCTGCTTCTTCTGCCCCCTCCAACCACCCCTCCGCTTGTTCTGCCCCCTGCAACACCCCTCTGCTCTTTCTTCCCCCTGCAACCACCCCTCTGCTTGTTCTGCCCCCTGCAACCACCCCGCTGCTTGTTCTGCCCCCTGCAACCACCCCTCTGCTTGTTCCTCCCCCTGCAACCACCCCTCTGCTTGTTCTGCCCCCTGCAACCACCCCCTCCGCTTCTTCTGCCCCCTGCAACCACCCCTCCGCTTGTTCTACCCCCTGCCACCAGCTCTCCGCTTGTTCTGCCCCCTTGCACCACCCCTCTGCTTGTTCTGCCCCCTTGCACCACCCCTCTGCTTGTTCTGCCCCCTGCAACCACCCCTCCGCTTGTTCTGCCCCCTGCAACCACACCTCCGCTTGTTGTGCCCCCTTCAACCACCCCTCCGCTTGTTCTGCCCCCTGCACCCACCCCTCTCCTTTTCTGCCCCCTGCACCCACCCCTCTGCTTTTTCTGCCCCCTGCCACCACCCCTCTGCTTTTTCTGCCCCCTGCCACCACCCCTCTGCTTGTTCTTCCCCCTGCCACCACCCCTCTGCTTGTTCTACCCCTACCACCTCCCCTCTGCTTGGTCTGCTCCCTGCAACCATCCCTCTGCTTGTTCTGCCCCCTGCAACCACCCCGCTGCTTGTTCTGCCCCCTGCAACCACCCTTCTGCTTGTTCCGCCCCCTGCAACCACCCTCCGCTTGTTCTGCCCCCTGCAACCACCCCCTCCGCTTCTTCTGCCCCCTGCAACCACCCCTCTCCTTGTTCTACCCCCTGCCACCAGCCCTCCGCTTGTTCTGCCCCCTTGCACCACCCCTCTGCTTGTTCTGCCCCCTGCAACCACCCCTCTGCTTGTTCTGCCCTCTGCAACTACCCCTCCGCTTGTTCTGCCCCCTGCAACCACCCCTCCGCTTGTTGTGCCCCCTTCAACCACCCCTCCGCTTGTTGTGCCCCCTTCAACCACCCCTCCGCTTGTTCTGCCCCCTGCACCCACCCCTCTCCTTTTCTGCCCCCTGCAACCACCCCTCTGCTTTTTCTGCCCCCTGCCACCACCCCTCTGCTTGTTCTTCCGCCTGCCACCACCCCTCTGCTTGTTCTGCCCCCTACCACCTCCCCTCTGCTTGGTCTGCTCCCTGCAACCATCCCTCTGCTTGTTCTGCCCCCTGCCACCACCCCTCTGCTTGTTCTCTCCCCTGCAACCACCCCTCTGCTTGTTCCGCCCCCTGCAACCACACTCCGCTTGTTCTGCCCCCGGAAACCACCCCTCTGCTTGTTCTGCCCCCTGCCACCACCCCTCTGCTTGTTCTGCCCCCTGCAACCACCCCTTCGCTTGTTCTGCCCCCTGCAACCACCCCTTCGCTTGTTCTGCCCCCTGCAACCACCCCTCTACTTGTTCTGCCCCCTGCAACCACCCCTCTGCTTGTTCTGCCCCCTGCAACCACCCCTCTGCTTGTTCTGCCCCCTGGAACCACCCCTCTGCTTTTTCTGCGCCCTGCCACCACCCCTCTACTTGTTCTTCCCCCTGCCACCTCCCCTCTGCTTGGTCTGCCCCCTGCAACCATCCCTCTGCTTGTTCTGCCCCTTGCCATCACCCCTCTGCTTTTTCTGCCCCCTGCCACCACCGCTCTGCTTGTTCTGCCCCCTGCAACCATCCCTCTGCTTGTTCTGCCCCCTGTCACCACCCTTTCGCTTCTTCAACCCTCTGCCACCACACGTCTGCTTATTCTGCCCCCTGCCACCACCCCTCTGCTTGTTCTGCCCCCTTCTATCACTCCTCTGCTTTTTCTGCCCCCTGCCACCACCCCTCTGCTTGTTCTTCCCCCTGCCACCTCCCCTCTGCTTGTTCTGCCCCCTGCAACCATCCCTCTGCTTGTTTTGCCCCCTGCAACCATCCCTCTGCTTGTTCTTCCCCCGGCAACCACCCCTTCGCTTGTTCTTCCCCCTGCAACCACCCCTCTGCTTGTTCTGCCCCCTGCAACCACCCCTCCGCTTGTTCTGCCCCCTGCAACCACCCCTCCGCTTGTTCTGCCCCCTGCAACCACCCCTCTACTTGTTCTGCCCCCTGCAACCACCCCTCTGCTTTTTCTGCCCCCTGCCACCACCCCTCTGCTTGTTCTTCCCCCTGCCACCACCCCTCTGCTTGTTCTGCCCCCTGCAACCATCCCTCTGCTTGTTCTGCCCCTGCAACCATCCCTCTGCTTGTTTTGCCCCCTGCAACCACCCCTCTGGTTGTTGTTCCCCCTGCCACCTACCCTCTGCTTGGTCTGCCCCCTGCAACCATCCCTCTGCTTGTTCTGCCCCCTGCAACCACCCCTCTGCTTGTTCTTCCCCCTGCCACCTCCCCTCTGCTTGGTCTGCCCCCTGCAACCATCCCTCTGCTTGTTCTGCCCCCTGCAACCATCCCTCTGCTTGTTCTTCCCCCTGCCACCTCCCCTCTGCTTGGTCTGCCCCCTGCAACCATCCCTCTGCTTGTTCTGCCCCCTGCAACCATCCCTCTGCTTGTTTTGCCCCCTGCAACCATCCCTCTGCTTGTTTTGCCCCCTGCAACCACCCCTTCGCTTGTTCTGCCCCCTGCAACCACCCCTCTGCTTGTTCTGCCCCCTGCCACCACCCCTCTGCTTGTTCTGCCCCCTACCACCTCCCCTCTGCTTGGTCTGCTCCCTGCAACCATCCCTCTGCTTGTTCTGCCCCCTGCAACCACCCCTCTGCTTGTTCTGCCCCCTGCAACCACCCCTCTGCTTGTTCTTCCCCCTGCCACCTCCCCTCTGCTTGGTCTGCCCCCTGCAACCATCCCTCTGCTTGTTCTGCCCCCTGCAACCATCCCTCTGCTTTTTCTGCCCCCTGCCACCAGCCCGCTGCTTGTTCTTCCCCCTGCCACCTCCCCTCTGCTTGGTCTGCCCCCTGCAACGATCCCTCTGCTTGTTCTGCCCCCTGCAACCATCCCTCTGCTTGTTTTGCCCCCTGCAACCATCCCTCTCCTTGTTTTGCCCCCTGCAACCACCCCTTCGCTTGTTCTGCCCCCTGCAACCACCCCTCTGCTTGTTCTGCCCCCTACCACCTCCCCTCTGCTTGGTCTGCTCCCTGCAACCATCCCTCTGCTTGTTCTGCCCCCTGCAACCATCCCTCTGCTTGTTCTGCCCCCTGTCACCACCCTTTCGCTTCTTCAACCCTCTGCCACCACACGTCTGCTTATTCTGCCCCCTGCCACCACCCCTCTGCTTGTTCTGCCCCCTTCTATCACTCCTCTGCTTTTTCTGCCCCCTGCCACCACCCCTCTGCTTGTTCTTCCCCCTGCCACCTCCCCTCTGCTTGTTCTGCCCCCTGCAACCATCCCTCTGCTTGTTTTGCCCCCTGCAACCATCCCTCTGCTTGTTCTTCCCCCGGCAACCACCCCTTCGCTTGTTCTGCCCCCTGCAACCACCCCTCTGCTTGTTCTGCCCCCTGCAACCACCCCTCCGCTTGTTCTGCCCCTTGCAACAACCCCTCTACTTGTTCTGCCCCCTGCAACCACCCCTCTGCTTTTTCTGCCCCCTGCCACCACCCCTCTGCTTGTTCTTCCCCCTGCCACCACCCCTCTGCTTGTTCTGCCCCCTGCAACCATCCCTCTGCTTGTTCTGCCCCTGCAACCATCCCTCTGCTTGTTTTGCCCCCTGCAACCACCCCTCTGCTTGTTCTTCCCCCTGCCACCTCCCCTCTGCTTGGTCTGCCCCCTGCAACCATCCCTCTGCTTGTTCTGCCCCCTGCAACCACCCCTCTGCTTGTTCTTCCCCCTGCCACCTCCCCTCTGCTTGGTCTGCCCCCTGCAACCATCCCTCTGCTTGTTCTGCCCCCTGCAACCATCCCTCTGCTTGTTCTTCCCCCTGCCACCTCCCCTCTGCTTGGTCTGCCCCCTGCAACCATCCCTCTGCTTGTTCTGCCCCCTGCAACCATCCCTCTGCTTGTTTTGCCCCCTGCAACCATCCCTCTGCTTGTTTTGCCCCCTGCAACCACCCCTTCGCTTGTTCTGCCCCCTGCAACCACCCCTCTGCTTGTTCTGCCCCCTGCCACCACCCCTCTGCTTGTTCTGCCCCCTACCACCTCCCCTCTGCTTGGTCTGCTGCCTGCAACCATCCCTCTGCTTGTTCTGCCCCCTGCAACCACCCCTCTGCTTGTTCTGCCCCCTGCAACCACCCCTCTGCTTGTTCTTCCCCCTGCCACCTCCCCTCTGCTTGGTCTGCCCCCTGCAACCATCCCTCTGCCTGTTCTGCCCCCTGCAACCATCCCTTTGCTTTTTCTGCCCCCTGCCACCACCCCGCTGCTTGTTCTTCCCCTGCCACCTCCCCTCTGCTTGGTCTGCCCCCTGCAACGATCCCTCTGCTGGTTCTGCCCCCTGCAACCATCCCTCTGCTTGTTTTGCCCCCTGCAACCATCCCTCTCCTTGTTTTGCCCCCTGCAACCACCCCTTCGCTTGTTCTGCCCCCTGCAACCACCCCTCTGCTTGTTCTGCCCCCTACCACCTCCCCTCTGCTTGGTCTGCTCCCTGCAACCATCCCTCTGCTTGTTCTGCCCCCTGCAACCATCCCTCTGCTTCTTCTGCCCCCTGCAACCACCTCTCTGCTTCTTCTGCCCCCTGCAACCACCCCTCCGCTTGTTCTTCCCCCTGCAACACCCCTCTGCTCTTTCTGCCCCCTGCCACCACCCCTCTGCTTGTTCTGCCCCCTGCAACCACCCCGCTGCTTGTTCTGCCCCCTGCAACCACCCCTCTGCTTGTTCCGCCCCCTGCAACCACCCTCCGCTTGTTCTGCCCCCTGCAACCACCCCCTCCGCTTCTTCTGCCCCCTGCCACCACCCCTCTGCTTGTTCTGCCCCCTACCACCTCCCCTCTGCTTGGTCTGCTCCCTGCAACCGTCCCTCTGCTTGTTCTGCCCCCTGCAACCATCCCTCTGCTTGTTCCGCCCCCTGCAACCACCCTCCGCTTGTTCTGCCCCCTGCAACCACCCCCTCCGCTTCTTCTGCCCCCTGCAACCACCCCTCTGCTTGTTCTACCCCCTGCCACCAGCTCTCCGCTTGTTCTGCCCCCTTGCACCACCCATCTGCTTGTTCTGCCCCCTGCAACCACCCCTCTGCTTGTTCTGCCCTCTGCAACCACCCCTCCGCTTGTTCTGCCCCCTGCAACCACCCCTCTCCTTTTCTGCCCCCGGAAACCACCCCTCTGCTTTTTCTGCGCCCTGCCACCACCCCTCTGCTTGTTCTTCCCCCTGCCACCTCCCCTCTGCTTGGTCTGCCCCCTGCAACCATCCCTCTGCTTGTTCTGCCCCCTGCCACCACCCCTCTGCTTGTTCTTCCCCCTGCCACCTCCCCTCTGCTTGGTCTGCCCCCTGCAACCATCCCTCTGCTTGTTCTGCCCCCTGCAACCATCCCTCTGCTTGTTTTGCCCCCTGCAACCATCCCTCTGCTTCTTTTGCCCCCTGCAACCACCCCTCCGCTTGTTCTTCCCCCTGCAACACCCCTCTGCTCTTTCTGCCCCCTGCCACCACCCCTCTGCTTGTTCTGCCCCCTGCAACCACCCCGCTGCTTGTTCTGCCCCCTGCAACCACCCCTCTGCTTGTTCCGCCCCCTGCAACCACCCTCCGCTTGTTCTGCCCCCTGCAACCACCCCCTCCGCTTCTTCTGCCCCCTGCAACCATCCCTCCGCTTGTTCTACCCCCTGCCACCAGCTCTCCGCTTGTTCTGCCCCCTTGCACCACCCCTCTGCTTGTTCTGCCCCCTGCAACCACCCCTCCGCTTGTTCTGCCCTCTGCAACCACCCCTCCGCTTGTTCTGCCCCCTGCAACCACCCCTCCGCTTGTTGTGCCCCCTTCAACCACCCCTCCGCTTGTTCTGCCCCCTGCACCCACCACTCTCCTTTTCTGCCCCCTGCAACCACCCCTCTGCTTTTTCTGCCCCCTGCCACCACCTCTCTGCTTGTTCTGCCCCCTGCCACCACCCCTCTGCTTGTTCTGCCCCCTACCACCTCCCCTCTGCTTGGTCTGCTCCCTGCAACCGTCCCTCTGCTTGTTCTGCCCCCTGCAACCATCCCTCTGCTTGTTCTGCCCCTGCAACCACCCCTCTGCTTGTTCTGCCCCCTGCAATCACCCCGCTGCTCGTTCTGCCCCCTGCAACCACCCCGCTGCTCGTTCTGCCTCCTGCCACCACCCCGCTGCTCGTTCTGCCCCCTGCTACCACCCCTCTGCTCGTTCTGCCCCCTGCTACCACCCCTCTGCTTTTTCTGCCCCCTGCAACCACCCCTCTGCTTGTTCTTCCCCCTGCAACCCCCCTCCGCTTGTTCTTCCAACTGCAACCACCCCCTTCGCTTGTTCTGCCCCCTGCAACCACCCCTCTGCTTCTTCTGCCCCCTGCCACCACCCCTCCGCTTGTTCTTCCCCCTACCACCACCCCTCTGCTTGTTCCACCCCCTGCAACCACCCTCCGCTTGTTCCGCCCCCGGAAACCACCCCTCTGCTTGTTCTTTCCCCTGCAACCACCCCTCTGCTTGTTCTGCCCCCTGCAACCATCCCTCTGCTTGTTCTGCCCCTGCAACCACCCCTCTGCTTGTTCTGCCCCCTGCAACCACCCCTCTGCTTCTTCTGCCCTCTGCAACCACCCCTCTGCTTGTTCTGCCCCCTGCAACCACCCCTCTGCTTGTTCTGCCCCCTGCCACCACCCCGCTGCTCGTTCTGCCCCCTGCAACCACCCCGCTGCTCGTTCTGCCCCCTGCTACCACCCCGCTGCTCTTTCTGCCACCTGCCACCACCCCGCTGCTCGTTCTGCCCCCTGCTACCACCCCTCTGCTCGTTCTGCCCCCTGCTACCTCCCCTCTGCTTGTTCTGCCCCCTGCAACCACCCCTCTGCTTGTTCTGCCCCCTGCAACCACCCTTCCGCTTGTTCTGCCCCCTGCAACCACCCCTCCGCTTCTTCTGCCCCCTGCAACCACCCCTCTACTTGTTCTGCCCCCTGCAACCACCCCTTCGCTTGTTCTACCCCCTGCAACCACCCCTCTACTTGTTCTGCCCCCTGCAACCACCCCTCTGCTTGTTCTGCCCCCTGGAACCACCCCTCTGCTTTTTCTGCGCCCTGCCACCACCGCTCTGCTTGTTCTTCCCCCTGCCACCTCCCCTCTGCTTGGTCTGCCCCCTGCAACCATCCCTCTGCTTGTTCTGCCCCCTGCCATCACCCCTCTGCTTTTTCTGCCCCCTGCCACCACCCCTCTGCTTCTTCTGCCCCCTGCAACCATCCCTCTGCTTGTTCTGCCCCCTGTCACCACCCTTTCGCTTCTTCAACCCTCTGCCACCACACGTCTGCTTATTCTGCCCCCTGCCACCACCCCTCTGCTTGTTCTGCCCCCTTCTATCACTCCTCTGCTTTTTCTGCCCCCTGCCACCACCCCTCTGCTTGTTCTTCCCCCTGCCACCTCCCCTCTGCTTGTTCTGCCCCCTGTAACCATCCCTCTGCTTGTTTTGCCCCCTGCAACCATCCCTCTGCTTGTTCTTCCCCCGGCAACCACCCCTTCGCTTGTTCTGCCCCCTGCAACCACCCCTCTGCTTGTTCTGCCCCCTGCAACCACCCCTCTGCTTGTTCTGCCCCCTGCAACCACCCCTCCGCTTGTTCTGCCCCCTGCAACCACCCCTCCGCTTGTTCTGCCCCCTGCAACCACCCCTCCGCTTGTTCTGCCCCCTGCAACCACCCCTCTACTTGTTCTTCCCCCTGCAACCACACCTCTGCTTTTTCTGCCCCCTGCCACCACCCCTCTGCTTGTTCTTCCCCCTGCCACCACCCCTCTGCTTGTTCTGCCCCCTGCAACCATCCCTCTGCTTGTTCTGCCCCTGCAACCATCCCTCTGCTTGTTTTGCCCCCTGCAACCACCCCTCTGCTTGTTCTTCCCCCTGCCACCTCCCCTCTGCTTGGTCTGCCCCCTGCAACCATCCCTCTGCTTGTTCTGCCCACTGCAACCATCCCTCTGCTTGTTCTGCCCCCTGCAACCACCCCTCTGCTTGTTCTGCCCCCTGCCACCTCCCCTCTGCTTGGTATGCCCCCTGCAACCATCTCTCTGCTTTTTCTGCCCCCTGCAACCATCCCTCTGCTTTTTCTGCCCCCTGCCACCACCCCTCTGCTTGTTCTTCCCCCTGCCACCTACCCTCTGCTTGGTCTGCCCCCTGCAACCATCCCTCTGCTTGTTCTGCCCCCTGCAACCATCCCTCTGCTTGTTTTGCCCCCTGCAACCATCCCTCTTCTTGTTTTGCCCCCTGCAACCACCTCTTCGCTTGTTCTGCCTCCTGCAACCACCCCTCTGCTTGTTCTGCCCCCTGCCACCACCCCTCTGCTTGTTCTGCCCCCTAACACCTCCCCTCTGCTTGGTCTGCTCCCTGCAACCATCCCTCTGCTTGTTCTGCCCCCTGCAACCATCCCTCTGCTTCTTCTGCCCCCTGCAACCATCCCTCTGCTTCTTCTGCCCCCTCCAACCACCCCTCCGCTTGTTTTGCCCCCTGCAACACCCCTCTGCTCTTTCTGCCCCCTGCAACCACCCCTCTGCTTGTTCTGCCCCCTGCAACCACCCCGCTGCTTGTTCTGCCCCCTGCAACCACCCCTCTGCTTGTTCCTCCCCCTGCAACCACCCCTCTGCTTGTTCTGCCCCCTGCAACCACCCCCTCCGCTTCTTCTGCCCCCTGCAACCACCCCTCCGCTTGTTCTACCCCCTGCCACCAGCTCTCCGCTTGTTCTGCCCCCTTGCACCACCCCTCTGCTTGTTCTGCCCCCTTGCACCACCCCTCTGCTTGTTCTGCCCCCTGCAACCACCCCTCCGCTTGTTCTGCCCCCTGCAACCACCCCTCCGCTTGTTGTGCCCCTTCAACCACCCCTCCGCTTGTTCTGCCCCCTGCACCCACCCCTCTCCTTTTCTGCCCCCTGCACCCACCCCTCTGCTTTTTCTGCCCCCTGCCACCACCCCTCTGCTTTTTCTGCCCCCTGCCACCACCCCTCTGCTTGTTCTTCCCCCTGCCACCACCCCTCTGCTTGTTCTGCCCCCTACCACCTCCCCTCTGCTTGGTCTGCTCCCTGCAACCATCCCTCTGCTTGTTCTGCCCCCTGCCACCACCCCTCTGCTTGTTCTGCCCCCTGCAACCACCCCTCTGCTTGTTCCGCCCCCTGCAACCACCCTCCGCTTGTTCTGCCCCCTGCAACCACCCTCCGCTTGTTCTGCCCCCTGCAACCACCCCCTCCGCTTCTTCTGCCCCCTGCAACCACCCCTCTGCTTGTTCTACCCCTGCCACCAGCTCTCCGCTTGTTCTGCCCCCTTGCACCACCCCTCTGCTTGTTCTGCCCCCTGCAACCACCCCTCTGCTTGTTCTGCCCTCTGCAACCACCCCTCCGCTTGTTCTGCCCCCTGCAACCACCCCTCCACTTGTTGTGCCCCCTTCAACCACCCCTCCGCTTGTTCTGCCCCCTGCACCCACCCCTCTCCTTTTCTGCCCCCGGAAACCACCCCTCTGCTTGTTCTGCCCCCTGCAGCCACCCCTCTGCTTGTTCTTCCCCCTGCCACCACCCCTCTGCTTGTTCTGCCCCCTGCCACCACACCTCTGCTTGTTCTGCCCCCTGCAACTACCCCTCTGCTTGTTCTGCCCCCTGCAACCACCCCTCTGCTTGGTCTGCCTTCTGCAACCACCCCTCTGCTTGGTCTGCCCTCTGCAACTACCCCTCTGCTTGTTCTGCCCCCTGCTACCACCCCTCTGCTTGTTCTGCCCTCTGCAACCACCCCTCTGCTTGTTCTGCCCCCTGCAACCACCCCTCTGCTTGTTCTGCACCCTGCCACCACCCCTCTGCTTGTTCTGCCCCCTGCAACCACCCCGCTGCTCGTTCTGCCCCCTGCAACCACCCCGCTGCTCGTTCTGCCACCTGCCACCACCCCGCTGCTCGTTCTGCCCCCTGCCACCTCCCCTCTGCTTGTTCTTCCCCCTGCAACCACCCTTCCGCTTGTTCTGCCCCCTGCAACCACCCCTCCGCTTGTTCTGCCCCCTGCAACCACCCCTTCGCTTGTTCTGCCCCCTGCAACCACCCCTTCGCTTGTTCTGCCCCCTGCCACCACCCCTCTGCTTGTTCTGCCCCCTACCACCTCCCCTCTGCTTGGTCTGCTCCCTGCAACCGTCCCTCTGCTTGTTCTGCCCCCTGCAACCATCCCTCTGCTTGTTCTGCCCCTGCAACCACCCCTCTGCTTGTTCTGCCCCCTGCAATCACCCCGCTGCTCGTTCTGCCCCCTGCAACCACCCCGCTGCTCGTTCTGCCACCTGCCACCACCCCGCTGCTCGTTCTGCCCCCTGCTACCACCCCTCTGCTCGTTCTGCCCCCTGCTACCACCCCTCTGCTTTTTCTGCCCCCTGCAACCACCCCTCTGCTTGTTCTTCCCCCTGCAACCCCCCTCCGCTTGTTCTTCCAACTGCAACCACCCCCTTCGCTTGTTCTGCCCCCTGCAACCACCCCTCTGCTTCTTCTGCCCCCTGCCACCACCCCTCCGCTTGTTCTTCCCCCTACCACCACCCCTCTGCTTGTTCCACCCCCTGCAACCACCCTCCGCTTGTTCTGCCCCCGGAAACCACCCCTCTGCTTGTTCTTTCCCCTGCAACCACCCCTCTGCTTGTTCTGCCCCCTTCAACCATCCCTCTGCTTGTTCTGCCCCTGCAACCACCCCGCTGCTTGTTCTGCCCCCTGCAACCACCCCGCTTCTCGTTCTTCCCCCTGCCACCACCCCTCTGCTTGTTCTTCCCCCTGCAACCACCCTTCCGCTTGTTCTGCCCCCTGCAACCACCCCTCTGCTCTTTCTTCCCCCTACAACCACCCCTCTCCTTGTTCTGCCCCCTGCCACCACCCCTCTGCTTGTTCTCTCCCCTGCAACCACCCCTCTGCTTGTTCCGCCCCCTGCAACCACCCCTCTGCTTGTTCTGCCCCCTGCAAACACCCCTCTGCTTGTTCTTCCCCCTGCCACCACCCCTCTGCTTGTTCTGCCCCCTACCACCACCCCTCTGCTTGGTCTGCTCCCTGCAACTATCCCTCTGCTTGTTCTGCCCTCTGCAACCATCCCTCTGCTTGTTCTGCCCCCTGCAACCACCCCGCTGCTTGTTCTGCCCCCTGCAACCACCCCGCTACTCGTTCTTCCCCCTGCCACCACCCCTCTGCTTGTTCTTCCCCCTGCCACCACCCCTCTGCTTGTTCTGCCCCCTTCAACCACCCCTCTGCTTGTTCTGCCCCCTGCCACCACCCCTCTGCTTGTTCTGCCCCCTACCACCACCCCTCTGCTTGGTCTGCTCCCTGCAACCATCCCTCTGCTTGTTCTGCCCCCTGCAACCATCCCTCTGCTTGTTCTGCCCCCTGCAACCACCCCGCTGCTTGTTCTGCCCCCTGCAACCACCCCGCTACTCGTTCTTCCCCCTGCCACCACCCCTCTGCTTGTTCTTCCCCCTGCCACCACCCCTCTGCTTGTTCTGCCCCCTTCAACCACCCCTCTGCTTGTTCTGCCCCCTGCCACCACCCCTCTGCTTGTTCTGCCCCCTGCAACCACCACTCCGCTTGTTCTGCCCCCTGCAACCACCCCTCTGCTTGTTCTGCCCCCTGCAACCACCCCATCCGCTTGTTCTGCCCCCGGAAACCACCCCTCTGCTTGTTCTTCCCCCTGCCACCACCCCTCTGCTTGTTCTGCCCCCTAGCACCTCCCCTCTGCTTGTTCTTCCCCCTGCCACCACCCCTCTGCTTGTTCTGCCCCCTAGCACCTCCCCTCTGCTTGTTCTTCCCCCTGCCACCACCCCTCTGCTTGTTCTGCCCCCTAGCACCTCCCCTCTGCTTGTTCTTCCCCCTGCCACCACCCCTCTGCTTGTTCTTCCCCCTGCCACCACCCCTCTGCTTGTTCTGCCCCCTGCAACCACCCCTCTGTTTGTTCTGCCCCCTGCCACCACCCCTCTGCTTGTTCTGCCCCCTGCAACCACCCCTCTGCTTGTTCTGCCCCCTGCAACCACCGCTCTGCTTGTTCTGCCCCCTGCAACCACCCCTCTGCTTGTTCTGCCCCCTGCAACCACCCCCTGCTTGTTCTGCCCCCTGCAACCACCCCTCTGCTTGTTCTGCCCCCTGCAACCATCCCTCTGCTTGTTCTGCACCCTGCCCCCACCCCTCTGCTTGTTCTGCCCCCTGCCACCACCCCTCTGCTTGTTCTGCCCCCTGCAACCACCCCCTGCTTGTTCTGCCCCCTGCAACCACCCCTCTGCTTGTTCTGCCCCCTGCAACCACCCCTCTGCTTGTTCTGCACCCTGCCACCACCCCTCTGCTCTTTCTGCCCCCTGCCACCACCCCTCTGCTTGTTCTGCCCCCTGCAACCACCCGTCTGCTTGTTCTCTCCCCTGCAACCACCCTCCGCTTGTTCTGCCCCCTGCAACCACCCCCTCCGCTTGTTTTGCCCCCTGCAACCACCCCTCTGCTTGTTCTGCCCCCTGCAACCACCCCTCTGCTTGTTCTGCACCCTGCCACCACCCCTCTGCTTGTTCTGCACCCTGCCACCACCCCTCTGCTTGTTCTGCCCCCTGCAACTACCCCTCTGCTTGTTCTGCCCCCTGCAACCACCCCTCTGCTTGGTCTGCCTTCTGCAACCACCCCTCTGCTTGGTCTGCCCCCTGCAACCACCCCTCTGCTTGGTCTGCCCTCTGCAACTACCCCTCTGCTTGTTCTGCCCCCTGCAACCACCCCTCTGCTTGTTCTGCCCTCTGCAACTACCCCTCCGCTTGTTCTGCCCCCTGCAACCACCCCTCCGCTCGTTCTGCCCCCTGCAACCACCCCTCTGCTTGGTCTGCCCCCTGTCACCACCCCTCTGCTTGGTCTGCCCCCTGCAACCACCCCTCTGCTTGTTGTGCCTCCTGCAACCACCCCTCTGCTTGTTGTGCCTCCTGCAACCACCCCTCTGCTTGTTCTGCCCCCTGCAACCACCCCTCTGCTTGTTCTGCCCCCTGCAACCACCCCTCTGCTTGTTCTGCCCCATGCCACCACCCCTCTGCTTGTTCTGCCCCATGCCACCACCCCTCTGCTTGTTCTGCCCCCTGCAACCACCCCTCTGCTTGTTCTGCCCCCTGCAACCACCCCTCTGCTTGGTCTGCCCCCTGCCACCCCCCCTCTGCTTGGTCTGTCCCCTGCAACCACCCCTCTGCTTGGTCTGTCCCCTGCAACCACCCCTCTGCTTGTTCTGCCCCCTGCAACCACCCCTCTGCTTGTTCTGCCCCCTGCAACCACCCCTCTGCTTGGTCTGCCCCCTGCCACCACCCCTCTGCTTGGTCTGTCCCCTGCAACCACCCCTCTGCTTGTTCTGCCCCCTGCAACCACCCCTCTGCTTGTTCTGCCCCCTGCAACCACCCCTCCGCTTGTTCTGCTCCATTCTACCACCCCTCTGCTCGTTCTGCCCCTTGTCACCACCCCTCCGCTTTTTCTTCCCCCTGCCACCAGCCCTTTCCTTGTTATTCTCCCTTGTACCACCCCTCCGCTTCTTATGCCCCCATCACCAGCTTTTTGCTTGTTCTGCCCCCTGCCACCAGAATTCAAGAAGGATATGAAGAAGCTGGAATGTGTCCAGAGGAGGGTGACCCAAATTGTGGGAAGTCAGGAAGCCATGCCCTATGTGGAGTGGCTTTGGGAGTTGGGTATGTTTAGCTGGGGGAAGAGTATGTTGAGAAGTGACACGATAGCCATGTTTAAGTATTTGAAGGGATGTCATACTGAGGCTGAAGCAAGCTTGTTTTCTGCTGCTCCAGAGACTAGGACATGGAGCAATAGACTCAAACTACAGGAAAAGAGATTCCATCTAAACCTTAGGAAGAACCTCCTGACAGTAAGAGCTGTTTGGAAGTGGAATGCACTACCTGAGAGTGTGGTGGAGTCTCCTTCTTTGGGTTTTTTTAAACATAGTTTGGATGGCCATCTGTCAGGAATGCTTTAATTGTTTATTCTTGCATGGCAGGGGGTTGGACTGGATGGCTCTTGTGGTCTGTTCCAACACTATTATTCTATGATTCTATGAACATTTGAAAATAGTACCTCTTTTAATCCATCCGCACCAGGAAGGAATGGATTGGGCCACACATGTTTGCAAGATCACATCCCAGCAGGCCAGCCCTTGCTTCTGCTGCCAGTCTTCCTCAATCTCCCAGGGCCTTGGTCACATGTTGTGGGCTGGCTTCCTGCCTTCGAAGACAGTGAGGGAGACTGCAGTGGTGGTGGCGGCTGCAGTGATGGGCCGGCATGCCTGTCTGGACTCCAGCCCATTTGAGGCAGTAACAGTAAGCTTGATGCACTGCTAGGGGCTCTGCAGCTGTCTGTCTCAGTGTCCCACATGAGGGATGGAGGGATACTCACCACCCTGCTCTCCAGCACCTTGCAAATGGCTACATTTGGGGTGGGATGGGGGCTACAAAGCCTCAAAGGTAGGGTTTTGGAGAGTAGCATCAGGAGACATAGTAGCTATGTCTCATGATGCAGGATCTTGGCTTCTGCTTATTACAATGTTGGAGGGGGGAGTAATTTGTTACATTGCTTGTGGGATTCTGCTTATTTCCTTTTTTTGTTACTTTCTCGTACATTTTTTGATAATTAAAAAAATAGAATTGATGAGAGACTTCCCTACTGCTTCAAAAACTGTTGTCCCACTGAAATCATTTAAGTCTTTGTAGAGTAACTTTTGAAACTAATCAGGTGTCACAATAACAAAGTAAATTTGTTGCTGTTCCTTACTGCTAGGGTGTGTTACATTGTTACATCCTTGATACCAATGATATCTGGTGTTTGCTAAGAAATGTTTAATTCACCTTTAAATATTTGAAAAGATGTCATATTGAAGAAGGAGCAAACTTGTTTTCTGTTGCTCTAGAGACTAGGACATGGAGCAATGGACTCAAACTGCAGAGAAAGAGATTCTACCTAAACATTATAGAAAACTTCCTGATAGTAAGAGCTGTTTGACAGTGGAATGCGCTGCCTCATAATGTGGTGGTGTCTCCATCTTTGGAGGTTTTTAAACAGAGGCTGGATGGCCATCTGTCAGGAGTGCTTTGACTATTCCTGCATTGCAGATTCACAGAAGGGGTCTGGACCCCATGGCCCTTGTGGTTTCTTCCAACTCTATGATTTTATGAAAAAACAAAACAAAACCCAATTAGTTTCAGATAATGATATTCACTCCGATGTGCAAGTTGCAAGATCTGGGGCTGAATCATTTTGATTGTCCCCAAGCATATTAAAACCATTTAACTGAGGGCTTTTTGCCTATGTGCTAACTCACCATCAACAATCAGTTCAGTGCATCTACTCTTGTTGTGTGCCTTCAAGTAATTTCTGATTTATGGTGACCCTAAGGCAACCCTATAACTGGGTTTTCATGGCAAGATTTGTTCAGTGATGGTTTGCCTTTGCCCTCCTCTGAGGCTGAGAGGGTGTGACTTGCCCCAGGTCACCTAGTGGGTTTCCATAGCTGAGTGCAGATTTGAACTCTGGTCTCTAGAGTTGTAGTCCAACAGTCAACCACTACACCATGCTGGCTCTTGTATCTATTCTCGCTGATAAAAAATAGGATTTGAACCCAGGTATGTGTATGTGTGTACATATGTTGGATGGATAGATAGATACAGATGTATCTCCCCCTCCCCGCCTCCCAAATGGTGTTTGCTAAGAAATGATTAGCTCACCTTGGCTTCCTACAAGACATCATGCTCCATCAGTCTGCTCATTCATCTAAGGATCATCTTTCATTTATTCTGCACTTATCATAAGAATAAGTGGTGCTTGTGAGAAAACAGAAAAGAAGGAAGAAAAGAAATACAGTAGGACCCCTGTATCTGTGAGGATTGGTTCCAGGACAACCTACTCCTCCCTTCCCTTTGCCTCCCCCAGTCACCATTATTGCCATAGGAGTGATCCCAGGTGATGATCAGCGAAGGAGGTGAGATCTACTCATCCCCTCCCTTCGCACCCCCATTGCCATTGTCCCCACAGGAGCAATCCCAGGGGGTGAAGGGAGAAGGGAGGTGAGGTTTACTCCTCCTCCCCTCCCTCCCCGTCCACACCCCCCACGGATAATTGAATCATGGGATGGTGAATCAGCAAATGTGGGGATGCTACTGTACTTCTAGGATGTTCAGGTTTGGGCATATGGAGCTCAGCTTTAGAGAATGTTGCTGACCACCATACTGCACAAGCCAGCTTGGTAATTTTTTTTTAATGTTGGACTAGGACTCTGTGAGGCCAGTCTGATTCACCATGGAAACCCACTGGGTGACCTTGGACAAGTCGCATTATCTCAGCCACAGAGGAAGACAATCCCCCCTGAAAAGTTTTGCCAACAAAACTCTGTGATAGGTTTGCCTTAAGGTCATGGTAAGTCAGAAACGACTTGGAGGCACACAACAACAAACTCCCTGAGGACATGGTAGGGATTTCACCATGTTTGTATCCCCTCAGGCCTGTTTTAGGCCCAGTAGAAGCCATTTTTTCCTCAATCAGGAAATAAACTGGGACTCAACTTCCTGTTGTCTTTTGGTTGAAAAAAATGCCTCTCCTGGGCTTAAAACTGCCCAGAGCAGACAAAAACATGTTACCCAAATTGCTGAGGTCCATGGAAATTCCACACGTGTCTGAATCTTAATTTGGAGAACTTAGCTCAAATTGATATGCGAGAGGTTGGGTAACTGCAGGGATCTTCTGACCTGTGTTTACTGGTAATCACTGAACAGACTCAAGCCAGAACGTACTAAAATGTTTTTTATTGGAATTTAATCTTAACAGTATTCAGACTAACACTCAAGCTTCAAGCAAGGCTATTGAAGAAAGTAGGAAGTATTTGGATAGAGGAATAGAGTGAGGGGATTGTGGGTTATACTTCACCAATTCAAGGAACAAAGATTCATGTAGAAGCTGCAACCCTGGTGACACAGAGTGACAGGAGGAATGGAATCTGTGCACACTTTGGTGCTGTTTTAGGGTGATATTTATATTCAATATTTCCCCTGAAGAGATGGGGTTTAGAGTGGAATACAGTGTCTCTCAGATATTCCCAGGACTGGGCAAAGGATTTTCTGGATGTGTTAACGATAGTTGATGGGCTAGACATTTGGAACTGAATGGGCACAGGCAACTTTTCATTTTGATTGAGGGAAAAGAGGAAAAATCCATTTTGCAATCACTGGCTGCTCAGCTGCTATCCTTGATGGGATTAGTGGATGATTCAGCTCCAGGTGTTCTCAGGAAGAACTCTGACCTGGGTATGACCTGTTTAAGGAATTTCCAGTGCCCCTCCTTAAGTTGTGCATGACTCCAGCTTTAGTATCTGGAGAGTCCCTGGTTTACTTGCCAACCACGTGGTGGACTATAGCCAGCCAAATTATTAAATATTGCCAATTATGGGTTATTGAAAGGTGGGGGCTGTCAAGGCAAGTAACAATGTCCCCTGAGGAGGGAGGGAAGGAGGGGAGCTTTTTAATGACTTTTAAAAATGATGTTTGCCATTTGCCATGACCTCTTGAGGTTCTAAAGTGGACTTCCCCCACAGCCACCCTATACATATCTGTCCAATAAGTGACTGGTACCTAGTGAAGAGCTTGCTGTTGTATCATCATTAAAATTATTTAAAATCACTTTTCATTGCTCCCAAGGTTATAATGAGGGAAGGGGAAAGCAAGAAAGAGAAGAATTTGTCCGAAAAATGAAAAACCTGCCACCGACAGAGTGAAATATAGTTCAAATTTTTCATGACAGGCTCTCTAATGCTGATAGATTATGTATGTGTGGAAGCGTGTGTGTGTTTCTATGTGTATTCTTTCTCACATACTCTTAGTGTCTGTTCCTGGCATGAATAATGCAAATGGTAGACAGCTTCAGAAAACAGCAGCAGAAATTCAGAATCCATCCTCTACTCTGTTGGATTTGGTTAGAAGACCCCGATGTTTACCAAATTGTTCTGAGTGAAGGCAAAATTTGTTTTCCTGGAATTAAAAATCAAAGTTGTTCTCTATCTTCAGTTGATGAATGGTTGTTAAAACTACAAGAAATATCTAAAATGGATAAATTAATGATTTTATTAAATGGCAAATCAGTGAATAGATTTAGGGAAGACTATACTATATACTGTATACTATATATATGGGAAGAAAAATGGGGGAACCTAGATGTAATAAGCTTCTGAAAAACAGTTAAGTTAAAGGTTATATTTCAGATATTTTTAATAACTCCTGATTTGTATATACATACAGGCAAATTTATATGTGTGTGTGTGTGTATTTGTATATACATATTTCCCCCCCCCCTCTATATCCACAGGGGAGATGTTCCAAGACCCCCTGTGGAGACCTGAAACTGTGGATAATAGGGAACTCTATTATTTTCAATGAGTCGAATGCTGGAAGTTGACCATAGAATTGCATTGGAGGACTTAGAAATGCCTAGAGAAAATATACTTTTTCCGATGTGGATAAGTGTTTAAGATGTGGATATGTGTTTAAGTATTTGAAAGGGTGTCACTTTGAGGATGGAGCAAGCTTGTTTTCTGCTGCTCCAGAGACTGGAACACGGAGCAATGGATGCAAGCTCCAGGAACAGAGATTCCACCTCAACATTAGGAGGAACTTTCTGACAGTAAGAGCTGTTTGGCAGTGGAAGACACTCCCTCGGAGTGCGGTCTCCTTCCTTGGAGGTTTTTAAACAGAGGCTGGATGGCCATCTGTCAGGGATGATTTGATTGTGTATGGCAGGGGATTTAATCCTGCATGGCAGGGGATTGGACTGGATGGCCATTGTGGTCTCTTCCAACTCTACAGTTCTATGATTCTATGAAGCTATGGATACCAAATCCATGGATATGGGGGTTGACAGGTGTATATGTAATAAGAAAAGAAAAGTATATATTATATATATATACTTATAATATATAAATTATATATTTTTAATTTACTGTATGTTTTTAATCTTTTATAGTTTAATATTATTTGAAGGGGGGGTGGGCTAGGGTACTGGGACTATGGAGTTTTTATATTGTAAGGCGCCCCGATTGCATTGCAGAGGGGCGGGATAGAAATAAAATTTTATTGATTATTATTATTATTATTATTATAAGTAAGCAGTAGATGATTCAACAATATAATATAATTTATAGAAGAGCATAGTTTAAATACAGTTATTACCAGATTCTGGAAAACAGTGGAAAGGAAGTTCCAAGCAATGGTACTACATATAATAGAAATATTTTATCATTTAAGTGATTGTCTTTTAGAGCTTCATTTTGTTGAGAATAAAAAAAAGAATCATATTACTTATATATGAATCATATTACTTATATATTCCTTTTCTATATATCTGTACATTGCTAATTTTTGATGTTATATCATTTTCTTTTTATAATAAATAAATAAAGGTGTTGTCTATCTCTAGTTTTAGTGTAAGACTGACTCGCCCTTGGACAAGTCCCCCACTGTGCTTCTGGGCAGGGCCAGTTTAACCAGTCTGCCAAATCAGCATTGGCAGGGGGCCCCAAGGTCAACCCCCCCCCCTGCTGACCTCCTTATCTGACAAAGGATACAGCCAGGAAACAGCCGCTGCTTTGTAGCCCCTCCCTACCCTCCTCCTCCAAAAACCTCCTGCTAGCTTTTTTTTTAAAAAAAAAAAAACCCAGTGTCTCCTAAACTAGAAAGAGAAAGAAGCAGCATCCCTCCGCGGCAGAAGCTGGAGGGAGTTTGCTGCTGCAAAATACAAGCCAGTCAGGCATGTCAGAGAGGCGTAAGGTGTGTGTGTGAGAGAGGGGGAATTTGAGGGTTGTCTCTTTCCCTCAGAAAGGGCTTCTTTCTTTCTTTCTTTCTTTCTTTCTTTCTTTCTTTCTTTTGTCCTTTCTTCCCTTTCCTTCCTTCCACATAGATCCCCTCCAGCCCATCTTTCCAGCTGCTCTTAACATGGTTTCCTGGGGTCTCTGCCCTCCCTCCCTTTCCCCGTTGGTCTTCAGCTTCCTCCTCTTGCTACCAACTGAATTCAACCTGCAAAAGGAATGTGTGTGTGTTTGCCTATGTGCCTTCAAGTCATTTCTGACTAAGGCGAACCTACCATGGGGTTTTCTAGGCAAGGTTTGTTCAAAGGGGGTGTGCCTTTGCCTTCCTTTGAGGCTGAGAGAGTGTGACTTTCCCAAGGTCACCCAGTGGGTATTCATGGCTGAGTAAGGATTCAAACCCTGGTCTCCACAGTCATAGGGCAATGCTGAAACTTTTACAACACTCTAGCTCTTTTAACAAAAGAATATAAATAAAAATTTGGAGTAATGTTACTGGAAACAATGGTTTTATTGTTGTCACTAAAACACACCAGTATCCCATTAGTGTTATGTGAGAGGCATTGGCCTAGAGCAGTGGTTCTTAACCTTTTCTTTACCAGGGACCTCCCTTAAATATCTTTTGTTGCCCCAAGACTTATCTCAAGATTTAAAACCCTAATAATAATAATAATAGCTAATAATAATAGCTAACAAAAACAACAATACAATTACACCATCCATTAAACTTTCCCTCAGAGGCACTCTTGCTTCTTCCTGCAAGTTTGTGGCTGGAGTGGATTGAATGGCAATGTGTAGGCCAAAAGCCAAACTGAAGGGTTCTGCCAAAAAATCACCAGGATGAACTAATCCCACTCCCAATCATTAAAAAAAAAAAAAAACAATATGAAGAAATGAAAGAATAACTAAACCCTGGAGCAGGGAATCCAATAAAATTAAAATTTCTAAAAGGGTAACAATACCCCACTGAGAAGTGTGCAAATGCTAAAATTATTAATAGTGAAAAATAAAAGCTCAAGGCCAGACGCGTTTCGACCACAGTCTTCCTCAGTGGCCTACAAGCATTCAAAATGTATAATAACTCAACAGCTCACACAATGTGACTCTGCTCAATTTCAAAGCAACAATGTACTACTCCTGCTCACAGAGTATCTTATATAACCAGCTGAACTGGTAATGGGAACGATCCTGCCAAGACTCAAGAAAAGAAAAGAAAAGGTCCTAGGGAAAACATAGGATGTGGAAGGACATTGAAACACTCACACCTTTACCCACCAGGGGTCCAATTTTTCCAAACCTGTGTCCATTTGAGTACCAATATTGGTAATAGTATGTACTTAGTATTAGATATCCCATCAATACACCAGAATTTAAATGAAGTTCTTCTCTCCTGTTCACAGAACCTTTTCTATGACCAGTCAAACTGGTGGTGGCAACCATCCTGTCAAGACTCAAGAAAAGACCCCCTGTGAGGACATTGCGGATCCCAAGTTAAGAACCACTGGGCTAGAGAATGCTGGAAAAGGAACAATGCAACCAGACCTTGAGAAGGATGCTGGCAGGGGGATTCTGGTAGGTGTAATCCAAGAGTAACTTTCCCGGGCTCTGAATGCAGCCTAGAATCATAGAATCATAGGGCTGGAAGGGATCCCAACAGCCATCCCATTCAATCGGCTTCTGCCCTACAGGAACACCCAATCCAAGCATTCCTGACAGATGGCCATCCAACCTATGTTTTAAAAAAGCCAAAGAAGGAGACTCCACCACACTCCAAGGCAGTGTATTCCACTTCCAAACAGCTCTTACTGTCAGGAGGTTCTTCCTAATATTCAGGTGGAATCTCTTTTCCTGTATTTTGAACCCATGGCTCCATGTCCTAGTCTGGAGCAGCAGGAAACAAGCTTGCTCCTTCCTCAGTATGACATCCTTTCAAATATTTAAACATGGCTATCATGTCACCTCTCAACCTTCTCTTCACCAGGCTAAACACACCCAGCATCCTAAGCCGTTCCTCATAGGGCGTAATGGCTTCCAGACCTCCCACCATCCTTCTCAGTATCTTTCTTGAATTGTTGTACTCAGGACTAGAAACAGTATTCCAGGTGAGGTCTGACCAAAGCAGAATGGAGTGGTACTATTACTTCCCTTGATCTAGACACTACTCCTATCAATGTAGCCTAGAATTGCATGGGCATTTTTTCCTGCTGCGTCATACTGCTAACTCATGTTCAGCTTGTAGTCCACTCTTTCTTTTGTTTGAGGAAATCTACACCATTACGTTAATTGCTAATAAGCAAAAAATATTATGTTACTGCCTGTAATATAGTTTTTAAACTAAATTATTGGTGGCAAACAGTAGGCCCCTCTTATCCACTGGGGATTGGTTTGGGGGGGGCGTGGATTCTGAAAACCATGAATAATAGTGAACGCCATTGAAAATAATGGGACTTTTGGTTTAAAATACCATAGAGTTGCCTTGGGGGGGCCTAGAAAACGGCTAGGGAGGACACATTTTCTAGGAAGACTCTATGGTAGGTGTGCTGTTTTGTGTCCCATGGATAATGACTCCATGGATACTGGGGTCCTACTGTAATCTGAACATCCTGTACAGTGAATAGGTTAGGTTACATTGACCTGAGATAAACATATGGGGCCCCCAAAATTCCTTAAACCGGCCCTGCTTCTGGGTGAGTTATTGTTCTGTTTTTTTTATTTGTATTTTGGGTATTCTGTTTTTTCCTATTGGCAGAATACATTTTGGCTCATTTGTTCAAACAATGTCTGGGCAACCAGCCAAAGGCTGATTACTACACAACTGATACTAGAGATACAGCACAGTCAAGCTAGTTACAGGAAAGGAATCAAGTCATCATGAAGTCAGATGTTTTCTTTACTAGCAAGCAAAACACAAGTCCACAAAAGTCCAATATACAAAGTCCAGGTCTGGCAAACAGAGTTCAGGGTAATCCAACAAAATCCAGGTCAGGCAAACAGTCCAGGTCAAACACAGTGAGCAGGAACATGACAGGTACTCAGGTAGGTCAGATAATCTCTAACAATCCCTGGGGGGAAGTGCTGCATATTTATAGAGCAGCAGTTAACACAGCTGTTGCTTAACTAATTGCTGCTTCCTATAAATACACTGAGACCACATCAAGCCCTCATTATGTTGTCTCCGTGCTGTGAAGGTAAGTTAGAACATCCTCCTGCTTTGGTTCAGCAAGTCCTGGCATGCCCACTGCTTCAGTCTCTGAATCAGAGTCCATTTCCAAATTCTGGAAGCAGGGCATGACACATATGCCTTAATAGTCTTGGGCCCCAACATGTTTCTACACTTGTAAAAATTAGAAGTCAGGGCCCAGAGGTAGCTGGTAAGTTTAATGTTAGGGGAACAATGAATCCACTCCAAACTTTAAAGGTGGAGATAGGGTTCAGCCTCATGGATGGCTGCTTGAAAGTTCAGACAAAAACCTGGAGCACCTGTTAACAGGAGTGCCTCCAGCCTCCAGTGAGATATGCTAAATTGTGTTCCACCATGTCATAACCTATAGTGTGTGGCACAAGCCAGTAGTGTGTGGCAAAAGCCAAATGTTTTCAGAGGTGAGAATAGGGATGTAACCCCCATATTCTTCACAAAGCAAACAAGGAGTAATTTTAACACTTTTTTCCTGCTGTGAGAAAGTCTGAAAACTGGGTAGTTTTCTAAGCCTATTTGCAGTTTGAGACTTACTTTATGCAAAATTCACATGGGGAATTTTTACACAGAAAACAGCAATTATTTTTAGTGTAGAAAGCACTGTTTTCTGTGAAGAAGCTGCTGTTTTTGTATGAAACAACTATATGCAAATTGTGTACTGAATAGGTCTCTGACTACAGCATTTTTTTGGTACAGAAAACAGCATTCTTTGTACATAAAGTTATATTTCTCTGGAGAAATAGTTCCTGCATGGAAAATGCTGTTTTCTGTGTAAAACAACTCTGTGTGTATTTTTGTCCCAAGCTGCTAAGATTCTTGTCAGTCCAAAAGTCTTGTTCTTACAGTTTCTCAACAGTTAGAAATACATTTTGACACTTCTTTCAAACATTCTCAGTCTTTCTCTTCCTAGCAATGAGAAACATTGCTTTGTTTTACTACAGTTCCCAGATTCCCCTAGCCAGGGTGGATAGTGGCTGTACTAGCCGGGAGATCCTGGGAAAGTTCTGTTTCTGTAACTCAACAGATCCCAGGGCTTATCCCACTATCCGGGATACACCAGCTTCCTGCTGACATATCCAGATCTGGCCCATCCTGCCCCCGTTACCTGGAGAAAATGGGCCAAGCAGAATGCTGGCCTGTCACTGCAGCTACTGCAGCTGCCACCACTGCTGCCATTTTCCCTGCTGCCACGGAAGCCAGGAAGGGAGCCTGCAACATGTAACTGAAGGTCCCATGTATGTTACCAGCCTTGGTCACATGCTGAGGGACTCCTGCCAAGCTTCCTGGAGAGCCAGGGAGGTGGCAGCAGCAGCAGTGAGGGATGATGTGCTAGGACAGGTTCCCATGGACATGTGGGGCCCAATCTGGCAGTACGGGATTAAACTGGGCATTATCTTAGAATGGTTTATCAGGCCCTATCTCAGCTTGCCCCCATTTCAGCCCATGGTGGAAGGTGGTTGAAATGGACTGCCTGGGGCACACTGAGGTAAATCTGGACTGCAGGGCTCTGGAATGGGGGCAAGCCAGGGTATTTGGTTCATGTAGATAAGCCTCTAATTTCTCCTCTAAGTGCTTTGAACTCTTTCCCAGAGAATTGTAGTAATGTGGGGCAGAAAGGGGAAATGGTCAATACGCAAACGTAACAGCATTGAGTGCTAATCACCCTGGCTCTGTTCAGTCTGAACTTACTTTTTCTTCCAGAAGATTCATTAATCACTCCTCTGAATATAAAACACTTCTGATTGCTTGGAGAAAGAACAAGCAGGAACACAAGCTCCTAGAACCTTTGGCCTTTCCTGAGAGCCTTTGCAGCCTAATTTCAAACTAATATTATTCTGTTTTAATGATCGATAGCAATTACTCCATTGTTTAGATCCAATAAAGGGTGCAGCGGGAGGCCAAGCACAATAGCACCGGTATAAATTTTCACCATGAAATGGATTAATAAAGCATTATGATAAGCAATCTTCTTATTTGCATGAGCACGAATCTTAGGTGCTAATTGAAGCAATCCAGCAAAATGTCAATGCCTTTTTTTTTTTAGCCTATAAAATATTCATTAAAACCAGACATTGGCATGGGAGGCAAATTGTTTATTTATAATATGTTTTCCTTGGGCTTTTCTAGTGTATTGCTTGTGCTGTTGTGATAATGCACAGCCTGGTCTCTCTGGGGTTTGTATGTCATGGGTTGTGTTCTGGCATTAAAACGACACACAACTGTCCTTCCCCCCCCCCTTCTCCTTTGATTGTGTCTTGATGCGGGTGCAGAGATGATACAGCTAAAAGTGTCCCTTTTAAAATGAGAATGCAGAAAGCATAGCGATAAACAGCTTGAAATCCATGGTTCAGATAAGAGCTCTAAGACTGTATGATTGCAGAGATGTGCTTGAAACTGTGTAGAGGAAATGCCTGCTGAATAAGATATCCACTCTGGATATCTTATTCAGCAGGCATTTCCTCAACACACTTTCCTCTACACACTTTCAAGCACATCTCTGCAATCATACAGTCTTAGAGCTGAAGGGACCACAAGGGCCATCTATTCCAGCTCTCCTTGCCATACAAGAATACACAACTAAAACACTCCTGAATACTTTCAACTTCTTTTTAAAGACCTCCAAAGAAGGAGGTCTGGAAGCCATGCCTTATGAGGAGTAGCTTAGTGGGGTGGGTACACTTAGTCTGGAGAAGAGAAGGTTAAGAGGTGACACGATAGCATGTTTAAATATTTGAAAGGATTCCATATTGAGGATGGAGTAAGCTTATTTTCTGCTGCTCCAGAGACTAGGACACAGAGCAATCGACTCAAACTACAGGAAAAGAGATTTCAGTTAACATTAGGAAGAACTTCCTGACAGTAAGAGCTGTTCAGAAGTGGAATGCACTGCCTCGAAGTGTGGTGGAGTCTCCTTCTTTGGAGCTGTTTAAACAGAGGCTGGATGGCCATCTGTTGTGCATGCTTTGATCGTGCATTCCTGCAAGGCAGGGGGGTTGGACTGGATGGCCCTTGTGGTCTCTTCAGACTCTACAATTCTACAATTCCATGACCCTCTGAGCCAATATGTTCCACTATTGAACAGTGGGAAAGTTTCTTACTAATCTAGGTAGAATCTATTTTCTTGTAATTTGAGGGCTTGCTTTTAAAAAGAAAATGCTGGAACACATGGGTTTGGGCTGGGCCTCTCCTCCTGTTCTTGAATAGGAGGAGACCCTCGTCAAGTTTTGTCAACTGTCACCAACCACTAGTATTTGATTGTGTATTCCTGCATGGAAGGGGGTTGGACTAGATGACCCTTGTGGTCTCTTCCAACTCTATGATTCTATGATCTATATTGTGCACCTCAAATGTCAATGACTCAGTAGGAAGACACTGAGGGGGTTAACCTTTCCCCCACCTCTGTCTCTGCAGAGACTTCCTCTCCTGTGGAGGATGAGAATGCTATCTATCTACCTATCTATCTAAGCACCTAGTCTCAGGGAGGTGGGGCTTCTGTGGAGAGGAAGTGAGTCAGAGACTGCTGAGAGGAAGTGGGTCAGAGACAGAGGGAGGAGCTCACAGCCACTAGGTCTTGATATTGCTGCAGCCCCAGTCCTTGGAGCGAGGTGTACAGGAGTGAGGTAAACAGATAAGGCCAGAAGGGGTGTTTGGTGTGTGTAGTGGAAGAGACATCACAAGATGAGTTTGTGGCTGTTAAATTATACTTCTTCAGCCCTAGAAAGTTTGTTGGGAAAGGTTGTTGGGCTAATGCTGGTGTGAGTGTGGGGTCTAGGCTGTGGATAGTATGAGCTGAGGGTAGGCTTGTCCAAGGTAGCATTTGTTTGCTGAGCTGCTGAGAGGGGAGTGCTTGAGTGCTCATTAGCATTGGGAGGAGACTATAGGAAAAATTGGGATAGGAAGATGCTTCCCAGAAAGAATGTTGTTGATTTGATAACATAACGAGATCCATCAGATGACAAGCCTGAGTAGCTTTAAAAAAGCACTAAAGACGGATCTCTTTCGGCCGGCCTTTCCTAATTAGATCCCGGCCTCAGGGGATCCTGGCCTCTTTTAGTCCGCTGGCTATTTATTGTCTTTATTGTTTTTAAATGTGATTTTAGACACTTGCTTTTAATTTATATTTGTTTAATATTTTTTATGGGGGAGGGTGGGGTAGGGGGTGTTTAGGGATTTTTATATGTATTGTATTTTAATTTCTGTAAGCCACCCTGATTGTTTTAACAGAGGGGCGGGGTATAAATAAATATTATTATTATTATTATTATTATTATTATTATTGCTTGGGGAGCTCATTAGTGTTCCATTTTGTGGTGGTGACCTTGTTGGTTGAGAGAGCTGAGTGAGAGTAGCCCCAGATCCTCTATCTGAGCACATGGTTGCAGTGAGGCGGGGCTTATGTGGAGAGGAAGTGAGTCAGAGACAAAGGGAGGAGCTCACAGTCACTAGCTCTCTATATTGCTACAGCCCCAGTCCTTGTAGACATACAGGAGTGAGACTAATAGGCGAGGCCAACAGGGGGTTTTGGTGTGGATGTTTAGCAGAGCAGTTTGAGGGGGAGGCCCGGAGTTCTGTTTTAGTGTGTACTACTGATTCCTCAATATGCATAGTAGGGGAGCTGCTGCAGTCACCTGCAACAGCTGTGGTATGTTTGTCTTCTTGCCTGTGGATGTGCAGAGCTACACCTGCAGCAAGTGTAAGTTGGTTGTGTTGTTGGAAGAGAAGGTCCAGCAACTTGAGGCCCAATTAGCTTGCTACAACATATTAGCAAGCAGGAGGTTTTCTTAGACAGAGCAGGACAGTCCTGAGTGAGGAACACACAAGGGATATCTCTGTGGGGAAGTTATTTCTGATACGCAGGAGGCTGATATTTGGAAGAACGTGACTCATAGAAGTAGAAGGAGCAGGGTCCATTCTGTGAGTTTGGCACTATATAATCAGTTTGAAGCTCTCCCTTGTAAGGAACAGGAAGGAGAGCAGCAGAGCCAGGCCTCAGAGAATGTGCATGAGACCTTGGAAGATTTAGTACAGAGATTGGCCTCTGCCCATCCTCAGAGGATCCTGGTGGTGGTGGGGTGGGACTCCCTGCTGAGGGGTACAGAATCAGTAGTTTGTGGGCCTGGTAAGATGTCTCGAGGGGTGTGCTGTCTCCCTGGGGCGAAATTCCACAATGTAATGGAGAGGCTGATGAGACTTGTCAAGCCCACTGACCATTATCCTTTCCTTTTGGTCTATGTGGGAACAAATGATACTGCAAGGCATAACCTTTAGAATATTAGAAGGGATTATGAAACCCTGGGTAGAAGCTAAAGACCTGAATGCACAAGTAGTCATTTTCCAGTGAAAGGGCATGCCCCAGGAAGGGAGAGAAAGAATGGAGGGATGGGTGGTGAACAATTGGCTCCACAGATGGTGCTGCCAGGAACGATTTGGCTTCCTGGATCATGGGGTGTGGTTTCAGGGAGGTGGACCTCTGGCAAGGGATGGGTTACACCTCACAGCCATTGGCAGGAATGTTTTTGCTAAGATTCTGAAAGATCTGATCAGGAGGGCTTTAAACTGAGTTGTATGGGGGAAGGAGACAGTATTCACGAGGGCGGGAGTTCACCAGTTGCTGGAGATAATCACCCAAATGTTATGCAGTTGTCCCTTCATATTCATTGGGGTTTGGTTCCAGGACCCCCCCCCGTGGATACCAAAATCCATGAATACTCAAATCCCATTATATGCAATGGCATAGCAAAATAGTATCCTTTATATAAGATGGCAAAATCAAGGTTTGCTTTTTGGATTATTATTTTTTTAAGAATATTTTCAAGCTGTGAATACTTAAATCTGTGGATGCCAAATCCGTGGATACAGAGGGCCAACTATACAGACAACAAGGATGTACAAGAACCCAACTATGGGAGGAATAAAACCTTTAAAAGTTAGATAGGGGGGGGTTGGCTTAGATGTCTTTACACTAATGCACAGAGCATGGGAAATAAACAGGATGAACTAGAACTCAACACAGCAAAACAAATAAGATATAATAGGCATTGCTGAAACCTGGTGGGATGAGTATTATGATTGGAATGTAGTAATTGAGGGGTATACGCTATTTCAACAAAATAGACAAAACAGGAAGAGAGGTGGAGTAGCATTATACATGAAGGATGTGTACACCTGTGAACAGATCCATGACTTAAATCCTGGAAGCCAGATTGAGAGCATCTGGGTAAAAATCAAGGGGGAAAGAAACAACAGGGATGTTGTTATGAGGTCTATTACAGACCTCCAAGCCAAACCAAGGACTTGGAAGATGCCTTCCTGGAACAGATGACTGCACATTCAGAAAGGAGAGATGTAGTAGTAATGGGGGATTCCAACTATCCTGATATTTGTTGGAAGTCCAACTCGGCCAAAAAAAAATATCAATTATTTTTTATCAAAACAGAATGCTTACATCACAGTACCATAACTTTCAACAAATCAATCAATATAACATCTTATATAAATACGTGTCTTATTAAAATCCACTAATTTTTAAATTTTCCAGCAGCCTGGGGAGGGACTCCTTCCATGGGTATTGGCTCCACCTCCATCCAATCACAGGCAGGACACCTAAAATTTAAATGTAGAAACCAACCCCTTCCTGGAGGTGGAGCCAAACCCTACCTCCCCAGTTCTGTTCTGCCTCGTGGAAGAGCAGGTAGAGGACCTTGTTGCTCCAGACCTGTAGCTGAGAACAAAGGGTTCCAAGATGACGACCCCCATGAGCAATTGTGTGAAGGGGGGGCGACCTTTCGTCGTCGGAGGAGGATCGGCGTTGGGACTGGCTGAATCCAGCCCACAACGCCAGGAGATGGTGCTCCGCACCCCCTTTTTGGGGCGCGTGTCGAGCCAGCCGATCCTAGAGGGATCGGAGCACGATGGTGCCTCCCCACAGGAGGCGGACCACGACCGGAGGCATGCCGCCACCTGGACCTTCGACTGAGGGTCCCAGGAAGAGTCAGCAGGGAGATCCGGAGAGTCCCCCCATGGGAGAGCTGCCTCCGCTGCTTCTGGAGGGTAAGACCCTGCCGCCCCAGCTCGCCACATGGCTCTCGCTTATAGCGAGACAGATACTAGCGGCTGGGGCAGGCACCGCAGGGGACCAAGGGGGGGATGCCCACAGTTCCCTGGAGGGGACCAATCGTGCCAGTCCCGTTTCTCTCCCATCCCCCCAAGGTACCCAGCGGCAGCAGCGGGAAGGCACCCAAATGGCAGGCGGGGGAGTCAGGTTCAGCGTGGGACCCCCCCCCAGCTCTAGCAGCGGCGCGGCTGCCGGGGCACAAAAAGGGGGGAGCATGTCTCCCCCTCACAAGCGCCAGAGGAAGGAGAAGCACTGCCGCGCCTCCGATGAGGAAGCGGACGCCAGACACTCTGGGGAGGAATCAGATACAAAAGAGGAGGGGGAGCTCTCTTCCGAGGGGGAGCAAGACAAAGGGGACGACCAGGCTTCGCCGCGTCTATTTGATACCTCCTTTTTCACCTTGTTGCTGAAGAAAGTATTAAGGGCTTTGGAATTGGGGCCATCTGAGGCCACCCCAGAGGGGTCCAACAAGGGGGTCCCCGAACTCAGGCCCACTGGCAAGGGGAATGGCAATGTGCTCCCTTTCCCAGACATCATGAAGGAGGCGTTACTGGGGGAGTGGGACCGCCCAGGGGTCTCAAAATCTCAGTCGTCCATTATACACTACCTGGTGAGGTGATGGACCTGTTGAAACTGCCGGCCATCGACGCGCCGGTGGCAGGTCTGGTTTTGGGCTCGCTATTCCCGAGAGATGGTGACGAACATCTGAAGGCCCCAGACGACAAGCGCATAGACACCTTTTTGCGTAGGTCTCATGAGGCAACCGCTCTGGCCATCAGAGCCGCGGTGGCTGCCTCCATTTTTGCCAGAGCTGCCATCAGATGGGCTAAGGACATGGTTACCAATGTCCCGGAGGATGAGACTAAATTTAAGGCATGAACAAGATAGCTAGGTCTTCGGCCTTTGTGGCAGATGCTAGTCTGGACGCCCTTCGCTATTCATCAAGGGCTCTTGGGGCTAATGTGGTGGCTAGGCGTCAACTTTGGTTAAAGAACTGGAATGCTGACAAGGCCAAAGCGAATTTGGCAGGCTGTCTGTTCAAAGGAGGAAAATTATTTGGAGATACCTTGGAGGAAGTCTTGGTAGAGACCAAGGATAAGAAGAAGGCTCTCCCTTCCCTCCCTAAAAAGGAGGGGCGGAGATCCTTTCGGGACTATCAGCAAGGTTTCAGGCCCTTTAGATACAATAATCAGAGGGATGTCAGACCACATAGGGGTAACTGGAATTTCTCCAGAGGTGCTCAGAGGTCAAAGCCCTACCAGCCCCCCAAAGGTTCCGGCACTCCGGCCCCCAAACAAGGAGGGAAAGGAGGTCAAGCCCTCTGACTACAGGGACCATCAAGTGGGGGGCAGGCTGGCCACATTTGCAGAGACCTGGGCAGCTACATCCTCAGATGCCTGGGTTCTCCAAACAGTCAGTCAGGGATACACGATAGATTTTCTGGCAAAGCCGTCCCCTCTTTCGTGCAGTCATGCACAATGTCCTTCCCGGTCAGACAACAGCAGATGGAAGATGCGATCACACATCTGCTGCAGATTCAAGCGATATAGTGCCAGAGGAGGAGAGGTTTTCAGGGTCTTACTCTCCGCTCTTTCTAGTGCCGAAGAAAAACAAGGAGTGGAGAGCCATTCTAAACTTACGCGGCATCAACCACTCGGTGGCAAGGCGCAAGTTTCAAATGGAGACTCTACGGTCTATCTTACAGGGAATTCAGGAGGGGGATTTCCTGGCCTCTCTGGATCTTCGGGAAGCATATCTCCACATCATGATCCATCCGGCACACAGAAGATTTCTCCGGTTTGCGTACAAGGAGAAACATTTCCAGTACAGGGCGCTGCCCTTCGGCCTGTCCTCATCCCCGAGAGTATTTACCAAAGTGTTGGTGGCCCTAATTGCACACCTAAGGTCACAGGGGGTGCACATATTTCCATATCTGGACAATCTGCTTATTGGTACTTACCCAGTCCAGGGCAGCGCAGGATGTGAGAACGACAATAGAATGCCTGGAGGCCCATGGCTTTCTGGTGAACAGAGAAAAGAGCCAGATGGAGGCGGTCCAGAGACTCCAACATCTGGGGAATGTATTGGATACCAAGAATTATCGGGTATTTCTACCCGACAACAGACGTCAGCAGATTCAGGAGTTAGTGAAGTTGGCAACAACCCAAGACCCCGCTGATGTCTTTGGCAAGGTTGCTCGGGCAAATGATTGCCTGCTTAGACTCGGTTCCTTGGGCCAGATTTGACCTCAGAAAGCTGCAGTGTTTCCTCCTTCCATATCAGGAGTTGATAGTGAGGAGGGCCTGCAGGTTTCTGAAGGTGCCCAGGGAGGTGAAAGTCTCCCTGAACTGGTGGCTATCGGAACACCTGATGTTGGGAGTTCCCATAGGGGACGTACGACGGTCGGTGGTGACGACAGATGCGTCCCTGACAGGCTGGGGAGCTCACTGTGGGATTCGTTCTGCTCAGGGGCTATGGTCCACTCAGGAACAGGAGTGCAGCATAAACCTTCTGGAGTTACGAGCGGTCAGATTGGCCCTGGCCCAGTTCAAGGAAGTAGTAGAGGGGACACATGTGCTCATTCGGACGGACAACTTATCGACGAAATCTCACATAAACAAGCAGGGGGGATGCGTTCGCGGAGGCTGTTCACTTGGGCGGAGACACATCTTCTTTCGATCAGGGTGGAATACTTACAGGGGAAACTGAACTCTCAAGCAGATTGGCTGAGTCATCACACCCTAGTACACAGCGAATGGAGCCTCAACAGTCTGGTATTCCAAATGATAGTGTTCCGCTTCGGCCACCCAGAGGTGGACCTGTTTGCATCAGAGGAGAATCACAAGCTGCCTCTTTATGTATCCAGATATTGGACTCAGGGTGCATCAGCATTCGATGCCCTGACAATAACTTGGCCGAGGGTATTGTGTTATGCCTTTCCGCCCACAGCTCTGCTGGGGCAGGTGTTACGGAAGATCAAACAAGAGAGGGCCGAGGTCATTCTGATCGCCCCTCGCTGGCCAAGAAGACCATGGTTCCCAGACCTAGTTCATCTGCAGGTCCAGGATCCGTGGCCGCTTCCTCCTTGGCAGGATCTCCTGACACAGGAGGGCTTTCTTCACCCGGACCCAGCCTGGTTACGACTACATGCTTGGAGGTTGAGCGGAAACGGCTGTTAGGCAAGGGTTATGATGCAGAGGTAGTTAGTACTATGTTGGCAGCCAGACGCCCATCCACCATCCAGCTGTATGAGGTTACGTGGAGGGCTTTTTGTAGATGGTGTCGTACTAAAAGGATCAGGCCTTTACAGGCGTCGGTTGGTTCAGTACTGGCCTTCCTCCAGGCGGGATTGAAGAAAGGATTGTCGGCTAGTACGTTAAAGCGCCATGTGGCGGCTCTAGGATCTATCCTGAAAGGTACTGGAGGTAAGACATTAGCTTTGCACCCACATCTGCGAAGTTTCTTCAAAGGGGTCGTCTCTTTGCGGCCTCCTAATGTTGTCTTGAAAGCTCTCATGAAGTCCCCGTTTGAACCAATTAAGACAGTGGACTTGGATTGGCTTACATGGAAGGTAGCCTTTTTGGTAGCAATCACATCAGCCAGACGGGTTTCTGAGTTGAGCGCTTTGTCAACACGTGAGGAGCTGTGTGTTTTCCAGAAGGATTCAGTCACCTTGAGGTTAGATCCTTCGTTCATTCCCAAGGTAAATTCAGTTTTTCATAGGGCCCAGGAGATTGTATTGCCGTCTTTTTGTCCATGCCCAAGGGAGGAGTTGGAGAAATTGTGGCATATGCTGGATGTCAGGAGGGCTCTGAAGATGTATTTGAAAAGAACTGAGGAGTTTCGGAGGTCAGACGCTTTGTTTGTAGCTTATACAGGACAAAAAAAAGGGATGAAGGTGTCTTCATCCACAATAGCTAGATGGTTAAGGCGTTGTATTGAACAGGCTTATTTGGCAAGCGGGATCGCGGTTCCGGCTGGTATTCAAGCCCATTCAACAAGGAGTGTGTCTACCTCAGCAGTGTTGGGTACAGTGCAGTCGATAGTGGAAATTTACAGAGCGGCTACATGGGCTTCGTCTTCCACCTTCACTAGGCATTACATGATTGATGCCTCTGCCTCCGCGGATGCGGCGTTTGGTAGACGAGTATTGCAACAGGTAGTACAGTAAAAAATAAAAGGAAGAGAGAGAGAGAGTTGCTGAGCATAGTTTCCCACCCTTGGTAGTTGGACCGCTAGGTTAGGTCCCATGGAAGGAGTCCCTCCTCAGGCTGCTGGAAAATGGAACATTGGTACTTACCATGAAGGTTCCTTTTCAGCAGCCTTGGGGAGGGAGTCCTTACCCACCCTAATAATAATAATTTAAAAAAAAGTGGTATAAGTGTTTGGTAGTGTAATGTTGACATGTTGGTTTTTTATGTTTACAATTATTTTTTGTTAGTCTGGAGCTATGTTAATCCATCTCTGGGGAGGTAGGGGTTGGCTCCACTTCCAGGAAGGGGTTGGTTTCTACATTTAAATTTTAGGTGTCCTGCCTGCGATTGGATGGAGGTGGAGCCAATACCCATGGAAGGACTCCCTCCCCAAAGCTGCTGAAAAGGAACCTTCACGGTAAGTACCAATGTTCCATTTACCAATTTCAGTCTTAGTAACTATTGATTTTGAAATATTTACATTTAAAATTATATTTTCTTTTTTTTAAGAGCTTTATTGATTAAAATAACCACAAACAACTAATAACATTATACGATATACAATACAATAAACATAAAAGACAGTATAACACACAAGATATATATCAGAAAACACATATAACACACCAAATGCATCTCTATCATATCTATCAACATAAATAGCATATACTTACAATACATGACTTACAATACACAGCTACAACAACACATTATATGACAATACACACACGACAAATAATAAACGAAACTTCCTGGAGTGGGGGACCGGTCCTAAAATTTTTTTTTTTCTTTTTCAGTGCACTTTTCATTAGAAAGACCTGAAGCTAAGCTTCCTATGAGAGTTAACTTCATTCCCTAAGGTACACTATTGAATTTAAAGAATTAACTTATATTCCAATTCTGTAACAAAAATGGCTTAAACCAGCTATAACCAGTAGACACCTTAGCTTCTAAACTGAGATATTCAACTATTCATTTTAACCTTAATTATCTTTAACCTTATATAATCCATTCATATAATCCCTAAACAGTTTCCAAATCCTCTTGCTTATTTCCACATTATGACCTCTTAGTATAGTAGTGAGCTCATCCATCTGTTCAATTTCACAAAGTCTATTTAGCCAGCGTTCGACCGCTGGGGTTTCTTCCGATTTCCACATACTTGCCAAAACCATCCTGGCCGCAGTTGTCACATGAAATGTTAATTTTCCAAACTTACATTCAAAATCCAGATTTTCACATAAACTCAACAGATAAAACTTTGGGTCCAGGTTAAATTTTAAATGCAAAATTTTTTCAATAATACCATGAATTTTTTTCCAGTATTTCTGTACTTTTTTACAGGACCACCACATATGCATGTAGGTCCCAGTTGTTTTCTTACATCGCCAACATTTATTTGATGTACCTTTATATATTCTGCCAATTTTGGCTGGGGTAAGGTGCCACCTAAATTGCATCTTCACATGGTTTTCCCTGAGGTCACAACAAGGGGAATATCTAACTCTATTTCTCCACAACCTCTCCCATTGATCCAAATTAATATTAAACTTTAAATCTTGGGACCATTTAACCATCAAATCCATGATTAATTCCTCCTCCATTTCACAATTCATAAGATAATCGTAAAACCTCGCTATTTTATGTCTCCTTTCCGAAAATATAATTTCATCAAATTCACTTCTCTCCTTTCTAATACCAATTAATTTTTGATCTGAGAGATACCTCTCTCTCAACTGTCTATGTAGGAGCCAACCACACGTATAACCTTCATCTATTATTTGTTGATGTTTTTTAAAACAGAGATTTCCATCCCGTTTATTCACCTCCAGTAAGTCATCATATATAATCCACTTCCCTTCTTTTATAACTTCCCTTTGATGAAATGCCTCGTGTATTGACACCCACCTAGGTAGTTCCGGGCTAACTCTCTCTTTATACTTTAACCAAACATTAAACAAGGATTTACGAATGAAATGATTCCCGAAATCTTTGTGTACCTTATGCTTTCCATAAAATAAGTAACCGTGCCACCCAAATCTGAGTCCATTGCCTTCAAGTGCTAAGATCCCCTCATTATCCAACAGAAACCATTCTGACATCCAAACAAAACAACAAGCTGCATAATATACTTGTAAATTGGGTAAAGCAAGTCCACCTCTATTAGATTTGTTTTGCAGAAGTTTAAATCTCACTCTGGGCTTTTTCCCGCCCCAAACAAATTTAGAGATTTCTTTGTGCCAGATTTTAAACAATTTAAAGTTGGTGATTGTTGGTAAATTCTGGGGGGGGAAACATAAATTTAGGTAAAATTTTCATCTTTATAACAGAAATTTTCCTCAGCCATGATAATTGTAATTGACTCCATAGTTTTAGGTCTTTAACCACAGCCTTAATAATAATAATAATAAAATTTATTTATACCCCACCCCTCTGCTAAAAACAATCGGGTCAGCTTCCAACAATTAAAACATTATAATAATGACTAAAAACACCACCCACCCCCACCTTCCCACATAAAAAGACATTAAACACAATAAGATTAAAACCTTCTAGCTAAAAAACACATTAAAAACAAATATATACATAATTTTTTAAAAGCCAGGAGACTGAGTTCCTGAGGCCAGGATCTAATCAGGAAAGGCCTGCCTTTGTCAATTCCTCATAATTATTCTTATAAAGGTCCACATTTTTACTGGTCAATGTAACCCCAAGGTATTTTACCTTCTTACAAATCTGGAATCCTGACATTTCTTTAATTTTGGCTTCCTCATATTTAGAAACGTTCATAGGTAATACAGAAGTTTTCTCTTTATTAATTTTTAAGCCAGATACTCTACAAAATTTATTTAAGATATCAACAAGACATTCCATGCTTTCAATAGGGTCTGCTACTGTCACCAAAAGATCATCTGCGTAAGCACGCAGTTTAAATTCATGTCCTTTGCTTTTTATCCCTACAATTTTTTCCTCAGCCCTAATCTTATTATTAAGTATTTCTATTACCATGAGGAACAGTAAAGGGGACAACGGACATCCCTGTCTCGTCCCATTATAAATTCGGATCCTCTCTGTCCTTTCCCCATTGCTTCTTGAACGTCATATATGGCCTTAATCCATTTAATGAAGTTCTTCCCAGCCTCCACCTTTTCCAAAACCAAAAAAAGAAAAGACCAGTCTACTCGAAGTCAATAAAAGTCATAACCAGTTTTTTATCTATTTTTTTTTCATGGATCTCAATCAGATTCAGTACTACCCTCAGATTATCTTTTATTTGTCTCTGTGGTAAAAAACCACATTGGTCTTTGTGAATCCATTCCTTCAGGATATTTTTCAATCTCTCTGCTAGGATGGAGACGAAGGCCTTATAATCTGCGTTCAGCATAGAGATAGGTCTATAATTGCTGATGTCTTGTGTGTCTTTATTTTCTTTTGGTAATAACACTATGTTTGCATGTGCCCATGTTAGCGGATACTTCCTCTCAAGTATTTCATTCATCACTTCACTCAAGACAGGAGCTACCTGCCCCGCAAACTTTTTATAAAACTCCGCAGGAAAGCCATCTGGTCCCGATGCCTTACCCGGTCTAATTCTTTTAATCGCCTCTAAAACTTCCTGGGTAGTTATAGATTTATTTAACTGCTCTTTCTGAGTCGCATTAAAAGTAGTTACATTACAGCTCTCCAGATATTCAAATATAGCTTCATTAGATATCTCCCTCTCTTTTTTATACAACACTTTATAAAAATCATAAACAATTTTTTTCACCTGGTCTTGTTCAGTATATTTCTTTCCCTGATCTCTTAGACCAACAATTTGTCTTCTTGTTCTTTCTTTTCTCAATTGATGAGCCAACCATTTGCCAGGTTTATTACTTCCTTCAAAAAATTTTTGTTTCATAAACTTGAGTTCCTTTTGTCTCTCTTCTGTGAGCTGTGCTGCTATCTGTACCTGTAGATCCTTAATTTCTACTTCTATATTGCACTTATTAGGGTGTTGTTTTAATAGCTTTTCTCTCTCTTTTAAAGTTTCTTGCAATACCTTCAAAGTTTGCTTCCTCAACTTTTTAAGATAACTACTTCTTTCCAGGAAAAAGCCTCTCAAAACTGCTTTAGCTGCTTCCCATATAATAGTTACAGAAGTATCTTTATCTTGATTTTCATTAAAGTAGTTTTGTAAACATGTTAAAGCATCTTTAAAGATTTTATCTTTAGTAGATTGTTGTTTAACCACCAACAGTATTCTTTAGGTCTTTGTTTTATTTCAAGGGAAATTAAACGATGGTCTGATATTACTCTAGGGCTTATTCTTACATTCGTTGCCAAGTGAGAGATATTTTTAGACACAAGTATCATGTCTATCCTTGCCCAGGAGGAATGTCTATCCGAGTAAAAAGAAAATTCCTTCCTACCAGGATTTAATTCTCTCCATATATCCAATAGTTCCAATCTATCCATGATAGCAAAAAATTTAAGGGGCAATTTACTCTGGTTATTCCTAAATTTTTTTGTTGAAAATCTATCTAATTGGGGATTAATAACCCCATTATAATCTCCCATGAATATACAAGAGTCGAAAGACAGATTTTCAACTTTATTCAATAGTTTTCCATAAAATTTCCCTTGTTTAACTAGGGGACCATAGACACCCAGCACAAGGACTTTTTTCCCTTCTAAAACCATTTGCAGACCAATATAATGTCCTCTGTTATCATTCAGGACTTCTTCCACATCATAAGATTCTTTAACATAAATAGCCACACCCTTCTGGTTTTTTCCTGCAGCCAAAACAAATAATTTACCAAGCTTCCGGTTTTGCGATAGCTTTACATAGTCTTTTCTAATTCGATGTTCTTGTAAACACACAAATTCTGCTTTGATCTTTTTTAAATACTGAAAAACTCTTCCTCTTTTTGCACAACCATTCAATCCTTTCACATTTAACGAAACAATTTTCAGATTATTCACACTTCTTAAATTGTCATTTATATTATTAGACATTTCAAACCCAATAAATCTACCTAAACTGCAAACGTCTTATAAAAGTCCTAGTTCGGTAGGTTTCTTATTTCTCCTTATAGTTGTATTTCTTTCTCTTCTGCGTCAATACCCAATTTTCCATTATCTTCACCTTCTCCTTCACCTTCACTATCTGGGTCTATATCTAAACAGTTTTCAGAATTAGATTGTATACTTTCTGAATCTGTCTGATTCCTGACCTTCTTCGTCCTCACTGCCTCCCCTTCCTTATCCAGATTTGACAAAGAGCTCTCTTTCCCTTCCTGGTACGTTTTTTTTATCTCCTTTAGTTTCAACCCCATTAATCCTCAATCCCTTTTCTTCCCTTTCTTCATCTTTTTGATCTCTTCTTTTTAGGAATTTAAGAAAATCCTTGGCCTCCTGTATCGTTCTAATTTCAATCTTTTTCTTTTGGAACCACACAATAAGTCCTTAGGGAACTAGCCACCTATAAACCACTTGTCTTTCCCTAAGAGTAGATGTTAAAAGCTTATATTCCCGCCTCCTCTTCAGGATAGCTGAAGGTATATCCTTATACAAAGATAAATCCTTACCATCCCACTGTAATGGTGTATCCCTGTACTTCTGTAATAGGGAGTCTCTCATATTTTTCCGGACGAAAACAACCATAACATCTCTAGGCACCTGTTTTTGCTTTGCCACAAATGAATTCAATCTATACAGATTATCAATTTCCAACACACACAATTCTGGGGCAATCTCCATATACTCTCCTATTATTCAGGATACCTTTTCTAATAAATTCTCCCTTCCTTGCTCAGGAATTCCTCTTATCTTCACTGCCTTTTCCCTGGCCCGTAGATCTTTCATTATACCTTCATCAATAATTTCTTTCTGTTTCTGTCTAATTTCATTTAAATTACTTTCAAAAGATTCATGTTTAGTTTCAATCCTTTCCATCTTCTTTTTGATCTTATTCATTTCTATTGAAACCTTATCGAGGGAACCACTCACTCCCTTTAAATCCTCTCTGAGCTCTTTCTTCAATTCCCCCCTTAAATCAACCATTTCCTGCCTTAGATCTTGAATTTCTTTCCCAAGTTCTGATCTAATTTTCCTGATCTCCTCAAGAATCTGGATGTTGCTATCCATTGTTTTGATTTGCTCCACTGATGTTCTATGAACATTTAAGGCTTGCAACTGTGCCTGAGTTTACGCCATCGTTTTTCCGGTGGCCATTTATTTTCAAAACCAAAGAGAATAAAACAAATTATGTTATTATATTGGTTAAACCATATACTAATAACAGTGATGTATAAATCAGAAACGAAAGCCCAATTATAAAGCAGAGCAAATCTATGGACAAGGAAATATATTCTAATTTCCAACCAAATATATTAGCCCTAGATTGCTTTAAATTAAAAGCTTAGTATCAAAATAATACAAATGTCTTTAGAACAGCCTAAAAAAAAAATTACCTAACTAATCCAGATAGCAAAAGAAATACCACAGCGCAACATGTAGAAAAGAGGAAAAAAGACAAAAAAAGCCACTCCAAATCTAATATACTATGGCTTGAGAGCAGTCTTCAGCGTTCACACATCCAATCCGGCGCCTCCGGGTCCCTGTCACCACTTCTGTCTATGAGCTTCGGCAGCTCCGACCGGGGCGTGTATCCTTCTCCCTAATTCAAAACCCAGACTTTCTCCATCTCAGTTTCAGCCACCACCACAGATTACAGCCAAATTGCAGCCAGCAGCAAACAGCAGATCACAAGCAACAAGCAGCAGGCAGACAGTAAGCAGCCAGCTCAGATCACCTCTCCTTTAAACAGCTGCTGCTCCTTAATTCTTCCCCAGCAGTACTCTAATGCTCTGGTCTGCTTTGCTTCCTTGACAGCGAACAGCTACAGCTGAGGTATTCAAACCACCATTCCCAGCAGTCTCTTCAGCTTCACTTCTTACTTCCTGGACCGCCTCACACAAAAAGGAAAAGGGAAAAAAACCTTTCAGCTCTTACTCCCGGGAAACACTGAGAAGTGTAATGCTTCCTTTAAGGTAAGAGAGCTGAACCATCTCAAAGAAGAGAGGGAAAAAAATATTCCTTAGCTCTACTCAGGTGTCGCTAATTACTGATAGAGTTCCACCAAACTTATGAAAAATCTTTTCTTAAATTGATCTTCTCTTCTAAACCTTGTCTTTTATCCAAAAAAGAAACAGTCCAAACCTAGAAAATCAATACGTCCACAAGATACCCAAAATAAGAGGATATATATCCTATTTGAAGGGGTGTAACACCAATTGAAAAGTGCATTACCCTACACCGATGTCCAAACTCCCGTAGTAATATAAATGAATAAAAATTCACCTCAACACATTTAACTTTAAAAAGTTGGCGGTGTCCCTCAGCCCCATAAACAGGGGAAAGCCAAAAGGTGGACGTGGTAACCGTTGCTACCTGCGGATTTATAGGTCTTCTTTTCTTCTTCTTTTCCCTCCTCGACTCTCCTGGAGTTGGCTACTCACCCTCCGAGACCCCCTTACCAGGGGGACTATTTTCGGTTTTTTGATATCATTTAAAACCTCCTCCACCTTTGGCAAGACGGTTCCCTCTGGAGACAATGAGGAACACGTCTCACCAGTTCACCATTCCAACCGGAAGTTGTCATATTGCTTCTCGGCCTTTTGGCTAAGATCAAGTGCAGTATCTGTTCTTATTAGTTTAATCTTATCTGCATCCCTATGGATCCAGAAAAAGCCTCTGCTTTAAGCGGGGGCATTGCGGGAGATCCAGGAGAAGCTTCAGAGGAGACCAGCAGTCGCATACCATGTGAGTCCAGCGCATCTAGCGCTCCCCTCCTCCCCACTAAGCCTGCGTCCACAAAGCTTTCGCGAAAGAGGGCCTCATCTCAGAGGAAAGCAGCTCAAGACCACACTCCCCCAGAACTTTCCCAGATGGTATCAGAGGGAAGTGGGCTCCTTACTCAACCCCTTTCACTTAAGGAAGCCCAGTCTCTCACTTCACATAAGGAAACTCAGAGGGGGAAGAAAGCCAAGCCTTCAAAGAGTAAAGAGGGTGTGGCTGGCCAAAAACGCCGAGGAGCGGATAGGCCCCAGCAGGCGACCACAGAGACAGGAGGCAGGAGCAGTGATTTACCACCTGGCCAGGAAGATAAGGAAGCACTCCCTATGGAGATTGTGCTTGAATATCCACTGGATAACTTTGTTTGCCCAGTTTGCAAAGAGCTGAAGAAACAATATGCCAAGCACAGCTCTTTGGTCACTCACATCAGCCGGTACCACGCACCGGTCTGCTACCTGTGCAAACACTGCTCTGTGAAAGTTAAGGCACTGTCTGACATTAAAAAACACCAAAAAGTAGGCTGCAGCTTGGCACCAATGGAGGCTTTGCCTAGTAGCTTAACACCAGCTGAGGCTGCAGTCAAGGAACAACAGAATCCTCCCAGTGGTTACAGTGGCCACCCTGCACCTTTGGGAGGCAATTGGGCAGACGCCCTGCCGGATGAACAACTAGGGGCACACCTGCTTGAAAAGCAAACAAATGCGGTGAAACCCACTGCTTCAATTAAGCAGAAGCCACCTGCACCTTCTACTACCACCTATGCTGCTTCCTCGAGAAACAGAAATACCACTCAAGGTGCCCAGACAACTTCTGCTGAGGATAATGACCCAGATACCACTGAGCCCTCTTCACAGCAAAAAATTCGAAAACCAACTGGCTGGCAATCAAACTGGCTGGCCAAGCTATGTGAGGTTACAACTTTCGTGGATCTGGAAAACATAGTTAGCTCTCTGACCGCTGAGCTTTCCAGAGAAGCCAGACCAACCAGTAAAAGAGCTGCTGGACTTAATCAGGTGGTCTCTAGAGTGGCAAGACATCCTTTAAAACAACATCCTAAGGATAGGAGAAGAAATGCAACAGCCCCCTACGACCCTCGGGCTGCATCGCGCATACAAAAACTCTATCGCGCAAACAGAGCAAGAGCTACAAGGGAAATCTTCGATGGACCCTCCCCTTTCTGCACCATCCCTAGCGATCAGCTATACCAGCATTTTAAATCTGTCGTCGACAGGGATGAGGAAAGGAGAGTTTCTCGCCCGCTGATCTCCTGGAGCTCCCAAGAGCCAGTGAGGAATTGAACACCATGCTCTTAAGGGACTTTACTCCCCAGAAAGTCGAGGCAAGACTATTGAGGGCCAAGAACACAGCTCCAGGCAAGGATCGCATCCGATATAATCTGTTAAAGAAGTATGATCCTGGCTGCTTGGTTCTAACAGAAATATTCAGTCATACCAAGCAGTTCTGTCGTATGCCGACCGCCTGGAAAACAGCCATGATCGTCCTTATTCATAAGAAGGATGATCCTGTGGACCCTAATAACTGGCGTCCAATTTCCCTTTGCAGCACCATTTACAAAATATATGCAAGTTGCATTGCCGCCAGAGTCACGGACTGGGCCATTACAGGCCACATAGTCAGTCCTCAACAGAAGGGATTTATGTCATCTGAGGGCTGCTATGAGCATAATTTCTTAATTCAAACAGTCCTTGATACTGTTCGTCGTACCAGGTGACAATGTGCTGTGGCTTGGCTTGACATCAGCAATGCTTTTGCCTCTGTTCCTCACTACCACATCCTGGAAACCTTAGCTGAACTGGGCATGCCTTCAGCATTTCTTGACATTCTCCGCGGACTGTACGACAACTGTAGTACCACAGTACGGGCTGCGGAAGGCGAGACTGCAGAAATCCGGGTCCATTGCGGGGTAAAACAGGGTTGTCCACTCAGCCCAATTATCTTTAACCTCGCTATGGAGCCCCTCCTCCGTTACATTGTCAATGGCCCCGGAGGTTTCAATTTGTATGGAAATAAGGTGAGCATCCTAGCCTATGCTGACAACCTGGTTCTGGTAGCTGAGAAGCCCGAAGAGCTCCAACATATGCTAAATGCGACCGCACACGTTGCGGATTGGATGGGCCTGCAGTTTAACTCCAAAAAATGTGCAACACTGCATGTTAATGGCAGCCTGAAAGATCGGGTTCTACCAACTCCCTTTACCATCCAAGGGAAACCCATGGTCCATCTTAAAGAAGGAGATACCTATCAAGATCTAGGCACTCCAACGGGTTTCAGAAGCTGCCAGACACCTGAGGCTACACTCACGCCATTGCGACGGATGCCAAGAAACTGGACGAGTCTCTTTTAGCTCCATGGCAAAAGATTGATGCTCTTAGATCATTCCTCCTCCCAGGGATCGACTTTGCCCTTCGGGGATCATCGGTCCAGAAAACAGCATTGAGCAGAGTCGACTGAGCAATTATTGCCTTACTTAAAAAGTGGCTCAACCTTCCCAAACGAGCCACGAATGACATTCTGCATATTGCTCAGCGACGTGGAGGAATAGGAATTCCAAAGCTTGGAGACTCGGGGGATGCTGCAACCATCATTCACGCGTTCCGTCTTCTCACTTGCCCTGACAGGACTGTAAAATCTGTTGCGCTTGGTTCCCTTAAGGAAGTTGTCCAAAAGCGTATCGCAAGGATTCCAACTGACAGCGACCTGGCAACATACCTCAGTGGGTCACTGGAGAACGAATTTGGACGCGATGGCGGTGACTTCTCCTCCCTCTTCACTCGTACCCGGAACGCAACCCGTCGTCTTAACAAATTTATTGGTACCAATGGGCTTGGGTTCCTGAAGAGGGTCCGCAGCTCACCGCCACTAAAGGGAACCTCCCAGTGATGCAAGTGTTCTCCCACAAAACAAGGCACCAGTTAGAACATTCATTAAAAGAAATTTTAAGGGAGAAGCACACCACTGCTCTCTTGAGTAAACCTGATCAGGGCAAGGTTTTTGAGGTGACCTCACAATGGGACTCAAGTAACCAGTTCATACCGCGTGGAGACTATACCCGCTTCGCCGATTGGCGATTTATCCATCGAGCTCGCCTGAACGTGGTACCCCTCAACGGTGCTGTGAAATCTGGCAACCATGACAAACGTTGCTGTCGTTGTGGTCACCTGAACGAGACACTACCACATGTGCTCTGTAACTGTCCCCCATACTCTACAGCTTGGAAACATCAACACAACGCAGTGATGAATCGACTGGCTAAAGCCATCCCAGCCACAATGGGCACCATTACACTAAATCGAACTGTGCCTGAGACTGGTAGCCAGCTGAGACCAGACATCGTCATCACTGACAGAGACCAGAAGAAGATCATCATTGTAGATATTACAATCCCCTTTGAGAATAAGAAAACAGCCATGAGGGAGGCCAGAGAACGTAAACATCAAAAATATGCCCCTCTGGCTGATGTTTTGAGAAAAAGGGGGTATGAGGTCTCTGTCCATGCGTTACTTGTTGGGGCCCTGGGTGGCTGGGATGAGCCAATGCTGAGAGTTTGTGGGGTGGGAAGGCGCTATGCCAAACTTGTGCGCAGACTAATGGTATCAGATACCATTAGATGGTCCCGAGACATTTACATCGAGCACATCTCGGGTCACCATCAATACGAGGAGTTAGTTTCTGCCCTTGCAGAGAGGGGTTGAAGGAGAAAATGATTCTATGTAACTTTCCTATATTAGAAAGTACCTATACTGTATGATATGCATTATCTGCTAGATATATAGATATATATGTTAGTGGTCACATTGTGATTTAAATGTAAAATATTATCGGTCTCCTTTTAGTATGTGCTGTTTTTTAAAAGTTATTTTAATATTCTTGACTTATATTAGGAATGAGATTTGCTTGTATGTATTGATTATATTGTTTAGTATTCTATTGTAATTTTTTTTCTCTGCAATTGCATTCTGTTTTTATCTTCACTCCTTGAATATGTTTTCTTCTCTAATTCTGTTATTCAATATTTCCAAAGTTGCAATAAAAAGTAGTGATGACAGGAGACATCCCTGTCTTGTACCCCTTTGAATGTACAGTATCTTGTCTTCTTCCCATTAATTATTATCTTTGCTTTTTGTTCTTCATATATCGCCTTTATCCAGGTCAAGATATTTATTCCCAGAACTATCCTTTCTACCTTTTTGATCATAAACTCCCAACTAACATAACAAATGCTTTTTCAGCATCTAAAAAAATAATCGTCAATTGTTTATCCAGCCTCTTTTCATATACTTCTATAATATCTATTAATGTTCTTGTATTATCTTTTAAATGACTGTTCAGCAAAAAGCCTCTTTGATCATCATGAATCCAGACTTTTAAAATTTTCTTTAGTCTTTCAGCGATTATACTAGCAAAAATTTTGTAATCAACGTTTATAGAGATATAGGTCTGTAATGTTTTGTTTCTAATATTCCTTTACTTTCTTCTGGTATTAACGCAATATTAGCCTCTTTCCATGATGCTGGTAAATTTCCTGTTATGATTCCATTCATTGTTTGTTGTAAAGGTGTTGCTAAATAATCCTGTAATTTTTTATAGTAAATTGGGGTTATACCATCTTGACTTGGGGATTTTCCTAATTTACTTCTTTTAATGACATCTAGTACTTCCATTAATGTTATTTTTTTATTCAGCTCTTCTCCTCCTGTTGTTGTTCTATTCTTGTTATTTTTTGCTTATCCGAGAAGTTTTTAAACTTTTCTATTTGAATCTGTTTATGTTTATATATTTCTATATAGAATTTGTGAAAGCAGTTTTTAATTTCTTTTTGATCAGTCAGAGTTTGTTTACCTTGTTTGATCAAGTTTATTTATCTTTTATCCCTTTCTTTCCTTAGTCTTACTGTGAGCCACTTTCCAGATTTATTTGCATTCTCAAAATATTTTTGTTTTGCAAACTTTATTTTCTTTTCTACTTCTTCCATAAGCAGAATAGATATTAAATGCTGTGCTTTTGCTTCCTTCAATGAGGGATTTTCCTTTAGAAGTTGTTCATTCTTTTTTTGTAAAGTTGTTATTTTTTTCTTCCTTTCCTTCATCATCTCATGTTTTTGTTGTATGAAAAAACCCTCATATAGGTTTTCCCACGCTCTATCAATTCTTACTCCTTTATTTAACTTTTCTTCAAAAAGTAATTTCAATGCCTCTTTAGCTTTTTCCAAAATCTTTTCATTTTTAATAATGCATCATCTAAACACTAGTTAAATTCTTTCTTTAAACCTTTAAGTGACAACAGGATTATGATCTGACATAATTCTAGGTAAAATTTCTGTTTTTTGTATTTTCAATGATTGAGTTTGTAGTTAAAATCAGATCTACCCTGGATGGTGAATTGTGCCTATCTGAATAGAATGTAAAATCTTTTGTTATACTGTTTTTCAATCTCCAAATATCTTCTAATTTCAATGCATCTTTCATTTCAAAGAAAGCTTTAGGGAGTTTCCCTTGATTGATCACTTTCTTTTTTGTTGTCTTTCTAAAACAGAATCTAAAACACCATTCCAATCTCCCATCATCACAATATTTTCTGTTGTATATTCCACTAATTTCCCCCATAATCTTTCATAAAACTGTTTTTTTTTCTGCAACAGTGCATACACTCCTGTAACTACCGTATATTCCGGTGTATAAGACCACCACCACCCCCAATTTCCAGCCAAAAATCTAGGCTTAGGCATATATTCGCCAGATAAGACCACCACCACCCCAATTTGGCTGGCTGGGGGAGCCTTGCCAGCTGATCCTCTTTGTTTCCCACCTCATGAGGATCTCCTCGTGAGTTGGGAAAGCAAACAGGATCAGCTGGCAGGGCAACATTCGCCCCTTTCTTCAACCTTCCAGTCAAACTGGACTCGAAGGTGGAGGAAAGGGGCGAAAATGCCCAGTTTGCCTCAGCAGCCCCCTTCCCTCTGTCTTGGCTCTTCCGAAGGGGACCAAGGCGGGGGAAGCGGGGGCAGCCGCGGCAAACCCCTAGATTCGCCCCCTCTCGCCCCGTTTGGCTCCATAGGGAGAAGGAGCAAAGCAGCCCAGTTTAACTCGGTAGCCCTGATCCCTTCTTCTGAGTTGCCTTCGCAGGCAGCCCAGAAGAAGGCATCGGGGCTACAGAGTTAAAGCCCTGGCTTTGCTCTTTCTCCTCACCTTTGAGGAATCAGGGCTACCGAGTTAAATTGGGCTGCTTTGCTCCTTCTCCCCACCTTCCTCGAAGGTGGGGAGAAAGAGCAAAGCCAGGGCTTTAACTCTGTAGCCCCGATGCCTTCTTCTGGGCTGCCTGCGAAGGCAACTCAGAACGAGGGATCAGGGCTACCGAGTTAAACTGGGCTGCTTTTTTTGATTCTCTCTTTATATCTTGTTTAATTTCATTCCTTATCTGAATTAGTTCTTGCTTCATCTCCTGTCTTTCCTGTTTTACTTCCATTCTTAATTTCCTTATCTTCTCCAGTATAGCTAAATTTGTATCTGGTATTTTTTGTTGTTCTACCGATCCTGTCCCTCTCTCCTCTCCTCTGTAAAGCAGCCTGTGCCTTAGCTGCCTGATTCCTTACCCCAGAAGCCATTTTACCTTCTCTATATATATTATTTTATAAACTGTATGTACTATTCCAATACCTTTATATTGTTTAGTTTCATGGTTCCTATTATTCCCGTGGAGCCTTGTCATTGTATATATACCAGCCACTTAGTTCTTCTGATCTTTAGACCTAGCTTTCACAATTTGATTTACATTGTATTTCTCACAATTTTTGAAATACGTACAATCTCTTTGTCTTTTTTCAAGCAAATACCAAAGTAAATAGCAAAGTTAACATTTAAACAATATTTTTTATCAAAACTCTTCTATAATGAGTTATGATATACAGTATATTTATTCCTCTACAAGTATATTCTTTAAACCAAACTTTAATTTTTCAAATTTGATTTCAAATTATAATTTCAAATATTTTACTTCGAATTTCAATTTCAAATGTCTACAATATAATCAAATATTTTTCTATTTTTGTTATTTATTTCAATTTTCATTAAATTATTCCCCTCTATTAAATTCTACTAATTTCATTCCAATCATCAATGGTTTCTTATTTTAACCATTTATAATTAATTGTTTTAATCAATTAATCCAATTAATCCCACAAGTAACTGGTCCACTATTAAGCCAATACCCACTTTCATAAATCCCAGATAATCAATTGATTGTAAGCTCGACTTCTTCTCTTCCTCTACACGTAATCTTACAAGTTATTACTGTTTCTTATTCATTCAAAGTAACTTTAACAATACTTTAGCAACTCACCATTCCTTACTTCATATCTCTTAAATGGTCTCTTAATAGAAAACCAATATCTCTTAAATGTTTCTTCTATAAGCCTATATATATATATATATATATATATATATACACACACACACATATAAGTTCTTTAAGAGACTTCTTTTTTCCCACTCACTAATCAGCTTCTTTTTTTCTTTTTCTTTCTTCTCACTTTTTGCAGTTTTCTGTTCTTTTGTTGCTCTTTTATACCTTAGGACCCACTGCCAGTTTATTTTCTGTCCTTCTGTTGCTCTTTCATGCTGTGAAACCCAACTGTCTATCACTCGCAACCTCTTATTTTCTGTTTTTTTTTTATTGCTCTTTCTTGCTGTAGAAGCTGCCCAGAGTCTACCATTCACAGTCTCTTCCACCGTACTTCTATACTTTCATAACTCTGTTGCCTCTGTTTTCCACTAAGCATGCACCTTTCCCATTCTGTTTTTCTCCTCCTTCCTTCCGTGGTTTCTACAATGTCCAGTCAGTCTCCTTTATCTTTTTATTCCATATGGCCAGACTTCAATTATATACAAAATAAATCTGTTCTGCTTCTTTTCAGCTTTCCTTTTTACTTCTTTCTTTCTCTCTTTCCCCTTCTTCAATGCCACTTCAACTCTATCTTCTCCTGCCCCTATCCATGCCTCCTCTGTCTCCTCTAAGGTAAGTGCTTCTCTCCTCTCTGAACTTCATAGTTAGTTTATCTTCCAATGTTTCAAGTGCTAATGTGACTTTTTATTGCAACAGGAAGAAATGTATGATACTACACTTAGGCAGAAAAAATGAAAAGCATTAATAGGAGTATAGTGTCTAGATCAAGGGAAGCAATAGTGCCACTGTATTCTGCTTTGGTCAAACCTCACCTGGAATACTGTGTCCAGTTCTGGGCACCACAATTCAGGGAGGATATTGAGAAGCTGGAACGTGTCCAGAGGAGGGCGACCAGGATGGTGGGAAGCCATTATGCCCTATGCCCATTATGGGTCTGGAAGCCATTATGCCCTATGAGGAATGGTTTAGGGAGCTGGGCATGTTTAGTCTGGAGAAGAGAAGGTTAAGAGGTGACATGAGAGCCATGTTTAAATATTTGAAGGGATGTCATACTGAGGATGGAGCAAATTTGTTTTCCACTGCTCTAGAGACGGAGCAATGGACTCAAACTACAGGAAAAGAGATTCTACCTAAACATTAGGAAGAACTTCCTGACAATAAGAATTGTTTGGCAGTGGAATGCATTGCCTCAGAGTATGGTGGAGTCTCCTTCTTTGGAGGTTTTTTAAACAAAGGCTAGATTACCTGTTGTGTGTGCTTCAATTGGGTATTCCTACATGGCATGGGGTTAGATTAGATGGCCCCTGTGGTTTCTTCCAGCTCTATGATTCTATCTATCTATTCATCCATCCATACACACATATACAGACACACACACTGAGTCAAGACACAGTGGAAAAGAAGCAATCTTCTAAAGGAAATCTTTATTCTAAGCAAGTAATCTTACATTAGCAAAAAAGTATCTTGTACATGAAGGCACCCTCTTTCAGGGCTTACCTAAGAATCTTAATATATAATGCTCTTGGGTATGTTGCCATTTCCAGTGTGCTGACTGGCTGCTTAGGAAACTTACCAACCAATCAAAACTCTCTGTTGGGCAGCCAATCTGCACACTGGGGAACATGTGGAAGCTTAAGTTCTTTCTAAACATGGCGGCGGCAGAGGAGCTCTCCATTGTTGCATGCATGGTGGATGTGGATATGAGTAGCATGGACGTGGGGGCCATGTGTGTGGCGGGCATGCAGTGTGGGGGGGTGCACTTGTGGCAGTGTGCATGGGCATGCATGTGGCAGTGTGTGGGGTGCACATGTGGCATGGGGGCATGTCTGGCAGTGTGGGGGCATGCATCTGGTGGTGTGGGGTGGTCCAAGGTGTGGGGCACGTTTAGTGGCATGGGGAGTGTGCATGTGGCAATGTGGGGGCTGCATATTTGGTGCCATGGGGGGGCGCGTATGTGGCGACATGGGGTGAGTGCATCTGGTGGCATGGGGTATGTGGCGGCAGCACGGGGGCTGTGCATTTGGCAGTGTGGGGACACGTTTGGTAGCATGGGGGTGTGTGGCAGCATGGGGGTGCATGTGATGACATGGGGGCACACGTGTGGCATCATGGGTGTGTGTGTGGTGGCATGGGGGCACACATGGGAGGTGTGGGGGGCACATGTGGCAACATGGAGGGTGCGTGGTGGCAGCATGGGGGTTGTGTTTGGTGGCATGGGGGCATGCAGCAGCAGTGTGGTGCATGCGTGTGGCAGTGTGGGGGTATGCATCTGGTGTTTTATATGTATAGATAATGGTGTATGTTACGCCGATTATAGCTAGTAGTTACAAAAATAGTCTAAGGGCTCATCTACATTGTCAGGAAAACCTCACTTAGTTTTGGGTTTCCCTGGTCCGCAGTGATGACAGGCTTGTCTACATGAAATTCACCATGGTCTGATAAGCGCAGTATGCGTGGCCACTCCAGTTCCCCCCTCCATACATGTATGCATGTATGTCTTTTCCCATGGCTCAGAGGGGCTTTGGACATCCCGTTAAGCAGAGGTATGCACAGCTAACAACAACTGCCAGGCACGCAAAAAAAAGAGGAACTGCTAAAATGGGAAATTGAAACAGGGACAGAGGCATTTCCTGGTGGGAAAGGTCAACTGCTCTCCTGACCCAGTGTGCCTCCTCCCAACCGCTTCCCCCGTCTCACACTGATGTCGCAATGGAACACAGGCCACAAACACACATGAATATCTGGAGTTTCTGTTCAAATCTGGAGTAAATCCCTGCTTTTTTGATGCAGATTAAAGGCCCAAAATACTGAAAAGTCCTGGATTTGAGCCGTATGCTGTCTGGACAGCTTGAGGATAAAACAAGGTGAGGTTGTTTTATTTGGCCAGTGTAGACAAGCCTGAACTCATATTTAGCTGAGGTTTAGAAAGGAAGAATAAGCTCTAATGTGACTAGTTAAGCATTCCTATTCTACTCACAATGCTGTTGGTATTTTGGGTCTTTGGATGTTCAGGGGAAGCTGGGAGTGTTGGACCCCTTGTCCAACCCATGACCAAGTTTCCCTAAGGGTGGCAAAGCAAGCAGTACCTTCCCCTCTCTTTCAGTCCCAATGTCTAAAAATAAAATAAACCTTTTTTGCACTTTGTGGTGCTGTATTTCTGTAACTTTTCATCTTGGAAGCCTCTTGAAGCTTCTCATAAGCTGATAATACCCAGTGGGCAATTGTCTCCTGCAATCTCTGTTACTCATGTGATGCTGACCCTAATTAATAATAACCTAACTAATCTTCTAATTACCCCTCTGTTTATCTGGAGGGGAGCCCATTCCCCTCAGCTGTGGGCCAAATACACTGGCTTACCCCCATTCCAGAGCTCTGCAGTCCTTCAGGCTCACCCCTGAATTCTGGGATTTGGAGTGGAATTCATGGAGGACCCTGACATGAGGCTGCCTCTGGCTTGTTTCCCTAGTCTAGGCCTCTGGAGGTTTTGGAGAGGGGCCAGCCCAGCTTGTTGGCCTGGGAACACTGCTCTCCACCACGGCTCAAGGTCAAATCTTCCAGGTGCAAGCCAGACCATTCCTCCTCCCTAAATGCCATTCTCACACTGTGGGGGTTTATCTGGGGGTTTGTTCTAGCTGTATTCAGTTTCGGCTTTGTTCCATGTTCCTGACACACGATTCCTTGCCAATAAAGAATTTTATTGAGTGAATGCGAGCGTGTGTGCTTGGTATATCACAGACAGGGCTTTTACCCCGATCTTCCTCCGGGCAGTCCTTATGACTCCCAGGGGCTGGAATGGGGGCAAGCTGAGATGTTGTTGTTGTTGTTGTTGTTCTATCTTTGTTTCATCATCCAGACCCGGGACCTGCACCCCGTCCTATCCTGGTCGACAAATATCAGCATTTTGAAATTTCTGAAGTGTTGGACTCAATTTGGGACTCAAAGATTAAGCGATATAAGAAAATACCCAGTTTAATCTGGTACTGCCACATCAGGCCCTGAGTACCCATGGGAGACAGTTCCAGAATGCCACCCCTCACTGCCGCTGACCGTTCCCTGGCTCTCCCAGAAGCCAGGCAGGGGTCCCTCAGCACGTGTTACAGGTCCCATTCTTGGCTTCCACGTCAGCAGGGAAAATGACTGTGGTGGTGGCTGCAGTGAGAGACCAGCATTCCGTTTGGATGCTGGCCCATTTTCTCCAGGTAACAGGGGAAGAATGGGCCAGACCCAGAGTCAGGATACACTGGCAGGCAGCTGGCATATCCTGGCTAGTTTAGATAAGCCATGTGTTGCCCAAATAATGGGAGAGCCTATTATTGTAAACATGATTCTCAGGAAGCAAAAGTCTGTGCTCTCACTGTATTTTTAGGAAAACCCAGTATGGATGGACTCAAATGTAGGGATGTTAGATCAAGAGACTCCCTACCACCCCCAATATGGGAGCATCCTGCATGCACCACAGGATGAATAGCATGCAGTTTTTCAGGGCTCAGACAGAGTGGCATCCCACAGTTTAGGAGCCAGAGTGCAATTGGTGTCTTATGCTGTCATGATGGCCTACCCAACCATCATAGAGTTCATCTCCAAACCTATTTCACAGCAGTGGAATTCCAGTCCCTGGGTTCCATATCATCAGGTATGGCTAAGGGGATGGAAACCTCATTTCCTAAACATGACATCACATCACCTGACTGGAGAGCCAATCAGAAGATAGCAATGCAAACTCAATCACAGAAGACCACACAAAAATTAAAAAGTTCTGACCTCCCTTTGTTCTGAGAGACTACATGCTCAAGACTCTGGCTTAGCCATCTGCATGCGGGCAGATGGAGAGAACCTGATGGAGTAGCCAACAAAATGCAAAACTGTGATATCAGAGGTTGGGGGAGCCAATCTCTCTCAAGGGCTGATAACATCAAAAAGCCCTAAAATGATAACTAGAACCTTTAAGGGGGAGGTTTCTATCCAAAAGGACTCTGAATTCCATCTACAGAGACTGCTGGCATGATACCAGACTTGTGAGTTACCTTTTTATTCTTAGCCTAGGAACTGTGTAGCTAGTTGTGTTAGTTTTTATGATTTTATTTTAGTGCCCTGTAGAACCATAGAATCATAGAGTTGGAAGAGACTACAAGGGCCATCCAGTCCAACCCCCTGCCATGCAGGAATTGACAATCAAATCATTCCCAACAGATGGTCATCCAGCCTCTGCTTAAAAACCTCCAGAAAAGGAGACTCCACCACACTACGAGGCAGCAGCGTATTCCACTGCCAAATAGCTCTTACTATCAGGAAGTTCTTCCTAGTGGAATCTCTTTTCCTGTTGTTTGAGTCCATTGCTCCATGTCCTAGTCTCTAGAGCAGTAGAAAACAAGCTTGCTCCATCCTCAGTGTGACATCCCTTCAAATATTTAAACATGGCTATCATGTCTCCTCTTAACCTTCTCTTCTCCAGGCTAAATATACCCAGTTTCCCAAGCCACTCCTCATAGGGCCAGTTCTTCCCTACTCCCACCATATACCGTCTAAGCAGACAGACACAATCATGCTGGCCACAAGCTAGCAAAAGCTCAGAAACCACCATAAGTGTTCCAAGAACCTGGCCAGCTTGGTGCCTGTGCTTCCCTCCCACTCTCAGGGCTTTCAATTCCCAGTCCCTCCCACCAAGCCATCTCTCAGGTCTCTCACTGTATGTACTGAATGTATGACTCTGTAAATCCTAAGCTGAAAACCTGGTGGGGTAGGTTGCTTCCCCAAGTAGCATAAACGTTTTGAATTAAGTAAAGCTCATCTTCTTTATAACTTGCCTCATGTGTCTTCTTGATCACCTATCTAACTCATCTGGGAAAGAGGAGAGTGTGATACTGATCTTTTAATACACCCCACCTGGTTTCTCACTGCAGCAGGCTGTAAAGGGTAGGGAACTCAGTGAGTGATGGCAAGCGAATGGGAATCCCTCAGGTTTGGGATTTTAAAAAGGGCCAACCCTGGACTTCAGGCAGCAGAAATTCTGGGGCTGGTTTACGACATATGCCCATGTCAGTTCTCCTATGGAAACTTTTGGACATTTTTGCCGGATGCAGAACTTCTCATTAGGTTCAAAGTTGCTGAAGTGTTGCAACAGGAGTCCTACTTCTGATTGTCATACCGCAGATCACTGGTGGGAGAGAGCTGGAAACACCATCCTATAGCAACCTTGTTTTCCAGCAGAACACATCTCAGTTGCTCAGTGTATCTCCTGGCTATTAAGGGAGAATAGAATAGAGTCTTTATTGCGGTCATAGACCAGCACAGGTAAAAAGTGATACAGAATAAAGGTAAAAACAGGATAAAAACAGGCTAAAAACAGTATTTAAAATGTCCCTTCAGATTACATAGCTCCAGTATAACAAGACAAAGGTGGTATTATTCTACTGTGGACGTCATTGTCTGTCGAATTTTAACCGCAGTTGTGCAGAATCTGGCAACATTATAAGTTGTTCCTGGGTTGGTGTCTGAAAGCAACAAGTTTATGTAGAATTGTCAGTGTACCCTTGATATTTATACAACAGGGGTGAAATTAGGCTGAGACGTATGTCCCTGTAGTATGAGCACTGGAGTAATACATGCTCTGATGTTTCTATTTGGCCAGAGTTGCAGGGGCACAGTCTGTCTGAGAAAGGGATCTTGTATCGGCCTTCAAGGACAGCTGAAGGGAGGGCACGACACCGTGCAAGAGTAAAGGCCCTTCAATGTTTGGGTATTTCAAGTGTTGCTAAGTATGCCAAAGGAGAGGCCAGATATCTATTGGTCACTAGCAATGAAGGTTGGAGTGCTGGCTAGATCCAGTTGTCACTCTCTATCTACCACCCGTTGTTTGATAGTAGCTTTCGCCCTATCATATCCCAGGCTAAGCAGAAGATCTGAAGAAAGGCCCAGTGCTGAATTTTTAGTCACCACTGTGTTTCCAGCTGGATTGGAAATCATCACTTAAGGTTAGTGGAACAAGGCCAGTGGGAAAGAGGGATAGTCTGAGCCAGTAGCTGAGCATGGTAACCCACACTCTGGCCTCCACTTTCAAAAATCCTGACTCTAGTCTCAGACCTGCGTTAGAGACACATTTTGGAGTTTGGAAAGCTGATCTTAAAAATTTGGATTGAACAAGTTCTAGTGGAGCAGGGTTGGGGAAGGGTCCCAAGTAGGTTCCATAAAGCAGTTGTGCTACTGGTTTGGCTCCAAAGTGTTTGAGTGCTGCAAGTAAATAGTGGCCTCCTCTTGTCTTAAGAAATTTGAGAATGGCTGTTGTACTCCTCTGCGCATTGCAAGCAGCATACTCCCCATGCACTTTCCTACTACCAGTGGCTTGAAAAATTACCCCTAGGTATTTGATGCAAGAAACCTGCTCAATCTTGTGGCCACCTATATTCCAGTTGTAGTTCTTAGGCCTTTTAGTGAATGCCATGATTTTAGGGTTTTTTTATGGTTGAGTTCTAGCTGTTCCACTCTGCAATACTGTGTTAGTGCTCTTAGGGCTCATTTTAGTCCAATGGGAGTTCTTGAAAGTACTGCTGCATCATCCACATAAAGCAACATTGAGATATGCCTTCCCTCTAATTTTGGGGGATGGAAGTTAGTGTTGTTGAGGTGATCCACCAAATCATTGATGTAGAAGTTAAACAGGAGTGGAGTTAGAATGCAGCCTTGCTTGACACCCTTCTCAGTGACAATGTCATTGGTGAGATATCCCTGGGGGTTACATCTTACTTTTAATGAGGTCCCTTCATGCAGCATACGAATTAGATGGAGTAAATGTCAGTCGATCGAGGAAGCCTCCAGTTTTTTCCACAGTTTGGTTTGGGATATAGAGTCAAAAGCTGCTTTAAAGTCTATAAAGGCAGCATAGAGAGAAACTGTGCTGCAGGTGGAGTATTTTTCAATAAGGTGGTGGAGTGCAAGGCACTGATCTATGGTGGATCAGGCTTCTTCCCTGAAGCCAGCTTGTTCTTCTGCAAGTATGTTTTCTTGTTCCAGCCAGGTCTGAAGTTTCCACTGTAAATGTCTTGCATAGAGTTTGCTGATTGTACTGAGGTGACTAATTGGTCTGAAGCTGACAGGATTATCTTTGCTTCCTTTTTTTATATATGGGGACGGTGATTGCAAGGCCCCAATCCTTGGGTGCTCAACCATATTTGTCGATACAGGTGAAAAGTGAGGCCAGGATAGGGGCCCAAAATTCAAGGTTGTTTTTAATGGCTTCTGCAGGTATTAAGTCTTCCCCTGGAGCCTTCCCCATTCTCAGCTGGGCTACAAGGTTCTTGATCTCTGATGCTGTCACTGGTGGCCATCCTGGGATATTTTCTATAGCTTGGCTAGTGCATCCACTTTCAATGTAGGTGTCCTTATAAAGTTCTTGAAAGTGATCCTCCCATATCCCTGGAGGGATGTGATAGTCCACTATGGCTGGCCCATTTCTCTGGGAACATGATGTAATATGCCAGAATAGAGCTGTCTTGTTGGATTTGACTGTCTGGATAAATTGTGTCCAGTTATTCTTCATGGCTTCTTTTTTCTTGCTCATCAGCAACTTTTTGTAGTCTCTTTTCTGCTGGAGCAGCATTGGTATAGCATCTGGAATGTTATTAGATAGGTAACCCTGATAAGTAATGATTAGGGCTTTTTTAACATTAACACATTCCTTGTCAAACCATGGTTTGGAGTGGTGCTGTTGTTGTTTCCACTGATGTGCGCTATTTTGGTGGATTAGATATTGGTGTAGAGCTTGGGTAAATGTATTGTAATTTTCCAAGATTTCATCAGGAGACTCAGCTGATATCAGGGCAGTCCTAAGATGCTGAAGATGGTCTGAAGCCAATACCTCACTTATTGTTTGGTTTAGCTGGGGGGGGTCCATTTAGCTCGGCGATAAGTCCTTCCTGATGGTGTCACAGAAAGGTGATAGTGCTCCCTGGTGTGTGTCTTCTGAGTGAAGTCACTAAGGTGTAGCTGAATTGGAAAATGATCGCTTTCAAATCTGGGCATATCTTCTGGCATATCTTCTGGGCATTCCTTGGCATAGGGAAGAAGGTCCCTAGAAATGATTATGTAATCTATGGCACTTATTCTGGACCCAGAGAGATAAGTGAATTCAGCTGGGCAGTCATTTTTCAGAGCACCATTTAGGATTTGAAGGTTCAGCCTGAATACTGTTTGATCCAGACAAAGTCCTGCAAAATTTGATTTCTTGTCCTTTGAGCATCGGATGGGGTGGGTTCCATCATCTTCAAAATCAGGAGGAGGGCATTTGTGCTGGGTATATAGGGTATGATCGTTGGGGCCCAGTCTGGCATTCAAATCACCCCCCAAAATTACAAATGCATTTGGGTTCTGCAACATGAGATTAGCCATGTATGATTTCAATTCAGTCCACAGGCCTCTGATTTGGGATTTCTTCTTCATTGGAGGCATGTAGACATTTATTATCAGCAAGGTGCAATGGCTAAATTGAATTAGCAGTGCTATGGCATATGTTTTAAAAGTAGAAAGAGGCTTTGTTATGGCATGTAGGGTGGTGGAAACCAGAACACCCAGGCCGCCTCTAGCTTGTCCATGCTTTTTCCCTGGCTCTGCTGGAATTGAGAATAAGTGAAAGCCATTTAATAGCAGATCCTTATTGGTCCATGTTTCCTGGATCAGTATAATGTCATATTGGGTGAGGAAGTCACTAGGACAAGGATCTCTGTTAGCCGTCGGCCACCCAGCAATGTTCCAGGTCATAAGGGTAACCTTGTGCTGGTCTGTCAGAAGTCAGGCAGTCGCATTGCAGGGCACAGGCTGAATGGGTAATTCATCTGATGGCAGTTGGTTAAATGGCTGGGTTAACTGTGGCTGTGTCCTCCTCTGTGAATGGAGGGGTAGTGGATCACATTCCTGTTCTCCCTGCTCTGTCTGTTCTGGAAGGGAGATTGGAAGAACCAATGCAGCATGGGAAGCGAAATGAAAATCACAAACAAGCAAGGATCCCATCTCTTTAGTGAGGGGAGCATCCTTTGTCTTAGGAGATGAGATAGGTGGTAGTGAAGACTGTTTTTCCCTTGAAGTAGGTTTGCATAGGAATGTTTGAGACCCCTGGAATTTAATTGTAGATGGGGGTGCATCTGCAATATATTGCATTTTTGAAGGGGTGTTGGCTACTACTCGGGATTTCAAGGCTTCCTTGATTGTTAGCAGAGAGTCATCACTTTTGCTTTCATTGTCAGAAAAATCAGAAAAATGCACTGACAGCTTTCTACAAGGATGGTATTTCTCACCAGCTGTATTGTGGGAGTGTGTTCCCAAATTTCTGTGAGTTTTTCTCTCAGTTTAATTACTTCTTGATTTATAGCCTGAGCTTCTTCCTTTGAGGTGTGTTTAGGTTCTCCATCTTGGTGTGCAGAATTACTGCTTCTTTGTGTTATTGTTGCTGTTTTCCCTGTGATGAGGTCATGGACTATCTAATCCTTAAAAACTCTGATAATTTCTATATAATGTGCATTCCAGAGGAAATTTCTTTTCCGTAACAGCCTGTTAGGAATATTTGCCTGGTTAAAGGTCAAAAAAAATATGTTCAGTAGCTCTTGAGCTGGGTAAAAAGTGGCAGTCTAGTAAATTAATTGTTCTGCTGTGCATGTTTAAAAGTTGGGAAAGGTATCTCACAATTGACTTGTGGGTATTCCAGATATGGGCATTGTGATGTATTTGTAGCAGGAGCTGATTTTTCTGTAACACTCGGCAGTGATTAACTGCATCCTGTTGTGGTTGTTGTGATGTGGCAGGGCACGCTTCCTCCAAATCCACTACATTTTTAACTCCCTGTGTGCCATATGGGTTTTGCCTTTGAAAAGCTTGTTGGAAAAGCTTGTTTGTAATGTCATTTAGTCTCTGCAAAATAAGAATCAATGTTTCTACAGACAGTTTGCAGAAATCATAGAAGGGCTGAGCACAGGGCCAGTTTAAGGAATTTTGGAGCCCCCTGCAATGCTTTATTTTGGGGGCCCCATATGTTTATCTCAGGTCAATGTAACCTAACCTATTCACCGCACAGGATGTTCAGATTACAGTAGAACCCCCGTATCCATGGATTCATTATCCATGGGACACAAAACAGCACACCTACCATAGAGTCTTCCTAGAAAATGTGTCCTCCCTAGCTGTTTTCTAGACCCTCCAAGGCAACTCTATGGTATTTTAAACCAGAAGTCCCATTATTTTCAATGGCATTCACTATTATTCATGGTTTTCTGAATCAATGCCCCCCTGGAACAAAACCCCAGTGGATAAGAGGGGCCTACTGTATTACATAATTTGCCACCAATAATTTAGTTTAAAAACTATATTATAGGCACTAACATAATATTTTTTGTTTATTAGCAATTAACGTAATGGTGTAGATTTCCTCAAACAAAAGAAAGAGTGGACTACAAGCTGAACATGAGTTAGCAGTGTGATGTAGCAGGAAAAAATGCCAATGCAATTCTAGGCTGCATTAATAGGAGTAGTGTCTAGATCAAGGGAAGTAATAGTGCCACTCCATTCTGCTTTGGTCAGACGTCACCTGGAATACTGTTTCCAGTTCTGAGCACAACAATTCGAGAAAGATACTGAGAAGGATGGTGGGAGGTCTGGAAGCCATTACGCCCTATGAAGAACGGCTGAGGATGCTGGGTGTGTTTAGCCTGGTAAAGAGAAGGTTGAGAGGTGACATGATAGCCATGTTTAAATATTTGAAGGGATGTCATACTGAGGAAGGAGCAAGCTTGTTTCCTGCTGCTCCAGACTAGGACATGGAGCCATGGGTTCAAAATACAGGAAAAGAGATTCCACCTGAATATTAGGAAGAACCTCCTGACAGTAAGAGCTGTTTGGAAGTGGAATACACTGCCTTGGAGTATGGTGGAGTCTCCTTCTTTGGCTTTTTTTAAACATAGGTTGGATGGCTATCTGTCAGGAATGCTTGGATTGGGTGTTCCTGCAGGGCAGAAGCCAATTGAATGGGATGGCTGTTGGGGTCCCTTCCAGCCCTATGATTCTATGGTTCTAGGCTGCATTCAGAGCCTGGGAAAGTTACTCTTGGATTAAACCTCCCAGAATCCCCCTGCCAGCACCCTTCTCAAGGTCTGGTTGCATTGTTCCTTTTCCAGAACTCTCTAGCCCAGTGGTTCTTAACTTGGGATCTGCAATGTCCTCACAGGGAGTCATAATCAGTCGTAATCACTCACCAGATTCTTTAAAATTCTGTGTATTAGAAGTTATCACAAAAAAACCTTTTGGCAGGATTAATATTCAAAATAAGTTACTTCAGAGTGAAGCCCTCTGGATTTACAAACTACAGTCCTATAGCCCATATGGATTAAATGAACAGATAGAATGGACGGCCAAGATGGGGTTCTACACATGAAGGAGAGTAGGAAATGAGAGTAATCATTCACATTCAATTAGAGTCAAGATATATTAACTCACCTGTGAGTCTTACATTCACCCACTGCTGCTTGAAACCACTGACCCAAAAGAAGGATCAGGAATCAATTTCATTAAGGTAAATTACTTTATTTAAAAATTCACTACACATATTCAGTATGGATACTTACCTTTATTTTCTATGACAGATAAATGGAATGCAAAAAATATTTACAGCACTGAGGAAGACAAAATAAGTTGTTGAAATGGCACAGATGTTTTCAGTTCCTGGGGCTGCTTGACCGTCTGCCAAAACTGCCAAATCTGCCTGCTATAGCTTCTAAAAGCAGCTGCCAGCAAGGCTCCTTTTGCAAAACTGCCAAGTCTGCCTGCTATAGCTTCCATAAGCAGCTGCTAGCAAGGCTTTTCTCCATCCTGAAAAAACTTGCATTACCTCAGATACTCACATATCAGCCAAGGACAGTGGAATGTTTTGCTAAGGTTACTATGAAATTATTTGTTTAAGAAAATTATCTCTGTAACTGTATCTATTAAAGTCACTAGTGGTGCTTTCACATATGTATTGTTAGATATTATAATTATGCTTGTAAGAGTCTGTTTCACCATATAGTGGACTGATTTAGTAACATATGTTGTGATTATAGTTTATAAATAAGTTTAAAAATTCACACAGCCTATGATTGTGAGTAGTGTTTGAGAAAGAGGGGAAATGTAAGGAATTCTCACAACATATGATTGTGATTATTACTGTTAACTTTTTTATGTATAATTGTACAAGTGCTTGCTAAAGAGAATTCTTTCTAAAGTTGGGAACCAGTTCATATAACTATACAACATGTGGTTTTGAATTGTATTCCTAAATGCATTATGTAATAAGTCAAAAAGTATCACTATAAGTGACTATTTCTCAATCCATTCATGCTTGTGACACTGATTATGTAAAGTTAGCTAGCACCTGATTTATAGTGTAACTTATTTGATATGTTAAAGACAAAAACATTACCATATGTGATTGTGACTTAATTTATGTATGTTTGTGACACGTTGTTATTGTATAATAATTAGTACTTGATTTATAGTCTAGTACTTATCACTTGATTCATAGTGCAGCTTGGTACTGAAGTTGTTGCAATTGTGGTTTATATAAGACCATTCAGAAAATAATTATATTTAATACAGTTCTCCCAGTTGGTGTTAGGTTAGTTGTGAGGACCCTACAGGAGTGGTGTTACCCACAGGGGGTCCACAAAGGCTTGAAGGCTGCTTGGCCCACCTCCTCCCTGTAGTGGAGTAGCAAAAGTTGGCTGGCTTGGCCATTGCCAACTTCAATCCACTCCAGCCACGAACTTGCAGGAAGAAGCAAGAGTGCCTCTGAGGGAAAGTTTAATGGATAGTGTAATTATATTGTTGTTGTTGTTAATTATTATTATTAGGTTTTAAATCTTGAGTTAAGTCTTGGGGCAACAAAAGATATTTAAAGGGGGTCCCTGGTAAAGAAAAGGTTAAGAGCCACTGCTCTAGGCCAATGCCTCTCACATAACACTAATGGGATACTTGTGTGTTTTAGTGACAACAATAAAACCATTGTTTCCAGTAACATTACTCCAAATTTTAATTTATATTCTTTATATTCTTCTGTTAAAAGAGCTAGAGTGTTGTAGAAGTTTCAGCATTGCCCTATGACTGTGGAGACCAGGGTTTGAATCCTTACTCAGCCATGAATACCCACTGGGTGACCTTGGCAAGTCACACTCTCTCAGCCTCAAAGGAAGGCAAAGGCACACCCCCTTTGAACAAACCTTGCTTAGAAAACCCCATGGTAGGTTCGCCTTAGTCAGAAATGACTTGAAGGCACATAGGCAAACACACACAAATTCCTTTTGCAGGTTGAACTCAGTTGGCAGCAAGAGGAGGAAGCTGAAGACCAACGGGGAAAGGGAGGGAGGGCAGAGACCACAGGAAATCATGAGCAGCTGGAAAGATGTGGAAGGAAGGAAAGGGAAGGAAGGAAGAAAGAAAGAAGCCCTTTCTGAGGAAAAGAGACAACCTTCAAATTCCCCCCCCTCTCTCACACACACACTCACCCCTCTCTGACCTGCCTGGCTGGTTTGCATTTTGCAGCAGCAAACTCCCTCCAGCTTCTGCCACGGAGGGTGGCTGCTTCTTTCTCTCTTTTGGGACATTTTTTTAAAAGCCAGCAGGAGGTTTTGGAGGAGGAGGGTAGGAGGGGGCTACAAAGCAGCCGCTCCTCCTGGGTTAACAGGGGGCCCTCTTGACCTCAGGGGGGGCATCCCGCCAATGCTGATTTGGCAGACTGGTTAAACTTGCCCTGGCTGAGCACTGTTTAATAACACTGTTTAATAGGGAATGCTGCCAAGCTTGGGGAGTTTGACTCTGTTATCTCCTTGCCCTCCAGCATAATTTATATTTACACTTTGAGGAATTGAGGAGGCTGGTTTGTTTAGTTCAAGTGTCTGGAAATAATTATATTTAATTATTTAAATAATTATTTAATTATTAGGGAGTAAAGAAGGAGCTGTTGTTACAGATCTGTTACTCATGAGCTGTGTTGTTCTGCTGCAGGGAAGAGTGAGTCAATCCTCATCTGTTTTTCTGCTTAGGAGGATTCCTAGTGTCATTATTGTTGCTGGGGCAGGTCCACTTTCTTTTCTTGCCTTTGGGTGGCATTTTTTGAGGTATATGTAGGTGGTAATGCTAGATGTTAGCGGGAGGACAATTCAGAAGTTGTTAGTCTGTCGCCACCTTGCCCCTCCTCCCGGCTATTAAGGTAAGTTTGAGAAGTTGAGTCAGGAGATGATAGGTTAGAGATGATACATTTGTGACTACATTTGTGATACAGGATCTTTAATGATTGACGCATGAAATAACAAGACCAGACACAGAAGATTGGGTTGAAATACGGGCCACTTGATTAATATCTTACCTATTTATTGTGTATTTCTTGGGGTATGCAAACCTGTAAAGGGGGAGACCCATTGCGGGGGTAGCTGGGCAGTTGGTCACAAGTGACCTATCTCCCAGCATCCCTGGGCGACTCACCTGAGCCCCAATGGGCCCAGGTCATTTCCACCCAGATGGATCACCAGCACATGCGGTGGAGGTCCACGACGCTCCTGAAACAGCAAATTGATTAGACCATTCCACCTCAAACCCCGCTTGCCAAGCCATTTACAGAAGCAATATGTCTGAGACCCAGCTGCAGACCCAAAGGGCTTCTCCTGGTATATCGTGCCGCCCAACACACAAAGCTGTGGCCACAAATCAGTACCCGGTATCTCATATCTGGAAAAGAAAGCACAAACAGTCACAGAACACAACAACATACCCAATCAATGGCCCTTGTAAGCAGCTGACTTCCAACGTCCCAACTTCTTAATGGCCACCGGCCGCATACCCATCGTGGCGGCCATTGAGACAGCCCCAATTCTAAAGGAATGAGAGCAGAAGCGCACGCCACCCAAACCCAGGCGTGACAACGCCTTGTTTGTGATTGTCCAAAATTGATACCGTGTCAGCGGAGACCCGACCGCATGGCAAAAGAGGGGGCAGAACTGTACTTCCACAACTTCGGTCTTCAATCGCCTGATCGTTATGGTGACTTACTTCCCTGGAGCCCATGTTGGTGACCCCCAAGGAAGGGGCATTAGAATTTTGTGTAATGCCGTTTGGGCTCAGTGGAGCGCCTGGAGTCTTCCAAAACTTGATTAATGATGTACTTAGTTTTTGTACAAAGGGGTACTGGTGTATTTGGATGATGTGCTTATTTACTCTGAGGACTATAAGTCCCATGTTAAGCTAGTGAAGAAAGTGCTTAGTAAACTGGGGGAGAATCATTTGTATGCCAAAATGTCATAATGCGAATTCCATCAGAGCCGCTTGGATTATTTGGGGTACTGCATCTCTAGCAGTGGGATTGAAATGGACCCTGAGAAGGTTAAGCGGGTTCTCGCATGGGAGGCCCCCAGGACCAGGAAGCAGCTTCAGAGCTTCCTAGGGTTTGCTAATTTTTACCGATCCTTCATCCCTGACTTTGTTGAGGTGGCCTTACTTTTGACTGATCTGTTGAAAACCAAGGGGGTGGGAGGCCGTGTTCTGGAATAGTTTCTTTCTGGTGTTTCATAATAAAAAAACATAATTAATATTATTAAACACTGAAGAAGGGCACCCCACACCAAACCTCTTTTGTCAAGTAGCATAATACATTACCATTTTGGAGAGGTCGGGTGCTCCAGACAGCATCTATTTCAGCATCTACGACTTCTGAGATGTCATTTATCTGGGTAACACTGATTATCCTCTGTAAGAGTTAGAGTTACAGTAGCGTCATCAGAAGCCTGTGTTAGATTTCCCTCTGTGAATTTGAACAAAAAAAATATTTAAAAGTCACCTAATCACTATTTTGTTTCACATGTGATACTCATTCATCCCTGTTTGGTTCCGCGGTGAAGTTCAAATGTTTGGGAGTCAACTTTGTTAGCATATATGGTTGCTTCGGAATTGGAATACAAGTTTTGGAGGAATGTTACAAATTGTTGTCCCATATTCATCTTCTGAAGCAGTCCAAATAAGTAGGGCCATTCCAACCTATCAAAGGGTTTTAATGCATCTAGCAATATCAACGCCAAGGGTATATGTTTGTTATTGCAAACGTGTATTATGTTTAATGCTCTTCTGATAGCATCAGCTAAGCGTCTGCCAGGCATAAAGCCTTTTTGGTTTGAATGTATGTATTTGGTGATGAATGTGTTCAAACGTTTTGAGAAAATTGTGGACATTATTTTGAGGTCAGAGTTGATTAGAGTGATTGGTCTAAAGGAGCTGATGACAGGTGTGTCATCTTCTGTCTTAGGGATCGGAATGATCCGCGATCTTTTCCAGCTATTGGGGTGTGGATCGCTGTGAAGGAGTTCATTATATAAATTGTTTAAATGTGGGGTGAGATCTGTTTTAAGTTGTTTATAAAATTCAGCAGAAAATCCATCAGGTCCAGGTGACCATGCCAGTTTGAGTTGACTGATGGTTTGTTCAATTTCCTGCATGGTGATTGGGGAGTTTAAAGTTGTCTTGTGTTGTTCAGTGAGTTTTGGGATTTTGAGTTAAGTCTAAAGACTGGGGGCATTCTGAGGTATATAAATCTTTGTAAAACGTGTGAAATTTGTGAAGTATATCTGTGGTTTTGGTTATAGTGGTTCCATCCAGAGTTTTAATTCTTGAGCTAATTCTCTTTTCGGCTTTTCTTTTGATTAAGCGTGCTAATAATTTTGAATTTTTATTTCCGTGTTGGTAGTACTGTGCTTTTGTATATTGGGTGGCTATATGAATGTTTTTAAGGTCAGATTCTTCTATTTCAGATTTTATTTTTGTTATTTGAACTAGTATCTGCTTATTTTGAGTCTTCTTGTGCAGTTGGGTCAGTATGTTTAATTCGTTCAATAGGAAGTGTCTATGCGCCTCTTTTATTTTTGTTTTGTTTAGCTCCTTTTTGAATCAGGAGGCCACGCAAGACTGCCTTTAAAGTGTCCCAAAGTAGTGATTCTGGGGTATTGTCTCTTTTATTCTCTTGATAGAATTGTTTTATTACTTGTTGTATTTGCATTTTGAACGGTTCAGTGTTTAATAAATAAGAGTTAAATCTCCATATTTTAGTGGGATGTGTTGTTTCTGTCAGGGACCAATCCATAGTTAGTGGAGTGTGGTCCAAGTCGAGGGCAGGGTGGATGGTTACTCTTTCGATGTGGGACATTGTTAGTTTATCAACAAAAAAATAGTCACGTCTTGAGTAAGAATTGTGAACTTTGGAGAAATAGGTGTAATCTCTAGTAGTGCTATTTAATAATCGCCAAGGGTCAACCAAGTTAATTCTTTTAAGATTTTCCAAGGGAATTTGTGGTACTGAGTGGGATTTCAGTGATTTGTAAGAGGATTTGTCCATGTATGGGTTGAGAACTGCATTAGCATCTCTTGCGATTATAACTGCACCCTTTGTCATCTGTTCTAGAGATTCCAGGAAGGATATCAAGAACTGGGTTTGGTTTGAGTTTGGTGCATAGAAACTGGCTAGAGTGACTTCCCTGTTCATAAGATTACCTTGTACTATCACAAATCTGCCTTTAGGGTACATATGGGTTTTCTGCGGAGTGAATGGGGTGTGTTTGTCAAATATTATTGCAGTCCCTCTTGCCTTCCCATTACCTCCAGCCACAAATTGTTGTCCAAATTGGGATTTTGGAAGCACCGGGTCAGACTATTTGTTGTGAGTCTCTTGTAGGAAAATTATATTCAGATGAAGTGGTCTGATTTGTTTCAAAATCTTGGCTCTCTTGACCGATGATCCCAACCCTCGAACATTAAAGGAGAGAAATTTGAGATTAGACATGTTTGTTAAATGAAAATTGCTATTATAGTTGTTACTCCATGGGTGGACTGGAGGTGTCAGTTGGAAGGGGCCAGAGACAGTGCAATTACAGATATTTAGCGACCATATAGTAGGAGTCCAGCATTTTTCCAGAACATCATAAGAAGAGATGTACAGCATAATAGTTAAAAATATCAACATAATCAACATTAACATTTGAACATTCAGACACCTGGGTGTGAAGTCCCACAGAATGCGTGGGACTTCGGGTGGGGGTAATATCCCCATCCTTTCCAGGGAAAACATTTTGGGGTGTTAAACTAGAGCAGAGGGCAGGTTACTGAGGCCTCTTGATATCAGGGTGTTGAATGTGCCCTATTAGTCATTGATTTTTTTTTATAGAGGGTTATGTGGCGCACTGTCTCAGGTCTGAGCATTTCACTCAGGCCCAGGACCATGACACCCCCACCCACATCAATAAAAATATAGCAGGTAGATACTTATCAATCAGGTTGAGAAGGCAACAAATGTAGATATGATGATAGAAGGTCTGGTAAAATCTTCAGAGGGTTTGGCTTGAAAATGTACATTTGTCTTGGCTGAAGGTGTCTAGCAGAGTCATTCGCTTTTTTCTTGTCCTGTGTTCTGATTTTTGCTGTTGATGGGGTTGATGGTGGTCCGATGTGTGTTAGACCTTTTGGAGTGTGGGACTTTTCTTTTTGCATTTGGAGATCTGAGTCCACTTGTTGGTATCAGACAGGTGAATCCTCTGTGCAGCCCAGTTGTCCTCATGACGTATCTCTTGCTCCAACGTTGTAGGCACTGGAATATCAGTGGCCAGTAGTATATCCAGGAGTTGAGATCTTGTGGAAGCGATCATTGTTGTATTGTTGTGGGAGATGATAAGTTTAAATGGGAAGCCCCACTTGTAGCATATCTTCTCTTTTTGCAAAATTGATGTCAATGGTTTGAAGAGTTTTCTTTTGCGTAAAGTTTCTGGGGCCAGATCTTGATATATTGCTATCTGGGTTGCATTGTGAAGTATCGGTGTTTGTTTTGAGAGGAGGTCAAATATGCGGGCTTTTATGGAAAAATGGGTAAATCGAGCAATGATATCCCGAGGAGGTCTGTTTAAAGAGGGTGGGGGGGCCCAGTGCTCTATGAATGCGTTCTATATCAGTTGCAGTAATGGTGGCGCTGGGGCAGTGCTCGTTAATCCAGTTTACTAGAAAGGTTAGAATGTCTTTTCCCTCAGCGCCCTCTACAAAACCACAAAATCTGATATTAGCCCGTCTCCCTCGGTTTTCCAAATCCTCCAGCTTATTTGTTAGAGATTCATTGGCCTCTTCAAGGTGCTGCAATCTGATTTCATGATTTTGCCCCATTTTGTGTGCCTCAGTGGCCATTTCTGCAACTTCAGAGATGGTCCCTGTAAGCTCCTTGATGGAGGTCTGTAGGGGAGCAAGGGCTGCAGACCAGTCTCTTTGAAGGTCAGAGATAATTTTCTCACGGAGCAGTTCAAATTGGTCTGGCAGCAGTTGTTTATTTTGTTTAGGTGAGTTTTCCTTTCCTCCCCCTCCACTATTATCTCCCTTACCGCCTCCTCCTTTGCCTGACTTGTTTATTGCAGGCGCCATCTTATCTTCCCACTCGGCCTCCTCCTCATTGCTGTTATCCGAGGGGGTTTCTCTTCCTCTTTTTTTCTGGCAGTATTCAGAGATCAGTCTCTCAGACAATCTCTTGCTGCCAAGCATTAGGAAGGTGATTATTTAGTGTTTCAGAAGGACCCCTCTGATCGCTGTAGGGCAGGTTAAAATTATGAAGCCTTCAGGAGCCCTCGTTCTACACGTCCGCCATATTAGGCGTCCGGACACGCCCCCCTTCTTTGGAGGTTTTTAAACAGATTCTGGATGGCCATCTGCTGGGAGTGCTTTCAGGGGTTTGGACTGGATGGCCCTTGTGGTCTCTTCCAACTCTATGGTTCTATGATTCTATGATTCATTGTGTACTCCTGCATGACTGGATGGCCTTCATGGTCTCTTCCAGCTCTATGATTCTATGAAATCATCCAAAGTCAATAATACAAAAGAAAGGTGGGAATAAAATGGAAGTGGAATGCAAACAAATGCCACATAATCAAGACCAAGATATTTTCCCATCCTTTTCCACCCAATTGTCCTTTTTTTATTTTTTGCCTGAAGTCTTTCAGCTGCTCTGGCCAGTGATCAACGTGCTAAGCACCGTGTGTAGAAGAGACATTTACTGAATAATACTGAATACATGAAATCTCCATTCTATGACAGGTGCAGCTATGGAAGGATCAGCAATTCCTCACACCACCCCAAACTATATTAGTCCTAATGAGCCTGGCTTCCAAAGAAGCACCTTTGTTCCCTCTGCAATTGGCCTGGGTCACTTTTGCTTGCTGGAGACTCTCCGAAGCCTTACAATGCATACCCACCTGGTTGTGTTTGGAATGGTGAAACATAACCACAGTTGACAGCCCCCATCTGCTCTTGCTTGGAGAGCCTCTTTGCACAAAAGCTGCTATTAAACATTCATGGAGGGGTGGAGGGGAAAGAGCAGCAAGGAAGCAGTCACAACCTGGGGAGCCAATGGGGATATAAATTGTCTCAGGAAGCCTGTGTAGCTGGTGGCCCAGAGGCAGGCTAAACAAGGATAACGCCTGGGGAATGTTATAGTGTACAGTCAAATCAGCAAACCTGCTATGTGCCTCTCCAGAGGCTGGGGAATCTGAATTTAGAAAGTAACTTTTAAACACACTGGGGCAGTCCTATACTTACAAGCAGCAAGTGCCTGGAGAGATGGGGTTATGTTAGGGGAAGCAACTAGAAATCAGTCAAGCCAGTCCAGGTCATACATAGTTAGTTAGTAGTTCAGATAGCCAAAATCAAAAGGGTAAGACTAGGAGACATTAAACAGAGGTCAAGAATCTCAAAAAATGAACAAGCATAGAGACCACTGCCAGCTGGGGAGACTGAATGGTGTAAGCAAGATAGAATTCTAGAATCATAGGGCTTGTCTACACAAAGGTGAAAAAAACAGATTGCTCCATGTGACCTGCCTTAATGGTTTTACAGCTCCCATAAACCCAGCATGCCTGTAGCTGAGACAGCAGCCGTGTATTCCCATTTTTTAAATATGCTGCCACTTTTTTAGAAAACTATTTCTATGGTTTGCATAAATGAAATTTCACCTTTCCCAAAAAAGAAAGAGAAAAAACAAACCTCTGTTTTATCACTTTAGCAATCACTTGCTTAAGCAAAAAAGCAAAAATCCAACATGGCGGCAGCGGGCGCTTGTCATGCAACCCAGCTCCGTCTCCTGTGCTGGTCCAGCCAATCTGGTTTCCACTGTTTCTGAGCGAAAATGCACATATCTCTGGAGTTTTTTTAAAAAGTCAGCAACAGCTGCAAAAGCTTTTCTTGCTTACTTTTTCCTCTTTTTGGCCCCCTCCTTCACAATATGACAAGACAATGTACTGTCAGGAGATTCTTCATAATGTTTAGTTGGACTCTATTCTCTGGAGCAGCAGAAAACAGGCTTGCCTTTTAACCTTCTCTTCTCCAGACTAAACATACCCAGCTCCCTAAGCCACTCCTCATAGGGCATGGCTTCCAGACCTCCCACCATTGTGGTTGCCCTCCTCTGGACTTAGGGAGTTGGGTATGTTTAGCCTGGAGAAGAGAGGGTTAAGAGGTGACATGATTGCCATGTTATTTAAATATTTGAAGGGAAGTCAATACTGAAGATGGAGCAAGCCTGTTTTTTGCTGCCCCAGAGACTAGGACACAGAACAATGGATTCAGACTTCAAGAGATTCCATCAGCTGTCAGGAGATTTATAGCTGGTTGATCCTGAGACTCTGTGTACTTGATTGCTCAGCATTTTCTGCTTTAGAGACATTGATATGCTATGTACAATGTTGTTCTTTGCCACTTTGTCAGGCTGCAAAAGACAGATGTACCTCCTTGGCATTCATCAAGTCCTGCTGAGGAGAGAGACTCTTAGCTGCTTTGGCTACCAACTTTCTATATTTGGAGAAGGAGCCTTCATCTTGAGCCAGATATCCATTGCAACCCAACTCCTCTGCATCAGATTACAGCAGGTAACTTATAACAAAGTCAGAAATCCTACATATGGGTTGTAGAGTGTAAGTCTCCATGTACAGAGTTAAGCACTGGTTTTGCTATGTGACCTTCATGCTGTAGGGCAATGTTGAACAACCTAAATGTGCAACCAAATAATAAAATCATAAAGTTGGAAGAGACCATCAAGGCCATCCAGTCCACCTGCAGAAATACATAATCAAAACACTCCCGACAGATGGCCATCCAGCCTCTGTTTAAAAATTTGCAGAGGAGGAGACTCCACCACACTGTGAGGCAGTGTATTCCACTACCAAACAGCTCTTACTGTCAGAAAGCTCTTCCTAATGTTTAGGTGGAATCTCTTTTCCTGTAGTTTGAGTCCATTGCTCCATGTCTTAGTCTCTGGAGCAGCATAAAATAAGCTTGCTCCATCCTCAATATGACACCCTTTCAAATATTTAAACATGGCTATCATGTCACCTGTTAACCTTCTCTTCTCCCATGGATATTTTTATTTATTTATTATTTATTAGGGCACGGAACAATGGATACAAGCTCCAGGAACAGAGATTCCACCTCAACATTAGGAGGAACTTTTTGACAGTAAGAGCTGTTCAGCAGTGGAACACACTCCCTCGGAGTGTGGTGGGGTCTCGTTCCTTGGAGGTCTTTAAACTCTGTCAGGGATGCTTTGATTGTGATTTCCTGTATGGCAGGACTGGATGACCCTTGTGGTCTCTTCCAGGTCTACAATTCTATGATTCTATGATGCAAGCTTTTGAAACTCTACTGGCTTCTCCATCAAGCAAAAGATTTTTAGAAATAAAAGTGACAGTGTTGGAGTCACAGGCCAACGTGTTGTCTCAGATTTTGCTTATGTTCAGGTGAGGGATCTCATGTAGCAGAGGCCACTCTGACTTCCTGGCCATGTGGAGTTGAGACAAAAGACAGTAAAATTTAAATCCTTTTGCACCAGTGAGGCAAGCTCTTTGGCATCCAGCATGTAGCAGGTAGGGAAACAGTCCCTACTGTTTGACCTAGAGGTCAAAAAGCCAGTAAAGTCAGTCTGCATGAAAGAAACAAGGTGGAGGGATGGGCAGAAGGATAGTTCAGAGTAGAGATGGTCAGTAGTCACAAGAATTGAAGCCAAGGTATCAGAGCTGGGAGAGATGTCTCCCACTAGTGGTAAGTTCAGAGTAACAAACACTATTGTCTGTGCCTGGGGCCTGTGGCTCTGGAACATCCTCCTGCTCTGGTTCAGCAGGTCCTGACATGGCCACTGCTTCAGTCCATTTCCAGCCCAGTTCTGGAAGCAGGGCATGACAGCCCTCCACATTCACTGGGATTAGGGGCTCAGGACCCCCACAAAAGTGGAATATCTCCAGCCCTCCCCCATCCCATATTTAATTCACACACAAAAAATACAATCTGTGGATTCAACCCACTATGGATGCCTTCGAGGTGGTGGGTCCCTTTGCAAGGCAGAAGCAGGCAGCTGGCAGGGCTTACCAGCCCATCCACTGATGCCACACACCATATTTATTAGGGATTTACAAGCCTCGCTGCACATTTGTAGTCTCTCTCAGTCTTTTGAGGCTTACTGTCCCTATTAAAAATGGCATAGGGTGGCAGTGGAGGCGGAAGCAAATGATCCCAACCCAGAGTCCTTCCAGCACTGTGTTGTTATACAAACTGCTGACTTCAATTTACTTACAGAATCCATACATGAACCCCAGAGTTTTTTTTTATCCCCTTCAATGTCGTTTTGGGCTGTGTGTTCCTGCGGAGCAGGGGGTTGGACTAGATGGCCCTTGTGGTCCCCTCCAGCTGTGTAATTCTCTAAAGTTCCATAAACAGAGACTGTGGTTCCTAAGGAGCTCCATTTTCTCTGCATATATGGAAGGAAATCCAAACAGATGCCAATCTGTTTGCAAAGGCAGCATAAATCAATATGTGGCTATATCTCATTTTCCCCCTGTAGCCAGTGAAACAAAACCAGCTGCCAAAAACACCTTCATTTGTCTTCATCATAGAAAGAGAGACATGTCTGGGTGGTGTCTCAGGAGGTCAGCCAGTCTTTTCCTCATGAGTTGAGCCATAGTGCAGAGACAAAGAGCATGAACTGCAAACAATCTACAGACCAACCAAGACAATCCAAGAAATGCTACGCTCAGCGAAGGGCAAAAGAGACCCTCTCACAGCTGCAGGAGTTTGCCGCATACCATGCAGCTGTGGACAAGTTTGCATAAGGACCACTAAACGCAGTGTGCAAACACGAATCAAGGAACACGAGAGACACTGCAGACTGGGCCAGCCAGAAAAATCAGCAGTAGCAGAACATGTTATAAACCAACCTGGACACAAAATATTATTTAAAAACACCGGAATTCAGGACCAGGCCAACAACTATCATATCAGAATGCACAGAGAAGCTATTGAAATCCACAAACACCTGGACAACCTCAACAGGAAAGAAGAAACCTTAAAAGTAAACAAAATCTGGCTGCCAGTCCTGAAAAACACCAAAATAAAAACACAACACCAAAATAAAAACACAACACCGAGGGACACGGGGATTTCCAGCAGATAATGGACCATTAATCAACCATTAGCCAAACAGACACTAATCCTCCTTGAATATCTCCACCCAGAAACTAGCCATTCAACACACAAATTTGCATATCCTCCCCAATAGGGGTTCACAGTATATAACCCCCAACCATTCTCTGAAGATGCCAGCCACAGATGCAGGTGAATCTTTGCACTACTTCAATTAAATTTTTTATAGATTGGTAAAGTAATTGTGTAGTTATTAAAGCATTAAAGCATTTCCTATTATACAACAAATTCCACATTTTGTAACCCTTATACACGTACCCCATTCTTTCTTCCTTTCCACACTCTGGAATTTTGGTTTCCACTCCTCCAAGGAGAAAACACAAGCAATATTGTACTCATCACCATTTCACAGAAAACAATGCCCTCCCCCCGAACCTTATTTTATAATTTGTCATATTTCCCCATATTTCAAATACACCTTTTTTTAATCCTCAGTCGCCTAGTTCATGATATTAAATACCAGTACAAACTTATTATATTCTAGAAATTAAGGTTACTTTTCCACGCATAACTGTCTGTCCATAGATTATTACACTCTTTCAGGAATTTATCTACTGGAGCTTCTGAGTTGCATCTCAGTTCTTCCCTTCTTATATTTTTTATTTTCTCTTCTTTTTTCCTTAAGTCAGTCACTCTGTGCTGTAGGTCAACATCAAGTTCCTCCTTCTCTGCCAACTTATTTTATATTTTTGGAAAGCCCCTTAAGTCTTAAATTTCAGCTGGAGGCATCAATCCATCTTTCCCTCATAAACGCCATTTCTCTTTTCAGAGTGTTCAGCTCCCTGTCATTTTGTTCAGCCTTCTCCAGAGCCTTATCAGCATCTGCTCTGGCTTCTTTTATTTCATTCACTAATTGTTTAACAGTCCCTTCCAGATTTTGAAAAATATTGGTCCATTGCAGCAATAGATTTACTAACAGCAGGGCCGATTTAAGGAATTTTGGGGCCCCCTGCAATGCTTTATTTTGGGGGCCCCATATGTTTATCTCAGGTCAATGTAACCTAACCTATTCACTGTACAGGATGTTCAGATTACAGTAGGACCCCAGTATCCATGGAGTCATTATCCATGGGACACAAAACAGCACACCTACCATAGAGTCTTCCTAGAAAATGTGTCCTCCCTAGCCGTTTTCTAGGCCCCCCAAGGCAACTCTATGGTATTTTAAACCAGAAGTCCCATTATTTTCAATGGCATTTACTATTATTCATGGTTTTCAGAATCCACGCCCCCCCCCCGAACCAATCCCCAGTGGATAAGAGGGGCCTACTGTTTGCCACCAATAATTTAGTTTAAAAACTATATTACAGGCAGTAACATAATATTTTTTGCTTATTAGCAATTAACGTAATGGTGTAGATTTCCTCAAACAAAAGAAAGAGTGGACTACAAGCTGAACATGAGTTAGCAGTATGACGCAGCAGGAAAAAATGCCCATGCAATTCTAGGCTACATTGATAGGAGTAGTGTCTAGATCAAGGGAAGTAATAGTACCACTCCATTCTGCTTTGGTCAGACCTCACCTGGAATACTGTTTCTAATCCTGAGTACAACAGTTCAAGAAAGATACTGAGAAGGATGGTGGGAGATCTGGACGGCTGAGGATGCTGGGTGTGTTTAGCCTGGTAAAGAGAAGGTTGAGAGGTGACATGATAGCCATGTTTAAATATTTGAAAGGATGTCATACTGAGGAAGGAGCAAGCTTGTTTCCTGCTGCTCCAGACTAGGACATGGAGCCATGGGTTCAAAATACAGGAAAAGAGATTCCACCTGAATATTAGGAAGAACCTCCTGACAGTAAGAGCTGTTTGGAAGTGGAATACACTGCCTTGGAGTGTGGTGGAGTCTCCTTCTTTGGCTTTTTTTAAACATAGGTTGGATGGCCATCTGTCAGGAATGCTTGGATTGGGTGTTCCTGTAGGGCAGAAGCCGATTGAATGGGATGGCTGTTGGGATCCCTTCCAGCCCTATGATTCTATGATTCTAGGCTGCATTCAGAGCCCGGGAAAGTTACTCTTGGATTACACCTACCAGAATCCCCCTGCCAGCATCCTTCTCAAGGTCTGGTTGCATTGTTCCTTTTCCAGCATTCTCTAGCCCAGTGGTTCTTAACTTGGGATCCGCAATGTCCTCACAGGGGGTCTTTTCTTGAGTCTTGACAGGATGGTTGCCACCACCAGTTTGACTGGTCATAGAAAAGGTTCTGTGAACAGGAGAGAAGAACTTCATTTAAATTCTGGTGTATTGATGGGATATCTAATACTAAGTACATACTATTACCAATATTGGTACTCAAATGGACACAGGTTTGGAAAAATTGGACCCCTGGTGGGTAAAGGTGTGAGTGTTTCAATGTCCTTCCACATCCTATGTTTTCCCTAGGACCTTTTCTTTTCTTTTCTTGAGTCTTGGCAGGATCGTTCCCATTACCAGTTCAGCTGGTTATATAAGATACTCTGTGAGCAGGAGTAGTACATTGTTGCTTTGGAATTGAGCAGAGTCACATTGTGTGAGCTGTTGAGTTATTATACATTTTGAATGCTTGTAGGCCACTGAGGAAGACTGTGGTCGAAACGCGTCTGGCCTTGAGCTTTTATTTTTCACTATTAATAATTTTAGCATTTGCACACTTCTCAGTGGGGTATTGTTACCCTTTTAGAAATTTTAATTTTATTGGATTCCCTGCTCCAGGGTTTAGTTATTCTTTCATTTCTTCATATTGTTTTTTTTTTTAATGATTGGGAGTGGGATTAGTTCATCCTGGTGATTTTTTGGCAGAACCCTTCAGTTTGGCTTTTGGCCTACACATTGCCATTCAATCCACTCCAGCCACAAACTTGCAGGAAGAAGCAAGAGTGCCTCTGAGGGAAAGTTTAATGGATGGTGTAATTGTATTGTTGTTTTTGTTAGCTATTATTATTAGCTATTATTATTATTATTAGGGTTTTAAATCTTGAGATAAGTCTTGGGGCAACAAAAGATATTTAAGGGAGGTCCCTGGTAAAGAAAAGGTTAAGAACCACTGCTCTAGGCCAATGCCTCTCACATAACACTAATGGGATACTTGTGTGTTTTAGTGACAACAATAAAACCATTGTTTCCAGTAACATTACTCCAAATTTTTATTTATATTCTTTTGTTAAAAGAGCTAGAGTGTTGTAAAAGTTTCAGCATTGCCCTATGACTGTGGAGACCAGGGTTTGAATCCTTACTCAGCCATGAATACCCACTGGGTGACCTTGGGAAAGTCACACTCTCTCAGCCTCAAAGGAAAGCAAAGGCACACCCCCTTTGAACAAACCTTGCCTAGAAAACCCCATGGTAGGTTCGCCTTAGTCAGAAATGACTTGAAGGCACATAGGCAAACACACACAAATTCCTTTTGCAGGTTGAATTCAGTTGGTAGCAAGAGGAGGAAGCTGAAGACCAACGGGGAAAGGGAGGGAGGGCAGAGACCCCAGGAAACCATGTTAAGAGCAGCTGGAAAGATGGGCTGGAGGGGATCTATGTGGAAGGAAGGAAAGGGAAGAAAGGACAAAAGAAAGAAAGAAAGAAAGAAAGAAAGAAAGAAAGAAAGAAAGAAGCCCTTTCTGAGGGAAAGAGACAACCCTCAAATTCCCCCTCTCTCACACACACACCTTACGCCTCTCTGACATGCCTGACTGGCTTGTATTTTGCAGCAGCAAACTCCCTCCAGCTTCTGCCACGGAGGGATGCTGCTTCTTTCTCTTTCTAGTTTAGGAGACACTGGGGTGTTTTTTTTTGTTTTTTTTGTTTTTTTTTTAAAGCTAGCAGGAGGGTTTTGGAGGAGGAGGGTAGGGAGGGGCTACAAAGCAGCGGCTCCTCCCGGCTGTTTCCTGGATGTCTCCTTTGTCAGATAAGGAGGTCAGCAGGGGGGGGCCTTGACCTTGGGGCCCCCTGCCAATGCTGATTTGGCAGACTGGTTAAACCGGCCTTGACTAACAGAGGGACTTACTGTATCAGCTCCAGATGGTTACTGGTGAATCTACATAGCATTCAAGCAAATTTGGTCTAGGGTGATGGATGGGGTGCAAGAGCTGGGAAAAGTAACTTTTTTTGTAGATTTCCCTTGGGTTTTTTTTTCCGGGCTGTGAGGCCGTGTTCTGGAATAGTTTCTTTCTGACGTTTTGCCTGCATCTGTGGCTGGCATCTTCAGAGAATGGTTGGGTAGGAGTGTATGTGGATTTTATATATTGTGAACCCCTGTTTGGGAGTAAATTTGTGTAATTGAATGATTAGTTTCTGGGTATAGGGTGCCATTTACACGATAAAAATGTAGTGAGATGAATTTGTGTCAATCTCTGGTAGTTCACACGTCCTGCATGACTGTCTCAAGCTTGGGACTTCCTGTCCCATGGTTTGTTCCATGTTTTTAAAAAAGTCATGGGAGGATGCGGAAACTTGGAAATGTGAACAGACCAGGACAAGATATCTCAGAACTAGGAGATGCCCGGAAATTGAGGTGGGCATGGGCAGGCACATAGCCCAGAGAGGGAGGGGTCAGTGCCCCTTTCAAACTGATTTTCATACATTACAGATGCTTTTTATTACTTTTAATCATGATGTGAAAGCTTGTATTGATTATTACTTTTAATCATGATGTGAAAGCTTGTATATTTAACTTTTTGTTAGCCAATGTAAAACCTAGCATAATAAAAAATGTGCCTTGCTATGGCCTGCTTATAAGAAGTTTGCTGCCAGCCAATTGCTGTAAATCTTCATCCTGTTTTTGGGCCATGGCTCCATGATGCCTTGGTATGCTAATGTGGGCAGTTAGCATACCATGGAGGAATCTTGTTTCTGGGGTGAATGGTAACATCCTCGCACCCTGGAGATGGCCACCATCAGATATAGTACTCCCTAGATCTCTCAAAGGTGAATGAAGTACTGTGAAACAAAATAGTGATTAGGTGACTTACTTTTAAATATTTTTTTTGTTCAGATTCACAGAGGAAAATCTAACACAGGCTTCTGATGACGCTACTGTAACTCTAACTCTTACAGAGGATAATCAGTGTAACCCAGATAAATGACATCTCAGAAGTCGTAGATGCTGCAATAGATGCTGTCTGGACCACCCTACCTCTCCAAAATGGTAATGTATTATGCTACTTGACAAAAGGGGTTTGGTGTGGGGTACTCTTCTTCAGTGTTTAATAATATTAATTATGTTTTTTTAAATTTCCCTTTTCTAGTTGTTTCACTTACCCAGCAGAAAGTCTCCTGTTGAACTGGAGGAAACGGCGTTCCTTTGAGACTGAAGAAATTATTTCTAACTCCAGAGCGATGATGACCCAAGAGCCAAGACAGAGGGAAGGGGGCTGCTGAGGCAAACTGGGCATTTTTGCCCCTTTCCTCCACCTTCGAGTCCAGTTTGACTGGAAGGTTGAAGAGAGGGGCGAATGTTGCCCTGCCAGCTGATCCTGTTCGCTTTCCCAACTCACGAGGAGATCCTCGTGAGTTGGGAAACAAAGGAGCGCCTGTTATAAGTTTCGGCTGATACGCCAGCTGTGCCCTTTCCTGGAAGTAAGGGACCTCGAGACTGTGGTGCACGTGCTGGTGACCTCTCGTCTAGATTTCTGCAATGCGCTCTACATGTGGCTACCCTCGTGCTTGGTCCAGAAACTTCAGTTGTTACAAAATATGGCAGCCAGAGTGGTCTCGGGAACATCTCGGAGAGACATATAACTCCAGTATTAAAATCTCTCCACTGGCTGCCTATCAGTTTCCAGGCCCAGTATAAGTAAATAACTTGGGTCCAACTTATCTTCGGAACCGCCTCCTCCCATACAATCCTCCCCATGCACTCTGGTCCTCTGAGAGGAATTTGCTTCAGCCACAAAAATGTCTGCAACCTCCCAGAGGGCCTTTTTGATAATTGCCCCCAAATTATGGAATGGTCTGCCGAACGAGATCTGTCAGATGATGAGCCTGAGTAGCTTTAAAAAAGCACTAAAAATGGATCTCTTTCGGTAGCCCTTTCCTGATTAGATCCCAGCCTCAGGAGCTGTGTCTCCTGGCTTCTTTTAGTTTCACTGGTTGTTGATTTTTGTATTTGTTTATTTATGTGATTTAATTTAGGTGGATTTTAATTTGATACTAATTTAATGTATTTTTGTGGGGAGGGTGGGGTAGGTGGTGGTTAGGGATTTTTACTCAGTATTGTTGTATTTTAATTGTTGTACGCCACCCTGATCGTTTTTAACAGGGGTAAAAATAATAATAATAATAGGGCACATAAACCAATTTGTCAGTATTTTGACCTAAACATGAAATAGAACCTTTTCCCTCTCCCTTCACAACAGATCTCTGGCTATCAGCAAGTCTCACATGTTGAATTCTGGATTTAGACAGCTATACAAATTCAGAGTTATCACTGGCTATATATACACTGCAGCTACTGTCCAGAACCCACAAATTTAAGTCAGATGGACTGTCTAAGTCAGACATGGCCACTGTGCAGCATGGCACCCATTCCTTTTTTGCCTTGGATTTGAAGCCACCGTTCTTTTTCTGCTTATTAGGACACTGTCTTGCAAAATGCTGAGCAGAACCACAGGTCCATCATTTCTTCATTGTAAATGCAGCCTTTGTCCCTTAGACATTCACCACTTGGCCATTCACCACATAGCTTCTGGGGTCATCAGGCTTCTTCCTTGGCGTGAAGTGTTTTTCTTCCTCCCTTTGCTGTTTACTCTTCTTCCTCGAGTAGACAACCACTGATATAATTCATAGACAGCTCTTTCTCTGGAATTGCTTCCATGCTGTTTATCAGAGCATCAAAACTGGAATTAAGGCTACTCAAAATTATATAGACCTTCAATGGCTCTTCATAATTCAGCCCTGCTTGATGCAGCTTCCCAAATAAAGAACGAAGATAGTCCAGGTGCTATTGTATGTCTTCAAGTTCTTCCAACTGATGAAAAACTTAAGGTAAACCTATCCCATCTTGGGAGAAAGGCGGGATATAAATCTAATAAATAAATAAACCTATCGTGGGGTTTTCTTGGCAGGATTTATTCAACACAGACTTGCTATTGCCTTCCTCAGAGAGTGTGACTTGCCCAAGGTCACCCTGTAGGTTTCCGTGGCTGCACAAGGATTTGAATTCTGGTCTTCCAAAGTCCTAGTTCAATGCTCAAACCACTACACCAGACTAAGTCTTGTTTTGTTGGCAAGATTTTTTTCCCCTAGAGGGCATTTGTCATTGCCTTTCTCTGAAGCTGAGAGAGGATGACTTGCCCAACCCAGTGGATTTCCATGTCCAACTGGGCACTTGAACCCTGGTCTCAAAGTCATCAAACCACTACACCATACTGACTCATACACAGTCTGAATTCCTGAAGGGAGAAAGGAATCCAAAGTTCCAAGACAAAAAGCAATGTCTGTTTAAGGCTCTGCATTCTGCAGGAAGGGGTGGAGCCTGGAAAAAGAAGAGTCTTGACTCAGAGGTATAAAATGTCTCAGTTCAGCTTCAGACCTCGGTAGAGCAAGATATTCACTAGGAGCTAATTGAGGTGCTGCAATTTCCTGGCTGTCTTGGTGCCTTCTGGGCTCTCACTACTGTAAACTTGAACATGACAATTTTGGTTATTTCTAAATTAACAGGTATTTAACCCTCTCCCTTCAACTCCCTTCATCTCCCTTCAAAATAAACCTACAACTCACACTTTATTTTGGGAAGGAAAAAGAACCATAAACAATGTTTACCATAAACATGTACCATAAACATGTACATGTGTGCATAGCTGGTGGTGGGGAATGAAAGGTATGGAAAGGAAATTCAGACCATCAAGAAGCATCTAGTCCTAGCTTGATCATGGAGAGAAGAAATGAGGGTGTACAGTAGGACCCTTGTATCTGCTGGGGATTGGTTCTGGGGGCCCTGTGGATACTGAAAACTGCAGATAATAGCAAACACTATTGAAAATAATGGGACTTCTGGTTTTAAAATACTATAGACTTACCTTGGAGGACTTAGTAAATGGCTAGAGAGGACACATTTTCTAGGAAGACTCTATGGTAGGTGTGCTGCTTTGTGTCCTATGGATAATTGAATCAGTGGATAATGAATTAGTAGATATGGAGGTACTCTCAAGTGGAAAGCACCTGCCCCAGGAGCCCAGAGCAGCCACATCTTCATGGTATGTATTACCTTTGCCTCCTTCCCTCCCTTCTCTCCTGGAGCCTGGCAGCTGACAGGCATGGGAGTTGTTTGGATGAAGCACAAGAACAAAAGAATAGCATTCTGCACCCCATTAAAAAAAGGAACTTATGTAAGTGTAAGTGCAAGTCACAAACCAGCCACAGTGTGACTATCTGCCTGTAGGGAGTGCAAAGTAATCTGCTTTGTTTTTCCTTTTGTTTTCTTTCCCATCTCCCTTCTCTCGATGCATTAATGCTTAATGCTCTCCTCTCTCAGCTGGGACTGTTTGGCCCCACAGGCCAGGTCTGCAAGCCTCCAAAGGCTACTCCCCAGTTGCAATGTTGTGATAGGCTGTGACATTTTCAAAAAACACCATCTGCTGCAAGAAGATTCTCATCAGTCCAGGATTCTTCTCCTCAGAGTTTCTCAACACTCAAAATACATGTTTTCCAATCATTTCCCAAGTATTTTCAAATATTCTGTACAGTCTTATTCCCACCCACCTAGACTAGCCCAGTTGCAAGGGGAATGGTAGTCCAAAAGAAGTACTGTATATTCCGGCGTATAAGACGACCCGGCATATAAGATGACTCCCCCAATTTTAAGGTAAAATGCAGAGTTTGTGATATATTCGCCCTATAAGACGACCCCCTCTTCCAACGCATAGCCCCCGCATGCCCCTCCTGCGCTCCCTTCCAGGAGGGAGCGCAGGAGGAGGATGCGGAGGCTGTGCGCCCAAAAGGGGCACATTCGCCCCTTCTCCCCACCTTCCAGGAAGGTGGGGAGAAGGGTGAATCGCGCGTTTGGCCGCGCAGCCTCTGCATGCCCCTCCTGCGCTCCCTTCCAGGAGAGAGCGCAGGAGGGGGATCCGGAGGCTGTACGGCCAAAGGGGGCACGTTCACCCCTTCTCCCCACCTTCCAAGAAGGTGGGGAGAAGGGGCGAATCGCGGGTTTGGCCGCGCAGCCTCTGCATGCCCCTCCTGCGCTCCCTTCCAGGAGAGAGCGCAGGAGGGGGATCCGGAGGCTGTACGGCCAAACGGGGCACGTTCGCCCCTTCTCCCCACCTTCCAAGAAGGTGGGGAGAAGGGGCGAATCGCGGGTTTGGCCGCACAGCCTCTGCATGCCCCTCCTGCGCTCCCTTCCAGGAGAGAGCGCAGGAGGGGGATCCGGAGGCTGTACTGCCAAACGGGGCACGTTCGCCCCTTCTCCCCACCTTCCAGGAAGGTGGGGAGAAGGGGCGAATCGCGGGTTTGGCCGCGCAGCCTCTGCATGCCCCTCCTGCGCTCCCTTCCAGGAGAGAGCGCAGGAGGGGGATCCGGAGGCTGTACGGCCAAACGGGGCACGTTCGCCCCTTCTCCCCACCTTCCAGGAAGGTGGGGAGAAGGGGCGAATCGCGGGTTTGGCCGCGCAGCCTCTGCATGCCCCTCCTGCGCTCCCTTGCAGGAGAGAGCGCAGGAGGGGGATCCGCAGGCTGTGTGGCCAAACGGGGCACATTCGCCCCTTCTCCCCACCTTCTAGGAAAGTGGGGAGAGGGGGTGAATCGCGGGTTTGCCTCGGCCGCTGCAGAAGCGATCCAGCGGCGGCTGCGGCAAACCGCAATGTTCGCCTCCCTCCTCTGTCTTCCGTTGCTCCCCAAAGGGGGAGAAGGCAGAGGAGGGGGGCGAATGATCTTCAAAACACTTTGCTTCACCCCCCTGCCCCATCTCCTGCCTCTTCACTCCATTTGTGAAGAGGCAAGAGATAGGCAGGTGGGCGAAGCAAAGTGTATCTGGCGTATAGGACGACTGTCAATTTTGGAGGGCACTTTTGAGTGCTCAAAAGTCGTCTTATACGCCGGAATATACGGTAAAAGGCTTTCACGGCCAGCATTCATAGATTTTCCTTGGGTTTTTTTCCAGGCGGTGAGGCTATGTTCTGGAATAGCTTCTTTCTGACATTTCGCCTTCACCTGTGGCTGGCATCTTCAGAGAATGGTTGGGTAGGAGTGTGTGTGGAGTTTATATATTGTGAACCCCTGTTTGGGAGTAAATTTGTGTAATTGAATGGTTAGTCTCTGGGTATAGAAATGCAAGGCTCGTTAGTGTCTGGCTAATGGTTGGTTGATGGGCCATTATCTGCTGGAACATCCCGTGTCCCTGGGTGGAATTCCTGGGTGTTGAGTTTTGATTCTATTGTTTTTCAAAACTGGAAGCATGAGTTTGTTTACTTTAAGTGTGCATGTAATATTGTTTAAAACTAAATGGTAATTGTACAAAACAAAGGAAATCTATCCAATAAAGTCGATGGAATGCAGTCTTGCTAACTGTTGTGAATAACTCCATAAATATTTTTATAATTAGAAATAAGTTGCATGTAAAAATATCAAGGGCATCAATGTAAATATCTGGTGCAGTATAACTACCTGCATTACAGTCTTCCCTTCCTTGTGCAAGCTTTAAATGATACTTTTAACAATAATCCACCAGCTATACTTTGTTTCAATTCTGGCAGATTTGGGGAATTGGCACCTTTACCAGGGACTAGCCTTTTTAAAACTTCTTTTTAAACTCCTACATGGAGGGAACTCCACTACTTAGCCAATTGTTTAACACAAATTCTCATAATTCTATAGGCTTGTTTCAAAATATAATGGTCTTTTAAGAAAGTTATAAAATCGAATTATAACTTTTTTATAACTATAAAAAACTATAATTATAACATAGCGTTACGATGGCTGAGGGGTCGAGGACAAAAAGCAGGTAGAGGTCAGTGCATCGCCTACTGGGGCACCAGGGAGACCAACCTGCTGTTGGAGTCCCTGTCCCAGCAAGCTGGTACGCCGGACTGCCTTAATGTGTTCCTCTAGCCTTCCATCCTTCCATCCTTTCATAGGTCGGTATATTGAGTACCCAGCTTGTGGGGGCAATTAGCTAGCACATATTGGAAACTGTTTAATGCAGTGTAGATGTGCAAATTGCTATTGCTTAAAGCAATTTGTAAACTGCTCTGATAGCCTTGTGGTTGAAGAGCAGGGTATAAATAACGAAATAAAAATATATATATCAGAGCCCACATAGAAGAGCTTGCTAATTTTTTTTTGGGTGGGGGGGGGAAGCCAATTGTTTTCAGTAGCTGAATACTAAAACCCTTTTTCTTTCTTTTTCAGCACGATAATTACAAGAGGCTATTGTGCATCTTGAGGGGAGGGTGGGAAATATGGAAAAGCATTTAGGTTTGTAAATTTTTTGGTATTTATTGAAAACAAAATCTTTATGTATTTATGTAAGTATTGTATTGTTTTGTACTTACATTGCTTGTTATGTATTCTGTATATTGTTATTTCTATTTACATTTATATTGTTATTTATTCTTTTTGATATATGTTATTCAAATGATTTCCTTTTGTGCTTTTTAATTATGTTACATAAATTATGTTTATTTTGGGGTATGAAAAAATGTAAATACGTAAATAGAAAAAAAATAATAAACTTTATATTTTGGATTTTGAATTTGTGTTGTTATTATGTAAGGTCTACATAATTTTAAAGTGCAACATTTTGACTTTGGGACTGCATATTTAAATACTTATTTAGAAGAAGCCATTTATATGCAGCAACACCTGGATATCAAAATGACAACCCAAATCAAGTGTACAGGTTTAAAAAGGCCATCTCCAGATTAAAGCAAGCTGGACAATGCTGGTATCAATGCATAAGAGATATGTTTTCAAACATTGGTTTTGAATAGAGCATAGCAGATCCTTGGGCAGATATAAGGGGTGAAAATCAAAGCCATTAAATTGCTTTTGTAGATTATCTGTGACTGATTTTGTTGACACAACTGATGAGAAATTATTTCAGGATACTGGGATATTCAGCTATTCAGCTATTGGGAGTTTACTTCATTTGTAAAATTGGACACACCCAGACAGCCTATGCAATTAATGTTCTGTCCAGAAAAGTACCAGACCATACCCAAAGTGACTGGAAAGGTTTAAAAAGATACAATAGATTATGGGATCTAGATTTCATCTCAGTTCTATTTTGAATCTTGAAGTGTGCAGATGGTTTTTCTCCAATTGATGCTATAATATATTGTGAATACTCTTTATTATGTTCAAGTAAAGAACAAGAAGATTTTAGACATAAGCCTAAGCCTAAGATTTTAGACATAAGCCTAAGCCTAGAGGACCAGAGTGCTACCATTTATTGTTTCCTGGATCTTTTAAAGAGGTTGCCAGTGCGTGCTACCACCTGACAGAAAGGACCCATGGTATTTGCCTCAGCATAACCCTACCTTTTACGAGATCTAGTTTTGTCTCTTTCTACTGGTGGGGGAAAAATATATTTCAGCCCAATTTTATTCTATATTTCTACTGGTATGAGCAATGAAAGCATTCATTTCTGGCTGTATCCAAGGACAACACTTTACTGTTCTTTTTTCACCCCAAACGGAATAGAATACCTTGTTCTGAAATAAGTCCACCTTCTGCCTTGTCATGTGAATGAACAAAGAAGTGGATCAAGGGAAGGATTGGCACCATTGGAGGTGTGAGGAGAGACTAAAAATGGAACCATTTTCAAAGTAGTTGCCATGTTAATCTGTTCCAGCAAAAGGACAGAGAGTCTTGGGGCAACATGAAGATTTCACGATGCTGTAATAAATCTCTTCATCTTAAAGGTGTGCCGAGACTTTTTTCTTGTTAAAATGTAACATCATGCTGCAATCAAGAAGTCCACTTCCAACAGGAGAGCAAAGAGGATGCAAGTGCTGCACACCCTTGGGGAAAAGTGTGGCTGGGATCCTATATCAGGGCTGCATAGCATGAACGTGTGGAAGCAGGCAGGGATAGTCCTATGCAGCCAATGTTGAATGACAACATATCCCAACATTGGGTGCCAATTGCAAGAAACGAGATTCTAGCCATTAGAAAGATTTTTTAAAAAACAGTAAGAGCTGTGGTGGACCATTGGAGGTCTTTAAACAGAGGTTAGATGGGCATCTTTCAGGAGTGCTAAGTTCTGTATTTGAGGATAGCAGGAAGCTGAACTAGACGGCCCCTGAAGTTGTAGGAAATATTGGTTTATTGTCAGCATCAGCCCCTGATGATGATCTTGCCATTTTCCATATTGTTTTGTAACCTTGATGTTCATTGTGTTTTCCTTTCCTTGTGCTTGTTAATGGGTGTTAGAGATTCATTATATATAAAAAGATTGAAATATTGAGAAATTGAGAAATAAGATCAGTTCTCCAGTACTTCAAAACAAAGGCTTGTTCCCAGGAAAGTTAAGGTGTGCAGTGATCTGCAATGAGCTGTTTGTTTTACTGTCTTTGAGGCCTGCTTTTAATTGAAAGTCAAGCAGGCCTGTATTTCTTGCCCACAGTGAGTATTGTTAGGATTATGGGACTGTATGCTCCATTGTCCAAGGTCAGCCCTGGTTAGGAGACCAGATAGGAGTCTGGTAAGGAGACCACATAGGAGTCTTCTATGTGGATAGGAGACCACCATATGCTGTTTGCTATATTTCAGAAGACGGAACTGGCAAAACTACCGCTGCATTGAGTATTCTTTGCCTACAAACCCCCCATGAAATTCATGGATTTGGCGGAAGTCAACCAGTGACTTGAGCACACACACAGAGGTTTGAGTGATTCTCAATGTGTAACTCTCAGCAATGTTAGACATTTGGATAATGAGGGAGTAGAATTCTTATGGGGGGGGGGGCAATAACCTCATTTTATAAACATACGCACCAGTAGTTATACCCATCGGTACATTGTACCCAAAGTCAAGCCTCTACCCAGCCATACAAGACCATTTGCTGCATTTCAGCACACCCCCATATTGCCTTACAGAGCCTTACAGGCTGCAGAGATTCATCAGTAATTTTCTTCTTGAAGGAAGGAAGTAATTTTAGCCATCCATGCAAGAAAGTCTTTGAAAACCACACAGTTATTTCTCCATAGAAATATTATTTCCTTCACGGAAAAAAATGCTGTTTTCTGTGCAAAACAATTTGGACAGATTTTTGCGTGGATTTACACTCAATATTACAGTATTCTTATCAGTCCAGAATTCTTCTTGTCAGGATTGCTTGACACCCAAAAAGCATGTTTTAAAATATCCTTTCTATCCTTATAAGAAGTCCGAAGCTTACGTAATCCACTGGGAAGTATCAAAAGAGGAACTCACCAACAGAATCCCAGTTTAAAATAATCATCCAAAGTAATGCTGGACAGTAAAACTGAGACCCTAAATGGGAGGTTAGGCAATCAAGCAAAACTGAAATATCTAGCCTTTTGCACCCAAGAGTTACATTGGCATCCTGGAGAAGAATGAAGGATGGGTAAGCAGCCATGAAAGAACCATGATGAAGTGCGGAAAATGAAAGAAAAATGAAGAAAAGCCTTGTTAATCTTATGCTGTTTCATGTCAAACCTGCAAATGGTAAGAACTCCAGAATTAGGGTCCTTCATGATAGAGGTCTTGTTTATACCAGAAATGGCAAACAAGAGGCTCCTAGCCCAAATGTGGACTGCAGCATTTCAATGCAGTCTTTAAAGGAGTTTTCCAAAGTGAAAAGCTGTTTTAGGGAGAAGGTTCAGCATCTTGCATAGCTCCTTTAAAGTATGGGCTGAAATTCCAGTTAAATGGAAACTCACCGTCTGCCACTGGCTTCTAGGGACATCCTTGTGGTCCTTTTGGGGGAAAACAGCAAACAATGAGAATACCGTTCCCACAAGCCTCTAGGAGGTGTGGTCCAATTTTGACAACAGCATAGTCCTTTTTTCTATGAGTGGCCCCCCTTTTGACAGCATAGTCTTTTTTCTATAAGCCTAGACTCCAAAAATCTAGCCCATTTGGCAGTAAAACCTGTGGCTGGCATCTTCAAAGTATGGTTGGGTAGGTGTGTGTGTGAGTTTATATGCTGTGCACCCTGTAGGGGAGTATATGTAAGTTTGTGTAATTGGTTAGTTTCTGGGTATAGAAATAAAAGGACGATTAGTGTCTATTTGGCAAATGGTAGGTTGATGGGCCATTTTCTTTTAGATATCCCTTTGTCCCTGTGTGGAATTCCTTTGTAAGTGTTGAGTTTTGATTCTACTATTTTTCAAAACTGGAAGCCTGAGTTTGTTTATTTTAAGGTTTCTTCTTCTTTCCTTTTGAAGTTGTCAAGATGTTTGTGGATTTCAATAGCTTCTGTGTGCATTCTGACATGACAGTTGTTGGCCTGGTCATGTCAGAATGTACACAGAAACTATGGAAATGTTGTTTGCCGGTCATGTCAGAATGCACACAGAAGAAAAACAATAGAATGCTGGCCGTGAAAGCCTTCGACTTTACATTGAATATGTCTACGGTGAGAAACACAATTATTTCATGATAAGCTGGGTATTAATGAGCCATGGTAGTATAGTGATTTGAGTGTTGGGCTAGGACTGTGGGACACCAGGCTTTGGATCTTAGCTCAGCATGGGAGACGCACTGGGTGACCGTGGAAGTCACATTTTCTCAGTCTCAAAGGAAGGCAAAGGGAAACTACCTCTGAACAAGAAAACCCGATGGTAGAAACTTGAAGGCACGTAACAAGAACAAACAAGTTCATAGTACGTTCATCATTCTTGTATAGGTGCTCCACCAAGTGTTAGAAAATATCTCTTCCGCAAATGACAACCTGTGCGGGTGGGCTTTGAATGCTGTTGTCTGGTTTTGTAAGTTGCATATTTTCTTTTAAGGAATTTTAATGTTTTTAATTATGTTATTGTTAAATACTGTCAAATTGACTTTAACTTAGATCAATCCTATGAACAAAGAGACCAGGTCACTCTGTTACCAACACCACCACTGTTATTTACCTGTAATTCGGTGTCCCTCTTTTCCTATTCGGTGTCCCTCTTTTCCTATACTCTTACAAAGTATCAGTCTGCATGCCTGCAGCTGTTACCTTCCCCCTTCTTGTAAGAATGAAGCAGCTTGAGGATTCTCTACCTCTAGTTGGCTTATAAAAGTACACAGGAGTGTCAGGATTAGGCTACTTTTCTGTCCAAGTTGTGTTCTCTGTAACTATAAACATGTTTTATTGCATATAAAATGTTACATAGAAACCACCTTACGCTAGAGAAAATAGCAAGATTATATAAAGGTACCCGTTACACCTGTTGTAAATGTGAAGAACACATAGGAATCTATTACCATATGTTAAGGGATTGTAAGAAGACAAAAGGATTTTGGAGTTCATAACTCAAAATGTAGTAGGAAAGAAAATTATATTATTAGAAGAAAAGATGAAATAGGAAAAATGATTCTTTGTATGATTCCAGCTGCCAGAATCCTATACGCCACACATTTGAAAGAAAAAACATGCCTAAACCTGAGGAATGGATTCTAGATGTTCAGGGATTTTCAGAGATGGAGTTAGTTTAGTTTGCGGGGGGGGGGAAGTAAAAGATTAAATTATCATAATTACTGAAATGTAAGAAGCCTCATTTGACAGTAGAATCCAATGTTCTGAGTTAGTAAGGTCTTTATTATTGCATGTTATTGTATATGCAGTTTCCTATATTGTATATCTATATTTACGTTAAAACAGCAGAATAAGATTAGCACAATTTTTATTAGGAAGAATAGATTGAATCCTACAAAAAAGATGTGCTAATGTAATTCTGCTTTTCTTAAAACCCTGTTAGATGTCAACGGAAAGAAAACAGAAGTTCTTTACCAGGCTGCACCACAGGATGAACACCATCATCCCCTCATTGGCAAATCTGTGCTTAAGTCTGTTCAGCAGTTCACCTACCTGGGAAGCATCTCCTCAAATGCTAAGATTGACAAAGAGATCACAGATTACCAAAGGAATATAGCGGATTTGGAAGGCTGATTGTATAGACCCATAGCACTGTCTATTCTCCTTTATGGGTCTGAAACATAGCTCAACTATCGCCTCCGCTTACAACTCCTTGATCGCTTTCGTCAGCGCTGTATACGAACAATCCTAAATATACACTGGACTGACTATGTGATGATGAGCAAGGAAGGATCACCGGCATTGAGACCATGACTACTGCGCTGGTCAGGGCACGCAAGAGGGGAGCTCCAAGAACGCGACACGACTCCTTGAAGTAACATTTCAGGCTCAGCCAAATTGATCACCAACAATTGATCACCGCCCTGGACTCACATCAGGAGGTATGGAGACGCACAATGCTCCAGCCTTACTTCAGAACTCACGATGAACAGGTCTTCGACAACGCAGAAAGAATCACAACCCAGAATCATCACCCAAGGAGACCTTCTACTGTACTTTCTGCAACCGGACTTGTTTATCTCGGATTGTTCTTTTTTTATTAGAGCGCTTGCAGAAAGTGTGGGATGAGTTTCCGAATATTCAGTAAACATTATATATATTAAAAAATGTAAGTTTTACGTTTTTTATCTCACAAGAGCATCCTGAGTATTTTTATCCTGTTTCTGCCACAAGCTACACTGCATTCTGCTTAATATAGTGTACTGTCATTCCTAAGATGCAGTGAGTAGAAGTTACAGTTGTTCAGAAACCTTTATAGGTACAGAAATGGAGAAAGCATGCCATACAAGGTTCTCAGAGCTGAATCCCTATGGACGCACACTATAATGAAAGCATATTGCAATTTATTCAATCTGGTGAGCTTCAATACTACATCAGCTCCGGGTATTACCTTCCGTTACAACAAAGGAACACCCATTAACAAGCACAAGGAACTGAAAACACAATTAACATCAAGGTTACAGAAACTGTATTTACAGAACACTGTAAATTAACCACTTATATTTTCACAGTTCATATACAGTTCATATACTCTCTACCTCAAGATCTTTGTTTGTTTTACATGTTGATGGAAAATTTAAGAAAGAAAATAATTTTTATAAAAATTGTATCTGGCAGAACACTATGGTAAATTCCTCTGGTAAATTATCACAGTAATGTTGGAGCTGTCTACGAGGTAACCTCGGTAAACATTTCCGAAGTCCTCCACCATGATTCTATGGGGGTTCACGATTACCCAGGTTTCCAAGTATTTGCGGGAAGTCTGGGAAAGTATCCCCTTTGGATTTGACAGGCAACCCGTATTGTGTTTGTTTTATATTACTTAATTTCAATTTTCGAGCCACCTTGAGGCAGGTCATAAAAAGAGGCAGGTCATAAAAAATATAATGTCCAGAATCCAGTTGGGGGGTAGTATGTGGGGACTAGAAGCAAGCAGTTTGTATCATTTTGTAGAGGGCTGCTGTTTCTATGTTGCAAAGAACGCATTGCCCACAATGTGCCTCAGAAAGGAGTGTGCATTGTACATCATTGTGCATCACTGATGCTCCTTGGTCACGAATAGAATTTTTTGCAAATCACTAACAGGGTTTCTTATCCCCTCTCCTAGTTACCTACTTAATTTAGGTCAAGCAAAATGTGATATAGTATTCTGGTCAACTGTGTTTGCCCATTCACATTTCTACGCCTCTTGCCTCTTTGTAGGACATTTTAAATTTTGCAAGGGTGTTGCACATTTCTCCATATCTTTCAAAGATGGGCGTTGCATTACACGCGTTGGCTCTAGTCTGGAGATCTTGTAGTCTAGTTCAGATTGTTGGCTGTGTGACGTGGGGAGGGATGGGAGATGGTCCGTGAAAGTACTGCGATGCACCATCAGTGAGCACAAAGGTAAAAACATCTGATGGAGAGAGCAGTGGCTGGCTGCTATGGGAATGTGCTGTGGAGGGAAAATTTCATGGCAGACCAAGCTGTGAGGAAAATCAGAGGAGACATATCAGCGGTGGACATGTTAGGCAGAACGCGAATGGAAGGATAATAGGATGACCTATATTACATCTGCAAAAGAGCTTTCTCCCAATAGTCCATCAGCTTGGGTTACCACTGGTTGCAGCTTCTACACAAATCTCTGTTCTTTGTAATCATCATCTAAACATGTATCCCTCTATCCCAATACCTACTTTCTTCATGAGCCTTGTGTGACTACTTGAAGTTTGTGTTTGTGCGTCATATTTAAAACAAAATATTTTTATTTCATCCCTTGGCTTTAAGTCTCCTGAGTTACTAATGGTGTACATAGATGAAAAGAAACTGTAGTTACCCGATCTCTCACAGCTGCTAACATTCCCTGTAGACATATTGATTTTTAGTAAAAATGGTTGGAATTCCACAGACCTCAGTAATTCTGGTAGCAGGAGCTTGGACTAGATATCCATCAGAACCACTTCTACCTCAGGTTTTCAGACTCTGTGGTCCTCACAAGGAACTTTACTGCTAGAACTCCTGCACAGACAGGGTAATGAACTTAATCGGGTTTGTTAAAAATAACAATGTTGTTACACTATGCTTTACTTGAAGTAGCTTACAAAATTGATGCCTTTACCTCCCTTCGAAAGAACAGAACGAATCACCAGAGTTTTCTATTTAAAACATATATACAGTAGATGCTCATTGATTCCAGCTTGCAAACTAAAGATAACAATCCACACAATTTTATGTTCTCTAGCATAAAAAAGACTCAAATCACTCAAAAGTTTTAAAAGTAAAAAAATCTTTACTAAGCGTTTGTGTGCAGATATATCTCATTGAAAATCAGCAGCATTTCAACAAGTTAAGTTTAAACATTTATAAATTAAGAATACATGTTAAAAACAAAATATGCAGCAGTTATCAATCTACTGCTGGGGAAAAATTATGGCGAGTGGTAATCCCTGTGGCAGCTTTCCAGACAAAGAGGACTGGAGCACACTTCTGCTGGAAAGCCAATCACATTTCCCAACAAAACTAGATGACCCCTTATGTTCAATGCTTTCACTATAATTTTGTGGTTATATATTGGTTCATATGAATTTCGGAGCGTGGCTAGCCGACTAAAAGCCACACACTTTATTGCAACATGGGTTCCTTTTTGTCTATGCCTCTAGTGGAAATCTGACCATCCACTATGGTCTTGTTTCTTACTTAAATTCGCCAAATATTTATCCAAGGTGGATGTGAGGCTATCACAGCACCTCTTTCTCTGGTCTAATTATTAGCGACATTTGCCATCGTTCCATCAGTCACCTGAGGCAAAATAGAAAGCTAGGCACTGAGCTGATTAATATTTAAGAATTGTGCAGGGGAGAGAAAGGGCTAGTGTGTAAACATCACACCAGCGAACTCACAGGCTGCTTTCCTTGCCATGTATGGGGCCACCTGTCAACTCTGCAGCTTGCAGACGGAAGGTGCAGGCGAAGAACTGCAGTCCCATCCATGGAATTCCCCAGGAGCCATCCCAGTCTACTATATCACTACCACATAATGTTATTAATATTACTATTCCAGACAGATCAAATCATAAAACAATTCCAGTGTTCTGACTTTCATTTTTTTATAAGTGGATGCAGCTGCTGCATAAGAAAAGCCCTGTCTTTCTGATATAAATAGTCTTTAGTACAGCAATTTGTTTCAACATTAGCCAATATAGCTTCCAGATTTTGTGGCCTGGCTTCGAGTCTCCAGTCTGTCTCCAGTACAAAAAAGCTCGATTAAATGTTGCTTATCCCACATCTAAAAGTAAGTGAGAAGGAACTATACATTCTTTCATCTTTATCTGGGGAACTTCTTTTTACTAAGATTTCTGTTTCAATTTCCAACGTAGGAAAACGTATTCTCTATGTGTGTGTTTGAATGACAAGCTGTGAGTAACTGAAATATTGATAAACTCATTTAGTTTATGTGTATTTTGCATTAAAAACTCTTACTTTGTACAACAATACTTCCATAAAAAGGTGTAGCAAAGGAGGAAGACCACATCTCAGATGAATGGACTCAATAAAGGACGCCACAGCCCTAAGTCTGAGAGAAAGACATGAGCCGATCTCTTGATAGGGTGACTTCGACGTTAGATATTCAAAGGTTTGCCGTATGTCAGAGTCAATATGACAGCAATTAACAACAAATAGTTTTACTTTTTCAACAAAACCATTTAACTCCTGGTTTCTGTTAGGCAGTTGAGGATAGATATGACACAGAGTGTCACAGAGACAGGCCAGTATGGTCGAAGAAAAAACTTAATTCCTAGGAATTGTTTTATCTTCGACCATACTGGCCTGTCTGTTTCACTCTGTGTCATATCGATCCTCAACTGCCTAACAGAAACCAGGAGTTAAATGGTTTTGTTGAAAAAGTAAAACTATTTGTTGTTAATTGCTGTCATATTGACTCTGACATACGGCAAACCTATGAATATCTAACATCGAAGTCACCCTATCAAGAGATCGGCTCATGTCTTTCTCTCAGGGCTGTGGCGTCCTTTATTGAGTCCATTCATCTGAGATGTGGTCTTTCTCCTTTGCTACACCTTTTTATGGAAGTATTGTTGTCCAAAGTAAGAGTTTTTAATGCAAAATACATATAAACTAAATGAGTTCAGCATGAACAGTAGTATTCCGTAAACCTGCAACATATGAAGCCAGTAGAGAAGGAACATATTTATTCCTGGAGAATCCCAAACAAAGGCAAGGTCAGGCCACCCCAAAAGGTTTGGGGAAAGTATAAATGTGAAATCTTTCAAAGTAAGACTTTTTAGTCATCTTTGCATCTAAGGACAGTTCAGACATGATTTGTCTTTTTAGCAGTGCACAGTATCTTCTCCAGCAGCACACCTCAAACGAGACCTTTTTTTCCTAGCAGTTTTCTTCACTGTCCAGCCTTCACAATCAAACATAGAAGTGAGAAGGATGATAGCATTCAATCATAGGTCTGCATATATCTTGATCTTGTTTCTTGAGCTACAAAAATTCCACAATAATCCTAATTTTATTGGTTTTTTTTATGATGGTTTCTTTCTAACAGTGGACATTTGTCTGTTGTATAATGGGAGTTTGATTAATAAACATTGGAATGCCCTAATTTATAGCAGCTGGTGCTGCTTCTTTCTATGTCCTGTATTTAAAGTGGTGGTTTAATCTACTTGGATCGAGAGGTTCAATTATCTCGGGCTCCTTTTCTGAATCTGTAGCTGCTAAACTAGAAGTTTAGAAGTTACTACTTGGGGCGCATCATCCTTGCTCTTCTCTTCCACTTCTTTTTTGAAGGAAGCCTCCTGCAAGAAGGACATGATTTCGATCCCCCCTTCCTCCACTGAAAGTAGAAATTGGCTGAAATGTGCATGATAAAAGTTAAAAAAACAAAAATACAATTAAAAACACTCTTTTAAAACAGTGTAAATTAAAAGCAAAGAGGATAATTAAAAGCAAAGAAGACCACATCAAGACACCATCAGCACTACTCCAACATATGATAATTTTTAGAAAAAAATCTCCCGTGGGAGTACTACACCGTGGAAGCAGCCATTGAGAAGCCTTTCTTCTGTTTAAAGAGCTGTTTAAAGTCCACTCCGTATGTGAAATGAAATGAAATAAATCTTTATTGCGAAAAGGTATAAGCGGTCGCAATACAATTAATTTAAGTAGGTTAGTTACACACAATTACAAAGCCATACAATAATAATACAACTATGAATATCCAAAATATAAAACTATTAAAGGTTAAAACATTATTATACGGAGCCATTTTCATATCAGAACTGTAAAATGTGTATTACTGGTTTTGATCTCTGGCTCTTATCTTAATAGTGGCCAAAGCAAATTTTGCCACCATATCAGTGTGGTACACATTGTTGCCAGATAACAGGGCACAAATTTGTTCAAGAGGAGGGCGATTGACTAAGGAATGAAGGATGTAACCTAGAAACTTTTGTCTTGGAAGTATGTATAGAGGGCGTTTCAACAAATAATGCTGAAGGTCCTCCACTTCCCCTGTCTCACATATACAAAACCTTTGAGTTACAGGGATATTGTTGTATCTTCCTTTCAAATATGCAGATGGCATACTCTGAAAGCGTAATGCCGTATATGCTTTTCTTAATGGAGACAATGTAAGATCATAAAAATATCTCTCCATTTCAACAGATGTTTTATAGAATGTGTACCATAATGAAAATTTGTAAGGCCTCTAGATTGATCCCATAGGAAAGAAGTATTGCATTAAATGATTTTGCCCATACACTTTGCTCAGAAGACTGTAATTGCTCTATAAAACATTTTTTTTTTGGAAGACGAGAATCACTCATTCCAGCCAGCTTTACCCAATATAGAGCTAGGGCCACATGAACACCGGATTGTAAAGAAACTAGCCTCGTTTAAGCTCTTAGAAAGGGGGCAGGAGTACCTTTTGGCACAACTAACAAGGATTTCAGGAAAGCATTTTGTACAGGTTGAAGGGGGAAAACACTATTATGTCCCCATATCTCAGCACCATATTATAATTGTGGAGTTATCTTCTTCTGAAAGACCTCAACAGAGGGGGCAACCAAATTCCCCCCTTGAGATCTATGGAATCTCAACAGTGCACTGATAGGGTAGGAAGATTTCAGCTTAACTGCTTGAAAGTGTAGCTTCCAGGATAGATTTGATTGGAATCCTACACCCAGGTATTTAAAATAAGATTGTTGGTTTTGTATTCAGACTCCAACTGTGAGGTTTTCTCCTCTTCCCCAAAACTACCACGTGTTTTAGTGTGGTTAACAATTAGTTGTTCCCTTGAGCAGAAAACACTTAGCTTATTTAATAGTCTTCTCATCCCAACCATGGTGGTGGAGATCAAAACAGCGTGTAAAAGTACCGAGAGATTAGTTTCCAGAATGGAAACTGGGAAATATTCTGAGCCACATACCGCTCTAGTAATGTCATTTCTATAAAAATTAAATAAAAAGGGGGCCAAAAGGCATCCCTGCCGTACTCCTCTTACTGTGGATATGTTATCTGACAATAGTTCGTTGTACCCTAGTCTAACTGTAAAGGATGTATCAGAATGTAATTTACGAATTAAGAAGAGTAACTTCTATCAATGTTGGTTGGCGCTAACTTCAGCCATAGGCGCTCTATTTCTATGAGGTCAAAGGCAGAACTGAAGTCTATGAAAGCAGCATAAAGTTCTTTCCTATCTTTGTGAATGTATTTTGGAATCACATGTTGTAGAACAAAGCACTGATCTATTGTAGATTTTCCTTTCATAAAGCCAGCTATGTATGTAATGGACATATTGTTTGTATTCTGCTTATACTGAGAATATTGCAACTGCAGTTTCATTGCATATGGATCTGTATCACGGTAGATGAACACAGTTGCACAATTGCAATTCAGTTTCGTATTCTTTTCTACTGTTGGTTGTGCCACATTGCCATTCAAATGAAAGGTCTCAGTAGCACCTAAGTGGCACTTGACTGTGCATGTAGGGAAGAGAACACAAGGGGCATCCATTCCAACCATATGCGATACAGGAATACACAATCAAAGCTCTCCTGACAGACGGCCATTGAGCCTTTGTTTAAAATCCTCCGAAGAACGAGACTCCACCACACTACGAGGCAGTGTATTCCACTGTCGAACAGTTCTTGCCATCAATATGTTCTTTATGCTTTTGTGCTATGCAATGCTGCGTTTAGGGACTTGGCCACAGTAGGTATGTCATTTGCTTAAAGAATATGCATAGTAATGAAATGTCTCGTGTTTCAGAATGCTTTTCCCAAATCAAACGTGAAAGAAACCAGTTACATTAAGAGTAGTAAACTGCTGTTCACACGGAAAAAGTGGTGACACAATGTATACCCTTGAGTTTGATGGCTGTGGCTCCTTAAATTAGATTTAATAACTCTAATAATGAGGGGAAGATAGCCACTTCTGGCCTCTTGGTGATTGCTTTGATTCTCTATCAGCCACAGAATGTGTGATGTAGGATGAATAATTTATCCTTCACTAAAGCATAACTTCTTAAGGACTTATAGCGGGCAGCAGATGCTACTTTGTGTAGCGGGAGAAAGAAGAGACAGTAGGTATGGCAGGTGTTGGCTGTTCAACATCATATACTCACTGAACGTCTTATTTTTCTAATTCCAATTTTCTGATAGAAACAGTTATATTTCAGAAGGTCTTGTGGCAGGGCTGTAAGATCAAACGTCCACAAGAGTTTTTCTTAATAATAATAACGCACATCTCCCAGGCCAACATGTTTGAAACAGGATTGTTAACCATGGCTCCTTCCTATAGAATCATAGGATTATAAATTACGAATTTTAATTACAAATTACAAATCCCTGGATACCATAGGAAGGAGGTATGGCAAATTATTTAGTTTCAGAATGGGCAGTTTAGGGGAGTGGCTTTGCTGTTCTATGGATTGTGGTAGTTACAATACATCCCAAAAAGTAGCAGCCGTTGGCAGCAACTCCATGGCAGTTACCAATGCATTACCTATAGACGCTTGGTATTTATGATACTTCGGAATCCATAGTGTTGCTGTTTCATAGGAACAATAAAAGCTCCGTTTCCACTTACCAGGAAGCAGTCGCTGTCAATGAGAGGGCTCTCTAGCCCCTTTCAATTGGGAAGCAGCTAACTTATTTTCCAACCCCACTCCTCATGTGTGTAATCTTCAGCACGAGAGGAAATTGCAAGAGTGGTCCTGCTATTGCTGGATGCACTGGAGTTTTCCAGAGGACATGGAATGGCGGTCACATGCTTTCTGAATGAGATTGGAACACACCCCATTGATAGTAGCAAAGGTGCTTTTTGCATACATAAATCTCATGCAGGATTCTGGCCACATAACTGATTGTATAGTGAGGCATTCATTCGAAAGCAGTCTGGAGAGGCTCTGCTGAATTAACTTTATTCAACTTGTGTACACTCAGTATGGTTTGAGAGCTAGGGGTGTATAGCATTTTTAGCACTGGACTGCGACTCTGATCTTGCCACACTCTCAGGAAAAGGCAAACCCCTCCTGAACAAAACTTGCCAAGAAAAAGTTCTCCTTAGGATCTCCGTAGGTCCAAAATGACATGAATGCATATAACAATAGTGTGTGATTACTTAAGATAACTACCCTGAAGGCATTGGATATCTTATTGCGGAAGTTAAGCCATGTCAGGCCTTGTTATTACTTGGTTGGGTGTGGGGACTGAAACTCAGTTTTTATGTGAGTCTGGAAACAAGTCACCAATTTATTTGTAGAGACTCTTTCTCTGAAATATTGCTCACAGCACCATCCATCAACGGACTCAACAGGCTTGATCCTAATTAGCTTCTAAGATCAAATGAGATCTCATGCCTTTTGTTTAGATTAACCCTGCTTCCAGTTCATCTGAGCATGTGCAAAGTACCTTTGGAACATTAAATGCCTCTCTATATATTTGTCATTCTCATGGAGATGTTTACCACTGGCATGCAATATCTTAATACTTTTTATTGGTAAATTCTAAAACTACCCTCATTACACCACTCTAGTTACTGCTTCGCTGCTTTCAGGCAGATATAAAAAGGGAACTACTGCATGTATTGTAGAGGTTACATCCTCTCATTTCATATTCAATGATGGACTTCAATGGGACAGGCCTACTTCCATCAGTCTAAACTTCTCATTTTTTGATGCCCATTTTGATTTTACCACATGGAACAGGCTCAACCTTGACAAGACTGCACTCCCTTCTTCCTCCTGCTGAATTTTGTACATTAAACTCAATTTGTAGCAATGGAAAGGGAGGGAAAAGAGAGAAAGATAGATATTTTAAAAGCAGATGAAAAAGTGGGATAGCAAAGAATTAAACTGGGCTCTCCTTGTCAAGCCGGGACAATTGGAGAGTATGCTTGTCTTGTTCAGAATGGTAAGAAAAGTTAAGAGGCTTCTTAGTGGGGTGTGATGCTAAACAGCTTAAGTAAGTGGTTTAGCACAATCCGACAGAAGCATGTTAACTCAATATCTCTGCAAAATTTTAACGGCTTGATAGGAAGATATGTGCAATTTGGACTCAGGCTATTGTTAGTTGCATGCTAAGAAATCCTTTTTCTCACCACTCTTACATATTTATGCCTGCCAGCTTCAAGATGTTAATGTATTTTTCTCTCCACCCTTCAAATCCTGCTTTGAATATACATACCCAGTTTTGACAAGTTTCTTAAAAATAGATGCAACACAAGTGATTAAAGAGATTTCGAATGGATTCAAAAGCTGCTCAATTTCCTTCCCGCTCACCTGCCCCCCCAGTTTGCTTTAACATCACAAATCATTTGAAAACTTGTTGAGAATAGAAATGAGAGCTGATGAAAAGGAGGAGCAGCTAGACATGTCTCAAACACAGAAAAATTTGATGCATTAAGGTTCCCTCACCACGCAACCCCGCCTGGCACATACAGTCAAGAAAAGATTGCTTTAATGAAAATCTGGGAACTCTATCTTTAATGGTTGCCCTTTTAAGGAAAGAGGAAAGCTCTGCCACAAAGGCAGAGCTGGATTTTGTTGGCCATGCAATTAGGGGTCCAAGATATCTGGGCTCGGCCCCTCTTCTATGGTCATACAGAAAAAGTGAAAGAATCTCAGTGTGAGAGCACTCTCGTAGAAAATGTGTGTCTTCCACCTGTCTTCCATTCTAAATTAGACTCGCTGGCTGGCATTGAGTCACGGATTTGTATCCTTCAGATTTTCTACATTACGCAATAAAATGGGGATTGATGCACACTAATTCACAGCAACATGAAAGTCTCAACAGTTTTTTTGAATATCACATACATGCTTGATGTTCAAACAGGCATGCTTGTGAATCAGGATGGCAAGTGCGACTGAATCATTTATTGTCCACACTTACTGTTGTCGTACTGGTTGTATTACATGTTGCCTAACGGGAAGTGCTAATATGAACAGTACAGACAATGTTCCCCTCCATGATGTGTGTTCATTACTACCACAGGTAGTGCCATGCTAGTTATAAAGGCTTAAAGGAGTAAAATTGGTTTAAGCATGACACAGTGCCCAAAGTTCTTAGGTGGAATATGCAGGAAAGTTAAGGTGAAGGCTTTTCCTATTACATAAAAGAACCAGTGTGCCAGGAAGAGACCCTTTAACTATTATTTATTTGTAATTGTGGAGATTACAGGTTCTAGTGTGGGTGAAAGCGTAATACTAATATTGGGTGAATGCGTAAGTGTGGGTGAATTTGTAATTGTGGAGATTACAGGTTCTAGTGTGGGTGAAAGTGGTGGAACACAAATTTCGTTCTCATAAGGTTTCCAGTCTAGTGATAGATAGTGAAGACGGCTGCTTACCATTTAAGTGGACTGTGGACACCTAGCAACAACCAGACCCTGTATTGTCTATTGTATGGTAGAGCACCAAACCTGAAGCACCTGTTGATTTTTGGATAGTATATAAGTGAACTGATTCACGCGAGCCTAAGGGAGCCAGGGCAGCCTAAAACAAGGAAGGTGCGTTTCCTAGGCTATGAAGGTAAAAATACGGGTTTTCTGTCCATCCTGAAAAAGTGGTGTTCTCCAGGAGTACAAACTTTGAAATGCACTCAGAGTTTGATAGATTGCATCGCAATCACATGTTTGTTCCCCTGGGGAGAGATGGGCCAACATCGAAATGGCGCCTAAGTGGACGGATTGTTGAGCATGATGATGATGAAGGAGAGGAAGAAACACCTGACAGTTTACAAGGCACTCCAACGCACATCACCAGAAACAAGCATTGAGTCTGACACGGGGAGAGATCGGAGCAGTGCAAATGAGATCAGTCATGCACAACTAGGCTGCTCTTTCCCAGAAGATCAAGGAGGGGTAGAAAGGCTCCTGAGAAGGTTTTGTGTTCTGGAAGTCAGCCTATACTGTGTCATGGCAGAGGAGCCTCTTAAGTTTCAGGAGCTCCTAAGACATCCTGAGGAAGAGCTTGAGAAGTGGCAGTCAAGTCACTGGTTGAAAAGAAAGTGTTCAAGGTAGTTGAGGGGCCGAAAGAACAAAAGGTTGTTGCTAGCTATGAGTGTACAAGCTTAAGGAACTGAAAAGTGTAAGGGACGCTTTGTTGCAAAAACCTTTTTGTGGAGTGCTTCCCATATTTTGATGTTTTTCACGCACAGCAAAACTATCAGGTTAGTGTGATTTATACCAGCCAAGAGGCAGACGGTTGTGCAACATTTTGACTTTGAACAGTATACCTGAATGACAATGCAGTTGAGTGCAAGGTGTACATTTTATGAGAAACACAGAAAGTTCAAGTTTCAAGTGCATACATCAGGTTTAGCTGTTAGGTTACACAAGGAGCCTCGAAGACGCCTGTGTGTACACGAAGTGGCCTGGTGAAATCCAAATCCTTTTTGTCTTCCTGTAAAATCAATTTCTTCAGTCATGCTTCAAAATAGCCTTTTAGAGTTGGTTTCCCTAATCCTCCATTTTACCTTAGGTTTAGCTCCTGTCCATAGAAAAGTGGATAGGTCTTTTTACCCCTATAAATAGGGAGCATTTTTCCATTTTTTTAGAGGTTTATCCTCGTCAGCGTGATCATATTCATGATTACTCTCAAGTGACTGCTTTAATCTTTCACATTTAACAGTGATGTCAAAGTTTGGTGTCTAGTAAAAGTTGGATTTGAAAATATTTCATACCAATGGAGATCACTACTTTTTAATAGGTAGCTGTCCTCCAACCTTTTGGAATAACGTGATTCTGTCAACTATTATTGCTATTTGAAAAGGCCGAATCAAAATTGTAGAATTTTTTTATAGTATAGGGAAATTAGAAAATGAAACCCAGGTGATGTCCCTATCTCTGGGTTCTTAATCGCCATAACTTGTCGAAATTCCTTTATTCAATTCCTCTCTATGTCCTGCATTCAACCTTATATACGAAGTTCAATGCTTTCATTGCCAGCATGCATCGGTTTATTTCGGGATTTTATTTCCAGGCGGAAGCCATGTGAGGCTGGCTGACATCTTCAGTTAATGGATTTGATTTGCTCTTCGCCACAGGTTCTGGCAGAACGTCTGAAATAATCTCGGCCTTACAGCCCAGTAAAAAACTAAGGAAAACCTTATACCCATATGGTTTGAAATAAATTTGTTCATCTAAAGGGACTTGATGATTTTTGTAAAGTGAGATAATTATGGAACGATTCCCATATTTCTTTCTCTTTCGTTATTATCTTATCTCCCTCCCTCAATTTCATTATTGTCCTCTTCCCTTTCTCCGTTTTTAATTTATAAGCCAGCCACCTCGTTTCTTTGCTCCCTCACTGTTCTTCTTTTACGTTTCTTTTGATAATAACATTGACAATTATATTTCCAATATCTTCATTTTGTTCTTGGTTTGTTGATAGATTTTTAAAATTTTGTTTCTTTTAGTTTCATTCTTATATTCTTCAGTGTAAGTCTGCAACCCATATTATAGTATATTACAGCTCCCCACCCACATTTCATTCAAATTATTTGAATGGCTTAAAGGTTAATTCAGTCTTCCATCCTTCCATGGGTTGGAAAAACGAATTCACAGCTTGTTTGGGGCAATGAGCTAACACTTTATACCAGTGAATCTTCTGGCACTGATAAGCAATATCAATTGATAGTGCATATCAATGCAATTTCTATTGCAATCTAGTTGCGGATATCGCTCTCTCTCTTGCTTTTCTTGGCAAACAAAGCTTCAGGAAGGACTCCTCCCTCGATTTCTGCAAGTGCTCTGATGACTAAAATGTCCCGAGATAAACAAGTCCGGTTGCAGAAAGCACAGCAGAAGCTCTCCTTGGGAGATGTTTCTGGTTTGTGATTCTTTCTGTTTTTTCGTTTATGTTCAAGTCTTTTTCAGTGCGAATTCTCAAATAAGGCTGCAGGATTGTGGATAAGGCATCTCCATGCCTCCCGATGTGAAGCCAGGGCGGACAACTGTTGGTGATAAATTTGCCCGAGCCTGATATGTAACAGGGAATCTTTGTATCGATTTTCTGTAGTGCCCCTCTTACACTGACGCGTGGTGAGTTCACCGTAGAGTAGTATTTTTGCGAGGCGATGGTCCTCCATCCTAGAAACGTGCCCTGCCCAGCGCAGCTGCGTTCTCAATAGTATGCCCTAAATACTTGCGATCCCTGTTTGCTCAAGGACAGGAACATTCGTCACATAGCCAGTCCAGTGTATATTTAGGATTGTGCGTAGACAGCGCTGATGAAAGCGCTCGAGGAGTGGTGGTGGCAATATGTGACCCATGTTTCAGATCCATAAAGGAGGATAGACAGTACGATTGCTGTATACACAGTGATTTTTGAGCCTTGCATTGCTCCAGAGATTTGTGAAGTATTCCAAATGCACTATATGCCTTTGCTAATCTGTGATGTTTGTCAGTCTTGGAATGTGAGGAGATGATGCTTCCCAGGTAGGCGAACTGCTGAACGGACTTGACCACAGATTTGCAGACGGCAATGTAGCGATGTTGGTGTTCGTCCTGAGGTGAAGGCTGGTAAAGATCTTCTGTTTACTTCAGGTTCACTTTCATCCGAAATAACTCTACAGCTGTTGCAAAGCAGGACGTTAGGCGCTGCAGAGCTGCTTCTGTGTGGGCAACAAGGGCAGCATCATCGGCGAAGAGTAGCTCACGGACAAGATAGTTTAGAGTCAGTGTGAGCCCTCAGACGGCTTAAGTTAAACAAGCTACCATCAGTACAGCAACGTTTATTGGTGCCGAAGTCTCCTTCAAGCTCTGCCATAGCCCTTTGGAGCATCAAGCTGAAGAAAATAAAGTTGGTGCAAGAACACAACCTTGCTTCACTCCATTAGTTATTAGAAAGGGCCCTGAAAGATCATCGCCATATCTTTGACCAGCTGGCCCTCGTGTAGCAAGATAATCATTTTATTGAATTTTGGGGGACATCCAAAATTCTACTCACAGTAGAATTTTCTACTCACAGTGTCGAAGACGTGAGGGCAACAAATGTTAGACCCTACATTTTTGTTGCAGTTGTCTGAGGGCAAATACCATGCCTGTTGCACTCCTATTGGCTCTGAAGCCACATTGGCTTTCATGGAGAAGTTCTTCTGCAATAGCAGGAACTAATCTGTTCAGGAGTATCCTTGCAAGGATTTTTCTAGCAATAGAGAGCAGTGGTATGCCTCGATAGCTTGAGCAGTCGGACTTTGCTCCTTTTTTCTTGTCCAGGGTGATGATGACTGCATCTCGGAGATCTGGCGGCATTCCCCTCTTTTCCCAGCAATTCACAAGGAATTCATGGAATTTATCATGGAGTGCATGACCTCCGTGTTTCCAAACTTCAAGTGGGATTCCATCAATCCCAGCTGCCTTGCCGTTTTTCATCTGCTATATGGCCGTAAGGGTATCTTCCAAAGTAGGAGCTATGTCCAATTCATTTTTCATTGGTTTTTGTATCATATGTTGAATAGCTGAGCCTTGGACTATTCGCTTTGAGCTAAAGAGACTATGAAAATGTTCAGACCAATGACTCAGGATAGAGGCTTCATCAGTAATTAATGTTTGACCATCTGTATAAGGAGGTTTTGACCTAATAAGTAGGTCCAAGCACTGCTTTAAGAACTTCATAAAATCCCCTATGATCACCCAGATGAGGCGGAAAGCTGCTTTTCTTACATGGCATGTTGGCTGGGTGAGGTATGCCTGGTGAGCAGCTCTCTTCTTTGCCAACAGCTCCTGGATCTCTTGGTTGTTTTCTGCAAAACAGTCTTGATTTTTCTTGTGGGAGAAACCGAGGGATTCTTCTGCAGACTGGAGGATACTGTTTTTGATATATAGGCAAAGCACTGAAGGAAAAGGATCTGTAGTTTCGTTTGTAGATTTGCCTGGAAGTGGTCTCTCGAGGTAGCTTGTTGAAGATTGTTGTCTTTCTTTCAGATTCCACCCCTCTTAGGTTTGAACAACATCTGATGATGCGATGATCTGATTGGCATTCTGCACTGGGCATCACTCGAGTATGACGGACATCGCAAAGGTTTCTCTGGTGGACTAGAACATAGTCAATGAGGTGCCAGTGTTTAGATCAGAGATGCATCCAAGTTGTCTTCAAGCTTTCTTTCTGCTGAAAGATAGTGTTTGCAATAGCCAGCTGTTGTTCTGCAGAGAACTCTAGGACGAGGCATCCGTTATCATTGAAATTTCAAAGACCATGCTTGCTTAAGACAGCTTTCCAGTCTTTGGAGTTCTTTCCTACTCTGCCATCGATGTCACCAAGGATAATAATTTTATCTTCTACAGGGACTTTTTGTATGAGTTGTTCTGTGTAGAATTTGACTTTCTCTACAGGGTTGGCATATATACAAAATAGAACAACATGTGGGAGGTGTAAGGAAATAATGCGATCAGATAGTCATGTTGGCAAGGTTTTGAGTTTGGAGGCAATGGAGTTTTTAATCATGAAAGTTGTTTTTCGGTTTTGGGTTGGCCAGACCAGTAAAGTGTGTAAGCAGCAATGTCAATATTAAGCCGTGATAGTTCAAGGGCTATTAGGGCAGAACGACGATCAGGCCTCCACTATCTTCAGAGTCTTGCATGGTTCTGATGTTCCAGAATGCAAGTGTCAGTTTGTTTACACCTTTGGAGGCTGGTGTGTGCCTTTGTTTCTTTAGGCCACCTTTTCTAGGCCCCTCTCCATATGGAGCAAGCAGTGCTCTCCTTAAAAAAGGCTGCTTGGTCATTCAGGATGCTGTCGAACAAGACTGCCATCTCCCGGGTCATCCTCGAGCGACCAATGTCCTGAACCGCCTGCATGCAGGGTTGGGGCTGCGGCTTCCAGTGCATCTTTACACCTGCCAGTTTCATCCCTCGCCAGTCGCTACAGGGCTTTTTTGGAACTAGATTTGTCCTTCGAGCCTGTGCAATGGATTTTTCTGGTGGAGCACAGCATGCACAGAACTGGCCCCACCCTTTAAACCAGAGATTCATCTGCCGTGGCCTTGCAAGCATGGATGTGGCAGCGAGGTCCTTGGGCCGTAGGTTTGATTTAGAGTTTCCTTCTCTTAGATGGTTGACCTTACAGGGATGGACGAGCACCATCTGCCCGGGTTTGGGATTAGAGTTTTCCTTCTCCTAGGACGGTTGCCACAAGAACACAGAACGACGCTCAGGCCGTCCACTATCTTCAGAGTCTTGCATGGTTCTGATGTTCCTGCATTCAAGTGTCAGTTTATTTACACCTTTGGAGGCCGGTGTGTGCCTTTGTTTCTTTGCCTGGTTTGACCGCATCAGAAGATTCCCGTTGGCTGCGGATAGCCAACTAAGTAGTTGAGGATGAGATTTCGTTAGGCTACCTTTTCTAGGCCCCTCTCCATATGGAACAAGCAGTGCTCTCCTTAAAAAAGGCTGCTTAGTCGTTCAGGATGCTGCTGTCATCTCCTGGGGTAGCCTCGAGCCACCAATCTCCTGAAACGATGCATGCAGAGTTGGGGCTGCGGCTTCCTGTGCATCTTTACACCTGCAATTTCGTCCCTCGCCTGTCGCTACAGGGCATTTTTGGAACTGGATTTGTCCTTCGAGCCTGTGCAATGGGTTTTTCTGGTGGAGTTCAGCGTGCATAGAACTGGCCTCACCTTTAAACCAGAAATTCATCTGCCATGGCCTTGCAAGCATGGACATAGCAGCGAGGTCCTCGGGCCGTAGGTTTGATTAGCGTTCCCTTCTCTTAGATGGTTGACTTTACAACGTTGGATGAGCACCGGCTGCCCGGGTTTGGGATTAGAGTTTTCCTTCTCCTAGGATGGTTGCCACAAGGCTTGAGAGCCCATCCTTCTCTTTGACTCTCTTTGTCAGACCCTTCGGTTTTGACCTGTCTGGCATGAGAGACCCAACCAGTGGTATTATGCCATTGCCAGCATAGCTCAAAATATCATTGGGGTATGCAAGCCTCTCTCCCATGACAAGGGGGAGTTAATTTAGAGTTGTAGATCTACCACACCATTAAAATCCCCTAATAATTTTATAGTCCAAGTGAACTATTTTGTCTTCAATGTATCTCTGTCTTAAACTGGTGCATAAATCCCTATTAAAAACTTGCTATCATTAATAAAAATTTCTACTACATCTTCCTTTTTCATTAGAGAGCACTCTATTTGGTAAATGTTTGCCCATAATATATTACTACACCATTCTTTTTGATTTGCGAAAAGAAACAAATTCTTCTCCCAAGCTTTTTTGTTGAAAGATGATAATGTTTCCTCTTAATTTGTATTTCCTGCATACATACAATATCTGCCCCCTTGAATTTCACCATTTAATGATCCATGCGATAAATTTATTTTCCATTATATGAAATTCAAATACAATTTTAATTTACTTTATTTAATTAAATTAACTTTCTTAATCTTATATATGTCAATGCAAAACTACCTCTTCTCTAACTTTCCCCCTCCTCTTGCCACTATTACATCATCTTAACCTTATTACTTCAACTACAATTTTTTTCCTTTTTTTCTTCTGCATCCTACTTTCATGGTTATTTCTTTCTTTTGAATGTAAAATAGACTCCCTCAAATTTACACCAAGTAAAGGGGAATTTCTCTCTTTTTAATAGGTTTATCAAAAACCTATAGTCCTTTCTTCTCCTCTATATTCTAGGCCGAATCTCATCCTTCCAAATTTCTTTCTGATAGTGCATTCCCAGTATATAGTCCCTCGTGGTTTCTAAATACATTGGAAAATGTATGTCTTGGGTGATTTTTCTTTCTGGCAATGTCTGAATTAATATGGAAGGGTTAGGTTTCTCACCTCTTTGCCTCTCTTTGTCAGACCCTTCGGTTTTGACCTGTCTGGCATGAGAGACCCAACCAAGATTTTGTAGGACAAGGTATGATAGTTAAGCAGTGAAGCTGGTATCAAAGTACTTCAAATGTGTGAATGTAGATTATGTACATTTGTACATGTATGTACATACAAATGTAGAATGTAGATTCCACCCTATCGAATCCTGGGATTTGCAGCTTGTTGAGGAGCTTAGAATTCTACGCCAGCAAGCTCTAGCACCTCACCAAACAGCAGATCAAACTGCCATAACTATTCAATGTCGATATACCCACAAGCTCAGGTTCAGTTTATCTGAGACCATTCTGCAATTAGATGGAAAAGTAAAGTGAGGAGTCCTTTGTAAAAGAAATGATTGGCCTTCCTCCTTCCACCCCATCTTCCCATCACTACTTGTCAAGCCAGCTGGAATGGGCTGCGTTACTGATCCATTTTAATTTTCATGCCAGAATGCATTTCTCCAATTATGTCCTCCTTTGAATTCATGAGTGCCACTGCTAGCCTGTTCCGCTGATAAATCTCATAATGAAATTCGTGCATTCAGTGCTACTGGAGCTGGTTGTGTGCCTTCCAGTCACCGTAAAGGAAAACTATCCAAGGGTTTTCTTGGCAAGATTTGTTTGAGGGGGTTGCCATCCTTTGTTATCCCCAGAGGCTGAGAAGGTGTGACTTGCCCAATGACATCTAGTGAGTTTCCGTGGCTGAGCAGGGATTGAAACCCTGGTCTCCAGAGTCATAGCCTAGTGCTCATGCTGGCTCAGGTGGCTGTGTCTCTATGGTGTGGCATTTGGCTGCACTGAATGTGCAAGCCATCACAGTTAGGGAAAAGAAAGAGCATGAGTGAGCTGTTCTTAAATGCCAGAGTGCAGAAAGCCGTTTGACTGCAGAATAGAGCCTCAGAGGTATCTTTTTTTCATGAGATATACCAACCTATGGAAAATACTTTGGATGAGAGCATGAAAAACAAGACTCAGACAAGTATGGTCATAAGTGAGAAAATGCCAGTTTTTTCAAAGCAATTCAGACCCTACTATAAGCATGGTTGTTCTCATGGAAACTGAGCTAGGAAACAGTGAGTTGATAATGATGTCTTTTTCTCAGCAGCCAAGGTATACCTGCATTATGGCTTGAAGTGATTAGTCCTGAGCCCTACACAAGAGGTCTAGGTTATCTGAAAAACTTTATTCAAGTGCTTAGTCCCTGAGTCATATTCAACAGGTCTAGATTATATGAAAAACTGTATTCTCCAATAGAAATCTGGCCATGCTCTGAAATTTTCTGGGCAGGCCTTTCTTTCTGTACTGGCTCATTCAAAGGCACACCGGGAACTCAGAAGAAAACCTTCTTAGGGTTTGTTTACACCAGCAAAAAAAGTGGACTCAGACTAAATCCAATGCTTGCAGTCCAGGTGATGTACAGCAGATTCGAGGGAGTATCTGCATTTTATTTCTCTTAACCCATCTTTTATCAGAACTAAGCAAGTGTGGGTTCAGACACATGAATCAAATCCAATTTAACCAATCAACAGGTAAACGTGGCAGCATCTCCCTTACCCTGTTTTGAGCAGGGAAGTGGGTGGATCCCTGCCAGAATTTCCACTGTTGCCTCGACAGCCTGTCACATGGTGGGTTCTACAGATGTAGAGCGAATGGGGAGTAGAGCAATGGGAGCCTGCTTTGGGAGCTTTTTGACTGAAGGGCAGGATATAAATGCTCTAAATAAATACAACTTTATTGGTGAATTGTGACATTGCACAACTGAATATTCAACCCAATGCACCTGTGCACCTGCACTTGCAATTCACTTTTGCAGGCACAACTCTGTAACCTTGAATCGAATGAGGCTGTTTTTCAGCAGACAAAAATGCCCATCCGCTTTTGTAGGAGCCCTTACACAGGCACCTATAACCTTTCCATACATCTAATAAACAAGGTTGGTCAAGAAAAAAATAGTTCTCTGCCTTGTTTTAAGAAATACATAAACAAGTTGGAGGAGGAGAGCAACCACAATGATAAGGGGTATTTGCTCCAGAAGGTGCTTGAATTTACAGGACAGATTTTGTTTGAACATTAATAGGAACTTCTCGATGGTATGTAAGAGCGGTTCAGAAATGGAGCCAATTGCCTAGAAAGGTTTTGAGGCCTCTTTCCCTCGACATTTTCAAAAAGAGGCTTGGCAGCTACCTGCTGGGGATTCTTTAGCTGGACTTGATGGCCTATAGGACCCCTTCCAACTCTAGGATTCTATGATTCATTGCTGCTGGCTTTCAAACGGACCTCCCAAAGACATAACATGTTCTGTAACAAGATCACACACCCCTTACGGCCCTCCCTGTGCTATTGTGGGGCTTGTTTCCAGCATCTCTCCTGCTCACTTTCTAGGTCATAATGAGTAACTTCTGTCAACTTGAATAGTGAATAAGTTATCATTTGCTCAGAAGAAGGAAAGTGGAAGGCTGCATTTACTCAATCCTTCATATTCTTTCTTCTTTCTGCACTCTCCTCCCTCCCTGTTTCCCCCTGCCTCTTATAATCTCATTTGGTATAACCTAGTCTAAATAATACATAAATAAATAATACATAATAAAGTGAGTGGATTTGCTTTTCCCTAAAGGGTGGGGAAGGAAGGTGAGGAGACAGAATACAAAACATAATAATTTCAGCTCATAACAGTGCTGGCTTCATATCTTTTATCCATTTTAAGAGGGTGGCAAGCAGCTTGCATGTTTGAATGCAAAAAATGTCCAGAGAATTTAAAACGGAATGCAAGGAAAAACAATGTGCACTCTACTGCACTGTGGAAGGGTTTATTTGTTTATAATGCTTTGAGACAAAATTGGTTCTGATTGTTATTTGGGAAGATTATCTTTTGCAGAGAGGTGAAAATTAAAGAATGTATTTATCTAGGTCAGGGGGAACAAAAAAAGTACCCTTTTTTTTCAAATTTTTTATTTCAGAAATATCAACCTTTGCATATTCACTTTTAAATCATACATTTTCCGTTTCAGCCACTCATTTTACTTTTTCATTACACATTATACATCCCACTCATACTCTCTGTCCACCCCATCCACCCTACTCATTCTTCCTTCTTCCATTCTCTCTTTCTGTCTTCTACCCCCACTTCCAGATACATTCTCTTTCACACCCCTTCTATCCTCCCCCCTGCCTTCCTTTATATTATATTTATAATATTCTAGGAAAGCTGTTTTTATTTCTTTTTGTGTGTTACATTTCGTATTCCCAATTTTTATTTCTGTAATTGTTTTCTTCTCTTTTTCTTTCTCCAGTCGATGTGCAAGCCATCTACCCGCTTTATTTGCACTTTCAAAGTATCTTTGTTTTACCCATTTCAATTTTTTAGCAATTGTTTCAGACAAGTCTAATTTCAGTTCATCTTGTATTAATAAATTTCTCTCTGAATGTTTTGTATTCTTGAGGTTCTTCCTCAAGTCTTCTTTCTTTTTCAATTCTTGTGTTAATTTCTTATATTTTTCATCTTTAGTCCTTTTTAATTCGGTGCCCCTTTGTAACAAGATGCCCCTTATTGTTGCTTTAGAAGCGTCCCATCAAATTTTTTGTGAGGTTTCTTCCTTTAATCTATCAGCAAATTTCTTTTCCTTCAACATATTCCCTTGTAATCTCCATGTGTATTGTCTATCCCAGATCATTAGTTTGACTTCTATTGGATTATGATCTGATAATAGTCTCATTTACTGCCATTTCTTGAATTTTTGTTATCAAATTAGATAACAAAACATATCTATTGTAGACGTTGATTTATACACTTCTTGTCTCTATATTTTGTAGACCATACATTTGTCAAATTTTAATCTTCTGGTATTTTTCTACATATTTTCGGAAGGTTCCCGCTGGTATTTTTGACAGAGGACCTATCTTGCTTTGCTATTATCACTTCATTTCCAAAACGTTCTTCTAATTTTTCAAGCTTTTGGTGTATCTGCCTGTAAATTTTTTCTTTCTTTTGAATCGTGGCATAAATTGCAATTAAATTTATTTTCTTATTCACCAGTTTTAGTTCTACAACAACATAGTGACCTTCTCCGTCATTCACAATTTCTGTAGCTTCTCTTCTATTATTAACATAGATTGCTACTCCTTTCTTCTTCTTTTTTGAACTTGAGAAAAATCCCTGACCTAATTTTTGCCTATTCAGTAATCTGTTATCTTTATTTTTTATTCTTGTTTCTTGTAGACATGATTTCCAACTCCTTCTACTAATTCTTCTTGACTTTGCTATTCTGTGTCTTCTTCAATATCTTTCTCTTCTTCTTGCTCCTCCTCCTCCTCCTGTTCCGCCTCCTCTTCCTGATCTGTAGGATCTTCTTCTGTTTGTCTTTCCCCCTTAGGTTCGTTCAATTGCTCTTCTCATTGGTTTCTCTTTTTTCTTAATCTAGTTTCTGCTTTTTTTTCTTCATTGTCCACTTTGTTTAAAAATTCTTCCATCTTTTCAACTGTGTCTCCTTTGTTGATATGAGAATGAGAGACCTTCCAGTCGCTCCCATCTATATGTGATGTTCCTTTTCCTAAGTTGACGAGTCCATTGTTGGTAGGCTTGCCTCTTTTTCAATACTTCATTCGGTATGTCCTTAAAAATCTGAATGTCCTTTCCATCAATTTTGAACTTATCCAAGTAGCTGGTTTGTATTATTTTTTCTTTCATTCTTGACATCTCTCGGCATCTTTCTCTCTCTTGCTATCGCCGCATTTATTCGAAACAATTTGTCGATAGATTGCTTTAGTACCTCTTGTTTGACTTCAATAAATTCTGCCAGATACGATAATATATTTTCCCATAGGTATGGGAAACCTTGTCGATTCTAATATTCCTCTTAGTTTAATACATTTGTCCCTATATCTCATTTATTGTAATATTATAGCATGTTTTCCCTTGTCTTGTTCCTTAATGGTTGATCCCATTTGCTTCTCAAGTTTCTCTCTTTTTTTCCTTGATTTTTTCCATTTTCGTCTTACCCTCGTTTACTTCAGTTTTCAAGTTATCAAGTTTGCTATCTGTTTTCTCAATGTTTGTCCTGATCTCTTTTTAAAATGATTTCAAATCTTCCTGAATCTCTTTCTTTAAATTCTTGAGCTCTGCCATCTCCATTTTTCTTTCCCCGCCAGCTAGTCAATATGTCAATATATCCCCAGTAACTCAATAAGTTCAAGGTTCTTATACCACTTGCCCTCACTCTCGTGCTCGTCACCATTTGTGAATATGTTGCTTTCATATTTTTAAATTGGTTATCTCTAACCACAATGTAGATATTACAATTATTGTCTTTCTCAAGTATTGACTTCTGGGATCTCCTTATCGCATTAATTATTACGATTACCTTTACCAATGCTCTATATAAAGTTACACCCAATGTATCCAATATTTTACTATATGGGATTTTTTTTTAATATGAAGACAGTAAGTGTACTTACAGCTAATTTATGGTCCTTAAATGAAAAATTCTTCTTTAATATATCAGTATAACTCTAGAGTCATGTAAATATATATGTATTTATATATATATATATTTATGTATTTACTGATATCCTTAGCTATCAGTAGATGTTGCAGTTAATCTTATTATTTTACTCTTTCGTTGTCCCTTTAACAAATTTTGTTACTGCTCCTTTAATTGTCGCTGTGTCATGTTTTAATCAATGTCTTTGTCCTTGAAAACGCTGTCTTTCCCCTTACAGTTACTGTCGCCTGTCTCATTGCTCCTTCCTCTCCTTCTCCTTTTCTTCTTTCTTCTTTCTTCGACCCTCTTCTCTGGTCTAATCCAATCTGCTACCGATCTTTAACTTCATCCTCTTGTTGGACTATATCCTCTTTAAACACATTATGTACATGGACTAATCCATGTACATATTAAATAAATGCTGTGCCTGCCATCTCCATTTTTCTTTCCCCCGCCAGCTTGTCAATATATCAATATATCCCCAGTAACTCACCAAGTTCAAGGTTCTTATACCAGTTCCTTTTTAAAAATATATATATTTTAATTTGAGTTATTTTAATGTTTTATTAATGGCTTTTGTTCTGATTTTGTTTTGTTTGGGGTTGTTTTATTTGTTCCTTAAAGGCAACCTTTAGTTTATTTACTTGGGTTAGTTTAATTTATTTACTTAGCTTTAGTTCAGAACGCTTCATTTCGCCGCCTGCTCCACCATTCTCAGTCTTCCGCTCCGCCAACCTCCACTCCGTTTCCCACTTTCCCTTTCTTCAGTAATCACCATTGAAATGTTTACCGCTTGTCCTCATGGCTCAGTTTAAATACAAGCTCCTTCTTACCGACAGGATCCGATCTTCTCTCAGAGGACTTAAATGCTTGCTTCAGTCCAGGTCTCTTTTATTTTAAGCACTTTAATTCAGCCCTTTTTAAACCCAGGAGTGATGAGGGTTTGGCCCACAGACATTCTCTGCACCTTAATGGCTGCTAGTCCCCCCCTACCGATCAACCTCTCCCCCTGTCAAAACCTCCATTTTGACTGGGTTTAAGGGATTTGCCAGGAATCACCAGCCCTCGACTGCACCACAGTTTGGGTATACCCCAAATTTAAGGCGCAAGAAGGACACACTCCAGCGGAGCCCCATCTCAAGGTTCTTTTCCCCTCGGCTCCTGCACTGGAAGTCGCAAAAAAAGCACCCTTTTTAAAAAAGCTGCTGTGAATCACTTTTGGGGGAGAAAGGTGCGTTATAAATTTATGAATAAAATACAGTATGACCCCTCTATCTGCAGGACAGGTATCTGCAGTTTCCCTTCCCCATGTCTGAAAAAATATGCCCTCTGTATGCATTTTCTGGGTCCTCTGGCACAATTCTGTGGTATGCTTCTACCAGAAGTTGAGCATAGAGTTGTGCTGGAGGAGCTAGAAAATGCATAGAGAAGTGTTCTCTTTAGGAATCTCTAGGTCCTCCAGCACAATTCTATGGTCACACCTGAGAATGGCAGAGCAGATGTGCATGATGCAACACAGAAATGGTGTGTATTGGCACACTCTTGCCAGTGGCCAGGTGTTCCTCTTTGCAATTCGCTCACAGGGTTTTGTTGCATTACTGTAATGTAGTTCCGGATGCATACAGTTACAAAATGTAAACTGTGATAACTATTATCAGGACATGAAGCTGTTTCTAAGCTTTCATCTACAACCATGAGGGTTAGAAGCATTGTTTTCCTTTCCTATGAAATGCTCAGGCTGCTGTATACCTAGAGATAACTTAACACCTAAATGTTGGAAGTATCATTTGGCAGTTGGTTCAATGGCCTGAAATCTGTATGCTTAATCTCAACTAGAGTACACCTTTAGACTTGACTTGGTGATTCAAACCTAGTTAAGCCAAGCTGATTGTTGATTCAATGTGTTTATTTGGTGAGCCAGCATGGTGAAGTGGTCAGAGGAATCCAAGAGCACAGGGTTTGAATTTCTGCTCAGCCATGGAAACTCACTGGGTGACCTTGGGCAAGTCACACTCTCAGCCTCAGATGGCCAGGGCAAACCATAACAAAAAAACCCTTAACAAAAAATCCCTGTTAGCCAAAATGCTTCTTGGAAATTCCAAGAAAATATCAAGTTTCTAATATTTTGGGGAACTTAGCAGCAGCTCGACTTTAACAATGTGACAGGGAATCAGACCTATGTACTAGCCTGGATCTTACACACACACACATATGAGATTCATCCATCATCTCCCTTTCAAACATACAGTGGTGAGTCCTTTTGACCTTTAGCCTCAGCCTTCCCTCGGCTAAAACAGCGGACCTTTTCTGAGACCTTCATGCTTTTGCGGAAGGTCACATCATTAACCAGATTTTTAATATTCCAATATTCCAATAATATTTTAATAAACCAATTTTATTATATGTCAATTTCAGAGGCTTCTGGAAGTCGGGTGTACTAATATCCCTATGAACAGACCACTGTAAGCTGGAGTTGACTTGAAGGCAATTGGATTTAGGCCTGTCTCCTCCCTGCCCTTTACCACACCTCAACATTTCACCTGAGATGGAATTATGTGTAGCTCCAAAACTTGCATCCTGCATTGGGAAGACAAGTTGCTCTATCCTTTCCAGAAATCAGGCTAGATGTGATATACCGAGAACACACGCTTGCATTCACTCAATAGGTATTCTTTATTGGTAAGGAAATGTTTGTCAGGAACATGGAACAAAGCTGAGACTGAATGCAGGCTAGCCCAACCCCCCAGATAAACCCTTACAGTGTGAGAATGGCATGTAGAAATGGTCCAGCCAGAACCTGGATTGACGACCTTGAGCTGCTGTGGAGAGCAGCATTCCCAGGCCAACAAGGTGGGCTGGCACCCCTCCAAAGACAGAGGGGCCTAAGCAAAGGAAACAGGCCAAAGACAGCCTCATGTCAGGGTCTTCCATGAATTCCACTCTAAGCCTCAGAATTCAGGGATGAGCCTGACATACCGCCCTCCCAAAGAGAGACCCTCCCTTTCACCCCGGCTTATCAGGAAAGCGGGCATGGAACTTTCGTAATAAGCGTGGAGCATTCACATGTTCGACATTAGCCCATTCAGCATGGCCCAAGGGCAAGTGTTTCCATTATACTAAATACTGCAACCCCCCCCCGTGCACCCGAGAGTCCAACATATCAGAAATTTCAAAATGTTGATCCTTGTCGACCAGGATTGGACTGGGTGTAGACTCAGGATTCCGATGATGATGATCCGGAAGGCACGCCGGCTTGAGCAACCTAGAATGAAATACAGGGTGGACATTACGATACAGCTTGGGTAGTGACAGTTCAAAAGCCATGGGATTAATCACCCTAACAATGGGGAAAGGCCCGAACTTCTTCGAGGGTTGAGAGCTCTTAAGGAATTTGGTGGACAAAAACACTGAGTCCCCTATTGCGTACTTGGGCTTAGGGTCTCGTTTCTGGTCGGCATGATGTTTATAAGATGCTTTTGAAAAGTCCACAGCTGATACAACTTTCGGCCATGTGTCTCTAATCTTTTGCCTCCATTGGGTTACCAAGACCGGGTCCTTTGAAGTCCCTTCCCCTAAAGGTAGAGGGTTAAAGTCTTGCCCTGAAACAATTTTAAATGGAGAAAAGCCAGTACTCTGGTGTGTGGCATTGTTATATGCGACCTCCGCAAAAGGCAGAAGGTCCACCCAATCGGATTGCTAGAAGTTAACAAAACACCTCAAATATTGTTCCAGAATCTGATTTATATGTTCACTCTTTCCATCACTCTGTGGATGATGGGAGCTGCTTAGCCGTAATTCGACTCCCAAAAGCTTGGTGAACACCTTCCAGAACTGGGAGGTGAAGTGAGCCCCCCGATCAGAAACTATCGTAGCAGAAACCCCATGTAATCTGTAAATGTGTTGTAGAAACAACCTGGCCAGCTGGGGGATGGTCAGGAGCTTCTTACAGGCCACAAAATGTGCTTGTTTTGAAAATAAGTCAGTCACAACCCAAATAACGATCTTTTTCCTACTCTCACATAGCTCTACTATGAAATCAATATTGATGACTTCCCAGGGTTTAGAAGGGGTAGGCAAAGGTAGCAACAAGCCTTTTGGCATCCCCACTCCTTTTGCCATTGCACACGTGGGACACCCTTTGACATACTCCTCCTCCACCTCCCTCCTCATTTTGGGCCACCAAAACTGCCTTCATGCCAAATGTAATGTCTTCACGTATCCAAAATGCCCAGCACATTTCACATCATGGCACTGCTTAAGGATGGCAGCCCTCAAAGCCTCTGGAACATATCGGCACTCCCCTTTCCGTGCCAGGCCCTCTAGGAGGGCTACCTCCCCTTGGTGAGATAAAAACCATGGGTCCTTGGGGAAGGCTGTCACCACTGGTTTGTCCACTGGTTTGTCCAGCCACACTGGTTTGTCCACGCTCACATTCACTCAAAACAAATTCTTTATTGGTAAGGAAACATGTGTCAGGAACGTAGAACAAAGCCAAAACTGAATACAGGCTAGCACAAACCCCCAGATAAACCCTTACAGCATGAGAATGAGAGGGAAAGCCGCCCAGCCTGCACCTGGAGCAACGACCTTGAGCTGCTAGGAGAGCAGCGCTCCCCGGCCAACAAGACAGGCTGGCACCCCACCAAAACCAGAGGGGCCTAAGCAAAGGAAACAGACCAAAGGCAGCCTCATGTCAGGGTCCTCCATGAATTCCACTCTATGCCCCAGAAATCAGGGATGAGCCTGACACTAGACCCCATCAGGGAATGGTGTTTTCTCTGTGCATATTCCTCCCCTGTATTCCTAAACTGTGCCTTTCAAAGCTCTTTACTACTCTCCTTCTTCTTGGAATAGTCTCTGAGTTATTTTGAAACATCCCTTATATCATTTATAATTTAAACAAGAGGAGGCTGGTTTCCATGGTACCCGTGAGAAGGGTGCTCTTAACTGTTGACAAAGCATGTTTGATCTCAGTAGACTTGAGAACTCTCTTATTCTCTCTCCCTCCTTCTGGTTCATATATTTTCTCCCCACCCCCAACTAACACCAAGTTTCGCAAGCAGCAATGTCCAGTAGAAGTCTAATGGTGGTTGGTTGCTCTTATGTAAGTGGGACAAGAAATGGAGCTACCTAAAGTGCTGAACACTAATATAGGCTGGGTGAGGGATTGTGTATTCTCTGCTACAGAACTCCACTCCTGGAGCTCATGGGAGTTCATTTGAGCTCTTCAGCAGAGAATTCTAAATCCCTTCTCAAATGATGGAGGCCTGGGATTGTTATAGTTTGGTAAGGGTCTTTGAATTCCCTGCTACAGAGCTCTAGAGCACTTCTCTGAACAACAATTTCCAAGGTAATACAATTTATTCCTCAATCTCACTGTTCTCAGGGTACTTTGGGAATTATAATTTAGGGAGGTGGGCTAGAGATCTCTGCCAGATAAAATGCTCACCAAACTGCAAATTCCAGGACTGAGGATCTTGTTTAGTTCTTTCATGGTGGCCAAGTTCTAGTCATCTTCTGATTTCTTGACTGCAGTAGCTCTTCCCATAGATCTGTAAAGCCTCTGCCATACAAGACAAATGTGTAGTAGTGATGGGTAAAATCCACTCCTTACAATGGTGAGGGTGATCTGGTCTGCAGTGATTGTAATTGGTGTGGCTTCCTGTCACCAGGGAGTTTATCATACTAGGCTCTTCTCCCACTAAAAAAGAGTTGTTTCTTAAAAAAAAAACCCACTATAAAATTAAGATTCTTCTCTTTGTCAACCGATTCAGGGAAATAAAGAGACCAGACACAAAAGATGGGATGAAATAAATGGAACTTGCCCCTATCCCCCACTAGATTGTCCAAAAAGTCCCCCACATCCCGCTGAAGATCTCCCAAAAATATCAGGTTACCTATATCCAAGAGATGAACCTCATCTGCTCAGCAGAGCTCGGGTCTTTCAAATACAATTTCTGAGTGAGGAAGGTAATAACCCAAACCCTTTGTGAGGGCTTTGCATATTTCTTGTTTGCTCTACATCTCGGCCTATTAGGCAAAGATCCCGTTTCCCTCAGCACAGCTGCTTCAACAGTATGGCAGACCACAATATAGTTACTTCAGGCCATCTTGACCCAATTACTTCCACATCATGGATTGCCTGCAGGACAAGAGCCTTTCCCTTCAAAATCCCCAGGTTGTTCCCACCCAGGTGAAGAGCAAGAATGTGTGGCAGAGGCCCAGGACACTCCCCAAACAGCAATGGCATGAGACCATGCCAATGAAGGCCCCTCTTGCCAAGCCATTTCACAATGGTCTTGTCCACCATACCTAGGTGAGGTCCATAATGACACAAATGTGTCTGTTGAGCTCCCCCGTAGACTATACTGTGGCCGCAGATCAGCACCCAATATCTCACCAGCAACACTCTAAAATCTGTAAAACAAAAGGGAAAGGCAAACATAGTTAATACTGAAGTGGGCTGACATATTTACAGTAGGAGGAGGACCTCCACTGCCCAATCCTCTTGATTGCCACAATTGGCATCCCTAAAGCAGCAGCTGTGGATGCAGCCCACGTGGAGCATGTCCCGAATCAAACACCTCACAAGCCCAACACATCCAAAGCCTTAGAAGTCACTGACCAAAACTTTGGAGTTTGGTTACTGGGGAGACATCCGCATGAATGAACAAGGGGACAGGTGTTCTACCATGATAATGTAAATAATGCTGTAAAGCCCTCACAGGACTTGATTGCTACATGCCTGTAAAGTACAGTCATCCATATTTGCAGCTTTGACTTTTGCGGTTTTAAGTATTCGCAGTTTGTCCTCACTCTTCTCTTCTCCCCGGGGACTTCAGCAATGACGGTGCTGCAAGGGGAGCAGCAGCCACCACCTTGGCTGCTTCTTCCACTCAGAGGTATTGGCGGTGCTGCTATGGTCCCAACAGGGAGGAGGAGGAAGAAGAAGAGGCAGTGGAGGTGGGGAGAGGGAGGTCTGGGGGGCTAGGGAGCACCAGCTACCTAAGGAGTGGTCTGGCCTGGTACGGGGTGGTGGTGGAGGCAAAACCTCTAAAATTGCTGCTTTCTTGGGCTTTTGCTCCCTTTGGATGGGAAATTAAGGCCCAGGAGAGTAGTGATTTTAGCAGTTTTGCCTCACCTGCCGCCACTCTCCTGGATCTTTGTTTCCCTCCTCAAAGGAAGGAAAGACCCAGGGAAGCATGGGGGTGAGGCAAAACCTCTAAAACCACTGCTCTCCTGGGCCTTTGCTCCCTTTGGGTGGGAAGCGAAGACCCAGAACAGCAGCGATTTTAGTGGTTTTGTCTCACCCGCTGTCGCTCTCCTGGATGTTTGCTCCATTTGGGGAGGGAAGCAAAGACCCAAGAGAGCAGGGAGTTTGAAGGAAAACCACCGAACCACAAAGCCTCTAAGTGCTGTGCAGCGGAGGCATGGTGGCGGGGATGGCAGAGGCCCCGGGGCGTGGTGGGGGTGGCAGCAGCAGCGGCTGCATGGTGGGGGTGACAGGGAAGCAAAGGTGGGGGTTCTGGGAGACCTATTTTTATTCATGTTTTTTTCACATTCGTGTTTGTCTTGTGGCCCTAACCCCTGCAAATGTGAAGGGATGACTGTACAGTGGTTTCCTATCCCCCCTTGGTTAGTTGTAGAAAAGTGTAATTTTGAAATAACCTACTTATCTTCCATGAGCAAATCCCAAAGCTCCAATGTCTTACGTGACCTATCATTTTTTGATGACATAATCAGCTTGTTGACACGTAATGCCCTAAAATAGGCTGTCAGTGCCACAGCATGAAATAACAATGCTTCATAAGGCAATATACAGATATATGACCAAGCCTCTCCTAAACCTTTAAGAATACCTGGGGAAAGGGAGGATATGTGAATCACCGTTCCCTAGTCCACCCTACTAAAACCTTTCAAACCCGAAAATCACAAGTATTACCAACCTTCCCTTGTGCTTTAAGCCAAAAGGCAATTGCAGACAAGTTGGTCTTGCAGTGCAAGAAAACACAAAACTGTAACAGCTGTGATACTGGAATTGGCACCTGACTGAAGCCCTGTTGTTCCCTAAACTGAAAAAATCCCTTAATTCCTCTTTCTGTACTGGGAGCTATATAAAAACTCAAGGCCCTCTCGTCACTTCGGTCTCTCAACTTGCCATAGGGAGCCCTGGTGGCACAGTGGTTAAATGCCAGTACTGCAAGTCACCACGTTGCAAGTTCAATTCCAGCGGGCTCCAAGGTTCACTCAGCCTTCCATCCTTTTGTAGGTCGGTAAAATGAGTACCCAGCTTGTGGGGGCAATTAGCTAACACACATTGGAAACTGCTTAATGCAGTGTAGATGTGTAAATTGCTATTGCTTAAAACAATTTGTAAGCCGCTTTGATAGCCTTGTGGCTGAAGAGTGGGGTATAAATAAATAAAATAGGCCTACTGGCATCTGATCGCCCACGGGTGCCGCCTCTGCAGCCAACTCTCTGAAGCACTCCATCTGCATGTGGGAAAGAGTGTCAGCAATACCATTGTCAATGCCTGTCACATGTCAAGCAACAAGCAGAATGTTTTTTTTTAAACATTGCAGTGTAAAGGCTTTGACCAAACTCATAACTCTCAGGGATTTGGATGTTAAGGAGTTTATAACTTGTACTGTAGCCATATTATCACACCAACATGGATGGATAAGTTGGCTACCTCATCTGCCCAAATTATGACTACTACCAGGATAGGAAAAAATTCCAAAAATATCAAATCATTGGTGATGTTAGAATCTGTCCAATCAAGAGGCCACTTGCTGGCAGACCAGCATCCTCCAAAATAAACTCCAAATCCAATTGACCCCACAGTCTCTGAGGCTACCTGAAAAGATGTCTGAGGGCATGGAGACTGGAACACAGATGGAGAAAGACCTGGCCACAGGGTACAACCAGGGGGCCAGCTTGCCAGATGTCAATGCAGACTTTGCAGCAGGAGAGCTGAGTTGGGAATGATGGAGAGCTGGAAGTCTGCTTCCTCCCCTCTACCTAATGGAGTTGGGAGCCAGGCAGGCCCTGGGGTGGCCAGCCTTCCCTTCTCTGAGACACCTGTGTATGGGGCGGGTGCAGCCATGGGAGCCAGTTGGCTCTGGCCAGATGAACGACACCGAGATGATCGTAGAGCACTGAGGTGGGACATACCTCTGACGGGCTGCGTTCCTGAACCGGGGGTGAGATGGTCTTGTCCAGAGCTGGAGAGAGAGGTGCAACAGCTGAAGCAGCAGATGGAGGTGATACAAACCAGCTGTATGGAAATCATACAGCGGCTGCCCCAGCAACCAGACCCAACCAGTTCCCCCAAACCCCCAGTTGCCAGTGCCCCAGGGGGATGGAGGCTTGCCTGGCCTGGTACCGGGGGCCAAGGTCCCTGCCCCTCCAGGTGGAGCCCCAGTCCTGCAGGCTCCCAGGGACCCAGCACCCCCAGCAGGCGCTGGCTTGGTTGAGCCAAGGCCATGGCTGCAGGACCTCAAGCACCAAGACCAGAAGGCCACATTTGATGGGGATGCTGCGAAGCTGCCGTACTTCCTAACCCAGGTGATGGGATTCATGTCTCACTGGGAGGAAGAGTTCCAGATGGAGGCTGAGAAGGTGCAGTATGTCTCAAACCAGCTAGAAGGAGAGGCAGCACAATGGTTGGTGGTGCTCTATGACATGGGAGCTCCAGAACTCGGGAGTTTCCATGACTTCATGATGGTCCTCAAAGCCCAATTCGAAGACCCCCTGAGAATGAGGCACTCACACACTGAGCTATAGTGTCTACGCCAGGGCTTTAAGTCTGTGGGCAAATATGCTACAGAGTTTTGCCACCTGGCCAGCCAGATCCCTGACTGGACCGAAGCCAGCAAGGTACAGTATTTCCAGGATGGGCTCAACACTGACATCCTAGAATGGCCTTTAGTCCAAGGGAACCCAGAAATCCTACTGTGATGGGTTCACCTAGCCAGGTGGGGAGGTAGAGACCATGAGGCTAAGTTTGAAGCTGGCGAGGCAATGTCAGGCCTCACCGGGAAGCCCAATGGAGCTCCAGGAGAGAAGGCCAAGGTGGCGCAACTGACAAGTGGGACGGCAGCAGAGATGGAGAAGGAACGACAATTGTGAAAGAATTTGTGTCTACACTGTGGGAAGGGTAGCCACCACATAGTGGAACGTCCAGAGAAACAATTGAGGAGCAGCCCTATTGAGGAGACGGTCAAGAAGCCAGAGGGCAAGCATACGGCACCCAAGATGGCTTTCAAGCCAAAGCCCAAAGCGACGACATGGTTCCTAGCCATGCAGCTGGGAAGTCCTCCTGGGAATCAGGATAGTGGCAGGAAATGGATCCAGCCCACCCTAAGCACCTGAGGGCAGGCTAACCCTGAAGGGTGCCTGAGTGGTGTGGTGAGTGGAATCAAAACCCCATTTTTTATTAAGGCCAGAATAGGGCCAGTGGTAAGCCCCCCCCCCGTAAGGTAATGGTAATGGTGGACTGTGGGTGTAGGCAGCTACTAATTCATCCCTCCTTAGTCAAGAAACTAGCATCAATACAGTGAAGTTGGACAACCCCGTATGGCTGTCCCAGATGGACGGGGGATGATGAAGGGGGACTCCACAAGAGGAATAACAGCCCCAGTAAAAATGAAAATGGGGAATCACCAGGAAGATCTACAGTTCATGATTGCTCCAGGCCTTGTGCCTGCAGCAGTGGTCGGTTTAAATTGGCTGAAATTCCACAATCCCCTCATAGACTGGGTCAAGGAAATTGTTTCCTTCACAGACCCCTCTTGCATCCAGGAACATTGTTTGGACAAAGCAAGGGCCCCCTTGGAAAAGGGGGCTAGCCTTGAGGAATTCCACAAAGGGTCTATAGTTGCCCTGGTACAGGGAGAAGTAAAGGATCAGCTGGTGGAGTACAAGTGGTGGGGAGTTGTTTTTGAGGAGAAGGAGTGTGACATTTTGCCCCCACATAGACAGTTTGACTGTGCTATTGAACTGCCAAACTGCCTAAGCCCAAGATTTATTCCATGACTCCAGCCCAACTGAGGGAATTTATAGACAAGGACTTGGCACGGGGCTTCATTAGACTCACAACTTCCCCCTTGGGGGCCCCAGTGTTGTTTAGGCGCAAACGGGATTTCTCTCTCAGACTCTGTATTGACTTCAGAAACCTGAACACGGTTAGTGATGTACTTAGAGAGTACCTGTACAAAGGGGTGTTGGTTTATCTTGACGATGTGCTCATTTATTCAGAGGACTACACGTCCCATGTTAAGTTAGTGAAGAAAGTGTTGAGTAAACTTGCTGAAAACCATCTGTATGCCAAACTTTCCAAATGTGAGTTCCACCAGACCCAGTTGGATTATCTAGGGTATCGCATCTCTAACAGGGGGGTTGAAATGGACCCAGAAAAAGTAAAGGGGGTTCTAGCATGGGAGCCCCCCAGAAACAGAAAGCAGCTACAGCACTTTCTGGGTTTTTGCTAACTTTTACAGGTCCTTCATCCCTGACTTTGTGGAGGTGGCCCTACCCCTCACAGACTTGTTACAAGGATGGGAAGCGGGAAAAGTCTCCCCAGAAAATTGTGTGGACTGACAAATGTCAACAAGCTTTTGAGAAGCTGAAAAAAATATTCACTTCTGAGCCCATTCTCAAACATTCTGACCCTGAGCAGGCTTTCGTGGTTCAGGTGGGTGCCTCTGATGTAGCCATGGGGGGGGGGTGCTGCTACAGGATGAGGAAGGGGAGCTAAGATCTTGCGCATACCTTTCTAAGAAATTCAGTGAAACAGAACGAAATTGGCCAGTGTGGGAAAGGGAGGCTGGGGTCATCAAAGCAGACTGGAGACTTTGCACCCCCTACTGGAAGGATCCTCCCAGCCTTTTGAGGTCTGGACAGACCACAACAATTTGGAAGCTGTGAAAACCCAATGCCGACTGAGCCCCAAGCAAATTAGGTGGGCCGATGTCTTCTACCTGTTTAACTTCATGCTGAAGTTTCTTCTGGAAAAGAAAAAGTTTCTAGCTGACACTTTGTCTAGGCTTCCCCAACACGAGAGCAAAAGGAAGGAGGTAGTTGACACTGTCTTCTCCCCCTCTCATTTGGGTCTTGCAGTCCTCCAAGCCAAGCCAAACAGAAGGGTGTTGAGGTGGGTCCCGCCTTAGTCCATCCCCCAGGAGGGAACCAGGATCTTGCTAAGCCAGTCAATTTGCTACCTCCCCCATCCGTCCCACCAAGGGGAAGCCCGGGCTGGGAGTCCAGGCTCCTACCCTTCCCATTTCCTTGTCAAAGGGGGAGGGTTGGCAAACTTAGATGGCTGATGCACTCTCCTGAGACTCTTGGTTCCTCTCCTATCGGGGTGAAGTAGACATGCGGGAGGAGTTAGCTTGGAAGGGGGAACGCATGTATGTTCCTGAGGCCATGAGACCCTCCCTTCTCAAACAATGCCATGATGTGAAAAGTGCAGGCCATTTCAGCTATGTCAAGACATTACACCTTGTGAGGAGGCAGTTTTGGTGGCCCCTCATGTGCAAGGAGGTGGAGGGGGGTATGTCAAAGAATGTCCCGTGTGTGCCATGGCAAAAAGGGGTGCAAGAAACCCCAAGGGCTTGTTCGTTCCATTACCCACCCCAGGCAAGCCCTGGGAAGTTATAAACATGGATTTCATTGTGGACCTACCCGAAAGCAAGGGGAAAACTGTCATTTGGGTGGTGGTTGACATGTTCTCAAAGCAATCCCACTTTATTGCATGCAAACGCATCTCCACAGCACAGCAACTAGCCAAGTTGTTCATTCAGCATATTTACAGACTGCATGGGGCCCCTGCCAAGATTGGCTCCAACCAGGGGGTGCAACTTACTTCCCAATTTTGGGAAACATTCACTACGTTGTTGGGGATCGAAAGGGCCCTAAGCAGCAGTCATCATCCTGAATCAGATGGAAACACAGAACAAACAAACACGACCTTGGAACAGTATTACATTGCTACATTAATTTCCAACAATCTTGTTTCCTTTTGCTGAGGTGGCTTATAATAATGCTGTACACCAAAATACCGGTCTCTCCCCCTTCTTCTCTTGGGGGACCTGGACTTTAAGGCCCCTATTCCATTAGTTCAATGGAGTGCTCAAATCAAGGATGCTTGGCTGAAAGTTGTGGCCACTCTGGACTTTGCGAAGTCCCAGTATAAGCAGCAGGCAGACAAAAGGAGGGATCCCATCTTTCCCTATCCAGTGGGGTCCAGGTGTACCTGTCCATTAGGTTTATCAAGTGTCACCAACCCTCCAAGAAGTTGGGGACCAAGTATATTGGTCTTTTCCTATTGTACGTCAAATCAATCCTGTGGCTTTTGAATTGTCTCTCACTAAGTTGTATCGTAATGTCCACCCTGTCTTCCATTCTAGCCTACTGAATCCCACACTGTGTCCAGACTCACTGCACCCAGCGTCTGAAGTACCCTGCCCAATTGTGGTTGACAATGGCCAACACTTTGAGATCGCTGACATTCTGGACTCTAGAAGGTGTTGGGGGTGGTCTTCAATGCTTTGTGAAATGGAAATGCTTGCCATTGGGGCACGCTGAATGGGTTAATGAGGAGCATATCAAGGCACCTCACTTGTTGCGGAAATTCCATGCTCGCTTCCCCGATAAGCCAGGTTGACTTTTTGTGTGGCATCACACAGCCAGCAGAGGAAAGCCCTACCAAATTTAAGTGTTCAATGAGCTCCTGAAATTCCCTGAGACTAGCCTTTTGCTGCAACATAAATTGTGTTACCCTGTCCCTAAGTTCCAAGACTTTAATATCTGGCAATTGGCAAGTTGGCTGACAGTATCAATTTGTATTTCTAAAAATATAAACTGTAACACGGGGCCATCTGTCTTTTCAGGAGCCAATGGGATACCTAATTCTTCTGCCACTGTGCCAAATTGGTATAACTAATAGTTACATTGTCTGGTACCAAAATCTCCTATAATCAAGAAATCATCCAAATAATGCACTACGCCTTGCATACTGGTTCTAGTTTTTATAGCCCATTCCAAAAAGGTGCTAAAGGTCTCAAAGGCACAGCACGAAACTGAACAGCCCATTGGTAGGCACAGCACGAAACTGAACAGCCCATTGGCCATGTAGAACCATCCCTCAAATGGGAAACCCAGCAATTGTCGAGGGGGATTAGGCAAAAGTGAAAAGCAGGCTTGATATTGCATTTTGCCAGTTTGGCCCCTGGGCTGTGCCTATGCACTTCGCTCACTGCGGAGTCAAAAGAAGTGTGTCTAACTGCACACAGTTCTGTGGGAATAAAATCATTCACTCTCTCTCCTTTAGGATAAGAAAGGTGATGGATGAGTCTAAACTTAGGTACCACACCCAATGGAGAGACCTGAAGATTGGGCACTGGTGTGCTAAGGAAAGGGCCTATAACCCTATTCCTCATCAACCTCCTTCTGAATCTTTTCTCGCACCACCTTTTCTATTCCCTTAACTGACTGTAAGTTATTAGCCCTATACAGACACATAATTCACTGAAATGGGATTCTAAACCCAAACTTAAAACCTTGCAACAAATAACTGGCAGCCTTCCTATCAGGATAAAACTTTAGCCATTGTTCCAAACCTACACTTTAACTGGGCTTGGGCTCTTTGGGAGGTGGGTTGGCAATACCTCCTCCTTTATTTCATGTTGAAAAACCTCTACCTCCCCTAAATTGTCCTTGACCCCTGATGCAATTGCAAAAGGAGTGCAAGGCACCACAAATAGAGCAATCATTATTTGCAGGGTTTTCTAGTACATGTGCCTTGGGAACTAAACTCCCACACAATGTCTTTTGTTCTTGTCCTGTATTTGGCAAAGGATGAAAGGAGCTGGTACTTGACCCCCTTTGTACCAGGTGTTCACTATGTGTTCTTTCCCCCTGAGCTGGCCTTGCTGGGGTCATGAGCTGTGTCCAAAACTGTGGATGCATGTCCCAGAGAAGAGTGGGACAAATGGCTGCTCTCATGTGGAATGCTTCATAGTAGAGCAGCCATGCTGGTCCTGCATAGTCCATGTAAGCCCTGTGGATGATCTCTATATATTGGAAAAAGGAGGCAGAACACAGGGGCTGTGCTTTAGTAATCACCCCTGCATAAATGAGGAAATCAGACAACCAATTGGCCCAGTTTCTCTCAACCTTCCTTCTCTTAAGCTTTTCTTTTTCTTTGTCATCCAAAGCATCCTCATCCTCTCTTTCTAATTCCCTATATAACAGCAAAAATATTTCTACATATTCACCTTTCAATATCTTGTCCCCAGTTGTCTAAAAGGTGATTTCCTAGGGGCAATGCCAATTCCCCAAGCGGAATGGCAGCATAAGGCATTGATTCATATCCTTTCCACTAGGGGGACCCTTGTTCCCCAGGAAAAGAATAAGGAAACATCCCTGGCACCTGAGGTGACCAGGAAGACCACCAAGGTAGAACCCAAACCCATCATGGGTCAACTCAAATGAGCAGCCTGTGACCCCCCCCCCCCCGCCAGGGCCTATTGTACCTCAGGTTATGTGTGTGATGGCAAGGTGCCCGAGGGCCAGCAAAATCCAGGTGAAGAGACAGCTGTATCATCAGTGATCTCACCTTCAGTTCCTGGAAGAGTTGATGGATCAGCTATCTGACCTGTCTCTCTGCAGAAGAAGCGTCCGTCACTGCCATGTCCTCTGGAGGCCTGGATCCAGAAACCCCAGCTGGGAGGATATTCCTCTCTAGGGCATCAAGGTGTGCAATAATTTCATCAGCTAGCTTACATTGGTTGTATTGTTTTCTAGATTGTATGTATCATCCTTACATTTGAGGCTCCATGGATTTTTTCAAGGTTTTGAATTTTAGCTTCCTAAGGAATCTCCTCAGAGGAGGGCAGCTCTGTTACAGGGGAGTGCTAAAGTAGCAACTTCTTGGCTGACCCTTTTCCTTTAGCCCCACCCTTACCCTTTTTAGTAGCCATAATAAACTCTGAAAAGGGACTAAAAGACTCTGGTCCTAGTCCAACACTCAAACTCTATAGCAATAACAACAACAATAATAATGTCAACAATAGCAACAGGGGAGTGACTATTTAATATATATGACTTATTAAGCCAAAAACCCCAAACAGTAAAAAAAATTAGTCAGCTAGGCCTGGGCCTAACCTGTGGCACAAGCCACTAGGCCACAACTAGGCTTCATGAGGAAAACATATAGCAAAGGCCTTACTGGCCTAGTTTGGCCACTGGACCTTGAACTGGTTACACCCATTGAATATTTAAAAAATGACGTGTTGGTCCATTCCCCCCTATAAGGCCCACAACTCTGTGCCAGTCTCCAGCCTGAACAAAAGGCCAAACATGTGGCACCACCCCACCAGTCCCAAAATAAACCCAAGCCACCAATGCAATGGAGGCCTCGCCAGCTTCAAAATCAAAAGGCCCAAACTAGGCTGATGGGTATATATATATATATATATATATATACCCAAATAGTAGGCCAAAAGCAAAATACGGGTCTAGAACACCCAAGGCCCGTGGGCAGAAAAGGGAGGAAATAAATCTCACAGCAGTGCAGCAGAAATTAAAGGCTGCCTTGTAATTGGGCCCCTGGGCCCAATAAACTGCCCACTGCACCACCACTGTGGCTCCAAGCAAAATTCTCCCCACTCCCACCAGGACCCCATTGGGCCAATGGGCAGCCACACAGCCACACAACAAAAGAGTCTCTCCACCTGGCTGCGGCAATACTCCCTCACTCGCCATTGACACACTTGATCACTTGAAGCTCTGTCTGCTCTCAGCTCCTCAAGCTCTGAACCACTCATTGACTTGTTGAGAAAGAGGAGGTGGTGAGGGGTGGCAGGGCCTTAAATTGCCTCTGGCCCTGCCCCTCGCTCTCCTGTCTATGGCATGAGTGCTATGACATCATCTGAACTGGCCTCTTCTCCCCTTGTGTCCAGCAAAGATGGCTCTCTCCCCCCAACGCATGGCTGCGCCAGTTGGGATTTGGGCCAGGTTCCTTTCACACCTTGGGAAGCTTTCCAGAACTTCAGCCTTCATTTGTTCTAAAACCTCATCACACACAGGACTTTGGTTTGCCAACCCAGCATCTCCTTCAAGACATTATCCCCCACCCTTTTCCTAGTTTGGTTTCATTTAGCCATTTCCTTGAAGGTCACCCATGCTTCCTCCCTCCCTGATTAGAATCTTTTCTGTTTCATATAAGCCATGGAAACTCACACACATTTCTTTTTGCAGCCATTCCCGTTTCTGTTTTCCACACAGAGAGGGATGTCCCCCTTCTATGAAATATAAATAAAAACAGTCTTTTGTTTTAAAAGGCATTTACTTAATCACAAGTACAAGCCTTCTGCCTCTTTTCCTTTGTGGTGGTGGGAAGCTTCCTGATTCAGGATAGATCAGACTGCTGGGTTTCTTCTACCAGCAATTAATTACCTCTCCATTGACGCCCCCTTGTCATGGGAGAGAGGCTTGTGTGCCCTAATGATGTTTTAAGCTATGCTGGCGGTGGCATAATAGCCACTGGTAGGGTCTCCCATGCCAGACAGGTCAAAACCGAATGGTCTGACAAAGAGCGTCAAGGGGCAGGATGGGCTCTCTAGCCTTGTGGCAACCGTCCTAGGAGAAGGAAAACTCTAATCCCAAACCCAGGCAGATGGTGCTCGTCCAACCCTGTAAGGTCAACCGTCTAAGAGAAGGAAACTCTAAATCAAACCTACGGCCCAAGGACCTCACTGCTACCGTCCATGCTTGCAAGGCCACAGCAGATGAACCTTTGGTTTAAAGGGTGAGGCCAGTTCTGTGCATGCTGCACTCCACCAGAAAAATCCATTGCACAGGCTCGAAGGACTCGATGGAATTAATTAAGTCTGAAGCTGGAAGTAATAAGAGCTCATACAGTGTTAATGAAATAAATGCTTTTTAAAACTACAAGATTCTTTCCCACTTACATTTCCAAGTGTATGCATGTGTGAGAGAGGGAGGGAGAGGGAGAAAGAGACTAGAACTGGGCTACTCTGGCTGGAAAAGGAGAGGGGGCAGTGAGCAAAGTTTTGCCGTCTCCAACAAGTACCAGGTGGGGGAGGGACAGGTACCGGTAGTTATTTGCCACTGGATATTTTTTCTACAGGCAAAAAAATCTTCTCAGTGACTTTGCCATCTCAAATTCAAAGGAATTCAAATTGAAATGTCCACCCCTTCTCCTTCTCACCTACCACTGGAGGTAGATTGAAATTTCCCAGTACAAGAATGTAAGCAAAGGGTACCTAAGCCACACCCAAAGCACACCCGCTGAACACACCCTGACCACCCAAAATTGGCATAAAGTGGAATTGAATTTTCGCATTAGAAATTGTAGCAGAACAGTAGTGGGAAAGGAAGTCACTAATAGATTTTTTTGTGTTTATAAAAGAAATGATTTCCGAATTGTCTCTCTATGGGAGAATAACAGAAGAGGGACAATCTCTCTCTCAATCTCTCTCTCTCTCTCATAGCTTTATCCCACTTGGAGACAGACCAGCAGCCAGTGGAGATGTAAGAGTAGAGGAGTTGCATGATCCCTGTAACCAGCCATATCCCTTCGACCCTTCCCCAAATTGTTTGGTCCAAGAATGCTTCCAGAATCCTGGTGTGTGTGTGCAATTTTCCATTTATATGTAAATTAACCCCCAGAGCCTATTTTAAACCATTTTTAAAAAGCACCAGGAAACTATTCCATATAGACCATGCATATCATCAAGATAAGCATCCGGCTACTGTTGATCAACAGAAAAAAAAAAAAAAAAAAAAAGAGTCTCTTTGTGGTGTGGCCCCCATCTCCTCTATATTTTGAGTCCTTTCTGAAGAGTGTTTTTCTGTTCCTTTTCACTCCTGGTTTTTTTTTTTAAAGAGAGGTGTTGGGGAATTGCTCCAGGAACTTCAAAATAGCAAAAGCCTTGCGTGATAGGGAGGGCTTTGCTGAGTCCGTGTGTATAATTCATATTCCCAAATGTCCCTCTTAGCAGGCACAACATGGCCTTCATCTTTAATTAATTCCTGGTAAAATATTTACACCTATTAACTAGAGTAGCTTTTCAGCTTTTTTTTTCCAGGAGAGAAAAAAATAGGGGAAGATCACTGAGTATGAAAGCAGTGGTGGAGAAATATCAAAAAAGCTGTGGGGGTTGGGGAACCAACATCTGCTGACTGTCTAGCACGCCAAGACTGTATCTTGTATACCATCCCACTGGCCCAGTCTGGCAGGTACAGCCTCAATTAATTCTCTGCTGCTCCACTTTTCCAGCAGCTGTTGAAATGTCCTGGTTTCTTTCTATTCCTCCAACCTTCCCCTTTTGTCCTTGGCTTATTTCAGTTGCTGCAAACTGTGTTGAAAGGGAAAAAGTACAGTAGGACCCCCGTATCCACTGATTCATTATCCACGGGACACAAAACAGCACACAAAACAGCACACCTACTAGTCTTCCTAGTTGTAGTAACCTATCCAAGCTCTGCATGACAGTGATGATGTCTTATTACATCTGAAATTTTAAAGCAGAGGCTGGACGGTCACCATTCAAAGCTGCTATAATAATGGGCTCTCCCATTATCTGGGCAGCACAGCCAGCCAGGTAAACAAAGGGTTAACTGGGTGTTGAGAGTAAAGTTACAGGAACCTATTATCACAGATGCAATAATAATATATTTCCTGAACCTGCAGAGGGTTGGGCCAGGTGATGTTTTAGATCTCTTCTAGTTGTATGGCATACACACCAACATTTCCAATTTGGCCAACATTCCCAATTCTGCTTTTTGAGCAGCTCAAAAAGTCACCCCACTTTTTGAGCTGCTCTTAAAATGTCCCAGTTTTTCTCTCCTCCTTCTACTCTCTCCCTTTGTCCTCAGCTTATTTCAGTTGCTGCAAACTAAATTCAAAGTGCAAAAGTAGTTTGTGTTCAATTAACATTTCTTGGGGGGGAGGAGAGGAGGGGTAGAATCTTATCCTTCCTAGTAGGCTCAGGCAAAAGAAAACTGCTGCATTCTCTCCAAACTTTTGTGTTCTTCCTCATTAATAACTTTTGCCATCTTGACCAGACTCTGATGTTGCTTAGCCACATGTGTATCAGTTTTCATCTGTGAACACTTGAAGGATATTCCTATGGTGAGAACTGAACAGGGTGTCCTTATTTAAGGGCCAGAAAGCTTGTCCCATATAGGGCTGTCAGGTGTCTGTTATTTTAAGGGCTGTCCCTTAAAATATTAAAATGTTTTAAGGGCTTTCAGTGTTCCTTTTATACTGGCTGAATGAGATGCCAAAAATCCTGTATTTTTGGACATGGACCCTTCATAAAGACAGAAATGTGTGCATCATGTAAATGTCAATTTGGTTCATTTTGCAGAGAAATAATATGGTGAAGTGAACTGAAAGCAATGCTATCATTTGGTCTTCAAGCAGAATGCAAACAGCTTAATATCTACGTCCTGACTGTCAACACTGCATGTCATGAATTTCAACAGTCCCTTGTTATTTTGAAAACCTGGCAACACTAACATCAGTGCTTCCCCTGCCACCACCCTTTATATTTTTAATGGAAAGAGGAACAGAAAGCTAAGAGCTCTCTCTCCCCCCTTCTTGTTGCAATATTGGCTGCTGTTTGGATATCATGCGCATGTTGGGAGAACTGTGTGGGATGTTAGGAACAAAAACAGAACACTGTCAGAGGGAGAGAGAAAGAAAAGACATGGAGGTGAGGATTAAGTTAACATTGGTCTTGAAACAGATAATAGCCATAATCCTATACCACAGTTAACATTTTGTGACCTTACAGATCTGTATCTATATTGCAGAAATGCAACAAAACCTTGTCTCTACTAAATACTTGCAGTTTGTTGCCTTGAGATGTTATTCAGGCACGGGGAGTCAAGCCACGATGGAATGGCCTCGCTCTACCACCATAGCAGTCTTTGTTCCTTCAAGTCTCTTTCCAGAATCTCTCTCCAAACTCTCACACTGGTTTCAAACAAAAGCAGTTAAATCCTCTTTAGATTTCCTGGGCCTGAAGCTGTAATTGATCAGTCAAGTCACATGGTGTCAAGGTAGTGATGTCATCTCATTAGCTCTATGAAGGTGGTGCTTTACTCCTTGCCAATTAACCCTTTTCTTACCTGATACTATGCTGGCAAGACAATCTGTTTACAGACAAAGGCAGTTATAGTTCTCTAGCAGAATGATGGGAATTGCACCTTGGGGCACCATGATGGAACTCCATCATGACACCTGCCCTTCCCTAAGTGGTGACTCACCCCCACCCATTCCTGCCCTTCCCGAATTGGTGATGAGGGCTCCTGAAGCCCACGTTGCCACTCATTCCCACCACCTCCCCGCCCTTTCCAAAGTGGCGATGGGGGCTCATGAAGGTCCCGGCGCCACTCAATTCCACCCTCCACTCTTCACAAAGTGGCGACGGGGGCTCCTGAAGGTCCCGGCGCCACTCACTCCCACCCTCCCCGCCCTTCCGAAAGTGGGGACCGGGGCACCAGGAGCCCCCGTCTCCACTCACTCCCACCCTCCCCACCCTTCCCAGAGTAGTGATGGGGGCTCCTGAAGGTCCCGTCGCCACTCACTCCCACCCACCAACCCCCATAGCCTTACCAAAGTGGCTATGGGGGCTCCTGAAGCTCCCATCGCAACTCACTCCCACCCACCCCACCCTTCCCAAAGTGGCAACGGGGGTTCCTGAAGCCTGCCTGCCCTTCCCAACATGGTGGCGGGGCCGCCTAAACACTCCGTTGCCATGCACTCCCACCCCCCCGCCATTCCCAACGTGGCAATGGGGGCTCCTGTAGTCCCTGTTCCCACTCACTCTGATTCCTTCCCCCGCCCTTCCAAAGTGGTGATGGGGGCTCCTGAATGCCCCGTTGCCATTCACTCCCACCCTCCCTGCCCTTCCGAAAGTGGCAACAGGGGCTCCTGAAGCCTCCCCACCCTTCCCGATGTGGCAACGGGGGCTCCTAATCGCCCCGTTGCCACTCACTCCCATTCCCTCCCCTGCCCTTCCCAAAGTGGTGACGGGGGCTCCTGAATGCCCCGTTGGCACTCACTCCGACCCTCCCTGCCCTTCCCACAGTGGCAATGAGGACTCCTGAAGGTCCAGTCGCCACTCACTCCAAACCCCCCGCCCTAACCAAAGTGGTGACAGGAACTTCATGACCCCCTGCCGCCTCTCACTCCCACCCTCCCTGCCCTTCCCAAAGTGGCGACGGAGGCTTCAGGAGCACCCCTTGCCACTCACTCCCGCCAAACCCCGCACTTTACAAAGTGGCTCTCTGAAAAGACGTGATGTATTCATCAAAATCCTGTCCCTCCTGAAATGTGGGGTAATGGAGGGTTGGAGCTGTTAACATGGAATCCGGCTGTGGCACGTTGGTTATTGGGTTTTGCGCCGGTTGCGCCATTTTCAATTGAAATTCCTGTTCTTGTAGTTTCAATTCCAGTTCTCTTTGCTTCAGCGCTATCTCCTGCATTTGCAATCGCAGCTGGCGTTCAGTGTCTTTTTCCTTCGCTTCTGCCTCCTGAAGTTGAAGTCTGAATTGAAGTTCCTTTTCTTTCTGCTGCATTTGCAATTCTTGCAATCTCAGCCACCGTTGTTTTTCTTCAAATTCCTGTGGAGTCATCTGGGTGACATCCAATAAATCACCAGGTGGAGGAGAAGCAGCAGAAGTACCAGCATCACTGGCTGTCACAGGGTCAGTCATGTTTGCTTTAAACTTCCCAGATCTCAAAATCATGTGAAAAGCCAAAGCATGTACTTTCGTAGACTCCTATCATAGCAGAACCCGTCCACTATGAAAAAAAATTTAAAAGCTTACTTTGGTTGAATGTGTAATAATTTCTTTTTGCCAGCAGAGGGCAATGATTCTGTGGGGGGGGGGGGTTGGCTGCCCCCCCCAACAGGTAGAAGCAACAGGAAAGAACAGACACAGGCCAAAAGGCAGCTTAGAAAGACAGGCTAGAATCCAAATCAAGGTTCCCCTCCCTTTCTATTTAACAACAGGAAAAAGAGAAAAAAAACTTTAAATGGCCCAAGTAGCACTTGGGAACACAGGGAAGGTCCCCCTCCCCTAGGAATCCAGCTAGCTCTTGCAGTTGCCTAGCAACAACAGCCAGCCACACAGAGAGCTTCAGCTCCTCCCCAGTCCCTCCTTTCAGCTCAGCTCCGCCCCCTTAGCAAAACCACTTTGCAAGAAGGAACCAGCTTTAAACTTAGGCAGGGACCCCAACAGTCTCCACCTGGAGACCAGATCAAAGGGAGTGAGACAAAGGAATGGCCTGGTGGGCTTCCTGCCCCCCTCCCTTCCTATCACTTACACAGAAGCACATCCAACACAAAAGAAATGCAAGGACACCTTTCCTCCCAACAAAGAGAAAACCGCCAAGACTTGAGGCCTCTTTGTTCACTTTCAGTTCCGCCAAAAGCAACAAACCCCTCCCTTCCCAGGGAGTTTTGGGCACAGCCTATGAGCAAATGGAGCAGAGACCTCAGCCCCTCTCACTTTCTGCTCTCTGTCCCCCACTTGAGCAAGCCAAGACTAAAGTACCCCCCAATCTCCCTTTCTCTGAAGGCAGAGGCAGAGCCTGTAGTTCTACGAACTTCCCAAACTGAGCTATATTCAATCCTGCACGCTGCCATCCATGTCAGGGGCTCAAACCTGAGTTCCCTTCCCAGGAGCTCCAGGTTAGCCCTCTCTCTGTAGGGTTAGTCCTGAGTGTCCTCACCCCAGGATCCTCCTACAAACCCCAAAAACCATCCATCTGCCACCACCCACTGGGTTTCAACTGGGGGGGGCTTATTTCCCCCTTGAGACCCCCCCTTTTCACGCACAACGCAGTGGGAAGTTGTGCGTAGTCTATGTTAATCAGTGGCACTCCTTGCCACTATAGAATCAACTAACTCCCTCCTCCTAACCCCAGAGGAGGTTCACAGTAGCATAGTCAAGAGTAAGGCACGTGGTCAGCATCAGCATAGGAAGATAGTAGTTTACTTTATTCAAGAGAAGTAATCATGCAATCTCAGATGAGGCAGGATTCTCCCCTACCTCAGGCAGGCAGGCTTAAAGTGATAGCAATACAGAGTATCAAGATCAAAGCATTACATTACTCAGGTTACATTCAATTACTAATTTAGCTACATTCAACCAAAGTAAAGAAATTAAAAAGAATTCTCTAACGCAACTAAACAGGCCCTAATCTCTACTAAATACTTGCAGTTTGTTGCTTTGAGATGTTATTCAGGCACTGGGAGTCAATCCACGATGGAATGGCCTCGCTCTACCACCATAGCAGTCTTTGTTCCTTCACATCTCTTTCCAGAATCTCTCTCCAAACTCTCACACTGGTTTCAAACAAAAACAGTTAAATCATGACACCTGCCCTTCCCAAATTGGTGACTCACTCCCACCCTCCCCGCCTTTTCCAGAGTGGCAACAGGGGCTCCTGAAGCCCCTGTCACCACCCACCCTCCCCACCCTTCCCAAAGTGTTGACCGCGGCTCCTGAAGCCCCAGTCGCCACTCACTTCCACCCAGCCCCTCTCTACCCAACGTGGCGACGGGGGTTTTAGGATCCCCCATCACAACTCACCCCCACCCAGCCCCACCCTTCCCAAAGTGGTGACGGGGGATTCAGGAGCCCCTGTCGCCACTCATTCCCACCCTCCCTGCCCTTCCCAAAGTGGGGACGGGGTCTCCTGAAACCCCCGTTGCCACTCATTCCCACCCATCCCGTCCTTCCCAACGTGGCGACGGGCGCTCCTGAAGCTCCCGTTGCCACTCATTGCCACCCATCGCGCGCTTCCCAAAGTGCCGACGGGAGCTCCTGAGGCCTCGGTCGCCACTCATTCCCACCCCCCAACTTTCCCTAAGTGACGATGGGGGCTTCAGGATCCCCCATCGCCACTCACTGCCACCCACGCCCGCCCTTCCCAAAGTGGCGACGGTGGGCGAAATCCAAGAGAAATTAAAATTCATGAAACAAGTATATTTTGAACACTCGAACAAACCCAAACAAATCGGAAGATGGCTGGCCCTTAGGATTAAAAAGTTGAGAGAAAGGAATGTCATAGCTAAAGCCAGATTGAAGGGACAGATATATACAGACCAAAAGAAGATTAAAGATATTTTTAGGAATTTCTTTGGGAGAAATTTTCAGATGAACAAAGAAAGGGATTGAATCAACCTATCTCAATGATGGAAATTATAGAAGTAATAAGAAAATTAAAACCAAATAAAGCCCCAGGACCTGATGGGTTTTTGGCAAAGTATTATCAGGTCTTCGAAGATCAATTGATGCTATCCCTTAAGAAAACATTAAACGAAATAACAAAAAAAAATCGCCAAATTCGTGGAAGGAAGCAAACATTACACTTATACATAAAGAGAGTCGAGACCCATGTGAACCAAAAAATTACAGACCGATCTTACTATTGAATCTTGATTATAAAATATTTACTTTGATTTTAGCTAATAGATTGAAGAAGATACTATCATTATGGATGCACCAAGATCAAAGGGGGTTTCTACCGGGCAGATACTTAAAAGATAATGTACGGCTTATCTTGAATGGGATGGAGTATTACGAGAAACATAATGACAAGAAACTTGCCTTGATTTTTCTTGATTTAGAGAAGGCTTTTGACAATGGGATTTGGCAAACCATGTTTAAAATTCTAACGGAAATAAATGTAGGAGAGAAATTTACAAATTGGATGGAGATTATTTATGAAAATCAATCGGCCAAAATAATAATTAACGGAGAGAGAACTGAGGCCTTACAGATACAGGAGGTGACAAGACAGGGATGCCCACTATCCCCACTCATTTTCTTGATGGTAATTGAAGGTTTATGCAGAAGGATAAGAGAAGAAACAAAATTAAATGGAGTTAAAACTGGAGGTTTGAACTACAAAATAAGAGCTTATGCAGATGATTTAGTGGTAATATTGGGAGACCCAATAGTAGAGATAATTATTGTTTTAGAGATATTGAAAGAATTTGAGGCGGTATCCAGATTAAAAGTCAATACTGACAAAAGAGTAATTATTACAAAAAATATGATGGAGAAAGAAAGAAGTGCTCTGGAAAAGAAATCAGGTCTACAAATAGTTAAAAAAGTAAAATACCTGGGCATCAACATTACAAACAAAAATTCAGATCTCTTCCAAAATAAGTATAAGAAAACAGCGGCGGAAATAAAGAAAGAGTTAAAAAACTAGCAAAATTTGAGACTCTCCTTTCTAGGATGCATATCGGCAATACAAATGAATGTATTGCCAACATTCCTATTTTTATTTCAAACGCTCCCGATTATTCGTAATGAGATAGATTTTAAAAAATGGCAAGGTGACATCTTTAAGTTTATCTGGTCGGGTAGGAAGCCAAGAGTCAAAATGAAAATATTGCAAGACGTTAGAGAACGTGGAGGCTTTGGCGTACCCAATTTGAGACTCTACTATGAGGCGAGTTGTCTGACATGGATAAGAGAATGGACCACATTGGAAGATGAAAGACTTTTGAGAATAGAGGGAGAGGGTAACAGATTTGGTTTCCACGCCTATCTCATGTATGGCAAAGACAAAATTAATAAAGACTTCAATAATCATTATATTAGAGGCTCATTATTAAGAATCTGGAAAAAAATATAAAGACAGGCTGTGCCCAAACATTCCAATATGGACATCCCCCCACGAGGCTTTCTTTAGCAAAGAGGGTATTCCATCGAAAAAGTGGATCACATATAAAGACATGGTAGTGGGAAAGAATAATCAACACCATATAAAAGCACAAGAAGAACTCGGAGTAGAGGGGATCGAATGTCATTGGTACTTGTATAGACAGATAAAAGAAAGATATAAAATGGATAAGAAATTAGAGGGTATTGAAATAAACAAATCGATATGAGATAAAATTGTTCAAGCAGGGAATAAAAATATGATTACAAGATTTTATAAAATACTATTGGAATGGGAAACAGAAGATAATATCATCAAAGAAGCAATGATAAAATGGGCTCAGAATATAGGTCACCAAATCGAATTAAAGCAATGGGAGAAACTGTGGATGAATCAGATGAAATATACCCTAAGCCAAAACGTTAGAGAGAATAATTATAAGATGTACTTGAGATGGCATTATTCCCCATATAAGATATCAAGAATGTACAAAAATACCAAAAGCAATTGTTGGAAATGTGGTCACGAAATGGGCACCTTCTTTTCACCTTTGGTGGACCTGTAAAGAAGCTGGAAAATACCGGAGAACAATACAAAAAACAATAAATGAAATTCTAAACACCAATATTTCATTTAAACCAGAACTCTATCTTTTGGGGATGATGGATGATGAGACGGAAAAGGAGCATGGCAAAATGTTGTTTTATATGTTGACGGCTGCGCGAATTGAATATGCAAAAGTATGGAAGGGTAAAATAACACCTACCGTGGAAGACTGGATCATAAAACCCCGAGAAATGGTTGAATTAGATAGACTGACAATTTTATTGAAGGGTAAATCACTGGGAAGGCATTATGAAGACTGGAAAGCTTTTTCAAATTTTTTAAAGGATAAATGGGGAGAATTGGCAGCAATTAATGCATGAATAAAAACTTGATTCTTCCCAATAAAGGGGGGAAAAGGGAGGGGGAGAAAAGAGAGAAGGAAATGGAGAGAACAAGAGAATAAAAAGAATGAACAAACAAGTAAATAAATAAATAAATGAAAATAAAAGATATCAATAAGTTGGTAATAGCAATACAGCCCAACATAACAATACGAGTAATAACATCAATCCTAGTGGAATACGAGGAAACGGAGATATAGTAAGCTTTGCACAGATAACGATTTGAATTAATAGCTTTAAAGAGTCTTGCATAGGGGCAGTACAGAGGGAAACTTAAGGATTTAGCAAAAGTAAACAGATAGAAACATGCGATAAGATCAAATAGAAAAAGGACAGTAAGGCAGAACTAGTTTCAGATAGGGAGTTTATTTAGGGGAAGGGTATTTTAGAAGATTAGAAGATATTAGAAGATTGGTGGTGGGTTTTTTTTTTCTTTTTGAGTTTAGAGGGGAATTCCCATATCAGACAAGGGAGAGAATTTCTATAATTAATGGCATACATCTATATATACATACCTATATCTATATCTATAGATATAGATATATACATATAGATATGGATACATCAATAAAAATATGTGTAACTCCTAACTGTTTCGAATCCCAGGATCTTAAAGAATAGAAGTAAAATCACGATATATGGGTGGTGGGAGTTTATGGAGTAAGATGTATGATACAATTGATGTATACTGTTTGATTATGCATTCTATCTCTACTTTTTCCTTTTTTGGTTGTTGATTAGTATTTTATATAATAAAAATAATTTTTTTAAAAAAGAATTCCCTAATGCAACTAAACAGGGCCTAATCTCTACTAAATACTTGCAGTTTGTTGCCTTGAGATGTTATTCAAGCACTGGGAGTCAAGCCAGGATGGAATGGCCTCGCTCTACCACCATAGCAGTCTTTGTTCCTTCAAGTCTCTTTCCAGAATCTCTCTCCAAACTCTCACACTGGTTTCAAACAAAAGCAGTTAAATCCTCTTCAGATTTCCCGGGCCTGAAGCTGTAATTGGTCAGTCAAGTCACATGGTGTCAAGGGAGTGATGTCATCTCATTAGCTCTATGAAGGTGGTGCTTTACTCCTTGCCAATTAACCCTTTTCTTACCTGATACTATGCTGGCAAGACAATCTGTTTACAGACAAAGGCAGTTATAGTTCTCTAGCAGAATGATGGGAATTGCACCTTGGGGCACCATGATGGAACTCCATCATGACACCTGCCCTTCCCTAAGTGGTGACTCACCCCCACCCATTCCTGCCCTTCCCGAATTGGCGATGAGGGCTCCTGAAGCCCACGTCGCCACTCATTCCCACCACCTCCCCGCCCTTTCCAAAGTGGCGATGGGGGCTCCTGAAGGTCCCGGCACCACTCAATTGCACCCTCCACTCTTCACAAAGTGGCGACGGGGGCTCCTAAAGGCTCCGTCGCCACTCACTCCCACCCTCCCCGCCCTTCCAAAAGTGGGGACCGGGGCATGTACTTTCGTAGACTCCTATCATAGCAGAACCCGTCCACTATAAAAAAAATTAAAAGCTTACTTTGGTTGAATGTGTAATAATTTCTTTTTGCCAGCAGAGGGCAATGATTCTGTGGGGGGGGGGTTGGCTGCCCCCCCCCCCCAACAGGTAGAAGCAACAGGAAAGAACAGACACAGGCCAAAAGGCAGCTTAGAAAGACAGGCTAGAATCCAAATCAAGGTTCCCCTCCCTTTCTATTTAACAACAGGAAAAAGAGAAAAAAAACTTTAAATGGCCCAAGTAGCACTTGGGAACACAGGGAAGGTCCCCCTCCCCTAGGAATCCAGCTAGCTCTTGCAGTTGCCTAGCAACAACAGCCAGCCACACAGAGAGCTTCAGCTCCTCCCCAGTCCCTCCTTTCAGCTCAGCTCCGCCCCCTTAGCAAAACCACTTTGCAAGAAGGAACCAGCTTTAAACTTAGGCAGGGACCCCAACAGTCTCCACCTGGAGACCAGATCAAAGGGAATTGCTCTCTGCTACAGTGAGTGAGACAAAGGAATGGCCTGGTGGGCTTCCTGCCCCCCTCCCTTCCTATCACTTACACAGAAGCACATCCAACACAAAAGAAATGCAAGGACACCTTTCCTCCCAACAAAGAGAAAACCGCCAAGACTTGAGGCCTCTTTGTTCACTTTCAGTTCCGCCAAAAGCAACAAACCCCTCCCTTCCCAGGGAGTTTTGGGCACAGCCTATGAGCAAATGGAGCAGAGACCTCAGCCCCTCTCACTTTCTGCTCTCTGTCGCCCACTTGAGCAAGCCAAGACTACAGCACCCCCCAATCTCCCTTTCTCTGAAGGCAGAGGCAGAGCCTGTAGTTCTACGAACTTCCCAAACTGAGCTATATTCAATCCTGCACGCTGCCATCCATGTCAGGGGCTCAAACCTGAGTTCCCTTCCCAGGAGCTCCAGGTTAGCCCTCTCTCTGTAGGGTTAGTCCTGAGTGTCCTCACCCCAGGATCCTCCTACAAACCCCAAAAACCATCCATCTGCCACCACCCACTGGGTTTCAACTGGGGGGGCTTATTTCCCCCTTGGGACCCCCCCCTTTTCACGCACAACGCAGTGGGAAGTTGTGTGTAGTCTATGTTAATCAGTGGCACTCCTTGCCACTATAGAATCAACTAACTCCCTCCTCCTAACCCCAGAGGAGGTTCACAGTAGCATAGTCAAGAGTAAGGCACATGGTCAGCATCAGCATAGGAAGATAGAAGTTTACTTTATTCAAGAGAAGTAATCATGCAATCTCAGATGAGGCAGGATTCTCCCCTACCTCAGGCAGGCAGGCTTAAAGTGATAGCAATAGAGAGTATCAAGCTCAAGCATTAGATTACTCAGGTTACATTCAGTTACTAATTTAGCTATATTCAACCAAAGTAAAGAAATTAAAAAGAATTCTCTAACGCAACTAAACAGGCCCTAATCTCTACTAAATACTTGCAGTTTGTTGCCTTGAGATGTTATTCAGGCACTGGGAGTCAATCCACGATGGAATGGCCTCGCTCTACCACCATAGCAGTCTGTGTTCCTTCACATCTCTTTCCAGAATCTCTCTCCAAACTCTCACACTGGTTTCAAACAAAAACAGTTAAATCCTCTTCAGATTTCCTGGGCCTGAAGCTGTAATTGGTCAGTCAAGTCACATGGTGTCAAGGGAGTGATGTCATCTCATTAGCTCTATGCAGGTGGTGCTTTACTCCTTGCCAATTAACCCTTTTCTTACCTGATACTATGCTGGCAAGACAATCTGTTTACAGACAAAGGCAGTTATAGTTCTCTAGCAGAATGATGGGAATTGCACCTTGTGGCACCATGATGAAACGCCATCATGACACCTGCCCTTCCCAAATTGGTGACTCACTCCCACCCTCCCCGCCTTTTCCAGAGTGGCAACAGGGGCTCCTGAAGCCCCTGTCACCACCCACCCTCCCCGCCCTTCCCAAAGTGTTGACCGCGGCTCCTGAAGCCCCAGTCGCCACTCACTTCCACCCAGCCCCTCTCTACCCAACGTGGCGACGGGGGTTTTAGGATCCCCCATCACAACTCATTTCCACCCATCCCCGCCCTTTCTCAAATTGGTGAAGCCCATGTCGCCACTCATGGGCTTCACCCTCCGCGCGGTTCCCAAAGTGGTGATGGGGGCTCCTGAAGTCCATGTCGCCACTCATTCCCACCACCTCCCCACCCTTTCTAAAGTGGCGACGAGGGCTCTTGAAGACCCCGTCCCCACTGATTCGCATTCCCCGTCCCTCCCAAAGTGGCGACAGGGCCTCCTGAAGGACCTGGCGCCACTCAAATCCACCCTCCACGCTTCACAAAGTGGTGACAGGGCCTCCTGAACCCCCCGTCACCACTCATTCCCACCCCTTGCGTTTCTGAATGTGGCAACGTGGGCTCCTGAAATTCCAGTTGCCATACACTCCCACACCCCTCACAAAGTGGTGAGGGGGCTTCTGACCCCTCTGACACCACTCACTACCTCTCCGCCCTTCCCAAAGTGGCGACAGGGGTCCAGGAACCCCCGTTGCCACATCCTGCCACCCTCCCTGCCCTTCCCAAAGTGGCGACGGGGGCTTCAGGAACCCTGTCGCAACTCCCTGCCACCCCCGGCCATTCCCAAAGTGGCCATGGGGGCTCCTGAAGTCCCAGTCGCCACTCATCCCCCACCCCCACCCTTCCCAATGTGGCAACGTGGGCTGCAGGATCCCCCGTCGCCAGTCACTCCCACCCTCCCTGCTCTTCCCAAAGTGGCAACGGGGGCTCCTGAAGGTCTCATCGCAACTCACTCCCATGGCCACGTCCTACCCAAACTGGTGACGGGTGCTCCAGGAGCGCCTGTTTCCACTCCCTCCCTCCCCGCCCTTCCTAAAGTGGCAATGGGGGCTTCAGGAGCCACCGTCGCAACTCATTCCCACCCATCCCCACCCTTCCCAAAGTGGCGATGGGGGATTCAGGAGCCCTCATCACCACTCACTCCCACCCATCCCCACTACTCCAAAAGTAGTGCCACTCACTCCCAATGAAACGCCCTTCCCAAAGTGGCGACGGTGCCTCCTGACGCTCCCGTTGCCACTCACTCCCACCCATCCCATCCTTCCCAAAGTGTTGACAGGGGCTCCTGAGGCCTCGGTCGCCACTCATTCCCACCGCCCGTCCTTCCCTAACTGATGACGGGGGCTTCAGGATCCCCCGTTGCCACTCACTGCCACCCTCCCCACCCTTCCCAAAGTGGCGACGGGTGCTCCAGGAGCCCCTGTTTCCACTCCCACCCATCCCCACCCTTCCCAAAGTGGCGACGGGGGATTGAGGAGCCCTCGTCGCCACTCAGTCCCACCCACCCCTCCCTTCCCAAAGTGGCGACGTGGGCTTTAGGAGCCTTCCCCGCTCTTCCCAAAGTGGCAATGGAGGCTCCCGAAGGCCCCTCGCCAGTCACTCCAACCGAACCACAGCCTTTCCCAAAGTGGCAATGTGGGCTCCTGAAGGTCTCGTCGCCACTCAGTCCCACCCACCCCGCCCTTCCCAAAGTGGCAACGGGGGCTCCTGAAGGTCTCATCGCAACTCACTCCCATGGCCCTGTCCTAACCAAAGTGGCAACGGGTGTCAGGGATGATGGGAGGTGTAGCTCTTCACCTCTGGCTCAAACTCACCACCTTGTTATGCAGCAGAACCGACCAGCTTAGGTCAGTGGTTAATGCTTTCCTCCAAAGCAGCAGAGTTTCAGAGAATAGGCTGAAGATCCTGACAAACTCTCCAAGCCTTCTCACTCTTCTCCAGGTGTCTCCAAAACGTCTCCAGGATTCACTCAGGCAACTCAGTAGTTTTTATATAAAACCTACTTTATTCTTCTATATAAATATACTATATGGTCAACAAATCACAATCTCTACACACTACTCCACAATATCTCCAAACTACTCCACCTCTACTCAACGACAATACATTGGCAAACATTGCAATTTTATAGCCATTGTTCATCACCACCCACTAGTTAGTTTCCACCCTGTGGGTGTGTACTTCCATTCTGATTGGTCCACGTAGTTCCACCCATACTTAAGACCAACCCATGTATTTCAACATTTCACCTTGTACACTTAATGATTCTCAGGTGTTTCCATTCTGCATTCAGTACCTCTGTCCTTGGCTCTCAGGACTTCTAGATTACATTAGCAGTTTCACCTGTGTAGCTTCATAATTGCTCTTGCTTAGTCATTGTGACTTTCACATACGTATTTTATTTCTTTCACTGTATGTCCCATGTTGCATTTTCCTTAACACCAGGAGCCCCTTTTTCCACTCCCTCCCTGCCTTTCCCAAAGTGGCAACGGGGGCTTCAGGAGCCACCGTTGCAACTCACCCCCACCCAGCCCACCCTTCCCAAAGTGGTGACGGGGGATTCAGGAGCCCCTGTCGCCACTCATTCCCACCCTCCCTGCCCTTCCCAAAGTGGGGACGGGGTCTCCTGAAACCCCCGTTGCCACTCATTCCCACCCTCCCTGCCATTCCCAAAGTGGGGACGGGCGCTCCTGAAGCTCCCGTTGCCACTCATTGCCACCCATCGCGCGCTTCCCAAAGTGCCGACGGGAGCTCCTGAGGCCTCGGTCGCCACTCATTCCCACCCCCCAACTTTCCCTAAGTGACGATGGGGGCTTCAGGATCCCCCATCGCCACTCACTGCCACCCACGCCCGCCCTTCCCAAAGTGGCGACGGGGGCTTTAGGTCACCACTCATCGCCACTCATTCCCCTCCTTCCCTCCGTTTCCAAAGTGACAACCGTTTCTTTCCACTGTGAACATGCCCCCCTTTTAAGGCTGTTAGTCTGCTTCAAATCCACCACTTTCTTTACTCTCAGCTCCTGTGCTTCAGCCATTTTTCTGCTCTCACACCTTCAGCCAGGCAAGGCCTGTGTCTCTGTTATGCTAATGAAGGCCAAATGGTCCTCCTCAACTTCTTTTATGACTCTGGAGCCATAAACAAAAAACTCTGCCAGCTCTCTCAAACTCTCTTTGTTCCCTCAGGGAAAAACAACAAGACTGCCTTTTGTTTAAAACAGCTTCACTTGGGAAAGGGTGAAAAACCACGCTTCTCTTTACTTTTAAAATCACAAACCCCCCCAAATTTTAGTTATCTAAGCAAAACACAAAAGCCAAAACTCTTCAAAAATTCAAAAGCAAAAATATACAGCTTAAACATTCATAACTGGAGTCCATAACCTTTTGGGAATTGTGTAAAAATACACTGTGTAAAATATCAGGGTATTTTGTCCCCGTTCAAACATCCACACTGCACTTCACACATTAGTGGATAATGCAGCCAAATTTAGCAGAGCATAGCAAGCTTAATGCACACACAGCATCTAGCGTCAGAATGTTAGCATGCATGTAAAAACACTGCTTAGCTTATAACCAAACACCCTTTGTCTTTTCCCAAGTTGTTTAACTACCAAAGTAACCACTCAAGACTCAAAGTTAGTTTAAAAAGTACAGACGTTTCTTTACTCACAGTTTAGAGAGCTCATTCTTGGCAGGTAACAAAAAACACCATCAAAACAGACTAAAACTAGTTAAAAATACTTAAAACTACATTGTTAGAAAACTATATTCAGGACGCCCCTTTCGGGGTCCTCTCACTTCAAAGGTCCATGAGGATTGTTAGATAACATGGCGTCTGGAACAAAGAAGAACCCTCAGACACTCCCCCTTCATCCCAGATTGCCCAATAGTAAAACTTTAGGAAGTTACATCAACTCATCTCATATGCCTTCTCAGTTAACCTTTCAATGGCAAAACCATTTCCACTTATTGGACTGCAAACTATATTTTCCAACAGGGGGTTCATGAAGCCTCCGTCGCCACTCACTCCCAACCGAACACCCTTCCCAAAGTGGCAACAGCATCTCCTGAAGCCCCCATCGCCACTCACTACCACCTTTCCCGTCCTTCCCAACGTGGCAACGGGAGCTCCTGAAACTCCCTTCGCCACTCACTGCCACCCACCGCGCCCTTCCCAAAGTGCCAACGGGGGCTCCTGAGTCCTCGGTTGCCACTCTTTCCCACCCCCCGCCCTTCCCAAAGTGATGATGGGGGCTTCATGATCTCCTGTCGCCACTCACTCCCACCCACTCCCGTCATTCCCAAAGTGGCGACGAGGGCTCCTGAAGTCCACGTCACCACTCTCTTCCTCCCTCCCTCCCTCCCTCCCTCCCTCCCCACCCTTCCCAAAGTGACTATAAGCAACAACAAGAAGAAGGAGCGACAGGTGAAGACCCAGAGAAGGAAGAAGGGGAGGAAAAGGAGGAGGAGGAGGTTGAAGAAGAGGAACAGGAAGAAGAGCAAGAGGGAGAGTCGATGCTTTGAGACGCAAACGAATAACGGGATTAGAGTAAAATAAAATAAGCAAGATGGAATTAAAGATATTAACTTGGAACATTACAGGATTAAATTCACCTGAGAAAAGGAAAAGAATATTTCATTTTTGGGGGAAGAGAAAATACAACATAATTTGCCTACAAGAAACACACAGTAAGAAAGAAGATGTCAAATTGATAAGAAATAGCAAAATAGGACAAGAATATATATCTGCAGCCAATGAGAAAAAGAGAGGAATTGTAATTTATGTGAACCAGAGAATTTACGCTCAAGAACTATATAATGATCCGGAAGGCCAAAATGTAATTATAGAAGCTAATATTCAGACTAAAAGAACACTGATTTTAGGTCTTTATGCTCCATTAGAGAAGAAAGGTTTGTTCTTTGAGAATTTAATGAAGAAACTCCTAGAATTCAAACATGAAAGGATAATTTTATGTGGAGACTGGAATGGTGTGATTTCTCCAACTCTAGACAGAAGCTCTAGAAGAAACTGAAAAAAAACCCAGGGGAAGTTACCGAAAACCTTTGAAAGTTTAAAAGAGAATTTATCATTAATCGATGCCTGGAGACATAAATATGGAAATGCAAAGGACTTTACTTTCTACTCAGATAGGCACAAATCATTCTCAGGACTTGACTTTTTCAAGATATCCCGGACTATGGGAAATATTATTCAAACAATTGATATACTCCCCAGAATCTGGTCAGACCATAATCCGGTATTACTTGTATTAAAAGAAGGGGGGAAGTCAACATTTAATTGGCATTTCAGTGATAATTTACTACAAAGAGAAGTGGTAATCTTAAAAGCCAAACAAGAGGCAAAATGGTTTTTCAACGAAAATCTTAAGGCAGACACCAATATTACTATAGTCTGGGATACCTTCAAAGCAGTGATGAGAGGGTTTTTCATTCAACAGAATGCCATATTAAGAAGGAAGAAGATGGAGAGAACTGAGAGAATCAAAGAAGAAATAAGAGAGAGAGAGTTAAAGATGCAGGAAGATCCTTCCAAAAAAGAATTACAGTCGTCCCTCCACGTTCTTGAGACCCCCGCGAATGTGGAAAAACTGCAAATAACAACTGCTCCCGCAAACCCCCCCAGAGGGAGGGAGGCGGCGGGAGGGTGTCTGGCCAGCCTGGCTGGCCTCTCCGCAAGCCTTCCTGAGGGGACTCTGGGCCTTAGAATACCCAGAGCCCGCTTTGGAAGGCTGGGACGGAAGCGGGGGGGGGGTGAGCAGGCGGGCGGGCGGGAGGGAAGGAGGCTGCGCTGCCATCCCCCAGCCTTCTGAAGCGAGCACCGGGGCTTTGGAGCCCCAGCGCCCGCTTCGGAAGGCCGGGGAGAGCAGAGGCGCTGTCAGAGGGAGAGAGAAAGAAAAGACATGGAGGCGAGGATTAAGTTAACATTGGTCTTGAAACAAATAATAGCCATAATCCTATACCACAGTTAACATTTTGTGACCTTACAGATCTGTATCTATATTGCAGAAATGCAACAAAACCTTGTCTCTACTAAATACTTGCAGTTTGTTGCCTTGAGATGTTATTCAGGCACGGGGAGTCAAGCCACGATGGAATGGCCTCGCTCTACCACCATAGCAGTCTTTGTTCCTTCAAGTCTCTTTCCAGAATCTCTCTCCAAACTCTCACACTGGTTTCAAACAAAAACAGTTAAATCCTCTTCAGATTTCCTGGGCCTGAAGCTGTAATTGGTCAGTCAAGTCACATGGTGTCAAGGTAGTGATGTCATCTCATTAGCTCTATGAAGGTGGTGCTTTACTCCTTGCCAATTAACCCTTTTCTTACCTGATACTATGCTGGCAAGACAATCTGTTTACAGACAAAGGCAGTTATAGTTCTCTAGCAGAATGATGGGAATTGCACCTTGGGGCACCATGATGGAACTCCATCATGCACCTGCCCTTCCCTAAGTGGTGACTCACCCCCACCCATTCCTGCCCTTCCCGAATTGGCGATGAGGGCTCCTGAAGCCCACGTCGCCACTCATTCCCACCACCTCCCCGCCCTTTCCAAAGTGGCGATGGGGGCTCCTGAAGGTCCCAGCACCACTCAATTCCATCCTCCACTCTTCACAAAGTGGCGACGGGGGCTCCTAAAGGCTCCGTCGCCACTCACTCCCACCCTCCCTGCCCTTCCAAAAGTGGGGACCGGGGCATGTACTTTCGTAGACTCCTATCATAGCAGAACCCGTCCACTATAAAAAAAATTAAAAGCTTACTTTGGTTGAATGTGTAATAATTTCTTTTTGCCAGCAGAGGGCAATGATTCTGTGGGGGGTGGGGTTGGCTGCCCCCCCCAACAGGTAGAAGCAACAGGAAAGAACAGACACAGGCCAAAAGGCAGCTTAGAAAGACAGGCTAGAATCCAAATCAAGGTTCCCCTCCCTTTCTATTTAACAACAGGAAAAAGAGAAAAAAAACTTTAAATGGCCCAAGTAGCACTTGGGAACACAGGGAAGGTCCCCCTCCCCTAGGAATCCAGCTAGCTCTTGCAGTTGCCTAGCAACAACAGCCAGCCACACAGAGAGCTTCAGCTCCTCCCCAGTCCCTCCTTTCAGCTCAGCTCCGCCCCCTTAGCAAAACCACTTTGCAAGAAGGAACCAGCTTTAAACTTAGGCAGGGACCCCACAATTTGGCATCTCCACCTGGAGACCAAATCAAAGGGAATTGCTCTCTGCTACAGTGAGTGAGACAAAGGAATGGCCTGGTGGGCTTCCTGCCCCCCTCCCTTCCTATCACTTACACAGAAGCACATCCAACACAAAAGAAATGCAAGGACACCTTTCCTCCCAACAAAGAGAAAACCGCCAAGACTTGAGGCCTCTTTGTTCACTTTCAGTTCCGCCAAAAGCAACAAACCCCTCCCTTTCCAGGGAGTTTTGGGCACAGCCTATGAGCTAATGGAGCAGAGACCTCAGCCCCTCTCACTTTCTGCTCTCTGTCCCCCACTTGAGCAAGCCAAGACTACAGCACCCCCCAATCTCCCTTTCCCTGAAGGCAGAGGCAGAGCCTGTAGTTCTACGAACTTCCCAAACTGAGCTATATTCAATCCTGCACGCTGCCATCCATGTCAGGGGCTCAAACCTGAGTTCCCTTCCCAGGAGCTCCAGGTTAGCCCTCTCTCTGTAGGGTTAGTCCTGAGTGTCCTCACCCCAGGATCCTCCTACAAACCCCAAAAACCATCCATCTGCCACCACCCACTGGGTTTCAACAGGGGGGCTTATTTCCCCCTTGGGACCCCTCCTTTTCACGCACAACGCAGTGGGAAGTTGTGTGTAGTCTATGTTAATCAGTGGCACTCCTTGCCACTATAGAATCAACTAACTCCCTCCTCCTAACCCCAGAGGAGGTTCACAGTAGCATAGTCAAGAGTAAGGCACGTGGTCAGCATCAGCATAGGAAGATAGAATTTTACTTTATTCAAGAGAAGTAATCATGCAATCTCAGATGAGGCAGGATTCTCCCCTACCTCAGGCAGGCAGGCTTAAAGTGATAGCAATAGAGAGTATCAAGCTCAAGCATTAGATTACTCAGGTTACATTCAGTTACTAATTTAGCTATATTCAACCAAAGTAAAGAAATTAAAAAGAATTCTCTAACGCAACTAAACAGGCCCTAATCTCTACTAAATACTTGCAGTTTGTTGCCTTGAGATGTTATTCAGGCACTGGGAGTCAATCCACGATGGAATGGCCTCGCTCTACCACCATAGCAGTCTGTGTTCCTTCACATCTCTTTCCAGAATCTCTCTCCAAACTCTCACACTGGTTTCAAACAAAAACAGTTAAATCCTCTTCAGATTTCCTGGGCCTGAAGCTGTAATTGGTCAGTCAAGTCACATGGTGTCAAGGTAGTGATGTCATCTCATTAGCTCTATGCAGGTGGTGCTTTACTCCTTGCCAATTAACCCTTTTCTTACCTGATACTATGCTGGCAAGACAATCTGTTTACAGACAAAGGCAGTTATAGTTCTCTAGCAGAATGATGGGAATTGCACCTTGTGGCACCATGATGAAACGCCATCATGACACCTGCCCTTCCCAAATTGGTGACTCACTCCCACCCTCCCCGCCTTTTCCAGAGTGGCAACAGGGGCTCCTGAAGCCCCTGTCACCACCCACCCTCCCCGCCCTTCCCAAAGTGTTGACCGCGGCTCCTGAAGCCCCAGTCGCCACTCACTTCCACCCAGCCCCTCTCTACCCAACGTGGCGACGGGGGTTTTAGGATCCCCCATCACAACTCATTTCCACCCATCCCCGCCCTTTCTCAAATTGGTGAAGCCCATGTCGCCACTCATGGGCTTCACCCTCCGCGCGGTTCCCAAAGTGGTGATGGGGGCTCCTGAAGTCCATGTCGCCACTCATTCCCACCACCTCCCCACCCTTTCTAAAGTGGCGACGAGGGCTCTTGAAGACCCCGTCCCCACTGATTCGCATTCCCCGTCCCTCCCAAAGTGGCGACAGGGCCTCCTGAAGGACCTGGCGCCACTCAAATCCACCCTCCACGCTTCACAAAGTGGTGACAGGGCCTCCTGAACCCCCCGTCACCACTCATTCACACCCCTTGCGTTTCTGAATGTGGCAACGTGGGCTCCTGAAATTCCAGTTGCCATACACTCCCACACCCCTCACAAAGTGGTGAGGGGGCTTCTGACCCCTCTGACACCACTCACTACCTCTCCGCCCTTCCCAAAGTGGCGACAGGGGTCCAGGAGCCCCCGTTGCCACATCCTGCCACCCTCCCTGCACTTCCCAAAGTGGCGACGGGGGCTTCAGGAACCCTGTCGCAACTCCCTGCCACCCCCGGCCATTCCCAAAGTGGCCATGGGGGCTCCTGAAGTCCCAGTCGCCACTCATCCCCCACCCCCGCCCTTCCCAATGTGGCAACGTGGGCTGCAGGATCCCCCGTCGCCAGTCACTCCCACCCTCCCTGCTCTTCCCAAAGTGGCAACGGGGGCTCCTGAAGGTCTCATCGCAACTCACTCCCATGGCCACGTCCTACCCAAACTGGTGACGGGTGCTCCAGGAGCGCCTGTTTCCACTCCCTCCCTCCCCGCCCTTCCTAAAGTGGCAATGGGGGCTTCAGGAGCCACCGTCGCAACTCATTCCCACCCATCCCCACCCTTCCCAAAGTGGCGATGGGGGATTCAGGAGCCCTCATCACCACTCACTCCCACCCATCCCCACTACTCCAAAAGTAGTGCCACTCACTCCCAACCAAACGCCCTTCCCAAAGTGGCGACGGTGCCTCCTGACGCTCCCGTTGCCACTCACTCCCACCCATCCCATCCTTCCCAAAGTGTTGACAGGGGCTCCTGAGGCCTCGGTCGCCACTCATTCCCACCGCCCGCCCTTCCCTAACTGATGACGGGGGCTTCAGGATCCCCCGTTGCCACTCACTGCCACCCTCCCCACCCTTCCCAAAGTGGCGACGGGTGCTCCAGGAACCCCTGTTTCCACTCCCACCCATCCCCACCCTTCCCAAAGTGGCGACGGGGGATTGAGGAGCCCTCCCCGCTCTTCTCAAAGTGGCAATGGAGGCTCCCGAAGGCCCCTCTCCACTCACTCCAACCGAACCACAGCCTTTCCCAAAGTGGCAATGTGGGCTCCTGAAGGTCTCGTCGCCACTCAGTCCCACCCCCCCGCACTTCCCAAAGTGGCAACGGGGGCTCCTGAAGGTCTCATCGCAACTCACTCCCATGGCCCTGTCCTAACCAAAGTGGCAACGGGTATCAGGGATGATGGGAGGTGTAGCTCTTCACCTCTGGCTCAAACTCACCACCTTGTTATGCAGCAGAACCGACCAGCTTAGATCAGTGGTTAATGCTCTCCTCCAAAGCAGCAGAGTTTCAGAGAGTAGGCTGAAGATCCTGTCAAACTCTCCAAGCCTTCTCACTCTTCTCCAGGTGTCTCCAAAACATCTCCAGGATTCACTCAGGCAACTCAGTAGTTTTTATATAAAACCTACTTTATTCTTCTATATAAATATACTATATGGTCAACAAATCACAATCTCTACACACTACTCCACAATATCTCCAAACTACTCCACCTCTACTCAACAACAATACATTGGCAAACATTGCAATTTTATAGCCATTGTTCATCACCACCCACTAGTTAGTTTCCACCCAGTGGGTGTGTACTTCCATTCTGATTGGTCCACGTAGTTCCACCCATACTTAAGACCAACCCATGTATTTCAACATTTCACCTTGTACACTTAATGATTCTCAGGTGTTTCCATTCTGCATTCAGTACCTCTGTCCTTGGCTCTCAGGACTTCTAGATTACATTAGCAGTTTCACCTGTGTAGCTTCATAATTGCTCTTGCTTAGTCATTGTGACTTTCACATACGTATTTTATTTCTTTCACTGTATGTCCCATGTTGCATTTTCCTTAACACCAGGAGCCCCTTTTTCCACTCCCTCCCTCCCTGCCTTTCCCAAAGTGGCAACGGGGGCTTCAGGAGCCACCGTTGCAACTCACCCCCACCCAGCCCCACCCTTCCCAAAGTGGTGACGGGGGATTCAGGAGCCCCTGTCGCCACTCATTCCCACCCTCCCTGCCCTTCCCAAAGTGGGGACGGGGTCTCCTGAAACCCCCGTTGCCACTCATTCCCACCCATCCCGTCCTTCCCAACGTGGCGACGGGCGCTCCTGAAGCTCCCGTTGCCACTCATTGCCACCCATCGCGCGCTTCCCAAAGTGCCGACGGGAGCTCCTGAGGCCTCGGTCGCCACTCATTCCCACCCCCCAACTTTCCCTAAGTGACGATGGGGGCTTCAGGATCCCCCATCGCCACTCACTGCCACCCACGCCCGCCCTTCCCAAAGTGGCGACGGTGGGCGAAATCCAAGAGAAATTAAAATTCATGAAACAAGTATATTTTGAACACTCGAACAAACCCAAACAAATCGGAAGATGGCTGGCCCTTAGGATTAAAAAGTTGAGAGAAAGGAATGTCATAGCTAAAGCCAGATTGAAGGGACAGATATATACAGACCAAAAGAAGATTAAAGATATTTTTAGGAATTTCTTTGGGAGAAATTTTCAGATGAACAAAGAAAGGGATTAAATCAACCTATCTCAATGATGGAAATTATAGAAGTAATAAGAAAATTAAAACCAAATAAAGCCCCAGGACCTGATGGGTTTTTGGCAAAGTATTATCAGGTCTTCGAAGATCAATTGATGCTATCCCTTAAGAAAACATTAAACGAAATAACAAAAAAAAAATCGCCAAATTCGTGGAAGGAAGCAAACATTACATTTATACATAAAGAGAGTCGAGACCCATGTGAACCAAAAAATTACAGACCGATCTTACTATTGAATCTTGATTATAAAATATTTACTTTGATTTTAGCTAATAGATTGAAGAAGATACTATCATTATGGATGCACCAAGATCAAAGGGGGTTTCTACCGGGCAGATACTTAAAAGATAATGTACGGCTTATCTTGAATGGGATGGAGTATTACGAGAAACATAATGACAAGAAACTTGCCTTGATTTTTCTTGATTTAGAGAAGGCTTTTGACAATGGGATTTGGCAAACCATGTTTAAAATTCTAACGGAAATAAATGTAGGAGAGAAATTTACAAATTGGATGGAGATTATTTATGAAAATCAATCGGCCAAAATAATAATTAACGGAGAGAGAACTGAGGCCTTACAGATACAGGAGGTGACAAGACAGGGATGCCCACTATCCCCACTCATTTTCTTGATGGTAATTGAAGGTTTATGCAGAAGGATAAGAGAAGAAACAAAATTAAATGGAGTTAAAACTGGAGGTTTGAACTACAAAATAAGAGCTTATGCAGATGATTTAGTGGTAATATTGGGAGACCCAATAGTAGAGATAATTATTGTTTTAGAGATATTGAAAGAATTTGAGGCGATGTCCAGATTAAAAGTCAATACTGACAAAAGAGTAATTATTACAAAAAATATGATGGAGAAAGAAAGAAGTGCTCTGGAAAAGAAATCAGGTCTACAAATAGTTAAAAAAGTAAAATACCTGGGCATCAACATTACAAACAAAAATTCAGATCTCTTCCAAAATAAGTATAAGAAAACAGCGGCGGAAATAAAGAAAGAGTTAAAAAACTAGCAAAATTTGAGACTCTCCTTTCTAGGATGCATATCGGCAATACAAATGAATGTATTGCCAACATTCCTATTTTTATTTCAAACGCTCCCGATTATTCGTAATGAGATAGATTTTAAAAAATGGCAAGGTGACATCTTTAAGTTTATCTGGTCGGGTAGGAAGCCAAGAGTCAAAATGAAAATATTGCAAGACGTTAGAGAACGTGGAGGCTTTGGCGTACCCAATTTGAGACTCTACTATGAGGCGAGTTGTCTGACATGGATAAGAGAATGGACCACATTGGAAGATGAAAGACTTTTGAGAATAGAGGGAGAGGGTAACAGATTTGGTTTCCACACCTATCTCATGTATGGCAAAGACAAAATTAATAAAGACTTCAATAATCATTATATTAGAGGCTCATTATTAAGAATCTGGAAAAAAATATAAAGACAGGCTGTGCCCAAACATTCCAATATGGACATCCCCCCACGAGGCTTTCTTTAGCAAAGAGGGTATTCCATCGAAAAAGTGGATCACATATAAAGACATGGTAGTGGGAAAGAATAATCAACACCATATAAAAGCACAAGAAGAACTCGGAGTAGAGGGGATCGAATGTCATTGGTACTTGTATAGACAGATAAAAGAAAGATATAAAATGGATAAGAAATTAGAGGGTATTGAAATAAACAAATCGATATGAGATAAAATTGTTCAAGCAGGGAATAAAAATATGATTACAAGATTTTATAAAATACTATTGGAATGGGAAACAGAAGATAATATCATCAAAGAAGCAATGATAAAATGGGCTCAGAATATAGGTCACCAAATCGAATTAAAGCAATGGGAGAAACTGTGGATGAATCAGATGAAATATACCCTAAGCCAAAACGTTAGAGAGAATAATTATAAGATGTACTTGAGATGGCATTATTCCCCATATAAGATATCAAGAATGTACAAAAATACCAAAAGCAATTGTTGGAAATGTGGTCACGAAATGGGCACCTTCTTTTCACCTTTGGTGGACCTGTAAAGAAGCTGGAAAATACCGGAGAACAATACAAAAAACAATAAATGAAATTCTAAACACCAATATTTCATTTAAACCAGAACTCTATCTTTTGGGGATGATGGATGATGAGACGGAAAAGGAGCATGGCAAAATGTTGTTTTATATGTTGACGGCTGCGCGAATTGAATATGCAAAAGTATGGAAGGGTAAAATAACACCTACCGTGGAAGACTGGATCATAAAACCCCGAGAAATGGTTGAATTAGATAGACTGACAATTTTATTGAAGGGTAAATCACTGGGAAGGCATTATGAAGACTGGAAAGCTTTTTCAAATTTTTTAAAGGATAAATGGGGAGAATTGGCAGCAATTAATGCATGAATAAAAACTTGATTCTTCCCAATAAAGGGGGGAAAAGGGAGGGGGAGAAAAGAGAGAAGGAAATGGAGAGAACAAGAGAATAAAAAGAATGAACAAACAAGTAAATAAATAAATAAATGAAAATAAAAGATATCAATAAGTTGGTAATAGCAATACAGCCCAACATAACAATACGAGTAATAACATCAATCCTAGTGGAATACGAGGAAACGGAGATATAGTAAGCTTTGCACAGATAACGATTTGAATTAATAGCTTTAAAGAGTCTTGCATAGGGGCAGTACAGAGGGAAACTTAAGGATTTAGCAAAAGTAAACAGATAGAAACATGCGATAAGATCAAATAGAAAAAGGACAGTAAGGCAGAACTAGTTTCAGATAGGGAGTTTATTTAGGGGAAGGGTATTTTAGAAGATTAGAAGATATTAGAAGATTGGTGGTGGGTTTTTTTTTCTTTTTGAGTTTAGAGGGGAATTCCCATATCAGACAAGGGAGAGAATTTCTATAATTAATGGCATACATCTATATATACATACCTATATCTATATCTATAGATATAGATATATACATATAGATATGGATACATCAATAAAAATATGTGTAACTCCTAACTGTTTCGAATCCCAGGATCTTAAAGAATAGAAGTAAAATCACGATATATGGGTGGTGGGAGTTTATGGAGTAAGATGTATGATACAATTGATGTATACTGTTTGATTATGCATTCTATCTCTACTTTTTCCTTTTTTGGTTGTTGATTAGTATTTTATATAATAAAAATAATTTTTTTAAAAAAGAATTCCCTAATGCAACTAAACAGGGCCTAATCTCTACTAAATACTTGCAGTTTGTTGCCTTGAGATGTTATTCAAGCACTGGGAGTCAAGCCAGGATGGAATGGCCTCGCTCTACCACCATAGCAGTCTTTGTTCCTTCAAGTCTCTTTCCAGAATCTCTCTCCAAACTCTCACACTGGTTTCAAACAAAAGCAGTTAAATCCTCTTCAGATTTCCCGGGCGTGAAGCTGTAATTGGTCAGTCAAGTCACATGGTGTCAAGGTAGTGATGTCATCTCATTAGCTCTATGAAGGTGGTGCTTTACTCCTTGCCAATTAACCCTTTTCTTACCTGATACTATGCTGGCAAGACAATCTGTTTACAGACAAAGGCAGTTATAGTTCTCTAGCAGAATGATGGGAATTGCACCTTGGGGCACCATGATGGAACTCCATCATGACACCTGCCCTTCCCTAAGTGGTGACTCACCCCCACCCATTCCTGCCCTTCCCGAATTGGCGATGAGGGCTCCTGAAGCCCACGTCGCCACTCATTCCCACCACCTCCCCGCCCTTTCCAAAGTGGCGATGGGGGCTCCTGAAGGTCCCGGCACCACTCAATTCCACCCTCCACTCTTCACAAAGTGGCGACGGGGGCTCCTAAAGGCTCCGTCGCCACTCACTCCCACCCTCCCCGCCCTTCCAAAAGTGGGGACCGGGGCATGTACTTTCGTAGACTCCTATCATAGCAGAACCCGTCCACTATAAAAAAAATTAAAAGCTTACTTTGGTTGAATGTGTAATAATTTCTTTTTGCCAGCAGAGGGCAATGATTCTGTGGGGGGGGGGGGTTTGGCTGCCCCCCCCCAACAGGTAGAAGCAACAGGAAAGAACAGACACAGGCCAAAAGGCAGCTTAGAAAGACAGGCTAGAATCCAAATCAAGGTTCCCCTCCCTTTCTATTTAACAACAGGAAAAAGAGAAAAAAAACTTTAAATGGCCCAAGTAGCACTTGGGAACACAGGGAAGGTCCCCCTCCCCTAGGAATCCAGCTAGCTCTTGCAGTTGCCTAGCAACAACAGCCAGCCACACAGAGAGCTTCAGCTCCTCCCCAGTCCCTCCTTTCAGCTCAGCTCCGCCCCCTTAGCAAAACCACTTTGCAAGAAGGAACCAGCTTTAAACTTAGGCAGGGACCCCAACAGTCTCCACCTGGAGACCAGATCAAAGGGAATTGCTCTCTGCTACAGTGAGTGAGACAAAGGAATGGCCTGGTGGGCTTCCTGCCCCCCTCCCTTCCTATCACTTACACAGAAGCACATCCAACACAAAAGAAATGCAAGGACACCTTTCCTCCCAACAAAGAGAAAACCGCCAAGACTTGAGGCCTCTTTGTTCACTTTCAGTTCCGCCAAAAGCAACAAACCCCTCCCTTCCCAGGGAGTTTTGGGCACAGCCTATGAGCAAATGGAGCAGAGACCTCAGCCCCTCTCACTTTCTGCTCTCTGTCGCCCACTTGAGCAAGCCAAGACTACAGCACCCCCCAATCTCCCTTTCTCTGAAGGCAGAGGCAGAGCCTGTAGTTCTACGAACTTCCCAAACTGAGCTATATTCAATCCTGCACGCTGCCATCCATGTCAGGGGCTCAAACCTGAGTTCCCTTCCCAGGAGCTCCAGGTTAGCCCTCTCTCTGTAGGGTTAGTCCTGAGTGTCCTCACCCCAGGATCCTCCTACAAACCCCAAAAACCATCCATCTGCCACCACCCACTGGGTTTCAACTGGGGGGGCTTATTTCCCCCTTGGGACCCCCCCTTTTCACGCACAACGCAGTGGGAAGTTGTGTGTAGTCTATGTTAATCAGTGGCACTCCTTGCCACTATAGAATCAACTAACTCCCTCCTCCTAACCCCAGAGGAGGTTCACAGTAGCATAGTCAAGAGTAAGGCACATGGTCAGCATCAGCATAGGAAGATAGAAGTTTACTTTATTCAAGAGAAGTAATCATGCAATCTCAGATGAGGCAGGATTCTCCCCTACCTCAGGCAGGCAGGCTTAAAGTGATAGCAATAGAGAGTATCAAGCTCAAGCATTAGATTACTCAGGTTACATTCAGTTACTAATTTAGCTATATTCAACCAAAGTAAAGAAATTAAAAAGAATTCTCTAACGCAACTAAACAGGCCCTAATCTCTACTAAATACTTGCAGTTTGTTGCCTTGAGATGTTATTCAGGCACTGGGAGTCAATCCACGATGGAATGGCCTCGCTCTACCACCATAGCAGTCTGTGTTCCTTCACATCTCTTTCCAGAATCTCTCTCCAAACTCTCACACTGGTTTCAAACAAAAACAGTTAAATCCTCTTCAGATTTCCTGGGCCTGAAGCTGTAATTGGTCAGTCAAGTCACATGGTGTCAAGGTAGTGATGTCATCTCATTAGCTCTATGCAGGTGGTGCTTTACTCCTTGCCAATTAACCCTTTTCTTACCTGATACTATGCTGGCAAGACAATCTGTTTACAGACAAAGGCAGTTATAGTTCTCTAGCAGAATGATGGGAATTGCACCTTGTGGCACCATGATGAAACGCCATCATGACACCTGCCCTTCCCAAATTGGTGACTCACTCCCACCCTCCCCGCCTTTTCCAGAGTGGCAACAGGGGCTCCTGAAGCCCCTGTCACCACCCACCCTCCCCGCCCTTCCCAAAGTGTTGACCGCGGCTCCTGAAGCCCCAGTCGCCACTCACTTCCACCCAGCCCCTCTCTACCCAACGTGGCGACGGGGGTTTTAGGATCCCCCATCACAACTCATTTCCACCCATCCCTGCCCTTTCTCAAATTGGTGAAGCCCATGTCGCCACTCATGGGCTTCACCCTCCGCGCGGTTCCCAAAGTGGTGATGGGGGCTCCTGAAGTCCATGTCGCCACTCATTCCCACCACCTCCCCACCCTTTCTAAAGTGGCGACGAGGGCTCTTGAAGACCCCGTCCCCACTGATTCGCATTCCCCGTCCCTCCCAAAGTGGCGACAGGGCCTCCTGAAGGACCTGGCGCCACTCAAATCCACCCTCCACGCTTCACAAAGTGGTGACAGGGCCTCCTGAACCCCCCGTCACCACTCATTCACACCCCTTGCGTTTCTGAATGTGGCAACGTGGGCTCCTGAAATTCCAGTTGCCATACACTCCCACACCCCTCACAAAGTGGTGAGGGGGCTTCTGACCCCTCTGACACCACTCACTACCTCTCCGCCCTTCCCAAAGTGGCGACAGGGGTCCAGGAGCCCCCGTTGCCACATCCTGCCACCCTCCCTGCCCTTCCCAAAGTGGCGACGGGGGCTTCAGGAACCCTGTCGCAACTCCCTGCCACCCCCGGCCATTCCCAAAGTGGCCATGGGGGCTCCTGAAGTCCCAGTCGCCACTCATCCCCCACCCCCGCCCTTCCCAATGTGGCAACGTGGGCTGCAGGATCCCCCGTCGCCAGTCACTCCCACCCATCCCCACTACTCCAAAAGTAGTGCCACTCACTCCCAACCAAACGCCCTTCCCAAAGTGGCGACGGTGTCTCCTGACGCTCCCGTTGCCACTCACTCCCACCCATCCCATCCTTCCCTAAGTGTTGACAGGGGCTCCTGAGGCCTCGGTCGCCACTCATTCCCACCGCCCGCCCTTCCCTAACTGATGACGGGGGCTTCAGGATCCCTCGTTGCCACTCACTGCCACCCTCCCCACCCTTCCCAAAGTGGCGACGAGGGATTGAGGAGCCCTCGTCGCCACTCAGTCCCACCCACCCCTCCCTTCCCAAAGTGGTGACGTGGGCTTTAGGAGCCCTCCCCGCTCTTCCCAAAGTGGCAATGGAGGCTCCCGAAGGCCCCTCGCCAGTCACTCCAACCGAACCACAGCCTTTCCCAAAGTGGCAATGTGGGCTCCTGAAGGTCTCGTCGCCACTCAGTCCCACCCCCCCGTACTTCCCAAAGTGGCAACGGGGGCTCCTGAAGGTCTCATCGCAACTCACTCCCATGGCCCTGTCCTAACCAAAGTGGCAACGGGTATCAGGGATGATGGGAGGTGTAGCTCTTCACCTCTGGCTCAAACTCACCACCTTGTTATGCAGCAGAACCGACCAGCTTAGATCAGTGGTTAATGCTCTCCTCCAAAGCAGCAGAGTTTCAGAGAGTAGGCTGAAGATCCTGTCAAACTCTCCAAGCCTTCTCACTCTTCTCCAGGTGTCTCCAAAACATCTCCAGGATTCACTCAGGCAACTCAGTAGTTTTTATATAAAACCTACTTTATTCTTCTATATAAATATACTATATGGTCAACAAATCACAATCTCTACACACTACTCCACAATATCTCCAAACTACTCCACCTCTACTCAACAACAATACATTGGCAAACATTGCAATTTTATAGCCATTGTTCATCACCACCCACTAGTTAGTTTCCACCCAGTGGGTGTGTACTTCCATTCTGATTGGTCCACGTAGTTCCACCCATACTTAAGACCAACCCATGTATTTCAACATTTCACCTTGTACACTTAATGATTCTCAGGTGTTTCCATTCTGCATTCAGTACCTCTGTCCTTGGCTCTCAGGACTTCTAGATTACATTAGCAGTTTCACCTGTGTAGCTTCATAATTGCTCTTGCTTAGTCATTGTGACTTTCACATACGTATTTTATTTCTTTCACTGTATGTCCCATGTTGCATTTTCCTTAACACCAGGAGCCCCTTTTTCCACTCCCTCCCTCCCTGCCTTTCCCAAAGTGGCAACGGGGGCTTCAGGAGCCACCGTTGCAACTCACCCCCACCCAGCCCCACCCTTCCCAAAGTGGTGACGGGGGATTCAGGAGCCCCTGTCGCCACTCATTCCCACCCTCCCTGCCCTTCCCAAAGTGGGGACGGGGTCTCCTGAAACCCCCGTTGCCACTCATTCCCACCCATCCCGTCCTTCCCAACGTGGCGACGGGCGCTCCTGAAGCTCCCGTTGCCACTCATTGCCACCCATCGCGCGCTTCCCAAAGTGCCGACGGGAGCTCCTGAGGCCTCGGTCGCCACTCATTCCCACCCCCCAACTTTCCCTAAGTGACGATGGGGGCTTCAGGATCCCCCATCGCCACTCACTGCCACCCACGCCCGCCCTTCCCAAAGTGGCGACGGTGGGCGAAATCCAAGAGAAATTAAAATTCATGAAACAAGTATATTTTGAACACTCGAACAAACCCAAACAAATCGGAAGATGGCTGGCCCTTAGGATTAAAAAGTTGAGAGAAAGGAATGTCATAGCTAAAGCCAGATTGAAGGGACAGATATATACAGACCAAAAGAAGATTAAAGATATTTTTAGGAATTTCTTTGGGAGAAATTTTCAGATGAACAAAGAAAGGGATTAAATCAACCTATCTCAATGATGGAAATTATAGAAGTAATAAGAAAATTAAAACCAAATAAAGCCCCAGGACCTGATGGGTTTTCGGCAAAGTATTATCAGGTCTTCGAAGATCAATTGATGCTATCCCTTAAGAAAACATTAAACGAAATAACAAAAAAAAAATCGCCAAATTCGTGGAAGGAAGCAAACATTACACTTATACATAAAGAGAGTCGAGACCCATGTGAACCAAAAAATTACAGACCGATCTTACTATTGAATCTTGATTATAAAATATTTACTTTGATTTTAGCTAATAGATTGAAGAAGATACTATCATTATGGATGCACCAAGATCAAAGGGGGTTTCTACCGGGCAGATACTTAAAAGATAATGTACGGCTTATCTTGAATGGGATGGAGTATTACGAGAAACATAATGACAAGAAACTTGCCTTGATTTTTCTTGATTTAGAGAAGGCTTTTGACAATGGGATTTGGCAAACCATGTTTAAAATTCTAACGGAAATAAATGTAGGAGAGAAATTTACAAATTGGATGGAGATTATTTATGAAAATCAATCGGCCAAAATAATAATTAACGGAGAGAGAACTGAGGCCTTACAGATACAGGAGGTGACAAGACAGGGATGCCCACTATCCCCACTCATTTTCTTGATGGTAATTGAAGGTTTATGCAGAAGGATAAGAGAAGAAACAAAATTAAATGGAGTTAAAACTGGAGGTTTGAACTACAAAATAAGAGCTTATGCAGATGATTTAGTGGTAATATTGGGAGACCCAATAGTAGAGATAATTATTGTTTTAGAGATATTGAAAGAATTTGAGGCGGTATCCAGATTAAAAGTCAATACTGACAAAAGAGTAATTATTACAAAAAATATGATGGAGAAAGAAAGAAGTGCTCTGGAAAAGAAATCAGGTCTACAAATAGTTAAAAAAGTAAAATACCTGGGCATCAACATTACAAACAAAAATTCAGATCTCTTCCAAAATAAGTATAAGAAAACAGCGGCGGAAATAAAGAAAGAGTTAAAAAACTAGCAAAATTTGAGACTCTCCTTTCTAGGATGCATATCGGCAATACAAATGAATGTATTGCCAACATTCCTATTTTTATTTCAAACGCTCCCGATTATTCGTAATGAGATAGATTTTAAAAAATGGCAAGGTGACATCTTTAAGTTTATCTGGTCGGGTAGGAAGCCAAGAGTCAAAATGAAAATATTGCAAGACGTTAGAGAACGTGGAGGCTTTGGCGTACCCAATTTGAGACTCTACTATGAGGCGAGTTGTCTGACATGGATAAGAGAATGGACCACATTGGAAGATGAAAGACTTTTGAGAATAGAGGGAGAGGGTAACAGATTTGGTTTCCACACCTATCTCATGTATGGCAAAGACAAAATTAATAAAGACTTCAATAATCATTATATTAGAGGCTCATTATTAAGAATCTGGAAAAAAATATAAAGACAGGCTGTGCCCAAACATTCCAATATGGACATCCCCCCACGAGGCTTTCTTTAGCAAAGAGGGTATTCCATCGAAAAAGTGGATCACATATAAAGACATGGTAGTGGGAAAGAATAATCAACACCATATAAAAGCACAAGAAGAACTCGGAGTAGAGGGGATCGAATGTCATTGGTACTTGTATAGACAGATAAAAGAAAGATATAAAATGGATAAGAAATTAGAGGGTATTGAAATAAACAAATCGATATGAGATAAAATTGTTCAAGCAGGGAATAAAAATATGATTACAAGATTTTATAAAATACTATTGGAATGGGAAACAGAAGATAATATCATCAAAGAAGCAATGATAAAATGGGCTCAGAATATAGGTCACCAAATCGAATTAAAGCAATGGGAGAAACTGTGGATGAATCAGATGAAATATACCCTAAGCCAAAACGTTAGAGAGAATAATTATAAGATGTACTTGAGATGGCATTATTCCCCATATAAGATATCAAGAATGTACAAAAATACCAAAAGCAATTGTTGGAAATGTGGTCACGAAATGGGCACCTTCTTTTCACCTTTGGTGGACCTGTAAAGAAGCTGGAAAATACCGGAGAACAATACAAAAAACAATAAATGAAATTCTAAACACCAATATTTCATTTAAACCAGAACTCTATCTTTTGGGGATGATGGATGATGAGACGGAAAAGGAGCATGGCAAAATGTTGTTTTATATGTTGACGGCTGCGCGAATTGAATATGCAAAAGTATGGAAGGGTAAAATAACACCTACCGTGGAAGACTGGATCATAAAACCCCGAGAAATGGTTGAATTAGATAGACTGACAATTTTATTGAAGGGTAAATCACTGGGAAGGCATTATGAAGACTGGAAAGCTTTTTCAAATTTTTTAAAGGATAAATGGGGAGAATTGGCAGCAATTAATGCATGAATAAAAACTTGATTCTTCCCAATAAAGGGGGGAAAAGGGAGGGGGAGAAAAGAGAGAAGGAAATGGAGAGAACAAGAGAATAAAAAGAATGAACAAACAAGTAAATAAATAAATAAATGAAAATAAAAGATATCAATAAGTTGGTAATAGCAATACAGCCCAACATAACAATACGAGTAATAACATCAATCCTAGTGGAATACGAGGAAACGGAGATATAGTAAGCTTTGCACAGATAACGATTTGAATTAATAGCTTTAAAGAGTCTTGCATAGGGGCAGTACAGAGGGAAACTTAAGGATTTAGCAAAAGTAAACAGATAGAAACATGCGATAAGATCAAATAGAAAAAGGACAGTAAGGCAGAACTAGTTTCAGATAGGGAGTTTATTTAGGGGAAGGGTATTTTAGAAGATTAGAAGATATTAGAAGATTGGTGGTGGGTTTTTTTTTTCTTTTTGAGTTTAGAGGGGAATTCCCATATCAGACAAGGGAGAGAATTTCTATAATTAATGGCATACATCTATATATACATACCTATATCTATATCTATAGATATAGATATATACATATAGATATGGATACATCAATAAAAATATGTGTAACTCCTAACTGTTTCGAATCCCAGGATCTTAAAGAATAGAAGTAAAATCACGATATATGGGTGGTGGGAGTTTATGGAGTAAGATGTATGATACAATTGATGTATACTGTTTGATTATGCATTCTATCTCTACTTTTTCCTTTTTTGGTTGTTGATTAGTATTTTATATAATAAAAATAATTTTTTTTAAAAAGAATTCCCTAATGCAACTAAACAGGGCCTAATCTCTACTAAATACTTGCAGTTTGTTGCCTTGAGATGTTATTCAAGCACTGGGAGTCAAGCCAGGATGGAATGGCCTCGCTCTACCACCATAGCAGTCTTTGTTCCTTCAAGTCTCTTTCCAGAATCTCTCTCCAAACTCTCACACTGGTTTCAAACAAAAGCAGTTAAATCCTCTTCAGATTTCCCGGGCGTGAAGCTGTAATTGGTCAGTCAAGTCACATGGTGTCAAGGTAGTGATGTCATCTCATTAGCTCTATGAAGGTGGTGCTTTACTCCTTGCCAATTAACCCTTTTCTTACCTGATACTATGCTGGCAAGACAATCTGTTTACAGACAAAGGCAGTTATAGTTCTCTAGCAGAATGATGGGAATTGCACCTTGGGGCACCATGATGGAACTCCATCATGACACCTGCCCTTCCCTAAGTGGTGACTCACCCCCACCCATTCCTGCCCTTCCCGAATTGGCGATGAGGGCTCCTGAAGCCCACGTCGCCACTCATTCCCACCACCTCCCCGCCCTTTCCAAAGTGGCGATGGGGGCTCCTGAAGGTCCCGGCACCACTCAATTCCACCTTCCACTCTTCACAAAGTGGCGACGGGGGCTCCTAAAGGCTCCGTCGCCATTCACTCCCACCCTCCCCGCCCTTCCAAAAGTGGGGACCGGGGCATGTACTTTCGTAGACTCCTATCATAGCAGAACCCGTCCACTATAAAAAAAATTAAAAGCTTACTTTGGTTGAATGTGTAATAATTTCTTTTTGCCAGCAGAGGGCAATGATTCTGTGGGGGGGGGGGTTTGGCTGCCCCCCCCCAACAGGTAGAAGCAACAGGAAAGAACAGACACAGGCCAAAAGGCAGCTTAGAAAGACAGGCTAGAATCCAAATCAAGGTTCCCCTCCCTTTCTATTTAACAACAGGAAAAAGAGAAAAAAAACTTTAAATGGCCCAAGTAGCACTTGGGAACACAGGGAAGGTCCCCCTCCCCTAGGAATCCAGCTAGCTCTTGCAGTTGCCTAGCAACAACAGCCAGCCACACAGAGAGCTTCAGCTCCTCCCCAGTCCCTCCTTTCAGCTCAGCTCCGCCCCCTTAGCAAAACCACTTTGCAAGAAGGAACCAGCTTTAAACTTAGGCAGGGACCCCAACAGTCTCCACCTGGAGACCAGATCAAAGGGAATTGCTCTCTGCTACAGTGAGTGAGACAAAGGAATGGCCTGGTGGGCTTCCTGCCCCCCTCCCTTCCTATCACTTACACAGAAGCACATCCAACACAAAAGAAATGCAAGGACACCTTTCCTCCCAACAAAGAGAAAACCGCCAAGACTTGAGGCCTCTTTGTTCACTTTCAGTTCCGCCAAAAGCAACAAACCCCTCCCTTCCCAGGGAGTTTTGGGCACAGCCTATGAGCAAATGGAGCAGAGACCTCAGCCCCTCTCACTTTCTGCTCTCTGTCGCCCACTTGAGCAAGCCAAGACTACAGCACCCCCCAATCTCCCTTTCTCTGAAGGCAGAGGCAGAGCCTGTAGTTCTACGAACTTCCCAAACTGAGCTATATTCAATCCTGCACGCTGCCATCCATGTCAGGGGCTCAAACCTGAGTTCCCTTCCCAGGAGCTCCAGGTTAGCCCTCTCTCTGTAGGGTTAGTCCTGAGTGTCCTCACCCCAGGATCCTCCTACAAACCCCAAAAACCATCCATCTGCCACCACCCACTGGGTTTCAACTGGGGGGGCTTATTTCCCCCTTGGGACCCCCCCCTTTTCACGCACAACGCAGTGGGAAGTTGTGTGTAGTCTATGTTAATCAGTGGCACTCCTTGCCACTATAGAATCAACTAACTCCCTCCTCCTAACCCCAGAGGAGGTTCACAGTAGCATAGTCAAGAGTAAGGCACATGGTCAGCATCAGCATAGGAAGATAGAAGTTTACTTTATTCAAGAGAAGTAATCATGCAATCTCAGATGAGGCAGGATTCTCCCCTACCTCAGGCAGGCAGGCTTAAAGTGATAGCAATAGAGAGTATCAAGCTCAAGCATTAGATTACTCAGGTTACATTCAGTTACTAATTTAGCTATATTCAACCAAAGTAAAGAAATTAAAAAGAATTCTCTAACGCAACTAAACAGGCCCTAATCTCTACTAAATACTTGCAGTTTGTTGCCTTGAGATGTTATTCAGGCACTGGGAGTCAATCCACGATGGAATGGCCTCGCTCTACCACCATAGCAGTCTGTGTTCCTTCACATCTCTTTCCAGAATCTCTCTCCAAACTCTCACACTGGTTTCAAACAAAAACAGTTAAATCCTCTTCAGATTTCCTGGGCCTGAAGCTGTAATTGGTCAGTCAAGTCACATGGTGTCAAGGGAGTGATGTCATCTCATTAGCTCTATGCAGGTGGTGCTTTACTCCTTGCCAATTAACCCTTTTCTTACCTGATACTATGCTGGCAAGACAATCTGTTTACAGACAAAGGCAGTTATAGTTCTCTAGCAGAATGATGGGAATTGCACCTTGTGGCACCATGATGAAACGCCATCATGACACCTGCCCTTCCCAAATTGGTGACTCACTCCCACCCTCCCCGCCTTTTCCAGAGTGGCAACAGGGGCTCCTGAAGCCCCTGTCACCACCCACCCTCCCCGCCCTTCCCAAAGTGTTGACCGCGGCTCCTGAAGCCCCAGTCGCCACTCACTTCCACCCAGCCCCTCTCTACCCAACGTGGCGACGGGGGTTTTAGGATCCCCCATCACAACTCATTTCCACCCATCCCCGCCCTTTCTCAAATTGGTGAAGCCCATGTCGCCACTCATGGGCTTCACCCTCCGCGCGGTTCCCAAAGTGGTGATGGGGGCTCCTGAAGTCCATGTCGCCACTCATTCCCACCACCTCCCCACCCTTTCTAAAGTGGCGACGAGGGCTCTTGAAGACCCCGTCCCCACTGATTCGCATTCCCCGTCCCTCCCAAAGTGGCGACAGGGCCTCCTGAAGGACCTGGCGCCACTCAAATCCACCCTCCACGCTTCACAAAGTGGTGACAGGGCCTCCTGAACCCCCCGTCACCACTCATTCCCACCCCTTGCGTTTCTGAATGTGGCAACGTGGGCTCCTGAAATTCCAGTTGCCATACACTCCCACACCCCTCACAAAGTGGTGAGGGGGCTTCTGACCCCTCTGACACCACTCACTACCTCTCCGCCCTTCCCAAAGTGGCGACAGGGGTCCAGGAGCCCCCGTTGCCACATCCTGCCACCCTCCCTGCCCTTCCCAAAGTGGCGACGGGGGCTTCAGGAACCCTGTCGCAACTCCCTGCCACCCCCGGCCATTCCCAAAGTGGCCATGGGGGCTCCTGAAGTCCCAGTCGCCACTCATCCCCCACCCCCGCCCTTCCCAATGTGGCAACGTGGGCTGCAGGATCCCCCGTCGCCAGTCACTCCCACCCATCCCCACTACTCCAAAAGTAGTGCCACTCACTCCCAACCAAACGCCCTTCCCAAAGTGGCGACGGTGTCTCCTGACGCTCCCGTTGCCACTCACTCCCACCCATCCCATCCTTCCCTAAGTGTTGACAGGGGCTCCTGAGGCCTCGGTCGCCACTCATTCCCACCGCCCGCCCTTCCCTAACTGATGACGGGGGCTTCAGGATCCCTCGTTGCCACTCACTGCCACCCTCCCCACCCTTCCCAAAGTGGCGACGAGGGATTGAGGAGCCCTCGTCGCCACTCAGTCCCACCCACCCCTCCCTTCCCAAAGTGGTGACGTGGGCTTTAGGAGCCCTCCCCGCTCTTCCCAAAGTGGCAATGGAGGCTCCCGAAGGCCCCTCGCCAGTCACTCCAACCGAACCACAGCCTTTCCCAAAGTGGCAATGTGGGCTCCTGAAGGTCTCGTCGCCACTCAGTCCCACCCCCCCGTACTTCCCAAAGTGGCAACGGGGGCTCCTGAAGGTCTCATCGCAACTCACTCCCATGGCCCTGTCCTAACCAAAGTGGCAACGGGTATCAGGGATGATGGGAGGTGTAGCTCTTCACCTCTGGCTCAAACTCACCACCTTGTTATGCAGCAGAACCGACCAGCTTAGATCAGTGGTTAATGCTCTCCTCCAAAGCAGCAGAGTTTCAGAGAGTAGGCTGAAGATCCTGTCAAACTCTCCAAGCCTTCTCACTCTTCTCCAGGTGTCTCCAAAACATCTCCAGGATTCACTCAGGCAACTCAGTAGTTTTTATATAAAACCTACTTTATTCTTCTATATAAATATACTATATGGTCAACAAATCACAATCTCTACACACTACTCCACAATATCTCCAAACTACTCCACCTCTACTCAACAACAATACATTGGCAAACATTGCAATTTTATAGCCATTGTTCATCACCACCCACTAGTTAGTTTCCACCCAGTGGGTGTGTACTTCCATTCTGATTGGTCCACGTAGTTCCACCCATACTTAAGACCAACCCATGTATTTCAACATTTCACCTTGTACACTTAATGATTCTCAGGTGTTTCCATTCTGCATTCAGTACCTCTGTCCTTGGCTCTCAGGACTTCTAGATTACATTAGCAGTTTCACCTGTGTAGCTTCATAATTGCTCTTGCTTAGTCATTGTGACTTTCACATACGTATTTTATTTCTTTCACTGTATGTCCCATGTTGCATTTTCCTTAACACCAGGAGCCCCTTTTTCCACTCCCTCCCTCCCTGCCTTTCCCAAAGTGGCAACGGGGGCTTCAGGAGCCACCGTTGCAACTCACCCCCACCCAGCCCCACCCTTCCCAAAGTGGTGACGGGGGATTCAGGAGCCCCTGTCGCCACTCATTCCCACCCTCCCTGCCCTTCCCAAAGTGGGGACGGGGTCTCCTGAAACCCCCGTTGCCACTCATTCCCACCCATCCCGTCCTTCCCAACGTGGCGACGGGCGCTCCTGAAGCTCCCGTTGCCACTCATTGCCACCCATCGCGCGCTTCCCAAAGTGCCGACGGGAGCTCCTGAGGCCTCGGTCGCCACTCATTCCCACCCCCCAACTTTCCCTAAGTGACGATGGGGGCTTCAGGATCCCCCATCGCCACTCACTGCCACCCACGCCCGCCCTTCCCAAAGTGGCGACGGTGGGCGAAATCCAAGAGAAATTAAAATTCATGAAACAAGTATATTTTGAACACTCGAACAAACCCAAACAAATCGGAAGATGGCTGGCCCTTAGGATTAAAAAGTTGAGAGAAAGGAATGTCATAGCTAAAGCCAGATTGAAGGGACAGATATATACAGACCAAAAGAAGATTAAAGATATTTTTAGGAATTTCTTTGGGAGAAATTTTCAGATGAACAAAGAAAGGGATTAAATCAACCTATCTCAATGATGGAAATTATAGAAGTAATAAGAAAATTAAAACCAAATAAAGCCCCAGGACCTGATGGGTTTTCGGCAAAGTATTATCAGGTCTTCGAAGATCAATTGATGCTATCCCTTAAGAAAACATTAAACGAAATAACAAAAAAAAAATCGCCAAATTCGTGGAAGGAAGCAAACATTACACTTATACATAAAGAGAGTCGAGACCCATGTGAACCAAAAAATTACAGACCGATCTTACTATTGAATCTTGATTATAAAATATTTACTTTGATTTTAGCTAATAGATTGAAGAAGATACTATCATTATGGATGCACCAAGATCAAAGGGGGTTTCTACCGGGCAGATACTTAAAAGATAATGTACGGCTTATCTTGAATGGGATGGAGTATTACGAGAAACATAATGACAAGAAACTTGCCTTGATTTTTCTTGATTTAGAGAAGGCTTTTGACAATGGGATTTGGCAAACCATGTTTAAAATTCTAACGGAAATAAATGTAGGAGAGAAATTTACAAATTGGATGGAGATTATTTATGAAAATCAATCGGCCAAAATAATAATTAACGGAGAGAGAACTGAGGCCTTACAGATACAGGAGGTGACAAGACAGGGATGCCCACTATCCCCACTCATTTTCTTGATGGTAATTGAAGGTTTATGCAGAAGGATAAGAGAAGAAACAAAATTAAATGGAGTTAAAACTGGAGGTTTGAACTACAAAATAAGAGCTTATGCAGATGATTTAGTGGTAATATTGGGAGACCCAATAGTAGAGATAATTATTGTTTTAGAGATATTGAAAGAATTTGAGGCGGTATCCAGATTAAAAGTCAATACTGACAAAAGAGTAATTATTACAAAAAATATGATGGAGAAAGAAAGAAGTGCTCTGGAAAAGAAATCAGGTCTACAAATAGTTAAAAAAGTAAAATACCTGGGCATCAACATTACAAACAAAAATTCAGATCTCTTCCAAAATAAGTATAAGAAAACAGCGGCGGAAATAAAGAAAGAGTTAAAAAACTAGCAAAATTTGAGACTCTCCTTTCTAGGATGCATATCGGCAATACAAATGAATGTATTGCCAACATTCCTATTTTTATTTCAAACGCTCCCGATTATTCGTAATGAGATAGATTTTAAAAAATGGCAAGGTGACATCTTTAAGTTTATCTGGTCGGGTAGGAAGCCAAGAGTCAAAATGAAAATATTGCAAGACGTTAGAGAACGTGGAGGCTTTGGCGTACCCAATTTGAGACTCTACTATGAGGCGAGTTGTCTGACATGGATAAGAGAATGGACCACATTGGAAGATGAAAGACTTTTGAGAATAGAGGGAGAGGGTAACAGATTTGGTTTCCACACCTATCTCATGTATGGCAAAGACAAAATTAATAAAGACTTCAATAATCATTATATTAGAGGCTCATTATTAAGAATCTGGAAAAAAATATAAAGACAGGCTGTGCCCAAACATTCCAATATGGACATCCCCCCACGAGGCTTTCTTTAGCAAAGAGGGTATTCCATCGAAAAAGTGGATCACATATAAAGACATGGTAGTGGGAAAGAATAATCAACACCATATAAAAGCACAAGAAGAACTCGGAGTAGAGGGGATCGAATGTCATTGGTACTTGTATAGACAGATAAAAGAAAGATATAAAATGGATAAGAAATTAGAGGGTATTGAAATAAACAAATCGATATGAGATAAAATTGTTCAAGCAGGGAATAAAAATATGATTACAAGATTTTATAAAATACTATTGGAATGGGAAACAGAAGATAATATCATCAAAGAAGCAATGATAAAATGGGCTCAGAATATAGGTCACCAAATCGAATTAAAGCAATGGGAGAAACTGTGGATGAATCAGATGAAATATACCCTAAGCCAAAACGTTAGAGAGAATAATTATAAGATGTACTTGAGATGGCATTATTCCCCATATAAGATATCAAGAATGTACAAAAATACCAAAAGCAATTGTTGGAAATGTGGTCACGAAATGGGCACCTTCTTTTCACCTTTGGTGGACCTGTAAAGAAGCTGGAAAATACCGGAGAACAATACAAAAAACAATAAATGAAATTCTAAACACCAATATTTCATTTAAACCAGAACTCTATCTTTTGGGGATGATGGATGATGAGACGGAAAAGGAGCATGGCAAAATGTTGTTTTATATGTTGACGGCTGCGCGAATTGAATATGCAAAAGTATGGAAGGGTAAAATAACACCTACCGTGGAAGACTGGATCATAAAACCCCGAGAAATGGTTGAATTAGATAGACTGACAATTTTATTGAAGGGTAAATCACTGGGAAGGCATTATGAAGACTGGAAAGCTTTTTCAAATTTTTTAAAGGATAAATGGGGAGAATTGGCAGCAATTAATGCATGAATAAAAACTTGATTCTTCCCAATAAAGGGGGGAAAAGGGAGGGGGAGAAAAGAGAGAAGGAAATGGAGAGAACAAGAGAATAAAAAGAATGAACAAACAAGTAAATAAATAAATAAATGAAAATAAAAGATATCAATAAGTTGGTAATAGCAATACAGCCCAACATAACAATACGAGTAATAACATCAATCCTAGTGGAATACGAGGAAACGGAGATATAGTAAGCTTTGCACAGATAACGATTTGAATTAATAGCTTTAAAGAGTCTTGCATAGGGGCAGTACAGAGGGAAACTTAAGGATTTAGCAAAAGTAAACAGATAGAAACATGCGATAAGATCAAATAGAAAAAGGACAGTAAGGCAGAACTAGTTTCAGATAGGGAGTTTATTTAGGGGAAGGGTATTTTAGAAGATTAGAAGATATTAGAAGATTGGTGGTGGGTTTTTTTTTTCTTTTTGAGTTTAGAGGGGAATTCCCATATCAGACAAGGGAGAGAATTTCTATAATTAATGGCATACATCTATATATACATACCTATATCTATATCTATAGATATAGATATATACATATAGATATGGATACATCAATAAAAATATGTGTAACTCCTAACTGTTTCGAATCCCAGGATCTTAAAGAATAGAAGTAAAATCACGATATATGGGTGGTGGGAGTTTATGGAGTAAGATGTATGATACAATTGATGTATACTGTTTGATTATGCATTCTATCTCTACTTTTTCCTTTTTTGGTTGTTGATTAGTATTTTATATAATAAAAATAATTTTTTTTAAAAAGAATTCCCTAATGCAACTAAACAGGGCCTAATCTCTACTAAATACTTGCAGTTTGTTGCCTTGAGATGTTATTCAAGCACTGGGAGTCAAGCCAGGATGGAATGGCCTCGCTCTACCACCATAGCAGTCTTTGTTCCTTCAAGTCTCTTTCCAGAATCTCTCTCCAAACTCTCACACTGGTTTCAAACAAAAGCAGTTAAATCCTCTTCAGATTTCCCGGGCGTGAAGCTGTAATTGGTCAGTCAAGTCACATGGTGTCAAGGTAGTGATGTCATCTCATTAGCTCTATGAAGGTGGTGCTTTACTCCTTGCCAATTAACCCTTTTCTTACCTGATACTATGCTGGCAAGACAATCTGTTTACAGACAAAGGCAGTTATAGTTCTCTAGCAGAATGATGGGAATTGCACCTTGGGGCACCATGATGGAACTCCATCATGACACCTGCCCTTCCCTAAGTGGTGACTCACCCCCACCCATTCCTGCCCTTCCCGAATTGGCGATGAGGGCTCCTGAAGCCCACGTCGCCACTCATTCCCACCACCTCCCCGCCCTTTCCAAAGTGGCGATGGGGGCTCCTGAAGGTCCCGGCACCACTCAATTCCACCCTCCACTCTTCACAAAGTGGCGACGGGGGCTCCTAAAGGCTCCGTCGCCATTCACTCCCACCCTCCCCGCCCTTCCAAAAGTGGGGACCGGGGCATGTACTTTCGTAGACTCCTATCATAGCAGAACCCGTCCACTATAAAAAAAATTAAAAGCTTACTTTGGTTGAATGTGTAATAATTTCTTTTTGCCAGCAGAGGGCAATGATTCTGTGGGGGGGGGTTTGGCTGCCCCCCCCAACAGGTAGAAGCAACAGGAAAGAACAGACACAGGCCAAAAGGCAGCTTAGAAAGACAGGCTAGAATCCAAATCAAGGTTCCCCTCCCTTTCTATTTAACAACAGGAAAAAGAGAAAAAAAACTTTAAATGGCCCAAGTAGCACTTGGGAACACAGGGAAGGTCCCCCTCCCCTAGGAATCCAGCTAGCTCTTGCAGTTGCCTAGCAACAACAGCCAGCCACACAGAGAGCTTCAGCTCCTCCCCAGTCCCTCCTTTCAGCTCAGCTCCGCCCCCTTAGCAAAACCACTTTGCAAGAAGGAACCAGCTTTAAACTTAGGCAGGGACCCCAACAGTCTCCACCTGGAGACCAGATCAAAGGGAATTGCTCTCTGCTACAGTGAGTGAGACAAAGGAATGGCCTGGTGGGCTTCCTGCCCCCCTCCCTTCCTATCACTTACACAGAAGCACATCCAACACAAAAGAAATGCAAGGACACCTTTCCTCCCAACAAAGAGAAAACCGCCAAGACTTGAGGCCTCTTTGTTCACTTTCAGTTCCGCCAAAAGCAACAAACCCCTCCCTTCCCAGGGAGTTTTGGGCACAGCCTATGAGCAAATGGAGCAGAGACCTCAGCCCCTCTCACTTTCTGCTCTCTGTCGCCCACTTGAGCAAGCCAAGACTACAGCACCCCCCAATCTCCCTTTCTCTGAAGGCAGAGGCAGAGCCTGTAGTTCTACGAACTTCCCAAACTGAGCTATATTCAATCCTGCACGCTGCCATCCATGTCAGGGGCTCAAACCTGAGTTCCCTTCCCAGGAGCTCCAGGTTAGCCCTCTCTCTGTAGGGTTAGTCCTGAGTGTCCTCACCCCAGGATCCTCCTACAAACCCCAAAAACCATCCATCTGCCACCACCCACTGGGTTTCAACTGGGGGGGCTTATTTCCCCCTTGGGACCCCCCCCTTTTCACGCACAACGCAGTGGGAAGTTGTGTGTAGTCTATGTTAATCAGTGGCACTCCTTGCCACTATAGAATCAACTAACTCCCTCCTCCTAACCCCAGAGGAGGTTCACAGTAGCATAGTCAAGAGTAAGGCACATGGTCAGCATCAGCATAGGAAGATAGAAGTTTACTTTATTCAAGAGAAGTAATCATGCAATCTCAGATGAGGCAGGATTCTCCCCTACCTCAGGCAGGCAGGCTTAAAGTGATAGCAATAGAGAGTATCAAGCTCAAGCATTAGATTACTCAGGTTACATTCAGTTACTAATTTAGCTATATTCAACCAAAGTAAAGAAATTAAAAAGAATTCTCTAACGCAACTAAACAGGCCCTAATCTCTACTAAATACTTGCAGTTTGTTGCCTTGAGATGTTATTCAGGCACTGGGAGTCAATCCACGATGGAATGGCCTCGCTCTACCACCATAGCAGTCTGTGTTCCTTCACATCTCTTTCCAGAATCTCTCTCCAAACTCTCACACTGGTTTCAAACAAAAACAGTTAAATCCTCTTCAGATTTCCTGGGCCTGAAGCTGTAATTGGTCAGTCAAGTCACATGGTGTCAAGGTAGTGATGTCATCTCATTAGCTCTATGCAGGTGGTGCTTTACTCCTTGCCAATTAACCCTTTTCTTACCTGATACTATGCTGGCAAGACAATCTGTTTACAGACAAAGGCAGTTATAGTTCTCTAGCAGAATGATGGGAATTGCACCTTGTGGCACCATGATGAAACGCCATCATGACACCTGCCCTTCCCAAATTGGTGACTCACTCCCACCCTCCCCGCCTTTTCCAGAGTGGCAACAGGGGCTCCTGAAGCCCCTGTCACCACCCACCCTCCCCGCCCTTCCCAAAGTGTTGACCGCGGCTCCTGAAGCCCCAGTCGCCACTCACTTCCACCCAGCCCCTCTCTACCCAACGTGGCGACGGGGGTTTTAGGATCCCCCATCACAACTCATTTCCACCCATCCCCGCCCTTTCTCAAATTGGTGAAGCCCATGTCGCCACTCATGGGCTTCACCCTCCGCGCGGTTCCCAAAGTGGTGATGGGGGCTCCTGAAGTCCATGTCGCCACTCATTCCCACCACCTCCCCACCCTTTCTAAAGTGGCGACGAGGGCTCTTGAAGACCCCGTCCCCACTGATTCGCATTCCCCGTCCCTCCCAAAGTGGCGACAGGGCCTCCTGAAGGACCTGGCGCCACTCAAATCCACCCTCCACGCTTCACAAAGTGGTGACAGGGCCTCCTGAACCCCCCGTCACCACTCATTCACACCCCTTGCGTTTCTGAATGTGGCAACGTGGGCTCCTGAAATTCCAGTTGCCATACACTCCCACACCCCTCACAAAGTGGTGAGGGGGCTTCTGACCCCTCTGACACCACTCACTACCTCTCCGCCCTTCCCAAAGTGGCGACAGGGGTCCAGGAGCCCCCGTTGCCACATCCTGCCACCCTCCCTGCCCTTCCCAAAGTGGCGACGGGGGCTTCAGGAACCCTGTCGCAACTCCCTGCCACCCCCGGCCATTCCCAAAGTGGCCATGGGGGCTCCTGAAGTCCCAGTCGCCACTCATCCCCCACCCCCACCCTTCCCAATGTGGCAACGTGGGCTGCAGGATCCCCCGTCGCCACTCACTCCCACCCTCCCTGCTCTTCCCAAAGTGGCAACGGGGGCTCCTGAAGGTCTCATCGCAACTCACTCCCATGGCCACGTCCTACCCAAACTGGTGACGGGTGCTCCAGGAGCGCCTGTTTCCACTCCCTCCGTCCCCGCCCTTCCTAAAGTGGCAATGGGGGCTTCAGGAGCCACCGTCGCAACTCATTCCCACCCATCCCCACCCTTCCCAAAGTGGCGATGGGGGATTCAGGAGCCCTCATCACCACTCACTCCCACCCATCCCCACTACTCCAAAAGTAGTGCCACTCACTCCCAACCAAACGCCCTTCCCAAAGTGGCGACGGTGTCTCCTGACGCTCCCGTTGCCACTCACTCCCACCCATCCCATCCTTCCCAAAGTGTTGACAGGGGCTCCTGAGGCCTCGGTCGCCACTCATTCCCACCGCCCGCCCTTCCCTAACTGATGACGGGGGCTTCAGGATCCCCCGTTGCCACTCACTGCCACCCTCCCCACCCTTCCCAAAGTGGCGACGGGTGCTCCAGGAGCCCCTGTTTCCACTCCCACCCATCCCCACCCTTCCCAAAGTGGCGACGGGGGATTGAGGAGCCCTCGTCGCCACTCAGTCCCACCCACCCCTCCCTTCCCAAAGTGGCGACGTGGGCTTTAGGAGCCCTCCCCGCTCTTCCCAAAGTGGCAATGGAGGCTCCCGAAGGCCCCTCGCCAGTCACTCCAACCGAACCACAGCCTTTCCCAAAGTGGCAATGTGGGCTCCTGAAGGTCTCGTCGCCACTCAGTCCCACCCACCCCGCCCTTCCCAAAGTGGCAACGGGGGCTCCTGAAGGTCTCATCGCAACTCACTCCCATGGCCCTGTCCTAACCAAAGTGGCAACGGGTGTCAGGGATGATGGGAGGTGTAGCTCTTCACCTCTGGCTCAAACTCACCACCTTGTTATGCAGCAGAACCGACCAGCTTAGATCAGTGGTTAATGCTTTCCTCCAAAGCAGCAGAGTTTCAGAGAATAGGCTGAAGATCCTGACAAACTCTCCAAGCCTTCTCACTCTTCTCCAGGTGTCTCCAAAACATCTCCAGGATTCACTCAGGCAACTCAGTAGTTTTTATATAAAACCTACTTTATTCTTCTATATAAATATACTATATGGTCAACAAATCACAATCTCTACACACTACTCCACAATATCTCCAAACTACTCCACCTCTACTCAACAACAATACATTGGCAAACATTGCAATTTTATAGCCATTGTTCATCACCACCCACTAGTTAGTTTCCACCCAGTGGGTGTGTACTTCCATTCTGATTGGTCCACGTAGTTCCACCCATACTTAAGACCAACCCATGTATTTCAACATTTCACCTTGTACACTTAATGATTCTCAGGTGTTTCCATTCTGCATTCAGTACCTCTGTCCTTGGCTCTCAGGACTTCTAGATTACATTAGCAGTTTCACCTGTGTAGCTTCATAATTGCTCTTGCTTAGTCATTGTGACTTTCACATACGTATTTTATTTCTTTCACTGTATGTCCCATGTTGCATTTTCCTTAACACCAGGAGCCCCTTTTTCCACTCCCTCCCTCCCTGCCTTTCCCAAAGTGGCAACGGGGGCTTCAGGAGCCACCGTTGCAACTCACCCCCACCCAGCCCCACCCTTCCCAAAGTGGTGACGGGGGATTCAGGAGCCCCTGTCGCAACTCATTCCCACCCTCCCTGCCCTTCCCAAAGTGGGGACGGGGTCTCCTGAAACCCCCGTTGCCACTCATTCCCACCCATCCCGTCCTTCCCAACGTGGCGACGGGCGCTCCTGAAGCTCCCGTTGCCACTCATTGCCACCCATCGCGCGCTTCCCAAAGTGCCGACGGGAGCTCCTGAGGCCTCGGTCGCCACTCATTCCCACCCCCCAACTTTCCCTAAGTGACGATGGGGGCTTCAGGATCCCCCATCGCCACTCACTGCCACCCACGCCCGCCCTTCCCAAAGTGGCGACGGTGGGCGAAATCCAAGAGAAATTAAAATTCATGAAACAAGTATATTTTGAACACTCGAACAAACCCAAACAAATCGGAAGATGGCTGGCCCTTAGGATTAAAAAGTTGAGAGAAAGGAATGTCATAGCTAAAGCCAGATTGAAGGGACAGATATATACAGACCAAAAGAAGATTAAAGATATTTTTAGGAATTTCTTTGGGAGAAATTTTCAGATGAACAAAGAAAGGGATTAAATCAACCTATCTCAATGATGGAAATTATAGAAGTAATAAGAAAATTAAAACCAAATAAAGCCCCAGGACCTGATGGGTTTTCGGCAAAGTATTATCAGGTCTTCGAAGATCAATTGATGCTATCCCTTAAGAAAACATTAAACGAAATAACAAAAAAAAAAATCGCCAAATTCGTGGAAGGAAGCAAACATTACACTTATACATAAAGAGAGTCGAGACCCATGTGAACCAAAAAATTACAGACCGATCTTACTATTGAATCTTGATTATAAAATATTTACTTTGATTTTAGCTAATAGATTGAAGAAGATACTATCATTATGGATGCACCAAGATCAAAGGGGGTTTCTACCGGGCAGATACTTAAAAGATAATGTACGGCTTATCTTGAATGGGATGGAGTATTACGAGAAACATAATGACAAGAAACTTGCCTTGATTTTTCTTGATTTAGAGAAGGCTTTTGACAATGGGATTTGGCAAACCATGTTTAAAATTCTAACGGAAATAAATGTAGGAGAGAAATTTACAAATTGGATGGAGATTATTTATGAAAATCAATCGGCCAAAATAATAATTAACGGAGAGAGAACTGAGGCCTTACAGATACAGGAGGTGACAAGACAGGGATGCCCACTATCCCCACTCATTTTCTTGATGGTAATTGAAGGTTTATGCAGAAGGATAAGAGAAGAAACAAAATTAAATGGAGTTAAAACTGGAGGTTTGAACTACAAAATAAGAGCTTATGCAGATGATTTAGTGGTAATATTGGGAGACCCAATAGTAGAGATAATTATTGTTTTAGAGATATTGAAAGAATTTGAGGCGGTATCCAGATTAAAAGTCAATACTGACAAAAGAGTAATTATTACAAAAAATATGATGGAGAAAGAAAGAAGTGCTCTGGAAAAGAAATCAGGTCTACAAATAGTTAAAAAAGTAAAATACCTGGGCATCAACATTACAAACAAAAATTCAGATCTCTTCCAAAATAAGTATAAGAAAACAGCGGCGGAAATAAAGAAAGAGTTAAAAAACTAGCAAAATTTGAGACTCTCCTTTCTAGGATGCATATCGGCAATACAAATGAATGTATTGCCAACATTCCTATTTTTATTTCAAACGCTCCCGATTATTCGTAATGAGATAGATTTTAAAAAATGGCAAGGTGACATCTTTAAGTTTATCTGGTCGGGTAGGAAGCCAAGAGTCAAAATGAAAATATTGCAAGACGTTAGAGAACGTGGAGGCTTTGGCGTACCCAATTTGAGACTCTACTATGAGGCGAGTTGTCTGACATGGATAAGAGAATGGACCACATTGGAAGATGAAAGACTTTTGAGAATAGAGGGAGAGGGTAACAGATTTGGTTTCCACGCCTATCTCATGTATGGCAAAGACAAAATTAATAAAGACTTCAATAATCATTATATTAGAGGCTCATTATTAAGAATCTGGAAAAAAATATAAAGACAGGCTGTGCCCAAACATTCCAATATGGACATCCCCCCACGAGGCTTTCTTTAGCAAAGAGGGTATTCCATCGAAAAAGTGGATCACATATAAAGACATGGTAGTGGGAAAGAATAATCAACACCATATAAAAGCACAAGAAGAACTCTGAGTAGAGGGGATCGAATGTCATTGGTACTTGTATAGACAGATAAAAGAAAGATATAAAATGGATAAGAAATTAGAGGGTATTGAAATAAACAAATCGATATGAGATAAAATTGTTCAAGCAGGGAATAAAAATATGATTACAAGATTTTATAAAATACTATTGGAATGGGAAACAGAAGATAATATCATCAAAGAAGCAATGATAAAATGGGCTCAGAATATAGGTCACCAAATCGAATTAAAGCAATGGGAGAAACTGTGGATGAATCAGATGAAATATACCCTAAGCCAAAACGTTAGAGAGAATAATTATAAGATGTACTTGAGATGGCATTATTCCCCATATAAGATATCAAGAATGTACAAAAATACCAAAAGCAATTGTTGGAAATGTGGTCACGAAATGGGCACCTTCTTTTCACCTTTGGTGGACCTGTAAAGAAGCTGGAAAATACCGGAGAACAATACAAAAAACAATAAATGAAATTCTAAACACCAATATTTCATTTAAACCAGAACTCTATCTTTTGGGGATGATGGATGATGAGACGGAAAAGGAGCATGGCAAAATGTTGTTTTATATGTTGACGGCTGCGCGAATTGAATATGCAAAAGTATGGAAGGGTAAAATAACACCTACCGTGGAAGACTGGATCATAAAACCCCGAGAAATGGTTGAATTAGATAGACTGACAATTTTATTGAAGGGTAAATCACTGGGAAGGCATTATGAAGACTGGAAAGCTTTTTCAAATTTTTTAAAGGATAAATGGGGAGAATTGGCAGCAATTAATGCATGAATAAAAACTTGATTCTTCCCAATAAAGGGGGGAAAAGGGAGGGGGAGAAAAGAGAGAAGGAAATGGAGAGAACAAGAGAATAAAAAGAATGAACAAACAAGTAAATAAATAAATAAATGAAAATAAAAGATATCAATAAGTTGGTAATAGCAATACAGCCCAACATAACAATACGAGTAATAACATCAATCCTAGTGGAATACGAGGAAACGGAGATATAGTAAGCTTTGCACAGATAACGATTTGAATTAATAGCTTTAAAGAGTCTTGCATAGGGGCAGTACAGAGGGAAACTTAAGGATTTAGCAAAAGTAAACAGATAGAAACATGCGATAAGATCAAATAGAAAAAGGACAGTAAGGCAGAACTAGTTTCAGATAGGGAGTTTATTTAGGGGAAGGGTATTTTAGAAGATTAGAAGATATTAGAAGATTGGTGGTGGGTTTTTTTTTTCTTTTTGAGTTTAGAGGGGAATTCCCATATCAGACAAGGGAGAGAATTTCTATAATTAATGGCATACATCTATATATACATACCTATATCTATATCTATAGATATAGATATATACATATAGATATGGATACATCAATAAAAATATGTGTAACTCCTAACTGTTTCGAATCCCAGGATCTTAAAGAATAGAAGTAAAATCACGATATATGGGTGGTGGGAGTTTATGGAGTAAGATGTATGATACAATTGATGTATACTGTTTGATTATGCATTCTATCTCTACTTTTTCCTTTTTTGGTTGTTGATTAGTATTTTATATAATAAAAATAATTTTTTTTAAAAAGAATTCCCTAATGCAACTAAACAGGGCCTAATCTCTACTAAATACTTGCAGTTTGTTGCCTTGAGATGTTATTCAAGCACTGGGAGTCAAGCCAGGATGGAATGGCCTCGCTCTACCACCATAGCAGTCTTTGTTCCTTCAAGTCTCTTTCCAGAATCTCTCTCCAAACTCTCACACTGGTTTCAAACAAAAGCAGTTAAATCCTCTTCAGATTTCCCGGGCGTGAAGCTGTAATTGGTCAGTCAAGTCACATGGTGTCAAGGTAGTGATGTCATCTCATTAGCTCTATGAAGGTGGTGCTTTACTCCTTGCCAATTAACCCTTTTCTTACCTGATACTATGCTGGCAAGACAATCTGTTTACAGACAAAGGCAGTTATAGTTCTCTAGCAGAATGATGGGAATTGCACCTTGTGGCACCATGATGAAACGCCATCATGACACCTGCCCTTCCCTAAGTGGTGACTCACCCCCACCCATTCCTGCCCTTCCCGAATTGGCGATGAGGGCTCCTGAAGCCCATGTCGCCACTCATTCCCACCACCTCCCCGCCCTTTCCAAAGTGGCGATGGGGGCTCCTGAAGGTCCCGGCACCACTCAATTCCACCCTCCACTCTTCACGAAGTGGCGACGGGGGCTCCTAAAGGCTCCGTCGCCACTCACTCCCACCCTCCCCGCCCTTCCAAAAGTGGGGACCGGGGCATGTACTTTCGTAGACTCCTATCATAGCAAAACCCGTCCACTATAAAAAAAAATTAAAAGCTTACTTTGGTTGAATGTGTAATAATTTCTTTTTGCCAGCAGAGGGCAATGATTCTGTGGGGGGGGGGGTTGGCTGCCCCCCCCCCAACAGGTAGCAGCAACAGGAAAGAACAGACACAGGCCAAAAGGCAGCTTAGAAAGACAGGCTAGAATCCAAATCAAGGTTCCCCTCCCTTTCTATTTAACAACAGGAGAAAGAGAAAAAAAAACTTTAAATGGCCCAAGCAGCACTTGGGAACACAGGGAAGGTCCCCCTCCCCTAGGAATCCAGCTAGCTCTTGCAGTTGCCTAGCAACAACAGCCAGCCACACAGAGAGCTTCAGCTCCTCCCCAGTCCCTCCTTTCAGCTCAGCTCCGCCCCCTTAGCAAAACCACTTTGCAAGAAGGAACCAGCTTTAAACTTAGGCAGGGACCCCAACAGCTAGCATCTCCACCTGGAGACCAAATCAAAGGGAATTGCTCTCTGCTACAGTGAGTGAGACAAAGGAATGGCCTGGTGGGCTTCCTGCCCCCCTCCCTTCCTATCACTTACACAGAAGCACATCCAACACAAAAGAAATGCAAGGACACCTTTCCTCCCAACAAAGAGAAAACCGCCAAGACTTGAGGCCTCTTTGTTCACTTTCAGTTCCGCCAAAAGCAACAAACCCCTCCCTTCCCAGGGAGTTTTGGGCACAGCCTATGAGCAAATGGAGCAGAGACCTCAGCCCCTCTCACTTTCTGCTCTCTGTCGCCCACTTGAGCAAGCCAAGACTACAGCACCCCCCAATCTCCCTTTCTCTGAAGGCAGAGGCCGAGCCTGTAGTTCTACGAACTTCCCAAACTGAGCTATATTCAATCCTGCACGCTGCCATCCATGTCAGGGGCTCAAACCTGAGTTCCCTTCCCAGGAGCTCCAGGTTAGCCCTCTCTCTGTAGGGTTAGTCCTGAGTGTCCTCACCCCAGGATCCTCCTACAAACCCCAAAAACCATCCATCTGCCACCACCCACTGGGTTTCAACTGGGGGGGCTTATTTCCCCCTTGGGACCCCCCCTTTTCACGCACAACGCAGTGGGAAGTTGTGCGTAGTCTATGTTAATCAGTGGCACTCCTTGCCACTATAGAATCAACTAACTCCCTCCTCCTAACCCCAGAGGAGGTTCACAGTAGCATAGTCAAGAGTAAGGCACGTGGTCAGCATCAGCATAGGAAGATAGAAGTTTACTTTATTCAAGAGAAGTAATCATGCAATCTCAGATGAGGCAGGATTCTCCCCTACCTCAGGCAGGCAGGCTTAAAGTGATAGCAATAGAGAGTATCAAGCTCAAGCATTAGATTACTCAGGTTACATTCAGTTACTAATTTAGCTATATTCAACCAAAGTAAAGAAATTAAAAAGAATTCTCTAACGCAACTAAACAGGCCCTAATCTCTACTAAATACTTGCAGTTTGTTGCCTTGAGATGTTATTCAGGCACTGGGAGTCAATCCACGATGGAATGGCCTCGCTCTACCACCATAGCAGTCTTTGTTCCTTCACATCTCTTTCCAGAATCTCTCTCCAAACTCTCACACTGGTTTCAAACAAAAACAGTTAAATCCTCTTCAGATTTCCTGGGCCTGAAGCTGTAATTGGTCAGTCAAGTCACATGGTGTCAAGGTAGTGATGTCATCTCATTAGCTCTATGAAGGTGGTGCTTTACTCCTTGCCAATTAACCCTTTTCTTACCTGATACTATGCTGGCAAGACAATCTGTTTACAGACAAAGGCAGTTATAGTTCTCTAGCAGAATGATGGGAATTGCACCTTGTGGCACCATGATGAAACGCCATCATGACACCTGCCCTTCCCAAATTGGTGACTCACTCCCACCCTCCCCGCCTTTTCCAGAGTGGCAACAGGGGCTCCTGAAGCCCCTGTCACCACCCACCCTCCCCGCCCTTCCCAAAGTGTTGACCGCGGCTCCTGAAGCCCCAGTCGCCACTCACTTCCACCCACCCCCTCTCTACCCAACGTGGCGACGGGGGTTTTAGGATCCCCCATCACAACCCATTTCCACCCATCCCCGCCCTTTCTCAAATTGGTGAAGCCCATGTCGCCACTCATGGGCTTCACCCTCCGCGTGGTTCCCAAAGTGGTGATGGGGGCTCCTGAAGCCCATGTCGCCACTCATTCCCACCACCTCCCCACCCTTTCTAAAGTGGCGACGAGGGCTCTTGAAGACCCCGTCCCCACTGATTCGCATTCCCCGTCCCTCCCAAAGTGGCGACAGGGCCTCCTGAAGGCCCTGGCGCCACTCAAATCCACCCTCCACGCTTCACAAAGTGGTGATGGGGGTTCCTGAACCCCCCGTCACCACTCATTCCCACCCCTTGCGTTTCTGAATGTGGCAACGTGGGCTCCTGAAATCCCAGTTGCCATACACTCCCACACCCCTCACAAAGTGGTGAGGGGGCTTCTGACCCCTCTGGCACCATTTGCTATCTCCCCGCCCTTCCCAAAGTGGCGACAGGGGTCCAGGAGCCCCCGTTGCCACATCCTGCCACCCTCCCTGCCCTTCCCAAAGTGGCGACGGGGGCTTCAGGAACCCTGTCGCAACTCCGTGCCACACCCGGCCATTCCCAAAGTGGCGACAGGGGCTCCTGAAACCCCCGTCACCACTCACTCGGAACGCCCCTAGCCCTTCCCAAAGTGGCGAAGGGGATTTCAGGACCCTCCATCTCCTTTGACTCCCACCCTCCCCGCCCTTCCCAAAGTCACGACGGGATCTCCAGGAACCCTGTCGCCACACCCTCCCACCCCCCGCCATTCCCAAAGTGGCGATGGGGGCTCCTGAAGTCCCAGTCGCCACTCATCCCCCAACCCCACCCTTCCCAATGTGGCAACGTGGGCTGCAGGATCCCCCGTCGCCACTCACTCCCACCCTCCCTGCTCTTCCCAAAGTGGCGGCGGAGGCTCCTGAAGGCCCTTCGCCAGTCACTCCCACCCAACCACCACCCTTCCCAAAGTGGCAACGGGGGCTCCTGAAGGTCTCATCGCAACTCACTCCCATGGCCACGTCCTACCCAAACTGGTGACGGGTGCTCCAGGAGCGCCTGTTTCCACTCCCTCCCTCCCCGCCCTTCCTAAAGTGGCAATGGGGGCTTCAGGAGCCACCGTCGCAACTCATTCCCACCCATCCCCACCCTTCCCAAAGTGGCGATGGGGGATTCAGGAGCCCTCATCACCACTCACTCCCACCCATCCCCACTACTCCAAAAGTAGTGCCACTCACTCCCAACGAAACGCCCTTCCCAAAGTGGCGACGGTGCCTCCTGACGCTCCCGTTGCCACTCACTCCCACCCATCCCATCCTTCCCAAAGTGTTGACAGGGGCTCCTGAGGCCTCGGTCGCCACTCATTCCCACCGCCCGCCCTTCCCTAACTGATGACGGGGGCTTCAGGATCCCCCGTTGCCACTCACTGCCACCCTCCCCACCCTTCCCAAAGTGGCGACGGGTGCTCCAGGAGCCCCTGTTTCCACTCCCACCCATCCCCACCCTTCCCAAAGTGGCGACGGGGGATTGAGGAGCCCTCGTCGCCACTCAGTCCCACCCACCCCTCCCTTCCCAAAGTGGCGACGTGGGCTTTAGGAGCCCTCCCCGCTCTTCCCAAAGTGGCAATGGAGGCTCCCGAAGGCCCCTCGCCAGTCATTCCAACCGAACCACAGCCTTTCCCAAAGTGGCAATGTGGGCTCCTGAAGGTCTCGTCGCCACTCAGTCCCACCCACCCCGCCCTTCCCAAAGTGGCAACGGGGGCTCCTGAAGGTCTCATCGCAACTCACTCCCATGGCCCTGTCCTAACCAAAGTGGCAACGGGTGTCAGGGATGATGGGAGGTGTAGCTCTTCACCTCTGGCTCAAACTCACCACCTTGTTATGCAGCAGAACCGACCAGCTTAGATCAGTGGTTAATGCTTTCCTCCAAAGCAGCAGAGTTTCAGAGAATAGGCTGAAGATCCTGACAAACTCTCCAAGCCTTCTCACTGTTCTCCAGGTGTCTCCAAAACGTCTCCAGGATTCACTCAGGCAACTCAGTAGTTTTTATATAAAACCTACTTTATTCTTCTATATAAATATACTATATGGTCAACAAATCACAATCTCTACACACTACTCCACAATATCTCCAAACTACTCCACCTCTACTCAACGACAATACATTGGCAAACATTGCAATTTTATAGCCATTGTTCATCACCACCCACTAGTTAGTTTCCACCCAGTGGGTGTGTACTTCCATTCTGATTGGTCCACGTAGTTCCACCCATACTTAAGACTAACCCATGTATTTCAACATTTCACCTTGTACACTTAATGATTCTCAGGTGTTTCCATTCTGCATTCAGTACCTCTGTCCTTGGCTCTCAGGACTTCTAGATTACATTAGCAGTTTCACCTGTGTAGCTTCATAATTGCTCTTGCTTAGTCATTGTGACTTTCACATACGTATTTTATTTCTTTCACTGTATGTCCCATGTTGCATTTTCCTTAACACCAGGAGCCCCTTTTTCCACTCCCTCCCTGCCTTTCCCAAAGTGGCAACGGGGGCTTCAGGAGCCACCGTTGCAACTCACCCCCACCCAGCCCACCCTTCCCAAAGTGGTGACGGGGGATTCAGGAGCCCCTGTCGCCACTCATTCCCACCCTCCCTGCCCTTCCCAAAGTGGGGACGGGGTCTCCTGAAACCCCCGTTGCCACTCATTCCCACCCTCCCTGCCATTCCCAAAGTGGGGACGGGCGCTCCTGAAGCTCCCGTTGCCACTCATTGCCACCCATCGCGCGCTTCCCAAAGTGCCGACGGGAGCTCCTGAGGCCTCGGTCGCCACTCATTCCCACCCCCCAACTTTCCCTAAGTGACGATGGGGGCTTCAGGATCCCCCATCGCCACTCACTGCCACCCACGCCCACCCTTCCCAAAGTGGCGACGGGGGCTTTAGGTCACCACTCATCGCCACTCATTCCCCTCCTTCCCTCCGTTTCCAAAGTGACAACCGTTTCTTTCCACTGTGAACATGCCCCCCTTTTAAGGCTGTTAGTCTGCTTCAAATCCACCACTTTCTTTGCTCTCAGCTCCTGTGCTTCAGCCATTTTTCTGCTCTCACACCTTCAGCCAGGCAAGGCCTGTGTCTCTGTTATGCTAATGAAGGCCAAATGGTCCTCCTCAACTTCTTTTATGACTCTGGAGCCATAAACAAAAAACGCTGCCAGCTCTCTCAAACTCTCTTTGTTCCCTCAGGGAAAAACAACAAGACTGCCTTTTGTTTAAAACAGCTTCACTTGGGAAAGGGTGAAAAACCACGCTTCTCTTTACTTTTAAAATCACAAACCCCCCAAAATTTTAGTTATCTAAGCAAAACACAAAAGCCAAAACTCTTCAAAAATTCAAAAGCAAAAATATACAGCTTAAACATTCATAACTGGAGTCCATAACCTTTTGGGAATTGTGTAAAAATACACTGTGTAAAATATCAGGGTATTTTGTCCCCGTTCAAACATCCACACTGCACTTCACACATTAGTGGATAATGCAGCCAAATTTAGCAGAGCATAGCAAGCTTAATGCACACACAGCATCTAGCGTCAGAATGTTAGCATGCATGTAAAAACACTGCTTAGCTTATAACCAAACACCCTTTGTCTTTTCCCAAGTTGTTTAACTACCAAAGTAACCACTCAAGACTCAAAGTTAGTTTAAAAAGTACAGACGTTTCTTTACTCACAGTTTAGAGAGCTCATTCTTGGCAGGTAACAAAAAACACCATCAAAACAGACTAAAACTAGTTAAAAATACTTAAAACTACATTGTTAGAAAACTATATTCAGGACGCCCCTTTCGGGGTCCTCTCACTTCAAAGGTCCATGAGGATTGTTAGATAACATGGCGTCTGGAACTAAGAAGAACCCTCAGACACTCCCCCTTCATCCCAGATTGCCCAATAGTAAAACTTTAGGAAGTTACATCAACTCATCTCATATACCTTCTCAGTTAACCTTTCAATGGCAAAACCATTTCCACTTATTGGACTGCAAACTATATTTTCCAACAGGGGGTTCATGAAGCCTCCATCGCCACTCATTCCCAACCGAACACCCTTCCCAAAGTGGCAACAGCATCTCCTGAAGCCCCCATCGCCACTCACTACCACCTTTCCCGTCCTTCCCAACGTGGCAACGGGAGCTCCTGAAACTCCCTTCGCCACTCACTGCCACCCACCGCGCCCTTCCCAAAGTGCCAACGGGGGCTCCTGAGTCCTCGGTTGCCACTCTTTCCCACCCCCCGCCCTTCCCAAAGTGATGACGGGGGCTTCATGATCTCCTGTCGCCACTCACTCCCACCCACTCCCGTCATTCCCAAAGTGGCGACGAGGGCTCCTGAAGTCCGCGTCACCACTCTCTTCCTCCCTCCCTCCCTCCCTCCCTCCCCACCCTTCCCAAAGTGACTATAAGCAACAACAAGAAGAAGGAGCGACAGGTGAAGACCCAGAGAAGGAAGAAGGGGAGGAAAAGGAGGAGGAGGAGGTTGAAGAAGAGGAACAGGAAGAAGAGCAAGAGGGAGAGTCGATGCTTTGAGACGCAAACGAATAACGGGATTAGAGTAAAATAAAATAAGCAAGATGGAATTAAAGATATTAACTTGGAACATTACAGGATTAAATTCACCTGAGAAAAGGAAAAGAATATTTCATTTTTGGGGGAAGAGAAAATACAACATAATTTGCCTACAAGAAACACACAGTAAGAAAGAAGATGTCAAATTGATAAGAAATAGCAAAATAGGACAAGAATATATATCTGCAGCCAATGAGAAAAAGAGAGGAATTGTAATTTATGTGAACCAGAGAATTTACGCTCAAGAACTATATAATGATCCGGAAGGCCAAAATGTAATTATAGAAGCTAATATTCAGACTAAAAGAACACTGATTTTAGGTCTTTATGCTCCGTTAGAGAAGAAAGGTTTGTTCTTTGAGAATTTAATGAAGAAACTCCTAGAATTCAAACATGAAAGGATAATTTTATGTGGAGACTGGAATGGTGTGATTTCTCCAACTCTAGACAGAAGCTCTAGAAGAAACTGAAAAAAACCCCAGGGGAAGTTACCGAAAACCTTTGAAAGTTTAAAAGAGAATTTATCATTAATCGATGCCTGGAGACATAAATATGGAAATGCAAAGGACTTTACTTTCTACTCAGATAGGCACAAATCATTCTCAGGACTTGACTTTTTCAAGATATCCCGGACTATGGGAAATATTATTCAAACAATTGATATACTCCCCAGAATCTGGTCAGACCATAATCCGGTATTACTTGTATTAAAAGAAGGGGGGAAGTCAACATTTAATTGGCATTTCAGTGATAATTTACTACAAAGAGAAGTGGTAATCTTAAAAGCCAAACAAGAGGCAAAATGGTTTTTCAACGAAAATCTTAAGGCAGACACCAATATTACTATAGTCTGGGATACCTTCAAAGCAGTGATGAGAGGGTTTTTCATTCAACAGAATGCCATATTAAGAAGGAAGAAGATGGAGAGAACTGAGAGAATCAAAGAAGAAATAAGAGAGAGAGAGTTAAAGATGCAGGAAGATCCTTCCAAAAAAGAATTACAGTCGTCCCTCCACGTTCTTGAGACCCCCGCGAATGTGGAAAAACTGCAAATAACAACTGCTCCCGCAAACCCCCCCAGAGGGAGGGAGGCGGCGGGAGGGTGTCTGGCCAGCCTGGCTGGCCTCTCCGCAAGCCTTCCTGAGGGGACTCTGGGCCTTAGAATACCCAGAGCCCGCTTTGGAAGGCTGGGACGGAAGCGGGGGGGGTGAGCAGGCGGGCGGGCGGGAGGGAAGGAGGCTGCGCTGCCATCCCCCAGCCTTCTGAAGCGAGCACCGGGGCTTTGGAGCCCCAGCACCCGCTTCGGAAGGCCGGGGAGAGCAGAGGCGCTGTCAGAGGGAGAGAGAAAGAAAAGACATGGAGGCGAGGATTAAGTTAACATTGGTCTTGAAACAGATAATAGCCATAATCCTATACCACAGTTAACATTTTGTGACCTTACAGATCTGTATCTATATTGCAGAAATGCAACAAAACCTTGTCTCTACTAAATACTTGCAGTTTGTTGCCTTGAGATGTTATTCAGGCACGGGGAGTCAAGCCACGATGGAATGGCCTCGCTCTACCACCATAGCAGTCTTTGTTCCTTCAAGTCTCTTTCCAGAATCTCTCTCCAAACTCTCACACTGGTTTCAAACAAAAGCAGTTAAATCCTCTTTAGATTTCCTGGGCCTGAAGCTGTAATTGGTCAGTCAAGTCACATGGTGTCAAGGTAGTGATGTCATCTCATTAGCTCTATGAAGGTGGTGCTTTACTCCTTGCCAATTAACCCTTTTCTTACCTGATACTATGCTGGCAAGACAATCTGTTTACAGACAAAGGCAGTTATAGTTCTCTAGCAGAATGATGGGAATTGCACCTTGTGGCACCATGATGGAACTCCATCATGACACCTGCCCTTCCCTAAGTGGTGACTCACCCCCACCCATTCCTGTCCTTCTCGAATTGGCGATGAGGGCTCCTGAAGCCCATGTCGCCACTCATTCCCACCACCTCCCCGCCCTTTCCAAAGTGGCGATGGGGGCTCCTGAAGGTCCTGGCACCACTCAATTCCACCCTCGACTCTTCACAAAGTGGCGACGGGGGCTCCTAAAGGCTCCGTCGCCACTCACTCCCACCCTCCCCGCCCTTCCAAAAGTGGGGACCGGGGCATGTACTTTCGTAGACTCCTATCATAGCAGAACCCGTCCACTATAAAAAAAATTAAAAGCTTACTTTGGTTGAATGTGTAATAATTTCTTTTTGCCAGCAGAGGGCAATGATTCTGTGGGGGGGGGTTGGCTGCCCCCCCCAACAGGTAGCAGCAACAGGAAAGAACAGACACAGGCCAAAAGGCAGCTTAGAAAGACAGGCTAGAATCCAAATCAAGGTTCCCCTCCCTTTCTATTTAACAACAGGAGAAAGAGAAAAAAAAACTTTAAATGGCCCAAGCAGCACTTGGGAACACAGGGAAGGTCCCCCTCCCCTAGGAATCCAGCTAGCTCTTGCAGTTGCCTAGCAACAACAGCCAGCCACACAGAGAGCTTCAGCTCCTCCCCAGTCCCTCCTTTCAGCTCCGCCCCCTTAGCAAAACCACTTTGCAAGAAGGAACCAGCTTTAAACTTAGGCAGGGACCCCAACAGCTAGCATCTCCACCTGGAGACCAAATCAAAGGGAATTGCTCTCTGCTACAGTGAGTGAGACAAAGGAATGGCCTGGTGGGCTTCCTGCCCCCTCCCTTCCTATCACTTACACAGAAGCACATCCAACACAAAAGAAATGCAAGGACACCTTTCCTCCCAACAAAGAGAAAACCGCCAAGACTTGAGGCCTCTTTGTTCACTTTCAGTTCCGCCAAAAGCAACAAACCCCTCCCTTTCCAGGGAGTTTTGGTCACAGCCTATGAGCAAATGGAGCAAAGACCTCAGCCCCTCTCACTTTCTGCTCTCTGTCCCCCACTTGAGCAAGCCAAGACTACAGCACCCCCCAATCTCCCTTTCTCTGAAGGCAGAGGCAGAGCCTGTAGTTCTACGAACTTCCCAAACTGAGCTATATTCAATCCCGCGCGCTGCCATCCATGTCAGGGGCTCAAACCTGAGTTCCCTTCCCAGGAGCTCCAGGTTAGCCCTCTCTCTGTAGGGTTAGTCCTGAGTGTCCTCACCCCAGGATCCTCCTACAAACCCCAAAAACCATCCATCTGCCACCACCCACTGGGTTTCAACTGGGGGGGGCTTATTTCCCCCTTGGGACCCCCCCTTTTCACGCACAACGCAGTGGGAAGTTGTGCGTAGTCTATGTTAATCAGTGGCACTCCTTGCCACTATAGAATCAACTAACTCCCTCCTCCTAACCCCAGAGGAGGTTCACAGTAGCATAGTCAAGAGTAAGGCACGTGGTCAGCATCAGCATAGGAAGATAGAAGTTTACTTTATTCAAGAGAAGTAATCATGCAATCTCAGATGAGGCAGGATTCTCCCCTACCTCAGGCAGGCAGGCTTAAAGTGATAGCAATACAGAGTATCAAGATCAAAGCATTACATTACTCAGGTTACATTCAATTACTAATTTAGCTACATTCAACCAAAGTAAAGAAATTAAAAAGAATTCTCTAACGCAACTAAACAGGCCCTAATCTCTACTAAATACTTGCAGTTTGTTGCCTTGAGATCTTGTCCAGGCAGCTGGGAGCAAAAGCCAGAGATGCTCTACCAGCATAGCAGTCTCTGTTCCTTCACATTTTCCAGAATCTCTTTCTCCAAGTCCCACTCATCTCACTCACACTGGTCTCAAACAAAAGCAATTAAATCCTCTCCAGATTTCCTGGGCTTAAAGCTGTAATTGGTCAGTCCAGGCACATGGTGTTATGTTAATGATGTCCTCTCATTAGCTCTGTGAAGGTGGTGCTTGGGCCCCTTCCCATTAACCCTTTTCTTACCTGATACTATGCTGGCAAGACAATCTGTTTACAAACAAAGAGAGTTATAGTTCTCAAGCAGAATGATGGGAGTTGCACCTTGTGGCAACATGATGGAACTCCATCATGACAAGGGGTAGAAGGAATAATACAAGGGAAAAAAACTTTAATGGTGGGGATATACGCACCTTTAGAAAAGAAAGGAAAATTCTATCAGGAACTTATGCTAAAAATACTAGATTACAATTATGATCGAATAATTATATTTGGAGATTGGAATGGAATCATTTCGCCTAAAAAGGATAGAAAATCAACAAGGAAAATAAAAAAAGTTGCAAGGAAAATTACCTAAAACATTTGAGGAGCTGAAGGAAAATCTGGCACTAATAGATGCGTGGAGAAATAAATATGGTGACGCAAAAGAGTATACTTTCTACTCAGCACGGCATAACTCCTTTTCCAGAGTAGATTTTTTTATGTTATCTAGCACTATGGGCAATCCAATCCAAAAGATGGAGATTCTTCCGAGAACATGGTCAGACCACAATCCGGTAGTATTAGAACTAAAAGAATATAAAGCTCAATTTAATTGGAGATTGAATGAATACTTACTTAAGAAGGATGAAATTGTTCAGAAAGCTAAACAAACACTGGAGTGGTATTTCCAAGAGAACTCAACAGAAGGAATGAGTGCGAGTACAATTTGGGAGGCGTCCAAGGCGGTAATGAGGGGATTTTTCATCCAACAAAACAGAGAAATAAGGAAGAGGAAGTTTGAAAGATTAGCAAAACTCAAGGAGGAGATAAGGAAAAAAGAGAAGGAATTGGAAGAAAACCCTTTAAAAAAAAGAAGTGAAAAAGAATTACAAATATTCCAAAAACAAATATCAACAGAAATGGTGGGCGAAATCCAAGAGAAATTAAAATTCATGAAACAAGTATATTTTGAACACTCGAACAAACCCAAACAAATCGGAAGATGGTTGGCCCTTAGGATTAAAAAGTTGAGAGAAAGGAATGTCATAGCTAAAGCCAGATTGAAGGGACAGATATATACAGACCAAAAGAAGATTAAAGATATTTTTAGGAATTTCTTTGAAAACTTATATAAAGGAAGAGAGATACCTGAAGAGAAAACACAAAAACTTTTCAAGAAATTTAGTTGGGAGAAATTTTCAGATGAACAAAGAAAGGGATTAAATCAACCTATCTCAATGATGGAAATTATAGAAGTAATAAGAAAATTAAAACCAAATAAAGCCCCAGGACCTGATGGGTTTTCGGCAAAGTATTATCAGGTCTTCGAAGATCAATTGATGCTATCCCTTAAGAAAACATTAAACGAAATAACCAAAAAAAAAAAAATCGCCAAATTCGTGGAAGGAAGCAAACATTACACTTATACATAAAGAGAGTCGAGACCCATGTGAACCAAAAAATTACAGACCGATCTTACTATTGAATCTTGATTATAAAATATTTACTTTGATTTTAGCTAATAGATTGAAGAAGATACTATCATTATGGATGCACCAAGATCAAAGGGGGTTTCTACCGGGCAGATACTTAAAAGATAATGTACGGCTTATCTTGAATGGGATGGAGTATTACGAGAAACATAATGACAAGAAACTTGCCTTGATTTTTCTTGATTTAGAGAAGGCTTTTGACAATGGGATTTGGCAAACCATGTTTAAAATTCTAACGGAAATAAATGTAGGAGAGAAATTTACAAATTGGATGGAGATTATTTATGAAAATCAATCGGCCAAAATAATAATTAACGGAGAGAGAACTGAGGCCTTACAGATACAGGAGGTGACAAGACAGGGATGCCCACTATCCCCACTCATTTTCTTGATGGTAATTGAAGGTTTATGCAGAAGGATAAGAGAAGAAACAAAATTAAATGGAGTTAAAACTGGAGGTTTGAACTACAAAATAAGAGCTTATGCAGATGATTTAGTGGTAATATTGGGAGACCCAATAGTAGAGATAATTATTGTTTTAGAGATATTGAAAGAATTTGAGGATCCAGATTAAAAGTCAATACTGACAAAAGAGTAATTATTACAAAAAATATGATGGAGAAAGAAAGAAGTGCTCTGGAAAAGAAATCAGGTCTACAAATAGTTAAAAAAGTAAAATACCTGGGCATCAACATTACAAACAAAAATTCAGATCTCTTCCAAAATAAGTATAAGAAAACAGCGGCGGAAATAAAGAAAGAGTTAAAAAACTAGCAAAATTTGAGACTCTCCTTTCTAGGATGCATATCGGCAATACAAATGAATGTATTGCCAACATTCCTATTTTTATTTCAAACGCTCCCGATTATTCGTAATGAGATAGATTTTAAAAAATGGCAAGGTGACATCTTTAAGTTTATCTGGTCGGGTAGGAAGCCAAGAGTCAAAATGAAAATATTGCAAGACGTTAGAGAACGTGGAGGCTTTGGCGTACCCAATTTGAGACTCTACTATGAGGCGAGTTGTCTGACATGGATAAGAGAATGGACCACATTGGAAGATGAAAGACTTTTGAGAATAGAGGGAGAGGGTAACAGATTTGGTTTCCACGCCTATCTCATGTATGGCAAAGACAAAATTAATAAAGACTTCAATAATCATTATATTAGAGGCTCATTATTAAGAATCTGGAAAAAAAATATAAAGACAGGCTGTGCCCAAACATTCCAATATGGACATCCCCCCACGAGGCTTTCTTTAGCAAAGAGGGTATTCCATCGAAAAAGTGGATCACATATAAAGACATGGTAGTGGGAAAGAATAATCAACACCATATAAAAGCACAAGAAGAACTCGGAGTAGAGGGGATCGAATGTCATTGGTACTTGTATAGACAGATAAAAGAAAGATATAAAATGGATAAGAAATTAGAGGGTATTGAAATAAACAAATCGATACGAGATAAAATTGTTCAAGCAGGGAATAAAAATATGATTACAAGATTTTATAAAATACTATTGGAATGGGAAACAGAAGATAATATCATCAAAGAAGCAATGATAAAATGGGCTCAGAATATAGGTCACCAAATCGAATTAAAGCAATGGGAGAAACTGTGGATGAATCAGATGAAATATACCCTAAGCCAAAACGTTAGAGAGAATAATTATAAGATGTACTTGAGATGGCATTATTCCCCATATAAGATATCAAGAATGTACAAAAATACCAAAAGCAATTGTTGGAAATGTGGTCACGAAATGGGCACCTTCTTTTCACCTTTGGTGGACCTGTAAAGAAGCTGGAAAATACCGGAAAACAATACAAAAAACAATAAATGAAATTCTAAACACCAATATTTCATTTAAACCAGAACTCTGTCTTTTGGGGATGATGGATGATGAGACGGAAAAGGAGCATGGCAAAATGTTGTTTTATATGTTGACGGCTGCGCGAATTGAATATGCAAAAGTATGGAAGGGTAAAATAACACCTACCGTGGAAGACTGGATCACAAAAACCCGAGAAATGGTTGAATTAGATAGACTGACAATTTTATTGAAGGGTAAATCACTGGAAAGGCATTATGAAGACTGGAAAGCTTTTTCAAATTTTTTAAAGGATAAATGGGGAGAATTGGCAGCAATTAATGCATGAATAAAAACTTGATTCTTCCCAATAAAGGGGGGAAAAGGGAGGGGGAGAAAAGAGAGAAGGAAATGGAGAGAACAAGAGAATAAAAAGAATGAACAAACAAGTAAATAAATAAATAAATGAAAATAAAAGATATCAGTAAGTTGGTAATAGCAATACAGCCCAACATAACAATACGAGTAATAACATCAATCCTAGTGGAATACGAGGAAACGGAGATATAGTAAGCTTTGCACAGATAACGATTTGAATTAATAGCTTTAAAGAGTCTTGCATAGGGGCAGTACAGAGGGAAACTTAAGGATTTAGCAAAAGTAAACAGATAGAAACATGCGATAAGATCAAATAGAAAAAGGACAGTAAGGCAGAACTAGTTTCAGATAGGGAGTTTATTTAGGGGAAGGGTATTTTAGAAGATTAGAAGATATTAGAAGATTGGTGGTGGTTTTTTTTTTTCTTTTTGAGTTTAGAGGGGAATTCCCATATCAGACAAGGGAGAGAATTTCTATAATTAATGGCATACATCTATATATACATACCTATATCTATATCTATATCTATAGATATAGATATATACATATAGATATGGATATATACATATACATCAATAAAAATATGTGTAACTCCTAACTGTTTCGAATCCCAGGATCTTAAAGAATAGAAGTAAAATCACGATATATGGGTGGTGGGAGTTTATGGAGTAAGATGTATGATACAATTGATGTATACTGTTTGATTATGCATTCTATCTCTACTTTTTCCTTTTTTGGTTGCTGATTAGTATTTTATATAATAAAAATATTTTTTTAAAAAAGAATTTCCTAATGCAACTAAACTCTCACACTGGTTTCAAACAAAAACAGTTAAATCCTCTTCAGATTTCCTGGGCCTGAAGCTGTAATTGGTCAGTCAAGTCACATGGTGTCAAGGTAGTGATGTCATCTCATTAGCTCTATGAAGGTGGTGCTTTACTCTTTGCCAATTAACCCTTTTCTTACCTTACCTTACAAAGGCAGTTATAGTTCTCTACCAGAATGATGGGAATTGCACCTTGTGGCACCATGATGGAATGCTATCATGACACCTGCCCTTCCCAAATTGGTGACTCACTCCCACCCTCCCCGCCTTTTCCAGAGTGGCAACAGGGGCTCCTGAAGCCCCTGTCACCACCCACCCTCCCCGCCCTTCCCAAAGCCCCAGTCGCCACTCACTTCCACCCACCCCCTCTCTACCCAAAGTGTCGACGGGGGTTTTAGGATCCACCCATCCCCCCCTTTCTCAAATTGGTGAACCCCTGTCGCCAGTCATGGGCTTCACCCTCCCCGCGGTTCCCAAAGTAGTGATGGGGGCTCCTGAAGCTCATGTCGCCACTCATTCCCACCACCTCCCCACCCTTTCTAAAGTGGCGACGAGGGCTCTTGAAGACCCCGTCCCCACTGATTCGCATTCCCCGTCCCTCCCAAAGTGGCGACAGGGCCTCCTGAAGGCCCCGGCGCCACTCAAATCCACCCTCCACGCTTCACAAAGTGGTGATGGGGGCTCCTGAACCCCCCCATCACCACTCATTCCCACCCCTTGCGTTTCTGAATGTGGCAACGTGGGCTCCTGAAATCCCAGTTGCCATACACTCCCACACCCCTCACAAAGTGGTGAGGGGGCTTCTGACCCCTCTGGCACCATTCGCTACCTCCCCGCCCTTCCCAAAGTGGCGACAGCGGTCCAGGAGTCCCCGTTGCCACACCCTGCCACCCTCCATGCCCTTTCCAAAGTGGCGACGGGGGCTTCAGGAACCCTGTCGCAACTCCCTGCCACACCCGGCCATTCCCAAAGTGGCGACAGGGGCTCCTGAAGCCGCCGTCACCACTCACTCGGAATGTCCCTAGCCCTTCCCAAAGTGGTGAAGGGGATTTCAGGACCCTCCATCTCCTTTGACTCCCACCCTCCCCGCCCTTCCCAAAGTCACGACGGGATCTCCAGGAACCCTGTCGCCACTCCCTCCCACCCCCCGCCATTCCCAAAGTCGCGATGGGGGCTCCTGAAGTCCCAGTCGCCACTCATCCCCCACCCCCGCCCTTCCCAACGTGGCAACGTGGGCTGCAGGATCCCCCGTCAGCACTCACTCCCACCCTCCCTGCTCTTCCCAAAGTGGCGGCGGAGGCTCCTGAAGGCCCTTCGCCAGTCACTCCCACCCAACCACCACCCTTCCCAAAGTGGCAACGGGGGCTCCTGAAGGTCTCATCGCAACTCACTCCCATGGCCACGTCCTATCCAAACTGGCGACAGGTGCTCCAGGAGCGCCTGTTTCCACTCCCTCCCTCCCCGCCCTTCCTAAACTGGCAATGGGGGCTTCAGGAGCCCTTGTCAACACTCAATCCCACCCATCCCCACTACTCCAAAAGTAGTGCCACTCACTCCCAACCAAACGGCCTTCCCAAAGTGGCGACGGTGTCTCCTGACGCTCCCGTTGCCACTCACTCCCACCCATCCCATCCTTCCCAAAGTGTTGACAGGGGCTCCTGAGGCCTCGGTCGCCACTCATTCCCACCCCCTGCCCTTCCCTAACTGACGACGGGGGCTTCAGGATCCCCCGTCGCCACTCACTGCCACCCTCCCCACCCTTCCCAACGTGGCGACGGGGGATTGAGGAGCCCTCATTGTCACTCAGTCCCACCCACCCCTCCCTACCCAAAGAGGCGACGTGGGCTTAAGGATCCCTCCCCGCTCTTCCCAAAGTGGCAACGGAGGCTCCTGAAGGCCCCTCGCCAGTCACTCCAACCGAACCACAGCCTTTCCCAAAGTGGCAATGTGGGCTCCTAAAGGTCTCGTCGCCACTCAGTCCCACCCCCCCTGCCCTTCCTAAAGTGGCAACGGGGGCTCCTGAAGGTCTCATCGCAACTCACTCCCATGGCCCTGTCCTAACCAAAGTGGCGACGGGTGCTCCAGGAACCCCTTTTCCCACTCCCTCCCTCCCTGCCTTTCCCAAAGTGGCAATGGGGGCTTCAGCAGCCACCGTTGCAACTCACCCCCACCCATCCTCAACCTTCCCAAAGTGGTGACGGGGGATTCAGGAGCCCTCATCGCCACTCACTCCCACGTTCCCCACTATTCACAAAGTGTCGATGTGGGCTTCAGGACCCCCTGTCGCCACTCATTCCCACCCTCCCTGCCCTTCCCAAAGTGGGGACGGGGTCTCCTGACACCCCCATTGCCACTCATCGCGCGCTTCCCAAAGTGCCGACGGGAGCTCCTCAGGCCTCTTTACTCTCAGCTTCTGTGCTTCAGCCATTTTTCTGCTCTCACACCTTCAGCCAGGCAAGGCCTGTGTCTCTGTTATGCTAATGAAGGCCAAATGGTCCTCCTCAACTTCTTTTATGACTCTGGAGCCATAAACAAAAAACTCTGCCAGCTCTCTCAAACTCTCTTTGTTCCCTCAGGGAAAAACAACAAGACTGCCTTTTGTTTAAAACAGCTTCACTTGGGAAAGGGTGAAAAACCACGCTTCTCTTTACTTTTAAAATCACAACCCCCCCAAAAGTTTGGTTATCTAAGCAAAACACAAAAGCCAAAACTCTTCAAAAATTCTCATTTGTACTTCTACATTCCCCTTCCTTTATTCCCATAATTATTCTTTTTCCTATTTCTCTTTTCAGTGTATATGCCAACCATCAGCCAGGCTTATTAGTATGCTCGAAATTATATTGTTTAACAAATCTTAATTTTTTTTTCTCCATTTCTTCCATTGTCAACATCGACAATTGTTTTTGGTATATTTTTATTTGTTGTAGTAATTCTTTATTTCTTGAGTCCTTTTAAAACTTTATCTCCAGGTTTTTAATCTCATCTGTCGCTTTGTTAATCTTTTCTTGTTTTTTTCTTTTTACCTCTATAAGTTTTTGAATCAATGTGCCTCTCATTACCACCTTTGACATATCCCACACTATCCAATCTTTGACACCATTATCCAGATTGATTTTTAAAAATTCTTCAAGTTCTTTACTAAATTATTTTATTACATCTTCATTTCTCAATATCCATTCACTTAATTTCCATCTATTTTGTTTTTCTCCCCATATCCCTGTTGCTAAAATAGGGGTTGTGGTCTGAGAAGGTTCTGGGTAAGATTTCAATATTTTTAATTTCATATGCCACCTCTTTTGGTGTTAGAATCATGTCAATCCTAGACCAAGATTGGTGGTGATCAGAAAAAAAAGTAAAGTCTTCAAAGTTAGGATTTGTGAATCTTCATAAGTCTATTAATTGCCATTCATCTAGAAGTTGAAAAAATTCTGTAGGTAATTTGCCTGAGGGTTTTTTCTTTCTACTATATTGGGGTTTGTCCATTGTTAAACCGATCACTCCATTCCAATCTCCTAATATCCAATGTCTTTCATAATGGTAATCAGATAGATCAGGGGACTTCCAGTTCCGTGGGCGGAGGCATCGGTCATTCTGCGAATTTTGTCCACAGCTCTGACCTCCAGAAAAGAGGCTATCTTAGGAGGTCTTCCATCCTAAGAACTCCCTGTTGGGGAAAACAGGGTTATAGGGGATCAGCTGTGCCCTTGTGGCTGCCCTTGGCTGCGGACTCCTAGGTCAGGGGGGAGAGAAGAGGAGGACCAAATGGAGAAGTAAGTGGCAAAGAGGGCGTTTGATAGCCAGCCTCTTTCTTTGGAGCGGTAAGCTCCGAGCCTCCAATATCCCAGGGGATCACTAAATAACTGTGGAATTTACTTACTTCAAGTATAATATAAATCTGGGGACATCAAAAATTATCTTGTGCAATCTGTGCTGTTTGTCTGTGAGGGAAGCAGAGAGTTCATGACAGTGAAGAGGCGGAAGATCCGGCCAGAGGATGCGGAGGAACGTGTTTGGAAGATGGACACTGGTGTACCTAATACATTGGTCCATAGGGGAACAAGAAGGAACAAGATAGACTATTAATTGGTGGGCTGACGAAGAAAGAGAAAGCGAGAGTTGGAAAGGTTTGAAAAAAATGCTACGTGGAAAGAGTAACAGGAGAGAGGGAAAGGAGTTCGCTATGGCTTCCAGATTTTGAGAGATCTGAATTTCCACCTGGGCAAGCTGAAACAACGAGTAAGCTGCTGGTAGATCTACGAACTGAGAACAATGGGAGTAGCACTGCAAGCAATCGTAAAGAGTAGGAAATACTGCTGGGCGCTGCAGGGGATAATGAGAAAGCAACATGGGGTGAACTGGACTGAGATTAAACGATTTTGGTTTTGGTTTTGGTAGGAGCTAAATGGAGTAATAGATTATAGCAGAGTTAAGGGATCTAAGAGATAATGAAATATTGTGAGTTATTGTTTCCAATGGGAGTGCTGAAATAAGGGGATACTTAATTCAATTTAACTTAATTTAACCTGAACTGGGATTTATAAGGAATAGAAGACTGATGGTATTGATTTAATGGTTAATTTCATGGGGTACTGGTCTGGGAAAGGATGACCATAACAGATTTTCTGATGAATTTATAGTAGGTAAGCAGTAACTGATTTGAATGAACGAATGAATTAAATGCAGCTCAGGATTGATTGATATCCACTGATATAAAGAATTAATTAATTGTCAAATTGTTTATTGAACAAGGTAACATTTGGTTGATTATGTGTTGATTATATGGTTAATTGATTAACTGCTTAAGGAATTGACTATTTGATTTGATTTATGAATGGATAATTAACTAATTAATTCAATTAACTGTAAACGATTATAAGACAACTTAATGAATTAATTGAACTTAAAGAAGCTAATGAACTTAAGGTTTTGAAGTCAAGTTAGAAAAGGAAAAGAAAAGAGTCTGACTAATCTGACTAATCTGACTAATTTAGGAAGGTAAAATAAATGGGTAAATCCATCATAAATTCAAAAGTGTAATTTACAAAAATTCACTCAAGACAGGCAGGTGATATTAAGCTTTCTGGGCACTCTCGGCAATATAGTTCAAGGCCCAAGTACGAGTATTGAAGATAAATAAGGAGGCTCAGTTATGGCTTCGGGGGTAAGATCCAGAGCATATACGACCTCACAGACGACATTGACAAGGAGAGGGTCTATAGAAATGCCAACGAAACAGGGAGAGATAAATACACAAATATTACAAGAATTAAGGGAAATGAAACGGGAAATGAAGGAAGACTTTAAAAATCTGAGAAAAGAATTAAAATCAGATATTGAGAAACTTGGTAAAAGGCTAGATAAATTAACAATAGAAATGAAAGAAATGAAAAATGATTTGGAAGCAGTCAAGACAAAACACAAATTATAGAGAGTCAGGTAGATATACTTAAGATAGAACAAGAGAAGGAAAAAAAACTTGAACTTAATACAGGAAATGAGATACAGGGACAAATGTATAAAATTAAGAGGAATATTAGAGAAACCCAAAGAAGACCTATACGAAAGGATAATCCCACCCTTGGCACAGTTTTTGGAGATGTTGGAAGAAAGGCTGACAGAGTACACAGATAGAATATTTAGAGTGAGCACAGTGGTGTCAAGAGAGAGAAAAGTGCCAAGAGATACGGTAATTACATACACAAAATCAGTAATAAGAGATGAGATAATATGGAAAAGCTATCAAGGAACCTTGGAAATTGATGGTCATGAGATACAGATATTCAAAGACACACCACCAGAAGTACTTAGGAAAAGACAAGAGTATAAATTTTTAACACAAAGACTTAGAAATAAAGGAATTAACTATAGGTGGGAACGTTTGGAAGGGATCTCATTCATTTACTACCAGAGGAGATTTAAAATTAATACAATAGAGAAAGCAAAAGAATTCCTGGAAAAAATGATCTAAGATGAAAAGAAAAATGATTTTAAAAAATGCAGGAAGAAAGGGGAGGAGAAAGCCAAAAAACCAGAGATACAATCTGAACAAGGAAAAAAAGGTGAAGAGAAGATCAAACAAAAAGAGATAGAAAAGGAAGGAATAGCATCAGAATTAAAGGAACCCGAACAAGAAGTAAGATGGAAAGATACCCGGAGGGAACACGTAAGTGACAAAGGAGAATTAAGAGATAAAGAAAAAGAGGAGGAAGAAGAAGTAAGAGAAAAAAAAGAAATAGAGAAAGAAGACGATAGTAAAGAGGGAGAAGAAGAAAAAGAAAGCGAAGAGGAAGAGGAGGAGACGGGATATTAAGAGTAGAACAAATAATTTAGAGTAAGAAAGTTACAAAATAATATGGCTTTAACCATAATGACATGGAACATGAAAGGGTTAAACACACCTGAGAAATGAAGGAAAGCATACCATTACCTTGAGAAACATAAGACAGATATAATAACTATTCAAGAAACCAGAATAAGAAGGCAAGACACAGATTATTTGAGAAATAAGAAATTAGGACAAGTATTTTACTCAACTGGTAATAAGAAGAAAAAAGGAGTGGCAATTTACGTGAAGAAGAACTATGAAGCAAAAGAGATCATGAAAGATAAAAATGGACATTATATAGGGGTAGAAATAAGATTAACAGATTGGAAATTAATATTAATAGCAATATATGCTCCCCTAGAGAAGAAAAGAGAATTTTACAACTTATTAAGATCGGAATTGGAAAACCTAAAAGAGAGCAATATAATAATCACAGGAGACTTTAATGGAGTTTTAGACATGCAAAGAGACAGGACAAAACAGGAAAAAGGCAAGAAAAAGCAAGGCAACCTACCAGTTATCTGTAAAGATCTAATGGAAGAATATAAATTGATTGATGTATGGACCCAGAAAAAAGGGAATGAGAAAGGCTACACATTTTATTCAGAGGTTCATAAGTCATGGTCGAGGATCGGTATGTTTTGGGCAGCTAAAAACATGAGTACATGGATAAAGGATATGGAAATACTCCCAAGGATATTGTCTGATCACAATCTAATTAAAATGACACTGAAATTAAGAAGAAAAGAATACACATGGAAATTAAAAGAATCTTTACTTAGAGATGAAAAGTTTGTACAAAAAATGAAGAAGGAGATAAAAACATATTTTGTAATCAATAACTCAAAAGAAATTCAGGGGAAAGTGATATGGGATGCTTTCAAAGCAACAATAAGAGGAGTATTTTTACAAAAAGGAGCAGAAATATGTAAGCAGAAAAGAGAAAATAAAGCCAAACTTTCAGAGAAATTAAAAGAAAAAGAGGAAAGATTGAGACGCAATCCTCAGAATAAGAAGATCTTAGGAGAGATAAAAATCATACAAAATGAGCTAAAGCAAGAAATGATTGAAGATATAGGTCACAAATTAAAAAGAATAAAACAAAATCACTTCGGAAATGCAAATAAAGTAGGCAGATGGTTGTCGTATAGACTTAAGAAGGAGAAAGAGAAAAAACTTATAACGGAAATTGTAGATGACAACACAACCTACACCCTACAAGACGATATCATGAAAAAATTTGAACAATACTATACTGTATTATACTCAGATACAGGAATGGAGAAGGAAAAAGAGATAGAATTGAAGGAGTACATAAAAAATAACAACATTGGAAAACTAACTGAAGAACAGAGGCAAAGATTAGCAGCACCAATAACAATACAAGAAATATCACAGGCTATAAGAGAAATGAAGGTGGGGAAAGCTCCGGGCCCCGACGGATTTATTGCAGAATTTTACAAGATATTTGCAGAAGAGATCATCTCTCATATGCATGAAGTGTTTACTAAGATCACAGAAGGAGGTATCCCTGAGTCATGGAAAAGTGCGGAAATAATTTTGCTTCCAAAAGAAGGAAAGGACTCATCAGATGTCAGGAATTACCGCCCAATCTCTTTAACTAAACTCATATTATAAGATACAGTTGTCCCTTGACATTCGCGGGGGTTAGGTTCCACGAACCCCCACGAATGTCAAAAAACCGTGAATATTGATTGCGCTCCCCCCACCCTCCCCAGGCCTTTACGGAGCCTTCCAAGGCTCCGTGAAGGCCTCTGCAACCCTCCCCCTCCCTCCCCGGGGCCTTCACGGAGCCTTTCAAGGCTCTGTGAAGGCCTCTGCGGCCTCCCCCCACCCTCCCCAGGCCTTCACGGAGCCTTCCAAGGCTCTGTGAAGGCCTCCCCCCACCCTCCCTGGGGCCTTCACGGAGCCTTTCAAGGCTCTGTGAAGGCCCCCGTGGCCTCCCCCCACCCTCCCCAGGCCTTCACGGAGCCTTCCAAGGCTCCGTGAAGGCCTCCCCCCACCTTCCCCCCTCCCTCCCCAGGGCCTTCACGGAGCCTTTCAAGGCTCCGTGAAGGCCTCTGCAGCCTCCCCCCAGGCCTTCGCGGAGCCTTCCAAGGCTCCGTGAAGGCCTCCCCCATCCTCCCCCCTACCTCCCCGGGGCCTTCACGGAGCCTCCGCTGGCCTCCCCCCCGCCCCAGGCCTTCACGGGCCCTCTGGAGGGTCTCCAAAGGCCCCGTGAATGCCTCCCCGGCCCTCCCCGCTCCTTCCCAGGGCTTTCAAGGGGCCTCCGGAGGCCCCTTTTCACGGTTTTTGGGGGGCCGGGGGGGGGCCCTCCCAAAACCGCGAATAATTAAAACCGCGAATGCTGAGTTCGCGAATGTGGAGGGGCAACTGTATATGCGACGATATTGTCTAACAGATTAAAATGGGTACTAGCAGACTTCATTCATTCAGACCAAAAAGGATTTCTCCCCGGAAGATCAATGTCAGACAACATAAGAACAGCTTTAAACATATTAGAATACTATGAAAAAAATAACAATAAAAAAGCAGCTTTAGTATTCGCAGGTGCTGAAAAGGCCTTTGACAACCTCACATGGCCTTTTATGAAGGGAGTAATTGAAGAGATTGGAGCGGGTCGTGAATTCTGTGACAGTATCGATCAGATCTACAGTAATCAAAAAGCAAACATAGTAGTAAACTGGGAAAGATCTAAGATAATCAATATACAGAAAGGAACGAGACAGGGCTGTCCACTTTCCCCTCTTCTTTTCATTTTAGCTATAGAAGTGATTAGCAAACAAATTAGAGAAGATAAATTAATACCCAGGTTTGAAGCTTAAAGGGAATGAATATAAAGTACTGGCCTACGCAGATGACTTGTTGCTAATAGTACAAGATCCTTTGCTACATATGGAGAAGCTATTGCAAAAGATAAACAAATTCGGAAGTGTATCTGGGTTTAAAATTAACAAGGATAAAACAGTTATAATAACTAAGAATTTATCAAAAAATGAAGAACTACAATTAAAAAATAAATCGGAGTGCAGAACAGAATCTAGAACAAAATACTTGGGAATTTGGATTTGTAAAAGGAACAAAGAGCTATTTGAGAACAATTATAAAAAAATATGGAAAGGAGTAAAAGAAGATCTAAAGAGATGGCAAAAATTGGGTTTATCGTTATTAGGGAAAATTGCAACAGTAAAAATGAACATCCTACCGAGGATGATTTTCCTCTTTCAGAATTTAGTAATTTTGAATAATGATAAACCATTCGCAGAATGGATGAAAGACTTAAAAGATTTTATTTGGAATGGCCGTAAGCCACGAATAAAATGGTCAACGTTAATAGATGCGAAAGATCGAGGGGGAGGTGCCCTACCTGATCTTAAAACGTATTATCTGGCATGTGGAATGAGTTGGATCAGTAGTTGGATAAGATTAGACAACACTAAAATATTAAACTTGGAATGCGGCAACTTGAGATGTGGATCCCACGCGTACTTATGGTACGAAAAAGCAAAGGTAGAAAAAGAATTTTATAACCATACAGTGAGAGGGCCACTAATAAGGATCTGGAAATACATAGAACATAGATTCTATCATGCCATTCCTTTATGGTTGTCTCCGATAGAAGCCTTTCAAATAAAATGGAAGAAAAAAGAAGAATGGTTCAGATATAAAGATTTAACAGAACAGGTGAAGGGGGCAGAACTCCGTATGAAATCGAGAGAGGAAATGCAAAGACAAGGGATGGAAACAAATTGGTTTACATGTTATCAAATAAAAGAGAGATTTGATGAAGACAAAAAGAAATATGGGTTTATGCATGAACAGAATGATATAGATAAGATAATATGGGGAACAGGAAAGAAGAACATTGCAAAATTATATAAAGTAATGTTAGAAAGAGAGCTAGAAAAAGAACTGGTAAAAGATGTCATGATAAGACGGGCAAGGGATATAGGTGACCCCATAACGTTAGAGGAATGAGAAAACGCTTGGGCCAGAACAAACAAATTCACAGCTAATCAGGATCTTAAAGAGAATTATTTCAAAGTTGTTAACAGGTGGTATCTTACACCGGCAAGATTAAGTAAAATCTATAAATTAGAAAATAAGAAATGTTGGAGATGTGAAAAAGAGGTGGGATCCCTATATCATATGTGGTGGGCGTGCCCAGTTATCCAAACTTTTTGGTCAAAGGTACACAGAATAATACAAAAGATGCTGGGGGTTAAGTTCGTTATGGAACCTAAACTGTATCTGTTGAATATAACTTTAGTACTAGAAAGATATATACAACAAAAATACTGGAGAGTTCTATTGTATCTAGTAACAGCTGCTAGAATAAAGATCGCAACCAGGTGGAAAAAGAAGGAAGCTCCAGAACCAAAAGAATGGTTAGGGAAAATATTAGAGATGAAAGACAATGATAAATTGACAAGAATAATAAATAAAAGAAATGTGGATGAAACGAACAAAGAATGGAAAGGCATAGATGAATACCTGGTTAAACGTGGGTACTTATAAGAAGGTATTACACACCGGTAAGATTTAGAAAAGAAAAATAGAAATAAGAGGGCAGGAGAAACTTCAATTGTAGTTAAATAATATAAGCTGATATGTAAATGGACAAATTACAAGGAAAAAAATCAAATATGGTTAATAATCTGTATAGATAATACAGATAAGGGTTGAGTATGGAATATAAGGAAATAAAAGACGAAGGTTCTTCCGAAGCAAAGAAGTGGGAGGAAAAGAACAAATATAGAAAATCCTCGGCTTTATAACACTAAGGAAGTCGAAGGAGGGGGGAAGTAAAGAATTGGAAATGGAAGTTTAAAAAGTAATGCATCAGAAGGATAATGGAATTATGGTTATTTTCCTTTTGAGTCAATAATGGTCTTATGGTTAGCTTTGAGTTGATAATGTGCCTTAATGGAAATTAAGGAACTAAAAATCTATTTAGATGCATTTAATCAATTGCCTTAACATTTTGTAAATAATTTATGCATAATGGTAATCAGATAATTACTGCTTGGCCGGACCACCCATCCATCAGGACCTTACAGAGCTCACAGAGCTCCCTGAGAGCCGTGCCCTTCGCTCATGATCCTGACCAGAAATCGATTCATATGTGTTTTTTTCTCTTTTCTCTTTCTCCCCCTCTTACTCCTCCTCCGTCTTCTTTTTCTTTTTACTTTCTATCTCCAAAAAACTTTGTTCATCCAGTTTCTTTATTTTTTTTTGCTTTTTATTGTATTACAGCTCCATACCAACTCAAACACTTGTTTCATGTGTAACTTTTACATATCTTCCCTTAAAAGAAATTAACCTTCTATAAAATCAAAACTAAAAACTGCATTGTACATAATTATTTGACTGAATAATTAAAAATATCTATACAATCAAACATTTGCTTATTTAGGTCATTTTACTTCAAGTACTCCCAACTTCCTTCCTGATATATTTGGGTTTTGCTGAAACTAATTATAATTGATTTCCTTTTCTTGCATAGTTTTCTTCAGATTCCTCCCACCTTATCAAATCATTGTGTCAAATCTGACTACAGTTGTATTCAAAAATGAAAGAAAAAAAGAAATTGTCAGCATAAATTTTCCTTATTTATTTTTATTTTATTTTCCTTGGTTTTTTCCTAGGCTGTGAGGCCGTGTTCTGGAATGCAGATGCAGGCGAAATGTCAGAAAGAAACTATTCCAGAACACAGCCTGACAGCCCGGAAAAAACCCAAGGAAAATCTATGGACTTCACATATTGTCAGCATTTTCATGTTGCTGTATTTGTAAATTGACTGTTTGTTAGTGCATTTCAAAACCTTATACCTTATACCACATCCTCCCCCTCTAATAGCCACATTTGTTCAGACTTTTCCATCTCTCCTTCCAATATATAGTTGTCCCTTCACATTCGCTGGGCTTTGGTTCCAGGACCCCCATGAATACCCAAATCCGTGAATACTCAAGTCCCCTTATATGCAATGGCATAGCAAAATGGTGTCCCTTATATAAGATGGCAAAATCAAGGTTTGCTTTTTGGATTATTATTTTTTTAAGAATATTTTCAAGCCGTGAATACTTAAATCCGTGAATGCCAAATCCATGAATGTGGAGGGACAACTGTATTTTAATTGGAGTCCACTCTTTTTCTACCAAATTAACTATCCTATCTTTCAAAAGGACTGTTAATTTATCCATATCCATCATTTCTTTTAATTTTATTAACCATTCTTCCATTGATGGGTATTCTTTGTTTTCCATTTTAGAGCATATAATACTCTGGCTGCCAATATCATATACAGCAGAACTCTCCACATGTTTTTTATGTCTTCTTTTTCTAATTTATCTATCATGTTCATAAATAAATTTCTTTATAAGTTTCTTTATACTGCTCTAAAATTAGATTTTTAAGTTCTATGTTTCGTCAGTATTTCTATATAACTCCTTCTGTATTCCCTTTATCAGGGGAATCACTTAGGACTCATTTTGATGAAATTGGTTTGGTCCTGACCTGAGCATCTCCACTACTTGTCAGCTACAAGCTCATCAAGCAGTTTTTTCATACCGCCATGCTACCAGATGTCTAAAATAGTTTTCTTTCAAGTCATAATTTTTGGTAAATTTCAAATTTCTAGTCCAGGTTTTTTCCCCACTGAGTTAATTGGGGGGAGTAACCAATATTTTGAACACATTTAACCATACTAACTTTCACATCTTCCTCCATTTCCTTTTTTACATCAAAATTCTATAAATTTTTGCTGTAAGATTCCCCCCGAGTCTTAAGTAAAGAGTCTAAATCTGTCTCTCTTCTCTCTATACCTATACTTAGGGTTCAGTCACCAACTCCTGACAATCTCCTACAAAATGGTCAAACTACTATGCAGGACACATGTTATCATCACAACACAACATCATTAACATACATTGTTGGACGTCTGTCAGTTGACCTTCCCTTTTGACACCTTTCACTTTACACACTAGTGACAAGGCCCAGCCTCTTTGCTAACTCCTCATGGCTTCCTGCTGGAAGGGCTTTTGTGAGCAGGTCTGCAACATTGTCTTCAGATGGACAGTACCTCAGGCACAAGACACCTTCTTGTATTAACTGCCTCACATTTGGGTAGCGTACCACAATGTAGTTTGTCTTGCATTTCAGGTTTTCTGCTTCTGTCATCACTATGCAGGCTTGTGAGTCCTCGTGCACCTCAACAGGCATTTGGCACAGCTCCCCAAGGCCTGCAAGCATCTGCCTTGCCCATTGTACCTCACTTGCCATCTCAGACAAGGCTGCGATTTCAACTTCAGTGGTACTAATGGCTACACAGTTCTGCTTTCTTGATGTCTACACTATGGGGCTCTCTGCATACCTGACCACCAACCCGGTCACTGATTTCCTGTCTGAAGTATCAGTAGCAAAAGAGCTGTCCACATAGCACTCCAGGGTCACCTGACTTCCTGTCAGCTTCAAACACATGTCCCTGGCCCCCTTGAGAAATCTAACTACTCTCTTCAGGGCTTCCCAATCCACCCTCCTTGGCTTGGAGACTCTTCTGTTTTACGTATTTCATCTTCTTTTCCAATTCATCTGTTATCAACATCGTTAATTGTAATTGTAGAATTTTAATTTTCTTTTTCAACTCCTTTTTTCATTGGTGATTTTTGTTCTTTCTCAATTTGTTCTAGTTCTTCCATTATTTTATCCATTTTCCTCTTTACTTTTTTCTTTATTTCCACACTTTTTTGTATAGAACTCCCTCTTAGAAAGAACTTACTGATGTTGAGATTAGTTGGGCAATGGAACCAATTAGTTAACAAGGTGATGGAGTCTCTTTCTCCAGACATCTTCAAATGAAATGGACAGGTACCTGATGGGGATGCACTAAATGGAGTTTCTGTACTTAGTTTGATGGCCTTTAATGATTCTATTACCATCTTCTGCACCTTCTGGTCTGTACTCATGTAGGATGCCTAAATGCAATGGCCAAAACCCAGCTCCAGTTGGTATAGAACAGGCAACTAACTGGCCCTCAAAAAGTTACATCCAGACTATTCCATGTAGAATGTATGAGAATAGCTATGTGTAAGGTTGTCCAGCATACAAGTGGTGACTGGTGGCTCCCATATCAGTGGGGCAGTGAATTGGCACAGGGCTTTCATATGAATATAAGGAGCCACTCCAGCCACTGCCCCTATTTGGGGGGTTTAGGTCAGCACAATGGATCACATCCCCTTTACAGTTCAGACTGAAACTGAGAGCTGACTTATTGTGCCATAGACATAGAAGACATCATTGTGACATGCCTATATGGAATTTCAGTAAGGCTTCTGACAAGGACTCCCATGATATTCTTGCAAAAAAAAAAAAAGTTAATAACATGTGGGCTAGACAATGCAACTGTTAGGTGGATTTGTAATTGGTTGACCAACCGAACGCAAAGGGTAGCTCCTCTTCATCCTGGAGAGGAGTGACCAGTGGAGTGCCATAGGGTTCTGCCCTGGGCTCAGTGCTATTCAACAGCTTTATCAATGACTTGGATGAGGGATAGAGGACATGCTTATCAAGTTTGCAGATGATACCAAATTAGGAGGGGTAGCTAATACACCAGAGGACAGGATCAGAATCCAAAATGACCTCAACAGACTAGAAAGCTTGGCTAAAACTAACAAAATGAATTTCAACAGGGAGAAATGTAGGATACTACACTTGGGCAGTAAAAATGAAATGCACAGATACAGGTTGGGTGAATCCTGGCTTGGTGGCAGTACATGTGAAAGGGATCTAGGAGACTTAGTGGACCACAAGCTGAACATGTGTCAGCAGTGCGGCAGCTAAAAAAGCCAATGCAATTCTAGGCTGCATCAAAAGGGGTATAGTGTCTAGATCGAGGGAAGTAACAGTGCCACCCTATTCTGCTTTGGTCAGGCCTCACCTAGAATATTGTGTCTAGGTCTGGGCACTACAATTCAAGAATTGACAAGCTGGAATGTGTCCAGAAGAGGGCAACCAGGAGGGTGGGAAGTCTGGAAGACATGTCCTATGAGGAGTGGTTTAGGGAGCTGGGCATGTTTAGTCTGGAGAAGAGAAGGTTGGGAAGGGACATGATAGCCATTCTTAAATACTTGAAGGGATGTCATACTGAGGATGGAGCAAGCTTGTTTTCTGCAGCTCTAGAGACTAGGACATGGAATAATGGACTCAAACAACAGGAAAAGAGATTCCACCTAAACATGAGAAAGAACTTCCTTACAGTAAGAGCTGTTCAGCAGTGGAATGTGTTGTCTTGGAGTGTGGTGGAGTTCTTTGGAGGTTTTTAAACAGAGGCTGGATGGCCATCTGCCAGGAATGCTTTGATTGTGTATTCCTGCAAGGCAGGGGGTTGGACTGCATGGCCCTTGTGGTCTCTTCCAACTCTATGATTCTATGGTCTGTTTCAGAATCTGTTCATAAACGTTGATTTCCAGTTTTGGATCAGAGCAGGCAAGAGACACAAGAACGGAGCTCCGGCTCCAAGGTTTAACTTAAACGGCTTTTGGGGGAGAACAACAGCTGGAAACCCCACTGGAAGAGTCCTCAAGATCAAGAGGACCCCAGGCATTGCCACGATTGCTGTGGAACCAGTGTGGGAGGCTTCACCAAAGAGAAAAGTAAGTGGAGAAAAACACAGCAAAGGCACACCGAGTGGCATGGTGGCTGAAGTGGCCATTTAAATGACTGGAAGTGGAGTGGCAATTTCCCCACTTGTCCTTCCAACAAGCCACCAAACCTCTCAAGACAGAGCTTAAAAGACAAGTTTTATTAAATTAAAAATTGAGAAGCTCACTTTCTGATTATTTAATGTAGTTTTCGGAAGGTGGATACATTTCTTTTTTCATGTCTTTTTTTCTATCTTTGATTTTTCTTCTCTTAATTGGATTCTTTGAAAAGCTAATATCTTGGGACTGGTTTTACTTTCTCTTTCTTTACTTCTTGATAATTTTTTTCTTTCCTTTTTTGGATTAGTTAACTATTGACTTTTCCCCTCTTATAGTACAGAGGGTTGTTTTTTCAAGTGAGCTTCCAGAAAATGATATATTGTTGATAGTTGGGAACAGAGTGGCTGTATATAGAATCCATATTGTTTTGACTCATACTAAAGCGGTGATGGCAAACCTATGACACACGTGTCAGCACTGACACGTGTAGCCATTTTTGCTGACATGCAGCCGTGGGCCTCCTCCCCCCAGCCCCCACCCGCAACCTCACCACCTTCCCTAATGTGGTGATCCTGGTTTCAAAGCCTTACTTTAGGGAGGGTGGGAGGGTGGAGGAAAGTGGTGGGTGGGGCTATGAAGCCCCAATCACCAGTTTAGAGAGGTGGAGGGTGGACCCTTCCCCCCCACCTGGCCACCACCACCCCTGAGGCCTGCTGTGCTTCCCTGGAGCTGCCTCAGAAAGGCCAGGTAAGGTGGCTGGCGGCCGAAACTCTGCCAGGGAAGGCGGTGGGTGAGAGGAAGGGTGGCTGCCTGGCCTCTCCCTGGCCTTCCCAAGGTGGCCCTGTGGCTTTGAAGCCACGGAGCCGCCTTGGGGAGGCTGGGGAAGATGTCAGGTGAGCGGGAGGGTGGCCGCCCGGCCTCTCCCCGGCATTCCCGAGGTGGCTCCAAGGCTTCGAAGCCTAGGAGCTGCCTCAGAAAGGTTGGGGAAGATGGAGGGTGAGTGGGAGGGTTCTTTGAAGCCACAGGCCTCCTTGGGGAGGCTGGGGGAGGCGGCGGGTGAGCAGGAGGGTGGCCGCCCAGCCTTTCCCTGGCCTTCCCGAGGTGCTCCGAAGCCTTGGAGCTGCCTCGGAAAGGCTAGGGAAGATGGTGGGCGAGTGGGAGGGGGGCTGCCTGGCCTCTCCCCGGCTTTCTCAAGGGGGCTCCATGGCTTTGAAGCCATGGAGCCACCCTGGGGAGGCCGGGAAAGGTGGCGGGTGGGAGGGAGGGACTCTGCCCGGCCTTACCGAGGGGGTTCTGAGGCTTCAAAGCCTTGGAGCCACCTCAGAAAGGTCAGGGAAGGTGGCAGACAGGAGTGCCTCTTGTTTGAGCCCAGGGCACCATGTCCAGCTTCTCCAGTGGAGCCCTCCCAAATAGCTCCGCACAGGGGAGCTGCCAAAAGAGGGAGGGGGGAGAATGTGCATGTGTGTGTGTGTGCGTGTGTGCACATGGCGTTGTGGAGAGGAGGAGTAAGTGCTGTGAAGGGAAGAAGCCGAGGGTCTGGGAGCTGAGGAGCTGCCCGCGTAATCGCTCCTAGGCTAGCTGGCAACACAAGTTCTGCTCCATGGCTAACTCAGGCTGCCTCCTCATCTCCAACTCCGCCTTTCTCCCACACTCGCTACTGTGCCCCCCAGCCTTCCTCTACCTCCAGCAGGTAAGTCCACCTCTTTTATATCTTTCCTTGCTTTACTTGTGGGTGAGGTTTCCCCCCAAAATAAACCCATGGGTCAAAGGGCGTCTGGGGAAGGTGGGGGGGGAATTAGCAACAGGGCCTTCAAAGGCCCTGTTGCCACTTTCGGTAAGCTGGCAGAGTGAGGGATGGGGGGAAAGTAGTGACAGGGCCTCCAGAGGCCCCATTGCCACTTTTGGTAGGCCGGTGGGGTGGGGTGGGGTGGGGAAAGTTGCCACTTTCGGGAGACCTGGGGGGCTGTTATTATTTGCGGACTTTTCACATTTGTGATGGTCTTCAGAACCTAACCCCCACAAATGTGAAGGGACGACTGTACATTTTGATTACTCAGTTATCACATGAGTTGTGACAACTCATTAATTATTAATTAATAATATTGTTGATTAAATATCATGAAATAATGTTTTTTCCTCAAAGTGACACACCACCTTAGTTATGCTCAGTTTTTTGGTGATGTTTGACACACCATGCTCAAAAGGTTGCCCATCACTGTACTAAAGTGATGACCTTGAAAACACCAGCTTGCAGAATGAAAATAAAAGAAAACTCTTAGAGATATTGAATGGAAATAACCCTCTCCTATTTGTATAATTCCATATTTTTTTCTTTTGGAAAAACTTTTTTTCTTGGAACATCCTCTTCTCTTTATTATTATTTTTTTGTTCTTTGAATTTTTCTTTTTTCTTTTTGAATTTTTACTTTTTCAATAGTAATTTTTCATTTTTTCTTATTCTCTTTTTTGTGTGTGTGTTTTCTTTATTGCTGGGAATTTTAAATTGTTGCCTACCTATTTTTCTCATTTATTGCTTAATTATTATTATTATTAATTATTTTTATTAATTCCTTTTTTGACAACACTTATTTTTTGGGGACTATATACAATAGATCCCCCCACATCTCTGTTTCCCCCCACTCACTTTCCCCTCTTTTCAGTTTAATTTCAGCTTCCATTTTTTTTGGTGAGATACTAGTGCATCCCCCTCCTACCCTTTGAATGAAATTTAAAAATTGAAGAAGGTCTATGAGAGTTGAAGAAGGACTGTGCAAATTGGAGAAGATCTGTACATGTGAAGAAGGTCTGTGAATGTGAGAAGATTAGAAAGAATTGAAAGAAAGAAAGAAAGAAAGACAGAAAGAGGAATTGGAGCTGAAAGAAAGTCTGAGAAAGAGAAGAGAGAAGACCAAATGAAAAACAAAGAAAGAGACAAAGAAGGAAGAAGAAGGAAAAGGAGTGGAAACTTAAGTAGTGTTAATAGAAAGTATAGAAAAGAAACATGGCTTCAAATCTCAGAAACAAGTAGAGTTCAAGAGTCTCAAACCTTCCAATACAAAAGAGGATCCACAGAGGAGTTCCTCAGTATATGCAGAAGTTTATGGAAGAGATATGACAATTTAGAAAAGAAAGCAGTACACACTTTGAAGATAAGAACACAGTTCAAGACATTACACAATCTATTCTTATAAGTTAAAAATGAAGTAAAAGAACAGAAGGAAGACATCCAGATGTTAAAAAAATAAAATGAAGAACCAAATATAGAACTGGAGAGACAAAGAGGTCAGATGGCATTGATGGAGCAGAGGGAGAAGGAATCATGGATTCGCCTAAGGGGGATGAAGGAACAAGAAATGAAAGCATCAGAGCTAAAGTTATAGAACTACTAGCCAGAAATCCAGAATGGAAGGAAGAACAGTTGGAAGAAGGGCTGGATAGAGTGTATAGACTGAACTCAGCCTTTGAAAAAAACCCTCCTAAGAGACATAATTATTCAATGCTCCAGGAAGATGATAAGGGATTATATTCTGGAGTTACAATATAATAAAAGAATACAGGAATACAGTATGAAGGGAAGTTGTTGATATTTATGAAAGAGATACCTACTAGGATTTTGAGAACAAAAGAATATAACTTCCTAGTAGAAATACTAGTAGAACTAGTAGAAATTAGTTTTAGCTGGGACAAGCTAGAGGGCATGAACTTTTCATACAAAAGAGAGATAAAATTGATTCAATAGAAAAAGCTAAGGACTTCATTAAAAAGAATAAACAAGATTTTGGAATGGCTCGAGAGAAAAACCCGAGTGGAGAGGAGCCTTCACAGAAAAATGATGAAAGTGTTTTGGAAGAAGAAAGCAACATAACCCTAAGTAGAAGAGAGGAAAGGAAGAGAAAAGAGAAGGAAAGAAGAGACAAAGAAGATCAAAGGCTGTGGGACTTCAGCATTTCTGATTGAGAAAAGACCAAAGAAACACCAAGTAGAAGAACAAAGGGGGGGAAGCAGGGGGAGAGAGAGGGAAGAGGGGGAAGGGAAGAGAGGTGGGTAGGGAGGGGTGAGAGAAGACGCAAATGGGTAGAAATGATTAATGATTGATAAAAGGATCCTTACCTGGAATGTAAAAGGTTTAAATTTGGGGTGGGGGAAAGAAAACTGGTATTTAATTTCCTTTAAAAACCTAACTTGGATATAATATGTTTACAAGAACTTTGAATAAGAAAAAAGTCAAGCCCAATTATTAAAACAAAAAAAATTAGTAGATAATTTCTTATCACTAGAACAGAAAAAGAAAAATGGTGTGGTGATGTATATTAAAAAAAAGAGCCCAAAATGAATTCTATCTGATAATAAAGGTAGATATGTTCCAGTAGAGGTTAACATGAACAAGAAAATATTAGTAATTGGTATATATGCACAGATTAAGGAAAAATATACCTTCTACAAAGAACTAAGAAACAAAATAACACAACTAAATTATGAGAATTGGCTTTTATTGGGAGATTTTAATGGGGATGGTGAACCATGTATAGATAGACATTCAAGAACAAAAAATTTAAAAAATCAAGGCAAATTGACAAAGGAGTTTTAAAAAAATAATAAAAGAATTACAGAGAATAGACACTTGGAGATACAAAGAAAGTAATAAGAACGAATGTACTTTTTTGGATACTCACAAATCAATGTACAGAATTGATATTGTTTGGGTCTCAAGCAACATAATTAATAATGTCAAAAAAGTAGACATTTTAGCCAAACCAACTTCATATCATTTAATCCAGTCCTAGTGACATTTAAAAACAACATGTATGAAAGAAAATGGAGAATGAATGAATTATTATTGGAGAGAGAAGTAGTAATAGAAAGCAAAAAATCATTAAAGGAATATTTTGAGATAAATTTTAATGGAGAAGTGGAAAACAATATGGTCTGAGATGCCAGCAAAGCTGATATCAGAGACATATTTATTAAGATGAAAAATATTTGGAGAAAAAAGAATAGAAACATTGGAAAGACTTATGGAGGAAATTAAACAAAAGGAACAAACACTAGTAGGGTCCCCAACAAACAAAACATTAAAAATCAAATAAATCTATTGCAAAAACAATTAGAAATGGCAATGATGGAGGAAATGAAAAGAAAACTAGATTATACGAAACAAAGAAACTTTGAAAATACTAATAAACCAGGTAGGTGGCTGGCTTACATACTAAGAAAAGAAAGAACAAAAAGGAGGATCCTGAAGTTGAAAACTGGAGATAGAGAAACAAATTCTCTGAAGATGCCAGCCACAGATGCAGGTGAAACATCAAAAATAAACTCTTTCAGAACACGGCCTCACAGCCCGGAAAACCCAAGGAAAATCTATAACAAATGAAATTGAAATTTAGAAAATATTTAGAAATTACTTTGAAACAATATCTCAAAAGCAAAATATACACCAGGAACTAATGAAAGAATACATTCATAAGTGTAAAATTATGAAATTAACAGAGCTTCAAAAAGAAAAATTGAATAAAGAAATATTGGAGGAAGAGGTAATGGAGGCAATAAAAAAAATTAAAATGGGGAAAAGCCATGGGGCCGGACAGCCTAATGGTGGCTTACTATAAGAAATGTGAGGCAGAATTAATGAAACCTTTACCAGAGAGTCATGAATAATATACTGCAAAAGAAACAGACTCCGAATAGCTGGATAGAAGCAAATATAGTTTTAATACATAAAAAAATTGGGACCCAAATTTGATAGAAAATTATAGATCAATTTCTCTAGTAAACAAAGAGTATAAAATTTTAGCAATGATATCGTCAAGTAGACTTAAAACAATATTGCAGAATTATATACATATGGCTCAAAATGGTTTTTTTTTTTTACCAAAAAGACAAATAAGAGATAACATTAAGGCTGTACTAAATGTATTGGAATATTTAAATTACCATGACTAAATAAAGGAGCAACTTTTTAGCCGTGGAAAAAGCCTTTGACAAGTTTGATTGGCACTTTTTATTAGAGGTAATGAATGAAATTGAGTTAGGAGGAAATTTCTGTAATTTGGTAAAGGCAATTTACTCTAACCAGAAGGCTAAATTAATAATTAATGATAGGTCAATGGAAACAATAAGAATTAAGAAAGGTACAAGACCTGCCACTGTCTCCATTATTATTTATTTTTGTTTTAGAAATTTTGAATTCAGATATAAGAAGGGAGGAGAGAATTAGGGGTATTAAAATTAGAAAAGAGGACTATAAATTGAAAGCCTTTGCTGATTATTTAGTTATAATGCTGGAAGACCCTTTATAAAGTATAGATCCCATGTTAGAAAAAATAGAAGAATTTTGGAAATATGCTGGTTTTAAAATAAACATAGATAAGACAAAGATATTAACAAAAATATTGATAAAATACAGAAAGAATAGTTAAATAAAAAGACAGGATTTGAAATTGTTAAAATGGTAAAATATCTGGGTATAAATATAATGGATATCAACAACTATTTGCAAACAATTATGAAAAGATATGGAAGGAAATCAATCAAGATTTAATTAGATGGAAAGATATAAATTTGTCTTTGATGGGGAAAATATCCGCGGTTAAAATGAATGTACTACCAAGTATTTAACGTATTCCCTTCCCAAGTATTTAACGTATATTCCGGCGTATAAGACGACCTTTGAGCCCTGAAAAATAGCCTCCAAAATTGGGGGTCATCTTATACACTGGATACACTTTGCTTCACCCACAGTCCGATCTCCTGCCTCTTTGCTCCCTTCTCAAACAGAGCAAAGAGGCAGGAGATCGGGTGGGGGTGTGAGGCAAAGTGTTTACCGGTTCATTCGCCCCCTCCTCTGCCTTCTCCCCCTTTGGGGAGCAACCGAAGACAGAGGAGGGGGCGAACATTGACGTTTGCTGGCGGCCACTGCTCAATCTCCTGTGTGTTCGATCTGCAAAGGGAACAAACACACAGGAAATTGAGCGGCAGCCAAGGCAAACCGGGTACGTTTGCCCCTTTCATCCACCTTCCTGGAAGGTGTAAGAAAGGGGTGAATCCCGCAGTTTGCAACGGAGGCCACCCATTCCCTCCATCTTCATATCTCAGAGCCATTCTTCCACCTTCCCTGAAGCCACAATCGGGTTCCCGGTTGTGGCTTCGGGGAGGGGGTGGGTGGGTGGAAAGCCCCCCCTTGAGCCACCCTTCCACCCTCCCCGAAGCCACGATTGGGCTCCCCATCGTGGCCTCGGGTAGGGGGTGGGTGGAAAGCCCCCTCTAGCCACTCTTCCACCCTCCCCGAAGCCGTGATTGGGCTCCCTGTGGCAGCCTCGGGGAGGGGGTGGGTGGCTGGAAAGCCCCCCTCGAGCCACCCTTCCACCCTCCCCGAAGCCACGATTGGGCTCCCCATCGTGGCCTCGGGGAGGGGGTGGGTGGAAAGCCCCCTCTAGCCACTCTTCCACCCTCCCCGAAGCCGTGATTGGGCTCCCTGTGGCAGCCTTGGGGAGGGGGTGGGTGGCTGGAAAGCCCCCCCTTGAGCCACCCTTCCACCCTCCCCGAAGCCACGATTGGGCTCCCCATCGTGGCCTCGGGGAGGGGGTGGGTGGAAAGCCCCCTCTAGCCACTCTTCCACCCTCCCCGAAGCCGTGATTGGGCTCCCTGTGGCAGCCTCGGGGAGGGGGTGGGTGGCTGGAAAGCCCCCCTCGAGCCACCCTTCCACCCTCCCCGAAGCCACGATTGGGCTCCCCATCGTGGCCTCGGGGAGGGGGTGGGTGGAAAGCCCCCTCTAGCCACTCTTCCACCCTCCCCGAAGCCGTGATTGGGCTCCCTGTGGCAGCCTTGGGGAGGGGGTGGGTGGCTGGAAAGCCCCCCCTTGAGCCACCCTTCCACCCTCCCCGAAGCCACGATTGGGCTCCCCATCGTGGCCTCGGGGAGGGGGTGGGTGGAAAGCCCCCTCTAGCCACTCTTCCACCCTCCCCGAAGCCGTGATTGGGGTCCCTGTTGCAGCCCCCCCTTGAGCCACCCTTACAGCAGCCGAGGCAACCAGGGTATGTTTGCCCCTTTCTTCCACCTTCCTGGAAGGTGGAAGAAAGGGGCGAATCTTGCGGTTTGCAGTAGCTGCCCCCGCTTACCCCGGTCTTCATTCCCTTCCAAAGAGAATGAAAATGGAGGGGGTGCAGACGAGGCAAACCAGGTATTTTTGCCCCTTTCGTCCACCTTCGAGTCAAGTTTGACTGGAAGGTGGAAGAGAGGGGCGAATGTAGCGGCTGGCTGGCTGGGAGAGCCCTGCCAGCTGATCCTGTTTGCTTTCCCAACTCAGGAGGAGATCCTCGTGAATTGGGAAACAGAGGATCAACTGGCAAGGCTCCCCCAGCCAGCCAGCCAGCCAGCCAAATTGGGGGGTGGTCTTGTACGGCATATATATGCCAAACTCTAGATTTTTACTTGAAAATTGGGGGGCTGTCTTATATGCCCAGTCGTCTTATATGCCAGAATATACAGTATTTAAAAACATACCAATTATTTTGTCAAAAGAAATATTTACAAAATGGCAAAGGGAATTATCTAAATTTATTTGGACTTGGAAAAAGCCTAGGATCAAATGGAAATAATTGACAGGCACAAGAGAAAGGGGTGGGTTAAGGTTACCAGATCTAAAGCTATATTATGACGCAACATGGTTAACGTGGATGAAGCAATGGATAACACTGGAAAATAAAAGAGACTTAAATTTTGAAGGTCACAAATTAAGAATGGGGTGGCATGGGTACCTTTGGTATGGTAAAGTTAAAATTAATGCAGAATTTAAAATGCACATCATTAGGAATTTGTTAATTAGAATCTAGAATAAATATAAGAGAAGATTAAGTCCAAAACGATTAAGTCCGGGATGGCTGTCACCACAGGAAGAATTTTGTAAAAGAGAAGAGTAGAACATTGGCTTAAGTATAGGGACATATTAGAAACAAGGCAGGGTGAATGGAAAATGGAAAACAACATTTAGAGATGGAGGGAATAAAAATACAATGGTTGAGTTACTATCTGTTGCAAGAAAGAGTTAAAGAAGATTTGAAACATTTCAGTATGAAGGTGAAAAATCAGAATTTGAAAAGTTATTATGCTCAGTAGAGAATTATTTAATTAGTAGGATGTATAAATTGTTACTAAGGTTTAACACAGAGGAAGAACAGATTAAACACTGTATGATAGACTGAGCACAGAATTTAGGATACCAATTACAATTAGAACAATGGGAGGAAGTATGAAATAGAGGGTTAAAATGTACAAGTTCATATAATATTAAAACTTCTATAAAGTGATGTACAAATCGTACCTAACACACACACCCAAATTAGCAAGATTATATAAAGGAAAATCAGATAAACGTTGGAAATGTCAGAAACAAACAAGCTCATTCTTTCATATGTGGTGGAAATGTTATAAAGTGAAGAAATGTTGGTTCAAACTTAATAAATGGATGGAAAAAAATATTAAAAATTAAAAGAGAAATGAGATCTGAACTGTATTTTCTGAATATGGTAAATTTAAAAGATAAAACAGAAAAAATGCAGTAATTTAATTATTTATTTAGTGACTGTTGCAAGGAAATGGAATACCAATGAATTACCGATATATATGGAATGGATGGAAAAAGTTATGAAATTTGCAACACTAGATAAGCTTTCAAACTTAATGAAAAAAAAAGAGAAATGATTTTTTATAAAGAACTGGGAACCGTTCATAGAATGTATTAGGCAAAACAGTGGGGTATTAGTATATTGGGTTTTGGAATATAATTATTGAAAAGATAATAATTAAAAAGATGTGAGAGAAACATATATGATTATTGATAATATATCTAAAGTTAGTTAATTGATAAGTTGTTAAGGAGAGGAATTACTAACTTTAAAATATATAGAAAAACAATCAGAGAGGAGCGGGAGGTCAATTTTAATGAGAAGGGGAAGGGAGGGGGGACAATGTTGAGTATGTTTTGAATATTGTCTTTTCATTTATGTTTTTAATGGTTGTCAAATTTGTCTGTTTTAATAATTATATTGAATAAAAATTTAATTCAGAAACTTCACCTTGTCCCAAAAGCTGCAGCCAGATTGCAGAAAACTCTCTTGTTACAACTGCTCCATTGGCTGCCAGTCCATTTCCAGGCACAATTCAAAGTGCTAGTTTTGACATATAAAGGCCACACAGTTCAGGTCCAAATTATTCAAAGGACCGCACTCTTGCTTACAAACCTGCCTTGAGATTTTCTGGGGAGGCCATTTGTTAGCATACCCTACTATCCCTCCCATGAGGTTTTATAATTGCACATACTGGACACCTTTTGGGGTCACAGTGACTGGGGACATTTGGGGCCAAGCTGACCAGAGGACAGTCAAGGTCATGATGACCCGAGATGTGTCCAGAATCATGAAAACTCAGAATTATGTCGAAAACTCAGTAATTAATGGGTCTATGCTAATCCTTTCAATCATACAATCAGTTACCATCCCTCAACCCATACCTTACAGCGATCTTCCCTATACACCATACCTGTCTGAATATTAAGAGGGTGTTGCAAATCCCATCAATGTTTTGGCACTCCAGAGTTAAGGCAATCAGCCCATTCTGGGCCCCTTTGTCCATTCTGTAGGAAAGCCATTCAGGCTTTGTCATAACTAGCACATCCCTCCAGGATACAAAAAAGGGTAAAAATATCCTAGCTCCGATCCTATTCACATGTGTCACAGACTGGACCCGCCATTCCGTTTGTCACAGCCAGTGTACCACAGAAGGGCCTTGCCATTCTTTTCCTCAATGGATCAGATTCTTCTGTGCCACCCTCAGACTCTGAGTCCCTCTGCTGCATAGAACTTTTTCTCCAAGACTGATACCCTTCCACCTCTGACTTCTCTCTATCCAACCCTTCCCACCTTACTCTTCAATAGCCTTGTATGGTTCTTAAGTGTGCATGTTCATTTGTGATAGCGTATCCCCTGTGTTAATTCAAATAAAATCTTTTGTTTAACTGGAGTGCTCTCTACAGTCAGCACTGATATACATAGGTGAAAAGGCCTATGTTTCTCACAGGCCTCTGTTTTTTAATTCCCCCAAATTCCAAGGAGATGCTGGCATTGTGGGTGGGACTCTAATACCCCCCACCTCTTAGGATAACACCTTCTCTCTGTTCCATCTCCCTCACAGCTACATCTTGTGGCAGCTATGGGAAAGGCCCCCTTGGTGGCTGCATGCAGGTTCTGGAACTCTATTCCCAGAGAGATTAGCCTGGCATTCTCTATTCTCTTTCCACAAACAGGCAAAGAACTTTCTATTTTGACAGGGCTTCACAGACTGATTGTACAAGGCCTGTCCCATCAAAGCAATGTGATGAATTTTCTATTTGGTTGTGCTGTTGTGGGTTTTTTGTTTATGTTTTTACCTAGTTCTATTTTTTTGATAGTTTAGTTTAATAACTTTTTAGCTTTTTTATTTTGTGAATTTTTAAATATTTAAATCTGTTGTAAGCTACCTTGAATCCCAAACTGGGGGAAAAAGGTAGGATATAACACACAAAATACTAATATTAAAGCTAATAAAAACCATGCCTTTTTATTAAAGCCTTTGGGGGGTGTTATTGATTTATTCCAAAATGTACATGTGCATGGTTTTAACCTGTTAAAATAGTTTATTTTTTAAATTTATTATTTTTATAGTTACATATCTACAAGCATTCTTTATATATAATACAGAGATATATATAAATACAGAGAAAAGAAAAAAGTGTTTGATTACATTACATCATGTAACTGTTTTTTAAACTAAAACTCACATGCTTTATATTTCTCCTTTCATTCCATTAAGTGCCTTACTTCCTAACTAGTTTATTTTTCCTTCCGTTTTACCATCAGTTAGACTCTATTCCTTGTCCCAATATCCAGGCCTAAAAATTTATTTTTGGTTATATTTACTCTCTTAATCTCAATACCTCCAATTTTCCATTTTGGTGTGGCAAATTGGTTTTAGCCAATAGGAGGTCTATCTTTACCCTTTCAACCTTCTCAAAACTATTTCCCACTCTTCTATCTTGTCTATCGACTTGTTTTTTAATCTCGCTGTAAGTCTATCAGATTCTAGAGCTTCATACAGATTTCCCAACCATTCTTCTATGGTTGGAATCTTTTCCTCCTTCCAATATTTTGCATATAATATTCTTGTGGTGGTAACTATATATAATAGAATCTTTTTTGTTGCCCTCCACACCTCTTCCTACACACCTCTTCCTATCCTATCGACCATGTTCAACAAATAAATTTCCAGGTTTAGACCATAATTGATTCCCAAAATATCTCTTATTTTTACATGTACTCTCTTCCAGTATAGTCTTGCCAATTGGCACCTCCACCATAGATGACAAAAGGTGCCCTCTGATTTCCCACACTTCCAGCATTGAGTCTTGCATCTGCATTCCCAGTGTGCAATCTTATACAGTTCACAGGTGCATTCATATATAGTGCACTACCATGCCCAAGGGCACCACAGGCACAACTCTGCTTCTGAAACTCTGCACTGATTGCAACTGGTTGGCAACAAACAAAAATGCCCAACCACTTCTGTAGAAGGATTCATGCCCATCAAAATTCTTTAAACAGACTGACAGCAGAAGAAAGAAAGTTGGAGTCTTTTCTAGAGAGGCAAGGTCTTAAGGATGCAGCTCTTGATGTGGAGAATGAGTTAGAATTTTTTCCTGTTTTTTGCAGAAAGGCTTTGGGTTCAGATTTTCCCCCAATGGAAGGAGTTCGATTTACTCATTATCACAAAACCTCAGCCAGCAGAATAGACCGTGTGAGGACAGTGAAGGAAATGAAGGTGGAAAAGTGCACTATTATGATCACTCCTTGGTCGGATCATGGGCTCTTGGCTGTAGAGTTCAGTATAGGTCAGGTTTACCCCAAAGGAAGACCTATCTGGAGGTTGCGCCCTAAATTTTTGGAAAATGTGGCATATAAAGAGCGCATCGCCTCAGCACTAGCCCACAGCCTAACTCTTGCGGACATGTACAAGGATGATTTGTGCAGGTGGTGGGAACATATGAAACACGCAGTTCGGGCCATTTATCATTTTTTGAACTGTCATTATCGATTGAACCAAGGTGTTCCTTTTTCAGAACAAGAGCTTAACTGGGCGAAGGGAGTGATAGCAAGATTTTGCCAAAAGCAAAGACAAAACAGAAAGAGGAGTAAAAATTTCAGGACTCGAGGTGGTGTGGTTGACGTGGATGAGTGGGCAGGCGCCCGGAGTCCAAAGGCTCTGATCGAATTAAACGGCTTGAGGGCCTCTGAGTCAGACCCTATTGTATTTAGACCAAGTGAGATGCTGGATATCATGGAAGGATATTACAGGCAGTTATATGCTCGGAAAAACATAGATATAGAAGAGATTAAGGGTTTTTTCCAAGCTTTTCCAGAGGACCAGATGGGCACCCTCTATAAGGGTTTGAGTCCAGAGGACAGGAAGAGGTTGGTCTCTCCTATAGAAGAACAAGAAGTTCACGAGGTCATAGTTCAAGGGAAGGGTAAGTCGGCCCCTGGCCCAGATGGCCTCAGTTGGAATTTTTATAAAGTTTACAGGAAGTGGATTGTTCCCCCTCTAACAACTTTGTTTAATTTTTTGTGGGATAATAATGAGCTCCCTGAGACATTTTATCAAGGGGTCCTGATTTTTTCCCCAAAGGAGGGTGATCCTACCCTCCCAAAAAACTGGCGCCCCATAGCTCTGACCAACGTAGACTACCGCATGTTGGCAAAAATACTGAACAATCGGCTGGCTAAGGTGGCTGATAAGATTGTGATGGAAGCACAGACCAGTGCTGTGCCAGGTAGGACTATGGTGGACTCTCTTTGTTTGTTTTGGGAAGTGTTCCGACTCAACAAGGAGGGAGCTTGGACTGGTCAAATCCTACAGGTCGACCAGATGAAAGCTTTTGACAATGTAGATCATACGTTCCTATGGGAAGCCCTCAAGTGGAAAGGGGTGCCAGAGAGATTTATTGCTTTAGTTAAATTGTTTTATAGGGATGCAGAGGTAGTTTTGCAAGTCAATGGTCATAGAGGAAAGAGGATTAAGTTAAATTCTGGGGTGAGGCAAGGTTGTCCCCTAAGCCCTCTCTTGTATGTTATTGCTTTGGATGCTATCCTGTGTAAGATTAGTTTGGACAAGAGCATCTCGGGGATCCAAATTCCGCGTCCGTTGGACAGTTCATGGTTGGTTCGATGTGAATCTGTTAAATTTGTTGCCCATGCTGATGATGTGTCCTTCTTGGTTAAGGACAGGATGGAAGTTAGAAAGATTAAAGATGCTTTTGAGGCCTACGGTCGAGTTTCTGGTGCTCGACTTAACATGGAAAAGAGTTTTTTTGATCAGGATTTTTGCTGTAGAGGACAAGATGGCAGCTATTCCTCTAAAGGACGTAGTTGGAGAAAAGGAAGGGTGGCAAGCAGAGCAAGAGGCAAAGATGGATAGGGTGAAGATCCTGGGGCTGAATTTTGCGGTGGCTCCGGAGGGATGGAAAGAAAATTGGTATCGCTGGTTGGAAAAAGTGAAGGAGAGGGTGGCCCTCTGGCAGAGATGGAAGCTGACCATTTACCAGAGAGCCGCCTTTGTAAATACCTACCTGCTTCTGGTGGCAGCCAACTTGGCGGCTGTTTTCCCGCCTCCAGATTCAGTGATTAAAGAAGCTGATCGGGTTCTCTTCAAGTTCCTTTGGGGAATGGCCACATTCCCCCTGGCAAGGGCAGTGGCTTATGGGCAGGTAGAACAAGGAGGCCTGGACTTCCCAGCCCTGGGACCTAAGTTCATTGCCATCTTTTCTGCTTAAAACTTTGGGAAAATTTCTCTGTTACAAAAGGGTCAGATTCAACCTCAGGCTTGGCTAGTTTTGTTTTGTGAGTGCTGGATAGGGACTAGATGGGGAAAGACTTGGTGGGAGGAAGGCTCATTAAGTTTTAGGTTTTCTTTACCTGAAAAATTGAAAGCACCAGATTACTTGAAAGACTTTGTTTTTTACATAAAGAAATATAAAATTCATGCTGAGGAGTTGAAGGGGGAAGACAGACCAGGTCAGAGCATCAAGAGGAGTTTGTACAGGAAAATAGTGGAGGAGATTTATGTTAACCCATTTTTGCAAAAGTGTCAGGCCAAACTAGATTTATCAGAATACCTAAATCACCAGACTAACCCAATTGAGTATTTCATGGACAAAAGGGTCCCCAAAAAGTTGTGGGACTTGAGGTGGAGGCTCTACCATCAGGTTCTTAATCTGAGGGGAAAGAGACCATGGACCGCAGAGGATGAGCAGACCTGTCCGCGTCTGAAATGTAAAAAGGCTGAGATTTTGAGTGGCATGGCACAAAAGGAGACGATCAGACATTTTGTCCAGGACTGTGCCCGGGAAACATGGGAGGAGGTGGCCTGGGTCCTGGATTGGCCAGATTTGGCACAGCAGGCTTGGGAGACGGCGCTTTCGGGGACTGAACCTACAGATGGTGTCAGAGGACCCAGAAAGTCAGTGGGCCAAAAGAGGAGGAGGAAGGAGCCTGGCTCCGCCGTGGCTGAGAGGTTTTGGAAAGTGCCCTGGTCCACGGTGCGCCTCGTAAACCTCTATGTGATGTTAGGGTTAGGTTTCCAGAGACAAAAGGAGGTGAAAAGTCAAAATCTGCAGGATGTAAAAGGCACTGCCTATTATGTGAAGAATGTAATTGAAAATGTAGCTCTGAGTGAAAAAGAGAAATTGCCGAACCATCGTTGGAAAAAGTTTTGGCCATGGTTTAGTGAGACGACCCCAGCAATAACATAAAATGATATTTTAAATAAATATTTTATTATTTTTGTATTATTTTGTATTATTATTTTTAATTAATATTTTATTGGTTTTTTTAATTTCTAAGTAGGTATAATTATAATGTGTAAATATAATGTGATTATAGTGTGTTTAGATTAAAGGGAAAAATACATTAGTGTTAGGATAGATTTATTTTTGTATTAGTAAGAAAAGAGGAAAATAATTAGTATTATTTTTGTATTATTGTTATGGCCTTTTGCGGTCGGGTGTATTTTTTAGTAGAATGGTCTTACTCCAATAAAAAATTCTCTAAATTCAAAAAATTCCCACATTATGCCCCTGGAATGCTGGAGGATGTTGTTATCTGGTGAGGTTGCCCTTCTTGTTCTTGTGACGTGGTTTTTGCTGCGACTGATAATATCCATAACTCCATAGTTCATTCATTTGGAATTGTAGCCAACATTTTAAATTTGCAATTGGATTTTACTTGTACCCCTGCTGAAGGGCCCTTGACTTCAGGCTGGACATAAATATTTAAAGAAAGAAAGAAAGAAAGAAAGAAAGAAAGATAGATTTTAATCCCCCACTTAGAAAAACTGCAGAATCTGTTTGCTGCATCCAAGAGAGTGAATCAAAGATGGAATGATTCCCACTTTTTGGAATATTTCCTGAGGCTACTTAGCAAGCATGGTGGAGCAGAGGGGGGGAATGACAATGTTTACCTCTCATTTGCCCAGAGTAATTCTGGCTGCAGTGTTTATGAAATGCACCAGAATACTTGAGAGTTTTACATCAAGGCTGTCAAGCTTTGCCACCCCAGCCAGTGCCAATGAGCTTGTGCTGGGAGATAATGTCCATCTGGTGGCGAGTACTAAATGGGTTGCTTGTCTTCTTGTTTGGAGAGAGAAAACAAGGGAAAGGGGAGAGAGAGTCTGCTGCCAAGAGGCAAGAATATGAACATGGCCATGGATGGAGCAGCAAAACTATTCTATAAATTTGGACTGGGTTTGCCAAGCCTCTCTCATTTTGGTGCATGTAGATCCAGAGCTAGGAAATGTGACTGTGTGGGATGGCAGATCCCAGAATTCCCCTAGTGAACATGGAGTGTAGAGCCTGCTAGCTCCTGTGTAGTGGGGCAGTGAATTTGCTCTGGATTTTAGTCTGAATGGGAAAAGAGTTATCCAAAGTGCAGACCCTAATCCTGCAACAAATCCAGTACCTTGGATAGCATCTTTAACATTTGAATTTAAAGTCCAGAGGGGATTCACTGCCTCAATGACAGGGGAAACACTAACCACTACCAATGGGGCACTGTAGGGTTGTAATGCTGAAAAGTGGAGAGTGCTCCTGGACGTTTAATGGCTGTTCAGAAGAAGGAATTTCAGCAGGTATTGATTGGCACACAATCAGGTAACAAACAACATCTGTTGAAATCCCATCTTCTGCCCAACCTTTAAAAGATACAGGAGCCCTTTCCAGTTTTCATTCTGGCAACCCTAGAGGGCAGTTGCCATACTAGTTGGGAGGATTCTGGAAGTTGCCAACATTTTCCAAGGTCTTCATAGAGTTGAAATGCTGTCATGGGCTGGAATCCTGTTGGTTAGTCCCACCAAGAGTAGACACACAAAACCATTGTTGAACAGTGAATCAACAAAGAGATAAATTCAATTCCTGCAATGGATTTTATCTAGTTGGGATTAATAACAGGATTTAGGCCCTGGTTGCCCAGCAGGGTTGCCGGGGTGAAAACTGGAGAGGTCTTCTGGTACCTTTAATGGTTGTGCAGTAACAGGAACTTCTGCAGATGTTGCTTGTTATATGGTTGTGTGACAAGCCAACCCTGCTGAACTTCCTTCTTCTACACAACCATTAAAGGCACAGGAGCCATCTCTAGTTTTCAGTTTGGTAACCCAACCCATTTCTGAGGAGGAATCCCATAACCAGGGAGTGGTGAGGAACTGCCTGGCTCTGCAAAACTGAGACCCTCAGAAGTGTCTGAGATTGCATCTGTGCATTGAAGCAGCTCAGCTCCAGTGCCTGAAGAGGTCTTGGAACACAAGAATGCCAATCCCTGAAGGCACAAGTTCAGTTAGAGGTGCCCAGGTGAAGTGCTTGGCTCCAAGGAAGGACTCCTCATGAGTATGGAGTTCTTCAGGAGTAGAGAACTCCAGAACATCAACAGCTGAGTTCCGGGTGTGGCCCAGTAGCTCATAAAACATAATAATAATAAGCCTCAATCCTGGAACAATGCAGTTGTTGGAACCAAGGCTGTCTCTGGATTCTTGTCTGCTATGTTTTGCACCTTAAAACCTTTTTATGCCTGATCTAGTAATTCTGGACCACAGAGTGCATTTACCTTTGCCTCCTGGAGTCTCTCTGCTGGTTTGTTGGTTGGAGCCTGAGGGATTATGTGCTGGACCCTTGCTTGGCTTTGGATCTTCCTCAACCTGTTTGTGTTAATCCCTGGTAGGACTCTGGTTGGATGGATTTTATACATCTTTTGATGCCTTTTCTGTCTTTTCCTGCCTCCCCTGCCTACTTCTGGTGGAGACCCTGACTGACCATTAGACCTAACCTGTGGACCTTGTAGGCCTAAACCACAGTACACAAATAACCCAGTTTGAAATGGGATGATTTGCCATAGTTACTTCCTATGGAATCCTGGGATTTGTAGTTTTACAAGGTCTTTAGCCTTCTCTGCCAAAGAGTGCTGGTGCCTCTCCAAACTACAAACCCCAGGATTCTATACGAAGGAACCATGGCAAATCATCCCATTTCAAACTGGATTATTTGTGTAGTGTAGATGCACCTGTAGTTGAGTCCTGCCCACCCTGCAGCCAAATAGATGCTGAGCTCTCAACTTCAAATATTAAATGTTCTATTCTAGAGCCACCCCTTTGTTCCCTGAAGCCAGGACCTTGCCCACCCTGCTCTATACCAATCTGTTAGAAGTTAGGATGGAAAAGAAGTTTGTGGAATCCAACAGTTTTGACTAAAAGTTGCCTTTTGCTCCTTTTGAAGACTTCTTGTGAGAAGTAATGTGTCTCAGCTGGAGAATTTGCACCTTAGTGAGGCTTATGGGAGTGTTTCCAAGGAATGTGAAAACTGATCAACTTTAAAAACTTCATACACCACTGAGAAAACACACAGAAAGATGCCATAGTAAATGTGGATAAATGGGTGCATCAGTTACAAGTTACAGAGGGGGAAATTATTATTTTTTAAATGAAGTAGTTCAGTGGAGGAATAAAAATGAAATCCCTGTTGTCTGGTATGAAACAAGGGATGTATCTGCACTATGTTGTTATAGCAGTTTGATACCACTTTAACTGTCATGCCTCCTTCCTACATAATTCTGGGATTTGTAGTTTGCTGAAGGTCTTAGAATTTGCTATTAGAGACCTCTAACTTAATTCCCCAACCCACAGTTCCACAATATCCTATAAAAGAGGATTAAATGGGGATATCATGGGAGCTGTTAGGTCAGGGAAGTGGCTAGAGGTCTCTAGCTGAGAATTTTCATTCTATCACCAAACTACAAATCCCAGTAGGGGGGAGTCACTTTAGCTGTTATGGCTCTTTCCTATTGACTCCTGTGATTTATTGTTTCTTGCCAGAGAGCTCTGGTAGTGTAGCATTCAGGGCAGGGCACTAGAGCTCTCTAAAAGCAAATAATTCTCAAGCCCCTCAGCAAACTACAAATCCCAAAATTCTGTAGAAGGGAGCCAAAGCAGGCCTTATGTTAGTCTCCTTAAAGACACTAAAGTACAAAAGCTGTGATCCTGATCCATTTTTCTTGCATCCATTCTACAACTCTCGATTGGCTGTTTATAAAACATATTAACTAGGGTTCCACCATAAAGTTGCAATGTAAGTGGATACCAAAATTGCTCAAGTCCCATTATATACTCTCTCTCTCGATCTTTCTGGCTTTTCTTCACGAATGAAGATTCAGGAAGGACTTATCCCGCGCTTTCTGCAAGCGCGCTGATGACTAAAAAGGCCAATCCGAGATAAACAAGTCCGGTTGCAGAAAGCACAGCAGAAGGTCTCCTTGGGTAATGTTTCCGGGTTGTGATTCTTTCTGCATTGTCGTTACTCTTCAAGACTTGTTCGGTGTAAGTTCTCAAATAAGGCTACAGCATTGCTTGGTGTAGTAAATATATAAAATGGTGTAGTATATACAATGGTGTAGTAAATATATAAAATAGCAAACAGCAAGGTTTGCTATTTGGATTTTTTTTAAAAAATTGAACCATGGTTAGTTGAATTCATGGTTGCAGAATCTGTGGATATGGAGGGCCTGCTGTAGGATACTTTTGTGTCCCCATTCTCCCCCAAGTTCCCTGGAGCCCTCTATCTCTGGCCCTAGCCAGGTCGAACTGCTTCTTCTAAAAGCTTCCAGAAGTAATGATTCACCTTTTCAATTGGTCACAAAGTCCTGCTCTGCCCTGTACTGTTTAAAATGAAAATGAAAATAAATAAATCCCCAGCTGGCATCCTTGGAAAGTTATGTCATTGTAAACTGATGTATGCCTGTGTAAAGTTGAATAGCACCAATGCACAATGTTCACGTTTATTTATTTATTATATATTTGTATGCCCCCTTTCTTCCTAGATGGGACCCAAGGTGGCTTCCATAAAACAGATTAAAAATACAATATACATAGACTTCCACTAGGGGGAGCGAGGACGCTGGACAGGACCTAACGGGGCTCCGTGGGGACCTGTTATCCATGAGCAGCAAAGGGGAGTCTAGTGAGAAGACAACCCCAACTTTATACCTGGGAAGGTATAAGAAGAGGGGGGCTCACAATAGCTATCTTAAGTGGGTCTGGGGGGTGAAAGGGGGATCCCTAAACCTCAGTTCCCTGAAGACAAGCTGAGCAGCCATTGTTGCTCCGGAGCCATATGGCATAGAGTCCTCATTTCTCTACCCTATTTTTAAGCAGGATAATTTTGAGAAGTGGAAACTGTATGGAAAAAGATAATCTAAAGAAGTCAATCTAACTCCAAACAGTTAGCTCTCATCCAGACAGTAATTATAGCTAAAGTCTGGCTGTAAAGGCAGACTTATGGTTGAGATCGTTTTAAAGCACTTCACAGTCTTATTCTAGCTATCTGTCTTATCTTGAAGTCAGATTCAAGAAATTCATGGAAGAAATTAGAGGAAGACAAACAACAAGATAATTTACTAATTGACAAGTAATTAAATTGAAGAAATTGAAAAAAAAAGGGCAAGGTAGCGCAAGTGAGAGACTGGTGACAGAGTGCTAAAGTTTGAGAGGAAAAAACAAACAAAAAAGGAGATAGAGCTGCGACATAGCATCTACGCAGCAGGGATTGAGCTGCCTGGGCTGGAGGAGAGAAAGAGGAGGTGGTGAGGGTAGTGAAATAGGAGGAGTTTAGACTGGAATGGTTGCAAGCTACAAATTAAGAGCTATAAACTACGGTCTGCACTTTTGGGACTGATAAAAGGCTGTTGCTGTGGAGGAAGGGGTGTGGTGCAGCCAGAAGCTTTGCCTTTTAAACGCAACTTGCCAAACTAAAGGGCAAGGAGAAATGAGGGAATAGCGAGACAGTGGAGCAGGCGACGTGGGACAGAAGGTTTAGACGAAGGAGCAGACGGGGCAGAAAGGCGGGGCGCTTTGGAAGGAGGCGTTGACAGAGCAGACGGGACAGACAGGCTGGAAGGAGGGGCAGACGGGGGAAGGACAGACGGCTCTGGTGACGTTGGCGGAGGTGCAGAGAATAAAGAGTTGGCGGTCGTGGAGGGGGCTGACGGATCGGAGAGGGTAGACGGTTCGGAACGAGGCAGACGGGCTTGGTAAAGACGCAGACGGAGGTGGAAAGGCTTTGACGGATCAGAAGGGGGCAGACGATACGGAAAGATCAGACGGTCGGGAATGTGGGACAGACGGAGCGGGAAGGACAGACGGACGAAGAGGCGGTTGGTGGAGGAGACAGAGGGGTATTCGGAGGAGAATAAAGAGCTGGAAAAGCAGACAACGATAGCACGAAAGGAGGATTGAGGCCAAAGCTCAGACAAACGAGGGTTGGGGTGAAGGTGTAGAGTGAAGTGGTGGAACGGTCTGGAGCTTGGCCAAATAGTGAGAGAGAGGTTGGCACCTTAGTAGTTAGTGGGTGCTGAAAAGGTGAATTGAGGGGAAGCTGCAATTGGGAAGGAGAGGAGGAGAAATTGTAGGCGGCTGTGGATTTTATCTGTCAGGGAATAATCTAATAATTAACAATAATATTTTTTTTTAAAAAAGAGACAGAGACAAAAAGTAACAACTCAATCCACCCCCCCTTCTTTGTGTGTGTGTGTGTGGACAGATCTGATCTTGCTCCAAAAAACAAAACAAAACAAAACAAAACAAAACAAAAACAAAAACAAAACCAAAAATAAATAAACAATCAAAAAAAAAAAAAAAAGGAAAATATAGCCTGTGATTGGGATAGACTGTGGCTGATTGTATATTGTCTGGAAATAGATTTCTTCCCCCTTCTTGAAAGAGTTATAGTGCATTCTAGTAGGGATACATGATTCTAAACGAACGCAACTAAACAAATAGGAAAGTAGGAGAATACGCAGATTAGAAATTGTACAGAATAGCCTGATTTGGCTTACTTTACAGATGGCTTCTGGTCTTAGGCCAAGAGCATATACAGCCTCACAAATATCAGCAGCAAGGAGGGGCTCCACAGAGATGACATTGAAACAAGTTGATATTAACGCCCAGATCTTGGAAGAGCTCAAATCTTTTAAGAAGGAAATGAGGGAAGAACTTCAGAATCTGAAGAAAGATATCAGGCAGGATTTTGATAAAATAGAGAAGAGACTTGACAAAATAACTACTAGCTTGAAAGAAACGAAAGGAGAAGTAGACGCCGTGAAGAATAGGACTTCGCACTTAGAAAACCAGACAGCAAACCTAACAAAAGATCTGGATAAAGAAAAGAACTTAAATCTCATTCAAGAGATAAGATATAGGGAGAAATGCGTGAAATTGAGAGGCCTGTCTGAGATGAGGTACGAAAATTTACAGGAAAGGCTGATTCCAGCAATTGCGAATTTTGTGGAGGAGTCTGAAGGAACCGTAGAGAAGGAGATCGATAAGATGTTTAGAGCGAGCTCGATAATAGCGAAGGAGCGGAAACTGCCAAGGGATGTGGTGATTTCCTTCACAAGATCAAAAATTAGAGATAAATTAATTCAAACGAATTACGTACGCAAATTAACAATCGAGGGTCAAGAAATTCAAATATACAAGGATATTCCAAGTGAGATCCTTAGAAGGAGGCAGGAATATAAACAGCTTACACAAAGACTAACACGCATGGGGATCAATTTTAGATGGGATCGGATAGAGGGAGTCTCATTCATGTTCAAACAAAAAAGGCATAAAATAAATTCACCGGAGAAAATAAAAGAGATGTTGGGAAGATTGGATGAAGAAGAGAAAGAGAGGCGGAGAGGGAAACCTAGACGAGAAGTCAGTAAGCAAACAAGAAACGGTGGAAGGCAAGAAAAGGAGAAGGAGGTAAATGAGAGAACTGACAGTTTGGAAGAACAAGATGTCTTTAGTGAAGGGTCAGATAAAGATAAGGATGAAGAAGAGGAGGAAGATAAGACTGTAAGAGGGGCTGAAGGAGGAGAAGAGGAAGAGGAGGAAGACGTATAAAGAATGACATTGAATTTGGCATCCTGGAATGTGAAGGGGCTAAATACGTTAATTAAAAGAAGGAAGGTATATCACTTCCTGGAAAAGAATAAAGCAGATATAAATTGCTTACAAGAAATTAGAATACGTCAAAAAGAGAACAAATACCTAAAAAATCAAAAACTAGGACAAGAGTTTGCCTCCTTATCATTAAAAAAGAAAAAAGGAGTTGTGATATATGTAAACAAAAGGTATGAAGCAAAACAAGTAATGAACGACAATAAGGGCCATTTGGTCGGAATAGAACTAACGATGCCAAATCAAAAGATCTATATAATAGCAATTTACGGACCTTTAGTAAAAAGAGAAAGATTCTATAAGGAATTGAGGCTGGAATTAACAAAGCTGGAAAAAGGTTTAATTATACTAACAGGCGACTTTAATGGCGTACTGGACGGCAAAAGAGACAGATCTGGAGGGAACAGGGAGAGCCAAGGTCGTCTTCCGCAGGTATGCTTTGATTTGATGGAAGAATTTCAGCTAACAGATCTTTGGACAGCCAAATATCATGAAGAGAAAGGCTATACATTTTATTCAGAAACTCATAAGACAATGTCAAGAATCGACATGTTTTGGATTACAAATACATTACTTCCAAGGGTAACCGACATGGATATAATACCAAAGGTTATATCCGATCACAATCCCATAAACTTGAAAATGACATTGTTAAAAAAGAAATATACCTGGAGGCTTAGGGATGACTTTATGAAGGAAGATAAATTTGTTGCAAAAATTAAGAAAGAGACGGCTCAATTCTTCAAAGAAAACAAAGTGGGCATGAAAGCGAGGATTGTGTGGGATGCTTTTAAAGCGACTATCAGAGGCTGATTTCTACAAAGAGGAGCAGAGAAGGCGAAGATAAGGAGAGACAGAAATCAAGAAATCCAACAGCAACTAAAAGAAAAAGAGAAGAAATTGAGAGAAAAACCACAAGACAAAATAATAATCAGGGAGATTGAATTGATAAAAAAATTGATAAACAAGACAATGGTCGAGGAGATCGGACAGAAACTGAAAAAAATAAAACAAAGGGTCTTTGAACATGCCAACAAGACAGGTAGATGGCTGTCGTACAAATTGAAGAAGGAGAAAGAGACGAGGATGATAATGGAAATCAAAAAGAATGGAAAATCCCTGACTCGGCAAGAGGATATTAAAAAAGCTTTTGTGGAATACTACTCTCTGCTATATAAAGAAAACACACAGGAAGAGGAGTGGAAGAATGAGATGAATAGATACATAAAGGAAAATAAATTCACAATGATCCCAGAGGAACAGAGATTAAAATTAGCTGAGCCATTTTCCTTAGAAGAACTGTCCAAGGTTATTCGAGATTTAAAAAGCGGCAAAGCGCCGGGACCAGACGGGTTTACGGAGATCTTCTATAAAACTTTGGAAAAGGAAATATCAAGTGATCTTTTGGAGGTCATTAATCGGATTTACAAAGAGGGAATGCCGGATTCATGGAAAGCGGCAAACATCACGATGATTTGGAAGGAGGGCAAGGAGAGATCGGATGTTAAGAATTATCGCCCAATCTCTCTTCTAAATGTGGACTACAAAATTTTTGCCGGTATGATAGCAAACAGGATGAAGGGAGTCTTAAAAGATGTTATACACCCCGACCAATGCGGCTTTCTTCCGGGAAGACTACTATCATCAAATATTAGATACATTATTGATATCCTTGAATTCCTTGGAATAAATAATGAGCGTACAGCAGCAATAATGTTTGCGGACGCAGAGAAAGCTTTTGACAATGTCAACTGGTGCTGCTTGGTAAAAACTATAGAAGAGTTGGGATTTGGCCAATTCCTAACCGCTAATATAAGTAAAATATATACAGAACAAAAGGCCTCGATTATTGTGAACGGGGAGAAAACACAAGAAATTCGAATCCATAAAGGAACTAGACAAGGCTGCCCGCTGTCACTTTTTATAACACTGCTGGAAGTATTACTGAATAAAGTTAGAAAGGAGAAAGGGATACAAGGGCTAAAAATTAAAACTCAGGAATATAAAGTTAGAGCGTACGCTGACGACATAGCATTTATCTTGGAAGACCCCGTCAGCAGTGTAGACTGTTTAATAAGAACTATTGAGGAATTCGGCACCTACGCTGGATTTAAGATGAACAAGGAAAAAACCATAATTCTGACAAAAAACTTACAAAAAAAGGAACAGGAACTATTGGGAGAGAGATCCAAATGTAAAATAGAATCAAAAGTTAAATATCTCGGTGTGTGGATAACGAATAGGAATTTGGATCTCTACACTAACAACTACGAAAGAACATGGCAAACGATCAAAGGAAATTTAAAGACTTGGTCTAAACTGAACCTTTCATTATTGGGGAGAATTGCGGCGATAAAAATGTCAGTCCTTCCAAAGATGATGTTTCTATTTCAGACATTGCCAATAATATCCAATGAAAAGCCGTTTAAGAAATGGAAGAAAGACTTAAGCGAATTTATCTGGAACGGCAGAAAGGCGAGAATAAAATGGCAGACATTAATAGAAAGATCGGAAAGAGGAGGGCTAGATCTGCCAGACTTACGAATGTATCATAAGGCCTGCACTTTGGTTTGGGTGTGCGAATGGGTCAAGCTGGAAGATTATAGCCTGCTGACCTTAGAAGGAGCGGGACTACGTTTAGGCTGGCATGCCTATATAGGTTACAAAAAGGCAACTATACATAAGGATTTTAATAATCACATAGTAAGAAAACCACTATTGACAAGCTGGAATGAAATATATAAACAATATTATGGGAGGATACCAAAGTGGATATCCCCGGTGGAGGCGTTCTGTGGAAGATGGGGGCAAGTAGGTAAATCGAACAGATGGTCTTCATATAAGGAGCTGCTCAAGAGTGAAAAAGTAGGGAAGTTAGAATTAAAAACAAGAGAAGAACTCCAACAGGCTGGATGGGACTTCAGCTGGTTCACATATCAACAAATATTCAGCAGGTTCAAAAAGGATGAAAAGGAGTCTGGTTTTCAGGAAAAAGAAACAGGAGTGGTGGAAATCATGTGGGACAACAAGACAAAGAAGATCGCAAGATTGTACAATTTACTCATCACCGAATCTCTCGAAACAGAAACAGTAAGAGAATCAATGATAAAGTGGGCCAAAGATATTGGGGAAGAAATCCAGATGGAAGAATGGGAAGGTGCGTGGAAAAAAACAAAAAAATTTACGGCAAGTCAAGAGCTGAAAGAGAATAGCTTCAAGATAAACAACAGGTGGTACTTAACTCCAGATAGATTAAGCAAAATCTATAATCTAAAGGAGAAAGGCTGCTGGAAGTGCCAGAAAGAAACAGGAACATTTAAACATATGTGGTGGACATGCCCTAGCATTCAAAAATTTTGGTTAAAAGTACATAAAATAATTCAGAAGATATTCAACATAGAATTCGAATTAAATCCAAAGATTTATCTCCTTAACATCACCTCAATCTTACCACAAAATGTAGAGAAAAAATATTGGAGAATACTGTTATACTTATGCACGGCTGCTCGCATGGTCATCGTGGCACGATGGAAAAGCAAAGAAGAACCCACAATAGAAAATTGGCTAAACAAAATACTAATAATGAGAGACAATGATAAATTAACTCGAGTTATAAATCAAGACAAGATAGAGAAAACGGAAGCAGAATGGTTTCCAGTATCAGAATACTGCAGAATGAGGTGGTGTATAGGGAAAGATATTGAGATATGAACAATGGAAATAATAAGTGAGGTTGCTTTTCAAGAGATGAAGGGAAATAGAGAGGAAGGAAATAGAGGGTGAGAGGAATAAATATACGAGAATGGAAGGGAAAAGAACGAAAAGAAAGAAGGGATGAGAGGAAATTAGTAAAAGTCAATGTAGAAGAAACTCCATGGGATAAGAGGGCAGGTTTAAAGGAACGGAGTGGAGATCGAAGAAGAATACATAAGTAGAGCAAAAACTTTAGATTATTTTTACAAAGGAAGTCAGATTTTAATGTTTTTATTGGGAAGACAATCTAGGCATGATATACTAATATTTAAGTTCACTGATAATAATGTACGTGTAATATAATTTTATCATGTGAATAAAATATATTGTATGTAAAAATACAATATACATATACAGTTAAAATATTATATTATAAAATCAAATTAAAACAGATTATAAAACAGATTAAAAACTAATGTTCTCAGGAGGGAAGCAGAGCCAGCAGTAGTGCTGTTGTACAACCATGTTCTGATGTGAAACCTCTCGGCTAAGTAGCATAGTTGCATATCGTGTCAGCATTTTACCTTGCTGCTGTAAAATTATGCATTGGAGCCTTTGATGCAGGATCTTGGCCCCCATTTTTAAGAACTGGAAGTCAACTTTTCAGCAGGGGCATTTTTTTTTTTTTTGCAAGTGGGCCAGCCTTCCTCTCTTTGACCCTGTGTTGTGAGGATAGCAATGAAGCCCCCTCAGCCCCAATAAAACCAGGTTGTGATGTTGCTGCAATGACCTGGTTTTACATGGCTTTCTGTTTCACTGCAGGAACAAGCTTTTGCACAATGAAGCAGCCCCATTGTGTGTTCTTTATTTGGAACAGCAACAAACATGAAATAAAAATGTTCGCTCCCTCTCTCTCTCTCTCCAGAGAGAGAGAGAGAGAGAGTAGGGATGTTTTGCTGTCTGCCTTCCTCTTCCCAGCTGGTATCCATTAAACAGATGCAGAACAACAAGGCTGAGATCAACAGGGCTACTTAGAGGCTTTTACTGGCCCTCTGCATGATGGGAAGCAAATAATAGGCCATAAACAAGATATAATGAAGGCTGCTGTAGCTCTGAAAGCATTTCTGTTGCTCCTTACCAGCCTTACCTATGTCTGTAATCAAATCCCTCCATGCCCTGTGCCAGAACAACCCCTCCTGCCTGGGACTGTGGTAAACAGAGGCCAAATTCACCCTTCAAACTCACTAAATACCACTCTTTGGATGAAGGGACTCTCAGTATACATTTCATGAGGTTTTCCACTGCAGCAAAGCATGAAAGGAACAAGAGTTGTTCCTCCATATCCACGGTTTTGGTATCCACAGATTTAAGTGTTCATGGCTTGAAAATATTCTTAAAAAAACAATACTCCAAACAGCAAACCTTGATTTTGCCATATTATATAAGGGACACCATTTTGCCATGTCATTGCATATAATGGGACTTGAGTATTCATGGATCCATGGGGGTTCCTGGAACCAAACCCCAGCGAATATGAAGGGACAACTGCAGTATGTTCAAGCAAAAATCTCTGGTGTAGGGGAGACTTCTGGCTTTCAATATACAGCTGGTTGGTCAGACGTGTGCAGACGATGGAGTTTGCTAACAGGGCAAATGCCTGAAATTGCCATGTTGGATTTTTGCAATAGCAATTGTATGCTCAGGTGACAAAACAGACTTTTCCCCTATTTATTTAAGCAGAATATTTCACTTCTTCACCCCCCCCAAAAAATACTGTTCAGGGGTGGCAACAATAAAAAAGAGAGTAATTCACTCTCACCTGCCATCTTGATTTATAGGCATGCCCGTTTGAACAAACTTCACTTGCCTACTATCTTGCCAAAAAAAAGTTGAGACAAATGAAAGCTGCTGCAAATCAGCATTAGTAAGCATCAATCCACATTTTATTGCCTCGTATAGACAAGCACACTATGACTGGACCCATGAGTCTGCTCTGGGTTTTAGTTTGAAGATTTAAAGAGTTCTCCAAGAGGCTGCACCCTATCTCCCTCAAATTGGATCAGCACCTTGGATAGTTCCTTCAAAGTTCAGACTAAAACCCAGAGAGGACTCACTCCTCCACTGCCATGGGAACCACTGGCTGCCAATGGTTATGTCTGGTCCAACCTCTGTGTTCAATGCGATGCATTGTGGGAGTGCATGGGAGAGGGCCTTCTGTGTGGTGGCACCCTTGTGATGGAACACCCTCCCTCTGCAGAGATTTGATTGGCACCAATGCTAGTGTCATTTCAGCACCAAATAAAAACATGGCTTTTGTTTTAAAAGTTGTTTGGGCCTAATTAACTTTATCCTAAATGAATCATGGCTATCTTTATTTTAAATTGATCTTTAAGTGATAAGTTACTTAATATATCTTTAGTCTTTTAAGATACTGATATTGTTATTTACTCTCCTAAACTGGTTTTATTGTTCTTTGGATATAGGGTGAGACATATGTGTTTTGATATATAAATAAATCTGTCCCTATTGGAGCCAAATCAAGGAAGCTGACATTCTATTTAGTATCATCATCAACAGCAACAACTCATCCCTGTGTCTGGTTTCAGTTATCCGAAAGACACAAAGCCAGCATTGACTTATGTTCTTGCTGCCAACCTGGGACTGGGGGGGAAAGCCCCCCCTGCAAAAAAAAGATAGTCCAAGGCCTTGTTGGCCTCAAGATAAGGCTGTCAGGTGCATTTAGCTGGGAAGTGTTAGAAGTTATGGTGAGAGGATGCTTAAGAGTAGCAAAGAGCGTGGTGTGGCCGGCAGAATTGAAATGGGAGTTGCATGCAGCTCTCTATTTTGAGGTAGCTGGAGGATTGAGAAAATGAAAACATGAGTGCCAAGTGTGGAGAGGGAACAACACTCTTTTCTTATTCCCACATCACTGTATTTTTGAGAGCAACAGATAAATGGGCAGCTGGTGTTGTTGGGCGTGGGGGTTTTTTGCTTTGAAAAAGAACTTGTAACCATGGTAATGCTATTTCTTTCCAGCCATTCCCCCTCCAACTCTGGACTTGTAGGAGTTGGCTACTCAGGTATCTGAGATATTTTTATTAAGTCCCCAAAGTTATCCAAGGACCTGGAATGAACAGGAACTGTTTCTCTACTTCTGCATCATAAGTGTCAAGCTCAATGCATGATGTGTAGGCAATCTCCATCTTTGGAGGCCTTTAAACAGAGGGTGCGTGGGCATTTTTCAGGCATGCTTTAGTTATGTATTCCTGCATGGCAATGGATTGGAATAGATGGCCCTTGTGGCCCCTTCCAACTCTAAGATTCTATGATCTATGATTGCTTTGCATAATAATACAGAGGGTTTAGGGGTCCCAGATCTCAGGGCTTAGACTGTCTTCTCTGGTCCTCAAAGCAAAGGGGAGGAATCCCAGGGCAAGAGCTTGGAAACTGAGTGAATTTTCTCATCTGTCAGATTTGGTGTTGTTTTTTTCCTTTGAATGGCATACTCTTTGCTTGGTGCATAATGACTTCACCAAGTGATGCCCCTTGTAATGTCAGCACTAGGGACTACCCACTGTAACATCACAAGGGGTGGTCTCTAGGTCTCTGGCATTTCTGGTCTCTGAGTAAGAGAAGAGCAGCCAGGCACAGCTCCATCATGCTTTTGCCTCAGTAGCTGTTGAGAGGCCCACTGTGGTGAACTCGCTAACACACACTCGCTGAAACAACTTCCATTCAAACAAAATGGTTTATTGATCAGGATAGTGCGGTATCATGCCAAAGCCAGCTCTGAGGGTACCAGGTAAAACATACAGATAATAACCCCCAATTTGGTTTTGATGTATACCCGGCCATAAAGCTTAATGAGCATGCATTCCAATCAGGATATTCTCAGAGCAGTAAGTGGCCATTCGACCTTGGTTTCCAGGCACCAGAGATAACACCCCTGCAGCTGCTGGAAGGCTTCCCATCCAGCTGCAGCATGTACCCATCATGCCCCGGACTCATGTCAAGGCCTGGTGTGGCAGTCAGGCCTGTCAAGCAATCCAAACAACCACCATACCCAGCATCCACGCCAGGACATGACACCTACCCTCCATCCCTGTTTCAACTGCCATTGCTCTGGCCTCTTTGGGAGAGAATTGCAGGCAGGTAAAGTTTCATCATGCCTGGGTCCCAGTGTTTGGGGAGAACCTCTCCCTCTGGATTTCAGCTCTGGCCTCTGAGGGAAAAGAAGAGCAGCCAGCATCTTCTGGATGTAATCTGATCCCCCCTTGTGTACTCTGTCTTATATAGGTTGTAAGCCTACAGGCAAGGACTAATTTGTAACCCACCCTGGGAACCATGGTTGAAGGGCAAGTATAAACACTCTAAACAAATCAAATATTGACCTGGCAGTGCTAGAGGGTATTGAGTATATAGGCCAAGGGTGGATAACTTTTTCCAACCAGAAGACCAAACCTGGCTTAAGAGAAGATGCCAGGGGCCACATGCTTCCAGGGGTGGGTGGGGCCAAAGGTAAAAAGGGGTGGGTCCAAAAATATCAGGATGTTTCAGCTTTAAGTGATAATAATTAAGCCCCAGGAGAGACATTTGTACTCCAGAGAATGGGGAAAGACATGTGCAAAACTCAGGAAGCAACAAAGAAAATGTCTTGGCCATGAGGAAGGCCTCTGGGTTGGATTTGGCTCCCTGGAAGTGGGCAGAGGAGCAGAGTCAGTCCCAGGCTTGAAGTTCCCACCACTGAATTAATGAATGTCACCATCAACTTCATTTTGCTGCCCAGGAAGTCAGCAGATTCAAGATGTCATTTTCCCTAAAGGTCAACCTTTATTCTGTGAAGATATCTTCCATAGACCTAAAGAGACTTTCCACAGAAATGTGTGATGTTGTCACTAGAACTAAGCCCACAAACTCTTTCATGCACCGATCTACTCCTACTCCCAGGTGTTCTTTACAGGATCCATATTTAAGGAGGGGAAGAATTTTAGTTGTCCATTGTGGGAATCAGAAACCTTCACTGATCTATGCAAATCACCCAGAAGATCTACCAGTACATCCTGATCTATCTTCTGCTCATTCCTGTTGTAGAAGAGTGAGTTCTGATTGCTGAAACAGATGCTAATAATCCTGGTGGAAAAGAAGCAAATACTCCCATTATCAGCTTTACTAAATCCTAATTTTAGGATTTGGATATTGAAATATTCACCTACATTTCCAGGTTCAAACATTATCAGTGATGGCTGGTACCTTCCATGTGAGTAGGAGGATGAAGCACCTCTGGGTTTTAATAAAACTTTAGTGGATCCATCCAAGGTTCTGTACTTGTCTTTGGTTAGGGTCCTAGGTAGGGTTCAGCACCTTGGATGTGCAGAAGTCACTGACATGGTGGCCACTAGCCTATCAGCCAAATGTATATGCTTTGTGTTTTATAACTAACTTTTAAAAACCCAGCAACTTCTGTCTGACTTCCAAAAAAGTCACACCTCTGAAATAAAGCTCATATTGTTCATATTGTATACTTCATTTCGCCATCTAGTTCCAAGTTGCTCAACAAATCTGTTCAAAATCCATGGCAACATTCTGATTACAATTTCCTTTCCAATGTGTTGTGTAATATAATAGCTCTAATTTTCAACATCATGTTTAATATTATTGCATTTCCCTCTGACTTTCCAAACTCTTACTGCATGTGTAAGCTCAGTTTGACCATACATTAAGCTTTCTTTCTTCATTTTTCTATTCTTGGGTCTTCACATTCTCTCTATTTACTTGCTTTCTCAAATCTTGCTTTATTATGTTGTTAATCATTTCTTGATAATTAACACAACCAAGTTTGTTTGGGATTTTTTTGCTCTTCTTGACAAGCTCAAAATAGGTCATCATGGGACACAGGAAGCAAAAAAAATTGAACAGAAATTGATTACACTTAACATTTTAAAGAAAAGTATTTTATACGTTTTGTGTGTAATTTTCAGCCACAGATCTTATGACTGTGTTGTGCCATAGAGAACCAGTGTGATTGGACTAGAACCCCAGGGGACAAGCCATGGAAACCTAGTGGGTGATCTTAGGCAAGTCACATTCTCTCAACAGAATGTTAGCATTGGCAAACCTCCTCTGAATAAATCTTGTCAAGAATACCCTATGATAGGGAGAGTCTTGAGGGCACATTTGCTGACCAATCATGAAAGGACGAAAGCCATACACAAGTAAATGGGTTAACAAGGGCCACTTTTTTGACCTAGAACCTATTTAAGTGATTAGAACCTGGGGATGAGCTAGAACCTATTTTGACCTAGAACCTATTTAACTGATTAGAACCTGGGGATGAGCCAATAAGAGGGGAGCAACCTGATACGGGTCCAGCTGAAGCCCAGGCATCAATCTTTGAGTAGCCTCTCTTACCTTGGTTGAAACACCAGACCCTGAGAGCAATCCAAAAATCATTGGTTTTACCTGGACAGTCATTTACTGGAAGGCAAAGTCAGGGGGCTCCTCCCCGCAAGTCCTAGGACTTTACAAGAGAGAGTAAAACTCCATATCCATCCCCCCAGATCCCATGACTCAAAAAGGAAAGTTCCAGAGTCCAACCTTTCATCAAAAGGGTGCCAAGGTATACATTGATCTTTTCTCTCTCCCCGCCACCCCCCGTTACCTGCAAGTGGATACCTATTTAAGATGACACCCAAAGCCAATTCTCTGAGTCTCATCAGGTACCGTATGCAGTAGACAAAAACTCCCCTGGTAAAAGGGGAAGAAATTCCTACCCTGCCCTTTGCTCACACTGCGCTGAGGGTAGGTGGGTTGCAGCAAGATGGCACATGAAGGGGCAGCAGAGCCTTAAATAACCTCTGCCTCTTCAATGTGCCTTACACTTGGTCCCAAGGATTCTGCTCTCTTTTCATGGAGGCCATCAAACTGCCCCCTTATTTGAAATGTGCTTTTGCTGCATGCCAAGGGAGTGAAAACAAAAAGCAAAGTGCACTCACTGGGTAGACAAGCAGAATAAGCGTGAAATTAACTCACCAACTGTGAGCTGTTCTGTGGAATATACTGGTCACATTTGCATGGGACCTATATCAGCCATGTGGAGAGAAGGAGGTCTATTCTGCTCATGGGAGCAGGTGGGTGACATTTCTGCCTGCTTCCACTAGCCAGCAAGCCTGCAGCACAAATGAGGGTCCAGCTTTCGATTGCCGCAGCCTGGCTGGCTGGCAGGAAGGGGGCTGAAATGTCATTCTCTTCAAATAAAAAGAATGGACTTCCTTCTCCTAGGGCAGCTGAAGCTCAGTAAAGTACATTTGGGAAGGCAGTTACAATTGTAGCAATAGTGTCATGATTGTGACTATGTAGCAGTTTGTGAATATGAATCATTTATCAGTGATGTATACAAGTCTTTTACTCTAAATCTCAACCTTCAAATCTCAAGTCAAGTCTCAGTTCTATGATTCTCTAAGTCTGGGAGCCAACTTTAACAGAAGAAAGGAGGTAGTGGTGAGGTGTGGGGTATGTGTGTGTGGGGTGGAGTTCCAATAACTAGAAAATCAAGAAGATGTGCAGAAAGTTAGGTAAAAAAAAGTTAAATTATCAGCAAACATATTCGGCAATGGGCTTGAGGTCTGCTCAGCAGCCTGTCCCCACTGCATGTTGGACAAGCCTTCTAAAGCTCTTGAAAAGCTTTAGAAGGATCCTTCCACCTCAAGCCCATTGCTTATCGTATTTGCTGTTACCGCTTCCATCATGTGACCATAGGCAAAAAACCAGAGAAATCATGGAAGCATTGTTCAAAGGAGGAAAACTGGTTTCTGTTCCATAATGTTTCTAGATGAATGTGGTATGTTACTGAACCAACGCCAGCAAGTCAGTTGCTAAAATATATAAGTCAGTGTGTCATTTATTGTTGAGTCCAAATCAAGTCATTGAAGTGACTTGAGTCCGAGTCAATTGACTCAAATCTACATCACTGTCATTTACCAGGTTACACATCGATAAGTATGATATGAAATGTGGGCCATTGGTTTGACTTCTATGCTGCCCTGAGATCTTTTGGCATTGGATGGGATAGAAATCAATTGATTGATACCCCTTGTTTTAAGAGGTCTATGTAGTTAGGGCTTGTAAATGGATTTAAATCCAGGCATGTGTTGGACTCAGAAGAACTGTTAGCTCTTACTTTCAGAATGGTCTGGTTGTCACTGTCTTCGTTTCCCTTTTATTAAGTTTATTTGAATCTCATTGACCAAGGTTAATTCCAACCGAGCTTCATGAGGCCTGTGATTCTTGGAACAAAAATTGAGTGACCAGCCTGTGCTGTAATTGATTTGCTTGTCATTGAGCTGGCTTGCTCGGTTTCATGCAGGCAAGGAGTAAACTAGCCAAACTTAATGAAGCTCAAAGGAGCATATTGTTTCCCAACCAGTTTTTAATTGGAAGCTATACCGACTAAATAGCTGAATATGACTGTGCGAGGGGGGGAGGTTAAAAAAGAGAACATTTTTGAACAACAGCCAAGAAGCAGAGAGAAATGCATAGGTGGAAGATTTTGGAATAATGCTCTATAGAGCAAGAGTGGAAGTGCTTTTTCAGCTTGCAGGCCAAATTCAACTCCATACATGTTCTCAAGGGCTGCACTGCATGATGAGTGGGGCAAAAGCAAAATACAGTTGTCCCTCCACATTCGCGAACTTGACATTCGCGGTTTCGGTTATTCGCGGTTTTGGGAGGGCCCCCCCGGGCCCCCCCAAAACCGCGACACGGGGCCTCCAGAGGCCCCGTGAAAGACCTGGGGAGGGGTGGGGAGGCCTTCGCGGGACCCCCGGAGGCCCTCTGGAGGCCCCGCGGAGGCCTGGGGAGGGGTGGGGAGGCCTTCGCGGGATCCCTGGAGGCCCTCCAGAGGCCCCGCGAAGGCCTGGGGAGGGGTGGGGAGGCCTTCACGGGACCCCCGGAGGCCCTCCGGAGGCCCCGCGAAGGCCTGGGGAGCGGTGCGAAGGGCTTCGCGGGACCCCCGGAGACCCTCCGGAGGCCCCGCGAAGGCCTGGGGAGCGGTGCGAAGGCCTTCGCGGGACCCCCGGAGGCACTCTGGAGGCCCCGCGAAGGCCTGGGGAGGGGTGGGGAGGCCTTCGCGGGACCCCCGGAGACCCTCCGGAGGCCCCGCGAAGGCCTGGGGAGCGGTGCGAAGGCCTTCGCGGGACCCCCGGAGGCCCTGGGGAGGGAGGGAGGGAGGGCCGGGGAGACCTCCGCGGGGCCTAGGAAGGCCCCGCGAAGGCCTGGGGAGGGAGGGAGGGAGGGAGGGCCGGGAAGACCTCCGTGGGGCCTAGGAAGGCCCCGCGAAGGCCTGGGGAGGGAGGGCCGGGGAGACCTCCGCGGGGCCTAGCAAGGCCCCGCGAAGGCCTGGGGAGGGAGGGAGGAAGGGCCGGGGAGGCCTCCGCGGGGCCTAGCAAGGCCCCGCAAAGGCCTGGGGAGGGAGGGAGGGCCAGGGAGACCTCCGCGGGGCCTAGGAAGGCCCCGTGAAGGCCTGGGAAGGGAGGGAGGGAGGGCTGGGGAGACCTCCACGGGGCCTAGCAAGGCCCCGGGAAGGCCTGGGGAGGGAGGGAGGAAGGGCCGGGGAGGCCTCCGCGGGGCCTAGCAAGGCCCCGGGAAGGCCTGGGGAGGGAGGGAGGGAGGGCCGGGGAGACCTCTGCGGGGCCTAGGAAGGCCCCGCGAAGGCCTGGGGAGGGAGGGAGGAAGGGCCGGGGAGGCCTCCGCGGGGCCTAGCAAGGCCCCGCGAAGGCCTGGGGAGGGAGGGAGGGAGGGCCGGGGAGACCTCCGCGGGGCCTAGCAAGGCCCCGCGAAGGCCTGGGGAGGGAGGGGGAGGGGTGTTTGTTATTCGCGGATTTTTCACATTCGCGGGGGTCCGCGGAACGGAACCCCCGCGAATGTGAAGGGACGACTGTACCACCATATTTCATAGAATCATAGAATCATAGAATTGCAGAGTTGGAAGAGACCATGAGGGCCATCCAGTCCAACCCCCTGCCATGCAGGAAATCACAATCAAAGCATCCCTGACAGATGGCCATCCAGCCTCTGTTTAAAGACCTCCAAGGAAGGAGACCCCACCACACTCCGAGGGAGTGCATTCCACTGCCGAACAGCTCTTACTGTCAAAAAGTTCCTCCTAATGTTGAGGTGGAATCTCTGTTCCTGGAGCTTGCACCCATTGCTCCGTGTTCCAGTCTCTGGAGCAGGAGAAAACAAGCCTGCTCCATCCTCAGCGTGACATCAATTCAAATACTTAAACAGGGCTATCATATCGCCTCTTAACCATCTTTTTTCCAGGCTAAACATACCCAGCTCCCTAAGTCCCTTCAGCTTCTTCCTGCCAAGAACTAAGACTCAGAATAGGAGGAAAACTCCTGTCCTAAGACTTGTTATCTTGAGTTGGCTTTGACTCATGGTGACCCCATGGATGAGACATCTCCATGCCCTCCTGTCCTCAACCACCCTACTTAAGTCCTGGAGGTTCAGACGTGTGTCTTTGTTGATACCTAGTGTGTGGTCTTCCTCTCTTTCTTTTTCCCTCCACCTTTCATAAAATTACAGTTGTCCCTTCATATCCACGGATTTAGTCTCCACAGATTTAAGTATTCACAGCTTGAAAATATTATTTAAAAAATAATAATCCAAAAAGCAAACCTTGATTTTGCCATCTTATATAAGGGACACCATTCTGCTGTGCCATTGCATATAATGGGATGTGAGTATTCACGGATTTGGGTATCCATGGGGGTTTCTGGAACCAAACCCCAGTGAATATGAAGGGACAACTGTATTGACTTTTCTAGTGAGCCATGCTTCTCATGATGTGTCCAAAGTACAACAACCTCAATTTTGTCATCTTGGCTTCTAATAAGAGTTCAGGCTTGATCTGTTCTAAGACCCATTTGTTTGTCTTCTTGGCTGTCCATGGGATCCTCAGCACTCTTTGCTAACACATCTCAAATGAGTTGATTTTCTTCCTATCAGCTTTCTTCACTGTCCAGCTCTCACAGCCATACTTGGTGATGGGAAAGATGATGTTTTGAATGATCCTGAATTTAGTCCTCAGTTTTATTATATCTTTGCATTTTATGATCTTATCCAGTTCTTTCACAGTTGCCCTTCCCAGTCCCAGTCTTCTTCTGATTTCTTGGGTACAGTCTGTTCTGGGCTGTGAATGATCCAAGGAATGGAAAATCTTTCAATATTTCAATTTCCTCGTTGTCTATTTTGAATATGTGTAGATCCTCTAAGGTCATTATTTTTGTTTTCTTAATGTGCAGCATTAAGCCTGCTTTTGCACTTTCTTCTCTGACGTCCCTTAGTAGTTGCTCTAAGTCTGTTGTTTTCTGCTAGTAGTATAGTGTCATCTGCACATCTTAGATTGTTGATGTTCTTTCCTCCAATCTTCACTCCTCCTTCCTCTGAATCTAAGCCTGCTCTATGTATGATATATTCTGCTTACAAGTGGAACAAGTAGGGTAACAGAATGCAGCCTTTACTGAGTCCCTTTCCCATTGGGAATCCTTCTGTTTCTCTGTGTTCTGTTCTTACGGTGGCCTCCTGTCCTAAGTAGAAGTTACGTAGCAAGAATATAAAGTGTGTTAGTACACCCATTTCTTTAAGAGTGATCCAGAGTTCTCATGATCTACACAGTCAAATGCTAAGAGTGGGAAACTATCAAATGGCTGTGTTTTGGGGAAGGAGGCATGGGTCTCTGGGGAGCTCCAGGAAGCTGGACAGGAACCCACGAAAAGTGAGATTTAGATCCAGGGTTTAAGGTTCCTCACTCCTACTAGATAAGAATTGCTTAATGAGACCAGTAATCCATGTAGCTCACTGCTCACAATCCTAATATTACCCAACCTGGTAACTTCTGAGTACCCTCCAAATGTCCCAGTTTGGCAGGGACAACTCCAATTAATCCTCTGTCATCCCAGTTTTTCAGCTGCTCTTACAATGTCCTAGTTTCTCTTCCCTCATCCCACTTTTCCCTTCACTTGCTGCAATTGCTGTAAACTTAGTTCAAAGCACAAGGGTAGTTTGTGTTCTGCTGACTCTGCAAGGGGGGAGAGCAATAGCAATAGCATTAGCATTGATATTTATATATTGCTTATCAGTGCTGAAGCATTCCCTCAGCAGTTTACAATGTTTTTAGGCAATTGCCCCCAGCAAGCTGGGTACTCATGTTACCAGCCTATGGAAAGATGGAAGGCTAAGTCAACCTTGGAGCCCTCTGGGATCAAACTCATAACCTTGTGGCTTGCAGTACTGGCATTTAATCACTGTGCCACCAGGGCTCCTTAGGAGGAGAGGAGAGGGTGGAATTTTGCCCTACCCAGAAGGCTCAGGCAAAAGCAAACTGCTGCAGCCTCTCCTAGCTTGCATGCTCTTCCTTAATAGTACCTTTTCCCATCCAGGCCACACTTTGATATTGCTTGGCCACACGTGTCACAGTTTCCTGCTGTGAAATATTGGCGAGGATGCTGGGTATGCTTGACTTCAGTTTTCATGTGTCCCAATTATCATGTCTGATGGCGAGGAACTGTAGAAGTAGAAGCTCTGGTTCAAAAATCTAAAGGGCACCTATCTAGCCTTAGGAGATGCATTTTGACTTCTTAGAATTGGGGTTATGTAAAAGCTGGGAAAGCACCAGATGATAGTGCCTTATGGTCAAAGCACTATCTGAGGATGTCCAGGTGGGCCAGGTGCACACATCTAGGCCTGACGTTCCCCACCCCTGTAATTTTGGATAGTAGTGCCAAAGCATTCCTAGTGCTAAAATTGTGTGAGCTGCAACAGGGCCACTTAGCTGCTGTGTTATGTGCCTTCCTTTTCTCTGGTCTCTCCCTCCCCACAGATGTTCAGTGATGCCTCAAATTGTCCAACATTCCTCTTTTGGATATGATGAACTTTTTTTTTTAAACAGTGTCTTCTTTAGCTAAGTCTCACCAGGCATGAGTTGGCTGCAAGCCTGGTTCACAGAATTGTAGCCACCACATCTCTGGGGCCAGGGCCAGTGAATTGCCTCTGGGGTGACACACTGTGATCTTCCCATTAGATCATTCCACTGATCTGAGACCAAATAGTCCCAGGATTTCCCAGCTGTCATGCTCTTAAGATCAATGTAGTTCCCTGGATATAAGAATTTCTGGCCTCCGGGGAAGCCATCAAGCTGATTGAGTTGTCTAAAAATTTCTCATCAAGCTATTAGCCCCAATCACCACCAATTTGCAACCTCTAATCATCCTAATTTGTACACTTGTTGATATGTATGAACTGAAAGGGAGGAAGCAACAGGGGTTGTCAAGCTGGGGTTGCTAGGAAAATGTTGAATTGTCTCTAAGTTAAGTGTCTTTTTATATTAAAAAATTATGCTTGGAGTTCTCTTGATAAACCAGACCTTAGCTGCAGGTGGTGCTCACCCTGGAGGGGGGCAGCTAGGTCTTGCAGGAACCTAAGACCATTAGAACGAGGTCCCATCTATAACGAGGGGGAAAGGACAGGTTGTTTACCTGTAACCTTAGCTCTTCAAGTGGTCTGTGAATTCACATAGCTGGGGTAAATCCTGTGCAGAGCACTTGGAACCTTCTAGAATAGTTTTTTTGGTGGTAGCTCCGCCCATCCTGACGGTCCCTCTGAGGCACTCATGCTTACTCCCCTCAGTTCTGCATAGGATGCCGCAATTAGCAGCATCAGGAAACTTAAACACAAAGCAGGATATATTGGGGAAGACAGGCAGGTCTGTGTGAATTCACAGAAGACCACTCTAAGATCTATGGTTACAGGTAAGCAACCTGTCCATCATCTTTGTGGTCTCTGTGAATCTACACAGCTAGGAGACTAGCAAGCTTTGTGGTAGAGGGAATTCCCAGGTAGAGGGAATGTCATGCTGCAAGGAAGACGAGGTACATAATACCAAAGTAAACCAAGAGCCATTTATTGAACAAACACATATGGAGAGCCAAAGGAACCAGGCACTCACTGGATTGTGAAGAGAACAGCTCTCCCAAAGGTAGCATCACTCCTACACCTGGTATCCAGTCTGTAGTGAGAAATAAAAGTCAAAGGAGTGGACCAGGTTGCTGCTTTGCAGATATCCTCCAGGGGAACCTCGAAGAGAAAGGCAATGGATGTGGCTACCGCCCTGATAGAGTGGGCTCAGATTCGAGATGGTAATGGTTTCCAAGTCAGTTCATAGGACAAGGTGATGGCCAAAACCACTCACTTGGACAAGCGCTGTGGTGAAATCGGAGTGCCAAGCTTAGAGTCCGCATATGCCACAAACAGCCTAGGGGACTTTTGAAACCGAGCAGTCCAGTGCATGTAGAATTTGAGCGCTTGTCTGATGTCCAGGGAATGCAGAGCCCACTCAAATTCATCCAATGGGTCCTGCATGACAGTAGGCAGGATGATGGACTGATTCAGATGGAAGCTGGAGACGACCTTCAGCAAAAAGGAGATGTCAGGTCTGAGCACCACCTTGTGCCTGTGGAACACCAGATAAGGCAGGTCGGAACGCAAGGCATAAAGTTCATCCGCATGTCTGGCCAATGTCACAGCTACCAGGAAGGCTGTTTTCCATGACAGGAGATGCAGATCAGCTGTAGCCATCAGCTTGGAGAGCTGCGACAAAACAACCTCCAAACTCCACACCAGAGTAGGTCCCAACACCGGAGGATGCAAGTTCATGTAACCTTTCAAGAACTTTTTGGCCAACAGGTCACAAAATGGAGAGGGATGGCCCATAGCTTGGAACGTACCAGAGATGGCAGTGAGGTTGAAGTAGCCATGTGGACCCTAATGTCTATTTGCTGAATGCTGTCACCTTACAATCACTATTCGAGGTCAGACTAGGTAGCCCATGAGACTCTGGGACTCTGCAAAGTCTTTTTCTTTTAACTCTCAGGTTTAGTCAGTGTTCCTTACTAATCAACTCTATGTTCCATAAACATACGATATGCTGATGTAAACAATTCTTCCTCTAACAGCGCTCGAACTGTACTCAAGTCTTCCTAAGCTATCTTGTCTTGTACTTTCTGAACTATCAACAATTGTCACAAGGAAGGGAAGTTGCTGACACCAGAGAGAGGGAGGAGGGATTGCTCTTTGCATACTGTCATAACTGTATAAAAGTATTCTGTAGCCATAGCTCTTGGCTCTGACTCTTTGGAAAGTATTCCAGTCAGGCCCACCAGTGTAATAAAAATCACTTTCCAATCTGTGGGTCTGCTGTTCCATGATTTCTGCAACAAGGTAACATTTCAAGGAGGACAGAGAAGGGGGCGGAGTCACGCACCACCGGATGTGGCCGTAGAATCCAGCTCTCTCCGATGTGATATCTTTGAAATAAAGAAAACACCTTGTTGAAGCAGCTAATAAAAGTAAAAGAACTGTTCTCCTATGTCGGAATGCTGTGAGTAAATTCTGCCTTATCTAAAAGCTGAAAGCCTGGAGCTTGGGGATTTATGAGGGAAGCTGATGTCGAGAGACGAAAGGGGAGATAAGGGGATTTTTTTTTTTGCAAACTCCCTTATGGACAAGATCTAAAAATAAACCCTCTGACAAAACAATCTCAAGGCTTGAAAGGGCTGCTTCAGCTGAGACTTTAACAGCAACCAAAAAGATCAAAAGCTTAAAAGGAAAAGAACAGACTGAAGCATTTTTAAAAAAAAATGGCGACTGGAGCATGGGGAGGAAAGAATGGGCAGAAGAATGGGCAGAAGGAAAACCTGTCAGGGCAAGAGGATTTACAATCTTTACTGGCACAGAATAATGAAAAATTACTTCAAAGTTTTAAAGCTCATACACTTGAGCTATGAAATGAAATTCAGAATATGAAACAAGAAACAATACAGGAAGTTTCTAAACAACTACAAAGTGCCATGCAGCAAATTAACCAGGAAATGGCAGGAGTGTGCAAAGAAATTAAAAAAGTAAATGAAATGGCAAATGAGAACAAAGATTGGCTTCAGAGACATGAAGTAGAGATTGCTGAGATACAAACACAAATTATTGCCCAAGAAGATAGGGACAGAAGGACGAACATCAGGATTCAAAATGTTCCACATTTTGAAAAAGAAACTGCAACCCAGCTGAGAATTAAAATAATAAACTGGTTCTAGTAACTGACACCCCAGTTACAGTGGGTGCAAGAAGGTTTTGAGAGAATCCATAGAACTGGATTCAGGAAAACAACTCCCAGTGATGTATTGGTAAAAGTGGCCAATTACTACAAAAAAGAGACATTTATGAAAGAAATCAGGAAACTGGGAGACCAAATACTTTTTGAATCAACACCAGTGATGATCTTCAATGATTTGTGTGCGAAAACATTGGAATGGAGGAGAGGTATCAAACCCATTATAGCTATATTGGAAAAAAAAACAATATTAGCTACAATTGGGGATACCCAATATTTTTGAAGTTCAAGTATACTGGGAAATTCTACAAAATAAAAACACTGGAAGAAGGGTTACAACTGCTGACAACACTGGGATTGAGAGAGGAAGAACAAGAAGCAGCAAAATACCAAGGGGAGCTGAAAGGCGCAACAGGAGGAAAGGAGAAATGAAGATATAAAGACAAGGGACTGAAAAAAAACTGAGAGAGATGAGATGAAAGGTGACATTGGTGATGGGTGACACCCCCTCCCCCCTCAAAGTTTGTAGCTATGGCGGGGATAGTAATCCCTGGGATTAGGAGGGGGGTGAGGAAATGTATATGTGGGAGGGGTAGGGAGGAGGGGGGAAGGGGGAAAGGGGGAGGGTGGTGCAGGGGGGATTGTTATTGTTTATTTGAGTATTGTAGTATTTGTGCACTATGGGGGACTAATAGAAGTAGAAATTTATTATACATAATATGGAAGGCAGATTGAGAATATTGACTTTAAATGTCAAAGGGTTAGGAAATGTAATAGAAAGAAAAAGAATAGAATCTTTATTAAATAAATCTAAAGCAGATATAATATTCCTTCAAGAAACACACCAAAATAAAGATGGAGTGAATGAATTGAAGTTGAAATGGGCAAATAATATGAAAAAGCTTTTGGAACATCAAAATCAAGAGGAGTAGCAACTATTTTGTCGAAAGGATGTGATTTTATTGTTAAGAAAATTTAAAAAGATATAAAAGGAAGATATATAATTATACACGGAATTAGGGGTAAGGAACAATTCACTCTGGTTAATCTGTATGCACCAAATGAAGGTCAAATAGAATTTTATGAAGAAGTTATTAAAGCTACAAATGAAATAAGTGAGGGATCTATAATAATGGTGGGAGATTTTAATATGGTAATGGATAAGCAGAAAGATAAATCTAATCCTACTAAAGAGGACAAGAAAACGTATGAAACTGGTTTGAACAAAATTATAAATAGAAATGGATTACGAGATGTATGGAGAGAATGGAAAGGAGAAGAAAAGAGATACACTTATTATTCACCAACACATAAAAACTATTCTAGAATAGACTATATTTTTGTATCAAAAAATCTGGTCCCACAAATTGTAAACACAGATATAGGGATTATAAAAATTACAGACCATGCAACAGTTACAGCAGATATAAAGATTACAAAAGATTATAAACAAGCAAAAAGATGGAGATTGGATACAAAAATCTTGGGTTATAAAAACATAGTAGAAAAAATACAGGTAGAATTAAAAGAAATATGGGAAATAAATAGAGTAGGACAAAGCAATCAAGCATTATTGTGGGACTCAATGAAAGCTGTAGCAAGGGGAATATTTATTAGGGAAGCACACACATTGTGGAAAAAATGGGAAAAAAGTAAGAAGAAACTAGAAGAGGAAATTAAGGGTCTAGATAAAGAATATTTTAGAAACAGAGATAAACAGATCCACGCATTAATACAAGCAAAGAGAAAAGAGTTAGAAAAGGAAGATATAGAAATAGCAAAAAGAAATCTGTTATTTATGAAAAGATTTTTTTAAATACAGTAATAAAAATTCTAGAATGTTAGCAAGAGCCACACAAACAAAGAAATCTAAAAGTTTGATTGGAATTATTAAAAATGAAAAAGGGAAAAAAGTAATTTGATGAAAGATAAATTAAAGTTATTTCAAGAATATTATTAAAAATTATATTCAGCAGGTGATCCACCGAAAGACTTAGAGAAATATAATTAGTGAGGAGGAGAAAGAATTAATGGAAAAACCTATAACAGAAGAGGAAATAGAAGATATTATAAACAAATTGAAACTAGGGAAGGTCCCAGGAGAAGATGGTTTGGGAGCCTAATATTACAAAACATTTAAAAGTATATTAATATCTAGAATGAAAGAATTATATAATAACATTTTAAAAGGAGATGAGATCCCACCATTGTGGAAACAATCTTTGATTATATTAATTCCAAAACCAGATAAAGATTTGAAAGATCCAGAATCATATAGACCAATATCATTAATAAATCAAGATGCAAAAATATTAACAGCAATAATGGCGAAAAGGATGAATAAATTTATGCACAAATATCTACAAAATGACCAATGTTGATTTATAGAAGGAAGACAGATGGCTACTTTAACTGGAAGAGTAATACATATAATAGATATAATTAGAAGAAAGAAAATTAAAGCAGGGCTTATAGCTATAGATATATTTAAAGCTTTTGATTGTGCGGAATGGCCAGCATTAAAAAATATAATGAAAACATTTGGATTTGGAGAAAAATGTAGGGGCGTGATTGACCAATTGTATAAAAAAAATAAAGCTAAAGTAATAGTAAATGATGGTAAGACAGAACAAATAAATTTAACTAGGGGGACAAGACAAGGCCACCCACTTTCCCCAATAATATTTGCTATGGTAATAGAAATATTAGCTAATGTAATTAGAAACGATGAAGATATCAAAGGGATAGGAAATATTGAAGAGATTAAACTGAATATGTTTGCAGATGATACTTTAATAACAATACAAGATCCATTGGAAAAAATGCAAGAGATAGAGAAACATTTGGAAACGTTTGGGAAGATGACAGGTTTACAAGTAAATTGGAATAAATCAGAAATGATGATATTTAATTATACAGAGGCAGAGCAAAAAATATGAAGAGTAAAAATAAATATATTAAAATAAATGAGCAAATAAAATATTTAGGAATAAATATTGTGGCAGAATTGGAAAAACTAGAGGAATTTTTTTTTACTATGTTAAGGAAAGATATGGAGAAAAGAATAGAGAAATATGGGAAAATTAAATTGTCATGGTTTGGAAGAATAGCGCTTGTTAAAATGAAAATATTATCAAAAAAATTTTTTTTTATTCAGAATGCTGCCTATTAAAGTATCAGAGATGGAATTAAAAAAGTGGCAGAATATGATAAATAATTATTGTAATGGAGGCAAAAGATCAAGAATCAATAAAAATAGATGGTATAAATCCCCCAAAAAAGAAGGTTTAGGCCTACCTAATTTAAAGCTATATTACGTAGCGAATCAATTGAGATATATTATTGATAGTGTTGAGGAAGTGAAGGAAATGGAATGGATGGAAATAAATAAACAAGAGATAGAGTTAAAATTAAGAATTTTTTTTTGTAAACTAAAAAAGAAATTTAGGGAAACAATACAGTCTGTCTCTTTAAAAAATATATTAGATATATGGAATAAATATAAAAAAGTATTAGTTCCAGGAATAACTCCATTAACGCCGGTAATATTGTTAGAGGGTTTCCCAGCACATTTAAGAAATTTAGTGGAAGCAAAATTAGGAGGACAAGAAATAATAAGGTTGAAGGAATGGATGGGGAAAATGAAAAATAAAAATTATATGGAAAAAATATTAAAGGAGCAAGGATTTACATGGTTTAAACTGATACAGTTAGAACGATGGACAAAAAATGTTTAAAGGAGGGAAGTTGTAGAAAAAGTACAAAATTTGAGGAATTGATTATAAAAGCTATTCAAGAGAAAAATATTATAAAAGGTATTACAAGCAAAATATATAAAATGTTAATGGATAATGAAGAAGTACAAGATTATCTAAAAGATGTTTGGGAAACAGATGTAGCAACTGTAATAGACAAATCTAAGTGGGAAAAATATGGAATATGCAACATTTGAAAACATTATCAGTAAGAATAAAAGAAAATTACTGTAAGATTATATGGAGATGGTATTTAACCCCAGTAAGATTGAATCAAATAGATAAAAAGTATTCAGCATAGTGTTGTAGGGGATGCCAAGAATTGGGAATGTCTATGCATATGTGGTGGGATTGTAAATATGTGCAGAAATTTTGGAAAATGGTAATGAAGGAAATAAGTGAAATACTGGAGATGAATATGCCTTTAAGCCCTGAAATAGCATTATTATCATATTGTGAAAAAATACAAGATTCTCAAATTGTAAGGATTTACTAACAAATCTGTTGACAGCAGCAAGGTTAATACAGTTGTCCCTCCACATTCGCGAACTTGACATTCGCGGTTTCGGTTATTCGCGGTTTTGGGAGGGCCCCCCCGGGCCCCCCCAAAACCGCGACACGGGGCCTCCAGAGGCCCCGTGAAATACCTGGGGAGGGGTGGGGAGGCCTTCGCGGGACGCCCGGAGGCCCTCCGGAGGCCCCGTGAAGGCCTGGGGAGGGTGGGAGGGAGGGCCGGTGAGGCCTCCGCGGGGCCTAGGAAGGCCCCGCGAAGGCCTGGGGAGGGTGGGAGGGAGGGCCGGTGAAGCCTCCGCGGGGCCTAGGAAGGCCCCGCGAAGGCCCGGGGAGGGTGGGAGGGAGGGCCGGTGAGGCCTCCGCGGGGCCTAGGAAGGCCCCGCGAAGGCCTGGGGAGGGTGGGAGGGAGGGCCGGTGAAGCCTCCGCGGGGCCTAGGAAGGCCCCGCGAAGGCCCGGGGAGGGTGGGAGGGAGGCCCGGGGAGGGTGGGAGGGAGAGCCGGTGAGGCCTCCGCGGGACCTAGGAAGGCCCCGCGAAGGCCCGGGGAGGGTGGGAGGGAGGCCTGGGGAGGGTGGGAGGGAGGCCCGGTGAGGCCTCCGCGGGGCCTAAGAAGGCCCCGTGAAGGCCTGGGGAGGGTGGGAGGGAGGCCCGGGGAGGGTGGGAGGGAGGCCCGGGGAGGCCTCCGCGGGGCCTAGGAAGGCCCCGCGAAGGCCCGGGGAGGGTGGGAGGGAGGCCCGGGGAGGCCTCCGCGGGGCCTAGGAAGGCCCCGCGAAGGCCCGGGGAGGGTGGGAGGGAGAGCCGGTGAGGCCTCCGCAGGGCCTAGGAAGGCCCCGCGAAGGCCCGGGGAGGGTGGGAGGGAGGGCCGGTGAGGCCTCCGCGGGGCCTAAGAAGGCCCCGCGAAGGCCCGGGGAGGGTGGGAGGGAGGCCCGGGGAGGGTGGGAGGGAGGCCCGGGGAGGGTGGGAGGGAGGGCCGGTGAGGCCTCCGCGGGGCCTAGGAAGGCCCCGCGAAGGCCTGGGGAGGGTGGGAGGGAGGGCCGGTGAAGCCTCCGCGGGGCCTAGGAAGGCCCCGCGAAGGCCCGGGGAGGGTGGGAGGGAGGCCCGGGGAGGGTGGGAGGGAGAGCCGGTGAGGCCTCCGCGGGACCTAGGAAGGCCCCGCGAAGGCCCGGGGAGGGTGGGAGGGAGGCCTGGGGAGGGTGGGAGGGAGGCCCGGTGAGGCCTCCGCGGGGCCTAAGAAGGCCCCGTGAAGGCCTGGGGAGGGTGGGAGGGAGGCCCGGGGAGGGTGGGAGGGAGGCCCGGGGAGGCCTCCGCGGGGCCTAGGAAGGCCCCGCGAAGGCCCGGGGAGGGTGGGAGGGAGGCCCGGGGAGGCCTCCGCGGGGCCTAGGAAGGCCCCGCGAAGGCCCGGGGAGGGTGGGAGGGAGAGCCGGTGAGGCCTCCGCAGGGCCTAGGAAGGCCCCGCGAAGGCCCGGGGAGGGTGGGAGGGAGGGCCGGTGAGGCCTCCGCGGGGCCTAAGAAGGCCCCGCGAAGGCCCGGGGAGGGTGGGAGGGAGGCCCGGGGAGGGTGGGAGGGAGGCCCGGGGAGGCCTCCGCGGGGCCTAGGAAGGCCCCGCGAAGGCCCGGGGAGGGTGGGAGGGAGGCCCGGGGAGGGTGGGAGGGAGGCCCGGTGAGGCCTCCGCGGGGCCTAGGAAGGCCCCGCGAAGGCCCGGGGAGGGTGGGAGGGAGGGCCGGTGAGGCCTCCGCAGGGCCTAAGAAGGCCCCGCGAAGGCCCAGGGAGGGAGGGAGGGAGGGCCGGTGAGGCCTCCGCGGGGCCTAGGAAGGCCCCGCGAAGGCCTGGGGAGGGAGGGAGGGAGGCCCGGTGAGGCCTCCGCGGGGCCTAGGAAGGCCCCGCGAAGGCCTGGGGAGGGTGGGAGGGAGGCCCGGTGAGGCCTCCGCGGGGCCTAAGAAGGCCCCGCGAAGGCCTGGGGAGGGTGGGAGGGAGGCCCGGTGAGGCCTCCGCGGGGCCTAAGAAGGCCCCGCGAAGGCCCAGGGAGAGTGGGAGGGAGGCCCGGGGAGGGTGGGAGGGAGGCCCGGTGAGGCCTCCGCGGGGCCTAAGAAGGCCCCGCGAAGGCCTGGGGAGGGTGGGAGGGAGGCCCGGGGAGGGTGGGAGGGAGGCCCGGGGAGGCCTCCGCGGGGCCTAGGAAGGCCCCGCGAAGGCCCGGGGAGGGTGGGAGGGAGGCCCGGTGAGGCCTCCGCGGGGCCTAAGAAGGCCCCGCGAAGGCCTGGGGAGGGTGGGAGGGAGGCCTGGGGAGGGTGGGAGGGAGGCCCGGTGAGGCCTCCGCGGGGCCTAAGAAGGCCCCGCGAAGGCCTGGGGAGGGTGGGAGGGAGGCCCGGGGAGGGTGGGAGGGAGGCCCGGTGAGGCCTCCGTGGGGCCTAGGAAGGCCCCGCGAAGGCCCGGGGAGGGAGGGAGGGAGGCCCGGTGAGGCCTCCGCGGGGCCTAGGAAGGCCCCGCGAAGGCCCGGGGAGGGTGGGAGGGAGAGCCGGTGAGGCCTCCGCGGGGCCTAAGAAGGCCCCGCGAAGGCCTGGGGAGGGTGGGAGGGAGGCCCGGGGAGGGTGGGAGGGAGGCCCGGGGAGGCCTCCGCGGGGCCTAGGAAGGCCCCCCGAAGGCCCGGGGAGGGTGGGAGGGAGGCCCGGTGAGGCCTCCGCGGGGCCTAAGAAGGCCCCGCGAAGGCCTGGGGAGGGTGGGAGGGAGGCCTGGGGAGGGTGGGAGGGAGGCCCGGTGAGGCCTCCGCGGGGCCTAAGAAGGCCCCGCGAAGGCCTGGGGAGGGTGGGAGGGAGGCCCGGGGAGGGTGGGAGGGAGGCCCGGTGAGGCCTCCGCGGGGCCTAGGAAGGCCCCGCGAAGGCCCGGGGAGGGAGGGAGGGAGGCCCGGTGAGGCCTCCGCAGGGCCTAGGAAGGCCCCGCGAAGGCCCGGGGAGGGTGGGAGGGAGGGCCGGTGAGGCCTCCGCGGGGCCTAGGAAGGCCCCGCGAAGGCCCGGGGAGGGTGGGAGGGAGAGCCGGTGAGGCCTCCGCGGGGCCTAGGAAGGCCCCGCGAAGGCCCGGGGAGGGTGGGAGGGAGAGCCGGTGAGGCCTCCGCGGGGCCTAGGAAGGCCCCGCGAAGGCCTGGGGAGGGAGGTAGGGAGGCCCGGTGAGGCCTCCGCGGGGCCTAGGAAGGCCCCGCGAAGGCCTGGGGAGGGTGGGAGGGAGGCCCGGGGAGGGTGGGAGGGAGGCCCGGGGAGGGTGGGAGGGAGGCCCGGTGAGGCCTCCGCGGGGCCTAGGAAGGCCCCGCGAAGGCCCGGGGAGGGTGGGAGGGAGGCCCGGTGAGGCCTCCGCGGGGCCTAGGAAGGCCCCGCGAAGGCCCGGGGAGGGTGGGAGGGAGGGCCGGTGAGGCCTCCGCGGGGCCTAAGAAGGCCCCGCGAAGGCCTGGGGAGGGAGCGGGAGGGGTGTAGTTATTCGCGGATTTTTCACATTCGCGGGGGTCCGCGGAACGGAACCCCCGCGAATGTGAAGGGACGACTGTAATAGCAAAGAAATGGAAAATACAAGGTGAATACAAAATAGAAGAATGGTATGATGAAGTATGGAATATAGCTATAAATGAGAAATTAACAAATATGGTTAAAGAAAAAAAAGGAGGACTAAATAAGAATGTTTTTGGTGAAAAATGGAGTAAATTTTTAGAATTTGTATTAATAAAGGGGAGAGGAAGCAAACCTGAGTTGGAAACAATGGTATTTTGGAAAGAGGGATGAATGTAAAGGGAAGTCCCTCGGTGGAGGGAATCACTGTTATATGTTTCTTAAGTTTTATGTAGAAATTGCATGTCGTTTGATTTTAAAAATTAATACAAATTATTTTAAAAAAAGGAGGACAGAGAAAGTCCAGAATCAGACAAGTGCAGCAAGAACTGAAGTACAGTAGATACCATCGAAGTAACCATGGTAAGGCCTTGCTCAGCCAGGAAAGTCTCAAACCTGTGGCACTTGCACCAGTAGGAGCATCGGGTAGATGGACGAAGAGATGCATCAACGATGGCCTGAATCTCAGGAGGCAGGGTCAGGGCCTCTGAAATTGGCTCCATGAAAGAAGCTGGATTGATAGCAGGACTCTCCACGCCATCAGCTTCAGTGTGTCGAAGTCCGGGTGATGGACCTTCTCGTCCTGGACAGTTAGCAGATCGGGATGGGATGGTAGATGATAGAAGCGATGATAGGCCAGCTGAGAGGACTGAACCACGGTTGCCAGGGCCACCACGGGGCGATGAGGATTGTGTCCGACCTGTCCTGACAGAGCTTGGAGACCACCCTCATCAGCAATGGGAATGGAGAAACAGGTACAGCAGGGGACCATTCCATTGGTATAGGAAGGCATCCCCTCTTGATCCCTGAATTCGAGCCTCAAACAGAACTGTCGACACTGTCTGTTGGTCATGAAGAAATCTACACTTGGGGTCCCCCATCAACAGAACAGGGATAGGATTATGGAACAGTGCAACATCAACTCGTGGACAGACAAATTCGAATGGCTTAGTCCGTCGGCAAGAGAGTTCTCCTCCCAGGAAGGTGGATGGTACACACCAGTTCTGATGTTGATCGTGGTCGAAAGTAACGTGGAGGACTTTGTCCCACCCTGCTTGTTCAAGTAGCACATGACAGAAGTGTTGTCTGTCATTAATAGGATGGTCTTCCCGGCCACCATTGACTCAAAGCAAACAACCACCATCAACTGTACAGCAAGAAACTCCAAGACTTAGATGTGGAGGAGAATTTCCTCTGCAGTCCACACTCCCTGGACAGCATACTTGCCAAGATGAGCCCCCCAGCTGAACAGAGAAGTGTCTGTTGTCACTGAAACCTGAGGTTGAGGAAGCTCGAAGGGCAGACCTGTCAAGACGTTCGATGTGTTCAGCCACCAGTCCAGGGAATGTTGCACAGCCGGAGACATGGCGAGGAGCTTGTGAGGTGAGTTGGAGAGGGGATCAAAGACTGAGAGAAACCACAACTGAAGAGGTAAAAAATGGAGCCTGGAGAATGGAGTGACAGCAGTTGCGGATGCCATATGCCCCAGTAGGACCTGCATGGAATGGGCCATCACCTGATGGGACCCATGGAATAGATGAATTAGATTGAATCAAGCCTCGGGCAGATATGCAAACAGCGTGGTCGAATCCAGTCGGGCCCCAATGAATTGGACAGTCTGGGATGCACTCAAGTGTGATTTGTCCTAATTGACTATCAGACCAAGAGAATCTAGGAGCTCCATGGTAAACTTGATGTCCAGAAGCAACTGAGACCGTGAGTCTGAGACCAGGAGCCAGTTGTTGATGTACAGGAATACTACGACCCCCTGTTGCCTGAGGTACACTGCTATCACCGCCCTCCACTTCGTGAAGACTCATGGAGCCATCGCCAGGCCAAATGGTAGGACTCGAAACTGGAAGGCGTTCAGATGGACAGTCGCGAACCAGTCCCCTTATTGAAAAAGGGGAAGGATAGAGGAAAGCGTGATCTCTTCAGAATGATAATAATAATAATAATAATAATAGTAATAATAATTTATACCCTGCTCCTCTGTTAAAACAATCGGGGCGGCTTACAAAAATTAAAATACAATACAGATAAAATCCCCAAACACCCCCCACCCTCCCCCATAAAAAAATATTAAACAATTATAAACTAAAACCAACTGATCTAAAATCACATTTAAAAACAATAAATACAATGAAATACAATAAATGGCCTGTGGACTAAAAGAAGCCAGGATCCCCTGAGGCCGGGATCTAATTAGGAAAGGCCTGCCGAAAGAGATCCGTCTTTAGTGCTTTTTAAAAGCTACTCAGGCTTGTTATCTGACGGATCTCGTTTGGCAGGTCATTCCACAGTTTGGGGGCGATTACCGAAAAGGCCCTCTGGGAGGTTGCAGACAGCCTAGATTTTTGTGGCTGAAGCAGATTCCTCCCAGAGGACCGGAGTGCGTGGGGAGGATTGTATGGGAGGAGGCGGTTCCGGAGATAAGTTGGACCCAAGCCATTTAGGGCTTTAAAGGTAATAACCAACACCTTATACTGGGCCCGGAAACTGATAGGCAGCCAGTGGAGAGATCTTAACACTGGAGTTATATGGTCTCTCCGAGATGTTCCTGAGACCACTCTGGCTGCCATATTTTGTACCAACTGAAATTTCCGGACCAAGCATGAGGGCAGCCCCATGTAGAGCGCATTGCAGAAATCTAGATGAGAGGTTACTAGCACGTGCACCACAGTCTCGAGGTCCTTTACTTCCAGGAAATGGTGCAGCTGGCATATCAGCCGAAGCTGGTAACAGGCGCTCCTGATAAATTTGTTCACTCTGTGAAGGTCGAGGACTGGCCAGAGACCGCCATCCTTTTTGTTCACGAGGAAGTACCTTGAGACAAAGCAGAAATGGCACTGGTCAGGAGATACTGGTTCGATGGCACCCTTCTGGAGCAATGTCTGCACCTCCTCAAGAAGGGAAGGGGACGGAGACGTAGTTCAAATTCAGCCTGTTGGAAGATACACTTTGAATTTGATCCAGTAGCCATCTTTGATGATCCAGAGCACCCAGCGGTCTGATGTTATAGAGGACCAGGCTTCCTAGAAATTGGCCAGATGATCCCTGAAGAGTACAATCTGGAGGAGAGAAGAGTGGAGCAGAAAAGCAATCAGAATTTGTGCTTTGATTGATCCCTAGATCAATTGATCCCAGTAGCAGGAAGGAGCAGCTTGGCTTCCCACTGATGAAGCAGACAATGAATGTGATGGGAACCAGGAGAACCAAGAGGACTGAGGAATGTAATCCCATCGCTGCTGGTAAAGGTACTTGGAACCCTGCCATAGAGGAAGGACTTTAGTCGCAACATGCAGTGCTTTCTGGCCTGGGGAGTGAAGGCCTTGTAGTGTGGGCAGGTGTTGTAGTGTGGGCAGGTGTCAATGTTATGCTCCTCACCCAAACAGATAAGACACTTCAAATGGCCATCAGTGCTGGGCAGTTTTGCCTGGCAAACAGCACACCTCTTAAAAGCAGCTGATTTTGAGGCCATTTTAATCAGAATGAGAGGAGTCGTACAGACTGGAGCTGAAACTAATGATGATGAATGAAGCCAAGGGAGCAGATGAGAGAGTAGTCAAGACAGTCCAAGGTCGTGAGGGAAAAATCACAAAGTACCAAATCCAAATCACTAGAAAAAGAGTAGCCAATACAGTCCAAGGTCGAAGGGAGGGAGAGATCAACCGCAGTCAAGCCAAAACCGAGTCAAAAGCCGAAAAGTGAAACAGAAAGCGATTGTGAACAGGAGCGAAGGTTCCTAACATGCTGCTAACACAGCGGAGGAAAAGGAACTGAGGGGACTAATCATGAGCGCCTCAAAGGGACCATTAGGATGGGTGGAGCTACTGCCAAAAACCAGTTACATAACTATCCTAGAAGGTTCTGAGCGCTCTGTGCAGGCGCATGATTTACCCTAGCAGTATGGATTCACAGAGACTACGAAGAAGATAATACAATCTCTTCTGAACAATATTGTCTCTGACCAGGGGGTGCTATTTACCTCCCAGTTTTGGAAAGCCTTCACCAAGTTGTTGGGAATCAAACAGGCTCTAAGCAGCAGTCATCATCCCAAATTGGATAGAAATATGGAATGGACAAATATGACCTTGGAACAGTATTTGCGTTCCTACATTAATTTCCAACAATCTGACTGGGTGGACTTGTTGCCTTTTGCCAAGGTGGCTTATAATAATGTTGTACACCAAAGTACTGGTTTCTCCCCCTTCAAAGTTGTGTACAGCCAGGAGTTTGATCCTTTGCCCTTGGGGGACCTGTACTCTAAGGACCCTCTTCCGTTAGTTCAATGGAATGCTCAAGTCAAGGACGCTTGGCCAAAAGTTGTGGCCTCTCTGGATTTTGCTAAAGCCCAGTATAAGCGGCAAGCGGACAAAAGGAGGGATCCCACCCCTCCCTGTGCAGTGGGGGATCAAGTGTACCTGTCCACTAGATTTCTCAAGAGTCCCCAACCCTCAAAAAAGTTGGGGCTCAAGTGTATTGGTCCTTTTCCTATTGTGCATCAAATCAATCCTTTTGTTTTTGATTTGTCTCTGCCCAAATTGTATTGTAATGTCCACCCTGTCTTTCATTCTAGCTTGCTGAAACTTGCAGCGCATCCGGACTCACTACACCTGGCGTCTGAGGCTCCCAGCCCGATCATGGTCGACGACGGCCAACACTTTGAGATCTCTGACATTCTGGACTCTAGGAAGTGTCGGGGGGTTCTCCAATACTTTGTGAAGTGGAAACACTTACCATTGGGGCATGCTGAATGGGTTAATGTGGAACATGTCCAGGCACCTCGCTTATTGTGAAAGTTCCATGCTCGCTTCCCTGATAAGCCAGATTGACCTTGTTCTTGTCTTGGTTTTGGAGTTTCCTATTTGATTTTTTCATTTTGGGTTCTCTTTTCTTGTTTGGAATTTGGGTCGATTTGTCATTGGGAGTGGAATGTCATGACCTCCCCTGGATTCTGGGTTTTAGAGTCAAGTCTCCTGGAATCCTGGGTAGGCCTCGACATGTGTTTGGTTTCCTCTGGAGCTCTGGCACTCCCCCCCCCGCCCCACAGGCCGCTCGGTACTGGATTCCAGCCAGCCCACCTTGAAGGCTGGAAAAGAGAATCTTCTGCCCAGCCTTCAAGGACAACCACCTGGGCTGGCGCCCCCTCCCTTTTCCTCCTACTAGCTTTTCTCAGGAGCTGGGGAATATTGAAACCTAAGCTGTTGCTTTTATCTACTGTTTAGTGCTAGGCTGACCAGAACTGGCTTTGAGGTGATACAGTATGCCTATCCTTGCTCAATAAACCATGCTAACCTTACATGTGTGTTGAGTTAATGTGTGTGTGTGACCTGGTTCATCACATAAACTTTGCATGACCAAGATGGCAGCTGGGAGTGATTTACTTGCACTTTTAAATCTGCCGCCTAACTGTTTTTTAAAAAAGCAGTTTACCATGGTGTGCACATGCAATATTTTGTATTTACAAAAAAAGAGAGAGAGTAAAAGATCACCATTTTATCAAGATGGCATCAGCCAGTGCTTTCTCTGTTTCCTAGCCCCACTCCCCATGCTTGTCCAGGCAATCAGATTATGCTGCCTGGTCACAGCAATGTGTTTGCAACAGTCGCATGTCTTATGGAGGTTTTTTTAGTCTGAAAAAAAGCTCCAAATGCTTTCCTGAATGACTTTAAGGTGGATTTGGCTGTCCTCCATCTGAATAAGACGTATTTATGAGAATGTACAGATTGCCTTCCATGCAATTGCCATTTGGATTATTTTAACCATATAGACAAGCCCTAAGGGCCCAACTAATTTAGCATTCTCTTCACACAGTGGCTAATCAATTGCCTCTATGAGATCTGTTGGCAGGATCCTCTGTCTCATTTTGATCAGCAGCTGACATATAGGGGAATACTATATTCAGGGGTAACCGTGTTGGCCATGCAGCAAAATACAACAAAATCCACAAGTAGCAATCCCTTTATCGGGCCAGCTGCAAAGCATCAGATACATTATGCAAGCTTTTGAAGCTCCACTGGCTCCTTCATCAGGCAAAGATGTTAAAAACCATAAAAGAGAAAAATGGTGACAATGTTAGAGTCACACAGGCCTACATTCTATCTGAGATGTTGTCGATTAAGATGGTCTGGAGGGATTTCTATGCAGGCAGAGGCCCTTATTGGCCATGTGAGGACTAGAGACAAAGAACAATAAAAGATAAGTAATAAAATTTCAGCTCCATTAGCAACAGAAGAGTAACTTCTCTTGATATCCAGATGCACAGGACAGGGACATCAGGAGTACTATGGTGTTCCAAGTGAGAGGGAGAAATCTCAGGGCAAGAGCACTTGCTTGAAAAAAATGTATATACATATTTTCATTATTTGATTTGGGGCCATGTCCACTGTCATGGCTGACTCTGATGAAATCCTGAAGTCTGTAGTTTTGTGAGCTGCTAGGGCTCTCTGGCTAAGAATTCTCAACATTTCTCTTTAAACTGCAAATCCCAGGATTCCACAGGGTGGAACCATGGTAGTTGAAGTGGAATTATAGTACTATATTTGTGTGGTGTGAAATGTTTCTTGTCTTCTTCATTCCAGTGAAATACCTTGTGCAACTGTTTATTGTTGTTGTGTGCCTTCGAGTTGTTTTTTTACTTATGGGGACCCTAAGGTGAACCCATCATGGGGTTTTCTTGGCAAGATTTGTTCAGAGGAGGTTTGCCTTTGCATCCCTCTGAGGCTGAGAGATTCTGAAATGAGGATTCAGAGATGAGGATTGGTAAGGGAAGGAAAAGAAAACCAGCTGGGTTTTTGGAAATATTTAGAGAGGCACACTAGGCCAAAATCTGCCAATTGACCAACCTTTGACCTAGTGTGCCTGGCAGGAGGTTGGACTAGATGGCCTTTGTGGTCTCTTCCAACTCAATGATTCTAATGTTTCTTGGAAACTTGCATTGACTTCAAAATTTTGCTTGGAAACATTCATATACAAACACTGAGAGAAAATCAATGGGTGACCTGCTGGGATGGTGGAACTATGCTAGGATCTGGTAGGGCAAACTGGGGATTGTGGCTCTCCAGATCTCCATTTTCCATCAGCCCAAACCACAATGGCCAGTGGTGAGGCTTAGTGGAAAGGTAACATTCCTTACTATTGACAAATGTGAAGCATATTATATATTTGTTACATTTATACCCTATTTCTCTTCCAAGAAGCTCAAGGCAGCATGCTTGGCTTTCCTTCTCTATACTTTATCCTCATCTACACTTTATCCTACCTGACAGGTAGGTCAAGCTAATTGAGAGACTGTGGCTGCGGCCACACTGCAGAAATAATGTAGTTTGACACAGTGTTAACAAGCATGGCTCCATCCTATGGAATCCTGGGATTTGTAGTTTGATGTGGCATCAGAGCTCTCTGATGGAGAAGGAAATCCCAGAATACCATAGCACTGAGCCATGATAGTTAAAGCAGTGTCAAGCTGGATTATTTCTGCAGTGTGGCAGCAGCCTGTGACTGACTCAAGGTCACCCAGTTAATTGCATGGTTTAGTGGGAATTAGAACCAAGACCTATTAGACCCCAGATCAACAGCTTAGCTGTTCTGCCACATAAACTATGGAAGCTGATTGGACTCCATTTCAATTACCGTATATTCCGACGTATAAGACGACTGGGCGTATAAGACCACCCCCCCAATTTCCAGCCAAAAATCTAGGCTTAGGCATATATTCGCCAGATAAGACCACCCCCCCCCAATTTGGCTGGCTGGGGGAGCCTTGCCAGCTGATCCTCTTTGTTTCCCAACTCATGAGGATCTCCTCGTGAGTTGGGAAAGCCAACAGGATCAGCTGGCAGGGCAACATTCGCCCCTCTCTTCAACCTTCCAGTCAAACTGGACTCGAAGGTGGAGGAAAGGGGCGAAAAGGTCCAGTTTGCCTCAGCAGCCCCCTTCCCTCCATCTTGGCTCTTCCGAAGGGGACCAAGGCGGGGGAAGCGGGGGCGGCTGCGGCAAACCCCTAGATTCACCCCCTCTCCCCACCTTCAAGGAAGGTGGGGAGAAGGGGCGAACATGCCCTGTTTGGCTCCATAGGGAGGACGCGGGGCCGTGGAGCCAAATCCCGGGATTCGCCCCCTCTCTCCACCATCAAGGGAGAGGGACCGAATCTAGGGATTTAACTCCACAGCCCCATCCCTCCTTCTGGGCTCCCTCCTCCCGCGATTCCCCAACCCACAGGAGGCTGCCCAGTCTCCTGGTGGGTGGGGGAATGCGGAATGGCCAGCTGGCTGGGGAGGTGGAGGGAGGGGGCTTCGCAGCCATCCCCCCTCTCCAAAGTGCGGCTTTGGAAAAGGGGAGGACTGGGCGGAGGGGGCTTCGCAGCCACCCCCCCTCTCCAAAGTGAGGCTTTGGGGAAGCGGGGTGGCTGGGCAGAGGGTGGCTGGGTGGCTGGGGAGAGGGGGCTTTGCAGCCAACCCCCCTCTCCAAAGCGAGGCTTTGGGGAAGGGGGTGGCTGGGCGGAGGATGGCTGGGTGGCTGGGGCGAGGGGGCTTTGCAGCCACCCCCCCTCTCCAAAGCGAGGCTTTGGGGAAGGAGGGTGGCTGGGTGGCTGGGGCAAGGGGGCTTCGCAGCCACCCCCCCTCTCCAAAGCGAGGCTTTGGGGAAGGGGGGTGGATGGGCGGAGTGTGGGGTGGTGACAGGGAGGAGGGGGCTTCCCAGCCACCCCCCCTCTCCAAAGCGAGGCTTTGGGGAAGGGGGGTGGCTGGGCAGAGGGTGGCTGGGAGGAGTGGGCTTCCCAGCCACCCCTCTCTCCAAAGCGAGGCTTTGGGGAAGGGGGGTGGATGGGCGGAGGATGGGCTGGTGACAGGGAGGAGGGGGCTTCCCACCCACCCCCAATGGTGCGATTCTGTGCCTTTGGGGAAGGGGGGTGGCTGGGTAGAGGGTGGGCTAGGGGCAGGGAGGAGTGGGCTTCCCAGCCACCCCAACAGCGCGATTCTGTGCCTTTGGGGAAGGGGGGTGGCTGGGCGGAGGGTGGGCTAGGGGCAGGGAGGAGTGGGCTTCCCAGCCACCCCCCTTCCCCAACGGCGCGATTCTGCGCCTTTGGGGAAGGGGGGTGGCTGGGCAGAGGGTGGGCTGGTGACAGGGAGGAGTGGGCTTCCCTGCCACCCCCCTCCCCAACGGCGTGATTCCGCGCCTTTGGGGAAGGGGGGTGGATGGGGGCGGGTGGCTGGGAGGAGGGGGCGAATCCCAGGGTTTGGCTCAACAGCCACGTGTCCTCCTCCTGGGCTTCCTTCGGAAAGGAGCCCAGAAGGGTGGATCGGGGTCGCGGAGCAAAACTGGGCATTTTCGCCCTTTTCCTCCACCTTCAAGGAAGGTGGGGGAAAAGGGCGAATCTAGCAGTTTGCCTTGGCAACTGCAGAGGTGATCACGCGGCAGCGGCGGCAAACCACAACGTTCGCCCCCCTCCTCTGTCTCCGTTGCTCCCCAAAGGGGGAGAAGGCAGAGGAGGGGGGCGAATGAACTTCAAAACACTTTGCTTCACCCCCCTGCCCCATCTCCTGCCTCTTCGCTCAGTTTGCGAAGAGGCAGGAGATAAGCAGGCAGGCGAAGCAAAGTATATCCGGCGTATAAGATGACCGTCAATTTTGGAGGACACTTTTGAGTGCTCAAAAGTCATCTTATACGCCGGAATATACGGTATATAACAACATACCTAGCCAAAATTCCTTATGAAATCTTTCTTAATCAGTAAATTTATTGTTATATAAATCTGATGGGGAACAAAAGTCCCCTTCCCTGCTCAAGAGAGTCATAGTTATTAAAAAAAATAATACTGAACAAAGCCCTTTCTATACCAACTTTCACCCATAGGTTGCAATCCTGTATAGCTCAGTGGGTCTGCCTGTGAAACTGAGCTAGGCTGAGCCATACACCACTCCTTGATTTGTTGTGAGAAGCAGGAAGGATTGCAGAAATGTCTGGCTATGTCCGTGTAGCCAGATGTGAAATGATCACTACATCACTGAGACCCACAGAGGATCCGAGTGCTGATGTCCTCATTCCATATCTGGCTATGAGGAGGTGGTTCTTCGATCCTGCCTCCTCCTCCTCCTCCTCCTCCTCACAAAGCACAGAATGGCTGTGCTCAATTATATGTAAGGCTTTAGAGGCTGCTCAGTAGGTTGGAAGGGACGGGTGTTGCAGGAGGAGGAAAAGAATACCAACCCACACAGTTTCCCTCAAACTACACATCCATAAGGGAAACGTACATGTTCATATGTCCCTAACAGGATCATACCCTCCAACTTTCCTAATTTCAAGGGAGCACTCCTGATTAATCCTTTGCTGTCCCACTATTTCAGCTGCCTTTAAAATGTCCTGGCTTCTCTCTCTCTTCCTCCCACATTCCCCTTTGTCCTCAGTTTACTTCAATTGCTACAATCTGAGTTCAAATTGCAAAAGTAATTTACACTCAGTTAACTCAGGAGTGGGGAGAAGAAAGGAAGGGAATCTTGCCCTTCCCAGGAGGCTCAGACAAAAGCAAACTGCTTCAGCCTTGCTTAGCTTGTGTGTTCTTCCTCATCAATCACTTTTACCATCTTGATCATGCTGTTAGTGCCCCTAGTGTGTTCCACCTCCAGAAACCTCAATAATTTGGCTTATTAATGTGGTCTTCCATGGGGAAGAGCAGTAAAATATCAGGAACTCACTGTAAGGATCCCAAAAGGCACGTGTTAAGTCATGCATCACCCAAAGGAGGAACTACTGACAAATTCCAAACAAATGATTAATGAAAAACCTACTAAAACCAGAAAATACTTTTAAATAACACATAACAACACAGAAACATGGTCCAGCTAACCAACAGGAGACAGAAGGTAGAAGAAAAAGTCAGAGAACATAATGGGTATTAGGGTTTTTAAAAACCTCCTGCTTCCAAAACAAAATAAACCACAGCTCTTAAATCCTGCCCCCAAAAAGCATCTTTAGTTTTTACCAGAATGTCTTCCAGGAAGGGATGAATAAAGAGGTCACAAACTTTGGATCAAAGTATCTGTATTGGATAGAACTACAGATATTGTGTAGTGTTTTTCGGGGGGGGGGGGACAATGGACTGATCTTTTCTGACTGGCAATGATGCTTTTCTTTTGCAACCCTTTCTGCTTTTAAACAAAACAACAGCTGATGTTGTTAGCAGAGCACAAAGGATGCTTTTACATTTCCAATCTCCCTTAATGAGTTACAAAATCCTCCATTTCTGAGAACTGAGAGGGATGTCAAAGCCCAGAACAAAAAATGGCTTGACCTCAGTGAAAATGTCAACTTAGTGGAGAGGACCCCAAAAGAGGAAATCACTTCTAATGGATTGTAAAGAAATGAACTGAAAACAAAACAGCCTAGATCGTAATGGCATAAGTTCAGTCTAGCCAAACTTCCAACTTGCTTCTGCAAAAATGCTTTTCTCCCCACTGTACCTCTAGGAGAAATTAGATGAGCAGGTCTGGTGAATCAAGGACCTAACTTTATTTAGGGAAAGAAATGCATTTTTATCTCTCACTCAGACAGAAACTGGAGGGAATGGGAGCTCTGAGCCCTTACTTACTAAAATGGCTTGTCAAGATTGTCAAGTTACTACTACAAAGTGCATGTGCTGAGAAAATTCTATGAAGCTAATGAATTCACTAGAAGTTGAAACTTCTAGGGATCAATTGATCATGTAGTTGATTCTATATATAGCCTCCTATAAGGTAAATAATAATTTCCCAGTCCTTGCTAACAGTACAACCCCTGTATCTGCAGGGGATACATTGCCAGACTCACCATGGACACCAGAAACTGCAGATAATAGCAAACCCTATTAAAACGAACAACTTCTGGCCCAGAGTTCTGCTGGAGGACCTAGACAATGCCTGGAAAAAACACCTCTCTAGGCATCTTCTAAGTCCTCCAGTATGACTTTATGGTCAGTGGGAACATACCATAGATCATGCTGGATGACCTATAAGATGCCCAGAAAGACCATCGACATAGGTAAATGAATTCATGAGTACTGGTCCCATGGATATGGGATATAACCCATTCTCCAGTCTCTTGGAATCATAGGGAACAAAATATGCTTCAGAATGCTGGCTTTTAAAAAAGAATATTTCTAGCACCATGATATACACATAACAGAGAAGCAAGCATTTTTTGGGTTAGCACATGCAAAGCCATTTTATGTTCCCCTTCACTTCTCTTAAGGCTTAGTTATTGGCAGGAAGAACTTTATGTTAAAATACTCATATGCTTCCCCCTTTTCCCCCTTTGGTCCCACCCATCCCTGAGAAGATATCTGAAATCAAATCTGGGGCTTGGGTTAAAAAAGGCCCCCCACCCCTGAATTGTATAAGGTCTAAAACCTCTAAAGGCACCAGATACCATCTGATTTTGGAAGCTAAGCAGGATCAGCTCTGGTTAGTACTTGGATGGGAGACAGCCATGTTACCCAAAGAGATCTTGGGAAATCCCAAGAAAATATTGAGTTTTTAATATGTTGGGGAAATCAGCAGCAACAAGAGGACCTTTACACCAATTGTATACCCCTACTAACTCTGAACAGACGCAAACAAACATAAAATGAAAAATTAACAATGATATTTATTAAAGACATAAAATAATAACACTGAGTTAATAATAACAAATTCATACATAAAGTATTCACACAAGACGAGGAATGGGGGGAAGGGATTTCGAATTGTTTTTACTGTGTATTATTTTATTGTTGTAAGCCGCCCCGATTGCTCGCAGAGGGGTGGGATATAAATAAATTTTATTATTATTATTATTATGGAAGAGGAGAAGTTGCCAAAGGGATAGATAGGGAGATTTCTGGGGTGATACGACACCTGTCTTGTAGTGGCTAACACAGAGTAACAGAGTTTCCCCTGGAAATGAAAGCTGTGCATGCTGAGGCATGATTTTCAGGCAGTATTTATACCAGAAATATGCCCTGGAGAGGGGATATTTCATGGGTTGAAACAACAGTCTCTAAAGATTGCACAGTGAGTTCCAGGAAGACTCCTGGTCTTGACAATAGGTGTCCAAAGATGCTAATGTGTTGCAAACTGCCTTAAATGTCTGATGATTCAATTCACAAAGCTTGAGCTTCCTCTGTTAATGGCTAGGTGATCAGGGGAAGGGAAGTTTGAAACCTTCAAACAAAGGAATACTCCATTGCTTAATGGTATCATGGGTGTGTGGTGGAGACAATGATCTTTTGACCTCAAATGTCCTCATAGTTTGGAATTTGTCAGCAGTTCTTCCTTTGGGCGATGCATGGCTTTCAGCACATCCCTTGGGCTCCTTACAGCGAGTCCTTTCACTGCTCTTTCCCATGGAAGACCACATTAATAAGCCAAATAATTAATAAGCCAATTTTGGGGTTTCTGGACGTGGAGGTTTGTTAGGGGTACTAAAAGCCAACAAATACCAAAGCTATATTTCAGAGGAAGGAACTGGCAAAATCACCTATGAGGACTCCTTACCGAAGAAAATCCTATGAAATTCATGGGGTCACCACAAGTCAATAGGCGACTTGAAGGTGTATGTGTACGTGTGTGGTGAGCAGTTGAGAGAATGCTGCTGAGCAAATGGGAAGCCCTGGTGGTGCAGTGGTTAAATGCCTGTACTGCAAGCCACCGTGTTACAAGTTCAATCCCAGAGGGCTCCTAGATTCACTCAGCCTTCCATCTTTCATAGGTCGGTAAAATGAGTACCCGGCTTGTGGGGAAAATTAGCTAACACACATTGGAAACCGCTTAATGTGGTGTAGATGTGTAAATTGCTATTGCTTAAACAATTTGTAAGCTGCTCTGGGAGTCTTTGTGGCTGAAGAGCAGGGTACAAATACCTAAATAAATAAATAAATAAGAAAGAGAACATGAGGGCTCCAATCCCGGAGCACGAAACTGTTATGGGAGGGGTTTCCTAGAGGCTTGAAAGATGGTTATGACAGTTGAGAGTTTCAGTTTAAAGTTTGAGGTTTTGAAGTGTGTGCTTCTGAGTGCCATTGCATGATGATCTGTGGAATATGGTCTGTGCTTGAGAGAGTGTTAAGGCTGAATGGATTATATAATGAGTGGAAATTAAGAATATAAGAAAGAGTGAGTGCATCTGGTAGTTTCTGGTTTTATTACTAAGGGCTCAAAGACTATTATCTGAGCTTTTTATATGTAATTGGTCATCGGCGCTGTTTACGTACAATCTTAAATATACACTGGGCTGACTATGTGACGAATGTTGCTGTCCTTGAGCAAGCAGGGATCACCAGCATTGAGACCATGATATTGAGAACACAGCTGCGCTGGGCAGGGCACATTTCTAGGATGGAGGACTATCGCCTCCCCAAAATAGTACTCTACAGTGAACTCACTACTGAGCGTAAGAGGGGCGCTCCAAAAAAGCGATACAAGGACTCCCTGAAACAACATCTCAGGCTCGGTCAAATTGATCACCAACAATGGCCTGACCTGGCCTCACATTGGGAGGCATGGAGACGCACTATCCACAATGCTGCAGCCTTATTTGAGAACTCATGCTGAACAAGTCTTGAAGAGAAACGACAAGGCAGAAAGAATCACAACCCGGAAACATCACCCAAGGAGACCTTCCGCTGTGCTTTCTGCAACCGGACTTGTTTATCTCAGATTGGCCTTTTCAGTCATCAGTGCGCTTGCAGAAAGCGTGGGATGAGTCCTTCTGAATCTTCGTTTGCGAAGAAAAGCCAGAGAGAGGGTCACCACAGAGTGGGACTAACAGATATTTAGCAATTAATAAAGTTGAAGGCACAGTACTGAAGCATTGCTGTTATGACATTCAGTTAATAAATCAATCTTTGTGTTTTATTTATAAAGTCCAGACTTCTTGTGAATTATTTCCCTCACTGACATCTATTAGGCATGTTTACCAGTTGAGTCCACAGAAACACATATACTATGCACAGAAAGTCAGACCTCAGTCCAAAGTGGGGATAAGGGGAATCTGAAAAAAAGGTGGCAGTATAAGTGGAGAGGCGTCCTAGTCTCAATAATTGGGTAAATTCAGCTGGTGTGTCCAGTCCTACACAATGTGTGCCCCAGATTATATCCTCTGTACAATAGTTTCAGAGCTTCTTCTAGAAGCATCTTTCTATTTTTCTTGCTCACATATCCTTCATTTTATCTCTAATTGACTTCTTGAAATAATTAGCTGAGGTGGTTATAATAGAAGGAAATCATCACTCTTTTATGGGGAGGAATCACACCAGGACTCCACACACACACAAAAAGCATAGATCAAGACATCAACGAGTTCACTTTCCAGTTAAATATAGCGGGTAGAATGATGATATTGTTCATTCTGAAGAAGTGACTAATATGCCAGCATTTCAGCTTTGCAGTAGAAAACTCCAATCTAGAGCACCTGCGAGCGGGTGAAATGACACGGCTACTGTGAGTTTAATGAAGGAATGTATTACAAGTTGCACCTGTGAGGGCCAACACTCAGAATAATGACTTTTTCTATGAAAACTTCCAGACTCTTTCAGTTATCATGCTGGATGGGGGATTTTGGGAAATGTTGTCCAAAACAGTAACCTGTCTGTCTGTCTGGTTGTCCAAGGTACAGAACCTATTCTTGAGATAGGGTTTAGCACCTTGGATATCTCTTTTAATGTTTGGACTAAAATCAAGAGTGGATTCTCTACTTCATTGAAATGGGAGCTACCAGCTGCCACTGCCCATGAGGTAGGCTCCATATTTACCTTGGTTTTCATTACATGGAATTTGCTGAGGGCTGGCTCTCCCATTCAGATGTGAGGCAACTGATTCAAGTGGCTAGTAACTGGAAATGGGGGGCAGCCCCGTAGCTGTTCTCCCCTCTTTTGGGGCAAAGGAACTGTGTTTACAGCTCATGCTGCATGCCTTAAACTAGTCTGCCACCCATGGGTGTGGTGGCAGACATGACTCCCTTACCAGTGCTGAAGACTGAGCTGCCAGTCTGTCCAGTTTCTGTATATGAACTGGATTTGGGATGGGTAGGTGTCTCCATCTTTTCCATTTTCTCAGGTGGCAAAATGTCTTGGACTGTCCTTGAATTTGGTGGAAACTGGCAATTGTCATGGAATCTTTTTGGCAGTGGAGGCAGGTGACATTCACATTAGTGGGGTGATGGATCCACTCCAGAGTAAACCTTAAGGGAAGCAATCTAAGGTGCTGAACCTATTTTGGAAGACAAAACAGGGTTCAGTATTTTGGGTTGCTTTTTGGCGGAGAAAAACCTGGAGTGAATTAACAATCTCTGAGTCAGACCTCACCTGGAATACTGTGTCCAGTCCTGGGCATCATAATTCAAGAAGAATATTGACAAGCTGAGGGTGACTCCAGAGGAGGGTGACCAAAATGGTGAAAGATCTGGAAGCCATGTCCTATGAGGGGTGGCTTAGGAAGCTGGGTATGTTTAGCCTGGGGAAGAAAAGGTTAAGAGGTGACATGATAGCCATTCTTAAATACTTGAAGGGATGTCATACTGAGGATGGAGCAAGTTTGTTTTCTGCAGCTCCAGAGATTAGGACACGAAACAGCGGATTCAAACTAAAGGAAAAGAAATTCCACCTAAACATTAGGAAGAAATTCCTGGTGGTAAGAGCTGTTTGACAGTAGAATATGCTGCCTGGGGGTGTGGTGAAGTCTCCTTCTTTGGAGGTTTTTAAACAGAGTCTGGATGTTGGGCGTGCTTTGATTGTGTATTCCTGCATTCCTGCGGAGGTTGGACTAGATGACCATTGTAGTCTCTTACAACTTGACCTCCTTGAGTATCATTTTAGGCATGATTCTGTACCCAATCCTTGGTGTGAATCTTTTTGTAGTTCCAGCTAAAGGAGACCTTCTGTCGAATGTTGAGTCAACACTTGTGTAAACCTCAGTTGTTCAATGGGTCTACTCTAGTAAGGACTATAAAAATGTTTTAGGATTGCGCCAAAGGAACAGGTAGGTGTCTCCTCTATGATCCATGGTAGACATGGTAGAGCCACTGTGGCACAGTGATTTGAACATTGGTCTATGACTCTAGAAACCAGGGTTCAGATCCCTGCTTGGCCATGGAAATCCACAGGGTGACCTCGGACAAGTCATACTTTCTCAGCCTCAGAAAGGCAAGTCCCCTCTGAATAAATCTTGCCAAGAAAACTCCGTGATATGATCACCTTAGGGTCACCATAAGTCAGAAATGACTTGAAGGTGCAATAACAACAAATAATTAAATTATCACTTTGAGCTACCTGTGATGCAAATTCATCCTCCCATGAACACACACATTATCCCAGCAGTTTCATCTTCCAAGTGCTTAAATCTGTACCTTGCAATCAAAGTGGTTAATGGACAGGGGAGCACAGCAGCTTGAATGTAAACCAAACACTTATACATTAGTAAGTAGCTTGTTTTTTTTCATATCCATCACCATTGTTATTCTACCTTTGAGCACACAAAACTGTCCACCTCTCCCTTTCCATTTACAATCCTGTGCTGCCTTTGCTTTATTTTCTATTCATTTCTTTTCTTATCAAAACTCCAGTGACTAGGCCAGATGTGGTTGGCATAGCAACACTCTCTCCTCAGTACCAGATACTTAGGAAGGACCTCCTTTCACTCTTTCTCTCTTTCTTTTGTTCCTAATTACAAGTAATTCACCTGAAACCCTGTTCTTCCTGAGGTTGCTACCTGCCAAAGCGCTCCGTTAGTGGCCAGTGGCTCTTGAAGCCCAAGTGGCTCATTTTACTGGCTGGTCTTTCTGGATGCCATAGGCTTGGAAATTACTTCAGGCTCATCTTTCTGTAACAAGCAGATGGCATGAAGCACTGGTGAGGAACCTTCAGGGCCCAAGTCTGAATCTGGAGCTCTGTAGGTCTCAATCTAGCCCTCTGGGATTCCCAAACTGGCCACCCCTCTTTCTTCTTTACACCAAATATAGTGAACTAGGCCTCTGCCATGAGGTGGTTGGCTTTTAGAGTCTGCCAAATGTTAACAGCTGTCCCATGGTATGTCTTAGTGACCTTGTTGGCTTTTTGCATTTGTTTTGCAGTTTGAGGCTAAGAAAAGATGTGAAGGTTGAGACTCATTACAAAATACATATGACAGTTCCTGGTAAAGTGGGAGGCAGTAGGAAAAGAGGAAGCCACCATTACAGATGGATAGACTCAATCAAGGGGGACTGGGTTTACTGGATTTGAAACTATATTTTTCTGCATGCTGTCTGGTTTGGTTGAAAAAAATGATTGAGTTTAATAATAAGAAATGATGGGATTTAAAAGGGCATGACCTGAGGTTTGGATAACATGGATAGTTATGGTACAAGAAAGTCAAAGTAAATGTAGATTTTAATGATCATTATGTCAGACATGCCTTGTTAAGAGTATGGAATAGATACAAACCAAGGTTGTGCCCTAAGATGCCTTTATGGGTCTCAAGAAGCCTTTTATAGAAAGAAAACAGCAAAATAAAGATGGTTAACTGTGAGGGCTGGCCTCCTCTTTCTGTCTGTGCGAGCACACCAGCACAGAGTGGAGAGGAAGGGCTTGCTGTGTTTACAATCAGTTTAGGAGTGCTCCTGCCGAGAACTCCTACCCTGATCTCTCTGAGACACATTCTAAGGGTTCCCTAACCTGAAAACCCTTTAGAACTATATCTCTCCTCAGGTAAGCTGCCACCACCCAGACGCAGTATTTTCTCAGCCCACCGGGAGACTGATTAAGTTCTATGGTTAACCAGTGGAACTACTCACTCTGTTAAAATTTTACCAACCCCCTTCCCTATCCTCAGAGAAGAGTCAAGATAGCCAGGACTGAAATGAGGCATGTGTAAGGCGTTTTGATAAGAAAAGAAAAAAAAAGGCCTATTTCTATTCAAGCAAGTTAAAACAAGTTTAAGACGGAAATCATTTCATGAAGAAAAGGCTTTTTTCTCCAGGCTAAAGCTTAAAGTTACAGAGATAGAAATCAGGCATACATTCAGTCAAGGAAAACAAATAAAAAGTAACCCTGATGCAATCTAACTAAACTGTTCCCACAAAGAAAACTACTTACATTACAGAGTCTTGTTAGGGTTAAATCTGGTGTTCAAGTTGGCTGGGCCACATGCTTTTCCTAAGCTAGGCCCCAGCCATGTGCTCACTCAGGGCATGGTTCTCTGAGGTACTTCCTTTCCATCAGAGAGCTCTCTAGTGTCTCTCCATATCTCTCTGTGTCTCACTGGCCACATGGCCCAGGCAGGTATAAAACCTTTTCCAAATTACCATACCCAAATTCTCACTGGCCAGTCTTATCTAGTGATCATTCCCCTATTCTCATTAGCCAGTCCAGTATCTGGTGAGGTGATGTCATGATGATGTTATATGATCTCCACCTCCCACCTTGGTCTTAACCCTTAACCCTTAGTTTCCTGGTCCTGTTGATCAGACAATCACTGTTTGCCAAATGGAAATGTAGTCATTGCAGAATGATGGGAGTTCCACCCCCAAATCTCAGACGGTCTGGGATGCTGGAAGTAAAACCAAATCAGCTGGGATTTCAACCTGTGTGCTAGGAAAGAAGAGTGATAATACGCCTGCAAATTCAAAAACAATACACTGAAACCATAAACACATGAAAAAGTATGCAACCCATGCTATCAGTTCAGCCTCTTAAAGACATGATCAGACAGTCTCATCAAGTTCCTGGCTAGTCATCTAGTTGCCTCCTGATAAAGGCCCCAGGCTGTACAGTTAGAAAGATGGACAAAAACATGTTTAAAGGAGGGTAGTTGTAGGAAAAGTACAGAATTTGAGGAATTAATTACAAAAGCTATTCAAGAGAAAAAGGCTATAAAGGGTATTACAAGCAAAATATATAAAATGTTAATGGATAATGAAGAAGTACAAGATTATTTAAAAGATGTTTGGGAAACAGATGTAGCAACTGTAATAGACAAATCTAAGTGGGGAAAAATATGGAATATGCAACATTTAAAAACATTATCAGTAAGAATAAAAGAAAATTACTATAAGATTATATGGAGATGGTATTTAACTCCAGTAAGATTGAATCAAATAGATAAAAAGTATTCAGCCCAGTGTTGTAGGGGATGCCAAGAATTGGGAACGTATATTCATATGTGGTGGAATTGCAAATATGTGCAGAAATTTTGGAAAATGGTAATGAAGGAAATAAGTGAAATACTGGAGATGAATATGCCTTTAAGCCCTGAAATAGCATTATTATCATATTGTTAAAAAATACAAGAACCTCAAATTGTTAAGGATTTGTTAACAAATTTGCTGACAGCAGCAAGGTTAATAATAGCAAAGAAATGGAAAATACAAGGTGAATATAAAATAGAAGAATGGTATGACGAGGTATGGAATATAGCAATAAATGACAAATTAACAAATATGGTTAAGGAAAAAAAGGAGGGTTAAATAAGAATGTTTTTGGTGAAAAATGGAGTAAATTTTTAGAATTTGTATTAATAAAGGGGAGAGGAAGCAAACCTGAGATGGAAACAATGAATTTTTGGAAAGAGGGATGAATATAAAGGGAAGTCCCTCAGTGGAGGGAATCACTGTTATATATGTTTGTTAGTTTTATGTAGTAATTGTATGTTTGTTTTTTTAATTTAAAAAAAATTAATAAAATTATTAACAACTACAACAAAAAAAGGCCCCAGGCTGCCCATAGCCATTCATTTGAACGAGTTATGTACGTTGAGAACAATGTCTCGTAGTCACATTTGTCCCTGTCTATCACAAATGTGGTCCACCATGGGACGTGGTGATGTCATCTTCCACTTGGCATCTTCCACTGCCATCTTCAATGGCACGTGAACACCTTGGGCTGCCTCCTGCTTCTTCTGGGCCTGCTGTCACTGCTCCTGGAGAGGGATGCAGACATCTGGTGGTATCACGGTCGCCACTGATGTCTGCTCTGATGTTGCAGCCATCGTTTCTAATGTCCTCTCCTTTGGGCCTGCCAGCAAGGCTTGTCCCAGTGACCCTTGGCCTGTATTGGTTTTGGAGTCTCTGCTGGGCCTTGACCTGCTCTTGCATCTATGGGTGAGTTGGGGGTCTCCGTTTATATATGTCATCTGGTGTTGCAGCCTCTTGTTGGAAATCAGCTGCTGCGGTGTCAAGCCCTTGTCTCTGCTGGATGACCATTTCTGGCTCTCCCACCCCCCTAATCTGTGCACAGTCATCTGGCTATGGCACCACTGGATCTGCTGCTGGGCATCCTCCCACATTGTCTGCATCAATGTTAGACCTTTCAGCTTCTTCCGCCTCCACCATCAAAGGATCTGGGCTGTCAGCCTGAACTAGCATTCCTGTTGTCTCACTGGGCAAACTAGAATGCCCAGCTACTGCCTTGGCACCTTCTGGGCTCAGGAGTTTGTTTTTGTCCTGTTTTGTCCTGAAGACCAGTTGCTTCTGGTCTGCCAGTCCTCACTATGGCCATGTGTCCAAATCTCTGGGTAGAGCATGGCCTTGGCCATAACAAATCTGGGCTGTTGAATTCCTGAAGGAAATTGCTGGTCTTCCTTTGCCTTCTTCCATGCAGCCTGTAGAGTCTGATCATCCTCCTGCTCCTTTTGGAATTGCTGATGTCCCACCAGACCGAGCTGCTCCATCTGGATCACAGGCAGGCTTGATACAGACTGATGACGTGTCAGGCTTGTAGATGAATTGGTGTTGGCAGCAACAGCTCTCCAGCTTCTGTTCCCTTGGGTGCATCCAGGGCCGCAGCGTCCTGCAGGACTACGTCCTCCACCATGGTGCCATTTGTAGGGAACTCCTCCTCTTTAGAATCCACGGCTGTCATCAGTAGGCCTTGCCTGCACATCTGCATGGAGTGTTACCACTGAGTCTTCTGGAATTCTGACACCTGATACGCTAGATCTTCACCCAATATAACAGGGCAATTATAGTTATTGTAGACTGCAAAAGTCCATTGGCCCTTCCAGCTCTTGTACTCCATTGGCATGTGAGCAGTAGGAAACTGGATGTGTGGGCAGTGGAATGGTTGAACAGAAACCAATGTGTGGTTGTCCACAAGCTTAGGATCAACATAAGCATGATGAATTGCAGACAGCTATGCTCCCGTGTCTCTATAAGCCACCACTTCCTTGCCATCTACAATCAATGTATGGTGTCTATGAGGTGGAACTGTCTCAGGGTCGGGTGGCACCTCTTTTCCAGCCTCCATAGCAGTGGATGTTGATGCACCTATCATGTTAATTGCCTTAGGCTTCTGTTTACAGTTTGCCTTGGGTCCAACTTATCTCCGGGACCGCTTCCTTCTGTACGACTCTGCCCGCGCACTTCGGTCCTCTGGGAGGAATCTGTTACAGCCTATGAAAACAAGGCTGTTGGTGACCTCCCAGAGGGCCTTTTCTGCTGCCGCTCCCAGATTATGGAATGGCCTGCCGGACGAGATCCATCTTATTACCACCTTAGACAGCTTTAAAAAAGCTGTCAAGACGGATCTTTTCCGGCAGGCTTTTCCCGAATAACTATCCCAGCCCAAGACTTGGCTGTCCTTTCTAAGCGGCAACTAGATTTTTTTAACCATTGTATGTTTTAATTTTTGTCTTTTTAATTTATATATTTTTAATTATTGTATGTTTTTAATCTTCTATAATTTAATATTATTTTAAGGGGTGGGTGGGTTAGGGTACTGGGACTATGAAGTTTTTATATTGTAAACCGCCCCGATTGCGTTGCAGAGGGGCGGGATAGAAATAAAATTTTATTATTATTATATTATTCACAAGGCCAGTCTCTCCACATGAGAAACATTTCAGAGCAGCTTTTTCCTTTGTCTGCCCTTGGGGAGGTTGTGTAGCCTCCTTTGGAGCAGGTTGTGATGGCTGCTGTTGCTATTTTTTTTAACAGGCATTTTCATTTTTTTCATTTTTTAAATGTATTTTTATTAATTTTATAATCATACATTATATTATCCAATCAATACTTAGTTAGTATAACACATAAAATTACTATAAACATCGCAATTTTTCTATTAACTAATTTCAAAAGTTAACATAGATTCTTTACTATAATTCTATTCAAAAATATTAATTCCCCTACCCCCCCACACCTCAGTGCTCCCCTTCACCGGAGCCATTATCCCTTACCTAATCTTTCCAGAATCTCATTTCTTCTCGTGGAGGTAACCTCCCATCTTTTGTCTGTAATACTTTTTTAACAAATACTTTCCAAATTTTATCAAAATCACTTTCTTTCCAACTTCCTTTTCTTACTTTAATTCTACATGTTAATTTATCATTTATTGCCATTTTCCAAACTTCTTTATACCACTCCTCCACTTGTACATTTATTTGCATTTTCCAATGTCTTGCTATAATTAATCTTGCTGCCGTTAATAAATTTGTTATTAAATCCTTTTTCTGCTTGGTTCCCATTCTCTCCATTATAAATTGACATCAATGCTATGCTTGGTTTCCTTTCTATATTTTTATTCAGAATATTCTCTATTTCTATAATGCTATTGTTGTTTGGGCACAGCTTGTGATCCTGGTTTCTGGAACTGGATATTCTGGGGGTCCTTGCTGGTGAATTGATTCCCTGGCTTTTACTTGTGTGGGCCTGCTGACTGTATCTGCGAGGTTTGGCTTCCTCTGGTTTCCATATACCGTTGTGCAATTGTAGTCACATCAAGCATATTCTTAGGTTCCTTATCCAAAATATACTTGTGCATAGCTGGTGGTGTATTCCACAGAAACTGTTCCATTGCTATCAAGAAGAGAAGGCCTTTGAATGTGTCCACCTTGCCAGCTTTCACCCATAACTCACACTTGCTTATGATCCAGTTCCCAAGCTTGTGACAATTGTCTGTAGGTATCCATCTTGTGGCCCACAGGTGTTGTTGAGCTGCTTCCAATGTTAAGCCCAGATGGCTCCTAGCCAGGTCCAAGAAAAGATCAAAACGATGCATTCTTCTGGTGACAGACCTTCCTCCACAGACCTCAGGATTGGAGGGAGCAAGGGGAGCAGCTCATGCATTAGTGCTCCTTGCGCACCCCATAACCAGCACAGACCCTTTGGGACATTATTATAAATTCTTCAAAGTCACATCTGTTGGGTGGTAGGAGGCTGTGGTAGGTTGGGTACTGGATTCTGCTTCTGCTAGGCGAGCTTCAGTTGAAACTCTTGTTCCTTCAGTTGTAATTCCATCTCTCTTTGCTTCAGTGCCATTTCTTGCAATTGTAATTGCAGCTGGCATTCATTGTCTCTTTGTTTCACTTCGATATCCTGGAGTTGAATTTTTAATTTTAGCTCTTTTCCCCTGTATTGGATTTCTAATTCCTGCAATTTCAGCTGTCACTGTCATAGTTCTAAATTCCTGATGAGTTAGCTCGCCCTTGTCTGTGGTATCCCATAAGTCATCTGCCACAGGATGATCAGCAGGGGTGCCAGCAGCATTGGCTCCTTCAGGTCCAGACATGTCTGCTTTGAGTCTTCCTGGGGGCAGACATGTCTGGACTGGGGGATCATACACCTAGTCTCTAGCCTGACTATTGAGGTCCACCTGACAGCTTAGAAAATAATCAAAACACCTTGGCTGAATGCATGAAAGTGAATACAAAAAGGATAGGGTTATGTAGCCTCCTGTCCAGCAGAAGGAGTCTCTTTTAAGTGGGTAAGGTTCTGCCCCCCTTCGCCCCTTTTGTGTGGAAGGAAGGATAGACAGGCCGATCGTGCATGCGCCTCAGAAGAGGGTAGTCCCCTCTAAAACCTATCCACCACGAAGAACCATAAAATAACAAATTAACTGGATTTACTCCATAAAACTGTCCTTCAAGGAAGTTTAATGTGTTGGGGAAGTCTCCAGGCATCTTTTGTTATTTCAGCCTTCAAGGACTTTACGAATAACTGATTGTGGCAGAAAAAACGCTCCTATCTGTGCAATAGCTGCAAAAGTGAAACTTGCTGAAAATGGAGATCGAAGCTGCTACGGAAGTCCCTCTGTTGATAAATCTATTGCTGCAATGGGTCAAAAGTTGGATAAACTTTTGAATCTTTTCCAAAGTCTGGAAGGGAATGTTAAACAAATAATGAATGAAATAAAAGAATCATAGAATCATAGAATTGTAGAGTTGGAAGAGACCACGAGGGTCATCCAGTCCAACCCCCTGCCACGCAGGAAATCTTGATCAAAGCATCCCCGACAGATGGCAATCCAGCCTCTGTTTAAAGACCTCCAAGGAAGGAGAGCCCACCACGCTCCGAGGGAGCGTGTTCCACTGCCGAACAGCTCTTACTGTCAAAAAGTTCCTCCTCATGTTGAGGTGGAATCTCTGTTCCTGGAGCTTGCATCCATTGCTCTGTGTTCCAGTCTCTGGAGCAGCAGAAAACAAGCTTGCTACATCCTCAGCGTGACACCCCTTCAAATACTTAAACAGGGCTATCATATCGCCTCTTAACTGTCTTTTTTCCAGGCTAAACATACCCAGCTCCCTAAGTCTCTCCTCATAAGGCATAAGACCTTTCACCATTTTAGTTGTCCTTCTCTGGACATGCTCCAATTTGTCAATATCCTTTTTGAATTGTGGTGCCCAGAACTGGATACAGTATTCTAGTTGAGGTCTTACCAAGGCAGAATAGAGTGGCACTATTAGTTCCCTTGATCTAGACACTATACTTCTATTGATGCAGCCCAAAATTTCATTGGCCTTTTTAGCTGCCGCATCACACTGTTGACTCATGTTCAACTTGTGGTTTACTAGGACTCCTAGATCCCTTTCGCACGTAGTCTCATTCAGCCAGGTCTCCCTCATCCTATATCTATGCATTTCATTTTTTCGCCCTAAGTGCAGTACTTTACATTTCTCCGTATTGAATTTCATTTTGTTAGCTTTGGCCCAGCTCCCCAGTTTATCCAGGTCATCTTGAATTTTGATCCTGTCCTCCAGGGTATGATGTTGCTTCCAAAATTATTATATCTTTTCCAAACAATTCCAGAAATAATCCCTATAAAGGTGATTAGGAACTGGGATAAGAATATTAAAAACTGGATTATGGGAAAGAAGAAATGTAGAATATCAAAAACATTACTATGCTCCCATCAAGAAAAAGGAGGATGGGGAGTCCCATCTCTAGAATTATATTTTGAGGCATCCCAAATAGTTAAAATAGTGGACTCTGAATTTGCAGGGGAGAAAAAATGGGTTAGAATTGAAAAATATCTTAATAATATGGACTATACATCTATATTTTTAATGAAACCAATGAGTAAAAAGAATGTGGGTATGAAGATGGGCCCCTTCCAGTCAATGGTATATGTATGGAATAAATGGGCTAAACATATAAAAATAGAAAATTTGAAGTGGTACCCCATAGATTTTTTTTGTTTTATTATTATTTCTTCAATACAAAACAAGTTGGCGGGTGGTAGATAATTTGTGAAAGATCAGAGCCTTCTTTGTGTAGCATGCAAAGTGGAGAATAATATCTCTCGGAGGAGCCATTTTTCTTGGTGAGAAAGATGGTATCCTGTGTACTCTTTCAATATCTTCCTCCTCAATGGTGAGATCAGGGCAAGTTTCTTTCAGCCAGGAGGTGATAAATATAGCCAAGTTGTCACGTTCTGCATGTTCTGGAAAACCATGAAGGCATATGTTCAAATGTCTATTTCTGTTTTCTAAATCCACCTTGTCAAGGAGGGTTGGATTTCTCAAGTTATAGTAGTTGAGCCTCATGTGCTGAGCCCTGATCTAGTGCTACTGAGGTAGTGGCTTCTATGTCTCTGATGGTATTTGTCAGGATGTTAAGCTTTTCTTTGATTGTATTTAGTGCTGTTGTCCACTTGGCAAACAAATCTCTCACGATGTTGGTTCGCTCTTTTTCCAGCTGGTCAGCTAGATGAGACTGTTAAGGGAGTTTGGGTCTGCAGCAGAGATTGAGCTCCTCCATTTCTCTTATGCCCTTTGTTAGAGCCAGGAGCCATCGCAGCAGTGTCCATCAGGCCTGATGTTTCTGTCATTATTTTTGGTTCTTTTACTGGCAGGCAAAAGTCAGAGATTGGTTGATCTGCATCTATATTTACACAAAATATAGCATCTATATTTACACACACCAAACAAACAAACAAAAAAACAGTTTGGTGACGATAATCCACTCCAAACTTTTAATTTTTGGTGGAGTCTGTCTTCCCAGGCAGATTAAGTGTCTGCCATGATGGATCACCTATAGCGCCCCTCTACCCAATAGAATGTTTAAATAAAACTAGAAATCAAGAGTTTCCTGCATGGCAGGGAGTTGGACTGGATGGCCCTCGTGGTCTCTTCCAATTCTGCAGTTCTATGATTCTATGATTCTAGGTAGAATAATTGAAGAAATAAAAGATAAAGGATATAGAAGTATAGGTGACTTATTTGAAGAAAAAGGAGAACTAATTGGGATTGAAAAATAACCAATTACTTGGTGGAGCGGGTGGAGGACGAGCGGTAAGGAGCCCAGGCTCCCGTTTCTTCTCATAAACGCGGCTGCAGCTAAACAAAAAACTAAACTATAGCTGGGAAGTCTTCCCCAGGTAAGGGGGAGCCGAATAGGGACCACAAAACTGAGCTCCGATCGGGGTTCCCGCTAAAAGAAAGCAGAAGGAGGTGATCGCAGGACACGACGGGCAGCAGTAGATCCTAGTCGCCATAGGAGAAGAGGTGGGGAAGGCCACATAGCGCCGAAAGCCACCAGACAACACGGAGATAAGTAAAAGTGAAAATACAAAGTAAGATCCGTGTAACCTGCTTTTGGAACGCTGTTAAATTGCCTCAGATTATAAAAAGTACCTCTCTCAAGTGGGAAAAGAATCTGCAGTGTTATTTGCCTGTGATTATTACTATTATTATTTTTTCTTCCCCCACTTTTTTTTGCACTCCTTAGGGTGAGGGAGTTATATTGTATTCAGTTCTCCTTTTCTTTGGATCTTCTTTTTCCCCTTTAGGACTTTTTTCCCCTTGGATTTTTTTTCACTTTCTAGAATTTTTTATATTTTTTTATAATTTTCTTGGTATATTCATTGGATTATTATTATTATTATTATTATTTTCTTTTGTTATTTTTGAACCCTTCAGGCAATAACTTCCAGGCAAATAATTAAAAAGAGGTTAGAAGTTATATTTTGGTTACAATTTCTGTAAAAAAAACCAAGGTCACACTATCTGTATAACAAAGGCTTAAAAGTGGTTAAAGAATGAGTTGACCTTGGAAAAGCTGAGAGACACGAGGCAAGCTGAAACAGAAACCTGATATCCTGATAACTGAACAGTCGGATGGTCAGATGAATGTTGAAACAATTAAACCTTTGAAGCTGAAAAGAAGACTGAATATTTGAAAGGTGTGGAGATTGGGGACAAGACAGGGGTGTCCGCTTTCTCCACTCATTTTCCTGATGGTAATCGAAGGCCTATGCAGAAGAATAAGAGATGATACAAAACTAAAGGGAGTCAGAACTGGGGGATTTAGCTACAAAATAAGAGCTTACGCAGACGATTTGGTGGTATTACTGGGAGACCCAATAGAAAAGATAACTAATGTTTTAGAGATACTGAAAGAATTTGAGGCGATATCCAGATTAAAAGTCAACATTGATAAAACGGTAATCATCACGAAGAATATGACTGAGAAAGAAAGAAGTGCTCTGGAAAAGAAATCGGGTCTACAAATAGTTAAAAAAGTAAAATACCTGGGCATTAACATCACAAATAAAAACTCAGACCTCTTCCAGAACAATTATAAGAAGACAATGGTGGAAATAAAGAAAGACTTAAATAATTGGCAAAATTTGAAATTCTCCTTTCTAGGACGCATATCGGCAATAAAAATGAATGTATTGCCAAAATTCTTATTTCTATTTCAAATGCTCCCGATTATTCGTAATGAGACAGATTAAAAAAAATGGCAAAGTGACATTTCTAAATTTACCTGGGCGGGCAGGAAGCCAAGAGTCAAAATGAAAACATTGCAAGATGTTAGAGAACATGGGGGCTTTGGCGTTCCTAACTTGTGACTCTATTATGAAGCGAGTTGCCTGACACGGATAAGGGAATGGACTACATTGGAAAATGAAAGACTTTTGAGGATAGAGGGAGAAGGCAATAGATTCGGTTTCCATGCTTATCTCATGTACGGTAAAGACAAAATTAATAGAGAATTTAATAATCATTATATCAGAGGCTCATTATTAAGAATATGGAAAAAGTACAAAGGAAGATTATGTCCAAATATTCCAATATGGACATCCCCTCACGAGGCTTTTTTCAGTAAAGAGGGTATTCCATCGAAAAAATGGATCACATACAAGGACATGGTAGTGGGAAAAGATAACCAGCATCGCATAAAAACACAAGAAGAACTTGGAGCAGAGGGGACTGAGTGCCACTGGTATCTATATAGACAGATAAACGAAAGATATAATATGGACAAGAAACTAGAGGGTATTGAAATGAATAAAACGGCATGGGATAAAATTGTTCAACTAGGGAATAAAAATATGATAACGAGATTTTATAAAGCATTGTTGGAATGGGAGACAGAAGACAATGTTATAAAAGAAGCAATGATAAAATGGGCCCAGAATATAGGACATCCAATTGAATTAAAGCAATGGGAGAATCTGTGGACCAAGCAGATGAAATACACCCTAAGTCAAAATGTTAGAGAGAACAACTACAAGATGTACCTAAGATGGCATTACTCACCATATCAAATATCAAGAATGTATAAAAATACCAAAAGTAACTGTTGGAAATGTGGTCATGAAATGGGTACCTTTTTCCACTTATGGTGGACTTGTAAAGAAGCTGGGAAATATTGGAAAACAATACAAAAAACTATAAATGAAATCCTAAACACCAACATCCCATTCAATCCAGAACTTTATCTTTTGGGGATGACAAATGATGAGATGGAAAAGGAACATGGTAAAATGTTGTTTTATATGTCAACAGCCGCATGAATCGAGTATGCCAAAGTTTGGAAAACTAAAACAACACCCACAGTGGAGGATTGGATTGTAAAAACTCGAGAAATAGTCGAATTGGACAGACTGACAGTACTAATGAAGGGTAAACCACTGGGTAGGCATTACGAAGACTGGAAAGCGTTCTCGAACTTTTTAAAGGACAAACGGGGAGAAATGGCAGAAATAACCATATAAACAAATGTAATTCCTCCAGTCAACAGGTAAGGAAAGAAAAAGGGGAGGGAGGAAGAAGGTGGAAAAAAGGGGGGGAAAGAGAGAGAAAAGAAAAGAAAAGAACAGAAAAGCAAAGAAAAGGGAAAAAAGAGGGAAAAAGAAGAGAGAGGGGGAAAATGAAGAAGGGGCAGGAAAGAGAGAAGGAAATGGAGAGAATAAGGGAATATAAAAAATTGAACAAGTAAGTAAATAAAAACAAAATATCTAAAAGCAGACTATGGCAATTAAGTTTTAACATAACAACTCGAGTAGTAACATCAACTCTAGAAGTATGAGGCAATGGAGACATAGTAAGTTACAGACAATGATTTTAATTAAAAACGTTAGTGTTCATTGATAGGGGCAATACAGGGGGAAATCTATGGATATAGCAAAAGTAAACAGATAGCAACATGTGATAAGATGCAACAGAAATGGGATAGTAAGGCAGAGCTAGTTTTAGAAAGGAAGTCAACTTAGGGGAAAGGTATTTTAGAAGATTAGAAGAGAGTAGAAGCTTGGTGGTGGGTTTATCTTTTTTTTTCTTTTCTCTTCTTTCCTTCTTTCGAGTTATTGTTGTGTCAGACAAGGGTCAGAACATAAATAAGCAATATAGCACAAGGTGATATATATATATATATATATATATACATACATAAAGATATATATATTAATAAAAATAAGTTCAATTCATAAAATTAAAAGATAGGGGTGGGGAGAGCTTGTGGAATGAAATGTATGATATATTGAAGTGTATGAATTTGTTTTTATTATGATTTCTCTTATATTATATGTTCTTTGTCGTCAAGTCAATATATTACATAATAAAAATATTTATTTAAAAAAAGAGAAAGGTGTGGAGATTGATGTCTGATTGAACGATTTATAATCCAGCAAGTTATTTTTGAATCTCTGTTCTTGTCCCTGGATTTTCGTGATTTTTTTCCTTTCCTTTTTTTCTACTTTTATTATTATTACTTTTGTATAGATTTTTTAAAAAAACTTTTGCTTTTTTCCCCCCTCTTGGATTTCTTTTTCTTTTTTTCTTTTTGGTATATGTTGTTGCTAATTTTTTTTGTCTTTTTGCTTTTTTTTCTTTCTTTTTTCTCTTGGCACATTGGTAGTAAGAGAAGAAGGAATTATTTTTTATTAGTATTATTACTTTTTCATTTTTTCATTTATTTTTTCCATTATTTTTTTTCATTTTTAAATAACCCTCCTTTCTTCTTTTTCAATATATGCATTCATATACAGTCGTCCCTTCACATTCGCGGGGGTTACGTTCCACGGACCCCCGCAACTGTGAAAAATCCATGAATATTGCTTGCCCCCCTCCCCCGTCATAGCAACCATGGGGCCTCCGGAGGCCCCATGGTCGCTTTCCCCCGCCTCACCACTCCCTTCCTAGGCCTTCCCAGGGCCTCCAGAGACCCTCCCGAGGCCCCGTGGATGCCTCCTAAGCCCTCCCCCCTCCCACCCAAGCCCTCAACGGGGCCTCCGGAGAGTCTCCGGAGGCCCCGTGGAGGCCTTCCTGGCCCTCCCCCTCCCCCCAGGCCTTCGCGGGGCCTCTGGAGGGTCTCCCTCCCCACTCCCCCCAAGGGCTTTGCGGGGCTCCGCGAAGGCCTTCCCAGCCCTCCCCACTCCCCCCAAGGCCTTTGCAGGGCCTCGCAGAGGCCTTCCCAGCCCTCCCTACTCCCACCCAAGGCTTTGGCAGGGCCCCACGGAGGCCTCCCTGGTGCACCCCAAGGCCTTCGCGGGGCCTCACAAGGAGGCCTTCCTAGCCCTCCCCCCTCCCCCCAAGGCCTTCACGGGGCCCCCCAGAGGCCTCCCCAGTCCTTCCCCCTCCCTCCCAAGGCCTTCGCGGGGCCTCCAGAGTGTCTCCGAAGGCCCCGTGGAGGCCTCCCTGGCCCTCCCCGCTCCGTCCCAGGGCTTTCACGGGGCCTCCAGAGGCCCCGTGTCGTGGTTTTTTGGGGGGCGGGGGGGCCTCCCAAAACCGCGAATAATCAAAACTGCGAATGCCAAGCTCATGAATGCGGAGGGACAACTGTATATGTATATTTAGTTATTTTTTCTTTTTCTCCCCTCTTTTATACTTGTGACCCAAACCTGAATCTTTGGGTATACAAGTCTTTTTTCTCTTCTTTTTTCCCTTGACCTTTTTCCTCACTTTTTTTTTAAAAAAATCAAGATAAAAAAGGAAAGAAAGGACTCAAATATTTAGGGGTTAAGGACTTTAGGATTTAAGGAAGGAAGGTAGGAGAGGAGGAAGGTTGGAAGATTTAAAAGAAAAAAAGGAGAAGGAAGAAGTAAGTAGAGAAGGGTGGTTTGAGTATGTAGATAGATTGTCATTAGAGTGGGAAAGTGTTTGAAGAGAGATAGAGGAAGGGAAGAAAGAAGAATAGGAGGTGAAGACTGAAGAGAAGGGAAAATAAGGTTAAGAGTCAGTAGGGGAGCAGAAGAGTGGAGATAGAAGGAGATTGAAGGAGATAGAAGAAGAAGAAGAAGAAGAAGGGGAAAGAGAGAAGAGAATAGAAGAAAATAGAGAAAGGGGGAGAAGATAAGAAATTTCAGCGGTTGGAATTATTGAATGGTGTTTAAAGAAGATTAATATGGCATCCGGCACAAGGAATAGAGTGAAGACCAACAGCCCCTTGAATGCACAAGGAAGGAGAGGATCTATAGAAGATGGTGCACACAATATATGATGAAATTTATGGAAGAAATAAGGGAATTTAAGAAAGATGTGACAGTCCAGCTAAGTGACATTAATATCAAATTTAATGCTTTACACACAATATTGTCTCAAACAAAAAATGAAGTTAAGGAAAACAAGGAAAATAGCCAAGCTTTAAAAAAAAGAGAATGTAGAGTTACATATGGAAATTGAAACTATACGGGATCAATTGGCTCTAGCAGAAGTTAGAGAGAAAGAATCTTGGATAAGATTGAGAGGACTAAACGATCTTCCAAATGAAGATACAAAAAGATTGGTAATAGATCTTGTAGCTATAAATCTAGAATGGAGTGATGATCAGATAAGCAGAGAACTGGACCGAGTCTATAGAATAAAATCATCATTTGCTACTAGACAAAATCTACCTAGAGACATTATTATACAGTGTGCAAGAAAAGTGGTAAAGGACTATATTCTCGAGGTGCATTTCAACAAAGGAATCAGCTACGAGGGGAGAACTCTTATTCTGATGAAAGGAATCCCAACAAGAACCTTACGAAAGTGAAAGGATTATCATTTTCTCGTAGACATACTAAAGAGAGAAAAAATCCCATTCAGTTGGGATAAATTGGAAGGAGTATTGTTTACTTATAAGAATGAGAGATTTAAGAAAGATACAGCGGAAAAAGCACAGGACTTTATTAGGAGACATAAAAAAGACTTTGGTATGCAGCAGAGAAGCCAAGAGAAAAAAAATCAAAATGAGGATGAAGTGAACCCGGAAGCCACCCCAAAAAATAAGATTTCAAAGGAGAAGAGGGAGAAAGCAGAAGATACAGAGAACAAAGAAGGAAGAACAAATATAGACTTACTGGAATGAAACAATTTGGAATAAGAACACTTACAAAAGATTTTTTGTTTGTGATAGTTGATTGAGATTTAATGGTGAAAATTTTAATAAAGAAGCTGATCTAAAAAGTGTAGAATTAAGGAAGTAGAAAAAAACTTTTTATTATTGATTTGAATAAATAAAGATTGTATTCACTGTTATAGGTAATGCAAGCAACTAAGTTTTTGACATTGAATGTGAAGGGCTTGAATGCAAAGAAAAAAAGAAAATTAATTTTCCAATATCTTAAGAAAATTAATGTGGAAGTTATTTGCCTACAGGAGACCAAGATAAAGAAAAATCATGAATATGTATTGAAGCAAAAAAATTTAGGGATCGAACATGTTTCGTCAGGGGGAAAGAAAAAAGGAGGAGTGGTCTTGTATGTAAAACCCCATTTAAAATCAAATCTAATCTCAGTTGATAGAAATGGAAGATATGTGATGGTGGAAGTAGATGTAGGGGGGGATAAGGTCTTAATAGTGGGCATCTATGTACCTATTGGGGAGAAATACACATTTTTTTAAAGAATTAAAAAATAAAATTGGGCAAATGAATTATAACAATTGGTGTATTTTAGGAGACTTTAATGGGCTTGTCGATCCCAGTAAGGATAGATATTCAGTAAAAAAGATGATAAAAAAGAGGCAAGGAAAATTAGCAAAGGACTTTTTTGATATAACAGAAGAACTTCAATTAGTGGATGTATGGAGAATTAAGGAAGGACGCTCTAATGGATATACATTTTATTCGGATAGGCATAAATCATATTCCAGAATCAATATGATTTGGATAAGTAACAACCTGATAAGTAGGATTAAAAAAGTGGACATATTATCTAAATTTTTATCAGATCACAACCCAGTTATGATGATAATAAGAAGCAGGAAAAAGATATTTAATGGGGAAATAAAAGAATCATTACTCTATAGGGAAGAAGTTGTCAGGCTCATCCCTGAATTCTGGGACTTGGGGTGGAATTCATGGAGGACCCTGACATGAGGCTGCTTCCCTTGCCTGGGGCTCTGGAGTTTTGGAGAGAGGCCAGCCCGCCTTGTTGGTCTGGGAACGCTTCTCTCCACAGCGGCTCAAGGTCAGATCATCCAGGTGCAAGCCGCCCTGAGAGGGAGGCATCTTTCCTCCCTGAATGCCTTTCTCATGCTGTGGGGTTTATCTGGGGGTTTGCTCTAGCTGTATTCAGTTTTGGCTTTGTTCTATGTTCCATGTTCCTGACACACGAATCCTTGCCAATAAAGAAATTTATTGATTGAATGTGAGCGTGTGTGCTTGGTACATCACAGAAGTAGTTTAAGATCATAGGAAAAAACTGAAAGAATATTTTGAATTGAATTTGAACAATGGAATAGGAAATAGCATAGTTTGGGATGCGGGAAAGCCTGTGATGAGGGGAATTTTTAAAAATTGGAGGGTTATTAAACAGAAGAAAACAAGAAAGAAGCAAATTAATATTGGAATAATTAAAGCAAAAAGAGCAAGAACTAATAAAAACCCAAATAATAAAAAAATTAAATCTCAAATTAAAATGCTGCAGGAACAGTTAACGATGATCCTAACAGAAGAAATGAAGAAAAAATTAGATTTTATAAAACAAAAAGAGTTTGAATATGCTAACAAACCGGGAAGGTGGTTGGCCTATAGGATAAAGAAAGAAAGAGCAAACCGTATGATATTGAAAATAACAATGGGAGAAAAGGAAGTGACAGATGAGAATCAAATTCGAAAAATATTTTATAACTATTTTAAATCAATATATAAGAAAAAAGAAATTTCCCTGATGCAATTGAATAATTATATCAAAAAATGCAGTATTCCAAAACTTACAGAGACCCAAAGAAACGAATTAAATAAGGAGATAACAAGAGAGGAAAGTATAAATACAATAAATACAATGAAAGCAAAGAAAGCTCCAGGGCCGGATGGCCTGCCCGCAGAATATTATAAAATATTTTGTGGAGAATTAATAGGACCCTTTACAAGTGTAATAAAAGATATTGTAGATAAAAATCAAATTCCTAATAGTTGGAAAGAAGCTAATGTAGTATTAATTTCAAAAGAAGGGAAAGATCAGCTTCAAATAAAAAAATTATAGGCCCATCTCACTATTAAATGTGGATTATAAAATTTTTACAACAATATTGGCTAATAGATTTAAAGTAATATTACAAGATTTTATGCATACTGATCTAAATGGATTCTTCCCTGGAAGACAGATAAAAGATAATATAAGAAATGTAGTTAATATTCTGGAATATCTACATTTTCATAATGAAATTGAGGGGGCATTATTTTTTTTTAGATGCTGAAAAAGCATTTGATAACTTACATTGGCCTTTTATGATAAAAATTTTGGAAGAATTGGAATTTGGGAAAAGATTCTGTAATTGGATTCAAGTAATATATCAGAAGCAAAAGCAAAATTAATTATAAAAGGAGAATTAACAGAGGAAATTAATGTAGAGAAAGGTACGAGACAGGGATGCCCATTATCACCATTATTGTTTATATTAGTATTAGAAATTTTAAATAATGAAATAAGGAGGGATAAGGAAATTAAAGGGATTAAAGTTAAAAAAGAGGAATATAAATTAAAGGCCTTCGCTGATGATTTCGTTATTATATTGGAGGATCCATTAGTTGGAGTAGAGCGATTAATGCAAAAAATAGAGGAATTTGGAAAACTGGCAGGATTTAAAATAAATAAAGATAAAACTAAGATTCTGGTAAAAAAATTAGATAAAAAAGAAAAGGATGAATTAGTTGTTGTTGGGATGTGAAATTGTTAAAAAAGTGAGGTATTTAGGGATTAATTTAACAACTAACAATCAGCAGTTATTTCAAAATCTAGATAAGATCTAGAGTAAAAGAGGATTTGTTGGAAAGGCAATATGAAGGAGAGAGCTCTGAATTCGAAAAACTATTGAGGTCAGGTGGATTATATAAGATATTATTAAAATTTAATACAGAGGAAGAACAAATTAAACATTGTATGGTAAGATGGGCTCGTGATATAGGTTACAATATACAATTGGAACAATGGGAGGATATTTGGAAAAGGGGTCTAAAATGTATGTGTTGTTATAATTCGAAAGAGAACTATTTAAAATTAATGTATAGATGGTACATGACACTGCTTAAACTATCTAAAATGTCAAAGGATAGCATGCCAAATTGTTGGAGGTGTAAAAATCGTTGCGGATCATTTTACCATATGTGGTGGGAGTGTGGTAAGATAAAGAAATTTTGGATAAAAATAAATGAAGAAATAGAAAAAATTCTTGGTTTTGAGATAGGATTAAAACCAGAATTATATTTATTAAATATTTTAATGATAGGAAATGAAAGAGAAAAGGAAAATAGTTGCCTACTTTATTACTTGATTACAGCGGCACGTATGGTGATAGTGAAAAAATGGAGATCGGAGGAACTCCCAACAAAACATGAGTGGTTAGTAAAAGTTACTGAATTGGTGCAGGTAGACAAATTAACAAATTGGATAAGAAGAAAAACAATGAAGGACTACGTAAAAAGATGGAAATTATTTATAGAGTATAGATGACAAAAAGAAGGAGACATTAGCATTTGGCTTTTCAAGTTAGGCAAATAAATGCTAATTTTTGCTTAGATAGAAAAGATAATCTTTGGAAGTTTTTTTTCTTCATTAGTCTTTAATGTAATATCTAATATATACATTATATATGATATATATTAATAACATATTAATATTACTTTTAATATATTATTATATTAATATGTAAAAAATAAGTAATAGTTATGCAAGGATGATAGAAGTAGGAAAATGAGAGATTTGCTGGAAATTTGGGTAATGGATTAGCAAAGAAATAATTAGGGAGAAAACAGTAGCTAAAGGATAAATAATACAAGGTAAACTAGATCGAGAAGAAAGCAGGTGGGAAGGCTTTTTAATTTTAGGTCGTGTTAGTTATGTGGATCAGTTTTGTTTGTTGGTCTTGTATGTATATATATTCTGTTTTGTGTTTAATCGTGTTTATGTTGGATGTTTGTGACTATTTGTTCAATAAAGTTTATTAAAAAAAAAGAAAAATAACCAATTAATTGGCAAGAAATATTGGCTCCACTTAATAGCAATAGAATTCTTTTTTTACAAGAAATAAAAGGAACAAGGGGATAACTTGTCACCATCTGAGGAAATATTGAAAAGTAGGATTAGAGGAGGAAAAGGTATATAAATTATTCTTGGAAAACAAATAAGAATAAAGGAAGGTTTGATTGAAATATGGGAGAAAGATATGAGAATAAATACAGAAGAAATAACATCATGGATCACCCAGATAATCAAATTAAAAATTTAAAGTTTAAAGAGCAACAATTAAAGTTAATTGGTAAATTGTATAAAACCCCACATCAGACCTCAATGATAAACAGAAATCTCTCTTCAAATTGTTGGCATGGATATGGGCAAAAAGGGACATATATTCATATGTGGTGGGAATGTCCCTATGTACAACATTTCTGGAGACAAATTACTCATGAGATAAACAAAATGATGGGGAGGAACTTCCAATTTAATAAGGAGAATTGTCTAACTTTGGGTCTAAATTATTTGAGAGTAAGTAAAAAGGAAGACTGTGTAATTAAAAATTTGTTAAGCAGTTCATGCAGTTATAGCATTAGGGTGTAAAAATAAACAAAGTTGGGACAAAAATATCTAGACACATTATATGGTAGAATATTTTCTATTTGACTTTTTAAGGGAGAGAAGAGGAACATTTATTGGACAAATAAAAGAAATGACTTGGTGGGATAGGTGGAGATTTTGGATCAAGAAAGTTGAGGATGAAAGAGGTGAAAGAAACTATTAAAAAGATATCCCACATCATGCGTAATGGATATTAAAACACCTTTATAGCCATTGGAGGGTTTGAGGGTGGGTGTGGGTGTGGGTGGGAGGGGGTTAAAAAGTAAAAAAGGAAGAATAGACAGGAAGAAAGGAAAAGAAAAGCAACCCCTATTTGCAGTTTGTACACGCACCCTTCCTCCTCTGTATTCTTTCCCAGCTTCTGTGGCACCTAGTAACCCAGCAGCAAGAAAAAACAGAAGAGCAGGTGTGAGCTGATGAACCCACCACCTCCTTATTCCCTCCTTCCAGGCTGCTGAGTTGCCAAGAAACTGTAGCAAGCCACAAGGAGAGATCCAGCCCCTGTGGGAGGCACTCCTGCCCCCAGCCCCTCCTCCCCCTTTCCCTCCCACCCAGTCAGCTCCGCCCCTCAGGCAAAAGCAAGAGGTTGAGGAAACTGGAGAGAAAAAGACTTTGGCTGGCACAGGAGGAACAGTGGCACAGAGACCAGGCAGGCAGCCTAGGTCTGAGTAAAACAGCAGAGCCAGAAGGACCCAGCTTCCCAGCTTCAACGTAAGTCTTGGCACACAGCCATTCCTCAAGCCAAGGGAGGTGGGGGGGCGTTCTCCACCTTCCAACCACAGCACACCCAAAAGAACAAGGCTGGAGTCAGAGCTCCTCTCCTCCTTCACACACGGACACACACACACACAGAGAGCGCGAGCGAATTGCAGTGTGTAGTAGAGAGAGCTAGTGGCAGCAGGCAGGCCAGTCCCCCCTCCCCACTCACTCTCCTGGCAACTTTGGAGCTGGCAGAGTGGGGTGTGCCCCCAACTTCCTCCAGTCCAAAAAACCCCACAGAGGAACACACCCCTTCCCTTCTGGAACAGGGAGTTATAGAGAAGCTGTATCCTAACAGGCACAACTGAGTAGGATTCCCTTCCAGCTCTCATTAAGCTGCTGAGCAAAGCTTCTCTGCTCTCTCAGCCCAACTTCTGAGAGAAAGATTCACGTTCCCCCTCCACCTTCAGAGACATTCACACGACCACTCCCACCCCAACAGAGAGGGCAAACAGTATGTGTGTGTTTTCAGGCAGGAATCGGAGGAAGTTTTAAACAGCTCTTGCTTGACAATTGAAGCCACAGATCTCCCAACTCTCCCCCCCCCTCTGTTAAAGCGACAGGCAGAACAGAGTGTTAGAGATGCTGCTTTATCTAAATCCCCTTGCCAATGCCTGTTAGGCTCAACACCACTGCCACCCTGTGAGGCGGGCCTCCTCTTTCTGTCTGTGCGAGCACACCAGCACAGAGGGGAGAGGAAGGGCTTGCTGTGTTTACAACTAGTTTAGGAGTGCTCCTAAATTCTTTTGTAAGTGCTGAGTTTTGATTCTATTGTATTTCAAAACTGGAAGCCAGATTTTGTTTACTTTTAGGGTTTCTTCTTTCCTGTTGAAGTTGTCCAGGGATTTGTGGATTTCAATAGCTTCTCTGTGCATTCTGACATGATAGTTGTTGGCCTGGTCTAGAATTTCTGTGTTTTCAAATAGCATTTTGTGTCCAGGTTGGTTTATAACATGTTCTGCTACTGCTGATTTTTCTGTTTGGCCCAGTCTGCAGTGCCTCTCATGTTCCTTGATTCGTGTTTGCACACTGCGTCTAGTGGTCCCTATGTAAATTTGTCCACAGCTGCATGGTATGCAGTAAACACAAAACTCAAAACTTACAAAAGAATTCGACCCAGGGACAGGGGGATCCCCAGCAGATAAAGGCCCATCTGTCAGCAGATAATGACATCATTAGCCAAACAGACACTAACGAGTCTTGTATTTCTATACCCAGAAACCAACAATTCAATTACACAAATTTACATATCCTCCCCAACAGGGGTGCACAGCATATAATCTCCACACACACACCTACCCAACCATTCTCTGAAGAAGCCAGCCACAGATGCAGGCAAAACGTCAGAAATAAACTATTCCAGAACATGGCCTCACAGCCCAGAAAAACTACAAAACCCAAGGAAAATCTATATTCTGCCTGCCTCTTCATCTCTCCCTCCAAGGACAGGTAAGTGGCAGTTGTGTAGGAGGGGGGGCCTTTCACCTGCTTCTGGGCCCAGACCTGATGGAGTTCTGCCTGTCTCTTCATCTCTCCCTCCAAGGACAGGGAGATGGCAGTTGTGTAGGAGGTGGACTTTCACCTGCTGCTGGGCCCAGACTTGATGGAGTTCTGCTTGCCTCTTCATCTCTCCCTCCAAGCTCAGGGAGGTAACAGTTGTGTTATATTGGGAAGAAAATAGTTTGAGAATAAAAACTCAACAAGAGTTAACTAAGGAAAAATATGAATGTCATTGGTTTACTTATCAACACATTTATGAGAATGTAATGAAAGATATCAAATTAGTGGGGACAGAGAGATTAAATACAGAATTAGATGGAATACTATTAAATAATGATAATCATGTCATAACAAAACTTTATAAATTAATTCTGAGAAGGGAAATGGAATCTGAAATAATTAAAGATTATATGGTAAAATGGATGCAAAATTTAGTTATCCAGTCGTTCCTTCATTTTCGAGGTTTTGATTCTTGCAGTTTTGTATATTCACGGAAATTCCTGGCTCCCCCCAGGGAACGCATTTGGGGGGTGGATCCAAACTGGAGGAAAGCCCCGCATTTGCTGCAAAGCCTCTGAGCCGAAGGGACATGGTGGAGGTGGTGGCATGGTGGACACAGCAGCAGACCCACGGAGGTATTGGTGGCATTTTGTTTGGGGGGGGGCGAGTCTGAGGAATGTCGTGCATTCTGCGGCTTTGCTCTGAACACACAGCATTCCACGAGCTTGCCTCTTGCCCCAACCGCACTGAACCCCAAGGAATGGCTGCATTCAGGGACAAGTCGCCAAATGCGGCCGGTCTTCAGGCCTGGTTTTCCCAACCAAACTGATTGAACCTCTAGGAACTGCCACTTTCGAAGTTCCTGGGAGTTAAATTTGGTTGGGGTGGGAAAGCCAAACCCAAAGACCGGCCGCGTTGGACAACTTGGCCATTCTTTGGGCTTGCTTTTCTCAACCCAACTGGATTTAACCCCCAGGAACCACTGCTTTTGGCACTTGCTGGGAGTTAGATTAGGTTGGGTTGAGAAAGCCAAGCCTGAAGACTAGCCGTGTTGGGTGACTGTACAATTCAATTAGAAGACTAGGAGAAATCATGGAACACAAATATGCAATAAATTAAAAGAAAACTTCTACAAGATCTTATTTAGATGGTACATGACACCAATTCAAATAGCTAAAACAAGAAACAAGATGATAGAAAATGTTGGAAATGTCAAGATCAATAAGGAACGTTCTATCATGTATGATGGTCCTGTAGGAAAATTCAAAAATATTGGAAAGCAATCCATGATACGATAGTGAAAATTCTAAAAGGATATATGGCAATGAAACCAGAACTTTATTTATTAAATATAACTGGAAAAAAGATGGATGGAAATAAGAAAGAAATTTTACTCTACATTATAACTGCGGTGAGTATTGTATTGGCCAGATATTGGAAAAATAATAATATACCTAACTTAGACGAATGGTTTTACATTAATATAAAATCATAGAATCATAGAATTGCAGAGTTGGAAGAGACCACGAGGGCCATCTAGTCCAACCCCCTGCCACGCAGGAAATCTTGAGCAAAGCATCCCTGACAGATGGCCATCCAGCCTCTGTTTAAAAACCTCCAAGGAAGGAGACCCCACCATGCTCCGAGGGAGTGTGTTCCACTGCCGAACAGCTCTTACTGTCAGAAAGTTCCTCCTAATGTTGAGGTGGAATCTCTGTTCCTGGAGTTTTCATCCATTGCTCCGTGTTCCAGTCTCTGGAGCAGCAGAAAACAAGCCTGCTCCATCCTCAATGTGACACCCCTTCAAATACAGTACTTAAATAGGGCTATCATATCGCCTCTTAACCATCTTTTTTCCAGGCTAAACATACCCAGCTCCCTAAGTCTCTCCTCATAAGGCATCGTTTCCAGACCTTTCACCATTTTAGTCGCCCTTCTTTGCACACACTCCAATTTGTCAATATCCTTTTTGAATTGTGGTGCCCAGAATTGGACACAGTATTCTAGGTGAGGTCTGACCAAGGCAGAATAGAGCGGCACTATTACTTCCCTTGATCTAGACACAATACTTCTATTGATGCAGCCCAAAATCGCATTGGCCTTTTTAGCTGCCGCATCACACTATTGACTCATGTTCAACTTGTGGTCTACTAGGACTCCTAGATCCCTTTCACATGTAGTCTCATTCAGCCAGGTCTCCCCCATCCTATATCAATGCATTACATTTTTTTGCCCTAAGTGCAGTACCTTACACTTCTCCGTATTGAATTTCATTTTGTTAGCTTTGGCCCAGCTCTCCAGTTTATCCAGGTCATTTTGAATTTTGATCCTGTCCTCTAGGGTATTGACTACTCCTCCCAATTTGGTGTCATCTGCAAATTTGATAAGTATGGCCCTAATTCCCTCATCCAAGTCATTGATAAAGATGTTGAATAGCACTGGGCCCAGAACCGAACCTTGTGGCACCCCACTGGTCACATCTTTCCAAGACGAAGAGGAGCCACTGCTGAGCACCCTTTGGGTTCGGCCAGTCAACCAATTACAAATCCATTGAACAGTTAACTTGTCTAGCTCATATTTTACAAGCTTGTTTGCAAGAATGTCATGGGGAACCGTGTCAAAGGCCTTACTGAAATCAGGGTATACAATATCCACAGCGTTCCCTTCATCTACCAAGCTGGTCATTTTATCAAAAAAAGAGATCGATTAGTGTGGCATGACTTGTTTCTCTGAAACCCATGTTGACTTTTTGTGATTATAACATTGCCTTCTAAATGTTCACAGACTCTCTGTTTAATGATCTGCTCTAGAATCTTCCCTGGTATTGATGTCAGACTAACTGGACGATAATTGTTGGGATCCTCTTTTTTCCCCTTTTTGAAGAGGGGACAATGTTTGCCCTCCTCCAGTCTGCTGGGACTTCTCCTGTTCTCCAGGAGTTCTCAAAGATTATTGCCAATGGCTCTGAGATTACATTTGCCAGCTCTTTTAATACCCTTGGATGTAGTTCATCTGGTCCTGGAGATTTAAATTCATTTAGTTTAAGAAAGTATTCCTGTACTATCTCTTTGCTTATTCTGTGCTGGATTTCCCCTATTGTGTACTCTGTTCCTTTATCCTCAGGTTGGTCCCCCTTTTCCTTTTCTGAAAACACTGAGGCAAAGAAGGTGTTGAGTATTTCTGCCTTTTCTCTGTCCCCTGTTAGCATTTGCCATCTTCTCCGCGTAGTGGACCTACCATTTCCTTCTTCCTCCTTTTGCTGTGGACATAACCCCAAAAACCCTTTTTATTGTTCTTAACCTCTCTAGCAAGCCTGAGCTCATTCTGCACTTTAGCTTTTCTGACTTTACTCCTACACATGTTTGCTGTCTGTTTGAATTCTTCTTTGGTGATTTTCCCCTTTTTCCATTTCCTATACATGTTCCGTTTAAAACTTAGCTCCGTTGAAATTTCTTTAGTCATCCATCCTGGTTTCTTGAGACACCTCCCATTTTTCTTCCTCAATGGTACTGTTTGAACTTGTGCCTTCAGTATCTCCCTTTTGAGAAAGTCCCATCCATCTTGAGGTCTCTTCTCTTTTAGTATTCCTGACCATGGGATCACCCCCAGTGTTTCCCTGAGTTTATTGAAATCAGCTCTCCTAAAGTCGAGAGTGCGTGTCTGACTATGCCTGGCTTCTCCTTTCCATTGTATAACAAACTCCAGGAGAACATGATCACTCTCACCTAAGGATCCCACCACTTGCACCCCATTCACCAGGTCATCCCTGTTAGTTAGGATCAGATTTAAAATAGCTGACCCCCTTGTTGCCTCTTCCACCTTTTGGACCATGAAATTGTCTCCCAGGCAAGTAAGGAATTTGCTAGGCCGTGAAGTTTTGGTTGAGTTAGATTGCCAGCAAATATCAGGATAATTGAAGTCACCCATCACTACTACATCTCTCCTTTCTGCGTGTGTGTTCATCTGTTCTAGAAAGGCATCATCCAGTTCCTCCGTCTGACTTGGGGGTCTGTAGTAGAGTCCCACAATAACATCCCTATTGTTTCCCTCCCCTTTAATTTTTATCCAGATGATCTCCACCTGGCTTCCAGTATTGATGTCATGGATTTCTTCACTGGTGTAAATATCCCTGACATATAATGCTATTCCTCCTCCTTTCCTATTTGGCCTGTTTCTCTTATAAAGGTTATACCACTCTAATCCTACATTCCAATCATGAGACTCATCCCACCAGGTTTCAGTAATGCCTATTATATCATACTTGCTTTGTAGTGCTAGGAGTTCAAGTTCATCTTGCTTATTTCCCATGCTCTGTGCATTCGTGTAGAGACATCTAAGACCATGTGTTCCCTTTACTTTCTGCCTGTGCAAGTTTTTTTTGCCTCCCACTGTTGGGTCCTTGCGCTGTTTGCCTTGTTCCCTCTATGACAGTTTGACTTTTTTCTCCTGCCCTTTTGCCTTCCAGAATACTGTCTCACTCCCCCATATGACTCAGTTTAAAGCCCTCCTGATGAAATTCTTGAGACTGTAGGCAAAAATGTTTCTGCCAACTGTTGTGAGATGCACCCCATCTCTTGCCAGAAGTCCCCCCTCATGGAAGCGCAGCCCATGGTCCAAGAATCCAAATCGTTCTCAGCGACACCATCTACGGAGGCAGTTGTTTACGTCAGCTATTTTCCTCTCCCTTCCTGGACCATGCCCTTCAACTGGCAGGAGAGACGAGATGACCACCTGGCATCCATTTCTTTCAGCTTCCTCCCCAGAGCCTCATAATCTCTTCTGATCTTCGGAAAGCTGTGCCTTGCAGTATGGTTGGTTCCCACATGGACCAAAAGGAAGGGGTAATGATCTGTAGGCTTGACGAGTCTTGTCAGCCTCTTCGTCACATCACGGAACTTTGCCCCAGGGAGACAACACACCTCCCGAGACATCTTGTCAGGCCCATAAACCACTGCTTCTGTACCTCGCCACAAGGAGTCCCCCACCACCACCACACGCCTCTGCCGAGGCTTCACAGCTGCTGTTCCTTGCGGTGGTACTCTCAAGGTCCCCTGCTTTGGCCCTGAAGTCTGTCCATGCTGTTCTTCCTCATTGTCCTTGATAAGGGAAAGGGCTTCGAATTAATTCTGTAGCTGCAAGCTGCTGGAAGAATCTCTGGATGTTCTTGTTCTGTGTGTGACATTCCTCCAGCTATCAACCTCCTGTGTCTGTGGAATGATACTCTCCTCCCCAGCCAGTTCCTCTGTGTGGTCCCCGCCCAAGACTGTTCGTTCTGTTCTGTCCAGGAAAACTTCTTGCTCCCGAATCTGTTGAATTGTAGCTACCCTTGTCTCCAACTGCTGGACTTTCTCCTCCAAGAGGGCTACCAACTTGCACTTGGTGCATGTGAAGTTCCCCACGTCTGTAGCCAAGAAGACAAACATCCCACAAGTGACCACAGCAGCCCCCTCAGTGTCCACAGCAGCCCCCTCAGTGTCCATGGTGAGAGCTTTTTAGAACTCTTAGTTAATGTTGAGAACTCTAAGCTGTACTTTTAGGTATGCTGTATTTTTGTTTGGTCACTCAAATTCAAACTCCCAGAAGCTCCACCCCCCTCAGAAACAAGCAGCCTCTCCCAAGAGTTTTAAAAAATTCAAACTCCCAGAAGCTCCACCCCCCTCAGAAACAAGCAGCCTTTCCCCTTTATTTAATACAAAATAAAGAGATAACAATATAGCAAGTTTCATTAATAAAAGAAGATTAAAGAGAGTACAAATTATTAATTGTGGATAATGATGGAAGGTTATTAAGCTAAAAGGGATAGGTGAAAATATGGAAATAAGAAAGAAAAGAACTATATTCATGTTAAATTTATTATTATAATAATGTCACAAATAGGCTACAAGAAGTTTGTTTTGTTTCCCCCCCTTACTGTTATTGATTACTCAGATCATATTTTCTATTCTGTTTTTGAAGAAAGGATGCATGTATTATTTATTGATAACTTATTTAGCATAATAAATAAATAAATAAAATTGAATGATCTAGCTGTAATGGACAAATTGTCTGCTTTGATTAAAGAGAAATCACTGGTTCCATTTTTGAAAGATTGGGAACCTTTGATTGTCTTTTTGCAGGAAAATAAGAACAATATGTTAACTGTGGGTTTTGATAATTGGCTAGAGAAGTAAGATTTTTAAATATGTTAAGATGTATAACCATTGTAAAGATATCGAAAGTCATTGTAAGGTTTTAAATTTTTTGTTTTCTCACTATGCTTTTTTTGTTCTTTTTCAATTTTTTTACTTTTTTCTTTTTCTTTTGTTTGTATTTTTTCTCTTTAAATTTATTGTAAAGCTTTTAAAAATTTATATATATATATATATTAAAAGATAGACTCAACCAAGGAAGCCATGGCTCTGAGCGCAGGACTTGAGCAAAGCAGTTGATGACTGGGGCTCTTGGAGGTGTCTCATTCATAGGGTCGCCATAAGTCAAAGCCAATTTGACTGCAATTAATAAATATGTTTTGCCTATTTTTCTAAAACATTGAAACATCACTGCTAAGGTGTCGTTAGTAGTTAGTGGCAGTCACAGCCTATAGTTAAAAAAAGTATTTTTGGGCCCTGCCCCCTTTTGCCTTTAGTTGAAGACAACTCCTGAAAGCTCTGAAACAATTCAGCCCTCAGGGTGACAAAGATTCCTCACCTTTGAAGGCCATGGTCTTCAAAGGTAGCCAAAATGTAGGATCACAGCAACAAGCAGTTAAAACCATGCCAGGTTTTAGCTTGAAGAAAATTAGCTCAGAAGACAAACAATTGGGTCCTAGAACAAATCAAGCCTGAACTCTCCCTAGACACCAAGATGATTAAATTGAGGCTGTCATACTTTGGCCACATCAAGAGAAGGCACAACTCACGATAAAAGACAATAATGCTTGGAAAGGTAGAAGGCAGTAGCAGGAGAGGAAGACCTCATGCGAGATAGCTGGACTCCATCAAGGAGGCCACATCCCTGAGTCTGCAGGACCTGAGCAGAGCTGTTGACAATAGGTGTCTTGGAGATGTCTCATTCAAAGGGTCGCCATGAGTCGAGGTCAGCTTGAGGGCAGTTAACAACACTTTATTTATTTATTTATTTACTTATTTATTTACTATACCCCGCCCTTCAGCCAGTTCCCTGATTGTTCCCTGCCCTTAGGTTTACAATCTTAAAAGGTACAAAACAGAAGGGAAAAGGAATAACTGTGGGGCAGTGGATTAAGTCTAGTAGACTCTGGCTGCTCTTCTGTCCCTCAGAGGCCACATCAATGGCAGTTGGTATGGAGATGGCGGGGACAGCTACTCACCAGCTGCTGGGACCAAGGCACAATGGCACTGAGTATAGGAACAAAATCTTTTAAAGGTACTGCTGTATTCTGAAAATCTGTTCTCAAAGACAGGAGGGAAATTTAAACCCACAATACCACCTTGTAATAACAGAAGGGTACATGAATTATGGTTTATTGCTTTCTTGCCCCCTCATCTTCCTCTCTTTCTTTCCTGGCTACTAGCAGTGGGTGGATTATGGAGTGGCCAGGGGAGAGGGGAAGGCAGACATGGGAGAAGATGTGGCCATTATAATCAGAAAGCTACAAGAGGCCCAGTGCCCAAGTGGACACTTAATTAGAAGAAGGATGGGAAAATATGTGTGGATGAAGCTGCACTTTAGCAAATAAGCAATCCACTGCCAACTAGCAATTGAGTGGTTTTTAAGAGTGTCTGGCAGCAGCGTGGTGGGAGAAGGACTTAGAAGCTTTTATCTATGAAATAATAATGACTTGGCTTAGAGTCAGCAGACTGCAGCCTCTTCTCTGAAAATGTTGGATGAACACAGGGGAGAAAAGGAGAGACCCAGTTTTTTGGGCTTCCAAGTATAAAGAATATTTCTATCTTGGCAGCTCTCGTTGTTTTTTTATTTTGCAGGATTGTTGGTGTTATATTCACCTGGACATTGTGAGTACACATATGCATGCTTGTGTGTGAGAGAGGGACGGAGCTGAGGAGTGCACACAGACATCCCTAAATATACATGAAAATTGTTTTTAATTAACATATTCACTCGCATAATAAATGTATTCACTCACATTGGCTTGAATCCTGTTGTTAATCCTGACTAAAGTAGACCTATTCATACCAATGGGATTTACTAATACGTTGATTTGCTAGCCAGCAATATATTTAATAAGGCTACTTTAGTTAAGAGTAACCAATAGTATTCAGGTCAGACTGTTCATATTTCTGTTTTGCTCATGTTGATGTTGATTTGAATAGTCTCTTGATATACCCCAATATCTCTACTGTTTGATCTCTGTGTTTTATTTCAGCATATGATACTTCAACCATTTTATGCTTGGTATGCAATGGTACACATACCATTGCATTTGACAGATTCTGTTTCCATACTGATCTACATTTTCAAAAAACCCGTCAAAACATGTATTTAAGGGTCCTTTATTTCAATAATTCTCTGCATATTTTCCTGGGAATAAGTTCTCTGAGGCTGAGAACTTATTTATCCCTTTATAAATGGGCTTATGTGTGTGCAAAATTTCAGTTTTGCAATGTTCATATTCCCCTGGAGCATGCCGTGGTATTACAACATACAGGCATCCATTGCAAAGTGATAACCAGTGGGGTGACTGAGGTGCCACATCCCAATGTGAAATGGGCACTAATGTGCATTGGGGCACTACCTGATGCACATCAGGATACTGGCTGGAAAATGCCAGAGCACAGCAGGAGTGCCCAACAAGCATCAAAAGTGCCCAATACAAATCAGAAGTTCCCGGTGCATCTTCACATTTGTTACCATACCTTACACTCCTCCCTTAATATATCATAATTGGAAATACTAGACACATTCAAAGGGTCTGGTAGACCAGGATGATCCAAAAAAAGAAGAGGTCAGGTGGAGGTAACAGGACCTGGGAAGGTGTCTTAAGAAATATTTCTAGCAAAATAGCCCTACATAGGATTATGCAGAAACTCTTGGTAAACAAACCCAACACAGAAGTATGTGTTAATTTGCTGTCTTCACCTCAAGCAATGAGCCATTCACCAAACAAATGAGTGAATCACCCTTTCCCATCCTTTCCTGCAATACGAGGCTGTCGTAAACCAATCAGTTCCAATCACCCAGCCATCTAAGACAATCAGTGGAATCTCACACTTCTGTCTCTCCCAGGGGAGAGTCATTTAGCCATTGTAGTAGCTAAAACATGCCTTCAAGGCATGTTTGGGGGTATAACTATCCCTAAGCAAACAATAGCAAGGTGTGCCACAGACGGACACCCCACTCTGCCGGAGTCTCTGTGCCACCCTTAGGCTTCTGTCTGAGCTTCTAAACTTCCCGGAATTTCTGTCCTCCAAGACTGGTAAATATTACCCATCTCCTGAATTTCTCGCTATTTAACCCTTCCCGCTTCCTTTTTCAGTTAGCCTACTGTGGTTCATGTGAATGACATTCTTGTGTTCTAGTTTCTGGGTTTCCAATAAAAACATTTTATTTCACCTTACCCTGGAGTTTTCTGCAGTTAGAGGTACACAAGATCCCTGAAATTACCCACCTCTCGCATGTCTTTATTTGATAATATTCCCCCTAATTAATAATGGAGATTAGCCATCACGAGTGGGCTCCCCGCTGACCCCCCACTAATTTGGGTGACACAATTCACTAACAGGGTTTTGTTGTGTTTCTGTGACGTAGCTACGGGTTCATAGAGTTACAAAAATGTAGACTGCGATGTAGGATCTTGGCCAATTTCTTTTTCCACTGGAAGAATTCAAATGGAATATCAGGGCCTTTTGCGGGGGGTAGTGAGAATCCTAAGGACCACACTGGACCCCATTAAGGTAACACAATTGCCACCCCTGGTTTCAGTATTTAAGCATCAAGATTGGGAACTCTGGTAAACTGAATTGGTGCATAATTGACCTAAAGCTTCTGTTGATGGATTGCTGAAAGACTAGTTTTGATCACTGTGACTTTAAATCAAGGATGTACAGCTTTAATTTTGATGCTTTATTTATTCTGCTTTGTCGCTTCAGTAGAAGATGAAAATAAACACATGAAAGACTGGTCAGTCTGGAAGGATACCAGAATATCAAACAGGCTCCAGAAGTGATAGTCTGTAACAGCACAAGCAACAAGAGTCTTGTGGCACCTGAAAGACTGATGGGTTTGGCATCAGATTTCATGAACGTGCATCAAATTAACTGGGCAGTAGTCCATGTAAGCTTATGCCAAATAAAACCTGTTTAAACTATTTTATACGCCACACAAGTGTTTCTCCTTTTTAGCTGGACCAACTCAAACCTAAAGGCCTCCTTTTATTTGAAAATCTGCTCAGTTTGGGGCAAGCTATTTCTTTGGATAACCTCTCCCAGAATTCCTCAGTTAGCATGGATGAGTGCCCATGGATGCTAGGGGATTCTGGGAGTTGTAATCCAAAATGACAAAATTTCCAGGCTCTGAATCTATTTTAGTTTTTCTGCCTAAGACGCTGGTCTCCTTCAAAGACACCTTGGATGGCAGTGTGTCAGGACATGAGGATGGACTCCTATTGGTTTGTCCCAATTACAGTAGACCCAACTATTGAATTAACTATTGAGTTAATGTGTAGGTAAATAATATTGTTTCAGTGGGTCTACTCAAGTTGAGACTAACATTCAGATTTAGGCTTACTTTACACAGACCAGGACCCTATCATGCATTCAGGGACAGTGCCATTTATTGATTGATTTTGAGTATTTATATCCCCCGTTCCACTGAAAAGGCTCCCAGGGCAGCTAACAAATCATTAATTTGACAGTTCCCTGCCCCCCAGCTTACCATATAAATAAGGCATGATGCATAAGGGAAAGGAGAAGGCACTACTAGTAGATTCATTAAATCAATGCGTGTTAACAATGTGTTAACTCACCATGTATAAACTGATTCCACGAGACTACTCTAGTTGGGGCTAACTGATAGGATTATTTGAGAGCCAACAGGATTGGGGTGTGAGAGGAACCACATATGGAATGGGATTTTAAACTTTTGTATGCTGGGCATTTTTAGAGTCATAGATTCATAGAGTTGGAAGAGACCACAAGGGCCATCTAGTCCAATCCCCTGCCATGCAGGAATACACAATCAAATCATTCCCAACAGATGGCCATCCAGCCCCTGTTTAAAAACCTCCAAAGAAGGAGACAACACCACACTCCGAGGCAGTGTATCCCACTTCCAAACAGCTCTTACTGTCAGGAAGTTCTTCTTAATGTTTAGGTGGAGTCTCTTTTCATAGAATCATAGAATTGCAGAGTTGGAAGAGACCACGAGGGCCATCCAGGAAATCACGACAAAGCATCCCCGACAGATGGCCATCCAGCCTCTGTTTAAAGACCTCCAAGGAAGGAGACCCCACCACACCCCGAGGGAGTGTGTTCCACTGCCGAACAGCTCTGACTGTCAAAAAGTTCCTCCTAATGTTGAGGTGGAATCTCTGTTCCTAGAGCTTGCATCCATTGCTTCGTGTTCCAGTCTCTGGAGCAGCAGAAAACAAGCCTGCTCCATCCTCAATGTGACACCCCTTCAAATACTTAAACAGGCACATGACACATGATTCCATGTCAATAAATCAATTTATTGATTACATGTGAGTGTGTGTTCTCTACATCACAGAAATACATCACAGAAAGCCGAAACTCTTCAATTCCTTCTTTACAACCTACAACTGGAGTGGTTCTACCCGCTAAGTCTTACGATGCGGAGACTGGAACTCAGCCGGATAAAGATCTGGTTGCTGGCGGCGACCAGGAAGCCGGTGCCTCTGGGCTGGAGGCCTGCGCAGCAGGAGGTGTTGCTGCAGCTTCTGATGAAGACAGGAGCTGGGACCGCCGAAGGGCTGGGAGAGTTATTTTCCCCTCTGACCCCATGGAACTGGGAGCCAAGCAGGCTCAGGGGAGGGGCAGCATGCCACACTTCGGCACTCCAGTCCGAGAAGTCCTGGCTCCCCACTGGCCTTGGCTGGGCGACAACAGCTGGGAGGAACGTCGGTCCCGCCGGTGGGAGAAGCCCCCGGGTGAGGGGGCCCGTGAGCCAGGAGTGAGGTTTTCCTTGGCAGAAGTAGGGGTAGAGGTCCTGCAGTTGAAGCAGCAGATGGGGGAGATGTACGCGGGCCTCCTGGAACTCGTACAAAGGATACCACCAGCCCCTCCCACCCCTGGAGGGGCCCAGCCGCCCCAAGCCCAACCAGTGGCCACTCCAGCGCCCGGAGCAGGGGCTCCTGCACCACCTCCGGAGGTCCCTGGCCTGCTGGCTCCTGGACCAGCTCCTCCTGGAGAGACTGGACCAGTTGAGCCACGGGAAAGACCCTGAGGTCTGAAGCAGCGAAATCTGAAGGCGACTTTCAACGGAGATGCAGCAAAGCTACCCTACTTCTTGACCCAAGTGGTGAGTTTCATGACCAAGTGGGAAGGGGAGTTTCAGACGGATGCTGAGAAAGTGCAGTATGTGTCCAACCAACTAGAGGGAGAGGCAGCACAGTGGTTTGTGGGGCTCTATGATATGGGAGCACCCGAACTGGGGAACTTCCAAGAGTTCTTGCTAGCCCTTAGAGCCCAATTTGAAGACCCCTTGAGAGTGAGAAGAGCCTGGGCGGAGCTCAGACAACTAAAGCAAGGCACTAAGACAGTGGGAGAGTATGCTGCTGAGTTCCGCCGCCTGGCCAGCCAAGTGCCTGAGTGGCCGGAGGATGTCAAGGTGCAGTTTTTCCAAGAAGGGCTGAATGCTGACATCCTAGAGTGGGCAGTGTTCCAGGGGAACCCCGAAACCCTCCTAGGGTGGGTGAGGCTTGCCGGGGAAGTGGAGACACTGAGACGGCACGTCAAGATGGTACGCAGTCTGCAAGGGGCAGAGGGGAAGGCCACCGGGTCCGCCGGGAAGAAGGGCAAGTCGGCCCGCTCGGGTGAAGCCACAGCCGGAGAGTCTGAACTGGAGCGCAGGATGAGAAAGGGGCTGTGCCTTCAGTGTGGGAAAAGTGGCCATCGCATAGCTGAGTGCCCAGACAGGAGCCCCCGGGAGCCAGCGGCAGCTGACAAACCCCAGCAGAGGGAAGGGAGATCAGCGGTGCCTAAGACCCCACTCAAGCCCAAGCCGAAAGCAGCAGCCCGGGCCTTGGTGACAGGCCACGCAGCGGGGGAATCTTCAGATGACCCAAACGACAGTGGATCCTTTTCTTCCGACGCTGAGCCGGTGGGAAACGGATCCAGCCCGCCCTATTAAGCGCCCGAGGGCGGGCTAACCCCGAAGGGCGCCCAGACGCTGTGGTGAGTGGAGTAAAAGAACCTTTTTTTAATTAAAGCCAGAGTAGGACCCGAAGGGGAGGGCCCCACCCGAAAAGTAATGATAATGATTGACTCGGGGTGCATCCAAGTTCTAATGCACCCCTCCCTAGTCAGTGAACTGGACATTAGTACTGTTTAGTTGGGAAAGCCAGTGTGGCTGTCCCAGATGGATGGTGGGATGATGAAGGGGGGACCAGCCAGGCGAATGACCAGCCCTGTCCACATGAGAATGGGGAACCACCAAGAGGAACTCCAATTTGTAGTTGCCCCAGGGTTAGTTCCCACTGCGGTGGTGGGCTTAAACTGGCTAAAGTTTCACAACCCCTCCATTGACTGGGTGAAAGAGACATTGACTTTTGCAGACCCGCAACATGAGAGTAAGAGGAAAGAGGTCATTGATACAGTTTTCTCACCCTCCCACTTGGGACTGGCTGTTGTCACGCGTAGTAAAACCAAACAGTAAGATTCACTTGCCAGCCCCTCAGTGGGGTCAATGGTTGAGCCCTCGGCAGCCAAGGATGATGCTCCCCCGCCAGAGGCTAAGCCCATTGATGCCCCGCCTGCGCCTGAGCTCTCACCACAGTCCCACCTCCCACGGGATGATGGGAGTGGGTGGCAGTCCCAACGTGCGTCGGCCCTGCCCAAGGACCCTTGGTTTTTGGCCCACCCCGGGGAGGTCACCATGCGGGATGGTCTCGCCTGGAGGGGGACGTCTGTACGTCCCGGAGGCCCTGAGAGCAATCATCCTCAGGCAATGCCATGATGTCAAAAGCGCTGGGCATTTTGGGTATCTCAAAACTCTACATTTGGCCTGCAGGCAGTTCTGGTGGCCAAAAATGAGGAAGGAGGTGGAGGAGTATGTGAAGGGGTGTTCTACCTGTGCTATGGCTAAGGGAGGGTCAGGGAAGCCCAAAGGCCTGCTCCAACCTTTGCCTACCCCAACCAAACCTTGGGAAGTCATCAGTATGGACTTTATAGTAGAGTTACCTGAAAGTAAGAAAAAAACTGTTATATGGGTTGTTACTGATCTGTTCTCCAAACAAGCACATTTTGTGGCCTGTAGGAAGCTTCCAACGGCTTCCCAACTGGCCAGGTTGTTCATTCAACACATCTACCGTCTCCATGGTGTCCCTGCTAAGATTGTGTCTGACAGGGGGGCCCAGTTTACTTCCCAATTTTGGAAGGCGTTCACGAACCTTCTGGGGGTGGAGCTAGGGCTCAGCAGTTCCCATCATCCCCAGACGGATGGACAAACTGAACATATTAATTAGATTTTTGAACAATACTTGAGGTGTTATGTAAATTTCCAACAGTCTGACTGGGTTGACCTCTTGCCGTTTGCCGAGGTAGCTTATAATAATGCCACCCACCAAAGTACTGGCCTTTCTCCTGTTAAGATTGTCTCTGGACAGGATTTCGGTCCCTTACCCCTGAAGGATGGGACTCCCACAGACCCGGTCTCGGTGACCCAGTGGAGTCAAAAAGTCAGAGACGCCTGGCCTCAGGTAATCTCTGCCTTGGACTTTGCCAAAGCGCGTTACAAGCACCATGCTGACCAATGGAGGGATCCCACCCCAGATTACGCCATTGGGGACCTGGTCTATTTATCCACTAGGTTCCTTAAGAGTCCCCAACCCTCCCAAGAAGTTGGGGGCTAAATTTATAGGACCCTTTCCTATTACTAGAGTGATAAATCCTGTGGCGTTTGAACTGGCTTTGCCTAAACTGTATCGTCATGTGCACCCTGTGTTTCATTCCAGCTTGCTCAAACCGGCGTGCCCTCCAGACCAGCACCATCTGGCCACGGAACCTCCAACCCAACCTATTTTGGTCGACCACGATCAATATTTTGAGATCTCCGAGGTGTTGGACTCAAGGGTTCATCGGGGAGGGTTACAATATTTGGTGAAGTGGAAACATTTGCCTCTGGGTCATGCTGAATGGATTAATTCTGACCATGTCAATGCTAAACTCTTATTGCGAAAGTTCCATGCCCGCTTTCCTGATAAGCCTGGTTAGGGGGGAGGTTTGTCTTCGGGGGGGGGGGTATGTCAGGCTCATCCCTGAATTCTGGGTGTTGCAGTGGAATTCATGGAGGACCCTGCCATATAGCTGGTTCAGGCCTGGTTCTTTCTCAGGCCTGGAATGTCTTGGCGTGAGGCCAGCCCGCCTGGTAGGCATGGGAACGCCAGCTCAAGGCCTTGAGGCCAGGTGCAGACGTCTCCAAACATCTTCCCTCCGTGTCCCTCCCTCTTTTGCATTTCTCACGCTGGATGCTTTATCTACAGTCCTGCCTGTCTGTACTTCAGTTTCGGCTTTGCCAATGTTCCTGACACATGATTCCATGTCAATAAAGAAATTTATTGATTACATGTGAGCGTGTGTTCTCTGTACATCACACTGCCAACTATAGTGAGTGCTCACCATAGGGGCCACCAGAGCTGTGATTCAAAAGTTCATGCTTCCTGACAATTATTGCAGAAAACCTATTACCTATAATTATATCCAAAGACCCTCCAACATTTCACAGATTAAAATGGGGACATGTGCAGTCAGGCAATATTGGTGTGTGGTCAAGGGCGAAATCCATGCTATACAAATTATCCAGTTTGAAACTGGATTATTTGCCATCGCTCCCTCCTAAGGAATCCTGGGATTTTTAGTCTGATGAGGCACCAGCACTCTTTGGCAGAAAAAGCCAAAGACCTTGTAAAACTACAAATCCCAGGATTCCATATGAAGGAGCCATGGCAAATAATCCAGTTTCAAACTGGTTTACTTGTGTAGTATGGATTTGGCCAAGATGGCAGAGGTTATTAATGAGGAAGAACACACAAGTTAGGAGAGGCTGTAGGAGTTTGCTTTTGCCTAAGCCTCCCGGGAAGGGCATGATTTGCCCCCTTCCCCTTGCTCTGAATTGAGTGCAACCTACTTTTTGCCATTTGATCTCAGTTTGTAGCAATTGAAATAAGCTGAGGGAAAAGGGGAAAGTGGGAGGAAGAGAGAGAAACCGGGACATTTTAAAAAGCAGCTTGAAAAGTGGGATGGCAGGGGTGTGATCAGGACTGTCCCTGTCAAATTTGGACAGTGGGAAGGTACGTATCCCTCAATACACACACATGCTCACCCCCACATGGATATAAATGAGCTCTGCCCAAATCTAAGCCTCTGAAGCATGCTGCAAATGTAACACTTCTATGCTCAATCAGACAGAACACAAGCAGAAATGGTGATCATGTACAAAATGAATTCCAGTCAGAGACTCAACGTCTCCAGCAAATGGGGAATGAGATACACCACACAACTGAAGAGCTGCAAAACTCTCAGGCCAAATTTAGATGTAATGAAAAGAATAAACAGATAATGAATATCAGGGAAGGTGCAGGGGGGGTAGGAGTCTAATTAGCAGATATGTCGTTTTCAAGAGTTGGTTTAAATTGCCCAGAGTCATTTGCCACTGATGATGTGGGGAAAACAGATTCAGTGTGAACTTATGCTAAGAGCATGGCAAATTTGAGGGAAATCACACCCTTGTTAAAGTGATTTTTAATAAATCTTCCTTCTGCTCATTTTTTTTGTTTGGCTGTTCTTCTCTCCTCTTCTCATCTTCCCAAGCCCTATGGCTGAAATTTAGATTTGCCAGCTCCTTGGGGCAGATGTGTCCCTGGCCAGGTCAAGAGCTGAAGGAGTCCATGTCAGGTTTTATATAGTTTCCATGAGACGTCAGAAGCAAGGGCAGAACAGAGGTTCAAAGGCTGGCCAAATGGAGAAAGATGATGAGGATGAGGAAGAGAAAGAAGTGGGATAGGAGAAGGATGAGGATGAAATAGGAGGTGAGGGGGAGACCTAGGACCTGTCTAAAGAGCCCCCCAAAACAGATTACTCTGCAGTAATGTCAGAATTGCAGCAGCTGTGATGTGTCATAATGGGTGTTTTGGCCCCCATAAGCTTTGTGACTGCAGAGAGAGGGAAAAGGAGGAGGGAGCCCTCCTCCCTTCCCTTATCTCTGCAATGACAGCAATGGTAGGGAGAGAGGAGGAGGGAGCCATCCTCCCTTCCCCAGTTCCTCCTCTTCCTTGTCCTGGGGTGCCCTCCACGCTGTCAAAAAAAGAATAAAGTGCAAGATCATGCCTGCACACCTCTGACCAATCAGACGGTCTGTTCTTCCCTCTCCAGACCACACAACAATTTGCAGTTGTCTTAATGGTTGGGGGTGCACATTTCCCTTGGAGTTTTTTTTTTAAAAAACTCCAGGGAAAGCCATAAAGGAGTTTTTTTTCCATTTTTGGCCCCCCTTCCTTCACAATATGATGAAACAACACAGATTTGCTGTTAAGATAGTTCGTTTTCTCCTCACATTCCGTGAGGAGTATTTTTGCCATTTAGACAACCTCCTAGTGATTCAATAGCTTTGAGGAAGAAGTTGGCTCGAGTGCTGACTTAAGAGCGGAGGCTTCTTTCAGCCCAAGAATTGGATTCACTTTCAGAGACTTCGGGGGCCACATTCCAGTGTATCAAAGGCAAAAGAGACAGGACTCCTAATAGCAGCATATTTTAACTGGTGGCTCATAAAATGCCAGTAATTAAGCTTTAGGAGAATCATTTTTAGAATGAGGGAACACCTTATAGAACACCAACAAAAGATGGTGTTATGGGGAAGAGGGAGAGGTCATCTAGCCCAGTAGGGCCAGATTGTGGTCCCAGGAGGGACAGATTCAGCCTTCTCCTCAGAGCTTTGCAAAATCTGTTACAAATAAAGAATCATTTTTTACTTGAGAGTCATCCCCCATATCCGCAGAACCAATATCCATGGTTTCAGTTATCTACAGGACACAAAATAGGGACACATACCATAGAGTCACACTGGAAAATGCTTAGCGTGTGATCCTCTCTAGGCATCTTCTAGGTTCTCCAATGCAACTTTATGGTATATTTGTACAGGAAGTTCTTTATTTTAATAAGGTTTGCTATTATCTGTGGTTTCACTTATCCATGTATCCCCGCAGATACGGACAGGAGGGAAACCTGTCGTTCTTTTCCTCAATGTTATACTGTGATAGTAACAGAAAGAGGGCTAGCCTGAAATGTTTTGTGGTGTGACTGCATCTCTCCATTCACTTCTATTGTTTAGTGTATTCTACTCTGAATTTTAAAGGAAATATCCAAGGTTCTGAACCCTATTCCCCAACCAGGTTCAGCTTTGGAACTTAAACTTTGGGCTAAACTGCTCCAGTGACATAACTCCATCAGCTGTCATTGCCTTCTCTAAGTGTAGAGGTGGAGACCCTTCAGCCTTCAAGCTAGAAGCTGCTTGTAGGAGTTCCTGTTATTTCCCCCCCCCCCAGTCAGTGATTGGAGATAAGAAGATACTTAAACTTTAACTGTTCTGTTCAAAATTGAGCTGTGCTTTGCAAGCAGGAAACTGTTTATGGTGTCTGAACTGTGTGTTGTGGGCAGAAATGCTGTGGCACTGCAGATTAACCCCAAGGTGAAATGCATGAAATGAAGCTGTGCTTTGTGGACAGAAAGGCTGTTGCTGTGAAACCTATCCCAAGTAGACAAGCATAGACTAGGACAGTGCTTTCTGGGCAGCAAAGCTCTTACATTGGGGCTTAACTCCAAGGATACATATATCATAGAATCATAGAATCATAGAATTGTAGAGTCGGAAGAGACCACGAGGGCCATCCAGTCCAACCCCCTGCCATGCAGGAAATCATGATCAAAGCATCCCCGAGAGATGGCCATCCAGCCTCTGTTTAAAGACCTCAAAGGAAGGAGACCCCTCCATGCTCCGAGGGAGTGTGTTCCACTGCCGAACAGCTCTTACTGTCAAAAAGTTCCTCCTAATGTTGAGGTGGAATCTCTGTTCCTGGAGCTTGCATCCATTGCTTCATCTTCTAGTCTCTGGAGCAGCAGAAAACAAGCCTGCTCCATCCTCAATGTGACACCCCTTCAAATACTTAAACAGAGCTATCATATCACCCCTTAACCCTCTTTATTCCAGGCTAAACATACCCAGCTCCCTAAGTCTCTCCTCATAAGGCATGGTTTCCAGACCTTTCACCATTTTAGTCGCCCTTCTCTAGACACACTCAAATTTGTCAATATCCTTTTCGAATTGTGGTGCCCAGAACAGGACACAGTACTCCAGGTGAGGCCTGACCAAGGCAGAATGGAGTGGCACTATTACCTCCCTTGATCTAGACACTATACTTCTATTGATGCAGCCCAAAAGCGCATTGGCCTTTTTAGCTGCCGAATCACACTGTTGTCTCACATTCAACTTGTGGTCTAACTAGGACTCCTAGATCCCTTTCACACGTAGTCTCATTCAGCCAGGTCTCCCCCATCCTGTATCTATGCATTTCATTTTTCCGCCCTAAGTGCAGTACCTTACATTTCTCCGTATTGAATTTCATTTTGTTAGCTTTGGCCCAGCTCTCCAGTCTATCCAGGTCATTTTGAATGTTGATCCTGTCCTCTAGGGTATTAGCTACTCCTCCTAATTTGGTGACATCTGCAAATTTGCTAAGTATGCCCTAATTCCCTCATCCAAGTCATTGATAAAGATGTTGAATAGCACTGGGCCCAGGATGGTTAAACAAAGCCAGCAGCAAGGAGAGGTTGGTTCACCTTTATTCCCTAAAGCATGGGCTTACTAGAATAGCAAGGCTCTCTCTCTCTCAAAAGTACAGGGATAACATTGACTAGGCTGCCAGTATGGTTTGGAGTTTTGAGAATCCATGTGGCACAACAAGGCTGGCAATGAGTTCTGGTATCCATACTGATGAGTTACCATCTAAGCAGCCAAGAGGTTACAACACACGAAGTATCAAATTACTTACACTGTTTGCATTATAAAGCCAATGCCTTATCTGCATGTTTATCACAAATACTTAGCTATAATCACAGTAAGTATTTGTTAAAGTCTCCCCACAACTGTCTCAGTGAGAGCCATCACCACCAAATAAGAGGGACAGCCAGAGACACATGTTAATATGTGAACCAGAGCCCCCAATAATGTTAAGTCTGTCAACTACAGAATGTACATATGTAGCACACCTATCTGCAACCATTTGGCCATTCTCTCACTGATATAAATCACATGAAAGCCCTTCCCAGAGCAGCAGGTTTGCTAACTCTACAGTAATAAACTGGTCCCATTTGTGCCACATGCCCCGTTTCCTTTCACTTTCTCATTTTCTTTGCGTGCTGGGTAGCCTCTCTTAGCAGCAAGATATGGAATATGCTGCATTTGAGAAATGTTCTTCTGGCTTGGAAGCGAAAAGCCATTGCATTGCATCTCCCTTTATGACTAACTACCCTGGGAGCCTGGTGCTGCAATCAAGTCTCTTCAAATTGGATGGTGCTCACTAAATATGTACAGAACCAGGCTGTATAGGAGTCCTACTGGATCTGCCAAGTGATATAGCAGAACAGCTTAAAGTGGGAGCAAAGTTGGGAAGATCCAGGTCAGATCTCACTGAAAAGATAATCTCATTAAGTGACCTCTAACTCTCAGTCCCAGCTACTGAATCACAGTGATAACAGAACCCTATCTTACTATATTGTCATAAGGATTATTGAGATAATGCATGTGAAATCTAAAGCCTATGTAGCACAGAACAGATATTACTACTACTACTACTACTACTGTACTAGGAGCAGTCACTTGGTACTTCCAGCACTAACTGCTAGCATAAACACAATCTTAAAATGCCATTTTGTAACCAGGACAAAAAGAGACTTGCTACGCATCCCAATTCTCACGTCTAAAAACGGATTTGCAGTACCTTCTTCCAATGTTCAAGAAAATGCACATTAATCCAAAAATAACACTTGATGATTATCTCTAAATTTGTTAGCTTAACATTTTTAAAAATGCACCATTCGCATTTCCATCTCATTTACTCGCTGACTTCACACTTTTGTTCAATTATTATTTTTACTGTATTCTTCTTCTAATTTTCATTAGAATTACCTATCTACTTCAATCCATGTCAGTACTGCTGTACAACAGGCATCCACGTTCAACTTTCACCACTATGGCCTTCAAATCCTTTAGTAACCAGCTACTGATGTGATCATTGGGGTAGGAGGAATAGGATGGAGTGTCTGGAGAGTAACACGTGGTGCTAGTTTTCATTTATGGTACTTCAGATATTTGGCATCAGAAAGCACCACATGAGATCTTGGAATTCCACCCATCCACCCAACTTCCATACCAGTAGAAACTATAGGTTTTCCTTGTTTTTTTTCTGGGCTGTGAGGCTGTGTTCAGGAAGAGTTTCTTTCTGATGTTTTGCCTGCATGGCTGTGCTTTGTGAGCAGGAAAGTTGTTGTGGTGAAGCTTATCCCAAAGCAGACATGCATAGAATGGAGCTGTGCTTTGTGGGCAAGAAAACTTGCACTGGGGCTTAACTTCAGGGAGACATGCATAGGACTGAGCTCTGCTTTCAAGGCAGGTAAACTGTCTCATGGTTCATGAGTGATGCGTTGCGGGCAGGAAAACTGAATAGACCTGAACAGAAGAGAGCTGTCCCTGCAAACAGGAAAGCTATTAGATATTTGTGTCCAGTGTGTGCTGTCCATATTCAATTCACGGTTGCTGAAGCAGAGTTGCAATTATGGTGTTAATTGCAGATGCAGGTAGGGTTATGCATCAGGGTACATAGAATCATAGAATTGCAGAGTTGGAAGAGACTACGAAGGCGTCCAGTCCAACCCCCTGCTGCGCAAGAAATCACGACAAAGCATCCCCGACAGATGGCCATCCAGCCTCTGTTTAAAGACCTCCAAGGAAGGAGACCCCACCACACCCCGAGGGAGTGTGTTCCACTGCCGAACAGCTCTGACTGTCAAAAAGTTCCTCCTAATGTTGAGGTGGAATCTCTTTTCCTGGAGATTGCATCCATTGCTTCATGTTCCAGTCTCTGGAGCAGCAGAAAACAAGCCTGCTCCATCCTCAATGTGACACCCCTTCAAATACTTAAACAGGGCTATCATATCGCCTCTTAACCGTCTTTTTTTCCAGGCTAAACATACCCAGCTCTCTAAGTCTCTCCTCATAAGGCATTGTTTCCAGACCTTTCACCATTTTAGTCGCCCTTCTTTGCACACTCTCCAATTTGTCCATATCCTTTTTTTAATTGTGGTGCCCAGAACTGGACACAGTATTCTAGGTGAGGTCTGACCAAGGCAGAATAGAGTGGCACTATTACTTCCCTTGATCTGGACACAATACTTCTATTGATGCAGCCCAAAATTGCATTGTCCTTTTTAGCTGCCGCATCACACTGTTGACTCATGTTCAACTTGTGGTCTACTAGGACTCCTAGATCCCTTTCGCATGTAGTCTCATTCAGCCAGGTCTCTCCCATCCTATATCAATGCATTTCATTTTTTCGCCCTAAGTGCAGTATCTTACACTTCTCCGTATTGAATTTCATTTTGTTAGCTTTGGCCCAGCTCTCCAGCCTATCCAGGTCATTTTGAATTTTGATCCTGTCCTCTAGGGTATTAGCTACTCCTCCTAATTTGGTGTCATCTGCAAATTTGATAAGTATGGCCCTAATTCCCTCATCCAAGTCATTGATAAAGATGTTGAATAGCACTGGGCACCCCACTGGTCACATCTTGCCAAGACGAATAGGAGCCATTGCTGAGCACCCTTTGGGTTCGGCCGGTCAACCAATTACAAATCCATTGAACAGTTAACTTGTCTAGCCCACATTTTACTAGCTTGTTTGCAAGAATGTCATGGGGAACCTTGTCAAAGGCCTTACTGAAATCAAGGTATACGATATCCACATGTTTGATTGTGCAACATTGCCATTCAACACAAGATCTCCCTTAGCCCAATCTATGCATATAGAGCTTAATGGTATGCAATGGTGATCTAGGATCTTGGCCAGTGCTTTATTTTTAAAGGCTTTTGTGAGAACAGAGAGGAAAATGTAGCTGATTTCCATGATATTAAGAGCAAGATAGCTTGAACAAGGGAAATATTAATGCAGTGATATTTTGCAGATTCCACCTCATTTCACAATTGTAATTTTACTGTGTTGCACAAACAGTAAAATTCTGTAAAGTTAGATTAGGTTGCTTGGCCCAGGAAGGTGTGTGTGTGAGAGAGTGAGTGAGATGCTCATTTTTCCTTTCTGTGTCTGCTCCCCTTCCCCTGCCCTCCCTCGAGAACTCAGGCCTGGTGGAAAGAAAATGGAAAATCATGTTCCTGAGTATCCTCCAGGGAGAGTAGCTCTGTGGAATTAGCTGTTTCCATTTTCTTTTACCACAATCCTTTTCAAGAGAATTGGGGCGGGGGGGGGGCAGAAGAGAAAAGGCAGGAGAAACCTTCACACACAATTAAGTAAAAAAAAAATTACTTAACAGCACTGACCTTCTTGGGCATCATTCTTACACTGTGACATCAGCTGCTCTTTAGGGGATAATGAAATAAAGAGAGGAAGAAAGCAGAAGAGGAGGGAGGGAAATGATTGAAAAGGGGGGAAGCACTTGGGGAGGGATTTTTCTTCTAATGATGTATGGCTTCCCTAATTGCTTTGATTGCAAGTGATTTTCTCTCTTCTTGTGCTAGCAAAGATTTTGAGGCCCTTTTGGAGGATTTGGAGGATTTGGAGGAAAGGTTCATTAGGCGAAGACAATGGGAGCCAATTTGTCTCCATTTAATTCTGAGTTAATTGAATGCAAACTACTTTTGCACTTTGAATGCAGGGAGCAGCAATTGGAGTAAGTTGAGCACAAAAGGGAAAGTGGGAGGAGGAGGGGAGGGAAACTGGGACATTTAAAGTGATTGAAAAAGTGGGATGACACAGGATGGACTGGGACTGTCCTGTCAAATCAGGAGACCTAGAAGGTATGCATTCCTTGCATTAGAAACCCTGCTGCAATTCATGGGGTTGCCATAAGTCAACAGGCAACCTTGAAGGTAGACCTTTTACTCATGTTCTTCCATTTACATGCAACTCAGGCTGACTGATAGAGCAGGGAATGTCTTTGGACTTACAAACTCAGGCCAAATGCAGATTGGTCCAAAAGGTAACAGCTTGCAAAGTAGATGGGGGAGAGTTAAGCAAATCATTTAAAAGGGAGGGGTTGCCTGCCCCCTTCTACTGAATGGAGCAGCAGCATGATTTCTCCTCCTTCTCTCCAGGCCTTTAAAAATGTTTGGCAAATTGATCTGGTCCAAAATGCTGCAGCCAGACTATTGACTGGGGATTGGCAAAAAAAGAACATGTAACTTCCTTGTTACTACAGCAGCTCTGGCTTCCAGTCCAGTTCTGGCCCAGTTCATACTGTTAGTTATGACTCATAAAGTCCTACATGAATTTGAACCAGTGGTGGCTCCAGTTTCAGGGTGGTGGTGCATGTGTGCTGGTCTTTAGTCTGAACTTTAAAGAACCTGTCTAAGATGCCAAACCATCCCCAGAATAGCTTCAGCACTTTAGATAGCTCCCAGAATGGATTTACTGACCCCCTTGAGTTCACAGCCATCAGTGCTTGAAACAAGATTTTTTGAAAAGCCTCATTCTTCCCCCTGAGCCATTTTGTAGGACCTCCACTGCAACAACCTTGCCTGGCCTTGCAGGAGGGGTAGGGCACCATTGTCTAAATGAACACCCCCATACACACAGGATGTATCCACATCACACAATTATAGCAGTTTGATACCACTTTAATGGTCACAGCTCCATCTGATGGAATCCTATGATTTGTAGTTTGGTGAGGGACTTAGAATTCTTTGCTAGAGACTTCTAGCAAACTCCTCTAAAGTACAATTCCCAAAGTACCCTGAGAAAAGAGGGATTGAAGACTAAATCAGGATATCTTGTGAACTGTAGAGCTCTCTAATAGAGAATTTTGATTCCCTCACTGTCATGTACTGCATTTCCAGACTCAGTGACCAGAAGTTTCAGAGTTCAAAACAGAAAACTTTTATTGGTGCAGTAATCCAGTAAGTGAACCCCACAGGTCTGTTGCTCAGAATGAAACTTAACTGACAAACACAAGGTATACAGAAAACCCACACACACAGACAGATACCTACACAAGAACTCCAATCATCACCTAGGACAAAAAAGAAGCACAATAAAAACATTGGTAGACAGTGCAAAAAGGATCTGTGAACCTGGAGGACAAACTGAAGCACCTAAACTGGCTCTACAGGCTAATGATCTCCAGATCAGACATCCCAAGAGCAGCCAGACCCAGAAGAAAAACCACAGGAATGAAGAAAAACAGCCACTCAAAGGGAAGGTATTTTTACCATACATCAAAGGAGTCACAGACAGAATAGGGAAACTGATGAGGAAACACAGCCTCCCAACGATCTACAGACCAAGCAAGAAAATCCAAGAAATGCTATGCTCAATGAAGGACAAAAGAGACCCTCTCACAGCCGCAGGAGCCTACCACATACCATGCAGCTGTGGACAAGTTTACACTGGGACCACTAAATGCAGTGTGCAAACACGAATCAAGGACCGTGAGAGACACTGCAGACTGGGCCAGCCAGAAAAATCAGCAGTAGCAGAACACGTTATAAACCAACCTGGACACAAAATATTATTTAAAAACACCAAAATTCTGGACCATGATAACAACTATCATGTCAGAATGCACAGAGAAGCTATTGAAAACCAAAAACACCTGGACAACTTCATCAGGAAAGAAGAAACCCTTAAAGTAAACAAAGTTTGACTACCAGTCCTGAGAAACACCAACATCAGAACTCAACACATGCAAATGAACTTCACCCAGGGACATGGGGATTTCCAGCAGACAATGGACCATTAGCCGAACAGACACTAATCCTCCTTGCATATCTCACCCCAGGAACTAGCCAAATACACAAATTTACATATCCTCTCCAACAGGGGCTCACAGTATATAAACCCCACACACCCCTACCCGACCATTCTCTGAAGATGCCAGCCACAAATGCAGGCGAAATGTCAGGAATAAACTCTTCCCAAACACGGCCTGAAAACCCCCCACAGAAAGCCTATGGATGCCAGCCATGAAAACCTTCGACTTCACAATCTTTTCTAGATTGGGGCAACTTTCTCCCTAAATTCCCAGAATTCTGTAAGAGTCACAACAGTTAAGGTGCTATCAAACTTACACTGTGTAGATACAACGTCAGGTACTTCTAGTTAATTTCTGCAAGCTTTACATGTGAAGTCTGAGTGAGTGTTCACTGGCTCATACGACCAGTGGACTTGCAAAAGGGTAACTGGGCCTCATATTCTCATTGTTGGATTTTTTCATGTGCTCCCATGGTCATGTGAGCCCAACCCTGCATGACTTTTCCAAGAAACTAATCAAGGAAAGTAAAAGAACATATATCAATCCACTCTCCAGAGGGCCAAAGAGAAGCCAGCAGATCCATCAAAGGGTTCAAAACTGCAAATATTACTATTCATGAACTGTAGAACATTGTCTTTGCTCCAGCTCTTAATATGCTCCTTTGTAAATTGCTTTGAGATTTACGGCTGAGAAGGTATAAAGGCTAGGAGCTGTTATTACCCTCGGGTAAGATATAATTCAACACCAGCAGAACTGGCAGATGCAAGGGAAGAAAAACGAAAATTAGTGTGGAATAAACAATGGTTTGTTTTAAATATGGTCAAATTAATATGCACGGTCTTAGCTAACGAAGTTTGGAACAGAAAGAGAAACAACTGGGCACAGTAGCCAGACATTTTCTCTCCAAATATGCTATTATGCACTCACCAATCAAATTGTCCTAAGGAAAATGTAATCTTTTCTTTGACCCTGTCATATCAGGGCAGTCAGAACAGTTAAGGACACAAGAATATGGGTATTTTCCCCAACCCCCCTGCTACTTTGCCTCAGACAATAAAAAAAATGGTGAGGGATCTTTCAAGCTTGGGGGAAAGAGCTCTGGTCAATTCCCAAAAGCAGAGATAGCTGTGATTCTACATCACAGTCTATGTTGTGTAACTTTACAAATACAGGTGCCCTCCTGCATATGTACCCGCAGTTTCAATTATCCATCATCCAAAAAATATGGGGCCTCTAGGCATTTGCTGGGTCCTTCAATGTGACTTTATGGTAACTTCTGCCAGAAGTTACCATAGAGTCATGCTGGAGTTGCATTTCCTAGATCCTCAAGTGTGATGATTCTATGGGGTTTGCTATTATCCATGGTTTCAAGTATTTGTGGTAAGTCTGGGAACATATGCCCCACACATGAAGGAGTCAACCTATACTTAGGTAGCAGAGGTGCTATGAAAGCCTCCTAGTGAATTGAAAAGATGCATTTCAGGACATTGGCAACAGTGTCCTAATCTGCATCGGCTCTGCCCGATGCACTTTTGGACTAATGCACAGTGGTCCCTCTGCCGGCTACCACTGCAATGGACACCTGTACTTAGTTATGTCAAAGCAACTCCTTGTTGAATGCAGACCTTGTGAAACTGCTCCATTCAATTTCTGCACATGTACATTTACTAACAAGGATGTTAAGTCCCATGCTGAATTTCAGCTGATATTATCAAATTCACCATCTCTAATTGTGAGTTGCGATCTGTCGTGTAGACAGGCATTCGGAGTTCCTGAATTACATTTGAGGGGAGTGGGTTGAGTTCTCTAGCAGAACATTCAAAGCACTGCTCCAAACTGTGTTTATCTCAGGATTTCATGGGCTGGAGCCATGACAGCTACAGCAGCATCAAACAGTTATAAATGTGCCAATCTCAGAATGACAATCTCTCTTCTTGGTGTACTTTGAAGTTCAAACAAGTGTGGTAAAACTCTTGTGCACAGAACTCTAACAGAAGTTCCTTATTAAACTAAAAATCCCAAGATTCTGTAGGATGGGCCCATCATAGTTAAATTGTCATAAAAATGAGATATAAAGATATATAAGTGTACAAAGACTGTCTATTAAATAACAAAACTGTGTTTCTACCTTACAGACAAATCAAGTAGAACTTATTGTGAATGCTTGAGTGGTGACCTTGAAGGTGTCTGAACCTGCATGATGAACACCAATACTCTTGGCCATTCAGTTAATTGTAAGTCATCATTTAAAACAGTTGTGTTGTCTGTTCTGTGCTGGAAAAATGCTAAGTTTAAAAGTTGAGCAACTTGTCAATTTGAAATTTTTAGTAAAATTGAACAAAACACCAATGGAATCTTTTCAAATGCTTACTGAGGCCTATGGGGAAGACTGCATGTCTCGTGCGCATGTGTTTGAGTGGCACAAAAAATTCAGAGAAGATGTGAGAATGTGGAAGATGATGAATGCCCTAGATGACCTTCCACTTCAAGAACTGAAGAAATTGTTGAAAAAAATCAGCCAGATTGTTCGTGGACACTGCCAATTCAGTGTCCGAATGATAGCTGAAGCCGTGAATGTTGACAAAGACACTGCATGGAAAATTTTGCATGAGGATCTCAACATGAAAAAAGTTTATGCCAAGATGGTCCCTAAGGTTCTCACACCAGAGCAAAAAGAGTGCCGCAAGGAAATTTGTGCTTACATTCTGCCTTCTATAGTCATTAAAAAGCATAGAAAAATGCAAACACAATTACCCACAAGGTTACACAGTAACTCAGTGTGTGAGTGTGAATGGGAAATATATTGAAGAGGACAAACTTTTTTTCAAAAAATCATCACTTGTGATGAAACCTGGATCTTCCAGTATGATCCTGACACAAAATGACAGTCAATGCTTTGGAAAACACCATCTTCACCAAAAATGAAAAAAGCACGTCAAAGCAAGTCTGCATTCAAAGCCATGCTCACTGGGTTGTTTTTTTTTTTTTTTTACACCAAGGGTGTTATTTTGGCAGGATGGGTTCCAGAAGGCAGAACAGTGAACCAGCATTATTATGAGGATGTTTTTACAAAGCTGAGAGAAAGAGTCAGGAAAAAAGGCGAGAACTGTGGGGAAATGGTTTCATTCTTCATCAAGACAATGTGCCTGCTCACACAGCACTTTCTGTGAAGCAGTTTTTGGCAGATAAATGCATTACTACTCTTGAACATCCTCCATATTCACCAGATTTGGCACTATGCAACCTTTTTCCTTTCCCTAAAGTAAAATTGGTGCTTAAAGGAACACATTTTGAGTCATTTGATGAAGTAAAGAAGAAAACGGAAGATGTGTTGAAACAGCTGACAGAAACTGATCTGCTCCATGCCTTCAACCAGTGGAAAACAAGACTGCATTGGTTTGTGAGTGTGAATGGGAACTATATTGAAGAGGACATGTGTTGTGATATATATGAATAAAGATGGATTATTGTATCAGTCTCATTATTTAATAGACCTCGTAAAGTACTACATCTTAGATAAGTGTAATGTACAGTTGTCCCTTCATATTCGCTGGGGTTTGGTTCCAGAACCCCCCATGGATACCAAAATCCATGAATACTCAAGTCCCATTATATGCAATGGCATAGCAAAATGGTGTCCCTTATATAAGATGGCAAAATCAAGGTTTGCTTTTTGGATTATTATTTTTTAAAGAATATTTTCAAGCTGTGGATACCAAATCTGTGGATACAGAGGGACAACTGTACATTGGGAACATTATACTTTGGGCAGATAAAACAAACTACAGAAATATAGGATGGCAAATACCTGGATTGACAACAGTACATATAAAAAGGATATAGAGATCTTATTAAACCACAGATGTGTTACCCTAAGAGGTGGGGGCTGCTTTGAGACCCACCCATGATATCAAAATCTAGATGGGGGAATTATTTGCTCACATGGTATACCTTGCAAGAGGAGGGTAACTGTGGGGACCTTTTTAACCTATGTATACCAGTCCTAACTGCAGAGAACTCCAGGTTGAAGTGAAATAAGTGTTTTTATTGGAAATAATGCTAAAAGCATTCACTCATGCAACACACATTCCTAAGAACCACACAAGGCTGTTGAGGAGTAAGACAGAAAAACTGGATAGAGGGAGAGACCCGGGGGAATATAGGGTGATAGTTACCAATCTTGAAGAGCAGTTTTGAAGTACTCAGAAGTCTGAGGGTGGCATTGGAAGTTCTGAACAGGAGGTGCTCTGAGAATGGCCAGCTCATCCACAGTGGCACACATTTCTATTGTTGGAAGACTAATATTTATACCCTGCTTCATATTCTGAAGGGGGTACTTTGGCTAGGACAAAGCCTAGATGGGTTTCCCACAGGGTAAACAATGGAAACTGAAATGGAACTGGTTGCTCCTTATGGTGGGGAGATAAGAATTGATGGGTTTATGACAACCTCACAGTGCAGGAAAGGTGAGATTTATTTGGAACTGGGGTTGGAAAGGTCACTTGATTGTTTAGTTTAGGTGAGGTGCCCAAGAAGGAATTAGCACATACCTCCTTAATGACTTTGTTTAGCGGGGGGTTTCTGCACAATCCTAACATGGGCTTGCTTGCTAAAATATTTCTACACACTTTCCCAGGTCCTTTTGACCTCCACCTGACCTCTTTTTGGATCAGCCTGGTCAACTTGACCCCTTCGAAGTGTCCAATATTTCCAAGTATGAGATTTTATAGGGAGGGGGTAATAGGGCATGCTAACAGATAAAAGATTAGTCAACAATGTGATGTGGCAGCCAATAAAGCCACTGCAATTCTAGGCTTCATCTACAGTCATTTAGTGTCCAGATTGAGGGAAATAATCATCCCACTCTATTGTGCTTTGGTCAGACTTTGCCTGGTAAACTGTGTCCAGTTCTGGGCACCACAGTTCAAGAAGGATATTGACAAGCTGAAGTGTGTCCAGAGAAGGGCAACCAAAATGGTGAAAGATCTGGAAAGGATGCTCTATGAGGAACGGCTTAGGGAACTGGATGTGTTTAGCCCGAAGAAGAGAAGACTGAGAGGGGTCATGTAGAAGATGGAGCAAGTTTGTTTTCTGCTGCTCTAGAGTCTGGAACATGAATGGGTGTATTTAAATTATAAGAACAAGGTTTCCACCTAAACATTAGGTAGAACTTCCTGACAATAAGTGCTGCTCAAAACAGTGGAATGGACTCAGAGAGTGGTAGTGTTTCCTTCTCTGGAGATCTTTTAACAGAGGATGGATGGGCATCTTTCAGGAGTGCTTTAGTTGTGTGTTCCTGCATGGCAGGGGGTGGGACAAGATGGCCTTTGTGGTCTCTTCAACTCAATGATTCTATGATAGTCCTGTTGACAATGGAGTAACAGTCTTGCTAAGCTTACTTCTCGTATGAGCTGCAACAGAAAGGCCCTGAAACCTGAACTGCTCACAATACAAATACTCATACAAGAAATTCCCTATTTTTTTCATCAATGGTAGGGTGTGATAGAATAAAAAAAGTCTGGTTTATGCTTCATGCTTCAATACAAAAGATTGTAAAGAAAAAATGATTTCATTCTTGAACTTTTCTTATTAGGACTATTTAATCCAGATATGAAATTAGGAATGTATTTGGAAAGACTGATATGGCATACGACAACTGCCACGAAGATAGTGCTTGCTAGACATTGGAAAAAGGGCTCAATTCCTGATAAAGAAGAGTGGTTAGAAAAAATAATGGAGAGACTAGAAATGGAGAAACTCACATATTTGCTGGAGAACAAATCTAACTTTAAATTTTGTGAAACATGCCAACCTTTTTTTGGATTATCTGCAGAGTAAAGTATGTATGGTGGTAGGAGTATAAAACTGAATTCAGGTTATCTAATTTCCAAACTCATGTAATTTGAAGCTATAGTGAAAATTTACTCCTTTTTAAATGTACAATCCCTGATAATGAAGAACTTAATTTTTTTTTGTTTATACTTGAAAATTAAGATTTTTTTTTGTGTAGATGTGGGGTAGAAGAGAAATGTATATTAATCTATATATCTTTAATAATAACAAACTGGTACTTCCTCTGGGAAAGTGCATTTGTTGTTAAGGTCATTTATGTTTTACCGTACGTGTGTCTGTCGATTGTGATCATTATTGTTTTTGTTGTTTGCATGTTTACTCATTATGTTTGTGTATTTGTATTTTATGATAATGTTAATAAAAATATTTATTAAAAAAAAAGAACATTCCTTAATAACACACACACACACACACAGTGTTCAAAAGCACAACAGTAGTGTGTGCCGCAAGAACAGGCTTCTAATGAACACTGATGAACTAGGAAGGACTCTCACTTACTAGTTCATCAGAAGGAAGCTATACTAAGGAAGATGTTATTTTTCCAGTGTCATTGGACTGTCTCCTTTGATACAGCCGTTTATATCTCAAGGGTGCTCTTGATACTGCTTCTGTTGAGTCCTGCAAATGGCAAACACAACGTTGCTGTAGAGTGAGATTGGATCTGTTCCTCTTATTTTCTTTTCCCACACTAGGAGATGACTTTGCTTTTTAATGCAATGGAGCACCACAGGACAGTTCACCTAATGGAGAAACCAATATGGAAAGCTAACTACAATGGTCTGAGCATCAGACTATGACTCTGGAGAGCAGGGTTCAAATCCCGCTTGGCCATGGAAACCCACTGGGTGACTTTAGGCAAATCACACTCTCTCAGCCTCAGAGGAAGGTGGCAGCAAACCCTCTCTGAATAAATCTTGCCAAGAAAGCCCCATGATAGGTTCACCTTAGGGTTGCCATAAGTTGGAAATGATGTGAAGGCATACAATAACAACAAAACTACAAATATTAGGTTCTAGTTCATCTCTTCTCTCTGATACATTCCTGTTTAAAAGTTATCTTTGAAAAGTAATTGTGTAGTTGTTAAAAAGTAATTTGTTGTTGGGTAATGAGTAACTCCTTGCATTGCTCATCATTGGTTAATATTTGCTCTCGGGGGAGAGGGAACAACTTACAGTAGGCTTGGTAAGAGAATATTAGAAATGTAGGGTAAAGATTAATAAAAATACCTCTAAAAATGAGTCAGCTTGATGATTTTTTTCAAGTTTTTGGCCCAAATCCAATTGCGGACCCAGATCGTACCAACCCCCACTCTCCTCCTCCCAATAATACACATGCACAAGAGGTAATTTAACAACTTGTATTGATTACATATTCAAAACATTGGTTAAATACAGGTTAGCAGATAAGCATTGTTGGCAATAAAATGGCCACAACTTGCAGATGGCTGCCCAATGATTGGCAACTAGGCGTAGGTCGTACCATCATTGCCCCAACCCATGTTGGTCAATGGCTGCTAATCAGACCCTTCCAATTCCTTTGGAGGAGAGAGGTAATGGCCAAGCCACCCTGCCTGACGCTCTCTCCTCCCCTGCAAACAAAATAATCATTAATCATGGGAGAGGGGATCTCCGTGAACTTGAACTTAAACTTGAACTTGTACTTAAATTTGATGGATACCCCCTTTAACCTTGATCATGACCCATGCCATCCACCACAAAAGGTGCTTCCCCATGGGAAGCTGCCTTCTGCCAACCATTCCACCATTAACAGGCAGCCCAACACCTACATCGAAGCCCCTGGCTGTGCACTTGTTATGACCACATAGAGGTCCTTTTAATCAGGTAGTGTTTAAGATTTTCCCAGACAAGTGACAGGCAAAAAGGCACAGAGAGACCAAATTTGGTTTTCGGTCACTATGCATGTAACATTTATTTAGACATAAGACATTAAACATTCAGTTAACTGTCAAGAGCTCTTTTCCATTCACACACACACTCACACCACATACTCACAACGATCCTTCCCTGAACGGTGATCAGACGTCCATGAAAGTGTGGATGGTCTGTTGCCGCGGTACAGGAACCATGAAAGCAAGCTGAAAATGTCCCAGCTCTTATACCTTTTACATCTCCTTCCTTGAGAACTGCATGCTTTTCGAGCTGGCATGATCTCATGACAGTTCCTTAGACAGTTCCTTAGGCAGAGCAAGGTATGTTCTGTGTTCGCAAAGAACTCCCTCAATCATGCCGACAGCTGGTATTGTCTATGTTATGCATGGTCAGCAGTCCACTAGCAGTGCACTGGGAAGTTCTGTTTGTACCAGACTTCCACAGGCCAAGCTGACAAGTAAAATTGTTCAAGTTCTGCTTGGTTAACATTTTCACTTCGTCTGCCAAATCTTCCTTATTTCTCGGTCCAGCTTCCAAGATACACCTCTTAGCAATGCTCTGCGCAGCATCCATTTTATTTGGGTCTTTTAAGGCCTTGCTTCTCTAGGATTGACAGGAACCCATACATACACACAATCATACATAGAAGCATACTCTCACACACTCAGCACCCGCTCCTGACGTATGTACATGGCATAGGACCCGGACTTCCATCGCCCAAGCCACATGATGGTCTCGGCCGACAGGCCACCTTGCGCTGCCATGGTAGCGACCCCTATCTGGAACGAGTGGCTGCTAAAGACCTTAGCTGGCAGCCTCATCTTTCTCAGCACAATCTTTATCACACTCGTGAATTGGAACCTAGTAAGCAGGAACCCATCCAGGTGCCTGAACAGTGGCCCATTTGCGGACCCTCTGGTCCTCAGGAATCCACTCATGATGGCCACCGGACACAGGGAGTAACCCTCGACCTTCCTTATGCTTACTGAGCCCCCCCCCCAGCCACACTGGTCACATTTCAATCATTGTATGCGCAGTGTCATTTCCCCCTCTGTGAAGACCACATCCTGTAGCTGCAGGGCCCTGCCCCATATGTCCCGCTTAGAGGAACAGACTGCCTCCCCTACTCTCAGCACCCCAAAGAAAGCTGTGGTGTGTGTGGTGTCCATAGCTGGAATGATATGTGGCTGGCAGTGTGCTTACCAATTGAGCCAGCATACCGTACGACACTGGACACTGGGTATCTACTGCCCTGAGCATCCTCCTCCTCCAACCCTCCATAGCTTTCTTCACCATGAAGCTGTCACAGGCATTGCTGTGGCCCACTTTTTTTGCTGAAAAAGGATATGCCCACAGCGTGCACAGCCATGGTCTTGATTGCCAAACCTTGGCCCTTCAAGGAAGCCAAGTAATGCAGTACTGCTCATTCAGATGCTGGCCACAGAGCCCCATAGCCATGCTGGTGCTTAAATGATAGGAACTGTGATGCCACTCTCCTGTAGCTGGCCTGTATTGATGGCACCAAGGAATCTGCCACACCTTGAATCACTGTCCACTAACAAGGCTCCAGAGATTGTGTGGAATGGGCTGCAGTCATGTCGGCTAGAGCACGGAACCGATCTTCCTGAAACCAAGACAAAGCATCTGCAATCTTGTTATCTATGCCCGGTATGTGCTGGGTGTAGAAACTGATGTTGGACTCCAGACAAATCAGTACAAACCTCCGTGCCAGCCTCATGACCTTCTCTGACCTGGAGGACTGCCTGTTGATGATCCTGACTACAGCCAAATTGTCAGACCAAAACATACCTTCTTATCCCTGAATTCCTCTCTCCACAGGGTGACAGCCACCAGAATGGGGAAGAATTCCAGGAATGTGAGGTCCCTGATTATCACTGACCCTGTCCAATCCTGGGGCCATGGTTGTGCACACCAGTGGCCGTTGTAATATGCCCCAAATCCCAGGCTGCCCACCGCATCTGAATGAACCTATAGGTCCCTTCCCCTACTCTAGGTGGCCTTGCCACACAGTGATCCCATTGTACCATTCGAAGAAGGAAAGCCACACCCTCATGTCCTCTTTTACCCCTCTGGTGAGGCGAATCCTGTGATGAGGAGAACGGACCCCTCCCGTGAGACAGAATACCCTCCCTGGTGCAACCACCCTGCATGCGAAGTTCAAGTGTCCCAGGAGTGACTTTATGTCCTTCAACATGGCTTTATCCCTTCCCAGTAGGCCACCCAGCATTGTCTAGCCCATCTAGCTTATCCTCTGGCAGACGGGACACTCCCAGCACCGAATCCAGCTGTATCCCCAAATACACCAGGGGCGTTGCTGCTCTGACCGTCTTGTGTGGTGCCAATGGAACGCTGATCTCTTCTGCCAAAGCCTGGAAAGAACACAGTAAAAGCCCACACTCCGCCCCCCCGGCCGGTCCCATCATTAGAAAGTCGTCTAGATAGTGTGTGAAAAATGGTGACCCCACTCTGTGCTGCAGAGCCCACTCCAGGAACATGCTGAAAGTCTCAAATGCAGCACAGCTGATCGAGCAACCCATGGGTAGGGCCATGTTGTAGAAGTATTTGTCCTGGAATTTGAAACCTAGTAGGCAGTGATTGTCCGGGTGAACGGGCAACAGCCTGAAAAGGATTGTATGTCGCACTTTGCCATGAGGGCCCCGTGCCCGCATGTCTGTAGGAGCCTTACTGCATGGTCCAACAATGTGTACCTCACTGTGCAGAGCTCAGGTGGGATAGTGTCGTTGACCGATGATCCCTTGGGGTATGATAGGTGGTGAATGAAGGGGTATTCCCCTTCACTTTTCTTGGGCACCATCCCCAACAGTGAAATGTGTAGGTTGGGCATAGGGGGCTCATCAAAGGGTCCCGCAATGTAGCCGCTTCCCTTTCCTTATCAATTTTGTGAGCCAACTGAACTGCTAATCCCTTCAAAAGGGATGCGGAACCCATGCTCAAATGCCTCGGCTATGTATGTCACCGCCTACCTGTTGGTGTAAGCTGCCAGAAGAGGTCCCATGGCTTCCAGCCTGACCGGCATGTAGGCCATGCAAATCTCTCCCATGGTCCCCTGCCCCACCTCACTTGGAGTTGCTGGTGCTGGTGCCGTTACCAGACCCTGTCTCCTTTCTGGCTCCAGACGAGGCAGGGCGATTGTTCCGAAAGGACTGATCCCCCTAGCCTGCCTGGAGCAGTTTGCCTTCAGGTGACCTCCCTCACAGTTGTCACACATGTGTTCAAACCGGCATCTGTACCTGCTGCACTTACCTCCATTGTACTTCCAGCACACCGGCTTCTTCCCATCTTTCTTCTTGGGAATTTTGGATGACTCCCCTTTTTCCTTCCTGTTGGGCCCCATGGCCAACAACCAGGTAGGGTAATCAATGGTTTCCCACCTGTGCAATGGTGAGCTGGATGCCTTTTTTCTGCACACAACATCGTAAAGAATAGCCGCCGCATCCCCTGCCTGTGACCTCACCAAGAAGACCTGACAGGTGATTAATCAAATGTCATGCTTGCTCAGGGAACACCAGAGCTACCAACCCCATGAAAACCGTGTACCCATTAAGCCAATTGGCAAATGAGTGCTCCACCTGGTCAGCGCCCGATTTGTCACCCTCCTTCCTGTCCTGCTTGTGGACCCTTGCTTTCTCCTCCTGAGGAGGTGCAAGCAAAAAGACGTCCACATAATACCCATTCAGGATCTTGGAGCGGACCTTCCAATCCAAGTGACCCCCTGGGGGATCCTCTTTGGACTTGGCCTCCCTGAGTTCCTCCCCCGGGACAGCCTTGCCACCATTCCTCTTCTCCATCTCAGCTTTCACCCTGGCTGTCAGGCTCAGCCCTGGATTCTGGGTATCAGAGTAGACTCCATGGAAGACCCTGATATGAGTTTGGTTCTTAGCCTGTTTTCTCTGTTTCCCTGGCTGGGCCTCTCAGCTCTTGGTGGGGTGCCAGCCGGCCTTTTGGGTCTGGGAAGCCTGTTCCTCAAGCAGCTCAAGGTCACAGCATCTGGAGTTAGCTGCCCGCCTATAGACCTCCCTACATACCATTCTCATGATGTAAGGGTTTATCTGGAGACTGTACTAGGATGTGCTTATATCTGGCTTTGCCTATGTCACTGAACCACGTTTCCTTGCTTAATAAAGATATCTTATTGAGTTAATGAGAGTGTGTGTGTCTGGTACATCATACTGGCCTTCCGCAACCACAGGGCCCACCCTGGCATGCCAGGCTTGCAGGCCCCTTTTCCCCAGTACCTGAATTTGCTGTAGTCCTTGTCTGAAGACTCATCTGATGAAGAGCCAGAGCTGGACCGTGATTTCCTGTGCCTGTGAGACTTCCGTCGCTTCCTTCTCAGGCTCTGCCCCTTCCGGATCCACTACGCTGCCATGAGTATTTAGGGCGTTTAAATCTGCATTTAGGGCGGGAAAATGAAATGCATAAATATAGGATGGGAGAGACCTGGCTGAATGAGACTACGTGCGAAAGGGATCTAGGAGTCCTAGTAGACCACAAGTTGAACATGAGCCAACAGTGTGATGCGGCAGCTAAAAAGGCCAATGCGATTTTGGGCTGTATCAATAGAAGTATAGTGTCTAGATCAAGGGAAGTAATAGTGCCACTCTATTCTGCCTTGGTCAGACCTCACTTAGAATACTGTGTCCAGTTCTGGGCACCACAGTTCAGAAAGGATATTGACAAATTGGAGCGTGTCCAGAGAAGGGCAACTAAAATGGTGAAAGGTCTGGAAACGATGCCTTATGAGGAGAGACTTAGGGAGCTGGGTATGTTTAGCCTGGAAAAAAGACGGTTAAGAGGCGATATGATAGCCCTGTTTAAGTATTTGAGGGGATGTCACGCTGAGGATGGAGCAGGCTTGTTTTCTGCTGCTCCAGAGACTGGAACACGGAGCAATGGATGCAAGCTCCAGGAGCAGAGATTCCACCTCAACATCAGGAGGAACTTTTTGACAGTAAGAGCTGTTTGGCAGTGGAACACACTCCCTCGGAGCGTGGTGGGGTCTCCCTCCTTGGAGGTCTTTAAACAGAGGCTGGATTGCCATCTGTCGGGGATGCTTTGACTGGATGGCCCTCGTGGTCTCTTCCAACTCTGCAATTCTATGATTCTATGATTCTATGATTCTATTCTATGAGTCCTGTGAATCCAACCTTCTGGAGTCCCTGGAGTCACTCCTTCCCCTGGATTGAGATCGCCATGACTGATTACTGCCGCTTGCTGCAGCTACGCTGGATGACATGCTTGGCTCACCACCCTCAGCCACAGCCTCTGAATAGATGGGCAGGGCCTGGCACCCTTCTTGCAGAGGGGAGTACGCCTTGTCCACCCACTGCATCATAATGGACAAAGCCCCCATAACATCTGCTATGCTGGGCATGGGAATGGCAAATGCTTTGATGGGGGGTCTGGGTTCCAGCACTGGCTCTGCAGCGCTGACTAGCCCTGCCCTGTTGTCTGGCTGTGCAGTTCCAGCCATATCCCCCACTGGCCCAGGGCCAGGAGGTGGGTGTACCTCAGTATGGTTCCGTTTCCTCGCGACCTTCTTTGGCCCCATGATTGCCACATCAAGTACCTGTGGGGGGGCTGTCAGGCCCACCTGTCAATTAAAGTAGCGACAACCCGTTAGACCTCCGTGACCCACATATTGTGTATACTTGTGCAAACGCTATTATTATTATTATTATTATTATTATTTGTATTGTACTGTGACTGCTGATCTGCGGCCTCATGCCCGGCTGAACAGCAAGAGAAGGGGGTTGTAGGGAATGGATGGGGGGATGCCACCGAACCCCTCTCTGCCCCACCCCACCAACTGCCACCTTGGCTGGGGGTGTCCACTGGCCAGTGTCTCCTGCTGGCTCCCTGTCCCTCCCTGTTGAGGGGGGAGCAGGCCAGGGGGGTCTCCAGCCCCTTGAGGCCCACCTCCGCCATGCGCCAGCCTGTCCGTCTGCCTCCAGCAAGGGGGGTGGGCCACCTCTCGCTTTCAGGCCTGCTAGGTCAGGTCCTCCAGCCGCTGGCCCCAACGTCCCGGATTCTGCCAGGCCCGTGGCATCCGCTGGCCACCCTAATCCCCGCTGCAACTGTGGGCCTCTTCCTTTCTGCATCTGAGGCCAGCCCCCGAGTAGTGTGTGTGACTGCCTGCCCCCACCCGCGCACCACCTCTCCCAGGCTTTCCGTGCCACTGCCTTACCACCACCCCGGTCAGCAGTGCGGCCCTACTTCACCCCTCATTTTTTTCTTCCCCCTGCCGCAGCTGAGTCGTCTGCCGCGTGCTGCCACCATGGCCCTAGTGCGAGGCTGAGGGGATGGAGGAGGGAGGGAGGCCCGTACCTACCCAAAATATGGGGGGAGGGCCACGGACTTCAGGCCCCGCTCCAGCCTCGCTCGCCGGCCTCCTTCTTCCTCTTCAGCTCCCCTGAGCCAAATGCAGGAGGAGCTGCGGTGGAGCTGGCTGATATCAACTCCATTGCAGGTCCTATTGCATCATCCAGCCGTGCCTGTAGCGTGGCCAGATGTCCCGCCTTCCTTCCTATTGGGAGGCAATCAAAGGGTGTTCCCTTCCCAGTTGGCTCCCGCTTTCCCAGTCTCCTCATGGCCGCTGAACACACCGGGAAGGAGATGGGGAAAAATATAGTGGCCCCCATAGCGACCGGCCATGCAGTTGCCAGGAGGTAAGGGGAGCTGCCGGGAGGATCACGGGGGTGCTGGCCGGGCCACAAATGGGCCTGCTGGCAAGTGGCAAGCCCCCTTGGTGTTTACTAACAGTTTGAAATGATTTAAATTTAAAACAAACAAAAACTCAATAACAATGAAAACAATTTGAAACAATTTACATTTAAAATAAAAACATTTAAACACAAAAAAATACAAATCATTAAAACAGAGTAAACACAGTTTTAACTATTTAACAAGATAAAAGAGTTCCAAAAGGTTAAATCCATTTTAGGCCACCTACATGTACATTTGGGAATGCATTTGGTACTGGGATGCAGTGAGTGTCAGCAGCAATAGGGCTGCCAAGGGTAGAACATTTCATAATCAGGGGACCACTGCTGAGAAGGCCCTCTCTCATGTCCTTCTACAGTGTATCCTTCCCACTGGTGGAGCACAGAAGAAAGCCCTGCAGGCAGGCTTCAGTCATTAAGCAAAATTTCTTAGAAAGAGGTGTTCCCTTATGTGTCTAATCCATTTAGGGGTTTGAATGTCAAAAGAAGCACCTTGAATTCAGAGGGGAGGGGAGGAATTTTGGAGGGTTGCATTTACTCCCTAATCAATTTCCACAGAGTGCTTTGGAAACTGGAGTTCAGAGGAATGCACCAGAGCTCACTAGCTGAGAACTCTTTAAGCCCTTTGACAAACTAGATTCTAGATCTCTGTAGGATGGAGCAATTGCAGTCATGAGCAAAGTGGTATCAAAATGAAATAAGTGCCAAGGTCCCACATTGAGGATGCATAGCTCAAATTTCCACATGTGACATTATATATCTATCAGATTATGTTGCCCTGGTTTTGAATGGCAACATTGCTGAACTGAATATAATAGTACCACTCTATTCTGCTTTGGTCAGGCCTCACCTGGAATCCTGTATCCGGTTCTGGGCACCACAATTCAGGAAGGATATTGAGAAGCTGGAACGTGTCCAGAGGAGGGTGACCAGGATGGTGGGGGGTCTGGAAGCCATTATGCCCTATGAGGAGCGGCTTAGGGAGTTGGGCATGTTTAGCCTGGGGAAGAGAAGGTTGAGAGGGGACATGATAGCCATGTTTAAATATTTGAAGGGACGTCATACTGAGGATGGAGCAAGCTTGTTTTCTGCTGCTCCAGAGCAATGGAGCAATGGGTTCAAACTACAGGAAAAGAGATTTCACCTCAACATTAGGAAGAACTTCCTGACAGTAAGTGCTGTTCAGAAGTGGAATACACTGCCTCATAGTGTGGTGGTGTCTCCTCCTTTGGAGGTTTTTATACAGAGGCTGGATGGCCATCTGTTGGGAATGATTTGTGTATTCCTGCATGGCAGGGGGTTGGACTGGATGGCCCTTGTGGTCTCTTCCAACTCTATGACTCTATGATTCTATGATATAATTCAACCCCCATATCTATGTTCCCGGACCCTATTGAAATGAATGACTTCTGGCTGAAGCATACCACATTCACACTAGAAGACCTAAAGATTCCTTGAGTGAACACCTTTCTAGGCATTTTCTAGATCTTCCAGCACTTCTCTATGGTCAACTACTACCAGAAGAATACCATAGAATCATGTTGGAGGACCTACAAAATTCCTAGAGAGAACATATTTTTTCGGACACAGGTAAGTTAAACTGCAGGTACCAGTCCCACAGATACAGGGGTTGCCTTGTAATTTATTATTATTATTATTATTATTATTATTATTATATTTACAGCCATTTTACTGATAACAGTCATAACATACACAGCATTATGAACTATACGTGACTTCCTTGCACAATAATTTTAAGTTCCCCATATATGTGGTTGGATGTGAACAACTGCAGTCAGTTCAAGTTTGTGGTAATGGACTTGTGCATGTTGTGCTATCATGCATGCACTGGTAACAAAAAGTAAAGAGGGAGCAAAAACAAACAAACCTCAAGCCTGAGAAAAAGTAGCTATCAAATGTAAACGCTTTGAATTGAAACCTTGGCTTTGCTTCCCCTTTTCCAGCAGATGTTCATCCAATGGACCTAGACCTTGGATATTATCTAAGAGTTATGTGTCATTACATCAACATTTGAAACTATAACACCTTTGTTATAACCCACCCAACTCCCTACAACCCTGTTATAGTTACCTATACAATGCATAACTCTTGGATAACTTCCAAGATCTGGGCCCACAGTGGATGAACTTTTGCTGGAAAAGGAGCAATCAAACCAAGGTTTCAAGTCAAGAGGAATAATTTTTCTAAGATTGGCTGGAGTTTCATAGATGGGGATGATCTTTGCCTTCATATTGTACGTGGTTTAGCCTCTCTCTCCAAGTCTTTTGGAACTCCTCATTATGCAGAGGATCACATGTGACAGCACTGTCCTCAGCTCTAGGTAAATTTCATGTCAATAAGGCAGAAATTCTGGTCCAGGTTTTAATCAGAACTTTAAAAGAGCTATCTGCAGTGCTATGGGGGATGCAGTTAAGTACCTCAGATTTCTCTTTTAAAGTTAAAGACTGAAACGCACAGCAGATCCACTATTCCATTGACATGGCGTCTACTCTACCTGCAACCGAGTAATAGGATCCAGATCACTGTCTCCAAAACCGGGAATGCTTCCCAGAGAGATCTATACCCCATTTTCAGAGTGATAAGGCAGGACCTCCAAATGTCACAAGGATATAGATATTCCCTGGTTTTTTTCCAGGCTGTGAGGCCATGTTCTGGAATAGATTCTTTCTGATGTTTCACCTGCATCTGTAGCTGGCATCTTCAGAGAATGGTTGGGTAGGACTGTATGTCAAGTTTATATGCTGTGAACCCCTGTTGGGGAGTATATATAAATTTTGTGTAATTGAATGGTTAGTTTCTGGGAATATAAATATAAATATAAATATAAATACCAGCATATAAACTCCACAAACATTCATACCCAACCATTCTCTGAAAATGCCAGCCACAGATGCAGGCAAAACATCAGAAAGAAACTCTTCCAGAACACAGCCTCACAACAACACCAAATTAGGAGGAGTAGCTAATACCCTAGAGGACAGGATCAAAATTCAGAATGACCTGGATAGACTGGAGAGCTGGGCCAAAGCTAACAAAATGAAATTCAATACGGAGAAATGTAAAGTACTGCATTTAGGGCGGAAAAATGAAATGCATAAATATAGGATGGGAGAGACCTGGCTGAATGAGACTACGTGCGAAAGGGATCTAGGAGTCCTAGTAGACCACAAGTTAAACCTGAGCCAACAGTGCAATGCGGCAGCTAAAAAGGCCAATGCGATTTTGGGCTGTATCAATAGAAGTATAGTGTCTAGATCAAGGGAAGTAATAGTGCCACTCTATTCTGCCTTGGTCAGACCTCACTTAGAATACTGTGTCCAGTTCTGGGCACCACAATTAAAAAAGGATATTGACAAATTGGAGCATGTCCAGAGAAGGGCAACTAAAATGGTGTAAGGTCTGGAAATGATGCCTTATGAGGAGAGGCTTAGGGAGCTGGGTATGTTTAGCCTGGAAAAAAGACGGTTTAGAGGCGATATGATAGCCCTGTTTAAGTATTTGAAGGGATGTCACACTGAGGATGGAGCGGGCTTGTTTTCTGCTGCTCCAGAGACTGGAACACGGAGCAAAGAGTGCAAGCTCCAGGAACAGAGATTCCACCTCAACATGAGGAGGAATTTTTTAACAGTAAGAGCTGTTCGGCAGTGGAACGCACTCCCTCAGAGTGTGGTGGGGTCTCCTTCCTTGGAGGTCTTTAAACAGAGGCTGGATGGCCATCTGTCGGGGATGCTTTGATAGTGATTTCCTGCGTGGCAGGGGGGTTGGACTGGATGGCCCTCGTGGTCTCTTCCAACTCTGCAATTCTATGATTCTATGATTCTATAACCCGGAAAAAAACCCAAGGAAAATCTATGGATGCCGGCTGTGAAAGCCTTTGACTTCACAAGGACATGTTGGTAGGAGGAGATGACAGAATCTTCAAGTACTGAGTCTGAGAAGTTCCAATTGACTTGTAATAATTTTCTTGTTGAGAATGGGGGTTTCTACCTCATGCAATATCAACAAGGGACTTGGATGAAGGAATTAGGGGCATACTTATCAAATTTGCAGATGACACCAAATTAGGAGGAGTAACTAATACCCTAGAGGACAGGATCAAAATTCAAAATTACCTGGATAGACTGGAGAGCTGGGCCAAAGCTAACAAAATGAAATTCAATTTGATGAAAAGGAGAGACTATGCTTTTCTAGTAGAAAATCTTAAAAGAAATAACATCCCTTTTAGGTGGAAAAAAATAGAAGGCATGTCAATGATGTTTAAACAGAAGAGGTATGTTTTGAACATAATACAAAAAGCAGAAGACTTTTATAGAAAATTTATTAAGGACTTGACAGCAGGAAAAGCACAAGAAAAGAGAAATTTCCCAAGAAGGTTGACAATGAAAGAAGAATTGATAAACAAGGAATCTGTAAGAATTCAAGAAAATCAGAAAAAGAGGAAGATCAAGAAGAACAAAAAGTATAATTTATTTGACTAATTGCACTAATTAATTAATTTTTTGATTGATTAAAATTTCATTAAAATATTAAAAACAAACAAATAAATAATATACATAGAGAGAGAAATTGAAAATTATGCTGCTGGTGGTTTGAAGTTAAGTGACTGTAGAGGGATTGAAATCTAATATGAAATTGAAATGTATTTCGTGGAATGTCAAAGGAATGAACATGGCTCAAAAAAGAAAAAAAATGTTTAAATAAATGGAATTTAAACATGATTTGCCTACAAGAGACACATATTTTAAAAACAGATATAATATATCTACAAAATAAAAAATTAGGGAAACAATTTGTATCAGCGGCTAACGAAAAAACAAGGAGTAGTGATATATGCAAACTGACAATTATCACCTGAATTGATGTTTGAAGACCCACAAGGAAAGTATATAGGGGTACAAATAGATTTGATGGAAAATAAAATACTATTAGTTGGGATATATGCACCGAATGAAAACAAGTCCCCCTTCTTTGTAAAATTGATTAATAAAATCAGAATATCCACGCCAAAACTTGATTTTGTTGGGGGACTGGAATGCAGTAATACATCCATTAATAGATATGGTGATGTTCTTTCAGAGCCTTTTATAATAAATAATGGAGTGAAGCAAGGTTGTGTTCTTGCTCCAACTTTATTTACAATCTTCTTCAGTATGATGCTCCAAAGGGCTACAGCAGAGTTTGAAGAAGAAGACGGCATCTATATATGTTACCGTATTGATGGTAGCTTGTTTAACTTAAGCCGTCGGAGGGCTCACACTAAGACTCTAAACTATCTAGTCCATGAGCTGCTCTCTGCTGATGATGCTGCCCTTGTTGCTCACACAGAAGCAGCTCTGCAGCACCTAACATCCTGCTTCGCAACAGCTGCAGAGCTGTTTGGGCTGGAAATCAACATTAAGAAAATGGAAATTCTTTACCAGCCTGCACCACAGGACAAACACCATCATCCCCACATTGCTGTCGGCAAATCTGTGCTCAAGTCCGTTCAGCAGTTCACCTACCTGGGAAACATCATCTCCTCGGATGCCAAGATTTATAAAGAGATCGATCACAGATTAGCAAAGGCATATAGCGCATTTGGAAGACTTTATAGAAGAGTCTGGAGTAATAAACACCTGAGGTGAAGCACAAAAATCAGTGTGTATAGAGCCATTGTACTGTCTATTCTCCTTTACAGGTCTGAAACATGGGTCACCTATCGCCACCACTTACGACTCCTCGAACACTTTCATTAGTGCTGTATACGCACAATCCTAAATATACACTGGACTGACTATGTGACGAATGTTGCTGTCTTTGAGCGAGCAGGGATCACCAGCATTGAGGCCATGATATTGAGAACACAGCTGCGCTGGGCAGGGCACGATTCCAGGATGAGGACCATCACCTCCCAAAAATAGTACTTTACGGTGAACTCGCCATGGGCCTGTGTAAGAGGGGCACTCCAAAAAAGCGATACAAGGACTCCCTGAAACAGCATCTCAGGCTCGGCCAAATTGATCACCAACAATGGTCCGCTCTGGCCTCACATTGGGAGGCATGGAGACGTACTATCCACAATGCTGCAGCCTTATTTGAGAATTCACACCGAACAAGTCTTGAAGAGAAACGACAACGCAGAAAGAATCACAACCCAGAAATATCACCCAAGGAGACCTTCTGCTGTGCTTTCTGCAACCGGACTTGTTTATCTAGGATTGGCCTTTTCAGTCATCAGCGTGCTTGCAGAAAGTGTGGGATGAGTCCTTCCTGAATCTTCGTTTGTGAAGAAAAGCCAGAGAGAAATCATCCCATGCAACAATCCCTCCCCACCCACCTTAATTCCCAATGCAGCGTATTTCCTAAGTTCTGATGGGCTCTTCTGTTCCTTTAAGATCTCCTGTTTTATTCTACTTTTAGTTTCTGTTTGGCCCTTCCCCCCTTTTCTCCCTCTTTCCTCACCCTCCCTCCCTCTATTACTCCCCTTCCCCTTTCTTCATTAGCCTACCCTCACAGGTTCATAGAATCATAGAATTGCAGAGTTGGAAGAGACCACGAGGGCCATCCAGTTCAACCCCATTCTGCCACAAGGAAATCACGATCAAAGCATCCCTGACAGATAGCCACGCAGCCTCTGTTTAAAGACAAAGGAAGGAGACCCCACCACGCTCCAAGGGAGTGTGTTCCACTGCCGAACAGCTCTTACTGTCAAAAAGTGCCTCCTAATGTTGAGGTGGAATCTCTGTTCCTGGAGCTTGCATTCATTGCTCCGTGTCCTAGTCTCTGGAGCAGCAGAAAACAAGCTTGCTCCATCCTCAATGTGACACCCCTTCAAATACTTAAACAGGGTTAGGGTTCCTGATTGCCCACTTGCTAAAGACTTCCCTTTTTCTCTCCCCGCACCACTCCTTACACTGAAGCTATCATCCCCCCCCTTGCCTCCCTCTCATCTTTTAAAGCCCAATCTGCATTGGTAATTTTTGTATGACTCTGAGACAATGCTGCAAGCAACTCTCTAATTGATTTGTTTCTGATCTGATGATTTTGCCATGGTCTCTATCAGTTGGATCAAATTGGAATTGATTTGCTTGACTTGGTCCTACTCAGGTCCTGGGAAGATCTCAGTCATTTTGAATGAAAATTAGTTGTTTTGATAGACCTCTGTTGTCTCTGTCCCTGCACATCTGGTTCTTGTTTGACTCACTGAGCTACACAGAGGTCTGTTGCCTAATTACCTATTTCTGCCTACTTTAAACATATTGCTTGATGTTTTATAATCATAATATAAGGTTAATTGAATATAGCTCTGATATAATATATATAATTGATAAATAATAGAAACATAACATTTATAGATATAATATTCAATCAGTGCATATATAGTTAATGTATAGTTTATATTTGATGTATACCAACATGTGTGAATATGTGTATATGTGTGTGTGTGTATCGAGATATATGTGTGTGTGGTACAGCACTTTGCATATGTGTTGCAACTACAATATAGTATATGGTGTGTTCTATAGGTACATTTAGGTTCATATTCTATGCTCCCTCCCCTGGGCCCTCAACAATGGACCACCTCTGGAACTCTTCTGCTCTGCCACCCAGGGTATTCCCTCTTCCCTTGCTCCCTGATAGCTTTAGATAACTCTTGCCATTCCTTTCCCCTGATCCCTCCTACCTTTTCATGTCTACTTTCACAGATGAGGTCCAGTCACCATATATTACTTGTTCTTGTTCACCACCCCCCACTCCAGAGGAGATTGTGTATTGGCTATCTCGATTGAGCCCCGCAATACACCTGAGGTCTCCTCTTCTGATGCTTCCCATGTTTGTTATTCCGCCGGTTAGATTCCTGTTCTTCGTTCTTATTGTAGTCAGGACCGCTGGCATACCACCAGCACTACATCTGTATTCAGACATATCACCCCTATCTTCTCCATGTAGACTCTTTGGGTGCAAACCCAAAATCTTTCACACAATTCCTCGTGTATTTGTTTTACGCAGATTTGACTTCACAGCTTTTTAACACTCCTTCTAGATAGCCTCAAAATATTCTCACTTAATGTGAAGGGTCTAGGATCAGCTCCAAAACGGACACGTATTGTAAGGTACTTGAAACAATTTAATGCAGACATTATCTTTCTTCAGGAAACTCATCGGAAGGGCACAGATTCTGTCCTCCCTACATCAACTTATGACCAACAATATGCAATAGGCAATTCCAAAAATCCAGAGGAGTAGCCATCTTATTCCATAATTCTTGCCCCTTCCAACCAAATACCACAATCCAGGATCCACAAGGCCGCTTTCCCATCTCACTGGCACTATGGCGTGTCAGCCTGTCTGTCACCTTGGGCACTTACTACTCTCCTAATAATACTCTGGTTTTAAAGTCAATTTTTCAAAATCAAACATGCTTTGTATCAATGCTACGCCCCAGCAACAGACTGCATGGCATCTTCTTACTGGCTTGCAAGTTAAACCATCTGGCTTCAAATATTTAGGTATTATGCTCACCAAGGATTTACACTAGCTCATTCCAAGAAATTACAATCATATCACTAACTGGATGACTACCAAGCTGAAGGCATGGAAGTTCCTCAAACTCTCTCTTTTGGGTAGGATTGCCCTAGTCAAGATGTTCCTGACACCATCTCTCTTTTTCTTCTTTCAAACCATCCCCATGTCCCCCTCTCCTTCAAGATTCAAAAGATGGCAAAATATGATTACTCAGTTTGTCTTTGAGACAAAATGACCACACTTCCCAAAATCTGCAAGGTTCAGGGACTACAAGAAGGGCAGTCTAGTGATCCCTGACCTTACCTTATACTTCCATGTTTTTCATATGTCCCAATTCACTCAATTACTCAAAGAAAACTTCCAAATGAGATGGGTTGAAATTGAACTCAAGGATTACACTGCATATATTTATACTTCTCTGTTCCACTACATACACTTAAACTAATAGCCCACCCTTTTCTTGCTACCTCTCTTTCTATATGGCAAAAGTGGATGCCAGTCTTGGCCCCAAATCCATCTCCAATATGACCCTTTTTGCTATACCCCAGTTTTATGGCCCCAGATAAATTTCTTAAGTATGAGGCTTGGAAACAGCATGGGATCCATCGCATGAGGGATCTATTTGAAGGTGGAAAACCTAAAATAAATGCAAGACATTTTGGCCATGCTCTCTCCATTTTGTCCCAATTGGCTCCAGCTTCACCAAACCATGACATTTTTATCCTGCTTGGTTGTACAAGGAGAATGCCCCTGATCACTCCCCTTTTACGAAGCCATTTGTGCTATCCCTAACTTCCTAAACAAAGGTTTGGCTGCAGCTATATATAAGTCCATACTTGGTCATCAATATGGAAAAGGTGGTCTCATGCGAACGGTCTGGCAGTCTGACCTTAACACTATGCTTTCAGAATCTGAGTGGGCACATATATAGTCCTCTCCTCCTTACAAATCAGATTCAGCAGCTGTTAGAGAAGGGACACTGAAAATTATTCATAAATGGTATCTTACCCCTCTGCAACTCTCTAGAATTACCAAGTCCATGTCCCCTAATTGCTGGGAAGGTTGCAATGTAATCGGCTCCTACTTGCATATGTGTGTAGAATGTCCATCAGTACAACATTTTTGGAATAAGGTGTTATATTATCTCTCCTCCATTATACTACAATCTATCAACTTTTGTCCTGCTCTTTTGCTCTTGACAATTTATACTGGTGGAAACAGTATCTTAAAGTACAGAAAAATATTGGCATTCCTCTTAGCAGCTGCCCAGACCGAGATAGCCAAGCACTGGAAAACTGCATTGTTTTCCATACAGGGATGGTGGGAAAGGTTTTGGTCCACTTGGCTCTCTGAGTAATTGGCCTATATGACCAAGCTATATAATGGTAACACACCAGCTACTACTTTTGAAGAGGACGGGTTTATTTTAATACAATATGTAAACAATACAAGCCAATGCCCAAGACCCCCAAGATCCCAGCTCCCACTCTGGAAGGATGTGCTGCACAACTCACCAAAGAAGAATTCAAACAGATAGCAAACACGTGTAGGAGTAAAGTCAGAAAAGCTAAAGCGCAGAATGAGCTCAGGCTTGCTAGGGAGGTTAAGAACAATAAAAAGGGGTTTTTTTGGGGTATGTCCGCAGCAAAAGGAGGAAGAAGGAAATGATAGGGCCGCTACGTGGAGAAGATGGCAAAATGCTAACAGGGGACAGAGAAAAGGCAGAATTACTCAACACCTTCTTTGCCTCAGTGTTTTCAGAAAAGGAAAAGGAGGACCAACCTGAGGAGAATGGAACAGAGGACACAATAGGGGAAATCCAGCTCAAAATAAGTAAAGAGGTAGTACAGGAATACCTTCTTAATCTAAATGAATTTAAATCTCCAGGACCAGATGAACTACATCCAAGAGTATTAAAAGAGCTGGCAAATATAATCTCAGAGCCATTGGCGATAATCTTTGAGAACTCCTGGAGAACAGGAGAAGTCCCAGCAGACTGGAGGAGGGCAAACGTTGTTCCCATCTTCAAAAAGGGGAAAAAAGAGGATCCCAACAATTATCGTCCAGTAAGTCTGACATCAATACCAGGGAAGATTCTGGAGCAGATCATTAAACAGAGAGTCTGTGAACATTTAGAAGGCAATGCCATAATCACAAAAAGTCAACATGGGTTTCAGAGAAACAAGTCATGCCAGACTAATCTGATCTCTTTTTTTGATAAAGTTACCAGCTTAGTAGATGAAGGGAATGCTGTGGACATCGCATACCTTGATTTCAGTAAGGCCTTTGACAAGGTTCCCCATGACATTCTTGCAAACAAGCTTCTAAAATGTGGGCTAGACAAGTTAACTGTTCAATGGATTTGTAATTGGTTGACCAGCCGAACCCAAAGGGTGCTCAGCAGTGGCTCCTTTTCGTCTTGGAAAGATGTAACCAGTGGGGTGCCACAGGGTTCTGTCCTGGGCCCAGTGCTATTCAACATCTTTATCAATGACTTGGATGAGGGAATTAGGGGCATACTTATTAAATTTGCAGATGACACCAAATTGGGAGGAGTAGCTAATACCCTAGAGGACAGGATCAAAATTCAGAATGACCTGGATAGACTGGAGAGCTGGGCCAAAGCTAACAAAATGAAATTCAATACGGAGAAATGTAAAGTACTGCATTTAGGGCGGAAAAATGAAATGCATAAATATAGGATGGGAGAGACCTGGCTGAATGAGACTACGTGCGAAAGGGATCTAGGAGTCCTAGTAGACCACAAGTTGAACATGAGCCAACAGTGTGATGCGGCAGCTAAAAAGGCCAATGCGATTTTGGGCTGCATCAATAGAAGTATAGTGTCTAGATCAAGGGAAGTAATAGTGCCACTCTATTCTGCCTTGGTCAGACCTCACTTAGAATACTGTGTCCAGTTCTGGGCACCACAATTCAGAAAGGATATTGACAAATTGGAGCGTGTCCAGAGAAGGGCAACTAAAATGGTGAAAGGTCTGGAAACGATGCCTTATGAGGAGAGACTTAGGGAACTGGGTATGTTTAGCCTGGAAAAAAGACGGTTAAGAGGTGATATGATAGCCCCGTTTAAGTATTTGAAGGGATGTCACGCTGAGGATGGAGCAAGCTTGTTTTCTGCTGCTCCAGAGACTGGAACACGGAGCAATGAGTGCAAGCTCCAGGAACAGAGATTCCACCTCAACATGAGGAGGAACTTTTTGACTGTAAGAGCTGTTCGGCAGTGGAACACACTCCCTCGGAGCGTGGTGGGGTCTCCTTCCTTGGAGGTCTTTAAACAGAGGCTGGATGGCCATCTGTCGGGGATGCTTTGATCAAGATTTCCTGCGTGGCAGGGGGGTTGGACTGGATGGCCCTCGTGGTCTCTTCCAACTCTGCAATTCTATGATTCTATGATTCTAACTCTACTGTTCCCTCTGCAACTTCCACGATACCATCGACTACTCTTACTTAGAGTCATCTGTGAAAGTGAAGAAATACAAAACATGTACCTGCTGTGCCCTGGACTATACAGGTTGCTCTTTCCTACTATTTGTAACCATCCTGACTATGGACATTTTCAGATGCGATTTTTGGCAGCAAATATCCCCAAACAGCTCCGTTGCTGCCGCACAGCAGAGGAGCAGTTTCAGATGATGCCATCCCTCTGCTGAACCCCTCTGTGTCACTTCTGTGGCAGAATGGAGGAAACCGCATCATATTTCATTCACAAATGTTGCCTGTGAGTGAAATATGATGCAGTTTCCTCCATTCTGTCATGGAAGTGACACAGAGGGGTTCGGCAGAGGGACAGCATCATCCGAAACTGCTCCCCTGCCACGCAGCAGCAACGGAGCTGTTTTGGGATATTTGCTGCCAAAAATTACATCTGAAAATGTCCTATGTTTGTCATTGAATGTTCATTTGTTTGTGAGACATTATTGTTCCTATGTTGACTCATGAATTGATCCAAATAAAATCATATATATATATATATATGTGTGTGTGTGTGTGTGTGTGTGTGTATGAAGTAACCTCTTCCAGAACATGGCCTCACAGCCTGGGAAAAAACCCCACAGAAAACCTAAGGGAAAATTATTAAAATGTGAAATTTAAAATTGTCCTTATTGGGGAGAATATCCGCAATAAAAATGAACATCTTGCCAAAAATGCTATTCCTATTTCAATCAATATCTATTATACAAAATGAAATACCAATTAGAGATTGGCAAAAGCAACTTTCAAAATTTATATGCAATGGAAAGAAAACTAGAATAAAATATAAGCTATTACAAGACATGAAAGAGAGGGGAGGGTTGGGAGTACCAAATTTAAAAATGTATTATGAAGTGTGCTGTTTGGTTTGGGTATTGAATTAGACTGGGGAACAAAAGACTATTAAAATTGGAAGGACATAATAATAGATTTGGATGGCACGGCTATCTATGGTATAATAAAGTTAAGGAGAATAAAGATTTTTAAAAACCATTATGTTAGAAGTACCATCCAAAGAGTATGGGAGAAATATAAACAGAGATTATATACCAAAATTCCAGGGTGGGTTTCAAATCAGGAAGCCTTCCATATAATTGATAAAAATGTAAAAGAAAAATGGTTGAGATATAAAGATGTACTGATATGGGAAGGAAATCAACACAGGATTAAAACAAATGAAGAGCTGTTGAAAGAAGGGTATGTTATACATTGGTTTAATTACAGACAATTAATGGAGCAATATAACTTAGACCAGAAAAATTCTGATTTTGAACAAAAGAAATCAAGTTTTGAGGAACAATTTTATGAAAGAGAAAGTCATCTAATTGGTAGAATATATAAGATGCTATTAACACTAGATTTGGAATAAGAACAAGTAAAAGAATATATGATTAAATGGTCACAAAATGCAGGCAAAAATATAAAAATGATCCAGTGGAAGGAAATGTGGTCTAAAGGAATTAAATTTACCCTATTATATAATTTAAAAGAAAATTTTTATAAGATAATGTACCAATGGCATCTCACTCCTGTTAAATTAATATATCATGAAAAAATATATACAAAAACTATAACAATAAATGTTGGAAGTGTAAAAAGCAGGAAGGGACATATTTTCATTTATGGTGGTCTTATGATAAATCAAAGGGATTTTGGAAACAAATTCAAGAAAAAATTGGGAAAATATTTAAAATTAAAATTCCTCTTAAACCAGAATATTTTTGTTGTTTTTTTTTTAAAAAAGAAGTTAGTAATGAACATAGAGCATTATTATTATATATGAAAACAGCTGCAAGGTTATGCTTTGCTAGAATGTGGAGAAATCAAGATGTACCAAATATAGAGGATTGTATGGTAAAAGTTTATGAAATGTCTGAGATGGATAAACTGACAATATTGTTGAACGGGGAGCATATAGATAAATTTCTAAAAAATTGGCATCCATTCTTAATGTATATTAAAGGAACTAAAAAAGGAATGGTCCATTGGTTTCAATATTTATTAAGTGGGATATTTAGATTAGATATAGAAATAGAATTATTTTCAATATATGATAATACAGTTGCCCCTCCACATTTGCGACTTTCACATTCGCAGTTTTGATCATTCACGGAAAGCTGCCTGCCCCCCCTTGCTGCTCAACACCCCACTCCCTTCCCAAGGCAGTGAAGGGCTTAGCCCATCGCTGTCCTGGGAAGGGGGGGTTGGGAACCATCTGGCGCACTCGCGCTACACCCCACTCCCTTCCCAAGGCAGTGAGGGGCTTCTTAGGAAGCTCCTCGCTGCCTTGGGAAGGGGGGGGTAGGAACCAGCTGGCACGCTTGTGCTACACCCCACTTCCTTCCCCAGGCAGCCAGGGGCTTCTCAGGAAGCTCCTCGCTGCCTTGGGAAGGGACTGGGGTGGAAAACCATTCGCCGGCAGGCTCATTTCTTATTCACGTTTTTTTCACGTTCGCGGGGGTTGTCTGCCCCTAACCCCCGCGAATGTGATGGGATGACTGTAGTGTCAACAATGTAAATAATTGATAGGCAAGAAAACTTAAGGGTAAATTAATAATAGGCATTGGTTATATTGACAAATGAGATGTATTCTCTGGGAAGCTAGTGGGAAGTTTTTTAGCATATGTTATATGTTATAGGTAGTAAAATGTTCAGTCACATTTAATATCTCTATCTATCTATCTATCTATCTATCTATCTATCTATCTATCTATAATTCTCTTGGGTATGTTGCTGTTTCCAGTGTGCTGATTGGCTGCTTAGGGAACTGACCAACCAATCACAGGTCTGTTGGGCAGCGAATCAGCACACTGGCAGTGGGACCATGTAGATTCCAAACATGGCTGCTGCAGAGGGAGAGTGAGTAGCATGGGGGTGGATGTGGTGTGTGTTGGAGTGCAGGGGGTGGGGGTCAAGGGGCAGAATGAGGGGGGGCAAAACAAGCAGAGGGGAGTGGCGGGGGGGCAACAGGGCGGCAGAACAGGCAGAGGGGGAAGAAAGAGGAGGGGGTGGAAGGGGGCAGAACAAGTGGAGGGGGTGAAAGGGGGCAGAACAGGCAGAGGGGGAAGAAAGAGGAGGGGGTGGAAGGGGGCAGAACAAGTGGAGGGGGTGAAAGGGGGGCAGAACAGGCAGAGGGGAAGAAAGAGTGGAGGGGGAGTCAGGGGGTTGAATAAGCAGAGGGGGTGGCAGAGGGGTAGAAAGAACAGAGGTGGCAGAAAGAGCAGAAGGGGGAGAAAGAGCAGAGGGGGAGGCAGGGGGGCAGAACAAGCAGAGGGGGCAGAAAGAGTGGGGGGGAGCACGTTAAACCCACCAGCCTACCTCAAAGGGTTCTCATGAAGTCTCCTGGGCATTTTGGGGAGAGTTTTTTTAATGCCATATAGTATTTTAGAGGAGTATTGTTGTTTGTGTAAAGAATAGCTATGTTTTTTTAGATAAGTTGTGTTTTGTTCTGATTTGTTGTATAGTGTAATGTCTATTAAATGTTGAATTAAAAAATAAAAACCCCAAACAAATATGATATTAAGTTGGGGAATTTTAATTTGCTCAAAATATGGCTATGAGAGGCTAGGTAACTACAGGATCTTTACCCCTGCGTATACCAGTACTCACTGAAGAGACTCCAAGCCAAAAAATAAAATAAAAATGGTTTTTATTGGAAAATAATAATGGAACCACTCACACATACACTCACTCTTCAAACGATCACACAAGGCTAGTGAACAGTTGGGAGGAAATTTTGGGATAGAGGAATAGATTTTGGAGATGGGCTATAATTTACCTGTCCAGAGAGCAGAGATTCATGCAGCAAACAATACTCAGGCTTGATTATGAGGCTGCACAGAAAATGGGCAGAGTGACTAAATGTAAAAAACTGTGCACGCTTTGGTCATGTTTCAGGGCAATATTTATACTCAATATCGTACCCTTAAGGGACCCTTTGAATGAAGAACAATGCTTGAGTGAGTTTTCCAGACTTAAACAATGGAAGCTCCAGTGTTGTTAATTGCTGCTAATGGCTGGAACATTAAGACTGATGGGTTTGAGGTGACCTTGTATTGTTGGGTAGGCAGAGGTATGAAGGAAGACCTTTGCAGGGAATGGCAAGATGCATTAGGTCTCTGGTGACATTTTCCTGAACTGTTTTGGGGATGGCCTGATCTACCATGGACCTACGTGAACTGTCAATTATTGCCAATTTATGGATTATTGCCAATTTATGAATTAAAAAGGGCACGCATGGTCAAGAATGTAACATTCTCAAACATCTTTAATGAGCCTTTGAAACCTAGAATGTGGGGGTGTCATTGTTTGGACTGCAACACCCCAAATCCTCCACCAATGACAATGCTGTGGTAAGTTTTGTTTTATCTTTCCTGCATTACATCCTTCATCTTTGGGCAATAGATTAGATGGTAGGCCAGAAAAGACCTAGCTGCCAGTAGAATAATATTCATCACCAAAGGATAGATGCTACCTGAACTCCACTGAGAGAGAGAGAAGGTATCCCATGATGCTCAGCAACGACGGCCTCATCTCTTTTCTTCTTCCACTTGGTAGATTGCAAAGGAATAGGTCCAGATTTGGGAGCCTCCATCAGCCCAGGGACCACATTTCATTTCAGAGAAATCCTCAGGGCCACATTGTAGGGGTGGGTAGACCTAAAGGCTCAAGAAATTGGAACCAAAAATAATGGCTTATTTAGTACTTAAAGCTCTTCCTGCCAGAAATTAAAGTTGCTGCCACACTGCAGAAATAATGCAGTTTGGCATTGCTTTAACTAGCATTGCTCTATCCTATGAATCCTGAGATTTGTAGTTTGTTGTGGCACCAGAACTTTATGACCGAGAAGGCTAAGTATCTTATAAAATTACCAGTCCCAGAATACCATAGCATTGAGCCATGGCAGATAAAGCAGTGTCGAACTGCATTATTTCTGCAGTGTGGCAGCAGCCTAAGTCTTAGAAGAGGCATTTGATCCTTTTTGAATTGGGTATGTGGGTACAAAAGCTGGAAAAATATTGGATGATGGTGTCAAGGGGGTGGGGCTTGACATTTCAATATTTCACAGTTGAAAAACAGGACACATGTGGTCAAGCAACATCTGACTGAGGTCAAGAGCATTCAACCTACAAGAGAGTGAGCTGAAGTTTGCTTTTGCCCGAGTTTACTGGGAATGGCAAGATGTCACCCCCTCCTCTCTTCTCCCCCCTGCTTGTTGAATTAATTGAGTCCAAATTACTTTTGCACTTTGAACTCAGTTTGCAGCAATGGAGGTAAACTGACAACAAAAGGGGAAAGTGGAAGGAGGAGAGAAATGGGGAGATTTTAAAAGTAGCAGAGAAGGTGGGATGATAAAGGATGAAACAGGCCTGTCCCTGCCACATTGGGCAGTTGGCAGGTGTGGACAGGCAATGGGGCACACTGAGCATTGCAGTTGGGACCCTCTTCAACTTTAATGGCAGGGTTTATCAGAGGCACTTCCTAGAACTGTTGTGAAACAAATGAAGTTAGGAGGGGAATGAGATCAGTCCTAAGTGGGGCAGGAAAGACAATGTAGAAGACTCTTCCCTTCGCAGAGGTTGGTGTGTTTTCTTCTCTCTATCCCACCACCAGTCTCCCACTGGTCCACCATTTCCCTTTCTTACCTTCAGCCACAGAGTGTATGTGTCTGATACATTTCACAAAACAACCATTTGATTTTGGCAGGTCTGGCAGCCTATTTTTATCCTCTACCTCACTCTCATCTTAGGAAGACTCCTTTTCACATTTGAAAAGCCTGCTTTATTACACGTTTTCTCCTCAGCTTGCTTTATTATGAATGATTTGAAAAGGTCAAGCAAGTTAAATGAAGAACCAGCCAGCCTTCCTTTTTTGTTCTCCTCTGCAGTTGCTTCTTTCTTTGTTGAGTTCAGTTGTCTGTGTCTTCTTTTGTTCTTCTGCCATGAGCAGAAGTTCAAGGTAGGTATAATAATAAGCATGTAGACATTGTCACCCTCTCTCATGTCTTTTATAATTCCCTTATGCTGTTCTCCATTGTAACATTCTGTCTATACAAGGCAAAAAAATCAGATTGCTCTGCAGTAATAGCAATTCGCAGTAGCTGCTATTTGTCTTAATGTGTGTGTGTGTGTTTTTGCAGATCACAGGCATTTCAAAGCTATCTGCTGTTTGCTGTGCAAACAGGCATGCCTGTGAATCAAGATGGCAGTTGTGAGTAAATTACTCGCTTTTTTTACTTACCACAATTTGTCACTGCCAAACTTTTTTTAAAAAATTATATTCTATGTGCGATATTTCGCCTCCACAAAAAAAAGCAACCCCCCCTCCACAACACCGCATTTTATCGCCTTAAGGCAAAGATCCAACATGGCAATTCTGGGCACTTGCCTTGTTAGCAAACTCCACTTCCTGTGCTCATCCAACCAATCAGCTTTCAGATTCCACTCATACAGGAAAGCGAATCAATTGGCATCGCTTGTTCCAATAAGCAGGAATGCACTTTCCCCCATGTTTTTTTTAAAACTGGGGAAAGCTGCAAAGGCTTTTCCTGCGGAATATATGGCATTTGTGGCTCCCCTTCTTCTGAATATGGTGAAACAATCTGGAATCCCATTATGACAGATAGCATTCTCCTCCCATTCCGTGAGGAGTATTTTCACTGATAAGACAATCCATCTGGTTCCAAGTCATTTGAAGTCAGTGGCAGTATATGGCCAGAATTTTCTAAGGGACACATGCATGCTTAAGTCATGCTATGCATGCAGGGCCAAAAGGGCACCACGATGCAACACATGTGTTCTGCTGATAGCAATGGAATTGAAGTTATACAGACAGCATGTCCCTCTATGCCTTTTCTGCGCAAGTTGCACATTGTTCGTTGCATGGTGCGGTTGTGTGTTACGCACCCTATATTTTGGATTGTGGTTCTGTATTTGTTGTATGTGGGGAAATAATCATTGTAATGTAAAAGCAATCTTGTGTACCTCATTCACAATCTTAGATAAGTCTAGGGTTTTTTCCCTGCATGCATTTTGTTCTCCCAAAATTCCCTTCTCTTACTTCAGTGAGCACTTCTAGCCAACTGGAAGTGCTGAGTGATTGGACACATGACCTAATTTGAATTTTATTGCTTTTGTGTAACTTGCCCTCTCTTCTGAATCTGATTCTCAATGAGAATGGAGGCATCTTAAGCTTTCCTGTAACCATGCCATGATGCATCGGAACCCAGCCATGGCTGTAGGCTGGTGAGTCTTTCCTACCCATTCTTAGTCAGTTAGGGACCTTTTCTTAAGTTTGTTTTAGTATGTAGATTGAGACTGATATACCTTCAGTAAACTTTGTTTTGCATTTTAAACTGACTCCTTTGTTTTGTAATGAGTCTAATTTAACTGGGGGATCCCAGATCTCTGAATACACTTTCAAATGATAATTGAGCTTAAGTCTGCTTCTTAACCGCACTCTGCATAAAGTGTGAAGTCAAATGTGACTGAATGATTTTATTTTTTTAAAGGAAGTAATTCTTGTTGTTTTTAAAAGGACTAGATCCTGGAATTTTTTAATGCAATTTTATTTTTAAACTCATTACCTTCCTACAAAAAAGGGTTAATGGTCCCCAGATTTGAAGACTTAAAAGCTCAATTTAATTTTTGTTTTTGCAAAAGTTTTGTTTTTTACTTTTTATCTGATCACCTCAGAGTTGCTGTTTATGGTCTCCCTCTCGGCTTGAGGACAAAAGCAGTAAAGCAATAAAACGATTAAGCTGTAAACCCAACATGGCTGCTGAAGCTACCCTGCCTGCCTTTTTAGCCATGGAAAAGCTTTGTGGGCCGAATTATAGAAAATGGGCATTTTCTTTTGAAACATACATGAAGGCAATGGGACTTATTGATGTTTTACATAAACAGAGACCAAATCAGGGAAAAGAAAGAGATGATTTTGATAGGATTGATCAAAAAATACTAGCCTACATAATTCTAATAGTAGATGAAGGATTAATTCCTGAAATCAAAGATAAGAGAACAGCAAAAGATGCTTGGGACACTTTGAAAGATTTGTGTGGTGCAAAATCCATGGGAAATTCTATTGCATTGATGATTAGACTTGTGAACATGAGATTATCTAATCCAAGATGTCTAGATGAACACATTAATGATTTCAGAGCTACATTAGCAGAATTGCAATCTCCTGGAGAAGAGATTCCAAAGGCTATACAAGTTGGGATTTTCTTAGCAAGCTTACCAAAGTTTTACAATACCATCATAAATACTTTGCAATTAAAGAATGATTTAACCTTACCAGAAGCCTATATTCAAATAAGAGAATTTCAACATAGGCAAGATTTGATGCATTATGAGAAAGCTGAATCCAGAAATTCTAACTTTAACCAGCAAGTAAATTTGGCTGGAAAGGAAAAGAAACATTTTAAAGCCCACTCTACGCCCCACTCCTCTTCTGAGCCAAATGGGGTGCAATTAAATGCTAAGGCTTCAAAGGGAAACATAAACAGGCAGTCATTCTCACAGCAAGGGATGACTGGCCAGAGGCAACAGAATGAAAAAGGACATAGAGCTAGTAACACAGGAGCTGATGCTAAACAGAGGTTTCACATTGGAATGGCTTATGAAAAAGTAATGCAAGCTTCTGGAAATGAATATAAAAACACGTTTGTCGTAGATTCTGGAGCCTCAAATACATTTATCAATAAAAGGGAATATTTCCAAGATTTTAATGAAGAAGTAAGATTCCCTGTGTACCTTGCCAATGGAGATACTGTATCAGGGCAAGGAAGTGGAACTGTCTATCTTCCTATGAAATTGGGAGCTAGAACAGAGATATTGAAAATTGTAGATGCAGTCTATGCCCCTGAATTGAAGAGCTCCCTCTACTCAGTCAAAATGAGCACCTCTAGAGGCAGCAGAGTGGTTTTCAAAAAGAATGCATGTTATGGTTTTCATGGCAAACAATTGATTTTTAAAGGCACTCTAAAGGATGATGGCCTTTATCACATGGAGATCAGTGACTCAAATGCCAATGTTGCCACTCAATGTAAACACAAAGACTGCATAAATTTATGGCATAAAAGGTTTGCTCATAGAAATGTTGAATGCATAAAGAAATTGGCTAACCAAGAGCTAGCAAGAGACTTTCATTTCAAGAACTGTTATGTGAATGAAAGGTGTGTGGAATGCATTAAAATCAAGGCTATTGCACCTTCACACAAGCCTCTCACAGAAAGGCAATCTACAAAACCTCTTGAACTGATACATGCTGACATCTGTGGGCCATTTAGACAGAAATCAGTTGGTGGAAACCTCTATTTTCTCACCTTCACAGATGATTTCAGCAAATATGGCCACACTTACCTCCTAAAGGAGAAAAGTCAAGCTTTTGAGAAGTTCAAAGAGTACTTTAATTATGTCACTACTAAATTTAATTACAAAATTCAGAATCTGAGGACGGATAATGGGACTGAGTTTGTCAATCATCAATTTGATGGGTTCTTAAAGGAACATGGCATCAGACACCAGACTTCTGGGATTTATAGTCCTCAACAAAATGGTTTATCAGAGAGAATGAACCGAACCTTAAAGGAAATGGCAGTTGCAATGCTTGTGCAAGCTAAAATGCCTAAAGCCTATTGGTCTGAGGCAATTCTCACAGCCACATACTTATACAACAGACTTCCAACCAGATCCAGAGATGTTACTCCATTTGAGTTGTGGCATGGTGTGAAACCCAGACTCAACCATCTAAGGGTTTTTGGATCAAAAGCTTATACATACATTCCCAAACAGAAAAGAGACAAACTGGACTGTAGAAGTGAAGAGGGAATTTTTATTGGCTATGACAAAGGTGCTTACAAAATCCTAAACCCTGATGGACGCACAATGAGAATAACAAGTGCTGTTTATGTTGATGAAAGACCTCAACTTAATTCTAATCCAAACAAAGATTTCTATTCAGATGTGTTTGCAGTGGAAGAAGACCCTGACCCTGATTCTCAGCGGCAGCCACAGCGTGTGCAGCTCTTTCACCCTCCTGCAAGTGCTTCGCATCCAGAAGGGGCTCCCTCAGCCCAGGACTTACCAGAGGATGGAGGACCAGACGGCGCACCACGAGCGGAGCCAGGAACTCAAGTCCAGGTGAGACAGTCTGCGAGGGGTAACAGGGGAGTGCCTCCTTTGAGATTCTCCTACCTAGGCACAGGGGAAAGCCTTCTGGAACCCTCTGACTGGCAGAAGATCAGAGGAATGCCAAAATCTGATTCTGAGAAATGGGTGAAAGCTGCAATAGAGGAAATGGAATCCTTATATAAAAATAAAACATGGACTTTGATAGAATTGCCAAAAGGCAAGAAGGCAATTGGCTGCAGATGGGTCTTTACAACAAAGCAAAATGCAGAAGGGGAGATTGAAAGATATAAAGCCAGACTTGTAGCTAAAGGTTACAATCAGCAATTTGGAGAAGATTTTCATGAAACTTTCTCCCCAGTTGTCACACACACAGCTATTAGAACCCTATTGGCTGTTGCAGCTTCCAAGAGAATGCATGCACAACATCTAGATGTGAAGACAGCGTTTCTTTATGGAGATCTAGATGAGGAACTGTACATGGAACAGCCTTCGGGATTTTTAGTACCTGGAAAGGAGCATCTAGTATGTAAACTTGAGAAAAGCTTGTATGGATTAAAACAAGCTGCCAAGAAATGGCACGAAAAGCTAAATTTGCTCCTTATCAAAGAAGGATTTACTCTAGGCACTGTTGACCAATGTGTTTACAAAAGATTCAGAAACAATAGATGGACTTACATTGCAAGTTATGTTGATGATTTGATTCTGTGCAGTCAAGACAAAGCAGATAGTCAAGAGATACTCCTGAATCTCCAGAAAGAAATAGATATTAAAAGTTTGGGAGATATCTCACACTATCTTGGAGTACAAATTGAAAGAGACCATGATGGAAGCTTCTTTCTTAATCAAAAGCAAAAGATTATAGATCTTTTGGACTGTCTTGGTTTAAAAGACGCGAAGGATGCTCTAACTCCAATGGAAGTAGGCTTCTTAAAGAGCAATGAGGCATCTGAACCTTTGAGAGACAGTGAAAAGTACAGAACTGCAGTTGGAAAACTTCTGTACATAGCGAATTTCACTAGACCTGATATTGCAAATGCTGTTGGCATCTTATGTAGAATGGTCAATTCTCCTACTCTTCGAGAATCATAGAATTGCAGAGTTGGAAGAGACCACGAGGGCCATCCAGTCCAACCCCCCTGCCACGCAGGAAATCACAATCAAAGCATCCCCGACAGATGGCCATCCAGCCTCTGTTTAAAAACCTCCAAGGAAGGAGACCCCACCACGCTCCGAGGGAGTGTGTTCCACTGCCGAACAGCTCTTACTGTCAAAAAGTTCCTCCTCATGTTGAGGTGGAATCTCTGTTCCTGGAGCTTGCACCCGTTGCTCCGTGTTCCAGTCTCTGGAGCAGCAGAAAACAAGCCTGCTCCATCCTCAGCATGACATCCCTTCAAATACTTAAACAGGGCTATCATATCGCCTCTAAACCGTCTTTTTTCCAGGCTAAACATACCCAGCTCCCTAAGTCTCTCCTCATAAGGCATCGTTTCCAGACCTTTCACCATTTTAGTTGCCCTTCTCTGGACACGCTCCAATTTGTCAATATCCTTTCTGAATTGTGGTGCCCAGAACTGGACACAGTATTCTAAGTGAGGTCTGACCAAGGCAGAATGGAGTGGCACTATTACTTCCCTTGATCTAGACACTATACTTCTATTGATACAGCCCAAAATTGCATTGGCCTTTTTAGCTGCCGCATCACACTGTTTGCTCATGTTCAACTTGTGGTCTACTAGGACTCCTAGATCCCTTTCGCAAGTAGTCTCATTCAGCCAGGTCTCTCCCATCCTATATTTATGCATTTCATTTTTCCGCCCTAAATGCAGTACTTTACATTTCTCCGTATTGAATTTCATTTTGTTAGCTTTGGCCCAGCTCTCCAGTCTATCCAGGTCATTCTGAATTTTGATCCTGTCCTCTAGGGTATTAGCTACTCCTCCCAATTTGGTGTCATCTGCAAATTTGATAAGTATGCCCCTAATTCCCTCATCTAAGTCATTGATAAAGATGTTGAATAGCATTGGGCCCAGGACAGAACCCTGTGGCACCCCACTGGTCACATCTTTCCAAGACGAAGAGGAGCCACTGCTGAGCACCCTTTGGGTTCGGCCGGTCAACCAATTACAAATCCATTGAACAGTTAACTTGTCTAGCCCACATTCTACAAGCTTGTTTGCAAGAATGTCATGGGGAACCTTGTCAAAGGCCTTACTGAAATCAAGGTATGCGATGTCCACAGCATTCCCTTCATCTACCAAGCTGGTAACTTTATCAAAAAAAGAGATCAGATTAGTCTGGCATGACTTGTTTCTCTGAAACCCATGTTGACTTTTTGTGATTATGGCATTGCCTTCTAAATGTTCACAGACTCTCTCTTTAATGATCTGTTCTAGAATCTTCCCTGGTATTGATGTCAGACTAACTGGACGATAGTTGTTGGGATCCTCTTTTTTCCCCTTTTTGAAGATGGGAACAACGTTTGCCCTCCTCCAGTCTGCTGGGACTTCTCCTGTTCTCCAGGAGTTCTCAAAGATTATCGCCAATGGCTCTGAGATTATATTTGCCAGCTCTTTTAATACTCTTGGATGTAGTTCATCTGGTCCTGGAGATTTAAATTCATTTAGATTAAGAAGGTATTCCTGTACTACCTCTTTACTTATTTTGAGCTGGATTTCCCCTATTGTGTCCTCTTTTCCATTCTCCTCAGGTTGGTCCTCCTTTTCCTTTTCTGAAAACACTGAGGCAAAGAAGGTGTTGAGTAATTCTGCCTTTTCTCTGTCCCCTGTTAGCATTTTGCCATCTTCTCCACGTAGCGGCCCTATCATTTCCTTCTTCCTCCTTTTGCTGCGGACATACCCCCAAAAAACCCCTTTTTATTGTTCTTAACCTCCCTAGCAAGCCTGAGCTCATTCTGCGCTTTAGCTTTTCTGACTTTACTCCTACACGTGTTCGCTATCTGTTTGAATTCTTCTTTGGTGATTTCCCCCCTTTTCCATTTCCTATACATGTTCCGTTTAAAACTTAGCTCCATTGAAAGTTCTTTAGTCATCCATCCTGGTTTCTTGAGACACCTCCCATTTTTCTTCCTCAATGGTACTGTTTGAACTTGTGCCTTCAGTATCTCCCTTTTGAGAAAGTCCCATCCGTCTTGAGGTCTCTTCTCTTTTAGTATTCTTGACCATGGGATCATCCCCAGTATTTCCCTGAGTTTACTGAAATCAGCTCTCCTAACGTCAAGAATGCGTGTCTGACTATGCCTGGCTTCTCCTTTCCATTGTATAACAAACTGCAGGAGAACATGATCACTCTCACCTAAGGATCCCACCACTTGCACCCCATTAACCAGGTCGTCTCTGTTGGTTAGGATCAGATCTAAAATAGCTGACCCCCTTGTTGCCTCTTCCACCTTTTGGACCATGAAATTGTCTTCCAGGCATGTAAGGAATTTGCTAGACCTTGTAGTTTTGGCTGAGTTAGATTTCCAGCAAATATCAGGATAGTTGAAGTCACCCATCACTACTACATCTCTCCTTTCTGCATGTATGTTCATCTGTTCTAGAAAGGCAACATCCAATTCCTCCGTCTGATTTGGGGGTCTGTAGTAGAGTCCCACAATAACATCCCTGTTGTTTCCCTCCCCTTTAATTTTTTATCCAGATGCTCTCCACCTGGCTTCCAGTATTGATGTCGTGGATCACTTCACTGGTGTAAATATCCCTGACATATAATGCTATTCCTCCTCCTTTCCTGTTTGGCCTGTTTCTCCTATAAAGGTTCTACCCCTCTATTCCTACATTCCAATCATGAGACTCGTCCCACCAGGTTTCAGTAATGCCTATTATATCATACTTGCTTTGTAGTGCTAGGAGTTCAAGTTCATCTTGCTTATTTCCCATGCTCTGTGCATTCGTGTAGAGACATCTGAGACCATGTGTTCCCTTTACTTGCTCCCTGTGCAAGTTTTTTTGCCTCCCACTGTTGGGTCCTTGCGCTGTTTGCCTTGTTCCCTCTATGACAGTTTGACTATTTTCTCCAGCCCTTTTGCCTTCCAGAATACTGTCTCCCTCCCCCATTTGACTCAGTTTAAAGCCCTCCTGATGAAATTCTTGAGACTGTTGGCAAAAATGTTTCTTCCAACTGTTGTAAGATGCACCCCATCTCTTGCCAGAAGTCCCCCCGCATGGAAGCGCAGTCCATGATCCAAGAATCCAATTTGTTCTCGGCGACACCATCTACGGAGCCAGTTGTTTACGTCGGCTATTTTCCTCTCCCTTCTTGGACCATGCCCTTCAACTGGCAGAAGAGACGAGATGACCACCTGTGCATTCATTTCTTTCAGCTTCCTCCCCAGGGCCTCATAATCTCTTCTGATCTTGGGAAAGCTGTGCCTTGCAGTATCATTGGTTCCCACATGGACCAAAAGGAAGGGGTAATGATCCGTAGGCTTGACGAGTCTTGTCAGCCTCTCGGTCACATCACAGATCTTTGCCCCAGGGAGACAACACACCTCCCGAGTCATCTTGTCAGGCCCACATACCACTGCTTCGGTACCCCTCAGCAAGGAGTCCCCCACCACCACCACACGCCTCCGCTGAGGCTTCGCAGCTGCTGTTCCTTGCGGTGGTCCTCTCAAGGTCCCCTGCTCTACCCCTGAAGTCTGTCCATGCTGTTCTTCCTCGTTGTCCTGGATAAGGGAAAGGGCTTTGAATTGATTCTGTAGCTGCAAGCTGCTGGAAGAATCCCTGTATTTTCTTGTTCTGTGTGTGACATTCCTCCAGCTGTCTACTTCCTGTGTCCGTGAAGTGACCCTCTCCTCCACAGCCACTTCCTCTGTGCGGTCCCCATCCAAGACTGTTCGTTCTGTTCTGTCCAGGAAAACCTCTTGCTCACGAATCTGTTGAAGTGTAGCTACCCGTGTCTCCAGCTGCTGTACTTTCTCCTCCAAGAGGGCTACCAGCTTGCATTTGGTGCATGTGGTTCTCCACGTCTGTAGACAAGAATACAAACATCGCACAAGTGTTGCAAGTGACTGCTGCAGTCCCCTCAGTGTCCATGATGAGAGCTTTTAGGTAATCTAAGAACTCTTAGTTAACGCTGAGAATGCTAAGCTGTACTTTTAGGTCTGCTGTATTTTTGTTTGGTTACTGAAATTCGCGCGCCGTTAGGCTTGCGCCTCTGGCTCTTGAGGGTAAAAGGGCAAGGTCAGAAGTTCAAGCCCCTCAGCAACAAGCAGCCTCTCCCAACAGTTTTTTTTTTAAAAAATTCAATCTCCCCAGTCAGAATGGCTGTCCAGAAGTTGCTTCCTTCTTCTCCCTGGCAGGAAACTGGCAGGAAACTTGCTGTCCAGAAGCTGCTCTCCTTCTCTCTGGCAGGAAACTGGCCTGGAAAGCCTCTGCAAGGACTTATATAGAGCTAGGCTCCCAGCTCCACCCCCTAATGACTCACAGGTGTGACTCACAGGTGTGACTCACAGGAAGGCTCTTGAGGGTAAAAGGGCAAGGTCAGAAGTTCAAGCCCCTCAGCAACAAGCAGCCTCTCCCAACAGTTTTTTTAAAAAAATTCAATCTCCCCAGTCAGAATGGCTGTCCAGAAGTTGCTTCCTTCTTCTCCCTGGCAGGAAACTGGCAGGAAACTTGCTGTCCAGAAGCTGCTCTCCTTCTCTCTGGCAGGAAACAGGGTGGGTGGTCCTCTTTTCCCCCTCCCTTTTCCCAACAAGAAAACTTCCAGGTGAAAACTGGAAAAGATGCTGTTTTAATGAGCTGTCACCTGTTCTCACAATGCTTTTATGTTTGTTGAAGTGTTTGTATGTGAATTTCTTTCACTGTTTACATGTTTTTGCTATTTTACGCAAAGTTGCACCTTCTCATGAGCACCACTGAAATCACACCTATGCTAAATCATGGAAGTAAGTGAACATTATCCTTAAAGGAGCATGGCAGGCCAGTACAAAGTGTTAATATTGTTTTATTAGAAGGTAATGCAAAGACAAGTGTTACTGTGGTGCGACCTTTAATCCTGCAATTACGACAATGTGTGAAAATTACTGTGGTAATGCCACTATATTTCTGCTATCTTTACTTGTGGAATTACAGCATTTTAGATGCTTGTCTGATAGACTCCCCAAATCTCTTCGTAGGGAGGCCAGCATGGCCCCCTTCTTGCTATCTTTCTGTCAGCTAACAGTGTTTCCAGAGGAGAGGAATCAAAATGGTGGGAAGTCTGGAAGTCATTACTCCCTGTGAGAGCAGCTTAGGGACCTGGGTATGTTTAGCCTAGAGAAGAGAAGGTGAAGAGGTAACGTGAGAGCCATGTTTAAATAGTTGAAAGGATGTCATACTGAGGATGGAGCAAGCTTGTTTTCTGTTTCTCCAGAGACTCAGGCTGCTGCCACCCTGCAAAAATAATGTAGTTTAACACCGGTTTAACTATCATGGCTCCATCCCATGAAATTCTGGGATTTGTAGTTTGTTCTGACACCAGAGCCCTCTGACAGAGAAAGCTAAATATTTCACCAAACTACAAATCCCAGAATTCATAGGATTGAGCCAAGGCACTTAAAGTGGTGTCAAATGGCATTATTTCTGCAGGGTGGCAGCAGCCTAGGACACGGAGCAATGGATTCAAATGACAGGGCATTGACATCATATCACTTCCTGTTGCTATTTTGAGAGGACTCTAGAGAAAAATTGAAGTATTAGGGAGTATTTGTTTATGGGGGTGGTTGGGATGAGGGTATTTTCACATGTTTTTTGAGAGGCTCTCTTCATGTTATGGTACAAAAATTAACCCAAACTGCACCACATTTTTTAAAATTGGGGGGGATAGGGGGCTTTGAGGACTTCAGTTCCCAAACTACCAATTGCTACCCCTGAGCTGTATTGAGAAAATCGTAATCTTCCCATAATCCTGTTGGTTTTAGCCGATCAATTTAATTATTCTGGAAGCAGTAACTTCCCTTTGTACATTCATTGCTGCCATGGGTATGATATTTCTTAAAAGAGACCTCAAGCTCTTCCCCAAGGCTGCTGTTGGTCCCCCTTTTTTTATATAACTAGAATGGATAGTGAGTGCAACCTTTCCATTGCCTAGTTCTTAAGAGCTCTCCGGAGAGGGGATGTCTTTCCTCAGATGTCAGAAGGGCACCTAACAGGAGGTTTTATCTCATCCGAATGTCTGGTTTGGAAGATATAGAATGTGTGTGTGTGTATGTTTGGCCTGATTTTCCCACCCAAACAGGGGAGGCATCAAGAATAACAAAATAAAGGGCGCAGCGTGGTTTTGTTTTTTTGGAAACCATAAGGGCTCAAGAGACTCAAATATCTATGCAATTACTAATACCAAAGTCAGAATCATCGAGGCCATAGGATCATATCTTCCAAATGTCCCACTTTGGCAAATACAGTCCCAATTAATCCTGTGTCATCCCATTTTCCCCCCCCAGATGCTCCCAGTTTCTCCCTGCATGAAAGTGGTGGTGTTTGAAATTTTGAAGCAGAGGCTGGGTGGCCACTCTTCAGAGATGCAATAATAATAGATTTAATAGTTTTCCTGAAACTGCAGGGGGTTGGACCAGTTGATGTTGAGATCTTTTCCAGCTGTATGGCATACCTGCCAACTGTACCAATTCAGCAGGTACATTCCTGATTAAACCTTTGCTGTCCCACTTTTTCACCTGCTCTTAAAATGTCCCAGTTTTTTCTCCTCCTTCCACTTTCCCATTTGTCATCAGCCTATTTTAGTTGCTGCAAACTAAGTTCAAAGTGGAAAAGTAGTTTCTGCTCAATTAACTCAGCAGAGGGGAGAGGAGGGGAAGAATCTTGCCCTTCCGAGTAGGCTTAGGCAAAAGCAAACTGCTGCAGCATCTCCTAGCTTGTTTGTTTGTCCTCATGCATAACTTTTTGCCACCTTGACCACTCTCAGATGTTGCTTGGGTATGCATACCCTGGTTGTCATCTGTTGGATGGTATGCAGTATTTCCAGTTTCTATGTATGAGTGTGAAAGCTGGACAGTGAAGACAGCTGAAAGGAAGAAAATGAACTCATTCAAAATGTGGTGCTGGAGAAAAGTTCTTCAGACATCATGGGCTGCCAAAATGACAAATGAATGGGTCTTAGAACACAGCTGCACTGGGCAGGGCATGTGTCTAGGATGGAGGACCATCGCCTCCCCAAAATAGTACTCTACGGTGAACTCGCCATGGGTCAGTGTAAGAGGGGCACTCCAAAAAAGCGATACAAGGACTCCCTGAAACAACATCTCAGGCTTGGCCAAATTGATCACCAACAATGGTCTGCCCTGGCCTCACATCAGGAGGCATGGAGACGCACTATCCACAATTCTGCAGCCTTATTTGAGAACTCACGCCGAACAAGTCTTGAAGAGAAATGACAACGCAGAAAGAATCACAACCCGGAAACATCACCCAAGGAGACCTTCTGCTGTGCTTTCTGCAACCGGACTTGTCTATCTCAGATTGGCCTTTTTAGTCATCAGCGCGCTTGCAGAAAGCGCGGGATGAGTCCTTCCTGAATCTTCGTTTGCGAAGAAAAGCCAGAGAGAGAGAGAGAGGGAGAGAGAGAGAGAGTAAATCAAACTTGAGCTCTGAATGTAAGTTTGATATTGTTTTATAATCTTGTATGTTTCAATTACATGTACTGGCCTTCCAAGGGATTTTGTAGCACCTTTCAGACTAACTGAGAGAAAGAAGTTGTAGCATAAGCTTCAGCCTAATTCCTCAGGTGCTTGGAATGAAGTGCTTAGGAACAGACCTTATGAACCCATAGAAGTGCAAAACTTGTGGGTATGGTGATGAGATGACAAGTTCAGTTTTGATGATGGTCATTGAGGGACAAAGGCAGAAGTAAAGTTGTTGACTAACTCTAAACTAGTTCCCCAGTTTATGTTAATGGCTACATTATGTGGAAGACCACATTTGACCTAATTAGTAAATATTGCCAATTATTAATATAACTATGGGGCTGGGGGTGTCAGGGTAGGTAACATTGGCACCATTGCCATGACCTCAAATACCCCTAAAACCCTCCTTAAAAACCAGGCAGCTGTACCAAGTGAAGGACTTCAGTGGTGCTGGCAAGAATGGTACTGAAGGATGACACATCCAACCCCATCCTGCCAGCAAGCCACAGTGTGACAAGGAGGGGTCTCTGCTTCTGCTCATCACACCTCAGCTCACTGGTGTGAGAAGTCTGGATGCACCCTGTTCAACTGTACCACAGAACTTCACTTAATTCTGCTGCTTGGATTTTAAGGTAGGTTTTAGGGGGTCAGATTAAGAGACAGAGCATGCCTATGACATTGTAGTTATATGTCCCATGCAAGTTTTCAGACATGGGGGATGCTAAGCAGAAAATACTATGTCCTATGCAGAAAACCTGTTTTGTGCACAGAATGTAGCGGTTTTGTGCATAAATGAAAAAAAAAAACCATTATGTGTTTTCCACTGCATTATGTGGTTGACAAGTAAGCTAGGGACTCCCCAGATACCAAAGCTGGAGTCATGCACTACCTAGGGAGGGGCCTTTGAAATTCCTTAAACAGGTCAGTCCCAGGTCAGGGTTCTTCCTAGAACAGGTAGAGATGAATCATTCACTAATTCCATCAAATATAGCTGAGTATTCAGTTATTGCAAAATGAGTTTTTCCTCTTTTCCCTAGATGACAATGGAAGGTTGCCTGTGCCCATTCAGTTCCAGTTGTCTAGCCCATCAACTATTGTTAACACCTCCAGAGAACCCTTTGTCCAGTCCTGAGAAACTCCAAGAGACATTGTATTCCACTCTAAACCACTTCAAGGAAAATGTTGAATATAAATACTGTATCACCCTATAATGCCATTAAAGTGTGCACAGCTTCCCTGCATCCATCCACTCTGCCACTCTGCCGTGTGACCCTCAAAACAGTCTGAGAACCTCTACTGCATGAATCTCTGCTCCTCTGATCAGTATAGCATAACCAACAATTCCCTCACTCTATTCCACTATCCAAATACTTCCTACTTTTTTCAATAGCCTTGTGTGATTGCTTGAAGCTTGAGTTAATGCTGAGATTAATTTCCAATAAAAACCATTTAATTGTACATTCTGACTTAGTGTCTCCTCAGTTACTACTGGTATATATAGGTTAAAAGATCCCAGTTACCCGGCCTCTCACGGCCATCTTGAGCTAATTAAAATCCCCCACATTAGAATTCAGACACTAGTGGGATCCTCATGGGCCCCACACAATTTGGGTAACACTATTTGGTGAAAATCTGAGGGCCACATTGGATTCCCAGGAGTGGATTGTGTCCCGAAGACCTGTGGGTTCCCATCCTTATTTGCAAGTGATCTTAGCAAGATGGTTTCTCCCCACCATGTACGTACCATCTCCTGTTGTGTAGGGAGGTGCTTCTTTATATTTACTCCAGACCTACTGCCAGCCAGCTCCACTGAAGAATCCTGAGCTCTGAGGTGAAAAACACAAGGAGGAAAATATTCTTCACAGCCTGCAACACATCTCATTACCTAGTTTCCCTGTTCAAGTGCCTTATTTTGGTGTAGACTCAACAGTGGCTAATTCAGGAATGATGAGTACAAAAGTGGGAGAATAGAAAATGTTCTGTCTGATAAACTGAAATTAATTCATACTATGCAGGGCTAGTCAAAGAATAATGCTTTATGGGGAAAAACAATAAACCAAGGGAGAAAGATAGCTATCATATGACAGTTGCTTAAGGTGGTGAATACTTATGTCAAACATGAGTACTAAGATCATGTATTTTGGACTGACTGAAGGCTTAATGGTCCCTCCTGTGACATCTCCTTTGAACCTCTGCCTGTATAGATGCAAATCTGGCCTGGTCCAAAGTTTTACTACAAAATTGCAGCATGGGATCAAAAACATTTAGTATAGTGGCTGAGGGCCTGTAAATACTGCAGAAAAACAGCAGTTTGACACCACTTTATCCACCACAGTTCTATCCTATGGAATCCTGGTGTTTGTAGCTTTGTGAGGCACCAGACTTCCTTGAGGCTAAAACCTCACAAAACTACAAATACCAGGATTCCATAGGATAGAACTGTGGTGGATAACGTGGTGTCAAATTGCTGTATTTCTGCAGAGTAGACAGGCTCTTGAGAACATGAAACAGAGCTAGGCAAATTTTCCTTGGTTTTTTTCTGGGCTGTGAAGCCGTGTTCTGGAAGAGTTTATTTCTGACATTTCACCTGCATCTGTGTCTGGCATCTTCAGAGAAGAACTGGGATGGGCAAGACCCCCTTCTCTCCTCCCCCTCTCTCAGCTGAGATAATGGAGTGCAAACTTCTTTTGCACTGAATTCAGTTTGCAGCAATTGAGACAGTTGCTGGGAGAAAGTGAGAGGAGGAGAGAGAAAATGGGTCATTTTTAAAGCAGCTGAAAAAGTGGGACAACAGAGCATGAACTGAGACTGTCCCTTTAAAACTGGGATAGTCAGAGGCCAGGGAACCTCTTTTTTAGAAAGTCTTTTTGTATCCCACCAACCCACATTTTCCTCTTTGTCCTCAGTCTAGCTGAAAGGTTTTTAGCAGCATTGGCATTGGGAAGACAATGAAGGAGGTGGAGGATAGAGAAACACAGACTTTCCTTGTCAGGTTGCAGCAGTGTGCCTGCAATAAACAATGCAATAAAATGGGATCTGGGACAGGAAAAAATGGGATTGTCCTCTAGACAATCACCCTCTAGCCATGTGTGCCTGCCTACAACAGGCAAGGTAAACAGAGAGCTCCACAGCTCCTTCAGGACAACCTCATGGAGCTTCATCCTGTTTCTTTTACTGGTAACCAATGACTTTTCCCCTTGCAATTCCAGAAACTCCCTCACCAGTGAGAGGTGGAAGATATCTAGGAAGATATCCATTGCAGAGATGGACACATCTGAAAATGGTTTGCCCCTAGACTTCACACATTTGCCATGTTTGCATTCCCTTGGTAACTCTTGCCTGTCCCTTTTCTTCAGATGGCTAAACTATATTTCCAAATGCACAACTGAAGTTTTAAATTATTGCTATGTAAACAATTTGGGGACTAAAGGACAAATTTGGGGACGGGGAGAATTCTTATTTGCTCTCATCTTAGGCCCTCCTGTAGCTATGTCCCTGAAGATGTCACCATTAAAGCTTCCAAAATTTGCCTACCAATTGTGCTAGGGGGTGAAAAAGCCATCTGGCAAGATCCCTAGTCTTGTGACCCTGGGGTCAAGTCCTGGCTGGTGCAATCCTAACTCCCTATTTGTTCTGGAAACTCAAAGAAATTTTGAGAACCCTCATCCATGCTCACAAACCACCCCATAAATGAATGGGGATGCACATGTGTGTGTGTGTGGCAGCCCACCGGTAGCAACACATCCAACCCATTCCTGCATGGAAATATCTTTGGATCAGGACAGGTTTCTGCAGACAGAGGTTTTGAGTTATGATCCAAATGCCTCCAGCACCTTTCTGCTGAGGTAGCTATTGCCTGCTTCTTCCTCTTCTTTTAAAAGCAGAATTTCACTGTCAAGCTGTTAAATCTACTTTTATGGCTGCTATCCCATAAAGATGAAATCTAATGTAGGCCATATTTCTCTTTCAGCCTGCCTTATTCTGTTCACCCCTGAAGGGCTAAATGGTGGGGTAGGGGATGCAACTTCCTTTTGCTTGCATCTTTCACCATGTTATCAGTCATTTGGAGATGGAGAAAGGGGAGTTGTTAGATTTGTATGTTTCTGTGTCTGGTTAGTGAGGGCAGCATAGATCATCTTCATGTGTTGTATAGCATAAAATCGTACTCTAGTCGGATCTTCTCTGGTATACTGTGTCCCACTCTAGGCAGCACATTTTAAGAAGGATATTGAGAAGCTAAAACCTGTCCAGGGGAGGGTGATGAAGATGGTAAAAGGTCTGGAAGCCAAATCCTATCAGGAACAGTTGAGGAGTCTGATATGTTTAGCCTGTAGAAGGAAAATCTCAGAGGTGATATGAAAGCCATCATTATGTACAGTAGGACCCCCATATCCACTGATTCAATATCCACTGATTTAATTATCTATGGGACATAAAACAACACACCTGCCATAGAGTCTTCCTAGAAAATGTGTACTCTCTAGCCATTTTCTAGGTCCTCCAAGGCAATTCTGTGGTATTTTAAACCAGAAGCCCCATTATTTTCAATGGTGTTCACTATTATCCATGGTTTTTGGTATCCATGCCCCCCCCAGAACCAATCAATTCCCAGTGGATATGGGGGTCCTACTATATATGAAGGGCTGTCGCAAGCTTGCTCTCTGCTGCTCAAGAGGACCAGACCTGAACCAATGGATTCAGATTAGAAGGATGGAGATTTTGCTAAACTTTAGGACAAACTTCCTGATGATAAAGAGTTGTTCAACAGTGGGATAGCCTACTTTGGAAGGTGATGGATTCTCTTTTACTGGAGAGCTGGTTTCCTGTGAGTCAGTTACAAGGTTGCAAGATAGATTTATGACTATGCAATTGTTACCTATTCACTTTAACAATTGTGGCACCATTGCCATGAACATAAATGCCCTCAAACCCACCTTAAAAGCCAGCCAGTCAGTCATCCCAAGTTATGAAGTTCTGCAGAACTAGAGAGTGGGACACTGCAGGATATGACTAACCCCCTCCCTCCAGTGAGCACTAGTGTGAGGAGCATAAGCAAGTACTACTGCGGGGTCCTGTCATAATTCTTATTCACACCATTGCTCACTGGTAGGGGTCTGCCTTACTCATCAGTGCCACAGAACTCTATTGCTTGGGACAGCTGACTGGTTATTAAAGTGGGTTTAATGGGTCAGATCACGGGATGGAGTGTAACTGATATTGTAGCGGTTCCTCTGATGCAGGATGTCAGCTGATGATCTTAGAGGTTTGACAGCCACCTTTCAGAGGTCCTTTGGTGGTGGATCCCTGCAAGGCAAGGGATTGGACTAGATCAGTTTCCCAAACTTTGGTCCTCTAGGTGTTTTTGGACTTTGACTCCCCAAATTCCTAACTGTTGGCCAAGCTTGCTAGGGCTTCTGGGAGCTGAAGTCCAAAACACCTGGAAGGCTCTTCTGTTCCCTCCCAGATCTATGATTCTGATTTTAAGTATAGCTATGGTGCAGTGTTGGGTCATACTGTTATACAACCGGTCAGGTACTGGGTGGTATGGCTTTGCACAGCAGTTGATCCAGTTTCCCAACCACCATGGACCACATTTATGGAAAGTCCTAGGCTTGTGCAACCTCACCCAGGGTCAGTGTTGCCACATTTGATAAGATCTATGGCTACCTCTAAGGTTTATGCTGTTACTTCGTCTCCATAGGTCATTTGTGAGGCAGCTGGTTGGTCAGAGGCGACCACATTTGTCTGGCATTATAAACTAGATAAGTTCAAATCTAAAAAGGCAGTACTGCAGTCTGTAATATGAAATGCTACCATATGAGGATATACTGTACAGGAAGGATAGGCCGGCCCAGATTGATGGGTAGCTTGGGTACATCCCATAGGTAGTGGATTGATCTTCCATGCTATCCCGAGAATGACAAGTTGTACTTACTGTGAAGGTTCATTCTGGGATAGCAGGAGGATCAATCCATACCCACCCAGGGAGAAGAAGCGGGGAAATAATTCAATAAGTTAATAAATAAATAAATATAGGGAGATGTTTTTTGTTTTACATTTTTTGATTCAGTGACTGTTGGTATTAGTAGATATAATGGTTGTGCTACTGAGTGTGTTTTTGTAGATTGGTTAGGGCTAGAAAATGAAACTGAAGGAGGAGAGGAGGGATTCTAATGGTTTAAACCATAAAAAGAACTTAGAATTCCTGCATACTCAGGTTAGCATGCATACTTGGAGAATCATATAATTTCTTTAGCTGATCCCAAATTTCTTTAGCACTGGTCAAATCTTGAATATGGTAGATTATGCTAGAATCCACAGACAGGGAGTTAAGAGCTACTGCTTCCTCAGAAGCTTTATCAAACTCTGATTGAGCACTGAGATATGCAGTTAGGCTTCAATGTGCCCTGGTGGTACAGTGGTTAAATGCCAGTACTGCAAGTCACCACATTGCAAGTTCGATTCCAGAGGGCTCCAAGGTTCTCTCAGCCATCCATCCTTTCGTAGGTCGGCAAAATGAGTACCCGGCTTGTGGGGGCAATTAGCTAACACACATTGGAAGCTGCTTATTGCAGTGTAGATGTGTAAATAGCTATTGCTTAAAACAATTTGTAAGCCACTCTGATAGCCTTTGTGGCTGAAGAGCAGGGTATGTATAAATAAATAAATAAATAAAGTACACGCTTTATTTCAGACACAAAATTATTAAAAATATTGTGTATAAAATTACCTTCAGGCTATATGTATAAGGTGTGTATGAAACATAAAGGAATGTTGCATTTAGATTTGGGTCCGATCTCCCAGATATCTCATTATTTATATGCAAGTATGCTCCATTAGTTATTAGAAAGGGCTCTGAAAGAGCATTGCCATATCTGACTTGACCATGTTGGCCCTCGTGTAGCAAGATAATCATTTTAAGGAATTTGGGGGGACATCCTAGTCTTTCCAGGATCTGCCACAGACCTTTTCTACTCACAGTGACGAAGGCTTTGGTGAGGTCGACAAATGTTACATAGAGACCTTTGTTCTGCTCTCTACGTTTTTCTTTTTTCTAATAACTAATGGAGTGAAGCAAGGTTGTGTTCTTGCTCCAACTTTTTTACAATCTTCTTCAGCATGATGCTCCAAAGGGCTAAGGCAGAGCTTGAAGAAGACGACGGCATCTATATACGTTACCGTACTGATGGTAGCTTGTTTAACTTAAGCCATCTGAGGGCTCACACTTACACTCTAAACTATCTAGTCCGTGAGCTGCTCTTCACTGATGCTGCTGCCCTTGTTGCCCACACAGGAGCAGTTCTGCAGCGCCTAACATCCTGCTTCGCAACAGCTGCAGAGCTGTTTGGGCTGGAAATCAACATTAAGAAAATGGAAATTCTTTACCAGCCTGCACCACAGGACAAACACCATCATCCCCACATTGCTGTTGGCAAATCTGTGCTCAAGTCCGTTCAGCAGTTCACCTACCTGGGAAACATCATCTCCTCAGATGCCAAGATTTGTAAAGAGATCGATCACAGATTAGCAAAGGCATATAGCGCATTTGGAAGACTTTATAAAAGAGTCTAGAGTAATAAACACCTGAGGTGAAGCACAAAAATCAGTGTGTATAGAGCCATTGTACTGTCTATTCTCCTTTACAGGTCTGAAACATGGGTCACCTATCGCCACCACTTACGACTCCTCGAACACTTTCATTAGTGCTGTATACGCACAATCCTAAATATACACTGGACTGACTATGTGACGAATGTTGCTGTCTTTGAGCGAGCAGGGATCACCAGCATTGAGGCCATGATATTGAGAACACAGCTGCGCTGGGCAGGGCACGATTCCAGGATGGAGGACCATCGCCTCCCAAAAATAGTACTCGCCACGGGTCAGCATAAGAGGGGCACTCCAAAAAAGCGATACAAAGACTCCCTGAAACAACATCTCAGGCTTGGCCAAATTGATCACCAACAGTGGTCCGCCCTGGCCTCACATCGGGAGGCATGGAGATGCACTATCCACAATGCTGCAGCCTTATTTGAGAACTCACACTGAACAAGTCTTGAAGAGAAACGACAATGCAGAAAGAATCACAACCCAGAAACATCACCCAAGGAGACCTTCTGCTGTGCTTTCTGCAACCGGACTTGTTTATCTCGGATTGGTCTTTTTAGTCATCAATGCGCTTGCAGAAAGTGCGGGATGAGTCCTTCCTGAATCTTCGTTTGCGAAGAAAAGCCAGAGAGAGAGAGAGAGAGAGAGAGAGAGAGATGCAAGTAAGTAGGACCCCTGTATCCACTGATTCATTATCCACTGATTCAATTATCCATGGGACACAAAACAGCACATCTACCATACAGTCTTCCTAGAAAACATGTCCTCCTTTCTGCAACCTCCAAGAAAGTGCAATGAATTGTATTTCCCATTTTGACCAGCGTACAGCTACAACAGAATTATGGTAATAGAAAACTGTCTTAAATATTGAGCCAGATCATTGGTCCACCTAGACCCCATATTGACTGATTGGCAGGAGCAGCATTCTGTGGTTTCAGGCAGGTTTCTTTCCGTGACCTACGTGGAGATCTCTGAGATCTACTGCCATCCAAGGATTAACCAGGCCTGACCCTGCTTGTTTTCTGGAATAAGCCAGAATCATGACACAAGATCAGAATGGTATGATGGAGTATATATGAGGTGAGCAGGAATGGACAGGGAGAGGACATAAGAAGCTTCCTTCTCCTGAGCCAGGCCATTTATTCCTTCTAGCACTGTCAGCACTGATTTGGTACATGATTTTCCAGAGTTTCAGGCAGGCTTCCTAGCTTTACCTGCAGATCCCTTGATTTCCTCTTGGTAGTCTCCCATCAAAGGAAAAACAAAACCCAACTCTGCTTCCCTTCTGAATTCGAAGAGATTGGAAGTGTTCAGGGGAGCTGGATATGTTGGACTAGATGGGGCTGTGGCTGGATCCTGAACCTCTCATCCTCTATTTCTATAACCCCTAGATCCTGTCAAAGATCCATCTAGCCTAGTCTAACCACCAGTTATGTCTGCATATAGTTTTTTGGGGGGTACATTAAGAAGGGAGGTATCCTGTCCCTCCTTGTGCAGCAGACCTTACATCAAAAGAAGCTGGGATGCTCATGGGTGAAGTTCTGTCCTTTTGGCTATGGGTCAGCTGTAGGCAGCTGTAGGTCCATGCTGAGAAGAATGAGTAGATGTTTGCTTAGAGGTTGTTTCTTGTTCTTTGGGAGTTCAAGGGCAACCTAGATATGCCTAGACACATCCCTGTAACCATTTGGTAAATTAGAGAATGGAGCTGTGGCTCAGAGCATCTCCTGTTGTTGCATACCTGGAAAGAAAGTAGGAACGAAGGAGCAACCTCCTCCTCCTAAGTCAGAGGTGGCAAAGTGTGACCCATAGGCTGCATGTGGCCCCAGGAAACCACCACACACAGAAGTCACTTGTTTTGCTCCAAAGTGCCCTCTATGGCATTTGGAAGACATTTTGACCAAGTATGGAGGCCCTCTGGGTTGCCTAGGCTCAAAAAATTGCAACAATTTCCCCCCCAAAAATGACCCCAAAATATCATCTATGTAGGGAGGGCATTTCCACCACATTTTGGAACCCCGAGCCAATTTAAACCAAACAAGACCTTTTTTAAAATAAGTAAACAGGAAGCATCTTTACTTTATGTTCACTTATTTCAAAAAAGGTCTTGTTTGGCTTAAATTGGCTGGAGACTTGGAGGTCTGCACCTCTACACATACTGCATTCACTCCCACACAATAATAATAAAAAATCAAATTATTGCCCCCCAAAGCCCTCAAGCAGCCACTAGGGGACATGGCTGTCATTTGTATCATGATTGGGACATTTTAGGCCCCGGAGAGGCCTTTTTAAGTTTCATACAGGTGCATACAGAAGTATGCATAGAGGTAGGATCTCATTCCTGATGCCTGATATTTTGATTATGTATCAGAGCCTCCTACCCAATCCTTGGAATCAAACCCTCATTTACAAAACACTGGAGATTTCCAGTAAGATGATACAACTTGCCTTAGCGCATGCTTCATCCAAAGAATGGGCCTCCATTCTTTTAAATCTTTTCCCCTTCAATAGCTAATGCTCCCCGGGTGCGATCAACTGATTGATTGAAACAAATGTCACCCACCAGGATCAAGACCAAAGATTATGTTAGATTGAATGGGAACAAATCTTTCATTATGCCCCAGCTCTGGCAATCACATATTTTGCTAGATTATGGCCTGAATCTAGAGCAGATCCATTGAATCAATGGAATTTACATTTGCTAATTTAACAAGTTACTTTTGATGTCTCGGGAGATGTGTTGTCTCGCTGGGGCAAAGATCCGTGATGTGACAGAGAGGCTGACAAGACTCGTCAAGCCCACGGATCATTACCCCTTCCTTTTGGTCCATCTGGGAACCAACGATACTGCAAGGCACAGCTTTCCGAAGATCAGAAGAGATTATGAGGCTCTGGGGAGGAAGCTGAAAGAAATGGACGCACAGGTTGTCATCTTGTCTCTTCTGCCAGTTGAAGGGCATGGTCCAGGAAGGGAGAGGAAAATAGCCAATGTAAACAACTGGCTCCGTAGATGGTGTCACCGAGAACAATTTGGATTCTTGGATCATTGGCTGCGCTTCCATGAGGGGGGACTTCTGGCAAGAGATGGGGTGCATCTCACAACAGTTGGAAGAAACATTTTTGCCAACAGTATCAAGGATTTGATCAGGAGGGCTTTAAACTGAGTCATAGGGGGGAGGGAGACAGTATTCTGGAAGGCAAAAGGGCAGGAGAAAATACTCAAACTGTCATAGAGGAACAAGGCAAACAGTGCAAGGACCCACCAGTGGGAGGCAAAAAAACTTGCATAAGCAACAAGTAAAGGGAACACGTGGTCTTAGATGTCTCTACACTAATGCACAGAGCATGGGAAATAAGCGAGATGAACTTGAACTCCTAGCACTACAAAGCAAGTATGATATAATAGGCATTACTGAAACCTGGTGGGATGAGTCTCATGATTGGAATGTAGGATTAGAGGGGTATGACATTTATAAGAGAAACAGGACAAACAGGAAAGGAGGAGGAATAGGATTATATGTCAGGGATATTTACATCAGTGAAGAAATCCATGACATAAATACTGGAAGCCAGGTGGAGAGCATCTGCATAAAAATTAAAGGGGAGGGAAACAACAGGGATGTTATTGTGGGACTCTACTACAGACCCCCAAGTCAGAGGAAGGAACTGGATGATGCCTTTCTAGAACAGATGAACACACACGCAGAAAGGAGAGATGTAGTAGTGATGGGTGACTTCAACTATCCTGATATTTGCTGGCAATTTAATTCAATCAAAACTTCAAGATCTAGCAAATTCCTTACTTGCCTGGAATTTCATGGTTCAAAAGGTGGAAGAGGCAACAAGTGGGTCAGCTATTTTAGATCTGATCCTAACCAAGAGGGATGACCTGGTAAATGGGATGCAAGTGGTGAGATCCTTAGGTGAGAGTGATCATGTTCTCCTGGAGTTGATTATACAATGGAAAGGTGAAGCCAGGCATAGTCAAACACGCATTCTCGACTTTAGGAGAGCTGATTTCAATAAACTCAGGGAAACACTGGGGGTGATCCCATGGTCAGGAATACTAAAAGAGAAGAGACCTCAAGATGGATGGAACTTTCTCAAAAGGGAGATACTGAAGGCAGAATTTCAAAAAGCACCATTGAGGAAGAAAAATGGGAGGTGTCTCAAGAAACCAGGATGGATGACTAAAGAAATTTCAATGGAGCTAAATTTTAAACGGAACATGTATAGGAAATGGAAAAAGAGGGAAATCTCCAAAGAAGAATTCAAACAGATAGCGAATACGTGTAGGAGTAAAGTCAGAAAAGCTAAGGTGCAGAATGAGCTCAGGCTTGCTAGAGAGGTTAAGAACAATAAAAAGGGTTTTTGGGGTTATGTCCACAGCAAAAGGAGGAAGAAGGAAATGGTAGGGCCACTACGCGGAGAAGATGGCAAAATGCTAACAGGGGACAGAGAAAAGGCAGAATTACTCAACACCTTCTTTGCCTCAGTGTTTTCAGAAAAGGAAAAGGGAGACCAACCTGAGGATAAAGGAACAGAGGACACAATAGGGGAAATCCAGCACAGAATAGGCAAAGAGATAGTACAGGAATACTTTCTTAAACTAAATGAATTTAAATCTCCAGGACCAGATGAACTACATCCAAGAGTATTAAAAGAGCTGGCAAATGTAATCTCAGAGCCATTGGCAATAATCTTTGAGAACTCCTGGAGAACAGGAGAAGTCCCAGCAGACTGGAGGAGGGCAAACGTTGTCCCCATCTTCAAAAAGGGGAAAAAAGAGGATCCCAACAATTATCATCCAGTTAGTCTGACATCAATACTAGGGAAGATTCTAGAGCAGATCATTAAACAGAGAGTCTGTGAACATTTAAAAGGCAATGCCATAATCACAAAAAGTCAACATGGGTTTCAGAGTAACAAGTCATGCCAGACTAATCTGATCTCTTTTTTTGACAAAATGACCAGCTTGCTAGATGAAGGGAATGCTGTGGATATCGTGTACTTTAGAATCATAGAATCATAGAATTGCAGAGTTGGAAGAGACCACAAGGGCCATCCAGTCCAACCCCCCTGCCATGCAGGAAATCTTGATCAAAGCATCCCCGACAAATGGCCATCCAGCCTCTGTTTAAAGACCTCCAAAGAAGGAGACCCCACCACGCTCCGAGGGAGTGTGTTCCACTGCCGAACAGCTCTTACTGTCAAAAAGTTCCTCCTCATGTTGAGGTGGAATCTCTGTTCCTGGAGCTTGCACCCATTGCTCCGTGTTCCAGTCTCTGGAGCAGCAGAAAACAAACTTGCTACATCCTCAGCGTGACATCCCTTCAAATACTTAAACAGGGCTATCATATCACCTCTTAACCGTCTTTTTTCCCGGCTAAACATACCCAGCTCCCTAAGTCTCTCCTCATAAGGCATCGTTTCCAGACCTTTCACCATTTTAGTTGCCCTTCTCTGGACACGCTCCAATTTGTCAATATCCTTTCTGAACTGTGGTGCCCAGAACTGGACACAGTATTCTAAGTGAGGTCTGACCAAGGCAGAATAGAGTGGCACTATTACTTCCCTTGATCTAGACACTATACTTCTATTGATACAGCCCAAAATCGCATTGGCCTTTTTAGCTGCCGCATCACACTGTTTGCTCATGTTCAACTTGTGGTCTACTAGGACTCCTAGATCCCTTTCGCACGTAGTCTCATTCAGCCAGGTCTCTCCCATCCTATATTTATGCATTTCATTTTTCCGCCCTAAATGCAGTACTTTACATTTCTCCGTATTGAATTTCATTTTGTTAGCTTTGGCCCAGCTCTCCAGTCTATCCAGGTCATTCTGAATTTTGATCCTGTCCTCTAGGGTATTAGCTACTCCTCCCAATTTGGTGTCATCTGCAAATTTGATAAGTATGCCCCTAATTCCCTCATCCAAGTCATTGATAAAGATGTTGAATAGCACTGGGCCCAGGACAGAACCCTGTGGCACCCCACTGGTCACATCTTTCCAAGACGAAAAGGAGCCACTGCTGAGCACCCTTTGGGTTCGGCCAGTCAACCAATTACAAATCCATTGAACAGTTAACTTGTCTAGCCCACATTTTACAAGCTTGTTTGCAAGAATGTCATGGGGAACCTTGTCAAAGGCCTTACTGAAATCAAGGTATGCGATGTCCACAGCATTCCCTTCATCTACCAAGCTGGTAACTTTATCAAAAAAAGAGATCAGATTAGTCTGGCATGACTTGTTTCTCTGAAACCCATGTTGACTTTTTGTGATTATGGCATTGCCTTCTAAATGTTCACAGACTCTCTGTTTAATGATCTGCTCTAGAATCTTCTCTGGTATTGATGTCAGACTAACTGGACGATAATTGTTGGGATCCTCTTTTTTCCCCTTTTTGAAGATGGGAACTACGTTTGCCCTCTTGCAGTCTGCTGGGACTTCTCCTGTTCTCCAGGAGTTCTCAAATATTATTGCCAATGGCTCTGAGATTATATTTGCCAGCTCTTTTAATACTCTTGGATGTAGTTCATCTGGTCCTGGAGATTTAAATTCATTTAGATTAAGAAGGTATTCCTGTACTACTTCTTTACTTATTTTGAGCTGGAGTTCCCCTATTGTGTCCTCTGTTCCATTCTCCTCAGGTTGGTCCTCCTTTTCCTTTTCTGAAAACACTGAGGCAAAGAAGGTGTTGAGTAATTCTGCCTTTTCTCTGTCCCCTGTTAGCATTTTGCCATCTTCTCCACGTAGCGGCCCTATCATTTCCTTCTTCCTCCTTTTGCTGCGGACATACCCAAAAAAACCCTTTTTATTGTTCTTAACCTCCCTAGCAAGCCTGAGCTCATTCTATGCTTTAGCTTTTCTGACTTTACTCCTACACATGTTCGCTATCTGTTTGAATTCTTCTTTGGTGATTCCCCCCCCCCCTTTCCATTTCCTATACATGTTCCGTTTAAAACTTAGCTCCATTGAAAGTTCTTTAGTCATCCATCCTGGTTTCTTGAGACACCTCCCATTTTTCTTCCTCAATGGTGCTGTTTGAAATTGTGCCTTCGGTATCTCCTTTTTGAGAAAGTCCCATCCGTCTTGAGGTCTCTTCTCTTTTAGTATTCCTGGCCATGGGATCACCCCCAGTATTTCCCTGAGTTTATTGAAATCAGCTCTCCTAAAGTCAAGAATGCGTGTCTGACTATGCCTGGTTTCTCCTTTCCATTGTATAACAAACTCCAGGAGAACATGATCACTCTCAGCTAAGGATCCCACCACTTGCACCCCATTAACCAGGTCATCTCTTGATTTCAGTAAGGCCTTTGACAAGGTCCCCCATGACTTTCTTGCAAACAAGCTTGTAAAATGTGGGCTAGACAAGTTAACTGTTCAATCGATTTGTAATCGGTTGACCGGCCGAACCCAAAGGGTGCTCAGCAGTGGCTCCTTTTCGTCTTGGAAAGATGTGACCAGTGGGGTGCCACAAGGTTCTGTCCTGGGCCCAGTGCTATTCAACATCTTTATCAATGACTTGGATGAGGGAATTAGGGGCATACTTATCAAATTTGCAGATGACACCAAATTGGGAGGAGTAGCCAATACCCTAGAGGACAGGATCAAAATTCAAAATGACCTGGATAGACTCGAGAGCTGGGCCAAAGCTAACAAAATGAAATTCAATACGGAGAAATGTAAGGTACTGCACTTAGGGCGAAAAAAATGAAATGCATAGATATAGGATGGGGGAGACCTGGCTGAATGAGACTACATGTGAAAGGGATGTAGGAGTCCTAGTAGACCACAAATTGAACATGAGTCAACAGTGTGATGCAGCAGCTAAAAAGGCCAATGCGATTTTGGGCTACATCAATAGAAGTATTGTGTCTAGATCAAGGGAAGTAATAGTGCCGCTCTATTCTGCCTTGGTCAGACCTCACCTAGAATACTGTGTCCAGTTCTGGGCACCACAATTCAAAAAGGATATGGACAAATTGGGGTGTGTACAAAGAAGGGCGACTAAAATGGTGAAAGGTCTGGGAACGATGCCTTATGAGGAGAGACTTAGGAAGCTGGGTATGTTTAGCCTGGAAAAAAGACGGTTAAGAGGCGATATGATAGCCCTGTTTAAGTATTTGAAGGGGTGTCAAATTGAGGATGGAGCAGGCTGTTTTCTGCTGCTCCAGAGACTGGAACACGGAGCAATGGATGGAAGCTCCAAGAACAGAGATTCCACCTCAACTTTAGGAGGAAGTTTTTGACAGTCGGAGCTGTTCTGTAGTGGAACACACTCCCTCGGAGTGTGGTGGGGTCTCCTTCCTTGGAGGTCTTTAAACAGAGGCTGGATGGCCTTCTATCAGGGATGCTTTGATCAAGATTTCCTGCATGGCAGGGAGTTGGACTGGATGGCCCTCATGGTGTCTTCCAACTCTGCAATTCTATGATTCTATGATTTGGTTGCTCTTGGGACTAAGAACAGCATTTAAGCCAGGGTAGGAATTATGCAGCCCTCCAAATTTTGTTGGATTGGCTATGCTGGCTAGGGCGAGAATATGGGTCCCTCCAATGCTGTTGCAGTCCAGCAGCATCTGGAGGGATCCATAATTCCCACCTGTTGGTTCAGGGCTATGCATTTTTGGTGGTTCCCATGTCCTTTGCCTGCCTAGCAGCTGTCAGACCCCACAAGGAGCCCTACTGCTATCAGTTGCCAGTGGGGAATGAAAGGAGGTGGAAGATCAGTCTCTGCTCAGACAGGAGGGGAGAAGAAGTGAGAATGTGCTCTCAAATGGAAAGTATCCACCTTTTCCCTCCCCAGGAGCCCAGACAAGCCATATTCATGGTCTATAATTTTCCCTCCCCTTCCATCTGGTAAGAGGAGCAGCAGCAGCTCTTCCAAGGACTTGACACTCCGGGCTGCAAGGTATTTTTGAATAGAATGCAAGGAAAGAGAATAGCCCTCTGTGCCCCAGCCAAAAAACATGCATAGGTCTCACTTATGGGTACGTATATCACTAACAGAATGCTGGCCATAGACTCCAGAGTGCCCTGTGAAATGTCTTTTATGAATGGGCTCCAGGAGCTGCAATTCTCAAGAAAAATAGACCAATCACATTTCTTTATGTGCTCTAGTGGGAGGGAGGCAGCGGGAGGGTGTCTGGCCAGCCTGGCCAGATTCTCTGCGGCCTTCCTGAGGGGACTCCTGGCCTTAGAAGCACCGGAGGCCGCTAAGGAAGGCCGGGTAAGGCAGCGGGTGGGCGGGAAGCTGCTCTGCCTCTCTGCGGCTTTCCTGAGCGGACTCTGGGGCTTTGAACACCCGGAGCCCACTTAGGAAGGCTGGGTAAGGCAGCAGGCTGATGGGAGGGAGGCTGCCCTCCCTCTCAGCAGTCTTCCTGAGCGGACTCAGGGGCTTTGAAGCCCTGGAGCCTGCTTAGGAAGGCCAGGTAAGGCCGCAGGCGGGTGGGTGGGCAGGCGGGAAGCTGCCCTGCCTCTCTGCAGCCTTCCTGAGTGGACTCCGGGGCTTGGAAACCCCAGGGCCCCTTAGGAAGGCCAGGGAAGGCAGTAGGTGGGTGGGAGGAAGGCTGCCTTGCCTCCCCGCGGCCTTCTTGAGTGGACTCCAGGGCTTTGAAGCCATGGAGCCCACTTAGGAAGTCGGGGAAGGCAGGGGGCTGGCGGGCAGGAGGCTGCCTTGCCTCTCCCCAGCCTTCCTGAGTGGACTCCAGGGCTTTGAAGCCCCAGAGCCCACTTAGGAAGGCCGGGTAAGGCAGCGGGTGGGGGGGGGTTGCCCTGCCTCCCCGCGGCCTTCCTGAGGGGACTCCAGGGCTTTGAAGCCCTGAGCCCACTTAGGAAGGCCGGGTAAGGCAGTGGGCGGGTGGGCGGGAGGTTGCCCTGCCTCTCCCCAGCCTTTCTGAGTGGACTCTGGGGCTTTGAAGCCCCAGAGCCCACTTAGGAAGGCCAGGGAAGGCAGCAGGCAGGTGGGCGGGAGGTTGCCCTGCCTCTACCCAGCCTTTCTGAGTGGACTCTGGGGCTTTGAAGCCCCAGAGCCCGCTTAGGAAGGCCAGGGAAGGCAGCGGGCGGGCAGGGGGGGCGGGAGGCTGCCCTGCCTCCCCATGGCCTTTCTGAGTGGACTTCGGGGTTTGAAGCCCCAGAGCCTCCATAGGAAGGCTGAATAAGGCAGCAGGTGGGCAGGCGGAAGCTGCCCTGCCTCTCTGCGGCCTTCCTGAGCAAACTCTGGGGCTTTGAAGCCTTGGAGCCCCCTCAGGAAGGCCGGGGAAGGCAGCGGGAGGGAGGGAGGGAGCCTGCCTGCTCCCCGGCCTTCCTGAGCAGACTCCGGGGCTTTGAAGCCCTGGACCTGCCTCTGGAAGGCCTGGGAAGGTTCAGGCAGAAGGTTGCCCCGCCTCTTGCCAGCCTTCCCAAACTGGCTCAGGGCTAAACCACGAATAATCAAAACCGCTAGTGTCAAAGCCACGAATTTGGAGGGGCAACTGTAGTTTAATATGACTATGCAATAAACATCCATCAGTGGGGGAGGATTAGCACACTTTAGAAAGAGAGAGAGATTTAATTTAAACCTCTACTGATTCCTTGAATCCTTGCTTATTTACCTAAGAAAACAGATTTCAGTAGGGCAGATATATGGAAGATTATGTCCTGCAGCAGAGATGGGAAAAGTGTAGCCTGTGGGGACCAATTTTGTGGCTCCAGAAGTTCCCCTGAAGCTCTACAGAGTTCTCAGGTCCTGTTTTTTGGCCAATTTCTTCCCGTTCCAAAATGCAACAGTTTTGCTTCCACAACCCCTCCTAACCCCCACCCCCAATGCTTAATACCTCCCAAGCCACCAAAAATAATCCAAAAATAACCTGACAATGAAACTGGACATTATATGATATCCAGTCACATTGGGAATGTGGCTTGTGGAGGGAATGCAGAGGTGAAGAAACGCCCTGTTCAGATGGGGCAAGAGATCGAATCCTTCTCTGCACCATTGATTTTGGCTGACTTGCTGAAAATTGGCTCAGGACAGCTTCCTATCAGGGACAGGCAGGAAAAAGGTACATGGCCCCAAACTAATATAGGTTCTGTACTCCAGTATTCTAAAAGAAGGAAACCTACTAACTTGTCCTAAATGACAATTTTAAGATAAATAAGCATTGTTTACCTAAGGTGAAGGAGAGCACTTCTGGCATTTCTTCTCCATGTGTTTGAGCTGTTGGTGTATGACAGGGTTCAGAGACTCAGTTTCCTCCTCCAAGTCTGCAGGTGTTGCCTGGGGTAGATGAGGCTCTGCTTCTGTTACACCAAGGTTGCCAGCCTCCTCTGGCTCATCATCCAGACCATCCTCTTCTTCAGCTGAGGAGAGCCATCCAAGTAAGGCATGACACTGGCAGATAAAACCCATATTTTCTCCTCCTTCAGTGGCCCTCATCCTGAGATTTGTAACACTGCATGAAGATCTGAGGAAGTATAGCACTTTCCTAAGATTATAGGTGGTGCCGTGATATTAGGGATAGGAATCTTGGACTATTTTGTTGTTGCATGAAAAGATGAATAATTTTGATAGTTTTCTCCCTGCTGTGGAAGAAAACTAATATTTCTGTACAATATTCTGCATGTAGGTTCACATCCTGAATTATTTGGGAAATTATTCTGCATACATGTGGTTTTCCTGTGCAAACGCATTGGCCTAAATTCTTCTTTAGTTCTCACTAGAATAGACCAATTGAATCTATTAGATTTATCTATGTATTAACTGATCATGCAATAGTTCATTGAATGGGTCTACTCTAGTTGGAACTGGCATCAACAAGATGCCAGCCGTGGTTGTTTTTTTTTTTTTTTCATTAAAACCCCCCACATGTTTTTCTGTGTACAATTACTCCCTGAAACACTCTGGGAGGTAAGAATCCAGGGAAAATTGCTGTGCAGAAGCGGTTGTGAAACTCTTTCCTCAAGGAAATGCTAACAGTGGCTCTTCTTTCCCTCCCTGTCAGCGTGAATGTTTACTTAGCATACAAACAGAAGGAATATACAGTTGCCCCTATATTGGTAGGGCTGCGTCAGGAACAAAAAATTTATTTACTGCCAAAGCTTCTGGACAGAAATCAAATATTCATTGCAGTTGGTGTCACTTGGAGGCAGTACAATAATTTCTGAGATATATATAGAATCATAGAATCATAGAATCATAGAATTGCAGAGTTGGAAGAGACCACGAGGGCCATCCAGTCCAACCCCCTGCCATGCAGGAAATCACGATCAAAGCATCCCCGACAGATGGCCATCCAGCCTCTGTTTAAAGACCTCTAAGGAAGGAGACCCCACCACACTCCGAGGGAGTGCGTTCCACTGCCGAACAGCTCTTACTGTCAAAAAGTTCCTCCTAATGTTGAGGTGGAATCTCTGCTCCTGGAGCTTGCATCCATTGCTCCGTGTTCCGATCTGTGGAGCAGCAGAAAACAAGCTTGCTCCATCCTCAACGTGACACCCCTTCAAATACTTAAACAGGGCTATCATATCGCCTCTTAACTGTCTTTTTTCCAGGCTAAACATACCCAGCTCCCTAAGTCTCTCCTTATAAGGCATGGTTTCCAGACCTTTCACGATTTTAGTCGCCCTGCTCTGGACACTCTCCAATTTGTCAATATCCTTTTTTTATTGTGGTGCCCAGAACTGGACACAGTATTCTAGGTGAGGTCTGACCAAGGCAGAATAGAGCGACACTATTACTTCCCTTGATCTGGACACTATACTTCTATTGATGCAGCCCAAAATTGCATTGGCCTTTTTAGCTGCCGCATCACATTGTTGACTCATGTTCAACTTGTGGTCTACTAGGACTCCTAGATCCCTTTCGCACATAGTCTCATTCAGCCAGGTCTCCCCCATCCTATATCTATGCATTTCATTTTTTCGCCCTAAGTGCAGTACCTTACATTTCTCCGTATTGAATTTCATTTTGTTAGCTTTGGCCCAGCTCTCCAGTTTATCCAGGTCATCTTCAATTTTGATCCTGTCCTCCAGGGTATTAGCTACTCCTCCTAATTTGGTGTCATCTGCAAATTTGATAAGTATGTCCCTAATTCCCTCATCCAAGTCATTGATAAAGATGTTGAATAGCACTGGGCCCAGGACAGAACCCTGTGGCACCCCACTGGTCACGTCTTTCCAAGACGAAGAGGAGCCACTGCTGAGCACCCTTTGGGTACGGCCGGTCAACCAATTACAAATCCATTGAACTATTAACTTGTCTAGCCCACATTTTACAAGCTTGTTTGCAAGAATGTCATGGGGAACCTTGTCAAAGGCCTTACTGAAATCAAGGTATGCGATGTCCACAGCATTCCCTTCACCTACCAAGCTGGTAATTTTATCAAAAAAAGAGATCAGATTAGTCTGGCATGACTTGTTTCTCTGAAACCCATGTTGACTTTTTGTGATTATGGCATTGCCTTCTAAATGTTCACAGACTCTCTCTTTAATGATCTGCTCTAGAATCTTCCCTGGTATTGATGTCAGACTAACCGGACGATAATCGTTGGGATCCTCTTTTTTTCCCTTTTTGAAGATGGGGACAACGTTTGCCCTCCTCCAGTCTGCTGGGACTTCTCCTGTTCTACAGGAGTTATCAAAGATTATCGCCAATGGCTCTGAGATTATATTTGCCAGCTCTTTTAATACTCTTGGATGTAGTTCATCCGGTCCTGGAGATTTAAATTCATTTAGATTAAGAAGGTATTCCTGTACTACCTCTTTGCTTATTCTGTGCTGGATTTCACCTGTTGTGTCTTCTGTACCTTTATCCTCAGGTTGGTCCCCCTTTACCTTTTCTGAAAACACTGAGGCAAAGAAGGTGTTGAGTAATTCTGCCTTTTCTCTGTCCCCTGTTAGCATCTTGCCATCTTCTCCGCGTAGTGGCCCTACCATTTCCTTCTTCCTCCTTTTGCTGCAGACATACCCAAAAAAACCCTTTTTATTGTTCTTAACCTCCCTAGCAAGCCTGAGCTCATTCTGCACTTTAGCTTTTCTGACTTTACTCCTACATGTGTTCGCTATCTGTTTGAATTCTTCTTTGGTGATTTCCCCCTTTTTCCATTTCTTATACATGCTCCGTTTAAAACTTAGCTCTGTTGATATTTCTTTAGTCATCCATCCTGGTTTCTTGAAACACCTCCCATTTTTCTTCCTCAATGGTACTGTTTGAAATTGTGCCTTCAGTATCTCCCTTTTGAGAAAGTCCCATCCGTCTTGAGGTCTCTTCTCTTTAAGTATTCCTGACCATAGGATCACCCCCAGTATTTCCCTGAGTTTATTGAAATCAGCTCTTCTAAAGTAAAAAATGCATGTCTGACTATGCCTGGCTTCTCCTTTCCATTGTATAACAAACTCCAGGAGAACATGATCGCTCTCACCTAAGGATCCCACCACTTGCACCCCATTAACCAGGTCATCCCTGTTGGTTAGGATCCGATCTAAAATAGCTGACCCCCTTGTTGCCTCTTCTACCTTTGGGACCATGAAATTGTCTTCCAGGCAAGTAAGGAATTTGCTAGACCTTGAAGTTTTGGTTGAGTTAGATGTCCAGCAAATATCAGGATAGTTGAAGTCACCCATCACTACTACATCTCTCCTTTCTGCGTGTGTGTTCATCTGTTCTAGAAAGGCATCATCCAATTCCTCCATCTGACTTGGGGTTCTGTAGTAGAGTCCCACAATAGCATCCGTGTTGTTTCCCTCCCCTTTAATTTTTATCCAGATGCTCTCCACCTGGCTTCCAGTATTTATGTCATGGATTTCTTCACTGGTGTAAATATCCCTGACATATAATGCTATTCCTCCTCCTTTCCTGTTTGGCCTGTTTCTCCTATAAAGGTTCTACCCCTCTATTCCTACATTCCAATCATGAGACTCGTCCCACCAGGTTTCAGTAATGCCTATTATATCATATTTTTTTGTAGTACTAGGAGTTCAAGTTCATCTTGCTTATTTCCCATGCTCTGTGCATTAGTGTAGAGACATCTAAGACCATGTGTTCCCTTTAATTGCTGCCTGTGCAAGTTTTTTTGCCTCCCACTGTTGGGTCCTTGCGCTGTTTGCCTTGTTCCCTCTATGACAGCTTGACTATTTTCTCCAGCTCTTTTGCCTTCCAGAATACTGTCTCCTTCCCCCACACATGTATATGTACATATATGTACAGACAGAGAGAAAGTACATAGTACATATACTATGCACACATGTATATGTACAGACAGAGAGAAAAAGAGAGCCCATGCAGACAGATATCCCCCACCACATTATCCCCCCCCCACATAAGAATGGCAAAAATGTACCAGTTACAAAAAAATTTCATTTGTGTATTAGCTTTTTAGCAGGACAGTCATGCCTCCACATTTGTGGGCTAAGCATTTGCAAAATTAATTATTTGTGAATTACTAAATATGTTCTCTCCAGGCATTTTCTAGGTCCTCCAGTATGATTCTATATGCTTCCACCAGACATTGACCGTAAAGTCATGCCGGAGGACGTACAAATGCCTAGAAACGGGTTCTCTCATGTTAAAAATAAATAAATAAAATAGCAGGCCTATATTAATGTTTTCTCCACTTTTGTGGGGGTCCTCTTCCCCCAACCCACATGAAAGTTGATGGTCGACTGTATTTACTCTCTCTCTCTCTCCCTCTCTCTCTATATATATGTATGTATTTACTATATATTACTGTATTTAATATATAAAATTTTAAGTCTAATCATTTTAATCTTAAATATTAATGTAAAAAGCCTTTTTAAAGTCATCTTCTGCATTTTTCAATATGTAACTGAAGATTTTCACTGAAACTGTAGTAATTGCCACTAAGCAACTAAAACAACAGACAGGCTAAAAACAATTTATTACATGATAAACTTCTAGTTCTTTATACCATACTTACTACTAAGTATGTATCATTTGGAACATATTGCTCTTGCTCTCCCAGTAATACATCTATTACAGGGTGCTTCCCATTTTTTATTCTTATCTCTGATCTTCCGTCTTTTACTACAGGTCTGAAAAAATATGTTACAGTATGTTAAATGGAATGGTAGTTGAGGAGCTCTACATTCACACTTCTGCACTCTCTGTAATGAAATATGCTAGGCTACGTACTGAAGGAACTATAACTCCATCAGTCCTACCCAAGAATAATCCAGTCTTATTACTTAATAATAGGTTTTAATACTTATTTAAGTATAATGATAAGTATAATAATAATTATAAGAAGTATTAATACTTATTTCTGTATTACGTTAAAACAATAAAGCTAACTGAACAATTCCACTATTATTTAGAAAATGATTACCTGCAATAGTCTCCTTGTTTGGCAACCTCAGCCAAGGAAAAGACACAATCCACAGTTGCTAGGTGACCCACAGCTTTAGAGATTAACTGATAATGAACACTAAAATCACTACATACATGAAAATAAAGGATGGGGGATAGGGATATTTGAGCTGTGTGTGTGTGTCCAGTTCAAAGCAAAGGAAAAGTAACAAGCTCAGGCTGAACTTGCCCCTTTGCCTGGCAAATTGGAATGCACTTGAGAAAAGAAGCAAACAGCTGGGTTTATGGTTTATTGTGTGCACTCTGGCTAGCATGAGATTGCAAGTGAATAGTGTTACCATTCCAATTGAAGCCCTTATTTTGTTCTCCCTTGTACTTCACAGGTAAATAAGACATTCCTTTAGGGACATCTCACAAACAGAAAAATGCAGCCTGGGAGTTTCTCCAGCAAGCTGTAATTCCCACCCTTCACCTCTGTAATGTGTGTGTAAAACAATGGCAGCTGGTGGATTGGATGCCAGTGGGGCAGTGAATCTGATGCAATTTTCAGTCTAAACTTTAAATGAGCTATCCAAGGTGCTGAGTATATTTCAGGAAGACTATCAACCTGAAGTTGATTCACCATCTCATTCACATCAGAGCCACCAGTCACTAATAGTCTATAGGTTTTTCAGGGTCTTCCAGTGTCTATAGATAATGACAAGCACAAAACTTCCCTATGGAAAGGGCTGGCCATTTTTGTTTAATGCAGAAAAGCTGTATTCAGTTCAAGGTGATGGAAGTGGTGTTGCACATATGCATTGTCAGGCTATTGGGACATATAGCAGATTTATTCTGTCAAGAGCTGAGATGTAGCAAACAGTCTCCACAGATCTGCAGAGTGAGCTAGCAGTATTTTGCAGAAGCTAGCTGGGCAAATGTATCAATATGTGTTGGGCTTGGAGCCCTGGAGCTGGGCTGTGCAGAGCTGAGTTTAAACTGAGTGAAGAAATGCTGGACCTGTGGTTCTGCTAAGCATTTTGCAAGACAATGTTCTATTAAACAGAAAAGCAACAGTGGCTTCAAAGCCAAGGTGAAAAAGCAAGAAGAGCCATGCTGCGTAGTGGCCATGTCTGCATTGGTGAGAAAGGACAGTCCATCTGACTTAAATTTGTGGGTTCTGGACAGTGGCTGCAGTTTGCATATAGCCAATGATAACTCTGAATTTGTAGAGATATCTAAAGCCAGAATTCAACATGTGAGACTTGCTGAAGGCCAGAGATCTGTTATGAAGGGAGAAAGAAAATGTTTTATTTCATGCTTAGGTCAAAATATTAACAAAGTAGTTCATGTACCCTCACTTTAATTTCTTTACTCTCTGTCAGTTCACTAGCAAAAGAGGGGTACAAGATTACCTTTATAGGCAAGAAATGTTTTATTTTAAAGGATGGAAATGTTTGACTTCTGGTTTGTGGGCAGAGGCGACGATTGACTGGCGAAGGAGTTCTCGCAGGTCTGACCCCCTAATGAGGCAGCTTGGCGGGTATTAGAAGTGTTAAGATCATCTACCCCCAAGAAATCTTGTTGGGGAAGGCAAGATATCAGGACCAGCATAGCTCTTTCGAGTTGAGTGTCGAAGACCTGGAGAAGAATGCCAGGTTGAAGAGTACTTGGCAAAGTAAAGGTGCGGTAACCACTGCCCCATGGTGGGAGCGCTAAGCTCCGAGCCTCCTGTAAGTCCACAGCCACTAAGCTTCAGCTGTAAGCTGTAATATATTTATTTATATTACAAAAAAGTCACGTTGATCTTAGGCAAAATAGCGCTTGCCACTACATTTATAAGCGTAAGAGGCAATAATTGGAAAACCGAAAGGAAATCCCCCGGAAGGGCATGAACAAACGAAAGCACTCGAGGGAGGAGGGAGAGTAAGAAGAGCGATGAAAGCTGTGCTGCCCTCAGGAGAATATCTATAGGTTGATACAGATAAGAAACAGCAGGACTAAATGGGAACAAACAGAAGAAGCGGGAAAGGAAAAGGAAAAAGAGACTGTGTATAGCGGGTTTGAGTATCCTGTGTTTTGAGAAGGGTCGTGCTGACTGGATTGGAGATTGGGACTGAGTTGGAGAGAGACTGAGTTGGAGAGAGAGAGGGTGTGGAGTGGAAGGGAATGTGAAGGGCTTGAGTGGTGAGAGAGAAGGAGGAGGTGGAAAGAAAAAAAGAAAGAAAGAATAGAAAGATTAAAGACTGGAACTCAGCTAAGGGAAAGAAGAAAGAAGAAAGGGGATACAGAGAACACTAAACAGAAGTGGAGAAGGGGAGATAGTGCCCTAGAGCACACACAATAAACGCTACAACTTTTTATTAGGAGATATACTGGCGGACTGGTTAGACACAGACTTAATACCCAGTTAAAAAGAAGGGAGTAAACTACTAAAGTGGATTAATTGATTGTTCAAGGTTAGCTTGTCACATATTGTTTAATTACTGGATATTGTTGATATTATTGATTTAATTAATTAATTAACTAACAACATTAGTTGCATTAGTAGTATCAGTATCACTATCACTTTAGACTGTTTGATGTATGAATAATTAATTTAGAATAACAGAAATTGAAGGTAGTAGTAAATCTAATTTAACAGATGAATTTAATTGATGATTTAATTTAATGATGAATTTAAAGATTCATGAATTATATTAAGCCAGGAATTGTATTGCTGAGATTGGGGTGGGGTGTTAGAATAAGTTAAGGATTAGATGAATTTAAAGATCAGAGTCAACGCCTTGAATTAATGAATTTAGGATAGATATTTATAATTTTGAATTTGAATATGAGCTTATGAAAAGATTGAATGAATTTTGGGCTTCAAAGAGTGGATGAAAAGTTTTGAATCTAAGTCATCACCTTGAATTAATGAATTTAGGATTGATATCTATAATTCTGAATTTGAATCTGAGTTTATGGAAAGACTGAATGAATTTTAGGCCTTAAAGAGTGGGTGAAAAGTTTTGAACTTAAGAAATTACATGATTCTGAATTAATGAATTAATGAATTGAGTAGATATAATTCATTGAATTGCATATAAAATCTATCTGAGAGTCAGGTTAAACTTTAGAACAAAATTAATTAATTGGAAGAAAATCAATTAGAGCTCATCAGACTTGGAATCAATTTAGAATTTGATTAAGAATAAGACTCGATTAATTTAAGCAGCATTAGAAAGAGGCTGCAAAGTTAATTTGGGAAGATTAAATTGACTAGAGAGATAAGAAAAGATACGGAATAGTAGAACTATGGCAGCAGGGATCGGATCCAGAGCTCACACAATATCTCAGACGACACTGACAAGAAGAGGATCTATAGAAATGCCAGGGGAGCAAGTAGATGTCAGTACTCAAATCTTACAGGAGCTGAGAGAATTCAAAAAAGAAATGAAAGAAGAATTCAAAAATATGAAGAAAGAATTTAAATTGGATATAGAAAGATTAGGTAAAAGGATGGATAAATTATCAGTTGAAATGAAGGAAATGAAAACAGAATTGGAGGAGGTAAAAAATAAAACACGAATTTTGGAGACACAATCAGAAGACTTGAAATTAGAACAGGAGCAAGAAAAGAATCTTAAATTAATCCAGGAACTCAGATATCGAGAGAAGTGTATTAAATTAAGAGGAATCCCAGAAAAGTTAAAAGAGAACTTAATTGACAGAATAATTCCATCTTTGGTGGAATTCATGGAAATGACTGAAGACTCCTTAATGCAATTTACAGATAAAATTTTCAGAATAAGTTCTGAGGTGGCAAAAGAGAGAAAAATACCTAGGAATGTGATCGTCACATTTACGAAAGCTTCAATAAGAGATGAAATAGTACAACAAAGCAATCTAAGGAAATTTGTTATTGAAGATAGCGATATTTTAATCTTCAAGGATATGCCTCCTGAAATACTTAGACGAAGACAGGATTACAGATTCCTTACACAAAGGATCCTGAATAAAGGTATCAATTACAGATGGGAGCATACTGAAGGAGTCTCATTTAATTACCATTAGAAAAGACACAGAATCAACACAGTTGAAAAAGCCAAAGAGTTCCTGGAAAAGATGAACCGAGATGAAAAAGAATAGGATTTGAAAAGAAGGAAGAAAAAAGGAGCTGATAAAAAGGAGAAAGTGAATACTCAAATAAGCACAGAAGAAAAAATGAAAGAAAACATGGAAACTGGACTGGAAGAGAAGGAAAAGAGAATGGATGAAACAGAGTTGGTAGATGATGACCAGGCTGAACAGGACCCTATGGACTTGACACAAGATGATAAGGAGGAACAAGATCATGAGTTAAGTATTAAGGGAAGAGAAGAAGAAGAGGTTGGAGAGACTGATGTAGAAGAACTTGAGTAGAAATTACAATATGATTTTGTCCTTGCTAACTTGGAATGTCAAAGGATTAAATACACCAGAAAAAAAGGAGATGAATAAATTATTATTTAGAAAAACAGAAAGTAGATATTATAGCTTTACAAGAGACCAGAATAAAGGCACAGGATGGTCACTATCTGGAAAATAGTTAATTGGGATACACGTTTTACTCACTGGCCACAAAAAAGAAAAAAGGCATCGCTTTATATGTAAAAAATAAATTCGAAGTTAAGGAAATCCTGAGAGATACAAACGGTCATTACGGAGGAGTGGAAATTAAATTAATGGATTGAAAGATCATAGTGATAGCAATATATGCACCGCTGGAAAAGAAAAAGCAATTTTATGAACAGCTTAAGGAAGATGTCGGGAAAATAGAGGAGGAAAATATCATAATTACAGGTGACTTCAATGGGGTCATAGATGCTACGAGAGACAGATCGGGGGATCAAAAGAAACAACGTGGCAATCTCCCAGTAATCTGTAATGAGATTCTAACAGATTTCAACTTAGTGGATGTATGGCCTTACAAAAAAGGTAGAGAAAAGGGGTACACATTTATATAAGACTGACCTTAAATATCTTGGAGTACTATGAAAAGAATAATGAAAAGAAGGCAGCCTTAATATTCTCAGATGCTGAGAAAGCCTTTGATAGCCTAAAATGGCAGTTCATGAAAGGAGTATTGGAAGAGATTGAGGTAGGTAAAGAATTCGCCCAGTGTACCAATCAGGTCTACTCAAAACAAAAAGCACAAATTCTAGTAAATGGAGAAAGATCTAACTGGATCAACATTCAGAACGGAACGAGACAGGGATGCCTGCTATCTCCTCTACTGTTTGTACTCGCCATGGAAGTCCTCAATAAACAGATTAGAGATGAAGAGACAATCCCGGGTCTGAAATTAAAAGGTCATGAATACAAACTGCTAGCATACGCAGATGACTTATTACTAATAATTCAAGATCCAATAGACAACACAGGAAAATCATTTGAAATGATAAGTGGATTCGTCATATTAACTAAAAATCTATCAAAAATTGAAGAACTACACCTAAAAGATAAACTGAAATGCAGAATTGAATCAAAGGCAAAATATCTGTGCATATGGTTTACAAAGAGAAACAGGCAACTCTTCAAAAACAACTATAAAAAGACATGGCATCAAATAAAGAAGGATCTAAAAAGATGGCAAAAACTAAACATGTCGATCCTGGGAAAAGTTGCCACAATAAAGATGAACATACTGCCCAGAATGATGTTCCTGTTTCAAAACCTGGTCATATTAACCAATGATAAACCTTTTCAAGAATGGACGAAAGATTTAAAGAATTTTATATGGAATGGACGTAAAACCAGAATCAGATGGTTAACATTACTAGATGTGAAGAATAGAGGTGGTACAGCTCTACCGGATCTTAAGCTATATTACTTTGCTTGTGGATTGAACTGGTTAAGTGAATGGGTAAATTTGAAAAATGACAGAATAATAAATTTAGAGTGCTGCAATCAGAAATTTGGGGCCCATGCGTATTTGTGGTATGGAAAATCAAGAATGGATAGAGAATTTGAAAACTACACGGTTAAAGGTCCATTATTGAAGATTTGGAGAAATATAAAACAAAAATTTTACAATAATATCCCCTTGTGGCTATCACCAGTGGAGGCTCTGCAGGCTAGATGGACAAGAAGGGAAGACTGGGCAACATACAATGAGTTAATAAAGTCGTCTGAAGGGCAATGTTGCCTCAAAACGAGAGAGGAGATACAAAACCAAGGACATAACATAGAATGGCTACCTTATGCCCAAATAAAACATAGATTCAAGGAAGATAATTCAGCATTCGGTTTTGTAAAAGACCGAAGTGAAATTGATAAGATCTTTACTGAGAAGAGAAGAGGAAAAATTGTGAAATTTTATAAAATATTGCTGGAAAGAGAGCTGGAGAAAGAGCTGATCACGGAATCAATGATAAGATGGGCAAAAGATATAGGAGAGACCATATGTTTGGAAGAGTGAGAGTGTGCCTGGACTAAAACCAATAGCTTCACAGCCAGCCAAGACCTGAAAGAGAACTTTTTGAAAATCGCCAACAGATGGTACTTGACACCAACGAGATTAAGTAGGATTTATAAGCTATTGGATAAGAAATGTTGGAAATGTGAAAAAGAAGTGGGATCGCTGCATCATATGTGGTGGGGCTGCCCGAAGATAAAGAAATTTTGGGAAAAGATACATAGAGCAATGCAAAAGATATTTGGAATAACCTTTGTAATGGACCCTAAACTATACTTATTGAATATAACAACGATATTAGAGAAGAAATAGAGAAGAAATACTGGAGAGTGATAGTATATTTAGTGACCGCCGCCAGATTGAAGATTGCTGCAATGTGGAAAACAAAAGAGGTACCAAAATTAGATGAATGGCTAGACAAATGGATAGAGATGGAAAACAATGATAAGCTGACACGCATTATAAATAATAGAAAATTAAAAGAAGTGAATGAGGAATGGAGAGTTGTAAAAGACTATTTGAGTAAAAGAGACAATAGCAAATGATAGGAAATAAATTAGGTGAGAGAGGAGGGATTCGATAATGTACGAGATAGAGAAATATAACATGAAATTAAGTGGCAAATTACACATAATAGATAATATATACAATAAGTGTACAAGGGATTAATAAAAGGTAGTTATGAAACAAAGAACAAAAATGATTTAAAGGTGGAATAAATTCTTAGGGTTTGTAAATCAGGGGAAGTCAAGAGAGGTGGAGGGATAAGAAGAAGAAGAATAAAAGATTGAGAAGAGAAGAAGCTACTTATTCAACACTAATGAGAGATATTATATTTTTTGCGGTTTAAAAAATAAGATATTTTATCTTATTTTGTGTAAAATTTGTGTCAAATCTATGTTTTTGTATGATATATCAATGATCACCTGAATAAACAAATATTATTTTTTATAAAAGGATGGAAATGTTTGTGCAGAGGGGAACTGAAAAATCAGCTTTATTATATGCACCCCAAAGCTGGTTTAGCCCAGGCTGTAATGACTAACAAACAGCCCAGTGCATAATGGCTGAATACATTTGATACACAGAAATATGGGTCACCCTAGTTATAAGGTTTTGAACAAATGTCTGATGTGTGTTATGATTTAAAAGTGAACAACTGCAGTATTTTCTTAGATTGTTCTAATTGCAAGCAGAGCAAATCAAAGGTATTGCCAATTCCTAGATTCAGTAATAGGAAATCCACCAGTATAAATTGTCAAGAGCAAGAGAACAGGACAAAAGTTGATAGATTGTTGTGTGATGGAGAGATAATATAACACCTTATTCCAAAAATTTTGTACTGATAGACATTCTACCCACATATGCAAGTAGGAGCCAATTACATTGCAACCTTCCCAGCAATTAGGGGACATGGACTTGATCATTCCGGAGAGTTGCAGAGGGGTAAGATACCATTTATGAATAATTTTCAGTGTCCCTTCTCTAACAGCTGCTGAATGTTATTTGTAAGGGGGAGAGGACCATATATGTGCCCACTCAGATTCTGAAAGCATAGTGTTTTTATTGAAGGACAAATCTGAAACTTTTGAAACATTCCCAAACTGGTGTAATTATGTTGATAGGAAGCACCAGGTAAAGGTGGGCTGTATGCAAAGTGATTCTGGAGGAGAATTTATGTCAGATAAATTCCAGAAATGGCTAAAACAGAGGGGGATTTTCCACAGATGCTCCACCCCCTTTATGCCCAGCCACAATGGCATTGCAGAATGCAATTTGGCATTTTGCAAATGATGAAGGATTCCTTGATGCATGATTCCAAGATGGATCAGAGTAGATTTATTCTGTAAAGAGCTGAGATGTAGCAAACAGTCTGCACAGATCTACAGAGTGAACTAGCAGTATTTTGCAGGAGCTAGCTGGGCAAATGTATCAATAATTGCTGGGCTCAGAGCCCTGGAGCTGGGCTGTGCAGAGCTGAGTTTAAACTTGTTAGTTCTGTATTAGATATCACAGAGGGAAGATGTTTTTTCCTGCATACTGTATATATCTATAAATATTCTTCATTATGCACAAGAGAAGTTTATTTTAGACACAAAGCCTGTGTCTGCTCCTTTATTTTTATGCCTGAAGGAACAATACTCTGCTGTTTATTTTTGCTGCCTGGACCTGTTTAAGTACCCAGTACATGCTATCACCTGACATGCAGTGCACAGGGATGTGCATTAGTACTGCACATGGGTGTGCATGGATTATCCATACTTCCTATGCAGACATGAATGCACATGTGGTTGTACATTCAGTTGTACAACATTGCTCCTTTAGCAGTGTCTTTCCCTGTACATTTCTGCCCAAGAATTGAGGTCTGCAGGAGAGGCCTTCTTCCAGCTGTGGGGCAATACTAAGGGCAAGGATATGGAACAGGACCTTCACAGCTGTGGCACCCCAACTGAGGAATGCCCACCCTTTCTATAGGGAAACATGCATCCATAAGAGACCAACAGAATTCCACCAGCTGTTGTTGCTTCTGCTGCTGTTCTGTGTGCCTTCGAATTATTTTGGACATGCTTTCATGGTCGAGCAGGGATTCTGTGATGTACCAGGAACAGGTTCACATTAACTTAATAAGATTTCTTTATTAAGCAAGGAAACGCATGCTAGTAACATGAGGCAAAGCAAGAACTGAAATAAACACAATACAGGCACCAGATAAGCCCTTACAACATGAGAATGCTATGTGGGAAGGGCAGTAGGAGTAATGGCCACTTCCAGGTGCTACAGCCTTGAAGCCTTCAGAGAACAGCATTCCCAGACCACAAGGCGGGCTGGCTGCAGTCCAGAGGACGAGAGGCCCAGGCAGGGGAATCAGGCCAGGAACCAAAGTCCTGTCAGGCCAAGAACCAAACTCATGTCAGGGTCTTCCATGGAATCTACTCTAATACCCACAATCCATGGATGATCATGACAGATTTGAACCCTGGTCTCAACACTCAAACTGCTAGCCACACTCTTTGCCCTATATATGGAAAAATACCACTAGATTAGTTGATAGAATATTCCTGTGCTCAATTGATTAAAATGTCCTTAAGTGAATTGCAACCATGGGGCTGGAATGTGTGGAGCAGCAGAAGAAAGAAGGGTTTACATGGCAAGTTTCATTTGAGGGAATTTTTCCCCCAGCTGTTGTAAACAGGTCCATGTTATTGATACTGCCATCAATCTCATCCCCCCTTTTTTCTTCATCTCCCCAGTCCTCTGAATCTTTTGGCTTCATTCCTGTTTGATTAATGTCATAAGAGGACTTCTGTCAGAATGATGTAATGGGCAGACAGAATGGCATGGGTTGGGGGGGGCGTGTCCAGATGCCTAAAATGGCGGACACATAGAGCGAGGGTTCCCAAAGGCTTCAAAACTTCACCCTGCCCTCAAGCCACCAGAGGGGTCCTTCCAGGAAAAAAAATTTCTCTCAGTGCTTGGCAGTAAGAGACAGATCTGTCGGGGATGCTTTGATCAAGATTTCCTGCGTGGCAGGGGGGTTGGACTGGATGGCCCTCGTGGTCTCTTCCAACTCTGCAATTCTATGATTCTAAGAGATCAATCTCTGAGTACTTGCAGACGACAAAAAAAGGAAGGGAAACTCCCCCCAGGCCACAGCAGTGAAGATAATGAGGAGCGGGAAGATAAGATGGTGTCTGTAATGAATAAGGCAAGTAGGGGAAGAGGAGGCAAGAGCGATGGAGGAGGAGGGGGAGGAGGAAAGGAAACCCCACCACAACAAAACAATCAGCAGCTGCCAGACCACTTTGAACGACTACGTGAAAAAATAGTCTCTGACTTACAAAGAGACTGGTCTGCAGCCCTGGCTCCCCTGCAAGCCTCTATCAAGGAACTCACAGGGATCATCTCTGAAGTGGCAGAAAGCCACAGAGGCACACAAAATGGGGGCAAAATAATGAACAAAGAATACAACATCTTGAAGAAACTAGTGAATCCCTGGTAAACAGGCTGGAAGATTCGAAGAACCAAGGGAATTCGGAGAATGAATATCAGATTTTGCAGCTTTGTGGAAGGCGCTGAAGGAAAAGACATTTTAACTTTCCTAGTAAATTGGGTCAATGAACATTGCCCCAACAACACCATTACTGCAAATGAAATAGAACATGTCCACAGAGCACTGGACCCTCCACCAACTCTACACAGACCTCCTCAAGATATCATTGCTTGGTTTGCTCACTTCTCTGTAAAAACCCACATGTATGATCTCCTCTCAAAACAAGCACCAATATTACACAACACAACCCAGAAAGCAATTTACCAAGATTTAGCCCCAGAAACCGTATGCAAGAGAAAACTCTTCAAGCCATTGACATCAATCTTGCAAAAAGAGAAGATACGCTACAAATGGGGCTTTCCATTCAAACTTGTCATTTCTCACAATAACACAATGACTGCAACCACAAGACTCCAACTACTAGATATACTACTCGCCCTTGATGTACCTGTGCTCAAAGCATTAGAACAAGAGATATGACTCCACAGCACAGAATATAGACACATCTGATATCAACCCATGGACCCTGGTCTCCAAGCAGAAAAAAAAATGACCCCGCAATCTAAAAAGACCAACATACACTGGATCACCAGTCCTTCAACTATAAATATCTGGAACAACTGGACAATAGAAAATGAATGATGACGCCAGACACCACCTACTAAGACAAATGCACACCTTAAAGTAGGACTTTTCACGAGCTTCAATGGACTTTCCACCAATATGCACACATCTGCGGATCTCCTACCTGTTGGCTAACCTGACTGATAAGTATCTTCCATTGTCTCTATGATCTAGATAGACACGAGATGACCTTATATCTGGGTGGAATGCCTTTATCTGGGGCGGCGTGCCACATGACACCAAATGACACGTCTGTAGCCAAGAGGGCACATTCAACATTGTCAGTAAAAAGAGGCCTTAACAACCTGTCCTCTTCTCTACATTACCCCCCCCCAAAAGTGATTTCCCTGGGAAGGGTGGGGATCTTGCTCTCACCCGACGTCCCATACACTATGTGTGACTTCTTACCCAGGTGCTTGAGTATTAAAGGTTAATGTTGATCTTCTTGAAATTTTTAACTATTCACCTTTCCTCTTGAAGCTCTGGAAAAACTCTCAACTATCACTGTATGGTTGCTGGGCATGTGTGATTGCACTCTCTCTGGCCTTCCACAACTGATGCCTCCAGTCCACTTTTTGAACAACAGCTGTAAAAGCGATTCCTATCTAACTAAATATGTCTAATCTCATATTTCTCTCCAGTTAAAAGAGGCAAGATACTGAAACAGATGAGACCTCTTCACCTGAACATAATTTTCTTACAAGAGTCTCACAACAAATCGTCCAGTCTGGTGCTCCCAGTTTCTGATATCCTTTCTGGAATCTCTGGAGCAGATGACAAAAGGTGCAGTGATAATTGCAGGAGATGCTAACACAGTCCTCAACCCATACATGGACAAATCCTCCCACAAATCACTTCAATCCCACTCAATACCACAAATCCCCCTGAAAAATCTTAAAAATTTAAAGTTAGTTGACTCACGGGGATTACTAAACTGCACACACAGCCAGAGACTACACCTTCTCAAAAGAACACAACTCTTACTCAAGGCTCGATTATTTCTTTGTTGATAAATTAACCATGTCCCATATTGAAAAAGTAACTATTCACCCGGCTCTCCATTCAGACCACACCCCACTAACTATGGACTGGTCTTTGACAGAAATAACACGACTCACTATAATCTGGAGATTTAACTCCTACTTATTAAACAATTACTCATTTAAAATGCAAATAAAAAAGACAATAAAACATTTCTACCAAGAAAACAAAACAGACACCACATAATCACTACTCTGGGACACTCTAAAGATGGTACTTTGCAGCCTCTTGATACAGGAAGGAGCAAAACAGAAAAATACTAAAAGAGACATACTAAAATACTAAAAATACTAAAAGATGGCCTTGGGGGGGAAAAGGGGAGGGCCAGGGAGGCCTCCGCGGGGCCTTCAGAGACCCTCCAAAGGCCCCGTGAAGGCCTTGGGGGGAGGGGAGAGGGCCGGGGAGGCCTCGACGGGGCCTTCGGAAACCCTCAGAAGGCCCCACAAAGGCCTTGGGAGGGAGGGGGGAGGGCCGGGGAGGCCTCAACGGGGCCTCGGGAGGGTCTCCAGAGGCCCCGTGAAGGCCTTGGAAGGCAGGGGGAGGCAGGGGGAAGCGACTATGGGGCCTCCGGAGGCCCTGTGGTAGCTTTGGTGAGGGAGGGGGAGGGCAGGCATTATTCGTGGAAGTTTCACATTCGCGGGGGGTCTGTGGAACCTAACCCCCACGAATGTGAAGGGACGACTGTGCCTTCAGACCAATTGCCTTAATCGATTCTGATCTTAAAATAATGACCTCAATATTCTCAAAATGTCTAAATGTCTTCATCACCTTCATACTTTCTAACAAAAAAGGCTTTTTGCTGGGACGCCTAGCCAATGACATCAGAATAACACTAAATATAATACATTTCTGCAATAATAAACACACTCCCTTGGCCTTAATATCACTGGATGCGTTAAAAGCCTTTGATAGGTTGGAAAGGCCATACCTATTTAAACTAATCCAAAAGATGAATGTGGATCACCAATGTTTAACGTTTCTCCAAAACCTATATGCTAACTCTGAAGCAGCGATATATGCAAACAAAGTAGACTCCGAAACATTTGAACCACCAGGGAACCAAACAGGGATGCCCACTTTCCCCTTTGTTATTTGCAATAGCCATAGAACCCCTTGCAGAACAAATTAGGATGATGCACCACATTGAAGGCCCAGCAATCCATGGACAAGTGCACAAAATCTTACTCTACATCACAAACACAACTACCGCATTCCGAGGTCCTCCAGAATATGCTGATCAACTTTGACATACCCACAGGTTTTAAAAATGCAAAAGGAAAAATTTCTGTGCACAAATACTCCACATGCAGTACAACATGAATGGCAATGGTTGACTAAACTACACCTACAACCCCCTGGATTTAAATACCTAGGGATATTAGTTACCAAAGATATAGGTCAACTATTGCCACAGAATTACAAACAACTTACGAAATGGATCAAACAAAAAATAAAACACTGGACCACATCCAATCTCTGCCTCCTGGGGTGGATAGCAATACTAAAATTGTTTGCACTTCCAAAACTTCTATTCTTATTCTTCACAGTCCCTTTAGAATCTCCCTCAACATATTTCAACACCTGGAAAAAATATTCCATACGTTCATTTTTAACAATACAAAACCAAGATTTCAAAAAAAAAAAAAAATCCTACACCAAAAACTTCAAGTATTTTGGCTAGGTGTTCCAAATCTGTCACACTACTTTGCAGCTGTGCAACTCACACATCTGGTCCAGATATTCAATAAAAACCCTCAAACCAACTGGATTGAGACTGAGCTAGTTCAAAAAACCCAAAGCATGTGAAATATGCTACTCCAACCTTTCCTACCCCCAAATCAACAAAATGGACAACCCTTTCTTACTAACATCTTTATGAATTTGGAAAAAATGGAACAATAAAATGATGCCCCAGGAATCACCCATTCATCCATGCCTGACCCATCCTAAATTCTACGACCTGATGAAATATTTGGAATGGAACAGGAAATGGAACATTGGTATTTACTGTGAAGGTTCCTTTTCAGCAGCCATGGGGAGGGAATCCTTGAATGGGTATTGGCTCCGCCTCCAACCATTCATAGGCAGGACACCTGAAACAAAGAACTTGAGACCACCCCTGCCAGGAGGAGGAGCCAACCAACCCCATCCTCCCCAGAGAAGTTAGAACAGCTCCAGAACCATATACATAACATAAGACATGAACAACAACACCAAACCCCAACACTAATCACCTAACTGAAACCTCTCCTTTTTAATATTTATTTATTTTTTGGTGGGGTGGGTAAGGATTCCCTCCCCATGGCTGCTGAAAAGGAACCTTCACGGTAAGTACCAATGTTTCGTTTTCCAGCAGCCTGGGGAGGGACTCCTTGAATGGAGCGTAACACAGCAGTCCAAAAATAGGGGTGGGGGGATGACTCTGAAAGCTAAACTAATGTACAACTTGCTGCAGAACCTTGCACCCAAAGGCCGCATCAGCAGATGCATATTCATCAATCCGATAATGCCGTGTAAAGGTAGATGACGAGGCCCAGGTAGTGGCCCTGCAAATCTCCAGAATGGAGTGAGATCTCCCTAACACCACCGAAGTCACAGCGCTGCGAGTTGAATGAGCTAAAATGCCCTGAGGAACCTGTAATTCACTGGCTACATAAGTCTGCTCAATACACTTGCGCAACCATCTCGCTATCATGGAAGAAGACACCTTCTTACCCTTCATGGAACCTGTGTAAGCTACAAACAAAGCATCCGATTTGCGGAAAACTTGAGTTCTCTTGAGATACATCTTTAAAGCCCTTCTGACGTCTAACTTATGCCATAGCTTTTCCAAATCCGCCACCGGATGCGGACAGAAAGACAGCAAGACTATCTCCTGCAACCTATGAAAAATAGAATTGACCTTGGGCACAAAAGATGGATCTAACCTGAGAGTTACTGAGTCCTTCTGAAAGACACACAACTCCTCCCTTACTGACAGCGCACCCAACTCCGATACTCTTCTGGCTGACGTAATGGCTACGAGGAAAACCACCTTCCAAGTGAGAAGACTCAGATTGACCGAACTGATAGGCTCGAAAGGCTCCTTCACTAGCGCCTTCAAAACCACATTCAGTTTCCAAGGACAGAAAACTATGCACTACAGGTGGTCGCAACAGAGAGATCCCCTTTAAAAACCTGCGAATGTATGGATGAGAGGCTAAAGTCCTCCCTTGCATCAACTTCAAGATGGAACCCAAGGCAGCCACATGCCTCCTCAGAGTGCTCGGTGCTAGGCCTTTTTTCAATCCTGATTGTAGGAAGGACAACACCACAGAGGCAGAAGCCTGTAATGGGTTGGTCCCCTTACTCCGACACCACCTGCAAAACGCTCTCCACGTGACCTCGTACAATCTAATACAGGAAGGCCTACGCGAAGCCAGCATGGTGCTGACCACCTCCACCTCATATTCCTGTTTTAACAATCTCTCCCACTCAACCTCCAAGCGTGCAATCGTAACCAGCCTGGATACGGATGCATGAGACCGTCCTGAACTAGAAGGTCCGGCCACGGTGGCAGCGGCCACGGCTCCTGAACCTGCAGCCATATCAAGTCTGGATACCATGGTCTCCTCGGCCAGTTTGGAGCAATCAGGATGACCTCTGCTTTCTCTTGCTTGATCTTCCTTAGCACACGCCCCAGGAGCGCTGTTGGTGGGAAGACATAACACAATATCTGAGCCCATGGAATCGTTAGCGCATCGAAAGCTAATGCCCCCGGAATCTGAAATCTTGATACATACTGAGGGAGTTTGTGATTTTCCTCCCGTAAAAATACGCGGTACACCCTGGTGTCCAGAATGTTGCCCAGGTGTTGAATTCTCTGAACTGGATCCAGGTGACTTTTTTCCCTGTTCACCATGAACCCATGAGACTCCAGAACCTGCAGAGTCCTGAGCAGAATTCTCTTTGCCTCGCTCTCGGAAGAGGCCCTGATCAGCAGATCGTCCAGATAAGGAAATACATGTATTCCCTGAGACCTTAGGTATGACACCAGCGCCACCAGCACCTTAGTGAACACCCTTGGTGATGAGGATAGACCGAACGGGAGTGCTCTGTATTGAAAATGATCCTCCTTGACAGCAAATCTGAGAAAGCGTCTGTGCGCAGGATGAATCATTATGTGCAGGTAAGCTTCCTGTAAATCTAAAGACACCAGGAAGTCCCCATCCTGAATCCCTTCCAGAATTGAACGTAGAGTCTCCATCCGAAATTTGCGTCTTGCCATGAAAAGATTGACCCCCTGTAGGTTCAAGATGGCCCTCCAATCCTTGTTCTTCTTGGGCACCAAGAAAAGAAGAGAGTAAGTTCCCTTGTATCTGTCCCCCTGTGGTACTGGTTCTATTGCTCGAACTTGAAGTAGGTGATTGATGGCTTCCGACATCAACCTCTGTTTGTCCTCACCCATTGTCGTGCAAGACTGAATGAAGGTGGGAGGCAGTCTTGCAATGAAATCTATTGTGTATCCCTGACTCACTGTCCTGTTGACCCAAGCATTGGATGATGTAACCTGCCAGACTCCTGCAAAGACGGCCAGTCTGCCCCCCACCTGAAGCGTTTGATAGTCATGCGGGTTGTCCACCTTTGCTTCCCTGCTTGGCGGGCTGACTGGTGGAAGCCTTGGGAAACTGTTGGGACTTCGGTCTTGGGAACTGCTTGGAGGAATTCCAGTTATCCCTTTGTTGTCTGAAACCACTGAAACTTGCTCCACGAAAGTTCTGAAAAGTGGGTCGAAAAAACCTACGCTCCTCCTTTTTTGGTAAGGACAGGAGCATCTTCTTCTTGTCCTTGGTCTCCACCAGGACCTCCTCTAGTGTCTCCCCAAATAACTTCTTGCCGTTGAACGCACATCCTGCCAGGTTGGATTTGGCTTTACTGTCCACATTCCAGTTCCTCAAACAAAGATAACACCTGGCAGCCACATTTGCTGCCACAGCCCTGGACGTGAACCGGAGCACATCCAGACTAGCGTCTGCCACATAGGCAAACACCTTCGCTATCTTGTTCATGCCCTGATGAAACTTCGCTATCTTGTTCATGCCCTGACGAAACTTAATTTCGTCCTCAGGCACATTAGTCATGAAATCCTTGGACCACCTGATGGTGGCCCTGAAGAAGATTGATGCCGCCACCGCTGCTCTGATGGCCAGAGCTGCGGCCTCATGTGACCTACACAGGAAGGTTTCAATGCGTTTGTCATCTGGTGTCTTGAGATGTTCGTCTCCATCTCTGGGAAAGAGTGAACCAGAAATCAGGCCAGCCACCGGCGCATCAATGGCAGGGAGTTTTAATAACTCCATCACATCTCCAGCAAAGGTATACAGCTGTTTGACGAAGGTAGGTTGCATTCTGGGGGCACCTGGTTGCATCCACTCTCCCACCAATGCGTCCCTTAAAACATCTGGGAATGGCAAACTATTCCCTGAAGTCTTGCTTGAAGCCCAAAGTTCAGGGACCCCTTGCTTGGTCCCCCCTCCTTAGGGTTCGTTGGCTCCAATTCCAAAGCCCTTAAGGCCTTCTTAAAGAGGAGGGAGAAGGAGGCATTTTCAAACAGCCGGGGTGAATCACCATCATCCCCCTCCCCGTTTTCTCCCTCAGAGGAGAGCTCCCCCTCCTCCCAGGGTTCCTGTGCCACCTCCTCCTCCTCCAGGTCCCCCTCCCTGATGGGGGCTTCTAGATGTTTCTCCTTTCTCTGCCTTTTGCGCAGAGGGGGAGATCCCCCCTCGCGTGGTTCCCACAGCTCCACGTGGCTTGGCGGCAAAGGCGCCCGGTTCCCCGCCGTGCCTGCCGTGCTCCTCTTGGCGGCCCAGCCGCTGTCCTGCTCGGCCCCTTCGGGCAGGAGAATAGGGCCCGAGTCCTTCCCCCTGCCCGTGATGCTTGCCCCCGACGGTCCCGCAACACTAGCACCCGCCGCCAGAACCTGCCTGGCCACCAGGGTGAACCAGGCGGTCAGCTTGGGCGGCAGGGCCTTACCTCCTACCAAAAGCGGTGGAAGGTCCTCCGTGGCCGGGGTGTCCTCCTCGGGGGTCCAGGGCCTGGGAGGGTCCGCCGCTGGCTGGGCTGCCCCCTCTGCGTGGTCCGTCTCCTGGTCGGAGACCCCATCACGCTCCGCCCTCCCCTGGGCGACTGAGCTCGACGTGTGTCCCATAAAGGGACCACGGAGCACCTTATCTGGGGACTGCAATCCGTCCCCTGGCAGGCCCAGAGAGGAATCCTCCTCCTCCGAGGAGAGATCCCCTCCGTGCACGCGACTGTGCCTGGGCGCTGCCATCTTGGATCCTTTGTTTGCCGAAGGAAGCTCTGGAGCGACTGAAAAACCCTGGCTGTTCCAGCAGAGGCAGAACGGAACTGGGGAGGATGGGGTTGGCTCCTCCTCCTGGCAGGGGTGGTCTAAAGTTCTTTGTTTCAGGTGTCCTGCCTATGAATGGTTGGAGGCGGAGCCAATACCCATTCAAGGAGTCCCTCCCCAGGCTGCTGGAAAAGGGATATATATACTAACTAACATACAATAAAAATGTTCCTAAAACCAGAGAGAACTCATAAAAGACCTAGACCCCATTCATCCCATTTGGCTGCAATATACTCAAATTGCACATTTCCTGTCCCATCTACAACATCAAGGCTTTGTTCCCAGATTTTTAACAAAATTTGAAAACCTATTTACAACCACTACCAATCAAGTCAAAGTCCATATGGCAATTATATATAACCTAATGACTGAAACCACAATGGCGGAGACTGCACAATTTAAGTGATCAGGACTGGTGAAACTTCTGGAAATCACCAATATTTCAGAAAAGTCCAGTCATATAAGAAAACACACAGTGGTGCACAAGTGGTATCTGACACCTCATAGATGTCCCAAATCACCAAAAGCAGCAGCCCTGCCTGCTGGAGAGGCTGCAAATGTAAACCACCTATCTCCACATGTGGTTTAATTGTCTCTTCCCTCAGGAGTTCTGAGCTGAAGTTCTTAGACTGACCTCACAAATCACAAAACAAATCATTACCATAACGCCCAGTCTGGTGCTCCTCTCTTGTTTCTCTGACCAGAACCCCACTGTCAAACACAGAGATTTGATATGATTTTTATTAGTAATAGCGAGACTGGAGATTGTGCAAAACTGGAAAATGGGCAATCTTGCAATAGGGAAATGGTGGAATCAGTTCTGGAACATCTGGCTAATGGAAAAACTCAAGGAACAAATCAGAATATCCCAAGGTAGTCCTAGGACTTTTTTGGATGGGGTTTTGTAACGGAAGCAGCCTCATCCCCGTTGTGAGGCTGCTGCACAGCAGGGGGTCTGTTTCGGATGATGCTCTCCCCTGCCGATATTTGGCGATTTTCTAATCATGAAAGTTGATCGTGATTAGGAAATCACCATATATGGCACTGGAGCCTCCCAGCACTTCTGCAACAGTATCGGCAGGGGAGAGCGTCATCCGAAATGGACCCCCTGCCACGCAGCAACCTTGCAACAGGGACGAGGCTGCTTCTGTTACAAAACCCCGTCCAAAAAAGTCCCTATAAGGACAACTTTTGCAGAAAAATGGTTTCCAATTGTCGGCTATATAAATCATAATTTGACTCAACAAATCATACCTGCTACTCATGAGAAACTGTGGAATGATATATTAAAAGATTAAGACATACACCTCCTCATAGATCATTCTACAAGTGCATTAAGTAAAGTCAAGCATGATCAAATTGAACCTCACAACCAGGAGAGTATATGTCTACATGTGTAACAACACAAAATCTTTATTTTCTTTTTTTGTCGTTGTTCTATTTTTGCTTTTCTAATATATGTATAAAAAATTATCTCGGTATGTCATTTTGTGGTGACCTCTAACCACAAAATGGATATGTTCAATGTATTTTACTATTCTACATAAATAAAAAGAAATTATACAAAAAAAAATGATGTGGGTTGCCACACTCAATTAGACAAAACAGCCGTGGAGGAGTGTGAAGAGGAGGAAGAGAAGGAGGTGGGAAGTGATGGTGTTAGATAACAAAACAACAAATTCCACACCTCCCCTTGAAAAGTGCTCTGTCTGTACCCAATGTTTCTACACTTCCAGCAAATGTATTGAAGTTAGATAAGATTTGGAAGAAGAGCACTAAAATATTCAGGGAAGTAGTAAATTCACCCTGGCTGTTCCCCCACTCCAGACGTTGAAAGAGCTTTCCAAAGTGCTGAACTTTATCCCGCAAGTAGGAGAGTTCCTTTAAAGTCTAGGATATAACCAGAGGTTGCTTCAAGGTACCCTTGAAACAGAAGCCATCACCTGCCTCTGAAAGGGCTGATTCCGCTACACTGTTGAATAAATAAGAGAACCCGGAGCCTATGAAGTAACCAAATCAATCAACCCACTGATATAGAAGCCACCAGCTGCGATTTCTCCTTCACCCTTGATCCTGAACCAGAAACTACTAACAGAGTCATACGAAGGCCAGCCAACAATAGGAACACTGTAACTGTGTTGAATCAGACCATTGGCATGTCTTTGCACCAGCTATCACCAGTTGTCTGGGATTTCCAGCAGGACTTTTCTTTCTTTGTGGGCATTGCTGAAGACTTAACTTGGGACTTTTGTACATGCAAAGCAAGGTTCCCAGATCTCAGGGCCTGGCCCTGAATCTTAGGGCCTAGGATCTCCCATCCTCTGAATGAGAGAGAATTTCAGAGTGAAAGCACTGCCGTGTGTGTGTGTGTTCCTAATTGATTCATCTTGGTGTTTTTGTTTTGAATGGCCGACTCTGTGCGACTCTGCTGTTCCAATGTACCAATGGATTTAAACTGCAGGAAAAGAGTTCCCAGCTAAACATTAGGAAGAACTTCTGATGGTAAGAGATGTTTGATAGTGAAATGATCTGCCTTGGAGGGTGGTGGACTCCTTTAAAATGAGGTTGGATGGCCACATCTCTAAATATACTTTAGCTGTCTATTTCTGTGATTCTGTTATTCTAATTATGGCTCATGCTTAAGGTATCATGCTTAATGACATAAGCAGGGGCTGCCCCTTGGAGCCTCACTCATGTAACATCACTCGGGACTGTTATGACCACATAGAGGTCCTTTTAATCAGGTAGTGTTTAAGATTTTCCCAGACAAGTGACAGGCAAAAAGGCACAGAGAGACCAAATTTGGTTTTCAGTCACTATGGATGTAACATTTATTTAGACATGAGACATTAAACATTCAGTTAACTGTCAAGAGCTCTTTTCCATTCACACACACACTCACACCACATACTCACAACGATCCTTCCCTGAACGGTGATCAGACATCCATGAAGGTGTGGATGGTCTGTTGCCGCGGGTACAGGAACCATGAAAGCAAGGCTGAAAATGTCCCAGCTCTTATACCTTTTCCATCTCCTTCCTTGAGAACTGCATGCTTTTCGAGCTGGCATGATCTCATGTTAGTTCCTTAGACAGTTCCTTAGGCAGATCAAGGTGTGTTCCATGTTCACTCAGAACTTCCTCAATCATACCGACAGCTGGTATTGTCTCTGTCATGCCTGGCCAGCAGTCCACTCACTTGTACAGAATGCTCCCAAACTAGGTTATCAGTTTCCATTGTGTTTGGTTATGCTTGGTCAGCACCTCATCTCAGCTTCCAAGTTTTCTCCTTTTCTCGGTCCGGTTTCCAAGTTATGCCTAAAGCAATGCTTTGCGCAGCATCCATTTTCTTGGTTCATTTTAGGGCCTTGTTTTACCAGGAACCCATACATGCACACAATCATACATGCAAGCATACTCTCACATATTCCCCCTCTTGATACTTAATTAATTCTATAATTGAGTATCATTGGCAATAATATGATAAAAAATTCAGAATCAAAAAGGAATCTATATCCTTCAATAGTCAAGAATAACCAAAACCCAAACAATAAATGAAAAGGTTATGACAATGGTATACATATCAAGAAAGAATAAAATCATAAATGACAACTTTGGTTATATATCTCTAGAGCTTAAAATTGAATATTTATAGGGAATTCATTGTCATATAGGAATTCTCATCTTCCTTTGTATCAGACAAAATTGAAATAACGCTACTACGACACACCCAAAAAAGAATAGGAAAACAACAGCATATTATAACAATCATAACTATGATCATAACTGTGATATAAAGTATTTCCTTTATCCAAGTAGCAGAAGGCTATAGATCCCTAAGCCATCCAAAAAAAAAAAAAAAAAAAAAAAAAAAGCAATCCCCCACCGTTTCATGAACATTATGTTGGATCATATTCCTCAACTTTTCCATTTCATCTTCAATTGATCGATTTAAATTTTAAAATTTAACAACACATTAGCTCCCTATCATATTGCAAAATCCCCCCTTTTGCAGCCAACAAATAATCCAAAGCTAACCTTTGTTGCATTATCATTTGACTCAAATCTTTTATTTCAGATTGTACCATACAAACAATTTTCCCAGTAGCATTTATTGACTTTTCCAATCTGCATGTAAGTCCTAGTATGCTCCTGCGTTTTTCTTGAGCAATAATCCCTGGATATGCCCCCAAAGTTAACACCCCAAAGATAGACCCTGCCACCAACCGGCTCCCCAAAGTGTCTGAATATTGGACATCAATAATAATAATAATAATAATAATAAAATTTATTTATATCCCGCCCCTCTGCGAGCAATCGGGGCGGCTTACAACAATAAAATAGTACACAGTATAAAACAACTCAAAATCCCTTCCCCCCCTTAAAACATTATTAAATTAATACAAATTAAAATCAATATATAATACAATTTATTAAAAACCCTTTTGAGCAAGCAGCATCTGTTTGGAGGTCCAGAAGCAACCTCCAGAGGGGGTTTCTGAGGCTGGGGTTAGCTATTCTGGAAAAGCCTGCCTGAAGAGAACCGTCTTGACAGCCTTTTTAAAGCTGTCTAATGATGTCAATAGGCGGATCTCATCTGGCAGGCCGTTCCACAATTTGGGGGCAACAGCCGAGAAAGCCCTCTGGGAGGTGGTCACCAGCCTAGGTCTTTGTGGCTGCAACAAATTCCTCCCAGAGGACCGGAGAGCGCAGGAGGATTATAAGGGAGAAGGCGGTCCCTGAGATAGCTTGGGCCCAAGCCATTTAGGGCTTTAAAGGTGATAACCAACACCTTGTACTGGGCCCGGAAGCTGATAGGCAGCCAGTGGAGGGATCTCAGAACCGGAGTAATGTGGTCCCTCCTAGATGTCCCAGAAACTAGCCTGGCTGCCATATTTTGTACCAGCTGTAATTTTCGAACTAAGCTCAAGGGTAGCCCCATGTAGAGTGCATTACAGAAATCAAGACATGAGATTACCAGCGCGTGCACAACGGTCTCAAGATCCCTTAATTCCAGAAAAGGGCGCAGCTGGCGTCCAAAGCTGATAACAAGTGCTCCTGACTGTCGCATTTACCTGATTTGTCATCAGGAGTGACGAGCCAAGGAGCACCCCTAGACTGTGAACACAGTCACTGGAGGAGAGTGTGACCCCACCCAGGACTGGAGATTGCAACCTGATTCTTGGTTTTGGGGCTGCTACTGTGAGCACCTCCATCTTGTCTGGATTCAGTCTCAATCTGTTTTTCCTCATCCAGCCCATTACTGCCCAAAGACATTCATTGAAAGAAGAGATGCCGTCAGAATTCGAGACCGACGAACGAGATATGGAGAAATAGATCTGAGTGTCATCAGCGGACTGATAACACCCAGCTCCATAACTCCAGATAATCTTACCCAGCGGCTTCATATAGATGTTAAATAACATCGGGGACAGAATAGCACCCTGTGGTACTCCACAGGTAAGCTCCCTTTTACTGGAGCTACTGTCCCCGAGCAGCACTCTCTGGGTCCTGCCTGAGAGGAAGGACCGGAACCACTGCAAAGCAGTGCCTCCGATGCCTAACTCCCTCAGGCGATCCAGAAGAATGCTGTGATCTATCGTATCAAAAGCCGCTGAGAGGTCTAGGAGCACCAACAGGGTGTCAATCAAAGCAACCATGGCAGTCTCAACCCCAAAGCCTGTCCTAAAGCCAGTTTGAAATGGGTCTAGGTAATCGGTTTCATCCAAGACAGCTTGGAGTTGAAGAGCAACCACCCTCTCGATCACCTTGCTCAAAAATGGTAATAAAGAGACTGGCCTATAATTATTCATAGCCAGGGGGTCCAGGGAAGTTTTTTTCAAAATAGGCTTAAGAGTCGCCTCCTTTAGACATGATGGAATATATCCTTCCCTGAAGGATGCATTGATGATGCTCACAAGGAACTTCCACAATGCATCCCCTCCCTGGACGGCCAGCCAAGATGGGCAAGGGTCGAGGGGGCAGGTTGTCTTCCTCACACTACCAAGGAGCTTGTCCACATCATCGGTACTCACAGATTGCAGCTGATCCAGTATAATTACATCGGCGGAGTGGCTGGACACCTCGTCCATTGTTTCTGTTACAATAGTGGCATCTAGGTCGGCTCTTATCTGAGAGATTTTATCTGCAAAGAAGTTATTAAATGCATCACAGCAGGCAGTCATCGGGTTAAGCAGGGGATTTGGTGCAGGGGAAACCTGCGCCAGCTCCCTCACCACCCTAAACAGCTCTGCTAGACGGGACTCTGCAGACGCAATACGTGCAGAGGAGAAGGATCTCTGCGCTGCACGCATTGCCTCCCGATAGGACCAAAGAAAGTTCCTATGGCGAGTTCTGTCAGATAAGAGTCGAGTCTTCCGCCACCTGCGCTCTAGTCATTGTCCAAACCGCTTCATTTCCCTAAGCTGAGGTGTATACCATGGCCTACGGTTAGAAGAGGATTGGCAAGGACGCTTGGGAGCAATCGTGTTGATAGCTCTGGTAAGGTCTGTGTTCCACGTATTAACCAGAACATCGACAGGATCACTGGCATCTCCAACCATTAAACCCTCTAAGGCTTTCTGGAAACCCATAGGTTCCATTAGCCTTCGAGGGCGGACCATTTTAATGGGTCCACCACCCCCGGTGGGGCAGATGTAGGCTCTAAGTTCCATCTTGACCAGGAAATGATCCGTCCATGAAAAAGCAGAGATATTGATTACCTCCGCCCATGGATATGCCTGATCTGAACTAAAGACCACATCGAGTGTATGACCTGCACAATGTATGGGCCCGTTGACCAATTGGGATAGGCCCATGTTTGTCATGGTCTCCATGAACTCCCGAGCCACACCTGTTAAGCTGGTCTCGAGCAGAATGTTGAAGTCCCCCAAAACCAGCTCTGAGACCAGCTGTGTCAGCTCAGTTAGGGAGTCTGCTAGACAACGGGGTGGCCGGTAGACTAGCAGAATCCCCAAGCTGTCCCTGGTCTTCAGGCTTAGGTATATACACTCGAAGTGGGCTGTGTTCCGGACAGGTTATAACTTCATCTGAACATGCAGGCCCCAGAGCACCAGCAGATGATACTTGCTTACGCCTAAATTGTGGCATCTTGGACTTACTTACCTGGACTGGAAAGGTCAAATATCCCACCCTGACTATAAGTTCCATGCAAGTAAAATTTATCTCTAGAAAAAGATTACTTAATTAAAAAAAAAGTCTTTATGTTTTGCATAATCCTTCCATTTAGTGTTCCAAGTCCCCCTATGTATACCATAAAAACACATTCCCGCTGTGGTAGTTTGATAGCTCATCCTCCAAAACTGAGTAGTGTCAAGTCCATCTGGTACCATAGAAAATAACGTGGGAGGGCCCTCAGCTGTTTTTTATAATCCCAATAAAATGGCATCAGGGTCTTCAATTAGAGCGGGCAAAAAGGGCATACGCCCTACTGATTGTGGATGGGCATAAACTAATTTACATCTTTCCCATGATATTCAAACATGCACTCAGCATGTCACCTAATCCAATTCCCTTGTGTCTTTTCACAAAATAAAATTCCAAAAAAGGACAATTGCTACCCACCACCTCTTCATTTTTGTGGATGTTACCATTTCATGTTTATCCTCTTTCCGTAATTATCAGGGGGCTCTCGAACCCACTTAATATAAAAACAATCCTCTTTCCAACTAAGGTACCACCTCAAATATTTCCCTTCTATTATGTATATAAAAACTGGGTATCTTCTCGCTAGCGCAAGAGCCTGTGAAATATAAACATATCTGTTAGATCCAAAAAGGGACTAGGTCCGATTTTCCTCCTGGGGGTCCTCCCATCGATTCATCTGGCATGAATTATTCCTAAAAAAACATGTAACACTTATTATTCATCAACTTTTACAATTATACATATATTATAATTTACAATTATATTTGGTCATGGTGAACCCACTTTGATTTTTCTTCCTTTCTGATCAAATAACTAGTGGGCCATATTTGATCCATGACTACATCTGGCCCCTTCCACTTGGGTCTCAAAGCATGTTTCTTGGACCCAAGTAGAGGTACAAAACTTGAGTTCCAATCTATTGATTAAAAAGGTATCATTTCCTTTTCTGTCTGAGTAGAAATTTCACTGCTGTTAATCCCAGATTCATTTCATTACCAAACATTATTTCCTATCTCATGCAAATCCTTTAATATTTGGTATTGATCTATTTTGGTTCCCTTTTTTAAAAACATTTTTATTTATTTCTTACTTTGTTTGACCAATTGGTCTACATATATATTACTTTGTTGTTGCCATTCTATTTTATTTTCCTTTTTCTTATCTTGGTGGGCTTTGATCCATGCCAATTTTACTTCGGGTAATTCTTTCATAAGAGCCCAAATTTGTTTCCATTGACTAATATGCTTTAAGTCTTTACCATCTGCATTTTTTAAAAATCTGCATTTTTAAAAAACAAACAAACAAACAAAACATTTTTAGCTCAAAACTGAATTAACCTTATACACCCATTGTATATGTACTCACTATCCATGATAATTACAGAGTCTTTCCCTTCCCCCTCTTGTTCTTTCAATAAGGAAAGAACATCAACAACAGCTTGTATCTCTGCCTCTTGTGCCCCCAACCCATTGGGGATAACATCTCTTTTCTCTTTATTCCTATTAGGGTTATACCAAGCCCAAGTAGTAATCCTTTCACCCTTTTCCCACCAAGATACTCCATCTGTAAAAAAAAATACCCTGGGTTTCATTCCATGTATCAAGCAAAACAGCCCTGTCATTGCCTTCAATACTTATCACAATCATGTGGGCCCCCCATCCCTTAAAACATTTATCATCAAATCAGGTTGACTTAAGGTCTCAAAATCAATCTCCTTTTGATTCAACTTAACTATCCATTGATTAAGTTTAGTAGTACTAATAGAAGGTGCTTTGCCCTGCAGAATATATTTCAAAACCCCATGACTTGATTGTATTATAACTTTAGACAACCCTATCAAGTATTGCTATTCATCTAGCGCCCACATAGTTGCTGCTGCTGCTTTTTCACACTCGTTATATTTTTGTTCAGCTCCTTTTAATAATCTACTTGAATAAGCAATGGGCTAAAACTACCCTTCAATATTCTTTTGGTATAAGCCTGCTGACATAGTTTCTTGTGTCCATCCTGGTCTAATATAAAAAGCTTGCCCCTCTCTTGGTTGCCATAACTTAATTTGCCTTTGAATCCAAAGCTTCAATAATTCCAAGTTATTCTGACATTCTTTTGACCAGTTCCAGGGTACATTTCCCCCCCAACAATTTATACATTGGTCTGGTCAACAGAGCATACTGGGGATATAAGATCTAACAAAACCAAAAGCATCCAACAGCATCCTCAATTGTTTTATATTTTCTGGGGGCTGGATCACATTCAAAGATTTGATACGATTTTCCTCTATCACCCGTCCGCCCCCCTGGGGGTGATTCCTAAGTATTTTATTGTAGTCTTAACCAGTTGAGCCTTTTCCAGATTCACCTTAAAGCCAGTATCCCTAATTAATTTGAGGACCCTAATAGTCCTCTCCCTGGTTTCCTCCTCAGTCTTCCCTGTCACCAAAATATCATCCACGTAGGAAATCACTGCCTCCTGATCTTCTGCACTTAAATTTTCTAACATTTGCCGCACTTAAATTTTCTAACATAATGGTGGGCTATGCTGGGTGAATTGTGGAATCCCATGGGTAACCTGGAAAATGTGTATTGTTGACCCCTAAAGGTGAAGGCAAAACGAGGTTTACTTTCTTCTGATAAGGGCAATGCAAAAAAACAATTGGCCAGGTCTATTACAGAATAATATTGTGTTTCAGCAGACACTTTCCCCACTGTTTCTACAATATTAGCCACTGTAGGAGCCATGAGGGGTGTTCCTTGGTTTATTTTCCTAAAATCTATAACTAACCTCCAAGATTTTCAATCACTCTTTTTGACAGGCCACAATGGTGAATTATATGGACTTACAGTCTTTTCTATAATCCCTAGTTGTTCCATTGCCTCTGTAGTCTCAGCTATCCCTTTCTTGGCTTCCCAAGTGAGAGGATATTGTTTCTGGGGTGGTACAAATTTTTCCTCAATTACAACCTCTGCAACTTTATGTTTTCCTGCATCAAATTTAGACTGAACTTGTACCACTGGGACAATTTCTCCCAGTCCTCTTTTTGTAGTACATTTTTTACTACATACTGATAGATTTCCATCATTCTTTTAGGTTTTATGTCTTTCCTTTGTATAATGATGTCCTCATACGGATCCATCCACAATCCATATTTTGACATTGCACCCATCTCTAAAATTAACTCTTCTGTTCCCTCCTGATCAAATATGAATTCAGTCTTTATGGGTCTGCCTGCAATCCATATAATAACTAAAATCTGTTGTTTTTTCACAGGGGTCCTGAAGCAGTTTCCAATAATACAGGTCGAAGGGGCTTACTTCCAGGTAGCCACACATTACTCATGCTAACATCGGCACCTGAATCCATTAAAGTTACATATTCTCTGCCCCTTTGATCTGTAGCTATTATAAATTTTCTATTGTCGCCAGGTTTTCTAATTAATTTCCCCCCAAACTGCCATGCCCCTGGCCTTATTTGTCTCTGTTCTGTGGCAGCGGGGCAGCCCTAACAGAGCTCCCCCTCTTCTTCTCCTTCCCCTTGCATCTCCCTTAGTTCTCCGAGTTCCTGAGTCAATGCCTGATAGGTTATCTCTTCAGGGACCTATTTGTCCCTGCCAATTTTCTTTAATTGTTTTTGTCCCTTTTTCTCCTCCTGCATGGGTGCAGAGGAACCCCTTTTTTCTCCCTTTTCCCTCCCTTTATTTCCCCCCTTTCTCCTAGCTGTCTCAGATAATCAGTGTTTAAGTCATCTAGTTTTCCCATATCCCATCCCTGTTCCCTTAACTTTCTCCACAAAAGTACCCTTTCAGAGGGGACTTATTTCCCCTCTTCTTTGGGTTTGATTCCTTTTGGCATCCACTTAGAGGAGGAGGTGACTTGTTTAACCCCAACTTTAGCAGGAATTTGAGCCCTTTTTACTGCTCCAATTCCTTGCTTCTTCAGATTAGAAAACAGTATTTTTACTTTTTCCCACGTACAATCCTCTTTAGCCTCCTTTTGTAAGGCAATAAGCAAAGCTAAATTTGATTTCCATTCTGGGTTTAGCCATTCATAGGGAGCCAAAAAGACACTAGTATCAATTTCCATTATTTCTGATATGGTCTCTGAATCTACAAATCTCATTTTTGTACCTGTCCCAAAGGTCTTTTTTAGCGACTCTGGTCCCTGTTCTAAAACCCAATCTTGCAAAGCCACCCCTATTCCATTATCTTAGGCTTTGCTTATATACAATGTCACACCAGGAATTTGTTTAACTAGACTAGTTATTTCTTCCAGAGTCATATCATTTTTATCTGCTGCCTTCCATACTTTAATAGCCCACTTTATTTTCCTGCTCCCTGGCTGTCCCAGAGAGTCTTTTAATTTCCTCATTTTTCCAGTTAACATAGGATCATCTGAGACAGAATATCTCACCAGCTTGTCCTTTTCCTGACAGCTTTTATTTTAGGATTACAGTATATTCCGGCGTATAAGACAACTTTTGAAGCCTGGAAAATAGACGCCAAAGTCAGGGGTCGTCTTATACACCGGTTACATGCTTTGCCTCACTGGCCACCCAATCTCCTGCCTCTTCGCTCCCTTGCAAATGGAGCGAAGATGTAGGAGATCGGGTGGGGGGTGAGGCAAAGCGAAGCGGCGGCACCGCTGACCCAGCCAGACCCGGCAGCTTCCCCCACTGCCTCTGGAGCCGCACAGAGTGGGAGACGCTTCTCCGTGACTGGCAGCCACGGAGAAGCCCACCCTCCCCACGTGGCTTCCCCCCTTCTCCCTCAGCTGTGTGGGGTGGGGGGGTCTTCTCCGTGACTGGCAGCCATGGAGAAGATCACCCCGACCCCGCGTGGCTTCCCCCACTGCCTCTGGAGCCGCACGGGGCGGGAGACGCTTCTCTGTGACTGGCAGCCATGGAGAAGCCCTCCCTCCCTGCGCATTTCTCCCCCTCTCCCTCAGCTGCGTGGGGTGGGGGGGTCTTCTCCGTGACTGGCAGTCACGGAGAAGCCCTCCCTTCCCGCGCGCTTCCCCCATTCTCCCTCAGCTGCGCAGGGTGGGGGGGGTCTTCTCTGTGACTGGCAGCCACAGAGAAAATCACCCCCCACCCCGCACGGCTTCCCCCACTGCCTCTGGAGCCGTGCAAACGCTCCCACACCGCTGGGGTCCCTCAAGACTTAATTCAAGATTTAAAGCCATAATAATAATAATAATAATAATAATATACCATTACACCATCCATTCAACCTTCCCTCAGAGGCAGTGGAGGAAGAGAGAAGACTTTTCTCCTGCAAGTTTGTAGATTGAATGTCAATGCGCAGGCCAAATCAACCAGCCAACCTTTGCCTTGGCTCCTGTCACTGCAGGGAGGAGGTGGGCCAAGCAGCCTTCAAGCCTTCACAGACCCCCACTAATCACAGGTTAAGAACCACTGGTGTGGGGGAGTTTGGGAGTTTGGGATATACTTGCCATATAAGAGAAGGGGGGTTGTCTTATATCCCAAACTCTATATTTTAACTTAAAAATTGGGGGGTGGTCTTATACGCCCAGTCATCTTATACGCCGGAATATACGGTATTATACTGACAGCCACACTCACTTGGCCATTTTTCCCTGTCTCCCCTAAAGGACTGCAATCAGGACTGTCAGGACAGGTTCTTTCCCAACAACAATTATAATCATTTTCCAGGCTCTAAGAAACCTGTTTTACATAAACATTATTCTTTAGTTGGGATTTGTCCTGATCATTTTTTTTTTCCTATATAAGGACTTATTTTAACAGCTTAACTTTTTGTTTAACTGATTTTGGTTTCCCCCCCCCTCTGTCTGCTAACTCTTTAATATTTACCTCTAAGAGTTTCTTTTCTTTTATTAGTGCATTGTTCTCATCCTCAAGCTTAATATTTTCTTGCAACCTACTAATATTATGTGGTGTTAAAACTCCATTTTTCAGTTTCCCTCATCTATTTTTTCCTTCAACTCATTGGGTTTTAAATAACATTGGGTTATTCCCTTTAAAACTAAAAGTGTCATGACTTTAGTCTGTTCTCATATTCTCTGCATTGCGAGCTTCCTGACAAAATAAAGCAACAGCTTTAAACAATTTTGCCTCACTCCTTTAAGTATCTTCCTCTAGTTGTTCCTTAAAATACTGCAAAGACTTTTGCAAGCTTCTTCCATTTTAGTGTTAGTTATTGTACTGTTAGACAAATTTATTCTCCAATCTCCTGCCTTATTTTCACAATCCTCATCCAAAGGATCCTTCAATTGAACAAAAAAAAGGGTTCCAATAAACGGATCCAAACCTCTCCGTTTTCACAATCCTCATCCAAAGGATCCTTCAATTGAACAAAAAGGGTTCCCATAAATGGATCCAAACCTCTCTATTTCCCTTATTGTCCTTTTTCCTACCAAAAAGAGCCATATTTCCTTCTGACCCTTTATCCAGTTACTCAGTTATACCCAGTCAGGGGCGTCCCCTTGTTTTCCATCCTCTGACCTTAACCCTGTCAAAAGTTCCAGAAATCTCACACTTTCCTGACCCTGTTCATGACTCCAAATATGTTATGACCACATAGAGGTCCTTTTAATCAGGTAGTGTTTAAGATTTTCCCAGACAAGTGACAGGCAAAAAGGCACAGAGAGACCAAATTTGGTTTTCGGTCACTATGCATGTAACATTTATTTAGACATAAGACATTAAACATTCAGTTAACTATCAAGAGCTCCTTTCCATTCACACACACACTCACACCACATACTCACAATGATCCTTCCCTGAACGGTGATCAGATGTCCATGAAGGTGTGGATGGTCTGTTGCCATGGGTACAGGAACCACAAAAGCAAGGCCGAAAATGTCCCAGCTCTTATATCTTTTCCATCTCCTTCCTTGAGAACTGCATGCTTTTCGAGCTGGCATGATCTCAGCTCCTTAGATCAAGGTGTGTTCCATGTTCACTCAGAACTTCCTCAATCGACTTCCGGTTGGCAATGGTGACACGATAGGACGAGCAGCAGAGAAGCGCTGTGAGGTCTAGCCGCGTGGGGTTGAATGATCATTCTGGTGCGTCCAGAATTGATCAAATCTCTCCTCAAACTTGAGGGGGGTCGGAGGGGGTTCTGGCTCTCCTGGAAGACTGAGCTGAAGGGTGAAGCTGACAGGGGAGTTGCAGAGGGGGTTGGGAGCCGCAAACCACCATCACACTCGGCAGCTGGGGAGCTCTCAGCAAGTGACGCTGCCAATTTTAACAAAACCGACAGGGAACAATTTTGGAACAGCATCGCTGGTAAGCCTTCAGAAGTGATTAAGACATCTGCGGTAGGGCTTCTATTCAAAACAGCTATTTAAGGGGGGATCTCCCCCTTCGAAGGAAACGAACTTTGACTGATTGAGCTGTATTTAGTGCTTACAATCCCGGGAAACTAAGGGATCTTGACAGGAAGATATTGGAGCTTTAGATGTCTGATGGTGTACAGGAAGCTGTAATAATATTATAGAATTTCTGCGATAGAGTACTGTGGCTTATACAGTGTATCAAGAAACAACTTATAAGTAACAAGCAAGCTGTCTGCAACATTATAACAGAATATTTGTTGGTTAACGTAACAACTAATGGTATTGGAGAGCGGAGAATAGACGGGGTAGAGCGAAGTGAGTTCAGGGGAAAATCGCCTCTGGAGAAGGAACCTTTGGGGCCGACCTCTCGCTCGGGGAGCTGAGCAGCCATTAGTACATCCACGTGGCTTTGGCAGCCCTGCTAGTACAACCCGGGTTGGAAGCAGCGTCCACTGGTCCACTGGAAAGACTTGGATCTTAGAGCTAATTGACACCCCGTGTACTCTGCTCTTCATTATGGGAGGAGGCAGAGTGGAGAAATGAGAAATGAGAAGGTGAAGGCGAAGGCAGATGGTCCGAGTGCAGCTAAGCGACGTGCATTCCATCTCTCCTCCTGCTCCATTCGTTTTGTCTTGGCTGTCCTGTCTTGTTTGTCCGGTCTCGCCGCTCTCCCCCACCCTCCGTTGCATATGGTGTATTAATTTTGTCTTATATGTGGTGTAGTGTGTCGCTTTCAATGTATTTTTCATTTATTATTTTGACTAATTATTTTGGTTTATTGTGTTAGTTTGTTTTGTTTGATCTCTCTTTCCTAATAATTTATGATTGATGTAGGTTGTCCAATCAGAGACGATCTGGCCGTTCAGTAAGCGGAAGAGGTGGGATATTACAGTTGGATTATCATAGAGAGTTTAGAGCGAAGAGATGAGACGAGCGGGGAGCAGAGCGAAACCAACAGCATCAAATTAGGAGAAGAGTGGTGTAGAGTTAAGAGAGCAACGGAAGCAATGGAAGGAGAGGACATTAAGGACATTAAGAGCTCAAGTGGGACTGGAAAGGGGTGAGGTGGTCACTGTATAATTGGAACTGAATGGACATAAATTGATTAATGTGAAATATCTTGTGAGTGCAAAAAGCGTGAACAGATAAGGGTGTCTGGTGTAACATTTAAAGGGGAAGCATTTCAATTATCTTATATATACATTGTGTTCATTGAGTAAAATTTGGGGGTGAAGTTCATATCTATAGAGGGATACATCATATAAATACATTTTATTCAATTATTGGTGATATATGAAATATATTATTCTATGCTATACTAAGGCCATACTAAGGAAAAAAAGGTACATCATTGTAATTTATAGGGATAGAATTAAGGATGATTTGAGTATATTAGACTTAGAGTGAACTGAATTATTAGTCTTAGGACTTTAATAATAGAGTTAGAGTTACCTCTGTGGGAGCATAGTTGTTAATTCATATAATAGGACTATCCCCTTGTTTGTTAAGCCTGTTTACAACCTTAAGCAAGAAAAGGGTCAGCTTAAGGTGCTATTTTTTAAATCCTCGTGTGAATTAAGTGAATACATAACAATGAGAAAGACAACACAAACAACACTACAGACAACTAGGAGACCCTAGTTGGACACTAATCAAGCTAGCCAGAACTCAATTTTGGATGAGATAAGATTAATGAGAGAGAAACTGCGAGAAATGAAAACTGACTTAAAACTGGAGATGAAATGGGAATTGAAAAACATCAGAGAAGCCATAGATAAAGTCTCGGATGAATCCAAAAAAGTGAAAGAGAAAGTAAATCTGATTGAGAGGAAAGTGGAGGTATTACAGGGGAAAACTTTAAGTTGGGATGAAAGCAGAGAAAAAGATCTGGATGAATTAGTGACTTTGGAACTGAAATGGAGGGACAACTGTATAAAAATTAGAGGTTTGAAGGAACAGCAGGACGAGGACTTATACAAATATCTTATACCGAAAATTGCTAAATTTATGGGGAAATCCAAGTCCCAATTTGACTGGGAGATAGATAAAATTTATAGATTGCCATCGAGGATTGCCAAGCTGAGAAATTTGCCGAGAGATATTGTGGTATATTTTGTAAGGAAGAGAACTAGAGACCTCTTCTTGCAAAAAAATTTTGAACAAAAATTTGTAATTGAAGGAAGTGACATTTTCATATTCAAAGATATCCCCTTGAGAATTTTGAAAAAAAGGAAGAGTTACAGAGGATTAACAGATTTGTTGAGATTGAATGGGATCTGTTACAAATGGGAAAAATTAGAAGGTGTCTCCTTCAGATTTAATCAGAGAAATTTCAAAATAACATCTCCTCAAAAAATTGAAGAATTTTTGGGAAAGTATGGTAAAGATTTAAAAATTGAAGAAAAGAAAACACAGGCAGAAAAACCACAAGTGGAAGGAGCTGAAGGAAGAGAGTTGGCAGCTGAAGAAGAAGAAGGAGAGGTAGAGGAAGAGGAAATAGAGGATCTACAGAAAGAGGAAGAAGAAGAGCAAGGGGAAGAAGAAGATCTGTTTGGAAGATAAAGCAAGGGGAGAAAACCAGCTAAGGTAAAACATATAACGGAAGGATGACTACAAAGATACTGACTTGGAACATCAAAGGCCTTAATTCCCCAGAGAAAAGAAAGAAATCTTTCATATGTTAGACAGGAAAAAATGTGACATAATTTGTCTTCAAGAAACGCATATTAAAACTGGTGATGAACACTTATTAAAAAATAAAAAACTTGGAAAAGATTATGTTTCAGTGGCAAAGAACAAGAGAAAGGGAGTAGCGATTTATGTTAAACATAGAATACAATCTCAAGAACTGTATAGTGATCCAGAAGGCCAATTTTTGATTGTGGAAGTTATGATACAAAATAAAAAAATATTAATCTTGGGATTATATGGCCCCTTAGACGGGAAAAGCAGTTTTTATCATAAATTGTTAAATCACTTGATGCAGTACGATCATGACAATCTTATTCTCTGTGGGGACTGGAATGGTGTAATTTTGCCTGTACTGGATAGGCAATCAACAAAAAAAATATTGCAAAACCAAGGCAAATTACCTAAGAGCTTCGAAAAACTGGTGGAAAACCTCTCCTTGGTGGACGCGTGGCGATTTAAATATAATGAGGCTAAAGACTTCACTTTCTACTCTGAAAGACACCACTCGTTTTCCAGAATAGATTTTTTATGCTTTCTTGTAGCATATGCAACTCTATTCACAAAATCAATATTCTACCTAGAATCTGTTCCGATCATAGCCCGGTGATGCTTGAGTTGAAGTTTGGAAGGAAGATGGAGTTTAATTGGAGACTTAATGACAACCTGCTTCAGAGGGAAGAAATTTTACAAAAAGCAAAGCAAGAAATAAAATGGTATTTTGAGGAAAATCTTAATAAAGGTACAAATATTGCAACAGTTTGGGATTCCTTCGAGGCAGTCATGAGAGGGTTTTTCATTCAACAAAATAGTATCTTGAGGAAGAAGAAAAAAGAAAAAATAGAAAAAATTCAAGAAGAAATTAGAATAAGAGAGAAAAAGTTGCAATTAAATTCATATGATGAATCAATAATTAGAGAGTTAAAAATCCTTCGAGAACAAGCAGCGCAGGATACGATGGATGAAATCAGAATAAAACTCCAATACTTAAAACAAAAGAACTCTGAATTCTCCAATAAACCGGGGAAATGGTTGGCGTATCAGCTAAGGAAAACTAGAGAAAGGAATAATATAAGTAAAGTGAAGCAAGGAGACCGTATATATACAGACCAATCAAAGATAAAACAGATATTTAAAAATTACTATGACTTACTTTATCAGAAAAGAGGCAAAAATGGAAGGAATCTAGAAGCTTTCTTTATTGATCAATTCAAAAATTATCACATTCCAGAGCTTACTGAGCAACAAAGAGACAAGTTAAACTAACCAATAAGGGTCGCAGAGATTATAGAAAAGATTCAAAAATTAAAATCTGGAAAAGCTCCTGGCCCAGATGGATTTACTCCTAAATTTTATAAGACTTTAGGAGACCAATTCTTAATTCCTTTTAAACAGACCATGGATGCGATAATCAAAGGCTTTGATTATCTTTGATTCATAAAGAAGATAGAGACCTTCAAGACCCTAAGAATTACCACCCAATATCTCTCTTAAATGTGGACTATAAAATTTTTGCCTCGATTTTGGCTGATAGACTGAAAAAAGTACTAAGTGAGTGGATAGTTGAAGATCAGCGAGGCTTCTTACCGGATAGATTTTTGAAAGATAATATTAGGCACGTTATAAATTTGATTGAATACCATGAAATGCACAAGGACAAAAAATTGGCATTAATATTTCTTGATATAGAGAAGGCATTTGACAACGTCAATTGGACCACAATGATTGGAATCTTAGACCAGATAAAAGTAGGAGAGAACTTTATCAAATGGATTAAAGCCATATATCAAAATCAGACTGCCAAATTGTTAATAAATGGGGAGAAAACAGATAAGTTCCCAATACAGAAAGGGACGCGACAAGGGTGTCCCCTCTCACCCTTCTTGTTTATAACTGTTATGGAAATGTTGAGTATAAGAATAAATGAAGGGGAAGAAATAAAAGGAGTTAAAATACAAAAGTCAAGATTTAAGATAAGGATGTTTGCAGATGATTTAGTAATCTCCCTAAACAACCCTCAAGAAGAGATATTGGGGCTGATTAACATCCTGAAGGAATTTGAAGATCTAACAGGATTGAAGATAAATAAAGAGAAAACAATGATGCTAACTAAAAACCTCACCAAGAATGAATAAAGTGATTTGGCAGAACAATCAGGTTTTAAGATTGCTAAAGTAGTAAAGTATCTGGGTGTAAACATTACGAGTAACAACCAAGAACTTTTTAATAATAATTATAAAAAACTATGGGTGCAAATTAGGAGTGATCTCAACAATCGGCAGAACGTTACAACATCATGGCTAGGCAAAATAAGTATAATAAAAATGAACGTTCTTCCTAAGATGATGTTCCTCTTCCAAACTATCCCAATAGAAATTGGGCAGAGAATATTTAAAGAATGGCAAACGGATGTATCTAGGTTTATCTGGGCGGGGAAGAAACCGAGGGTAAAAATGAAATCATTGCAGGATGCTAAAGAAAGGGGAGGATTAAATGTGCCAAATCTTAAATTATATTATGAAGCGTGTTGCTTAACCTGGATAAACGAGTGGGTTACATTAAAGAACGAGACGTTGCTAGCGATTGAAGGAGAAGGGAACCATTTTGGATGGCATGCCTACCTCTTTTATGACAAAGATGTAATTAACAGAAATTTTCACAGTCGTTGTATAAGAAGATCATTGATTAAGAGTTGGAAAAAAGTGAAAACGAGGTTCTTTCATCAACTACCCTTATGTCTATCACCTCATGAAGCATTTCATAATAGAGAAGGTATACCGTTGAACCAATGGTTGAAATATAAAGATGTTCTTAAACTGAGTGGTGATGGTTATTTAATGAAATCTCAGGAGGAAATTAAAAGAGAAGGCTTGGATTGTCATTGGTACCTGCACACACAGATAAAGGAAAGATTCAAAATGGATAAAAGACTGAGTGGACTTATGACAGAAAAATCACAATGGGAAAACATTACTGAAGCAGGGAACAAAAACATGATTACGAGATTTTCCAAACTATATTGCAATGGGATACGGAAGATGAAACTGTCAAATCCAACATGATTGTCTGGGCGCAAAATTTTGGCTACACAATTGGTTTAGATAGATGGGAACATCTGTGGATAAATCAAATAAAAAGGACATTAAGTCAAGATCTACGAGATAATGTGCATAAGATGTATTTCAGGTGGTATCTATCACCTAATAAGCTGTCGAAAATGTACAAAGGTTCCCAGAATACATGCTGGAAATGCGGGGAGAAAAATGCGACTTTCTTCCACCTATGGTGGCAATGTAAGATAGCTAAAAAATACTGGCTACAGGTCAAACAAACAATAGATCACATATTGAATATCTGCCTTCAATGGAAACCTGAGACTTTTCTCCTAGGGATGATAGAGAGATCTCAGGAGACTGAGCATGGAAAGATAATTTTTTACATGATTGTAACAGCTAGAACAGTTTATGCGAAAATGTGGAAGAATAAGAACTCTCCTACCATAGATCAATGGCTGGAGAAACTTTTTGAATCTTATTTCTTGGACAGATTAACTTTGAAATTAAAAGGCGAATTGGAAGGAAGACATCAAAAAGACTGGACAATGATTGTTACATATTTAAAGGATAGATGGGGCAAAAGGATAATAATCCTCTAAATCTTCTTTTTTTATTATCTTCTTTTATTGTAGAAACATCAGAGATCTATTACAAAATGCAATCAATAAAAATATATGGAAGTATAGAAGTCAGCTAAATTAAGGATATTTCTCCCATTCTGGGGGAAGGATGATGATGTTCATTATAATATGAGTAATTTTGAAGGCATCCAGTTAGGAAGTCATTAAGACATACATTCACAAGATAATAATTCAGCAAGATGTAAACAGTACATTTAGTTTAATTAATTTAACTAAAACTGGCTAACAGAATTGTAATATACCATTGTATTATATCATTACATGATTATTTACAAAGTGGTGAAGAAGGAATGTATAAAGATATAGCAGTTATGGGTATACGATAAAAGTTGTATGTACATATATACGTATGCCAATGGGGGGGAAAAAAAGAACTTCCTCAGTCATACCGACAGCTGGTATTGTCTCTGTCATGCCTGGCCAGCAGTCCACTCACTTGTACAGAATGCTCCCAAACTAGGTTATCAGTTTCCATTGTGTTTGGTTATGCTTGGTCAGCACCTCATCTCACCTTCCAAGTTTTCTCCTTTCCTCGGTCCGGTTTCCAAGTTATGCCTAAAGCAATGCTTTGCACAGCATCCATTTTCTTGGTTCATTTTAAGGCCTTGTTTTACCAGGAACCCATACATGCACACACAATCATACATGCAAGCATACTCTCACAGGACCGCCTCTTGTGACAGCACAAGGGATCATCCCTACATCTCAGGTTTTGCCTCTGAAATCTCTGGGATAGTCCTAAACAGGCAATCTTGACCATGACTCTCTGATTCAACTGACACTAGCCACATTTTGAGGGGTTTTATTGTGGCTTAAATCCATATTAATCCTTTAAAATTTCAGCTCCTCTACCATATAGACCTCTCCACTCCTCAGAACCTGTTCTGGGAGGCTTTTGAGACCTCTGGATCATGTTTCAGAGGGTAAGGGAAATTGTGCCCTCCGTATGTTTATATTAAATTCTACTTATGCAACCATAGCTCCATATCTGTAACTAATTATTGTTTGCATGCAACTTTCATAGTTCTGAGAAGTCCCCAGGTAGTCATTCCATTTGGCTAGGTAATGTATGCAGTGAAATCAGCTATCTCCAAACTGTTGGAGATAACCAAACCACATAATGTTGCCATATTACTTCAATTAATAACTATTTTCATTACACAATTTTTAAAGTGATCAATCTATCTAGGATCAGCAACATCAATTTAGCATGAAAAGATAATAAATTGCCCAAACTAATGCAACATGCCATATGCAGCACAAATTAATGTAATATAATTGCTGCCTAACTTACAATAATTTAATGTAGAAACACAGCCATCACCAGGGTTGTAAGCTGCATATTAGCAAACTCCAGGTGGAATTACTCTGTCTCAGTAGATGAACACTTCTAAAGGACATTGATGGATGAATGACTAAGAGTACACTCGGCCTTCTATCCTCAACCAAGGGGAAGGCTTAAAACCTACTTTATGAGATGTACATCCAAAACAACCCAAAGTACAGTAGCACCCCTGCCTCCGCTCATTCGCCAGTCATGGATTCAATTATCCGAGGTTGGTGATGGCGGGGGAAGGGAGAGGAATCTCACATCTCCCATCCCTTCCACTGGGAGGGCTCCTGGTCGCTATGGCAGCGACCGTGGGATGGAAGGGGGAAGGGAGGGGGAGGAATGATCTAGCCTCCTCCCCTTCATCCCTGTGATCTCTGCTGCGGTGGGGCCATGGCGGGGCAAAGAGGGAGGAGGAGGAGGCCAGATAGCCATGGAATTTGCCATCAGCAAGGGCCCCTGGAACCAACCCCCTGCAGATACGGGGGTGCTACGGTACTGAGTTGTGAATTGGAGGTGGTTAACCTTGGTTCAACTAGAATGGTGTAGCATTTCTGTATATTCAAGAGCTTTCATTCTCATTTTTTGAAGAACTTCATGTTATTTATCTAGACTAAAGATATTTTTTCAAATTATTATTATTATTATTATTATTATTATTATTATATTACACCATTATTTTACACAATATTACATCTATAATTTAACAAATAATACAAACATCCTGCCTCCAAAAGAAAAGTAAACACCAAAAACAAAAAAAGTAAATCAGCCATTAGAAACTATAACATAATTATAGTTCTTTCCCTCCTTATTCCCGCCTATCCCTTTAATAACCTTCCTTCTTATCTGTTATTAATAACCCGTGCTCTCTTTACTCCTCCTATATTCATATCTTGCGATATTTTCAGTCCTGTACAAACATACCATAGAGTTGTGCTGGAGGACCTAGCAATTCCTAGAAAGAAGCATTTTCCGGCACAACTCTATTTTAAGTCCCTTCGACCATGGATTGATTCTACAGATACAGGTAGCAACCTGTCCCTAGTTTTGAGAAGCAGAAGTGGACTTCTATCCATTTGGGGCTTTTTTTGGTAATCCATGTGACCCGTCAGAAGATCCTGGGCCCCAGATTTACCTTAGTTACCCACACCTGACCTAAGGGACACATGTATCCCCTAAAATCACTATTTGTAGCCGCAGTGCTTGTACCAGATTGGACTCCTAAGACCTTCCCAGTCATATGATTATGGGGCAAAAAAGGTCATTTGCTTATTCAGAGAGCCTCCAGCAGATATGCCTTTGTACAAAGCCCTCTCGTCATTGTGTGTCAAGTTGTTTTTGTCTTTTGGTGGCCCTAAGGTGAACCTATTACAGGGATTTCTCAGCAAGATTTGCAGGGGGTTGTTTTGCCCTTGCCTTCCTCTGAGTGTGACTTGCCCATGGTTCACTTGTCCACAGTGGGTTTCCATGGCCAAGCGAGGATTTGAACCCTGGTCTCCAGCCATAGTCCAATGCTCAAACCACTATACCACACTGGCTTACTAAACCCTCATAACTCTCTCAAAAAGGTTAATGTAAAAATGGAAGTGGACTTCAAGGCTTAGTGCAGGAGACATACATGGATCATCTCTGACACTAACCCCCACAAAACTTACCCTCTAAACCTCCCTAACATAGCCATTCCCATGTTGTTGGGGAGTAGGGGGATAAGCGTGGATGCATCCAGCATCCTGTAGCTGGACACACAACAGCCATCTGAAGAGACCTTGGGTAGTTCTTAGCAGTCTCCTGTAGATGCCCTCTTTTGCCTGCCCCCCTTTTTTTGGATGCCTAGACTCTATTTCTAAAAGTTCACTGGAGTTTTTAAACTACTACAACAGAAGAAAGGGGAAGGGAATGAAGGAATGTTTCATTTGGAGGTCAGAATGATTATTGGAGGGATCATGCCTTCAACTTGCTCCATCCCCTAAACTAGGGCTTGGCAGCTACTGGGGAGGAGAGAGTTCCAGAGCTGCAAGAGAGGAGTGCCCATGATGCAAGGTATTTGATATTCTCAGTTCTCAATAATTATTCTGAACAACTCACTGTAGGCTGGTTAAGTCCTGCATGCGCTGAAATACCATAGCTCCCAGCCTGGCCCCAAACATTAAAGACCGCAGCTGGATTTCGACTCTAATCCATATTGCAAATAAGTAATCCATCCCTGATCAGTACATGTGCCCATGTATTTCTGTCCAAAATGTCAGATTAAAGACTTTCAGAATGTAATCCTCCAGGCAGAGTGGGGCTGCTTTGTGTCAATGCCAAGGGCTTCATCTGTTTCTGTGCACTTAATAAACTAATAAATGTATATGAAGTACTACTACAATGATTTCAAAATATTCCTCAGCACTTCAGACCAACACGGAGTGATGACTTATTTCTTTTTTAATCTGCCAGGTTCCATTCCAACTACTAACCGTTTTTATATATATATATAAATGTAATGAACATTTATGGCCCTATTAAAAACTGCTGCATGAATTTGTCATTTTTCAAAGCCCATTCCAAAAAGGTCCAGCTATTCATTCAACTTTCCATGGAGCATGGTCCTTGCTTGAACTTCATTTAACATTAATAATGTTGCCCATGCAGCCAAATCAGAATGGTGACCATGAACCACAGAAATTGAGTTACTGAAGACTTATGACATCGGGCAGAGTACTGTGACGTTATCCACTTCATCAGTCCTGATTAAGCAGATAATTCATCCACATGACTTATTCAGAAGTGAGCATGATGCAGCTATCCCAGAAAAGAATAACAGTTGAAAGTATAAAAAGAAGCTGAACTTGTTCTTTGGTAAAGGGAGGAAAAACAAGACCCATATCCAATTGTGTCACTATGTTAGTACTGGATGTTACCATGCCCTACTACCCCCTACCTATGATATGTCATAATTGGCAATATTGGACACCTCAAGGGGTTTAATAGAATGGGATGCTCTAAAGTGAGGTCAGATGGAAGTTACAAGGACCTGAGAAGGTGTCTTAGACATATTTCTAGCACACACACACAAGCTAGGATTAAGCAAATCCCCTAGTAAACAACACCATTAAGGAAGTATGTGCTAATTCCTCCTTGGGCCCCTTGGCAATGAGTCATGCATCATAAACAAAGGAGTGACCTACACAACCCCAAACCCCAGGAATAATCGCTGGAATACCTTCCTGTCCTACAATATGAGGTTGTCATAAACCAATCAATTCTTATCTCTGACCCATAATTAGCAATCAGCAGAATTTCAGTTTCCTTTGTGTAAATGGTGGGAAACCCATCTAAGCTTTGTTCTAAGCCAAAACACCCCTTCAGGACACAAAATATAGTGTGTGTGTGTGTGTGTGTGTGTGTGTATTAGTCTAAGGTGTGCAACTGTGGACAAGACCCGGTGCTTCCAGTGCCACGTTCACACTGCTCTCTGAGTTCTTTGCTATTCTTCAAGACTGGTAACTATAGTGCCATTTCCGGTCTATTCTTCTATTAAACTCTGGTGACTGGTTTATCTGTTCTACTTTAGTGCAATTTTAACTCTGCTAGTCAGCTCACCAAATGTCATTGTTTAAAACCAACAACCCACACTAAATATTTTGGTGTGTTGGACATCTGAAAAACAGTCTTGGGGCTCCATGTGACCCACAGACTACATTGCTGCCATCCTGCTCCAAGACTTTGTTTGATATGGGAAACTGACACACCACTGAGCTGGAACTTGTTGCAGTTCCAGGACTTCCAAGAATTGGGGACTGAAAAGTGACACACCTCTGTGCTATAGGATATATTTATTTATTGGTGATATATTTATTGGTGATATATTTATGCAGCAGGTGGTCTACAGCTCTGCAGCACCTAACATCCTGCTTCGCAACAGCTGCAGAGCTGTTTGGGCTGGAAGTCAACCTGAAGAAAATGGAAGTTCTTTACCAGCCTGCACCACAGGACGAACACCATCATCCCCACATTGCCGTTGGCAACTCTGTGCTTAAGTCCGTTCAGCAGTTCACCTACCTGGGAAGCACCATCTCCTCAGATGCCAAGATTGACAAAGAGATCGATCACAGATTAGCAAAGGCACATAGCGCATTTGGAAGACTTTACAAAAGAGTCTGGAATAATAAACACCTGAGGCAAAACACAAAAATCAGTGTGTATAGAGCCATTGTACTGTTTATTCTCCTTTATGGGTCTGAAACATGGGTCACCTAACGCCACCGCTTACGACTCCTCAAATGCTTTCATCAGCGCTGTTTATGCACAATCCTAAATATACACTGGACTGACTATGTGACGAATGTTGCTGTCCTTGAGCGAGCAGGGATCACCAGCATTGAGGCCATGATATTGAGAACACAGCTGCGCTGGGCAGGGCATGCTTCTAAGATAGAGGACCATCGCCTCCCAAAAATAGTACTCTACAGTGAACTCACCACGGGTCAGCATAAGAGGGGCGCTCCAAAAAAGTGATACAAGGACTCCCTGAAACAACATCTCAGGCTCGGCCAAATTGATCACCAACAATGGTCTGCCCTGGCCTCACATCGGGAGGCATGGAGACACACTATCCACAATGCTGCAGTCTTATTTGAGAACTCACGCCGAACAAGTCTTGAAGAGAAATGACAACGCAGAAAGAATCACAACCTGGAAACATCACCCAAAGAAACCTTCTGCTGTGCTTTCTGCAACCGGACTTGCTATCTCAGATTGGCCTTTTTACTCATCAATGCGCTTGCAGAAAGCGTGGGATGAGTCCTTCCTGAATCTTTGTTTGTGAAGGGAAGCCAGAGAGGTCTACAGCAGAGAAAGCATCACATTCCACTAGCTGGTGGCTTTCAGAATCACCTCACAGCAAATGGTAGAACCTCTTCTGAACCTTGAACCCCCAAGCTATAGAAGATCTAGCAGGCCCTACTGAATGCAAAACAATCCTTTCTGTACTCCTGGATTGACCTTTGGCCATGATAATAAGGATCCTGGAACCCATCTGCCAGGTGGCAGAGGCCATGCTCTCCATACTGTAAGAGTTGCTCAGCTGCTCCCAGGTACAGCACAACTTTACTTTTCTTCCTCAACTAGGTAGCAGCAAAGTATAAACAGCACTAGTCTGGCAAGGGAGCCAACTGTTAATTAGCTCATTGGAATGCAAACACAGTCAAATATTTATTCCAGTAACAGTCCAAAAGGTCAATCAGCCAGCGTGGTCCAAAGCAGTCTGAGGGTCAACTGGAGCAGGCAGCAGAGTAGTCAGGGACAGTCCAAGTAATTAGTCACGGTAACCGAAGTCAATATAACTGGAATCCAGGCACTGAAGTCAGCAGGAAGATCAGTTCATCCCTGACAAAGCCTCCATCGCCTCTCCCAGCATATATAAAGCAATTAAAGCTTTGTCAGATGTTTCTTAATGAGTAGGCTTTTCTCATAACGTCTCAGAGACTTCCTTTGAGCTTCCTTTTGAGCTCGCTGCTGGGTATATGATGGTGGAGGTAAGTTCCTCTCTTCTTCTTCATCCCTATCTGAATTGGCAGGACTCTCTGCTGGGACTGATGCCAACTCACTCGGACCAGGCTCTTCCTCTTCTCGAGCCTCTAGGTTGGCAGGGTTCCCTGCTGGCACAGGTGTAAATAAACTTGTGCCAGGGTACCGAGGGCAGTTCCCTGCCATGTCCTCCTCCTTCTCTGACTCTATAGCCTCATCAAGCTCACTGGTCATGACAATTGTCTCCCCCATAAAAAAAACTTAACACAACAAAAGCTCACAGCGAAAGAAATGGACGCACTTGTGCAACTATTGTCAACTGTGAGAAAAAGTACTGGCGGAGGACCAGTTTAAGTATTGGGCATCAGCCATGTCCATGCAATCGATGGGCATGATGGAGGAAAGAAATATCTGGGCCTGTAATATCTTCAAATTGGATAGGGAATTATTCTCTACCCAAAGTGGATAAAGAATAAAGAATACGCATGCATCTACTGTCAAGATTAAGGAATGGATAAATTTTTTTTAGACATTTCCTACCATCTTGCATCCCAACAGGAGAGGAGAGTTAGGGTCTAGTGTCATATGACTGGCGAGCACAATCCCAATTGATATGTGATTAATTGTGTGCAACTCTACAAAAAAGGGCATGGTACCACATCATTCCCACTTTTATGCGGTCCACCACCTCGTGGTACCTTTGTCGGAGAAATTTTGCTCTTTGTCCAACACTCCTCCACAGTCCTATTATGCTGTTTGCACTCATGAATGCTGCAATATTCAAATAAATCTATATTTTTATGGCACTCCCAGAGTTGCTCCTGTACCTTTTCCTCTCCCCATAGGGAGACCAGGTCAAGACTCTTGGTATGAAACCAAGCAATACCCCTACCACCCTTCCTTGGACAACTTCTCAGAGCTTACTAAAAAGCTGTTGGTGATCCCTTTTGGAAAAGGGTTCTGGAAATGGCTCCTGAATCTGTATAGGCATTCTGAAATCCATGGGCAGGGCAGGGCAGGGCAGGGCAGGGGTACATGGAGTGGCTCTTCGAGGATGAAGTATCATAGCAAAACTGTGAGTTCTGGAGGCATGAGTGGAGAACTGTAGTTGAATTTTGCTAGTGGAACTCTTTTCCTGAACTAAGAAGTGTAGGACCTTGGTCAATGTGTGTTCACCAGAACTGAGAGCCTTGGAAGATGATAGTCTCCTCAAATAGAGGAAATCTAGCCCTGTCTGGAAATCTAGCCCTCTACATGATAGCTTTATTAAAATATTTGAAGGGATGTCATACAGAGGATGGAGGAGGCTTATTTTCTGCCTGCTCTGCCTGCTCTCTAGGAATGGACTCAAAGTACAAGAAAAGAGATTCCACCTAAACATTAGAAAGAACTTTCTGACAGTAAGAGCTGTTAGTGGAATGTGCTGCATCAGCATGTGGTGGAGTCCCCTCAGCCCACCCTTGTCCACCTTGTATTTATGGTTATCAAAAAATGCACCATATCTAGCACTGGTATGTTCACAAGATCAATAAAGCACATATTTATGCAACTTTTTAAAAAAAAATTACAAAAAATAACAGAAGGGTTTGTTGTGCTTTTCCTGGGGATTTCTCTCTCCCCCCCCCTTTCCAAATATCACAAATCTTGCCCTGGCTCCTTGAGGACCCATGGCATTCTCCTTGAATTGCTTGAGGATATTTTTCACCATGTAGATGAGCCCTAGGATCCATTCATTTGTAATTTTAGCAGTCCATTCTATTCACAGAACTCTTCCCCAGCACATTTCAAATGACTCGGTGCTCTTCCTGTCAGCTTTCAAAACCATACATAGAAATCAGAGATGCTATGGCCTGAATGATTCCAACTTTGAGATTTAATTATATTGCTCTGCACTGAAGGATCTTATATATCTCCTTCATAGCTACACTTCCAGGTCATAATCTTCTGGCTTCTAACCTCTAAGACCAGTTTATTTTAGCACAAGTGCATTTACAGATTACTCTTCTTGAGATGCATGGGTGGAGGACATTATTTAAGCCCTGGGCATCATACACTCATGGATTTCCTTTGGAGTTTTCTTCTATAGGAACTTCAGTTCCTTTACTGGAGTTCAGTACTTGAAAATTCCACTTTTTCTTAATATGCAGATTAATATGCAGTTTGGCAATTTACAATACAACCCCCCCCCTCAAGCTACAGTGACAAAACTACATTCATATTTTGAAAAGTGGGTCTTTTCAACACAGTAATACTGCTGTGGGGATGGAATCAGAGTTGTAACACTTGCTATAGTCAAAGGACTGGATTAACATAAACATCCTAAAAGCTATAAGTTAACATACAGGTGTGCTTTACTGCTGGGCTGCAAAAGGCTCATGAACTCCACATTGCTTCACTTTGATCTAATCAAACTCCCACCTCATTGCATATTCTGTGGAGATGCAGATACAGGACGCGTGTCAGATAAGACTCCTGTCCAGTTTTTGCTTCAATGCCTAGAATCATAGTTGGAAGAGACCACAAGGGCCATCTAACCCCCTGACATGCAAGAATACCTAATCAAAGCATTCCTGACAGATGGCTGTCCAGCCTCTGTTTAAAACCTCCAGACTCCACCACATGCTGATGCAGTGCATTCCACTAACAGCTCTTACTGTCAGAAAGTTCTTTCTAATGTTTAGGTGGAATCTCTTTTATATTCTTTGAGTCCATTGCTCCGTGTCGTAGAGAGCAGGCAGAGCAGGCAGAAAATAAGCCTGCTCTATCCTCAGTATGACATCCCTTCAAATATTTTAATATGGCTATCATGTAGAGGGCTAGATTTCCAGACAGGGCTAGATTTCCTCTATTTGAGGAGACTATCACCTTCCAAGACTCTCAGTTCTGGTGAACACACATTGACCAAGGTCCTACACTTCTTAGTTCAGGAAAAGAGTTGCACTAGCAAAATTCAACTACAGTTCTCCACTTATCACCTCCAGAACCCACAGTTTTGCTATGATACTCCATCCTTGAAGAGCCACTCCATGTCAGAAAGGGATCTGACATGCTCCTCACCAGCCATGGAATGGCCATTGAGAGAGGCTTTTGCAGGCAAACTGAGTCAGGAGGGAGATTTAGTCATTGTGGAAGGTGGAAGCGACTACCAATCTTTGCAATGACCAAAACCAAAAAGACATATTCAAAGTATGAGGTGGACTTAGCTTGCATATGTGACTATCAGGGTGTCAGCCATTTTTGGTTAGCTACCAAAGCCACTCACACAAAGCTTCTGGAGCCAAGGGACCATAACCTGATTACATTGTGGAATTCTGATGCAATTTATGTTGTTTAAATTTATTTATTTGTTTGTTTGTTTGTTTATCACCCCCTCTCATTTCACCATTGCTCCAGAGTTGTTGCCCTACACATTGAAAATAAATATCCTGTATTAAAATGTTCCTTTAAAAAACAGACTAGAAACTAGCTTTTCAAAGCACACAATTTAAACAGATCTCCATTTCGAGGAGCAAAAGCCACATGGAGCAACATGGAGTTATGGTTACTGACTAGAAGCCTGTGCAACCAATGGTTCTGTTATTGTGGAGAGGTGACTCCAATCTCTCAGCACTTCCTATCTCCTGTTGTGAGCTTTCCAGGTGCTGAATCTATATTGGAATGGAATTCAGCACCTGGATAGCTCCTGTAACAGCTGGGGTAGCTCAGAAGGCAGTTGAAATTAAAAACAAGGTTAGAGTTGCTGGCCCACAATTAGAAAAGCAGTCATGCCTGCTAAGGATGGAGACAGTCTGACTTCCCTGGGGTGGCTGTTCCACAATGGAGACACTGCGATGAGGTGCTGTTTTTAATTGCATTTAATGGCTTTGATTAGTTTTATGTTCTTTTGCTGCATGTATCATACCCTGAGATCTTTGATATAATTGTTGTCAGGAGTTGTAGACCATCATTCAAACCACTACACCATACATACTCTCATTTGTAGGGTGGCATATAAAGTAAGCTAGCTAGCTTGCTTGCTTTTTATGCCACCCTATAACAAATGAGAGCAAGTGTGGTGTAGTGCCACTGTGGTGTAGCTAGCTGTTGGTGGCCAGATATGGAATGAAAAAGGGCAAAATGGGATTGAATTAACTTCTTCTCAGGTGTGTGATTGTTTGTGTGATAAGCAATATATTTTATGCAGCCTGAGCACTTGGAATGGATAAGAGATAAATTCTGCAAAATGAGTAACTCATGTTAGTTGAATGCCAGAGCATACTGATAAGGTATTAGTCTGGCATTTGAAGTAATCCCGTTCAGTTAGATCCATTACTGTTCCATTTGTGAAAGCTTCACCCAGCAAGTTCCAAAGACATCCCAGCATTCAGAAGATATCAACGCAGAACTTAATGCAAATACATGCACCTTGTTGCTGCTACAAGAGGAAGGCTCACCAGCAAAATAACTGTCTATAAAATGTTTGTGCAGTGTCTCAGCAGAAATTAAATTTTTTTATAAATATAGAATCATAGAATTGCAGAGTTGGAAGAGACCACGAGAGCCATCCAGTCCAACCCCCTGCCACGCAGGAAATCACAATCAAAGCATCCCTGACAGATGGCCATCCAGCCTCTGTTTAAAGACCTCCAAGGAAGGAGACCCCACCATGCTCTGAGGGGGTGTGTTCCACTGCCGAACAGCTCTTACTGTCAAAAAGTTCCTCCTAATGTTGAGGTGGAATCTTTGTTCCTGGAGCTTGCATCCATTGCTCTGTGTTCCAATCTCTGGAGCAGCAAAAAACAAGCTTGCTCCATCCTCAACATATGACACCCCTTCAAATACTTAAACAGGGCTATCATATTGCCTCTTAACCGTCTTTTTTCCAGGCTAAACATACCCAGTTCCCTAAGTCTCTCCTCATAAGGCATCATTTACAGACCTTTCACCATTTTAGCCACCCTTCTCTGGACACTCTCCAGTTTGTCAGTCAATATCCTTTTTGAATTGTGGTGCCCAGAACTGGACACAGTATTCTAGGTGAGGTCTGACCAAGGCAGAATAGAGCGGCACTATTACTTTCCTTGATCTAGACACTATACTTCTATTGATGCAGCCCAAAATCGCATTGGCCTTTTTAGCTGCCGCATCACACTGTTTGCTCATGTTCAACTTGTGGTCTACTAGGACTCCTAGATCCCTTTCGCATGTAGTCTCGTTCAGCCAGGTCTCTCCCATCCTATATCTATGCATTTCATTTTTTTTGCCCTAAGTGCAGTACCTTACATTTCTCCGTATTGAATTTCATTTTGTTAGCTTTGGCCCAGCTCTCCAGTTTATCCAGGTCATTCTGAATTTTGATCCTGTCCTCCAGGGTATTAGCTACTCCTCCTAATTTGGTGTCATCTGCAAATTTGGTAAGTATGCCCCTAATTCCCTCATCCAAGTCATTGATAAAGATGTTGAATAGCACTGGGCCCAGGACAGAACCCTGTGGCACCCCACTGGTCACATCTTTCCAAGATGAAGAGGAGCCATTGCTGAGCACCCTTTGGGTTCGGCCGGTCAACCAAAAATCCCTGGCACCTTATGCAACCAGGTAAACCTTCCTTCTTGTTCCTGTCCCATATATAGGTTTTTGGTGACCCTCAAAGTTGTGCACAAATTGTGTAGATTGCTGGGATTACTAAGGATTCAGTATGGTCTGGTACAGGAGGAGGTCCATGGGGGTGTCACCGTAAGTTGCTGCACTGGGTGACACTTTCAGCAGGTAATGTGGTTGGGAGTGGGTGTTCTATATTTCACTGGAAAATAAGGATCCTGCACTGCTCAGAGCAAAATGGCAGTATTCCTATTTCTTCCCCGATGACTTTACTACACTGTGTAGTAAACTACAGTACAGTGACTTTACTACACTGACTGTGCCTGGAATTATCCAGTGCTATATGAACAACTAACACAATGGCTACAATTGATTTAATGGTAAAAATAACAGGTTATAAATACAGTATATAAAGTCAATGTATGCAATGAATTACTTTTGCAAAGTAACATTTTAGAGACAAATTTTGAGGGAGAAGGTGTTTCGTTGGCATCAGCAGGTGTACATTTTACAGGCTTGTGTAAGGAGGTACCTTTACATTACCAGTTCCCTTTCACCCACATTTTTAGCAATTTTCTTCCTGCTGGTTTCAATGCCTATTCACAACTACCTGCACATCTTTATTGAATAAGTCTGCAGACCATTTCAAATAAAAATAAAATAAAATAAAATAAAATAAAATAAATGTACAATGATAAAAAGAAATATACATACACACACACAGTTTAAAACTTACATAAAACTTTAAAGCATACAAATTAAAAAATTTAACACACTGTATTTGGATCTAGTTACACCCCTCTTGTAATTTGCACAACAGTCTATTTTAGGCCCTTTTCTACTTCTTGCTTCTGTAAAATAGCTGCTTTCACTGCAAACAAGGCAACCCTAAGAGGTTTAAAAGGCTCTACTCCTTGTAACAGCAGAGACTTGCTTTCATCATCCCTTTCCCTCAAATTTCTGAGGATGTGAGCCAGATATTGCTCTCTAATACCATTATATAATTAAAAATGCAGCAGATAATGTGTAAGATCTTCAACATTAGGTGCCCCACATATATAGTCTATCAAGAAAAGGGTTACCCTGGTATCTTCCCTGAATCACTCTAGAGTCCATTTGCTCAAAGGAAAGTTTGGCAAAGGCCTTCCAATGTTCTTTTTCATAGGGTAAAACAGATATTTCTCTTCTTGGAAGAGCGTTTTGGCCCTTCATAGCCATTTCAAAGATTTTACTGAGGCCAGAGCTGCAAGGTCCAATTGAGCTCTATCGTTGAGCACTCTTATTGGTCTTTCTAATAAGCCTATTCACAATTTAGGACTTATTCTGCACAAAATTTGCATGTAGTTTTGTGCAGAACAAGTCCATGACTATACCACTAGAAAATAATGTTTCTGTGTAGAGATAATATTTCCCCAGGACAGAAAAATGCTGTTTTTTTCCACAGAGAATCCTGCTTTTTGTGCAAAACAACCATGTGCAAATTTTGTAAAGAATAAATTCCAATTGCAAAGATTCTCATTAGTCCAGGGTTCTTGTCAGGGTTTCCTCAACACTCAAGAAATGTTCTTTCCATCCCTATTGGCTGGCTTAAAGGCCAGTGGTGCATGACACAACTTCCACCCATGATCTGGAACAGTCTCCAACACCTCCAACATTCTTGATCATTCACATAAGTATGTCAGTTGAACTTATGTGCCACTGGAATTGGACAGAATCTTGACCAAAGTTTTCTGGAAACCTAATAGACCTCAGGTTCTAAGACCCCATCCCTTGGTCGAGGATCTGTGGTTTTCTTGCTTCCTCTATAATCAGCTGAGCCTCTTCCTGATTCTTCTCTTTTCCTTAGTGCTGTGATTTATCCATGCTCTACCACAACACATTCCATTCTGCCATGGTTGGGCTCCTTGGTCTTCCATGGGACAATGACTGAAATCCTATTCGTGTCCTAGGGGTCATCTACACAAGCTGGGATACGCTGGGATATCCTGGCTGCTGAGGTGGAATGTTTCCCCCTGTTACCTGGAGAAAATGAACTCCAAACAGGAATGCTGGCCTACTGTTGAATCTGCTGCCACCATTTTATCTGTTAATGTGGAAGCCAGTCAGGGGTCTTGCAACCTGTGACTGCAGGCCTGCTACACATGACCAGCCTTGGTCACATGTTGAGGGATCCCTGCCTGGCTTCTGGAAGAGCCAGGGAACTGGCATTGGCAGTGAGGAACAGCATTCTGGTCTGGGCTCCCACAGACATGCAGGGCCCAATCTGGCAGTACTGGATTAAAAAGGTATATTCTGAAAGGGCCCTATCCCATCTTGCCTACATTCCAGCCCCGTATCTGTCCGGGGGGGGGGGATCTGCCTGGCATGGGGTAAATTATCTGCATTGTTTGCACTGCAGGGTTCTGCAATAGGGGCAAGCCAGGGTATTTGGCCAGTGTAGATATGTTGCTCTATGGAAGACGCTTAACATTTTTATTCAATGCAAAATAGCTGCATTCAGTTCAAAGTTTTAGAAGCAGAATTGTGCAAGAAAACATTTTCATGACCATTTAGAATCATAGAATCATAGAACTGTAGAGTTGGAAGAGACCACGAGGGCCATCCAGTCCAACCCCCTGCCACGCAGGAAATCTTGATCAAAGCATGCCCGACAGATGGCAATCCAGCCTCTGTTTAAAGACCTCCAAGGAAGGAGACCCCACCACACTCCGAGGGAGTGTGTTCCACTGCCAAACAGCTCTTACTGTCAAAAAGTTCCTCCTCATGTTGAGGTGGAATCTCTGTTCCTGGAGCTTGCATCCATTGGTCCGTGTTCTAGTCTCTGGAGCAGCAGAAAACAAGCCTGTTCCATCCTCAATGTGATACCCCTTCAAATACTTAAACAGGGCTATCATATCGCCTCTTAACCGTCTTTTTTCCAGGCTAAACATACCCAGCTCCCTAAGTCTCTCCTCATAAGGCATGGTTTCCAGACCTTTCACCATTTTAGTTGCCCTTCTTTGGACATGCTCCAATTTGTCAATATCCTTTTTGAATTGTGGTGCCCAGAATTCCACATTTGGTGTCTTAGTGCAATGCTGCCATGCAGCAGAAGGGTTGTTGTTGTTTCAGTTGTTGTCTAACAACTTTTTCGGACAAGTAAAATGCAGCGCAAGCAGCCTTGCCACGTTGCAAGGCTGCAGCACTGCAGGGCGTCCCTTTCGGATGACACCCGTCCCTGCCAGTACTGTTGCGGTACCGCAGGGACATTTGAGTGTAATATTTTGGCGATTTTTACTCACGATCAACGATTGTGAGTAAAAATTGCCAAAATATTACACTTAAATGTCCCTGCGGTACCGCAACAGTACTGGCAGGGACGGGCGTCATCCGAAAGGGATGCCCTGCAGCGCTGCAGCCTCGCAACGTGGCGAGGCTGCTTGCGCTGCATTTTACTTGTCCGAAAAAGTCCTAAGACTCCAATTTATGGTGACACTCTCCTAGGGTCTTTTTAGTAAGATTTCTTAGGAGGAGGGTTGCCATTGCCTTCCTATAAGGCTGATAAAGTGTTACAGCCAGCTTTCAACTTTCACAGGCGTTAGGGGTGGAGGACCCCCCACAAAAGTGAAAAAAACATGACTATAGGCCTGTTTTGTTTTGTTTTTACCTGAGAAAACACTTCTCTAGGTATTTGTAGACTCCCAAGCATGATTTCATGGTATACTTCCAGTGAAGGTTCACCAAAAAATTGCACTGGAGGATTTACAAATGCCTAGCGAGGTCGTCTCTCTAAGCATCTCTAGGTCCTCCAATGTGACTCTATGGTCAACTTCTCATGGGATGCATATCATAGAATCATGCTGGAGAACCTAGAAAATGCCTAAAGAGAACAAATTTAGTAATCCACAAATAATCAAATCCACAAATGCTTAATCCATAAATATACTTGTCAGAAGTCACCCAGTGGGTTTCCATGGCTAGACAGGGATTAGAATCCTAGTCTTCAGGAGTCCTAGTCCAACACTCAAACACCAATGCTAGATGGCTCAAGGATTACATAGCACAATGTAATTTTTCACATTACACAGCCCCTTGGCCATTGTCTTTGAAATTGGAACTTGGCAGTACTTTCTCAAAGTACACATACTACCTTAATGGATTAGTTTACTAGGGCTTTGCTTAATCATATCTTGGGTGTTTCTGCTAGTATTTTTCCACAGCACCTTCCTGGGATCCTGATGGCCTCTATCAGACCTCACTTATGGTCCACCCTGACCTTTTACACCCCATAAAGAGTCTTAACGTTGCCAATTCTGCCCATATGGAGGGAGGGTGTAAGGCATGATAACAGTATGCACAATTCTGCTTCTGCCACTGTCAGCAGAATATTTCTGTTGCCCTATGGCAGACTAGGGACCCCACATGCATAGAATGACTTATGTCTAACAGAATGCCAGCCTATGGATGTCCCTGGTAAAGAAAAAATGTACTGTGGGCAAGACAGGCACCTCTAGAAACTGCGATGCTTTAATGCAAACTGTAGTTAAATAAAATGGGGGGGGGGTTATCCCAAAGCGTCTAAATATAGATGTTTTGGACAATTGCAAGAAAATAAAAAATATCTTACTACCTATATCCATTTATCTTTGCAAGAGTACACCATAGGGATTTAGTAATTAAACTATGTACACTCAGTTGCTATGGAGCCCATACCAGGGCTTGCATCCATCATCTAAGGAGCAGTAGAAAATGGGTCACATATTTGACTCTATTTCTTTTTACATTTTTTTAAATAAAATTTTTGAACTTACATGCGTCATCTGCCCCAGTTTACCAGGAACTGTCTTTGTTTAATCTTTGTCCTTAATTTTTGTGTTTTAAGAATGCTAAAGTCATTCCTATGCTTCACTCGCACTGTCGTCATTCAAAACTCAACCCCCATAGCCCAGAATCTCTAGAAACCTCAGTACAGAACTCGGGAAGTGCCTTAGCCTGCGTGGCTACATAGCATGGGGCTGAGAGATTCTGGGAACTGTAGGCTTCCAAAATACATTGGATGTACCAAAAGCTCCCTGTGTGTCTATATGTATACTATTTAGAGAGCTAGTATTTTTAGCTAGGGGAAGAGAAGAGTGAGAGGTGACATGATAGTCATCTTTAAATATTTATGAAGATGTCCTGTAGAAGATGGGGTTAACTTGTTTTCTGCTGCTCCAGAGACTAGAACACCAATCAGTGGATTCAAATGACAAGAACAGAGATTCCATCTAAATATTAGGAGGAACATCTTGACTGTAAGAGCTATTTGAATGTGGAATAGACTGCCTAAAAGGATGGCAGACCCTCCTCCTTTGGAGAAGAATTAAGCAGAGGTTGGATGGGCATCTTTCTAGATTACTTTAGTTGTGCATTCCTACATGGCAGAGGTTTGGTCTAGATGGCCCTTGAATCTTCCAGCTCTAATACTCTATAAACTATTTATACCAGTTTAAGGCTCCAATCAAAGTCTGTCCTCAATTTTCCCAGAATGCGGCCAGCCAACTGATAAGTAAAGCATATAACTTATACATTTTGGATTAACCCCTAAGGTCTAGAGACACTTTTTAAAATCCCACAATGATGGCCAGAATGTTGTTGGTGTCTTATGTGTGCATCTGTTCCCCTAAAGAAATGGTTGAACATTCCGTTTGAGGTTCTGGAAGCAGAACTGTACACGCGGACCCATTGTGCATGGATGCACATTGTGCATAGATGCGTGCTGCCTATTCTGGATGATGCACACTGCACCTTGAATATGAATGGACATGCAGATATGACATATTGGTTGAACTGCACAATGTTGCCATTCAACACAATGGTTATATACTGGAGTTAATGTGTAGATCAGCATACAAAACTCTTCATTGTTACATTGGCTGGGACAAAAAGTTTCCCAGTGGCAAAGAGCAATAGATTTGTATGAACATGGCAAGTGGCTGAAATTTGGGGGCATTGTTCTCAACTAGCCATGTGACAGTACCACAGAATGCTTAAACTACATGTTTAGTTTTGTGTGGATTCTGCAACAACACATATCTCTTTGGCACATGAGTGTGACCAACGCCCTCCCCCTCAAAAAGCACACCACCTTCCAACAGATATCCTACATTGGTGTTGTGCAGCATAAATCTCCATATGTGCCACAGGGTTCTGTCCTGGGCCCAGTGCTATTCAACATCTTTATCAATGACTTAGATGAGGGAATTAGGGGCATACTTATCAAATTTGCAGATGACACCAAATTGGGAGGAGTAGCTAATACCCTAGAGGACAGGATCAAAATTCAGAATGACCTGGATAGACTGGAGAGCTGGGCCAAAGCTAACAAAATGAAATTCAATACAGAGAAATGTAAAGTACTGCATTTAGGGCGGAAAAATGAAATGCATAAATATAGGATGGGAGAGACCTGGATGAATGAGACTACGTGCGAAAGGGATCTAGGAGTCCTAGTAGACCACAAGTTGAACATGAGCCAACAGTGTGATGCGGCAGCTAAAAAGGCCAATGCGATTTTGGGCTGTATCAATAGAAGTATAGTGTCCAGATCAAGGGAAGTAATAGTGCCACTCTATTCTGCCTTGGTCAGACCTCACTTAGAATACTGTGTCCAGTTCTGGGCACCACAATTCGAAAAGGATATTGACAAATTGGAGCGTGTCCAGAGAAGGGCGACTAAAATGGTGAAAGGTCTGGAAACGATGCCTTATGAGGAGAGACTTAGGGAGCTGGGTATGTTTAGCCTGGAAAAAAGACGGTTAAGAGGCGATATGATAGCCCTGTTTAAGTATTTGAAGGGATGTCACGCTGAGGATGGAGCAGGCTTGTTTTCTGCTGCTCCAGAGACTGGAACACGGAGCAATGGGTGCAAGCTCCAGGAACAGAGATTCCACCTCAACATGAGGAGGAACTTTTTGACAGTAAGAGCTGTTCGGCAGTGGAACACACTCCCTCGGAGCGTGGTGGGGTCTCCTTCCTTGGAGGTCTTTAAACAGAGGCTGGATGGCCATCTGTCGGGGATGCTTTGATCAAGATTTCCTGTGTGGCAGGGGGGTTGGACTGGATGGCCCTCGTGGTCTCTTCCAACTCTGCAGTTCTATGATTCTATGATTCTATGTGGAATTCTTGAATTGATTGCACTACCAAAATCTTGTTGTATAACAGTGTTGTGCAACTGAAAGAAGACATAAAATGTGCAAATGAATTCACAATGAAAGGGCATCTGGGTATAGTTCCCTAGTGCCAGAGCCCCAGTAGCCCATGTGAGCCTTTCCCTTTGGAGTCCAACTGCTTATTGCTCTGACCTCTGAGGGAGAGAAGAGCAGCAAGACACAGCTCCATCCTGCCTGGGCTCCAACAGGTGGTGAGAGCCCCTTCATCTGAATTCAAAACTTCCATTGCTCTGTCCTCTGAGGAAGAATGACAGCAACCAGCATATGATGAACTTAATCCATTCCTTCACTGCCAACTCATTTTCCTTGTATGTCCTTTCTTATTTAGATTGTAAGCCTGAAGGCAGGGAACTGTCAATGATTTATAAGCCAATTTGCAAGCCTTTTTTGGCTCTAAATAATACTCTAAATAAATAAAAGAAATATACTCATACACACACATGCATGCACGCACGCGCGCACACACCTGCATGCATAATGACACCCCCCACGGTATGCTTTTGCAAACTTGAAAACTTGCAGCTATTCCACTTCAGACAAAAACATCCCAGCTATTTCCATTGGGGAACTTACCCACGTATAAGACCTATCAGCCAGCCTCCAGACTTTCTATTAAATGGGGGGAGGGGAGAATGAATGTAGGACCACAACAACTTTGGCCTCTGTATGCTCAGATTTGGAACCTAGCTGGAGAGGCATGATTTTTTTTTTTGCTCCCAAGGGGTCTTCCTCTTTCTTTCCCACTTTCAAACTCTTTGGGCTGTGTAGTTACCGTATATTCCGGCATATAAGATGACCATTGAATCCTAAAAAATATCCTCCAAAATCGGGGGTCGTCTTATATGCCGGATACACTTTGCTTCATTCCACTGTCTGATCTTCTGCCTCTTTGCTCCCTTCGCAAATGGAGCAAAGAGGCAGGAAATTGGGTGGGGGGTGGTGAGGCAAAGTGTTTACTGGTTCATTCGCCCCCTCCTCTGCCTTCTCCCTCTTTGGGGAGGAACCGATCACAGCTTCGGCGAGGGGGTGGGTGGCTGGAAAGCCCCATCCTCGAGCCACCCTTCCTCCCTCCCTGAAGCCACGATCGGACTCCCAATCGCGGCTTCGGCGAGGGGGTGGGTGGGTGGAAAGCCCCTACCCTTCCTCTCTCCCCGAAGTCACGATTGGGCTCCCTATCGTGGCTTCGGTGAGGGGATGGGTGGCTGGAAAGTCCCCCCTCAAGCCACACTCCCTCCCTTCCCGAAGCCACGATTGGGCTCCCTATCACGACTTTAGCGAGGGGGTGGGTGGCTGGAAAGCCCCCCAAGCCACCCTTACTTTTGCCCCTCTCCTCCCCCTTTGATTCCTTCAGGAAGGGTGGATGGGTGGTGGCTGGAGGGGGGAGGCTTTACAGCCAGCACCCGCCCTTCCAAAAGGTACAATTGGGGTTCCTATCATGGCTTTGGGAAGGGTGGATGGGTGGTGGCTGGAGGGGGGAGGCTGGAGGGGGAGTTTGGGATATACAGTTGTCCCTCCATATTCACGGATTTGGCATTCACAGATTTAATTATTCACAACTTGAAAATATTCTTTAAAAAATATTACTCCAAAAAACAAACCTTTATTTTGCCATCTTATATAAGGGACACCATTTTGCTATGCCATTGCATATAATGGGACTTGAGTATTCACGGGTTTGGGTATTTACGGGGGTCCTGGAACCAAACCCCAGTGAATGTGAAGGGACAACTATACTCTCCATATAAGAGAAGGAGGGGTTGTCTTACACGGTGAGTATATCCCAAACTCTATATTTTAACTTAAAAATTGGGGGGTCGTCTTATACACCCAGTCATTTTATATGCTGGAATATACGGTAGCTGATCCACACATTTCCAGTGATCAGACAAAGAGTCTCCATTGGAAACTAATTAAATTGTGAGTAGATGCTTTGCTATGGAGATTCTGACCAGGTTTGCCCTGTCAGCATCCAGCTGGAGAGGAAAACCAAGTCACTCCCCTCTTCTCTTTCTACTTGCTTTCTGAAGCTTAAGTGTGACCAGCCAACACGAGGTGTGAAGTTACCATAAATGGTGCTGATGGATCAGGCCCTGGAAGAAAGGTCTGGATAGAGGAGATCCATCTACCCGGCTTGTGGGGGCAATTAGCTAACACACATTGGAAGCTGCTTAATGCAGTGTAGATGTGTAAACTGCTATTGCTTAAAACAATTTGTAAGCCGCTCTGATAGCCTTGTGGCTGAAGAGTGGGGTATAAAATAACTAATATATATAATATATATCTGGAAGACTGGTGACACATTATTTCTGAGGAATAGGATAGGGCAAGATTTTGTCATGGGTCAGTGGGAATTGAGGTTGTTATACTGCAGAATTTTGGAATACTTAGACAGCGCTGAGGACCAGACTTGCTAAGCCAGTGTTATAAAGAACCTCCTGCCTATGGTGAGCAAAAATAGCCTCCAAATGATGAAACAAGGAAAGCTTAAAAATGTTGGGGGGGGGATAAGAAAAGTGACAAAAACAGTTGGCCCTCCTTATCCACACATTCTTTATGCACGGATTCAACTATCTATGGCTTGAAAATATTCCAGAATTCCCCCCCTCCCCACAAAAAAACAAACCTTGATTTTGCCAGTTTACATAAGGGACACAATTTTACTATACCATTGTATATAATGGGTCTTGAGCATCCATGGATTTTGGTATCCATGGGGGGGGGGTCCTGGAACAAAATCCCATCAAATAATGAGGGCCCACTGTATCTAAAAGAGCCTGTATGTGAGCTAGTAATGATTTGAACATCAGCAACTCTATCCTTAAAACCCTGGAAGATAAATGTACCATACTTTAGTAGCTTGGGGCAGCTAATAGAATCATAGTTGGAAGAGACCAAAAGGGCCAACCGCCTGCCATGAAGAAAGACACAATCAAAGCACTCCTGACAGATGGCTATCCAGCCTCTGTTTAAGACTCTGAGGCAGTGTATTCCACTATCGAACAGCTCTTACCCTCAAGAAGTTCTTCCTAGGGTTTAGGTGGAATTTCTTTTCCTGTAATTTGAGTCCATTGCTCCATGTCGTAGTCTCTGGAGCAGCAGAAAAAAGTTTGTTCCTTCTTCAATATGATAATGGAGATCCTTCATTGTAGGATTGTGAATTGTGTGTGTGTGGGGGGGTCCGCAAGGATCCCACTAGTGTCTGAAATTTCTATGAGGAATATTTAATTAATTCAAAATAGGAGAGAGAGACAGGATAGCACCATGATCTTTTGACTTACACACACTGGTAGTAACTGAGGAAACTTTAAGCCAGAACATTCAGTTAATGATCTTTACTGGTATGGGGGAATTAGAGTTGCCCTGTGGTGGGAACTCTAAAAGTTAAATTCTTTTAACTTCCCTCCAGCAGAGTGTCAGTTTAGATTTAGAGGCATGGCTCATATGCATGTTAACTTTTCCCTGAAGTATATATGATCAAAAAAGACATGAAGCTTTAGATTAAATAACTCAAAAACATTAATTAAATTAATAGGGTGAAGGAGAAAGAGTCATCCTGACTCACCAGCTTAGAAAAGGAGAAGATTACTGACCAAGAAAAAGAGGGCAGGACATACAGAAGTATGTTAACTACAGAGAGGGGACAGATCTATATACACAAGAAGTCCAGGAGGGGGTTGCTCTATATTAAGAGAGTGTGAGGAAAAGAGAATGCTTTAATCTTTTCCAAGAATTGGAAATTAACAACAGCATTCATGCAAACACTCAGGCTTGAAGCAATCACATGCTAAGCAGGAAGTATTTGTATAGAGGAATACAGTAAACCAGCACAGATGGGGTACAAAAAACAGAATTTCGAGAGGAAGAGGAACTGTGTGCACTCGGATGGTGTTTTAGGGTGATATTTATATGTGATAATTCCTCTGAAGAGATGAGATTTAGAGTAGAATACAAAGTCTCAGAGTTTCCCAGGACTAAACAAAGGGTGCGTCGGAACTGAATGATCATTAATGGGAATGATCATTAATTCAATTCCTACATTGAATTAAATAGGAGCAAGCAAGTCTGGCCTATGCTCCTGTCAGCAAGTGGCTCAGGAAAGGTGGTTGGAGTGCAAGAACTGTCATATAGTGAATCCAGTCCTGGTTAGTCACAAGTTATTCAAACAAGATGAAGGGAGAAGCAAGAGATTGGTCATCAGCCTGTCCAGAGGTCATTACAGGTCAGTAGTCCTGATAGAAGAAGACATCAAGGAATATAGTCATCAAGTTGTAGCCAGTCCAATGTCAAGAAAACACAAATGCGGAAAAGTATTGCCAGATACCCAGGTAAGATGGTGGCAAGCAGCAGAGATGCTGGGGAGCTACTGGGAGATTTATAAGCAGCTGTCTAAACACACCAGGAACCTAATTAATCAGCATCTCCTATTTAACAGTTGCTCGGAGAAGCATACTCTCTCCTTTCCTCACTGTTCTATGAAGGATCCTCAGCATCTGCCACCTCCTGCTGGAGAGTAGAGCCCCCCTCTGCTTCAGCCCCCAGATCCTTGGACTCAGAGACACTACTCTCATCAGGAGCTGTAAATTCCTGGATATCCGACTGTGTCTGAATCATTCAACTCCAAAGGGTGAGATGACACTTTTACAGGGGGGATTCTTATTTGGGGAGCAATGCCCTCAATTTTCCCTCTATACCTACATCCCTAGATAAAATTATTCTTTCACATCAATGTTCACTGGTGTCTCTCCTGGTTGTGCAATGGTGAAACACTTTGGCTTTTAGTCGGCGGTCTAAAGGAGCTATCCAGATGCTGAACCCTGATGCTCAAATAAATTCAGCACCTTCAATAGTTCTCTTAAAATCTGGAACAAAACCCAGCATTGATTCATTAGCACACAGATGTGGGAGCATCTGTCATCACTGCTTCATACTTCAGTCTTCGTCACACTCTCTACTGAAATCTCCATCCTGAGGGTTTCTCCTAGGTATCATGGCCACAACCTCCAAGTGGATTTTTGAACTTCTGATTTCTTCTCTTACCCCCCTAAGTTTTGTAATAAAGAAACAAATGGTCCAGATCTCTGGCTGGATGAAGGGTAGTCTGATGAAGAATGACTGCAGAGCAAGAAAGCAGGGACTCTTTTATTACCTGCTGTTGGGTCATCATAAAGTTATTTCCCATCTCTGATTTGTGTTAACTGCATTGCATGAGGATGGCATATCTTGGGGTGAGGACATAACACTGAAATGGAGTCCCACCCCCCAAATACTTGGAAATGGTCACATAGTGCTCTCAGGTTTCTGGTTGTCCATCCCTATCATAGTATGCTTAGAAAATGTGTTAATCTGGCCCCAGACATGCAATCAGCTTTGACATCTCAGCTGTAGCAATAAAAGCAAGGTCATAATCACTTTATTGATTCTGTCTCCAGTTGAAAGAATCTAATCCCCCGCCCCCTCTGTGTTTGTGTTCAAGGGAGGGCTGCAGAACAGAGCTAGCAATTCAGTCTTTAGCTGTTTGGGGATTCACAGTAGCACACTGGAAGCTTATGTTGTTACAACATATCAATCAGAAAATGCCTTCGTTAAGTAGACAAAGAAGCTTCTCTTGTCATTTCTGCTGCATTGCATGGTGTCCTTCCTTTCCTGATTATCCTAAAAGAGAACAATTTCCTTTCAATTCCTCATGCAACAGAACAAACATATGGCAACAGAATCCAAATCCTGCTTTGCCAAGGAAGGATTTCTTTCTCTGTTGAACAGATAGATCCATTTCAAGCAGCTGGAGGGGGAGGGAGCACAGAGAGGACATGCAAAATGGCTCCAGAAAAGCACGGCTGTGGCATACAGTACAGTTATTCACATAGGTCACTCAAGGAGGCTGAAGAGATAGAAAATAAATGTCACACATTTGCCAAGATCCTACATTGAGTGTAACTTGACACTCATGGGCCAGAATTCTCTGAGGGACATATGCACACACGTGGACTCAAAAAGTCACCATTGCACAATGGATGTATTTTTTTTTACTGATTTAAAATATTGTATTGGATTTTATAAAAACATGCAACAACATATAATAACAAAAGAAAAACTACACAAACACTCAATAATACCTCCTAAACAAACTATTAAAACTCCCGTAGTTTGTTATCCCAATTTACTTACCCACATGCACACAGACAAAAAAACCAAACATACACACAAACAAAACACGTAACTTTCACACATTCTAAAACACTTCCCATATGTTCTTAGACTGTCTCTACCTTTAGTATATTCTAGTATTCATCCTCTCCTTTATCTTCTATTACTTTCATTTACTACACTATATTCTCCTATAAATAGCAAGCATCCCTACCTTAATACTAAAGATATACGGACCTACAAAATTCCCTCTCCCTTAAACAATCCTCTTTAACTGTTAAATCCCATTATATAGACTTCCCCTCTTCTTCGTTTTACATAATTTACAAAGGCTCCCGGGTTTTAAGAAACATTTCCAAAGGTTTTCCTCTTATCAAATTTATTAATTTATTCATCTCTGCCAATTCCATTGTTTTCTCCATCCAATCCATATGTTGTTTTTTTTTAGATTTCCATTGCCTCACAAAGACCAATCTTGCCGCTGTCACTAGATAATATATTAATTTGTCATGTTTCTTTTCCAATTTATTATCTAAATAATATTTAATAAATATAATTCAGGTCTTTTCATAATTTTGAAACCTAAAATTAATTCCACTTTTAAAATTAATTTTAGCTGCAAATCTTTGTGTTTTCTTGCATTTCCACCAAATATGAAAAGCTGTTCCTTTCTGATTTCTACATTTCCAAACATATTTGACACATTTTAATAAATTTTGGCCAATTTATTTGGAGACAGGTACCAATCATACATTGATTTATAAAAAAATTTCTTTCAAATCATATGAGCAAGTAAAATGTAAACCTTTGTTTCAAATATTCCCATTGTCTCATATCTATATTATGTCCTACATTTTTGTCCATTTAACCATGCATTGTTTCATTTGTTCTTTTTTAGTACCATATTTTAGTTATACTTTATATATTTTGCTGATTAAATGATCTTACTCTGTGCACAGAATCTTCTCCAGATCTGACTTGTCAATCATATTGATTCTTTTTAAGTCCTCCCTCATCCTTGTTGTTAATTGTTGATATGCTAGCCAACATATGTTAATGCGTTCTGTTTCTAATTCATGTTTTTCCTTGATCTCCCAATTTCCCCTTTTTTTCACCATCATATTTTTGTATGTTAACCATTTGTCTGTTATCAATTCTCTTTTACAAAAACCTTCTTGCGGTGAAAGCCATATTGAAATTTTCAAGTTTGTTCTTTTTTAATCTATTTCTGCCAAATTTTAATTAAAGATCTCCTTATAATGTGGTTTTTGAATTCTACATTTACCTTCACTTTCACATACCAGAGATACCCATGCCAACCCATTCTCAATTCATGACCCTATATCTTCAATTCTTTCATATCCTCTAGTGCTAACCAACATTTTATCCACATCAGACCTACCAATTCAAAATAAAGTTTCAGATCTGGCATTCCTAGACCCCCTCTTTCTCTAGCATCTGTTAATAATTTCCACTTAATTCTAGGGTTTTTTGCCTGCCCATACAAATTTAGCCAATTCTTTTTGCCAATCTGCAAAGTTTTTGCTTGAGAATATGATTGGTATTGCTTGAAAAAGAAACATTAATTTAGGGAGTACGTTCATCTTTATCACTGAAATTCTACCTAATAATGATAATCTATTTTCTGTTCATCTATCTAAATCTTTCTTAATTTCTTGCCATGGCTTGATATAGTTATTTTCAAATAATTTCTGGGTTTTGATTGATGTTGATTCCCAGTATCGAATTCTGTCCACAATTTCAAAGCCTGATATTTTCTTTAATTTCTCTTTATCTAATTTTCCTAAATTCATAACTAACATTTTAGTTTTATCTACATTAATTTTAAAACCTGCACATTTACCAATTTCTTCTACAGTTGTCCCTCCACATTCATAGATTTGGCATTAATAGTTTTAAGTATTAACGGCTTGAAAATATTCTTTAAAAAAAATCCAAAAAGAAAATCTTGATTTTGCCATCTTATATAAGGGAAACCATTTTGCTATAACATTGCACATAATGGGACTTGAGTATTCACAGATTTGGGTATTCACGGGGCATTCTTGAACCAAACCCCAGCAAATGTGAAGGGACAACTATATTTTATCTAGTAATGGTCTTATTCCTTCTAGTGGGTCTCTCAGCATAACAACCATATCATCTGCAAAAACTCTTATTCCTTATTTTAAATTCTTCCTCTCTGACTCTAATTCCTTATATCTCTTTATCTTTCCTTATTTCCATATTGAGAAATGGAAATTAGTAATGGCGAAAGTGGGCACCCCATCTTGTGCCCCTTTCAACATCTACTGTGTCAGATGTTTTACCATTTATTAATATTTTTGCTGCTTGCTTAGAATAGATTGCTTGTATCCACTTATATATATTTTCACCAAAATTCATTTTCTTTATTGTTTTTTTTTTAAATGTCCAATTAACATTACCAAATGCCTTTTCGGCATCAAGGAAAATTAACGCTCCTTTGATTTCATTATGATAATTCAAATAACTCTATGGCATTTATTACCATTCTAATATTATCACTAATTTGTCACTTTGGTAGAAATCCATTTTGGTCTTTTACTATGATGTCTTCTAATAGTATTTGTAATCTAGTTGCTAAAATTGATGCACATATTTTATAATCAACATTCAAAAGTGAAATTGGTCTATAATTCTTTACTAACAATGGGTTGCATTGTTCTTTTGGAATCATGACTATTGTAGCTTCTTTCCAATTATGTGGGATAATTTGATTCTAGAGAATATCATTCATAACAAGCTGTAATGGTTCTACTAATTCTAAATAAAATTTCTTATAGTATTCCACTGGGAATCCATCCGGACCTGGAGTTTTCCTGGTTTTCACCCTCCTAATCACATCTATTACTTCTTCCTTTGTGATTATTTTGTTAATTTTTTTCTTTTTGGCTTTTGGATATTTCTTTAATTTTGCATTTTGCTAAAAATTTATCAATTTGGGATTGTGACATTGTATCTCTTATAAAATGTCCCAAAGTAATTATGAAATATTTTCCTAATTTCTTTTAATTTTAAAATTATCTTCTTCACTTTTTCTTTCTTTAATTTATAAGCAAGCCAACTTCCTGGTTTATTTATCCATTCAAAAAATTTTTGTTTTAAAAAGTCCAATTTTTTCCTGACCTCTTCAGACATTATCATCTTTAATTGTTCTTGTAGTATTTTTAATTGATTTCTATTTTTGTTGTTGTTGTTATTTGGATTCTCCTTCCACTCTTGTTACTTCTGTTTAAGCTCATCCAAAATTTTATTAGTTGTTTGTTTCTTCCTTTTATTGTAACTTATATTTGCCTTAATAAATATCCCTCTAATAACTGTGTTTCCTGTGTCCCATACTGCATTACTATCAACTTCATTCCCCAGATTTAGCTCAAAATATTCTTTTAATTTCTTTTTACAATTTTCCACTAAATTCTCTTTCTTTAATAATGATTCATTTAATCTACATCTCTGTATTTTGTTCCTTTTTTTAATTCTTAGCCTTACTGGGTTATGATCCAAAACTGGTCTAGGCAAAATTTCCATTTTTTTAACCTTGTTAATTATTTCTTTCATGACCTAAACCATGTTGATTCCAGAAAAAGACTTATGTGTATCTGAAAAAAATAAAGTCTTTTTCTTTGTGTCTCCAATCAATCAATCTATCCATCTATCCAATCAATCTATCTATCAATTGCAATTTCTCCACAATATCAATGAAGTTTTTTGCTAATTTCCCTTGATTTTCTTTTTATTTTTGTTGTTGTTGAATATCTATCTAATTGTGGATGCACCACCCCATTAAAGTCTCCAAACATACACCATCTATCATAATCCAAATACAGTAGTTTTTCCTTTAAGATCTTATAAAAAGTGTATTTCCCCCCTATTGGTGCATATATTCCAATTAGTAATATTTTACTAATTTTACCTAATTTTACTATGTCACCTAAGCATAGTTCTATTGCGATAAATCTACCTTTTTCATCTGACAACACCAAATTTGGTTTGAAATTTGGTTTCACATACAGCACAATACCATTTCTCTTCTTTTGCCCTAGTGACACAAATTTCTCACTCAGTCTTTTTTCACTCAGTAAATATTCATGCTTTTTCTTAATTCGAATTTCTTGTAGACAAATAATTTCTGCATCGGTCTTGTTGAGGTAATGAAAAATTAAATTCCTTTTTTTCTTGGTATGTAACCCTTTCACATTCTAAGATCGATGACCTTCATACAAATTATCTTAACCTCACAATCTATCTAAAACTACCCTCCCTCCCTCCTGATATAACCTTTCAACCCTTCCTTTTTTTTCTTTTTGTTTTTCTTCTTCCCTCCAGTCGATTTCACTCTGAGTTGCTCAGGTCCAGTAAACTTGTATCTCCCTGCTTCCTTTCCTATTTCTTCTTTCTTAAAAGTCTTTTTTTACCTTTTCCGTTCGCCTCCTCAGTTGTACTAATCTCATCTTGTGATCCACTGTCAGCTTCCAATTCTTCTCCTTTATCTTCTTCTTTATGGATGTGTTCTGATGGTAGCGGTGGAAGTGGAGTTATGCAGACAGGGTGTTCATCTCTGGCTTGCCTTTCCAAATTGTGCATTGTGTATTGTATGTTGTGGTTGCCTATTGTGCATTTGGGGCTGCCTTTGGACCAGGGCCAGTTATAGGAATCATATAACTCCCCTGTTAAAACAATGTCACTGGCTGCCGGTTCAGTTCTGGGCACAATTCAAAGCAGTGGTCTATACAGCCCCATATGATTTGAGTCCAAGCTATTTAAAAGACCATGTCTCCCAAAATGAACCTGCCAGAACTTTAAGATCATTGGGGAAGGCTTTCTCTCAGTCCTATAACCACCACAAGCTCACTTGGTGAGGACATAAGAGAGAGCCTTCTCAGTGGCTGCTTCCTGTGGGATGCTAGGTTGACCCCCTCCCTGCTTTTGTTTCGCTGGCAGAAAAAATATTTCTATTTAGGCAGGTCTTTGATACATAACTGTGCCCACTGAGCTTTTATTGGGGTAGGTTTTTAAATATTGCTTTTATTTGTTTCTATTTTTTAAACTTTGTATGTTTTTAATTATTTTTAATTGGTTTAATGTTTTGAGAGCTGCCTTTGGTCCCACTAAGGTGGAATATACATTTATAAATAAGTAAATAAATAAATTGTGGTTATGCATTCCATCTTGTGATTGTGCATCCTGCACTTGACAGTATGATTGCGTATCACATTTGTGTGTCCTATTCCTTGAACTGTGGCTGTACACCCTATGCTTTGCATTATGGTTGTGCATCTTATACTTTGCAATACAGTTGGCCATTGTGTATTTTGCATTGTGCAAGGACATCTAGCCATTGACATTGCTTGATGTTGCTATTCTACTGAGGAGGGGGTGTTGTGTAGCATGCTGCCATGCCATGTGTCCATGTGTGAGCATTTGTGCTATGCTCAGGGGATGCTGGGTTGAGGCTATGGGAGTTATATGGAAGTTGTACAACACCATCTTGTCAGTCAATTGCAATGCTGCACAACCAAATATGCATGATGTTTATATAATTTTCTTTTTAGGCTCTTCCATGTTTTTAACATTGTATTTCTAATTCTGGCCAACCTCCCAGAATGTAGAATGGCCAGGGTTTTGGACACAATCACTCCCAAGCATCTTCTTTCACAGGGTGGAGCAAAATCAGCTTCATGGTTCTCAGGGGAGCTGGTGGAGATGAAACAAATGAGATGACTAGAGTGACATTGGCAGAGAACTTGGAGCTCATCCAATTTTGGACACAGGCTAAAGTTCATCTTAGGGCCTGTTCTAGAGCAATACAGGCAGCTAAGGCAAAATTCTATTCTGCCTCTATTGCATCTTTAGAGAGATGGCCAGTGGAGCTGTTTTGTGTTGTCAGAGTTCTTTTACATACCGGCCCTAGAGAGAAAAATCTAGATCACTCATCAGATTGCTGTGAATGTTTTGCCCAGTACTTTGCAGATAAAATTTCTTGATCCGCTCTGACTTGGATGCTGTGATTGATACAGATTCAGTGGATATAACTCTGGACCCTGCTTTTCCCACTACAATGGATATTTTTCAGTGTGTGCAATCCGGGAATGTGGACAGGATTCTTGGAAAAATGAGAGCTACCACATGTGTGTTAGATCCTTGCCCCTCCTGGCTTGTTAAAAAAGCCAAAGGAGGACTGGCTAATTGAGTAGAGCGAGTGGTTAATGCCTCATTAGAATAAGGCAGAGTTCCAGCTTGCCTGAAGCAGGTGGTTATAAAACAATACTAAAAAAGGCATCCCTGGATCCCAACATTCCTGATAATTATCACCCAGTATCTAAAATTCCTTTTTAAAAAATATATATTTTTATTATTTTATTATTTTATTTATTTATTTATACCCCACTCTTCAGCCACAAGGCTATCAGAGCCGCTTACAAATTGTTTTAAGCAATAGCTATTTACACATCTACACTGCATTAAACAGTTTCCAATGTGTGTTAGCTAATTGCCCCCACAAGCTGGGTACTCATTTTACCGACCTACGAAAGGATGGAAGGCTGAGTGAACCTTGGAGCCGGCTGGAATCGAACTTACGACGTGGTGGCTTGCAGTACTGGCATTTAACCACTGCACCACCAGATTATTAATTTTATAATCATACATTATATTATCCAATCAATACTTAGTATAAAACATAAAATTACTATACACATCGCAATTTTTCTATTAACTAATTTCAAAGGTTAACATAGATTCTTTACTATAATTATATTCAAAAATATTAATTCCCCTATCCCCCCACCTCAGTGCTCCCCTTCACCGGAGCCATTATCCCTTACCTAATCTTTCCAGAATCTCATTTCTTCTCATGGAGGTAACCTCCCATCTTCTGTCTGTAATACTTTTTTAACAAATACTTTCCAAATTTTATCAAAATCACTTTCTTTCCAACTTCCTCTTCTTATTTTAATTCTCCATGTTAACTTATCATTTATTGCCATCTTCCAAACTTCTTTATACCACTCCTCCACTTGTACATTTATTTGCATTTTCCAATGTCTTGCTATAATTAATGCCGTTAATGAATTTGTTATTAAATCCTTTTCTGCTTGATTCCCATTCTCTCCATTATAAATTGACATCACTGCTATGCTCGGTTTCCTTTCCTTATTTCTATTCAGAATATTCTCTATTTCTATGAAAACCATTTCCCAAAACTGCTGTACAAATTTACAATTCCACCACATATGCCTATTTCTTGACAACGTCTCCAATAATATTTAGAGTTATTCTTATCTATATTATGCAATCTTGCTGGTGTCAAATACCATCTCCATATTATTTTATAATAATTTTCTTTTATCCGTATCGACATATTTTTTAGATGTCTTTGTTTCCATATCTTATCCCATTCATGATCTCCAATTTTTTGTTTCAAATCTTCCTCCCATATTCTCCTTAGATATCCCCCTTTGTCTTTTTTATCCTTATTTTTTTATCAATATTTTATATAATTCACTTGTAATACCTTTCATACTTTCATTATCATCCCTCTTTTCACCTTTTTTCACCAAATTTTCAAATTTTGTAAATTCCCTTGTTTCTTTATGATTCTTTTCCCAATTTGTAATCCATTGTTCTAACTGTATGCAATTAAACCATGAAATTTTCATTCCACATAATTTCTCTCTTATACTCCCTTTCTCATTCATCCATCCTATCCATCCCTCTATTTTGTCTAGTCCTCTTTTCTTTAATTCCTTTCCCATTTTTTCCTTCAAATTATTTGGGATTTTTTTCCCCATTATAACCGGTGTTAATACTGAAGCAATAGGCAAAAATTCTCTCTTGTATTTATACCATATTTCCCATATATTTTGCAGAAATGGGTTCTCAATCCCTTTAATTTCCTTTTTTGTAAAATTATCAAAAAAATATGTTCCATATTCTCTTTTCTATTCTCCCTGTTTCTATCTCTAACCATTCTAAATCCCCCTGTCCTACAATTCCTTCTATAACATATCTCAATTGATTAGCTTCATAATATCCTTTTATTTTGGGAAGACCAAGTCCTCCCTCCTTCTGTGATATATACCAAAATAATTTATTTAATCTTGTCCTTTTCCCTCCATTACAATATTTATTCAAAATATTTTGCCATTTTTTCAGTTCTACTTCTGATATTTTTATTGGTAACATTCTAAACAAAAAATTTAGTTTAGGTAATATTTTCATTTTAACTAAAGCTACTCTTCCAAACCATGATAATTGAATATTTTTATATTCTTCCAACTTCTTTTCCATTTCTTCCCTTAATACCATAATATTTTTCTCTTCTAGTTCTTTTAAATCTTTTGTAATATTTATTCCTAAATACTTAATATTACTTTTTAATCTTACTTCTATTTTTTCTCTTTTAGAAATATATTTTCTTCTTCCTTAGTATAGTTAAACAACATCATATCTGATTTGTTCCAATTAACCTGTAAGCCTGTCATCTCCCCAAATACTTTTAAATGTTCTTTAATTTTTCCTATTCTGTTAATCAGTTCCTTAATTGTTAGCAATGTATCGTCAGCAAACAAGTTTATCTTATGTTTTGTTTCTACTCCAGTTCCTTCTATACTATTATCATTTCTTAGAACATTTGCTAGAATTTCTATTACCATTGCAAACAATATTGGACAAAGAGGGCAACCTTGTCTTGTTCCTCTCGTTATTTTTATTTCTCTTGTTATTCCATCATTAACCATCCCTATAGCTGTGTTATGGGAATACAAGTGATCTATTAATCCTCTAAACCTCTTCCCCATTCCAAATTCCTTCAATTTTATTATTTTTAATGTTGGCCATTCCACACAGTCAAATGCTTTAAATATATCTAATGCTAATATCCCTGTTTTTACTTTTGTTTTGCCAATTATATGTATTTTGTTTAACACCCTTCCTATTAAATTTGACATTTGTCTTCCTTTCACAAATCCACATTGGTCCTTTAATATATATTTATACATACAACTATTCATTCTCTTTGCCATTATTACTGATAATAACTTTGTATCTTGATTTATCAATGATATAGGCCTCTCCATTGACGCCCCCTTGTCGTGGGAGAGAGGCTTGCGTACCCTAATGATGTTTTGAGCTATGCTGGCGGTGGCATAACAGCCACTGGTAGGGTCTCCCATGCCAGACAGGTCAAAACCGAAGGGTCTGACAAAGAGCGTCAAAGGGCAGGATGGGCTCTCTAGCCTTATGGCAACCATCCTAGGAGAAGGAAAACTCCAATCCCAAACCCGGGCAGATGGTGCTCGTCCAACCCTGTGAGGTCAACCATCTAAGAGAAGGAAACTCTAATCAAACCTATGGCCCGAGGACCTCACTGCCACATCCATGCTTGCAAGGCCATGGCAGATGAATCTCTGGTTTAAAGGGTGAGGCCAGTTCTGTGCACGCTGTGCTCCACCAGAAAAATCCATTGCACAGGCTCGAAGGACAAATCCATTTCCAAAAAAGCCCTGTAGCGACTGGCGAGGGACGAAACCGGCAGGTGTAAAGATGCACTGGAAGCCGCAGCCCCAACCCTGCATGCAGGCGGTTCAGGACATTGGTCGCTCGAGGCTGACCCGGGAGATGACAGTCTTGTTCGGCAGCATCCTAAACGACCAAGCAGCCTTTTTTAAGGAGAGCACTGCTTGCTCCATATGGAGAGGGGCCTAGAAAAGGTGGCCTAAAGAAAGCTCATCCCCAACTACCTGGTTGGCTAGCCGCGGCCAACGGGAATCTTCTGATGCGGTCAAACCAAGGCAAAGAAACAAAGGCACACACTGGCCTCCAAAGGTGTAAATAAACTGACACTTGCATGCTGGAACATCAGAACCATGCAAGACTCTGAAGATAGTGGACGGCCTGAGCGTCATTCTGCCCTAATAGCCCTTGAACTATCACGGCTTAATATTGACATCGCTGCTCTTAGTGAAGTTCGCTTCCATGAGGAAGGCAGCCTTAAAGAACATGGCGCCGGCTACACACTTTACTGGTCTGGCAAACCCAAAACCAAAAAACATCTGTCAGGAGTAGGCTTTATGATTAAAAACTCCATTGCCTCCAAACTTGAAACCTTGCCAACAGGACACTCTGATCGCATTATTTCCTTACGCCTCCCACATGTTGTTCTCTTTAGTATATATGCCCCAACTATGCAAGTCGACCCTTTAGAAAAGACAAATTCTACACAGACCTACGCCAACTCATACAAAAAGTCCCTGTAGAAGATAAAATTATTATCCTTGGTGACTTCAATGCCAGAGTAGGAAAGAACTCCGAAGCCTGGAAAGGTGTCTTAGGCAAGCATGGTGTTGGAAATTGCAATGATAACGGACGCCTCCTGCTAGAGTTCTGTGCAGAACAACAGCTGACTATTACAAACACAATCTTTCAGCAGAAAGATAGCTTGAAGAAAACCTGGATGCATCCCCGATCCAAACATTGGCACCTCATTGATTATGTTCTAGTCCGTCAGAGAGACATTCGTGATGTCCGTCATACACGAGTGATGCCCAGTGCAGAATGCCAAACAGATCATCGTCTTGTCAGATATAAACTAAATCTTCATCTTAAGTTCAAACCTAAGAGGGGTGGCATCTTAAAGAAGAGACTCCAAGTCAACAATCTTCAACAAGCTACCATGAGAGACAACTTCCAGGCAAATCTACAAACGAAACTTGAAGACCATCCTACAGATCCTTCTCCTACAGTGCTTTGGCAACATATCAAAAACAGTATCCTCCAGTCTGCGGAAGAATCCCTTGGCTTCTCCCACAAGAAAAATCAAGACTGGTTTGATGAAAACAACCAAGAGATCCAGGAGCTGTTGGCAAGGAAGAGAGCTGCTCACCAGGCATACCTCGCCCAGCCAACCTGCCATGTAAGAAAAGCAGCTTTCCGCCTCACATGTAGCAAACTACAACAAAAACTCCGAGACATGCAGAACAAGTGGTGGATCAATATAGCAGAAAAGACACAACGCTGTGCAGATCTGGGTGATCATAGAGGATTTTATGAAGCTCTTAAAGCAGTGTTTGGACCTACTTATCAGGTCCAAAGCTCCTTATACAGTACAGATGGTCAAACATTAATTACTGATAAAGCCTCCATCCTGAATCGATGGGCTGAACATTTTCAAAGTCTCTTTAGCGCCAACCGAGTAGTCCAAGCCTCAGCTATCCAATATATGATACAAAAAACAATGAAAAATGAATTGGACATAGCTCCCACCTTGGAAGAGACCCTTAAGGCCATACAGCAGATGAAAAACGGCAAGGCAGCTGGGATTGATGGAATCCCACCTGAAGTTTGGAAACACGGAGGTCATGCACTCCACGAAAAATTCCATGAATTCCTTGTGAATTGCTGGGAAAAAGGGGAACTGCCATCAGACCTCCGAGATGCAGTCATCATCACCCTGTACAAGAAAAAAGGAGAAAAATCCGATTGCTCAAACTATCGAGGCATAACACTGCTCTCTACTGCTGGAAAAATCCTTGCAAGGATACTCCTGAACAGGTTAGTTCCTGCTATTGCAGAAGAACTTCTCCCTGAAAGCCAATGTGGCTTCAGAGCCAATAGGAGTACTACAGACATGGTATTTGCCCTTAGGCAACTGCAAGAAAAATGTAGGGAGCAGAACAAGGGTCTCTATGTAACATTTGTCGACCTCACCAAAGCCTTTGACACTGTAAGTAGAAAAGGTCTGTGGCAGATCCTGGAAAGACTAGGATGTCCCCCCAAATTCCTTAAAATGATTATCTTGCTACACGAGGGACAGCGTGGTCAAGTCAGATATGGCGATGCTCTTTCAGAGCCCTTTCTAATAACTAATGGAGTGAAGCAAGGTTGTGTTCTTGCACCAACTTTATTTACAATCTTCTTTAGCACGATGCTCCAAAGGGCTATGGCAGAGCTTGAAGAAGACGATGGCATCTATATACGCTACCGTACTGATGGTAGCTTGTTTAACTTAAGCCGTCTGAGGGCTCACACTAAGACTCTAAACTATCTAGTCCATGAGCTGCTCTTCGCCGATGATGCTGCCCTTGTTGCCCACACAGAAGCAGCTCTGCAGCGCCTAACATCCTGCTTTGCAACAGCTGCAGAGCTGTTTGGGCTAGAAGTCAACCTGAAGAAAACAGAAGTTCTTTACCAGCCTGCACCACAGGACGAACACCACCATCCCCACATTGCCGTCGGCAAATCAGTGCTCAAGTCCGTTCAGCAGTTCACCTACCTGGGAAGCATCAGATGCCAAGACTGACAAAGATCACAGATTAGCAAAGGCATATAGCGCATTTGGAAGACTTCACAAAAGAGTCTGGAGCAATAAACACTTGAGGCGAAGCACAAAAATCAGTGTGTATAGAGCCATTGTACTGTCTATTCTCCTTTATGGGTCTGAAACATGGGTCACCTATAGCCACCACTTACGACTCCTCAAACGCTTTAATCAGTGCTGTACACTGGACTGACTATGTGACGAATGTTGCTGTCCTTGAGCAAGCAGGGATCATCAGCATTGAGGCCATGATATTTAGAACACAGCTGCGCTGGGCAGGGCACATTTCTAGGATGGAGTACCATCGCCTCCCAAAAATAGTACTCTACAGTGAACTCGCCACGGGTCAGCGTAAGAGGGGCACTTCAAAAAAGCAATACAAGGACTCCCTAAAACAACATCTCAGGCTTGGCCAAATTGATCACCAACAATGGTCCACCCTGGCCTCACATCGGGAGGCATGGAGACACACTATCCACAATGCTGCAGCCTTATTTGAGAACTTACACCGAACAAGTCTTGAAGAGAAACAACAATGCAGAAAGAATCACAACCCAAAAACATCACCCAAGGAGACCTTCTGCTGTGCTTTCTGCAACCAGACTTGTTTATCTCGGATTGGCCTTTTTAGTCACAAGGAATTCACAAGGAATTCGTGGAATTTTTCGTGGAGTGCATGACCTCCGTGTTTCCAAACTTCAGGTGGGATTCCATCAATCCCAGCTGCCTTGCCGTTTTTCATCTGCTGTATGGCCTTAAGGGTCTCTTCCAAGGTGGGAGCTATGTCCAATTCATTTTTCATTGTTTTTTGTATCATATATTGGATAGCTGAGGCTTGGACTACTCGGTTGGCGCTAAAGAGACTTTGAAAATGTTCAGCCCATCGATTCAGGATGGAGGCTTTATCAGTAATTAATGTTTGACCATCTGTACTGTATAAGGAGCTTTGGACCTGATAAGTAGGTCCAAACACTGCTTTAAGAGCTTCATAAAATCCTCTATGATCACCCAGATCTGCACAGCGTTGTGTCTTTTCTGCTATATTGATCCACCACTTGTTCTGCATGTCTCGGAGTTTTTGTTGTAGTTTGCTACATGTGAGGCGGAAAGCTGCTTTTCTTACATGGCAGGTTGGCTGGGCGAGGTATGCCTGGTGAGCAGCTCTCTTCCTTGCCAACAGCTCCTGGATCTCTTGGTTGTTTTCATCAAACCAGTCTTGATTTTTCTTGTGGGAGAACCCGAGGGATTCTTCCGCAGACTGGAGGATACTGGTTTTGATATGTTGCCAAAGCACTGTAGGAGAAGGATCTGTAGGGTGGTGTTCAAGTTTTGTTTGCAGGTTTGCCTGGAAGTTTTCTCTCATGTTAGCTTGTTGAAGATTATTGACTTGGAGTCTCCTCTTTAAGATGCCACCCCTCTTAGGCTTGAACTTAAGATGCAGATTTAGTTTACATCTGATGAGGTGATGATCTGTTTGGCATTCTGCACTGGGCATCACTCGAGTATGACGGACATCGTGAATGTTTCTCTGGCGGACTAGAACATAATCAATGAGGTGTCAATGTTTGGATCGGGGATGCACCCAGGTTGTCTTCATGGTATCTTTCTGCTGAAAGATAGTGTTTGTAATAGCAGCTATTGTTCTGCACAGAACTCTAGCAAGAGGCATCTGTTATCATTGCAACTTCCAACACCATGCTTGGCTAAGACACCTTTCCAGGCTTTGGAGTTGTTTCTGACTCTGGTATTGAAGTCACCAAGGATAATAATTTTATCTTCTACAGGGACTTTTTGTATGAGTTGGTGTAGGTCTGTGTAATATTTGTCTTTCTCTACAGGGTCTGCTTGAATAATTGGTTTCAGTCTCGTCCATGAATTCTGGGTTTTAGAGTAGACTTCATGGAAGATCCTAACATTAGGTTGGTAACAGGCTTTGGCCTGTTACCCTTGTCTGGGCCGCTCTGCCTTTGGGTGGGTGCCAGCCCGCCTTGTTGGACCTGGGAACACTGCTTTCCAGAACAGCTCAAGGTCACAGCTCCAGGTGCTGGCTGGGGTGTTTGCTATCCTCTCTTCACATGCCATTCTCATGCTGTAAGAGTTTATCTGGTTATTGTGCTAGCCTGTATTTAGTTTTGTCTTTGCCTATGTTCCTGATGCACGCATCCTTGCTTAATAAATATTTCTTATTGAGTGAATGTGAGTGTGTGTTCTTGGTACATCACAGTAAGCTGAAACTCACAAATCACACTTAATTTTGGAGTTCTACCTGCAATGTCTGATGAAGTGGAGATTGGAACCCAGACGGAGAAAGACCTGGCCACAGGCCGTGGCCAGGGAGCCAGCGAGCCGGGGAATGTTACAGGCATGCCAGAGGAAGAGCGGAGCCGAGCCCGGCAGAGGGCTGGAAGGCCACCCCTTCCTCTCGACCTTATGGGGCTGGGAGCCAGGCAAGCCCTGGGGAGGGGCAGCCTACCCTTCTCTGAGACTCCAGCACATGGAACTGGAACGGCCATGGGAGCCAGTTGGCTCTGGCCAGAAGAGTGAGGCTGGGAGGAGCGCAGGTCCCACTGGTGGGACAAGCCCCTAACTGAGGGGTACCGAGAACCTGGGGTGCGACCTCCGCGCACAGAACTGAAAGATGAGGTACAGCAGCTAAAGCAGCAAATGGAGGTCATGCAGACAAGCCTCCTAGAGATCTAGCAGAGACTGCCTCATCAACCAGCCACCCTGGGAGGAGGCCAACTTCCCCAGGACCCACAGTTGCATCAGGATCTGAAGGCCACCTTTGATGGAGACACCGCAAAGTTGTCATACTTCCTAACCCAGGTGATGGGGTTCATGTCCCAGTGGGAAGAGGAGTTCCAGACGGAGGGTGAAAAGGTGCAGTATATCTCCAACCAGCTGCAGGGAGAGGCAGCGCAGTGGCGGGTGGAGCTCTATGACATGGGGGCTCCAGAGTTAGGGAGTTTACATGACTTCATGATGGCCTTACATGCTCAATTTGAAGACTCCCTGAGGGTGAGACGGGCCCACACAGAACTCCAGAAACTGAGGCAAGGTTTGAGGTCCGTGGCCGTATATGCCTCTGAATTCTGCTGCCTGGCCAGCCAGGTTCCCGACTGGACTGAAGCTACTAAGGTGCAGTATTTTCAAGATGGACTTAACACAGACATCCTCGAGTGGGCATTGTTCTAGGGGAACCCTGAAGCCATTTTGGGGTGGGTGTGGCTGGCTGGGGAGGTAGAGACTCTGAGGCAGAGCAAACTGGCCCAGCAATACCAGGGGTTTGGGGGGAAGCCCACTGGGTCCACCTGGAAGAAAGTTAAGCTGGCCCGACCAGCTGGGGCCACAGCGGGGGAGTCAGAGAGGGAGCGAAGAATGAGAGAAGGATTGTACCGGCACTGCAGGAAGAGTGGACACCGCATAGCTGAATGCCAAGAGAAAAGCCCTTGAGACCTGCTGGCAGAGGAGAGGCAAAAGAAGGCAGAGGGAAAGTCGACTGCACCCAAGACGCCATTCAAGCCCAACCCCAAAGCCTTGGTGTCAGGCCATGCGGCGGGAGAATCCTCAGAGGAACCGGATGACAGCAGGTCCTCCTCATCTGATGCGGAGCCGGTGGGAAACGGCTCCAGCCCGCCCTACTAAGCTCCCAAGGGCGGGCTAATCCCGAAGGGTGCCCAAGTGCTGTGGTGAGTGGGGTGAAAGGCCCTTTTTCCCTAAAAGCCAAAATAAGGGTTGCAGACAATGGGGTCACCTGAAAAGTAATGTTAATGGTAGATTGTGGGTGTACACAAGTGCTAATTCACCCCTCCTTGGAAAATGAACTTGCAGTTAGCATCATCAAGCTGGACAAGCCAGTGTGGCTGTCTCAGATGGACGGAGGGATGATGAAGGGGAGCCCCGCAAGGCGAATGACTGGCCCAGTACAGATGAGGATGGGGAATCATCAGGAGGAGCTTCAATTTGTGATAGGCCCAGGTTTAGTTCCTGCTGCAGTAGTGGGCTTAAACTGGCTAAAATTCCACAACCCCACTATAGACAGGGTAAAAGAGACAGTGACTTTTGCAGATCCTTGTGTGTGCGGGAGAGCAGAGTGGGTGGGGCCTCCCTGGGGAGGATCCCTCTAGAGGCCAAGCCACGGAACTGCAGAACCACTCTGGTGCAAGGGGAGCTGAAAGGGTTACCGGTGGAATATAAACAGTGGCAGTATGTGTTTGAGGAGAAGGAATGTGACATTCTACCGCCCACAGACCCTTTGACTGTGCTATTGAGATAGTTTCCAAGACCAAACTGCCCAAATCCAGGATTTACTCCATGATGCTGGCAAAGATAGACACCCTCCAGGAGTTCATAGACAAAAACTTGGCCCAGGGGTTCATCAGACCTACGACCTTCCCCTTAGGGGCCCCTGTGTTGTTCAGACACAAGGTCGATGGGGGACTTCGTCTCTGCATAGAATATAGATCCTTAAATGCTATCAGCATGACAAATCAGTACCTCCTCCCCTTAATGAAAGACATACTGGCTCATTTAGCCAAGGGGAAGATATTTACCAAACTGGGCTTGCAGGAGGCCTATTACAGAATGTGGATTAAAGAAGGGGATGAATGGGAAACTGCTTTTAATTTCCAGCTAGGAGCTTTTGAATTCTATGTAATGCCCTTTGGGCTACGTGGAGCCCCTGGGATATTCCAGAACGTAATTAATGATGTACTGAGAGAGTTCATGTACAAAGGAGTGCTGGTATATTTGGATGATGTGCTTATTTACTCTGAAGACTATACATCCCATGTAGAATTGGTGAAAAAGGTGCTTATTAGGTTGGGGGGAAATCATTTGTATGCTAAAATAGAAGTATAGTGTCTAGATCAAGGGAAGTAATAGTGCCACTCTATTCTGCCTTGGTCAGACCTCACTTAGAATACTGTGTCCAGTTCTGGGCACCACAATTCAGAAAGGATATTGACAAATTGGAGCGTGTCCAGAGAAGGGCAACTAAAATGGTGAAAGGTCTGGAAACGATGCCTTATGAGGAGAGATAGGGAGCTGGGTATGTTTAGCCTGGAAAAAAGATGGTTAAGAGGCAATATGATAGCCCTGTTTAAGTATTTGAAGGGATGTCACGCTGAGGATGGAGCAAGCTTGTTTTCTGCTGCTCCAGAGACTGGAACACAGAGCAATGGGTGCAAGCTCCAGGAACAGAGATTCCACCTCAACATGAGGAGGAACTTTTTGACTGTAAGAGCTGTTCGGCAGTGGAACACACTCCCTCGGAGTGTGGTGGGGTCTCCTTCCTTGGAGGTCTTTAAACAGAGGCTGGATGGCCATCTGTCGGGGATGCTTTGATCAAGATTTCCTGTGTGGCAGGGGGGTTGGACTGGATGGCCCTCGTGGTCTCTTCCAACTCTGCAATTCTATGATTCTATGAAAATGTCAAAATGCAAATTTCATCAGATCCGGGTAGATTACTTGGGGTACTGCATCTCAAACAAGGGGATGGAAATGGACCCAGAGAATGTAAAGGGGGTTCTTGCATGGGAGGCCCCCAGAACCAGGAAGCAACTGCAGAGCTTCCTAGGGTTTGCTAACTTTTACCGGTCCTTCATCCCTGACTTAGCTGCGGTAGCCTTACCTTTGACTGACCTGTTGAAAACCAAGGGGGTGGGAGAAAAGAAACAAACTGGGAAGGGGAAGGCAGAAAAACCTCCCCAAAAGATTGTATGGACTGACCAATGCCAAAGGGCCTTTGACAAGCTGAAGAAGCTTTTCATCTCTGAACCCATCCTGAAACATCCCGCCCCTGCCAAACCTTTTGTGGTTCAAGTAGACACGTCAGATGTGGCAATGGGAGGGGTGTTATTACAACGAGATGAAGGGGGGAGCTCAGACCTTGTGCATATCTGTCAATGAAATTCAATGAGACTGAGAGAAATTGGCCAGTGAGGGAGAAGGAGGCAGGGATGAACAAATTGGCCTTAGAGTCTTGGCGCCACCTGCTGGAAGGATCTTCCCAACCTTTTGAGGTTTAGATGGATCATAAAAACTTGGAGGCTTTGAGAACCCCAAGGCATTTGAACACTAACAAATTCGGTGGCCCAGTTTCTTTTACCGGTTCAATTTCACCCTGAAGTTTCTCCCAAGAAAAAGGAATTTCTTAGCTGATGCTTTGTCCAGGCTCCCTCAACACAATAGTCAGAGTAGGGAGGTGATAGACACAGTCTTTTCCCCCTCCCATCTAGGATTGGCAGTCCTCACACACAGCCAAGTCAAGCGTCAGGAGGCTAAGGCAGGCCCCTCTTTGGAGCTGGCACACAGCCTTGGGGGGGGAGCCTGAGGACTCACCCACAAGGACCATGAACCACACTGTGGCACCGGCCCCATCCTCCTTGGGCCCTTCTCCTCCAATCTCGGAGGGTGTTGTGAGTGGATGGCAGGCTCAATTGGCAGGAGCTTTCTCCAAGGACCCGTGGTTTCTAGCTCACCAAGGGGAGGTAGTTCTACAGGGAGGTTTGGCCTGGAAGGGAGAACACCTGTATGTTCCAGAGGCCATGAGAACTGCCATTCTCAAACAGTGCAATGATGTGAAGAGTGCAGGGCATTTGGGGTATGTGAAAACGTTACACTTGACACGGCAGCAGTTTTGGTGGCCCAAGATGTGAAGGATGTAGAGGATTATGGAAAGGGGATGTAGAGGATTATGGAAAGGGGTGTCATATGTGTGTGGTGGCCAAGAGAGCCTGGGGAAAACCAAAAGGATTGTTGTTACCCTTACCTACCCCTAACAAGCCATGGGAAGTTACTAATATGGATTTTATTGTCAAACTTCCAGAAAGTAAGAAGACTGTTATTTGGGTTGTGACTGACTTATTTTCCAAACAAGCACATTTTGTGGCATGCAAGAAACTCCCGACAGCTTCTCAACTGGCCAAACTGTCTGTGCATCACATCTATAGGCTACATATAGTTCCTGCTAAGATAATCTCTGATCGAGGAGCTCAATTCACCTCCCAGTTCTGGAAGGCGTTCACCTGGTTGTTGGGGATCGAATTGGGTTGGAGCAGCTCCCATCATCCCCAGTCCGACGGCCAGAGTGAACGTCTGAATCATCTTTTAGAACAGTATTTAAGGTGTTATGTCATCTTCCAACAATCTGATTGGGTTGACCTTTTACCATTTACTGAGGTAGTGTACAACGCCATACACCAAAGCATGGGCTTGTCCCCTTTCACAATTGTTTCAGGACAAGACTTTAACCCACTGCCTTTGGGGGAGGGGACCTCCAAGGACCCTGTCCCAGTGGCCCAGTGGAGTTCACATATTAAAGACGCATGGCCGAAGCTGGCGTCGGCCCTAAATTTTGCAAAAGAGTGGTATAAAGAGTATGCCGACAAGAAACGTGACCTTACCCCGCAGTACGCTGTGGGGGACTTGGTATTTCTTTCCATTAAATTCCTAAAGAACCTGCAGCCCTTGAAAAAGTTGGGGCCTAAGTACATTGGACCTTTCCCTATTGTTAGGGAAATTAACCCGGTGGCTTTTGAACTGGCATTACTTAAGCTGTACCGTAATGTCTACCCTGTGTTTCATTCTAGTTTGCTAAAGCTGGCGTGCCCTTCAGATCGTCATCATCAAGGTCCTGAGCCGTCGCCCCGCCATATCCTGGTGGACAAAGACCAACACTTTGAGATTTCTGATGTGCTGGACTCTCGGGTGCATGGGTGGGGTGGGTTGCAGTATCTTGTGAAATGGAAGCATTTACCAATGGGTCATGCTGAGTGGGTAAATGTTGAACATATTAATGCCCCACGCTTATTACGAAAGTTCCATGCTCACTTTCCTGTTACGCCCGGCTAGGAGGGAGGGGGAGGCTGCTCTTTGGGTGGGTAGTATGTCAGGCTGATCCATGAATTCTGGGTTTTAGAGTAGACTTCATGGAAGATCTTGACATAAGGTTGGTAGCAGGCTTTGGCTTGTTTTCCTTGTCTGGGCCTCTCTGCCTTTGGGTGGGTGCCAGCCCACCTTGTTGGGCCTGGGAATGCTGCTCTCCACAGCAGCTGAAGGTCACAGCTCCGCGTGCTGGCTGGGGCATTTGCTATCCTCCCTACATGCCATTCTCACGCTGTAAGGGTTTATCTGGGTATTGTGCTAGCCTGTGTTTAGTTTCGGCTTTGCCTATGTTCCTAATACACGCATCCTTGCTAAATAAAGATTTCTTATTGAGTGAATGTGAGTGTGTGTTCTTGATACATCACTGTTGGAGCATATATACTAAAGAGAACAAGTTGTGGGAGGCGTAAGGAAATAATGTGATCAGAGTGTCATGTTGGCAAGGGTCCGAGTTTGGAGGCAATGGAGTTTTTAATCATAAAGCCTACTCCTGAAAGGTGTGTTTCAGTTTTGGGTTTGCCAGACCAGTAAAGTGTGTAGCCGGCGCCGTGTTCTGTTAGGCTTCCTTCCTCATGGAGATGAATTTCACTAAGAGCAGCGATATCAATATTATGTCATAATAGTTCATGGGCTATTAGAGCAATGCAACGCTCAGGCCGTCCACTATCTGCAGAGTCTCGCATGGTTCTGATGTTCCAGCATGCAAGCGTCAGTTTGTTTACATCTTTGGAGGCCAGTGTGTGCCTTTGTTTCTTTGCCTTTGTTTGACCACATCAGAAGATTCCCGTTGGCTGCGGCTAGCCAACCAGGTAGTTGGGGATGAGCTTTCGTTAGACCACCTTTTCTAAGCCCCTCTCCATATGGAGCAAGCAGTGCTTTCCTTTAAAAAGGCTGCTTGGTCGTTCAGGATGCTGCCAAAGAAGACTGTCATCTCCTGGGTCAGCCTCGAGTGACCAAAGTCCTGAATTGCCTGTATGCAGCGTTGCGTCTGCAGCTTCCAGTGCATCTTTACACCTGCCGTTTCATCCCTTGCTTATCGCTACAGGGCTTTTTCGGAATTGGATTTGTCATTTGACCCTGTGCAATGGATTTTTCTGGTGGAGCGCAGCGTGCACAGAACTGGTCTCACCCTTTAAACCAAAGGTTCATCTGCTGTGGCTTTGCAAGCATGGACGGTAGCTGCGAGGTCCTCGGGTCATAGTTTGATTAGAGTTTCCTTCTCTTAGTTGGTTGACCTTACAGGGTTGGACGAGCACCATCTGCCTGGGTTTGGGATTAGAGTTTTCCTTCCCCTAGGATGGTGGCCGTAGGCTAGAGAGCCCATCCTGCCCTTTGACGCTCTTTGTCAGACGCTTCAGTTTTGACCTGTCTGGCATGGGAGACCCTACTGGTGGCTATTATGCCACCGCCAGCATAGCTTGAAACTTCATTAGGGTACGCAAGCCTCTCTCCCACGACAAAGGGGCATCAATGGAGAGGATTATAAATCCTCAATATAGATTATAAATTACAGATTATAAATACTATATAAGACTTTTGGGGGAAGCTGGATCTGTTCCAGGATGGGCGAAACGAACAAAATTCATGCTGTCATCCCCCCTCTCTGGGACCTGAAGGAAGTGGATGACTGAAAAGGCTGCTTTGCTGGCTTCTTGTCCATTCTTCTGCACAAGGCGGGCATGGCTTTTTTTGTTATCCTTTGTTTCCACCAGGATGTTCTTTAGGGTTTCTTCCCCAAAAAGGTGGGAGCCTCTGAAAGGATTGGTGGCCAGATTGGCCTTGGAATGTGCGTCTGCATCCCAGTGGCAGAGCCAGTTGGTGCACCTAGCTACCACCCTGTGGCCATATCTCAATGTGAACGTCGCTGAGTCCAACATAGAGTCCATCAAGAATTGGAGGGCCACGTAGATCCTGGAGAGGTGCGATCCAGATTTTTATCCTAGAGGATATCTTCTATCCACAGAAGGGAAGCTCTGCGAAGAAGGAGCCTGCCATTGAGGCCCTAATAGCCTTGTGGGTTTTCTTAAGAGCTCCTTCTATCCTTTTCTCTTTAGGTTGCTTAAGAAAACCTTCGCCCTCTTTGGTGAGCTCTCAAAACGAGTGATGCCACCAGCTCAAAGACCACCGGGACCTTGAGCTTGTCTAACATATGCTTGCCTGGGGCGTAGATTTTCCACGCTAATAGGGGACCGTTTCTACCCTGCAAGGGCTTCTCCCATTCTCCCTCCACTGCATGAGTGAAGATGGATGAAAAAGGAAGTTCCTTCCCTACGGCCTTGGGGGCACTAAGGACCGCCTCTGCCCACTTGCTGCACACTGCTGGGAACTGCTCCTGCTGAGGTTGTTGGCCGGAGGCTCCCAGTATGGAGGAGGCTTTACCTAAGAGGGAAGCAAAATCTTCTAGATGGAAGAGTCTGTCTGAACCCTCTTCCTGTTGGAGGGACCACTCTCCCTCCTCCTAATCTGATTGCTGATCAGTGACCTCCCGATCCCATTTGTCTGCATCCTCTAACCCTGCCTCATCAGCTGATGTCCCCTCTGAGTCAGCTGAGGAGTGAGGAGAGGGAGGGGCCTTGCACTTTGAGTGCCTGGTGCCTTGAAGGCCATCCTGCTCTGGTGCACCCCCAGACCCCTTGGATATATATGTGTGTGTGTGTGTGTGTGTGTGTGTGTGTATACACAAAAGTTTATCTTCCTACTTCTACTACTTACTCTCACCCTCCCACATACTTTATCCTCTTATTCCCTCTTTCTCCTCTTCCTTTAGCTCAATCATACACATCCTTTCTCCATCCCATCCCCTATCAACAGTTGATTTCCTTTGTCCTACACCCTGTTTGAATTGTTTGAACTGATTTCTCCTTTTTCTCCTCCTTCCATTGTTAATAATAATAATAATAATAATAGTAATAATTTATACCCTGCCCCTCTGTTAAAACAATCGGGGCAGCTTACAAAAATTAAAATACAATACAGATAAAAATCCCTAAACACCCCCGCCCCCACCCCCCCATAAAAAATATTAAACAAATATAAATTAAAAAACAATTGATCTAAAATCAAATTTAAAAACAATAAAAACAATAAATACAATAAATAGCCAATGGACTGAACCAGGCCAGGATCCCCTGAGGCCGGGATCTAATTAGGAAAGGCAATCTGAAAGAGATCCGTCTTTAGTGCTTTTTAAAAGCTACTCAGGCTTGTCATCTGATGGATCTCATTTGGCAGGTCATTCCACACTTTGGGGGCGATTACCGAAAAGGCCCTCTGAGAGGTTGCAGACAGCCTAGAGTTTTGTGGCTGAAGCAAATTTCTCCCAGGGAATTTGTGCGTGGGGGGGGGTTGTATGGGAGGAGGCGGTTCCGGAGATAAGTTGGACCCAAGCCATTTAGGGCTTTAAAGGTAATAACCAACACCTTATACTGGGCCCGGAAACTGATAGGCAGCCAGTGGAGAGATTAATACTGGGGTTATATGATCTCTCTGAGATGTTCCCGAGACCACTCTGGCTGCCATATTTTGTACCAACTGAAGTTAATGGACCAAGCATGAGGGCATCCCCATGTAGAGCGCATTGCAGAAATCTAGACGAGAGGTTACCAGCATGTGCACCACAGTCTTGAGGTCCCTTACTTCCAAGAAATGGCACAGCTGGCGTATCAGCCGAAGCTGATAACAGGCGCTCCTGACTGTCGCATTCTCCTGACTAGTCATCTGAAGCGATGAGTCAAGGAGCACCCCCAGACTGCGAACACAATCTTTAACAAAGAGCGTGACCCCATCCAGGATTGGAGGTTGCAACCCAACTCCTGGTTTTGGGGCTGCTACTGTGAGCACCTCCATTTTGTCTGGATTTAATCTCAATCTGTTTTTCCTCATCCAGCCCATTACTGCTTTAAGACAATCATTAAGAGGAGAGACGCCATCGGAATTCGAGGCCGATGATCGGGGCAAGGAGAAATAGATCTGGGTGTCATCAGCGTACTGATAACACCCAGCCCCATAACTGCGAATAATCTCATCCAGCGGCTTCATATAGATGTTAAACAGCATGGCGCCCTGCAGAACACCACAAGTAAGCTCCTTTCTGCTGGAGCAGCTGTCCCCGAGCAACACCCTCTGGGACCTGCCTGAGAGGAAGGACCCAAACCACTGGAGTGCAGTGCCTCCGATTCCTAACCCACTCAAGCGATCCAAGAGGATACTATGATCTATCATATTAATTACATACATATATCCATATACACATATTCATATATGTTGCATATTTATATTAATATGCTCTTAATCCTTGCTATGTAGTATCTAGAAACGTAACATTAAGCTTATTGCTTCCTATTTCAGTACCATCTGTGTTGTATTTTCTGTCCTCAAATTTGCTTATATTCTTCGCTATACCTTTATTCCGGTGTTTTATAAGCAACATTATTCTAATATCAATAGATGTCTTTTATATTCCATCTTTTCCACCAGTATTGTTGTATCGGGCCCATTCTTCACTCATTTTTGTAATCTTTTTCTTGTTTAGGATATGTTTTAGTCTATTATTTTCTTGCATATCTTTGAGTCTAATCAGCCAGTCATCAATTGGAGGTATTTATTTTTCCTCCAGTTGGCAGCAATTGTCAATCTTGCTCCTGTTATCAAATATTGAATTGTTCTCCAACTTTTTTTAATTGTTTCCTTTTCCAGGGTTGATGTTATATTTAATAGATATAACAGGATCAATTGCAAATTGTATGTCATATATCTTTTGAATTATTTTGTGAATCTTTATCCAATTTTTTTAATCATTGAACAGCCCCACCACATATGATACAAGATACCTATTTCTTTTCCACACCTCCAACATTGGTTTTCCTTTATTTTATATATTCTGCTAATCCTTGCTGGAGTTAAATACCACCTATTCACTATTTTCAGGTGGTTTTCTTTCAAGGATAAACATGCTGTGAATGCATCTGTATCTTCCCACGATTTTCCCCATTCTTCCATTCTTATCGATTTTCTAATATCGCCCATTTATTCATAGCTTCAGTCACAATTTCATTTTCAAGTTCTCTTTCCAATCTCTCTCTCTGGCTTTTCTTCGTAAACGAAGATTCAGGAAGGACTCATCCTGTGTTTTCTGCAAGCGCGCTGATGACTAAAAAGGCCAATCCGAGATAGACAAGTCCGGTTGCAGAAAGCACAGCAGAAGGTCTCCTTGGGTGATGTTTCTGGGTTGTGATTCTTTCTGCGTTGCCGTTTCTCTTCAAGACTTGTTCGGCGTGAGTTCTCAAATAAGGCTGCAGCATTGTTCTCAAATAAGGCCACAGCAGATGAACCTTTGGTTTAAAGGGTGAGGCCAATTCTGTGCACGCTGCGCTCCACCAGAATGAATGTTGTTGTCCTTGAGCAAGCAGGGATCACCAGCATTGAGGCCATGATATTGAGAACACAGTTGCGCTGGGCAAGGCATGTGTCTAGGATGGAGGACCATCTCCTCCCCAAAATAGTACTCTACAGTAATTTATGTATTAGTGGTATTTTCTTATTCTCATTCCCCCAGATTATTTTATCAAGGTCATTTTCTATCATCTCAAAATCATATTTCTTTTTATCTTCCTGGAATTTGTTTTTTATTTGCAAGAATTTAAACCAGTTCATTTGTATTCCTGTTTTCTCCATTTCTTCTCTCGAGTGCATGTTTATATCTTTTCCATTTCCAAGCTTCATAGTCTATTAAATCCTTGTATCTCAACCATACATCGGTATTTTCCCATCTTCCCAAGAGGGCTTCTTGTGGGGATATTCATTTGGTAGTTTTGTGTAAAATTGTTCTTTTATCTTATCCCAGATCCTCTTTATTGCTTTTCTTATTGTATGGTTTTCAAAATCTTTATTTATCTGAGATTTTTCATAGCCTATATATGCATGCCAACCGAATCGTAGAGTGTATCCTTCCATTGTTAAGATTCTGCTGTTGTTCAGTTTAATCCAATCCATCATCCAGATCATTCCACATGCTAAATAATACAATTTCAAATTGGGTAGATTGGCCCCTCCAGATTTCTTATTAGCAGTTAGAGTTGACCATTTAATTCTTGCTTTCCTCCCTCCCCATATGAATTTGTTTAGTTCAAATGTCCATTGATGTAGTATTTTGTCATTTTGTAAAATTGGGAGGTTTTGGAATAAAAATAAACATTTCGACAGGATATTCATTTTAATTGTGTTTATTTTCCCAAGTAGAGATATGTTCAATTTACTCCAGGTATTTCACTTTTTCCCCTATTTTACATCCAGATTTGTTTTTTAATTGTTCTTCTTTCTCTGTCAGATTCTTGGTTATGATTACTGTTTTTCTCTATTGTATTTGAATCTTGCATAGTCACCAAATGTTTTGATTATCTCAAATAAATTTCCAATGTTTTCCAATGGTTCTTCCAAAATTATCACTAGATCATCAGCGAAAGGTTTAATTTTATATTCGTATCCTTTTATTTTCAATCCTGGCACATTTTTATCTTTTCTTATTTGATTATTTAGGCTCTCTAATGCTAAGATGAAAAGTAATGGTGATAGTGGACAACCCTGTCACATTCCTTTTTGAATATCAAAAACTTCTGCCTTCTCTCCATTTATTAATATATTTGCTTTTTGAGTTGTATATATCACTCTAATGTTAATAAAGTTTCCTCCAAAACCCAATTCTTCTAGTTTTCTCATTATAAATCTCCAGCTTACATTGTCGAAGGCCTTCTCGGCATCTATAAAAATGAAAGCTACATTTTTGTTGTTGGCTCTTTTATAATACTCCACAGCATTAAGCATAGATCTTATAGTTTCCGACATTTGTCTATCCTTTATAAAGCCAGTTTTATCTTCATGAACTATTTCCTTAATTACTGTATTCAATCTATTTGCCAAGAAGTCCACGTTCAGAAGGGATATTGGCCGATAGTTTGCCATATTTGTTTTCTGTTTACCTTCTTTTGGTATTAATATAATGTTCACCACTTGCCAAGAGTCTGGGATTCCGCCCTCCACTATATTGTTCAGCATTTGCTGCAACGGTAATAACAAATCTTGAAATTTCTTATAAAATTCTGCTATAAATCTGTCCTGTCCTGGTGACTTCCCAGTTTTTAATTGACTGATAGCTTGTGAGATTTCTTCTGTATTAAAAGGTTGAGATAGTTTCTCTTACATCTCTTCTGATAGTTTTCCATATGTGTTATCTTTTATAAATGTCTCCATCTCCTTTTCTTGACTGTGGTTCAATACTGATTTCTCATATAAAGTTTTATATAGAATTTTAAGAATGCTTTCTTGATTTCTTCCTGTGTGGAGCATATCTTCCCTTCCATTTTTATCTCTGTAATCAGTTTCTTTTCCATATCCTTTCTTAATCGGTAAGCTAAACATCTACCCACTTTGTTGGCCTTCTCAAAATATCTTTGTTTTAGTCTTTTTAATTTATTTCCTACAGTTTCCATTAAGTCTGCTCTTAAAGCTTCTCTTACCAGTTTTATTTCCATTTGCAATTTAGTGTTTTTTGGATTTTCCCTTAACTTTTCTTCTTTTCCCTTCAAATCTTGTGCTAATTTTTGATTCTTTTCTAGCTTAACTCTTTTTATTTCTGAGCCTCTTTGAAGAAATACTCCTCTAATTGTTGCTTTAAATGCATCCCATACCATTTTATAAGTTGTTTCTTCTCTGTTATTAATTGCAAAGTAATTTTGAATTTCCTTCTTGACACATTTTAAAAACTCTTCATCTTTTAGCATGTTTTCTTTCAATCTCCATATTCTCTTTTTAGTATTTTACTATAGAGTTATGATCTGAAATTATTCTTTCAATTATTTCCATTTCTTTAATCCTTGTCTGTAATTCTGCCAAAATCCAGAACATGTCTATCCTCGACACTGATTTGTGAGCTTCGGAGTAAAAGGTGTAGCCTTTTTTCTCTTCATATTTTGTTGACCATACATCTCTTAAAGTTGTCTAATATATTTTGGCATATTTTGGGTAGCACACCATGGAATCGTCTGTTTACTGTTGTCGACCTATCTTTTCTTGCTTCCAGAATGCCATTAAAGTCAGCCATTATTATTATATTGTGCTTATGTTGTCCTTTGAGTTCTTGATACAGCTTTTTATAAAATTGATCCTTTTTTCAATAGGAGCATAAATAGCAATTAATACTAGCTTTGTATTAATCATATTTATCTCTACTCCTACATAATAACCTTCATTGTCATTCATTATCTCAGTTGCCTCATAGCTATTGTTCACATATATTGCTACTCTTTTCTTTTGAGGTTGAGAAGAACCCTTGGCCAAGTTTCATTCTATTAATTAGTCTGATATCCTTCTCTCATATTTTCATTTCTTGTAAGCAAATACTGTTGGTTTTGCTTTTTTCCAATAAATGGAAGATATGATTCCTCTTTTTGGTGAATTAAGGCCTTTCACATTCCATGATCTTATTATCATTTTGTCACTCTAAAGGGATTTCTTCTTCTTCTTCCTTTATATTCTTCCCTTCATCATCTTCCTCCATTTGGTCTTCCTGACTTATTCCATCCTCCTTTCCCTCTTCTTCAGATCCCTCATTGTCTTGGTATTCTGATCCCATTTGGGTTCTTTCCTTTCCTTTTCTTTGTGAATTTTGCTTCTGCCCTTCTCTTTTCTTCTTCTTCCAGTTTCTTTATAAAGCCTTCAGCCTTTTCTGTTGTGTTTATTTTATATCTTTTTTGTTGGTATGAGAATGATGTTCCTTTAATGCATTCCCACCTGTAAGCAATATTGATCTTTTAAAATTTAAGCTAAGGATCTGTATTCCTGTCTTTTCCATAAAACCTCTATTGGGATATCTTTGGAAATTTGAATTTCTTTCCCTTCCATAGAATCATAGAATTGTAGAGTTGGAAGAGACCATGAGGGCCATCCAGTCCAACACCCTGCCATGCAGGAAATCACGAACAAAGCATCTCCGACAGATGGCAATCCAGCCTCTGTTTAAAGACCTCCAAGGAAGGAGACCCCACCATGCTCCGAGGGAGTGTGTTCCACTGCGGAACAGCTCTTACTGTCGAAAAGTTCCTCCTCATGTTGAGGTGGAATCTCTGTTCCTGGAGCTTGCACCCATTGCTTCGTGTTCCAGTCTCTGGAGCAGCAGAAAACAAGCCTGCTCCATCCTCAGCATGACACCCCTTCAAATACTTAAACAGGGCTATCATATTGCCTCTTAACCATCTTTTTTTCCAGGCTAAACATACCCAGCTCCCTAAGTCTCTCCTCATAAGGCATGGTTTCCAGACCTTTCACCATTTTAGTTGCCCTTCTCTGGACACGCTCCAATTTGTCAATATCCTTTTTGAATTGTGGTGCCCAGAACTGGACACAGTATTCTAGGTGAGGTCTGAGCAAGGCAGAATAGAGTGGCACTATTACTTCCCTTGATTACTTCCCACTATACTTCTATTGATGCAGCCCAAAATCGCATTGGCCTTTTTAGCTGCCGCATCACACTGTTGACTCATGTTCAACTTGTGGTCTATTAGGACTCCTAGATCCTTTTCGCACGTAGTCTCATGCGAATCAATAGCTTTTCTGTGTAACTTGCTTGTTTTATTCTTTCTCTCATCCTAGATGTTGTGAAGGAGACTGACATCTTTGGGAAGCTTTCCCTCCCTGGCTACCAAGGAATTGATTCTAAAGAGTTTATCAATGGATTGTTCCAGGGTTTCATCTTTAACACCAATAAGTCTTGCCAGGTTTGGAATTAACTTTTCCCATAAACCTTCTTTTATTGATTCTGGTATTCCTCTCATTTTGATACACTTATCTCTGTACCTCAATACGTGAAATATGGTTGCAAATTTTTCTTTTTCCATTGTCACTGTAGTCATTTGCTTTTCCAGTTTCTCAGTTCTATTCTTTACCCTATCCACATTCAGTTTCAAGTTTTTTAATTCTATTTTTAAATTGTCTAATTTATTATCTATTTTCTCAATGTCTTTTCAGACTTCTTTAAATGATTTAAAGTCTTGTCTAACCTCTCTCTTAAAATTCCTTAATTTATCTAATATTTGAAGGCCAATGTCAGATTGTTTTGTTGGGTTATCAAATGAGCCTTAGACCCCTTGGATTTTAAAATATGGACTGCCTGCAAAACGAAGGAGCTGATGTCCCCCGTGCATTGCATCTCATCAGCTGGAGGCACCTGCAGCCTGCATATTGGAACTTCATGTAGTCTCTGGGGTGGCAGGTCTTGCACCGCTTGTGGGGTCATAGTTTTGGGCTGCCTGTCCTTGTCCCTCTTAGAGTCTCCTTCCACCCCTTCCAGATCAATGTGGACGCAGCATGGTAGGATTGGTGAAAACTGGCGAGGGGTGGGGGTTTGGAGGGAAGATCTCACCCCACAGCTTCTACCAGTGCCTCTGCAAAGGCTTTTTTCACAACCAGCATGGCATGCTTTTCAGCAGCCAGATAGTCCTCTGGCCTGATGGAAAGGGGCACCTTTAACTGTGCATTCTAGAAGTTTTCCTGGGGGGAATGGGATTCAAGATGGTGGCCACTATCTTCCCCATCCACGTGGGTCACTGGGCTGCAAGCCTCCATTGTTTCCTCCTCCTCTCCCAATGTCTCCATCTCAATGAGATCTGACACAAAAACCACAGCGCCAAGCCCCTTGTTGTCCTTGGGCCCCTGGGACTGGCCCTGAATGCCTCTCCCAGAGTCAGGATTGCACCCCCAGGCCTCCTGCCCCCCAACCGAAGGACATCTGTCTGATGCTTCTGTGGCTTCTCCGGTCAGGTGGGTGGCTGATGTGGCTGAGAAGGGTCGCTGGCTTGCTTCTTGGTTCTCCTCAGCCCACAGAGCTGAACTCAGCTGCACAAGGGAGGGAGGTGCCATGGCCAGCGGGGCTCCATTTGCCTGTGGAGCAGCACTTGGTGGCAGCTGGAGGAACCCAACCTCAGCCTGCTGCAATGCCTGCTGGAGCAGCTCCAGTGGTGGCACGGCCTGAGGATCCATCCCCTTCTCTGGCTTAGCAGCCAGGGGGGTCTTCTACTCTTTCTTCACCATCATCACCATCCCCAGGAGAGAGGAGAAAAGAGGGGGCCAAGAAAGGAGAAGGAGCAGCAAAAGGGAGGGTTTTTTTTTGTTTGTGTGGAGGGAAAATAGAAGTGGAGTAGGGCTTGAGAAAAGTTTGAAGGAAGAGATAAGCAGAGGAAACAGGAAAAAGTCTGGAGAAACTGAAAATAGCTCTGCTCTGGGTAAGGCAGGAAAAACAACTGATTCAGTGAAGGCTGGGGGAAGGGAGAGCCAATGGTCCCAGCGGTCACATGAGCAGTTTAATTTTTTTTTCTTGCCTCTTCTCTGGGTGGTGAAGTGGATTACCCAAGAGTAAAAGATCTCAGATTCCTCCTCTCACCAACCCAGAGAATGGAACAATTACTGAATAAAATCAAGGAAGAAAGTACAAAGGCAGGTTTAATGTTGAACATTAAGAAAACAAAAATAATGACCACAGATGATTTTATGTAACTTTAAAGTAGATGATGAAGACATTGAAATAAACATTTTCCATTTCTTGGCTCAATCATTAATCAAAAAGGAGACTGCAGTAAAAAAAACAAACACCAGAAAGTGGCTAGGTCTTGGAAGGTCAGCTATGAAGGAACTAGACAAGATTCTGAAGTGTAAATCATAGAATCATAGAATTGCAGAGTTGGAAGAGACCACGAGGGCCATCCAGTTCAACCCCCTGCCACGCAGGAAATCTTGATCAAAGCATCCCTGACAGATGGCAATCCAGCCTCTGTTTAAAGACTTCCAAGGAAGGAGACCCCACCACGCTCCGAGGGAGTGTATTCCACTGCTGAACAGCTCTGACTGTCAAAAAGTTCCTCCTAATGTTGAGGTGGAATATCTGTTCCTGGAGCATGCATCCATTGCTCCGTTCCAGTCTCTGGAGCAGCAGAAAACAAGCCTGCTCCATCCTCAAAGTGACATCCCTTCAAATACTTAAACAGGGCTATCATATCGCCTCTTAACCATCTTTTTTCCAGGCTAAACATACCCAACTCCCTAAGTCTCTCCTCATAAGGCATCATTTACAGACCTTTCACCATTTTAGTTGCCCTTCTTTGCACACACTCCAATTTGTCCATATCCTTTTTGAATTGTGGTACCCAGAACTGGACACAGTATTCTAGGTGAGGTCTGAGCAAGGCAGAATAGAGTGGCACTATTACTTCCCTTGATCTAGACACTATACTTCTATTGATACAGCCCAAAATTGCATTGGCATTTTTAGCTGCCGCATCACACTGTTGACTCATGTTCAACTTGTGGTCTACTAGGACTCCTAGATCCCTTTCGCATGTAGTCTCATTCAGCCAGGTCTCCCCCATCCTATATCGATGCATTTCATTTTTTTCACCCTAAGTGCAGTACCTTACATTTCTCCGTATTGAATTTCATTTTGTTAGCTTTGGCCCAGGTCTCCAGTCTATCCAGGTCATTTTGAATTTTGATCCTGTCCTCCAGGGTATTGGCTACTCCTCCCAACTTGGTGTCATCTGCAAATTTGATAAGTATGCCCCTAAATCCCTCATCCAAGTCATTGATAAAGATGTTGAATAGCACTGATATATAATTGAATGCTAACATTAGGATGGTCCATGCTACTGCATTTCCAATTTCTATGTATGGTTTTGAAAGCTGGACAGTGAAGAAAATCAGCTCATTTGAGATGTGGTTCTGATACGTTGGACTGCTAAAAATACAAACAAATGGGTCCTAGAATAAATCAAGTCTGAACTCTCCCTAAAGTCAAAATACTAAATTGAAGCTGTCATACTTTGGCCATATCATATGAAGACATGACTCACTAGAAAAAAAGCAATAATGCTTGGTAAGGTGAAAGGCAGTAGGAAAAGAGAAAGACCACATTCCTGATGAATAGACTCTGTCAAGGAAGCCATAGCCTTGAGTCAGAAAGACCTGAGCAGGGCTGCTGATGACAGGGTGACTTGGAATTCATGGGGTCGCCATAAATTGGAATCAACTTGATGATAGTTAACAACAAGAACCAAGGCTGACATCATGTTGGTTATTTCTAATTAGAGTAGACACATTCAATTAGTTCTTGAGTGGTGAGTCAACATGCAAATAAACCCAATAGATTCAATGGATCTACTCTATTCAGAATTCAAACAGAATTTAGGCCTAAGATGCCAGCAGGATTCTGGACTATCTATCTATCCCTTTAGCCTCACTCACTGTTGATCTCAGTTATACTGCTTCCCAGTGACAGTGAGTTCCACAAGCTAACCATCACTGATCATCCAGGGTACTTCACATTTGACTTCACACACAGCTGAATAAGGCTTTTCATCAGACCACCTCGGAATATTTATATGAAGTCAACTGACAGATGCAAAGGGATTGAAATGTTTCAAGTTGGAGGAACAGCTGGTGCGCTGGAGGGGGATTGCTGCATGCACTCTCATTATGATAATGCCATAACAATGTCTGGTAATTAAGGGCTGTCATCTTTTCTAGTGGAACAGACCTTTGTTCTTCAGAAAGAAGTATTAGGGCTGGGGCATTTTGAACACCTACCAACTCATCACAAATTTCAATGTGGCTTGAGTCGTACTTCATAGAATCTTAGAGTTGAAAGGGGCCACACCACACCTTCTTGGGTTTTAAATAACTTCTTACTCTGTTATCTCAGATCCCAGACTGGAGATAAGAGGAGTAGGCAGTATAAACATGGCAATCCCTGTGGGCCAAATTTGATTCATGTTCCAGGGTTCCTTTATCCCTGCATTAGGAGTTACTCTCTGCCATCGAGAAGACTATTTTGGGAGGTGGTAGAGACTCCTCTGATGCTGATGTTGGACAAGAGTAATAAAATCTTAGACTTGAAAGGGGCCACAGAGGCCCTCTAGTCCAACCCCTTTGCCATGCTGGAACACACAACTACAGCACTCCTGAAGGATGCCCATCCAACTTCTATTTAAAAAGAGTGAATCCATAACCAGCTGGGGCAGTCTGTTCCACTGTCAAACAGTTCCTACAGTAATGTTTAGATCCATTGGCTCATCCATTGGTTCATGCTTCAGTTTCTGGAGCAGAAAAAAACAGGAGTGTCACCTCTCAATCTTCTCAACTAAACATACTCAGTCCCCTAAGCTGTGCCTCATAAGGCAGGGTTTCCATGCCTTTAACCATCTTGGCTGTCATTCTCTGGATGTGTTACAGTTTGTTAATATCCTTCTTGAACTGTGATGCCCAGAACTGGAGGCAGAATAGTGTGGCACCATTATTTCCCTTGATCTGGATACTTTGCTCTCAAAAATAAAGTTGAAGTACACTGAAAGAAATTGTTTGAGTGGTGAGAAGAGGTGGGAGGGAGGATGGGCTGTTAATAGAAAGAAATACTGTATAGATTATGGAAGGAGGTTGAGGGATTTAATCTTTGAACCTCATGGAAGGAGATTGTGGGATTTAATGGTATTCTTGAAAGTTTTTGGGTTTTTTGTCACCAATTCTGGCTCTGCTGTGCAACCAGTCCAAAAGATACACCTTAATTTGTGCCCAAATGTATGGTAAATGCTCATCCTTCTCCTTCCTTTCTTCTTCTCTCTCCCCCCATATCTGATAAACCATCCATGCACTCAAACTCAGGGCCACACAACAATGGAAAAATCTTCCCCCTCCATGCAGTGATCACTCCATTCCAGGATCTTTGTTATCTTTCATCCTTTGACCAATTCCAAAGGTGTGCAAGTCTCCAACGTGGACAGGAGGGCTAAGGGATAAGAGCATGGTAGAGCAAGACAGGGCTTAATGTACATAACAGAGCATGTTGTTGTTTACATTGGGCAGATTATGAAACAAAACAGATTTCTCTCTCCTTTTCCAAAGTTAAGTGTCAAGAGAGGAGAGATCCTGGTAAGAGGTGGATTTTTGATGGTGGTGGGCATGGGGTAAGGCAAACAGGGCACTCTTTATTCTTGCAATCAACACTTGACTGTGGAGAGAACTTGACTTACTTACCACTGGAACAGGGATTAGTGAAGATTCCTCCATAGAATGCCAAGAGATCCCCAAGCAGGAATGGCTGGTGGCTGTCATACCAGCGGTGTAGTGAATCTGTTCTGGGTTTTATCACAGCCTTCAAGGACCTCTCCAAAATGTTGAATCCTTTCCCCCAGGATAGATTCAGTACCTTGGATAGCTTGTTTATCCCATACTTTATAGGCCTTATCCAAGGCACTGAACCTATTAGTATACTATTGACTTTTATTATTTTGATTATTGTTTCACTTAGATTGTACACCTTCGGCCGGTTTTATTCTGTTTTATCTTTGATTGTTTTGGGGTTTTTTTGTACAGCGCTGTGTACACTGACAGCACTTTAGAAATAAACTTTAATAATAATAATAATAATAAATAACCCCTAATAGCCTCAATTCAGCACTTTGGAGAACTCCTTTATTCTAAATTTTCGCAGACTTATCCAAGGTATTGAACCTATTTGGGGTTAACAGGGCTCAGCACCTTGGAGGGCTCCTTTAAAGTCTCAAATAAACCCCAGGGTGGATTCACTGCACCACTGACAGGGAAGCCTCCAAAGTGACAGGGAAGCCTGTGTCTGAGCAGGCAACCTTTCCAGATCCTTTTGTAGCTGGGGGAAATTGGGAAGAAAAGCTAAAGTATATAAATATTTGGGGTGCAATTCTTAAGTCAACACACTTGGATTCTTGTTCTGAGTAAACATAATACAGGGCATTTCATGGTTTACTGATTGTGACTCTTTCCCCAAAACAGACATACATGGTGCCTTGTTTCTTTTTGTGATGTAGTGAGGGTTATCTGAATTGAATTGTCCATTATCTGAATTGAATTGTCCTTCAGTAGTGGCATGCATCCATGACTACATTTTTTTTCTGAGAGCAAACTATCAATTGCTATGCTTATTGCATATTTGGAGGAACATGAAATTCTAGCTCTGGAAAAGGAGGACATGTCCAAGGAAAAGGAAGACATATGGGATATTTATGGCATGTTTCTGATTTTTGTGTCTTCTGTCCTTTATAGTTAAATATGCAAAGGATCCAGCATGGTGTAGTGGTTTGAGTGTTAGACTGGAAAACCAGGGATTGAATTCTGCTCAGCCATGGAAGCCCTTGGGTGACCTTGGGCAAGTCACACTTTCTCAGCCTTAGAGGAAGGCAAGAGCAAACCTCTCATTAATAAATCCTGCCATGAAAACCATAGGAGAGATCACCATAAGTTTGAGCCAACCCAGAAAGCCACAAAGGTCTGAGAAAAAGCTGTTGGTACTTCTGGATGTTGGCACCATTGGCCATCGTATCTCATCTGACCTTCCATCTGACCAATGAGGACTGGTCGTTCCCATGTCATTGGGACAGCTTCTGCTCCAGCTTTCAACCTGAATGTTAAAGGGCTGTCCAAGGTTCTGAAACTGTTTAGGAGATAGGATTCAGCACCTTTGAAGAAATCTTGCCAAGAAAGCCCCATGACAGGGTCACCCTCAATTGGAGTCCACTTGAAAGGCACGTGGCATGCAGATGGTGAATACTACACCATTTTTTTAAAGATATGAAACCTTCATTTATTAATCCAAATGACATCATTTCCATTTACAACATTCATTGCATAAACTTGGACATACAAAGTATTTTTTTCCACCTCTGGTTAATAACAGACATACAGTGTACAAGATATTGGCTGGATACATATTTAAACAAATATTTGGGTACAATGACTTATCCATAATACATACCTTTTTCATATTTTTTTTGTATTTTATAGCTACTTAAAACACAGATCCATTAGCTACTTTGGGTCTCAGAACAAGTAATCTAAAGGTGACATAAAACACAGAGAAAAAGAGGGGGGGGGGACTGGTAGCTAGCTTCAATGGAAAACAATCTTCATCTGCAACCTTCTTCTTTTGAAAAATCAGATACTGCCAATCAGCTTCGTACTTCCAATACAACCCATACATCCATCATAGCTGGCTGTGATGTAGGAAATGTCCATGCAACACACCAAAAAGAGTGGGTGGGAGTGGGCAAGAGAGAATCATGTGCCTCCCACCCATCCCAATGATAAATTTCCAACAGTCATTGCCTTAACATTGTACAACTTTGTTATTAGAACATAAGGATAGGGGAAAAAATAATCCCCCACAACCCCTGAAAAAAAACCCACAGCAACTGAAAAGTGGTTTGTCAATGCAGTTCCAGCTGCAAATGAGTGGTGTGTGTGTGTATATATATACCCCCCCCCCTGTTTTCGGTAACACAAGTTTGAAATTTTGCTAATTGTTGGAGAGGTGAGCGGCGACCTTCCCAGTTTTCAAGAATGACTCCTCCTTTCACTTGGCTATTTTGGCAGCTGCTCTGTTTCTGTACTTCCCTTTCTGTACTTTAACATCTATTTCCACATTACATATTGGGGATCCTTTTTCTTGTTCTGTAACTTGGCTTCCCATTTTGTCAAACAGTTCCTTTGGTGGGCCAATGCGGACTACAACTCATCAGATCTGACAACATGGAAGAGGGTGACATTGTAAAGTATTTGATGACCATTGTTCCATGCGTAGAGGGCTCTGTCTTTTGGGTTGTAGTCCAACATAGAAATATGGGAGTATTTGTTTAAGAAGGGGATATCTATATATTCATAAGTGGAGGTGTTGGTCTGATAAGCATAAGTCACCTTGGTTCCTCCAGAATAACCATTGGTGACGTATAAAGTGCCACAGATGATGAAACCTTCCCCGGCGCTGCGTTTTGGGTAACTGGTGTTCCAAGTCTGGAGGCTCTGCAAGGTGTTGGGGTCCAACTTGCTGATAACAATATTCCCCGCATTCTGATTGGTGGCATAGACAGCCCACAAGCCGTTCTCATCTACCATGAGGTCAATGTCCGAATGGCCACCCCAAGCATAATGGTAGACATTGTTGTAGCCAGCATAATCCAAGCTACGTGTTTTGAGGATGGTCTCAGTTTTCAAGTCAAACTTGATGATTATGTGGCTTTGGTATTTGTTGAAATAAATCGAGCCATTATAGACCACTTGACCTGTTCCAGACCATGGGTGAGGGAGGCGGTGGGAAGTGAAGTTGTCTGTGTTCATAAAATCAGACATGGATTTGTACTCCCGGACAAAGCGGTTGTTGTGATAGCTGTCCATATACCAGACCTATATGGGGAAAAAAGATGGAAATCAGGAAACAATGCATTCTCTGTGTTTTTTCCCCCTGGCAAATTGTTATTGTCAACAGGGCAAAAGCAAGGCTGTGCTTTGCAGTCAGTTAGGAACAGCACCACTCTTGAACCAAGAACTAGAAGACACCCATGTTGCAACATAAAGGTATCTCTTGCTGGAAATAATAGCTCATCACAACTTCTACCACACAGAAGAAATATTGCTTTCTACAAACCACTTCAAATGCAGCGGGTTTCTACAGAAACAATTCACACATCCAGCAGTTGGTTATCTATTCTAGAGTATGGTAATCCAATGCAAAGCAATCTAGTGATGGTTTTAAAAGAGGATTAGACAAACTCACAGAGTCTGTTATTTATTTACAGATGACCTCCAGCCACATGCTTCACTGAAGAAGCTCCCTGCATTCATCTGAAAAACACAGACTGTATTTAAATCAGGGTTGGAAACCTGCAGCCCCCTAGAGGTTGCTGGGTTGCAACTCCCAGCATCCTTCATAATTGGATCTGCTGGCGTGGGCTGATGGTAGTTGCAGTCCAACAACATCTAGAGGGTCACACATTCCCGGTTTGATTTCAATCATCAGAGGGAGCAACACAAGGAGGTCAAAGTCATCCCTTCATCTTTGTACCCCTAGGTAAGTCCCATGATGGGGCTTGGGTAGCCTGGTTCTCTCCCTGCTCTCTCCTTCCCCAACACAAGCAAAATTATGTAAAAAAGAAATACAGGACAATTAAATTCAAAATAATGATAGCTCTCTCTCTTTACCAAGTTGTCCAGTTGATTTTGGCTGTAAAATTCTGGGCTGGGATTCTGCCTGATACTGAAGTTTACATAAATGGCCTTACATGTGTACAAAATTGAACTGAATAGTTTTGCCATGTCCATATTACACTGAGGGACTGCCATGATGTACGGGCAGCCACCACACAGTGCTCCCCATTGTGCATTCAGACATGGGCTAGGAAGTGCTGGAGCACAACCAGGGAGTCTGATGTGCATCAGGAGCAGTCAATGCATAGTAGAAGTGCCTAATGTGCATTGGAACACTGTTATAAGTGCCAAGATGCACACTATCACAATTCACTAACAAGGCTTCAGTGCATTTCTGCAATGTAGTTATGGACTTGTAGTCATAAAATGTGGACTGTGATGTAGGGTCTCAGCCCTACTCTTTTGTGCAGATAAAATTTTCTTTTTGCTTTGTCTTTTTCTTTTAAAATACTTGTTTGTAGGAAGCAGGCACAGCACTTGATAGAATGTCCCAAACATCACATTACATATCACATTCTACTCTTGTCCATTAAAACAGGGAGTGTGGACAGAATAGTTCACCCTCTTCAGCTTTGAAGGTTTACAGATCAGATAAGCCCAGTCTCTTGCATAAACTGAGGCTGTGAGATTCTGTCATGCAACAGTGCTGCATGAGATGATTTGATCTTCAGGAATTACAAGGTACAATAGCAAATAATTCGTCACAGATGCCTGCCAGTCTCACTCCCTTTTCCTCTGCCTTTTGGGGGTGGAAAACCCACCTCTGCTTTCTTTCAGCTGTCTCCTACCTCCACGCCCCTCTCTCTTCCCACTCCCACTTTCTTCAGGTTGGTTGCAGCAGGGGTGGAGATGAAAAGACCCCCCCCTTTTGATTATCACTTTGGAATTACATTAGAAAAAGACAAGGAAAGAGTACCTGTGTAAAATATTGTTTCTTTTTTGGGTGTGGGGTATGTGGGGAAGGTAGCAGAATGACAAGAACCACCTTTCTCTGGGCACAGCATCTGCTAAGGAGAGGTGGGGAAGGCTGCATTTCCAAAAGCAAAAATGTGTGGTAATTTTGGAGCGAGACGTATTCTGAGGAAAGTGCTCTGATCGAAAGAGAAAAGATCAAGGAAGGCATCCACGATGAATTACAGATTCAATCGCTGCAACACTGGCCAGATTGGAGAACCTGATGGTATTTCTCCCTAAATTCACAGTTTGTGTGATTGCCAGATAGGGATGTAATTTTTTGCTAATTTCATTCTTGAAAGGAACGGAGGCTAATTTGAGCAATTTTCTTCCCCACTGCAAAAATTTGAAGGCTACCTTGTTTCTGAAGAGCAGTCACTGTTCAGGAATTATTCTATGCAGAATTCAGGTGTAGTATTTTTCTGTGGAAAACATCATTTTCTGTGCAAAAAATGTGTATCCTGTGCAGAAAGTATTTTCAGCCCAAACAAAATTTTGCACCCAGTAAGTCCTAACATGTGAATATTCTCATCAGTCCAGGATTCTCTTTGTCCAGGTGTCATAACACTCAAGAACCATGTTTTTCAACTGTTTTCAAATATTTTCAAATGTTATTTCTGTTTCTACAGCCTGATAAAATTTTTGAAGAACCTAAAACTCTCTACTTTTGTGACTTGTGAAAGGCTGTTAGTTCTCATGTCAGTGGGGTGTTAAATCTTCTATGAGTTTTAGCCCTAACATTAAAAAAAACTATCCAAGGTACACAACCTATTTTGGGTTCAGGGCCTTGAGTAGTTCCTTTAAAGTTCAGACTAAAAAACAGAGTGGATTCACTGGCCTTTGGACATGGATGTCACTAGCCACCATTGTCTGTGACATTGTAGCAGCTTTAATAAAGGCATTATCAAAGTCTGATTGGCTTGTTATTCCTCAGTAGGAAAAAAAATCAAGCGAACATAGCAATGGATACAGTCTTGGTTTTACCTTGTTTTCACCTTCTGGAGCCAATGGGTCTGTCATCCACGAACCAAATCTTGATCCAGATGTCTTTACTGTGATTGGGTCACTTATTGCTGTCAGTTTCCCACAGGCTGTGAAAGAGTTTATTGTAATTAAACCAAGGAAACCAAGTGTTGAAGTGTGTCCTTTTTTAAAAACCAGAAATTACTATGATTTTAAAAACTTTCAATCATGTGTTGTATGGCATGCTGGCAGCTCTGGTCAGTCCCACTTGGTAGAGTACCAACACCCCTTGTGACCAGGACAGTTCATTTACAGTGGCATGAAAAGGTTTCTGAACCTTTACCAGTATCCAGATTAGCTTCTTCCTTAAGGAAATGAAACTTGGACTTGATGATCCAAAAGGCCCATCCAACCCAATGATTCTATGATCTTCTGACCCAGTCCTCCCCCCAGTGTTTGTTATCTTTTACCATGATAGCCTTTGAGAATCAGAATCCATCCTTTTCTAAATATCCAATATATTAACCAATTCCATGTCTTGTGAAATAAAATGAAGTATAAGCCCCAGTCATCTTTGTAAATTGCCTTAATTGTGCACAGAAATGAATCAAGAAGTTTCACAACATTCATTTTCACCTAGGGGTTCCTGTGAGGTTGCAACACATGGCCATCCACTCCACTATGATGGACTGAGTGATGTCCCATGGCATGATGCGCAATGGGGGTTGATGCACATGGTGCTCTCTGATGTGCATCTGGACACCAGATAGGATGTGCCGGAGCACAACAGAAGAGCCTGATGTGCCTCAGAAGTACCAAATGAGCACCACCAGATATGCCAGATGAATGTCAGACGTGCCTGATATGGATTGGAGCATTCGCCTAGATGCACATCCTTGCAATTCAACAACAGAAATGGAGCCCATTGCATTTCTGCAGCACAGCTACATGTTCACAAAGTTACAAAGCATAGACTGTGATGTAGGGTCTTGTCCACGGTCAATACAGGCATGATGAAGCACACTGAATGACCTGGAGAGCAAAATGTTTCAGACCAGCCCTGAAAGTCCTTTGATGGGTTGCATGCATTCAAAGAAGGGATCTGTAGCTTTGCATGCTGTGATAGGCATTGGCATTTGGCGCTACTGGTGTTCTTGATATTCCTTAGATAGCTATGTGGCCAGCATCTCTTTCTTCCCTCCCTCTGTGGTTCTAATTAAAGCTAATTGAGGTGAGAACTGTCAGATGCTTAAGAGTCTTCCCTCCCCCTTAATGAGAGAACCAGCATTATGATAATGCCCTCCAGAAAGGAATCTCTTCTGAAAACAGCTGGATTGCTGGGGTGCCAAGTAACAAACAAGGATTGTTGACAGCAGCCAGCCTGTTTGTCATAGAGATCAGGAGAGTTTAGGGAAGGGAGAGGGCTCATATATTTGCACTCCAGGGATGGCCAGAGGCTTCCATGTCAGTGGCACAATTAATCAATTCTGAGTATTATTCTTGACTTTAATGGAGCTGTTGAACCTATTCCAGAGGATAGCGTTTAGTATCTTGCACAACTCCTTTAAAGCACATTATGGATTCACTGCACTTCTGACAATCAAGCCATTGTGCCCTCCATAGAAATTTCCCTTGCTGAAATGAATAATCTCTTCTGCTTGACAATTTCCATAGTGAATAGTCTCCAGACATGCCCTGAAAATTTGCTGAATGAAGGTCACCCTGTTTGTGTGGGATCTGTACCTGCAGTTTCACTTACCTGTGGATGGGGGGAATGGTGTCTCTAGACCAAAGACATTTGGAGGATGAATTGCACTGGAGGTGGTCTTTCTCTAGGCATCAGGAGGTCCTCCGGCACAACTCTATGGTCAACTTTCACAAGAAGTTGACCGTAGAGTTCTGCCAGATGCCTAGAGAGGCATCCTCTCTAGGCATTTTCTAGGTCCTCCAATGTGATTCTATGGTATTCTATGATGGTTTGCTATTATATGTAGTTTTGTGTATCTGCAGTTAGTCTGGGAACATAGCCCCCATGGATATGAGGAGCAACCTGTATTTGGCACTGGTGTTTGGTATTCAACATGTGATTGTTGTTGTGTGCCTTCAAGTACCATATATTCCGGCGTATAAGACAACTGGGCATATAAGACAACTAGATTTCCAGTAAAAATCTAGAGTTTGGCATATATTCGCAGTATAAGACCACCCCCCCCCATTTGGGTGGCTGGCTGGGGGAGCCTTGCCAGCTGATCCTCTTTGTTTCCCAACTCACGAGGATCTTCTCCTGAGTTGGGAAAGCCAACAGGATCAGCTGGCAGGGCTCTCCCAGCCAGCCAGCCAGCCGCAACATTCAACCCTCTCTTCCACCTTCGGTTGCTCCCAAAAGGGGGTGAAGGCAGAGAAGGTGGCCGAATGAACTCGGTTTGCCTTGGAAACTGCCCATTCCCTCAGTCTTCATTCCTTTCCGAAGAGAATGAAGACAGAGGGGATGGGCGGCCTCAAGTCAATCCATTCAACAACTGATTGACTTGAAGATGGAAGAAAGGGGCAAATATACCTGGATTCCCTCGTCTGCCCCCCCTTCCCTCCATCTTCATTCCCTTTGGAAGGGAATAAAGACACGGGAAATGGGCAGCGGCCGTGGCAAACTGCAAGATTCGCCCCTTTCTTCCACCTTCCAGGAAGGTGGAAGAAAGGAGCAAACTTACTAGGTTTGCCTCGGCTGCTGTAAGGGTGGCTGGAGCGGGGGGGGGACTCTCCAGCCACCCACCCCCTCCCCGTGGCTGCAACCGGGAGCCTGATCGTCCTTCAGGGAGGGTGGAAGGGTGGCTAGAGGGGGATTTCCTCCCAACCCACCCCCTCCCCAAGGCTGCAATCGGGAGCCTGATTGCCCTTTGGGGAGGGGAGAAGGGTGGCTGGAGGGGGAGGCTTCCTAGCCACCCCCCCTCCCTGAAGCTGCGATCGGGAGCCTGATCACAGCTTCAGGCAGGGGGGGAGGGTGGCTGGAGGGGGGAAGGGTTTGGGGAGGGTGGAAGGGTGGCTGGAGGGGGGAGGCTTCCTAGCCACCCACTCCTTCCCCAAAGCCACGATTGGGAGCCCAATCATGGCTTTGGGGAGGGTGGAAGGGTGGCTGGAGGGGGGGCTTCCTAGCCACCCACCCCCTCCCCGAAGCCATGATCAGGAGCCCGATCGCAGCTTTGGGGAGGGTGGAAGGGTGGCTCCAAGGGGTGGCTTTCCAGCAACCTTTGCCCCCATCCTCTGCCTTTGGTTGCTCGCCAAAGGGGGAGAAGGCAGAGGAGGGGGGCCGAAAAAATTTGCCTCACCCCCCTGCCCGATCTCCTGTCTCTTTGCTCGGTTTGTGAAGGGAGTGAAGAGGCAGGAGATCAGTTGTATGTCCAGGAAGCACTTTGCCTCACCCCCCCTGCCCAATCTCCTGCCTCTTTGCTCGGTTAGCAAAGGGAGCGAAGAGGGAGGAAATCAGATGGTAGGGTTAAGCAAAGTGTATCTGACGTATTAAGACAAGCCTGATTTTGGAGGCTATTTTTCAGGGCTCAAAGGTTGTCTTATACACCGTAATATACGGTAATTTCTGACTTGTGTATTCATAAACTTTGTTACTGTGTGGGTTTGTTGTATACAAGAAGGCCGAAAGCAATTTTATACGCAGAGGACTTTTTGTCATCTGTATAACCAGAGTTGGCTGTCTAAATGCCCTAAAGGCACCAGATCTCATCTGATCTTGAAACGTAAACAGGGTCAGCTCTGGTTATTACACGGATGGGAAACCACCAACAGTTACCAGGTGCTGTAGGCTATATAGCAGAGGAAGGAATTGGCAAAACCATCTCTGAAGATTCCTTTCCTAAGAAAAATTCATGGGGCTGTCATAAGTCAACAAGCAAACTGAAGGTGTGTGCGCGCGCATACACACACGAAATATCTGACCTTGGCCCCTTTCCCCCAAATGCTGCAGGCTAGAACATCCAGAGAATAAGAAAAGGTACCTTTTTAGATGGCCATTCCCAGAATCCCCAAGCCAGGTATGATGTATTGTTATACAATATTTATATCTCCCAGGTAATTTGAAAGTGATATTCATTATACCAATATACCAATATTCAGGGGTTAGCCATGTTGGTCATGTAGAAAAAAAATACAAAATCCACAAAACAGCTTTTATTGGCCAACCATCATACAAGCTTTCGAAGCTTCACTGGCTTCTTCATCAGGCAAAGATGCTAAAAATCATACAGAAAAATGCAGGTCTCTGCCTCCATTGATACCCCTCCAGACTATCTTAACTGACAACAGAAGCAACATCTGAGACATAATGTAGTCTTGTGACTCTAACATCACATTTCTTTTCCTGTATGAATTTTTAACATCTTTGCCTTATGAAGAAGCCAGTGAAGCTTTGAAAGCTTGTGTTTTGTGCATTTTGATTGGCCAATTAAAGTACTAATAAAATAGTATCATTTCCCACTTGTGATACTTTTGAAATGTGACTTCACTATACCCTCATTACCAAGAATAATAATTTATTATGAGTAATGACATTGCTAGGAATTAATTACTTCTAAATAGTGGTCAAGAAAGATGTTGAGCTGACTACTGTAGAAAACAGTATGCTGGCTGTGCCACTACTTAGAATGCTCTTCCATAGAGCTCCAGTACTATCGTTCAGGAGAGTTGACTACAGTTCCCCAACTTAAACTTCAATGAGCTACAAATCCCAGGATTCCATAGGACTGAGCCATGACAGTTACACTAGCATTTCACAGTTATAACTGTGATAGTTATAACAGTTATGACTGTGAAATGGACATAACTTTTCACGTGTTTCATTCTTACGTGTAAGAGCTAAAAAATTCAAAGGTTTTCCTAAGTCAACTTGTGTATTGACTCTCCATTCAACAACTGATCCAACAGTTGATCCAGATCAGTCTCTCTGCTTGGGATTAACCAACAGCATTCCAGTGCAAGCCTCCCCCCCAAATGAATTTTTCATAAAAGGGCAAAAAATCTTCAACTCAGTGGCTACTTTCTCAGTGAGGTGCTTCAGCATGTCAAAAGATCTTTTCTCATAGAAGACAAGAAAATTTGCTAGCATTCTTTACTTCCTTTATATATACTGCTACTTGCAGAGATGACTTCTGTCCTCACCCAACTCTCTTCCAAATGTATAGTAACTTTCCTGAATCTTAGATGAAGTTTCAGCAATAATGTCTACTTTCTTTGCTCCACCTGCTTTAAAATACTGTCATGAATTAACTGAATGAACTGAATTAACTAAAATCCCACCATGAATTAACTGAATGAATTAACTGAAGGAAACCATGCCTTATGAGGAGAGACTTAGGGAGCTGGGTATGTTTAGCCTGGAAAAAAGATGGTTAAGAGGCGATATGATAGACCTGTTTAAGTATTTGAAGGGATGTCACGCTGAGGATGAAGCAAGCTTGTTTTCTGCTGCTCCAGAGACTGGAACACAGAGCAATGGATGCAGGCTCCAGGAACAGAGATTCCACCTCAACATTAGGAGGAACTTTTTGACAGTAAGAGCTGTTCGGCAGTGGAACACACTCCCTCGGAGCGTGGTGGGGTCTCCTTCCTTGGAGGTCTTTAAACAGAGGCTGGATAGCCATCTGTCAGGGATGCTTTGATTGTAATTTCCTGTGTGGCAGGGAGTTGGACTGGATGGCCCTCGTGGTCTCTTCCAACTCTACAATTCTATGATTCTATGAATGAATTAACATGAATTCCTCAGTTAAGTTCTACTTCAATGAAGTATCCATTTTCTCCTGACTCTTAAGTTTCTTTAAAGACTATAGTGGAAACAGCACTTTTGTACTTTGATATTGGGCAGCTTCAAGCTTTTTCAAGCTTTTATCTTTTAGGTCTGAACTTGCCTCCCCCAAATTCATTGACATTAGTGAACAATATATAACTCTGTCCTCTACTAAAATCTAATGATTTTAAATTTTGTTTGTTTATTTAATTTATATCCCACCTTGCTTCCACCAATGGCTCCAGAATTGATTCATAGATGTGAATGACTCTCATAGGCTGGCATTCCGTTAGTGATAATGTAAGCTGTGATAGTGTAAGCTGTGCTATGCATGTGTGGCAAATGCTTTGCCATCACACAACAGCAGTATTCTGCTGACACTGGTGGAAGTGGAGTTGTACATACAGCAACATTGCAAAGCTGGGCATTACACATTGTGTTTGTGCACCTTGTGCATTGTGCTTGTGAATAGCACATTGTGAATTCCATATTTCATGGTGTGCAATGCCATCCAGTCATTGACATGTGTTGCACAACATTGCTATTCTGCATGGGGGGTGCGTAGTGTAACATATCTTTGCATTTGGGTATTTACACTAGGCTTAGGGGATGGTAGATTTTAGCCATAAACAGTAAAGGCCACTTAGTGCCCCCCTTGGGTCTTGCTGATCTAAACCCCCATTGTTGAGACTAGAGGTAATCCAATTATGGCCCGGGGGTCATATCTGGCCCCCTTAACCTCTCCTGACTCCCTAGTCTGCTCTTTTCTGGCTTTGAAAAAGAGGAAGTAGCTTTCCTGGAAGCTTCCAGAAGTGGCAACTTACTTTTAAAATAGATATCAGGGGCCCATTGCACTGTTTAACATTTTAAAAAATCGCTTGTTTTTCAAAACTGGACATGGACATCACGCACTCCCCCCTCTTTTTGGAGGGCATCTCCGTGGTCTTCTAAAAGTCCTAGGGCAGAAAAGAGGCCCCCGGATTTGCCAAGCTGCCTCTCTGGTCTAGAATAATAGACTTCCATCTTCTTCTCTCTCTAAGAATGCACTGAGTTAGTGGTAGAATTTCAAGTTATCTTTCTATTTCAGATGGACTTCTTTTAATGTTCTTTCCTTTCCTTTCCTTTCTTGGCTGCTTAGCCTCATACTAGAGGTGTTACAACCCTCTATTTAAATATCTCTTCCAGTTCCCTCCAAGACCTTTGTTACCTTTTTCTGCAGTGCTTTGGTGCCTCGGCACTCTACTGGTCCATGCCCCAGCCTACCAATTGTTATTGTTTCTGTTTAGGATAAAAAGGGAGCCCCAGTGAAGGGACCCCTGGTGGTGCAGTGGTTAAATGCCAGTACTGCAGCCACAATGTTGCAAGTTTGCTCCCAAGGGCTCCAAGGTTCACTCAGCCTTCCATCCTTTCGTAGGTCAGTAATATGAGTACCTGGCATGTGGGGGCAATTAGCTAATTAGCTAACACACATTGGAAACTGCTTAAAGCAGTATAGATGTGTAAAGTGCTATTGCTTAACCATTTATAAGCCACTCTGAAAGCCTTTGTGGCTGAAAAGCAGAGTATAAATACCAGAGTATAAATATAAATATAAACAAATAAAAAGTCCCAGACAATCAGGTATCCTTGCTTTTTAGCATGGTGCTGCCAGTCAGACATGTGAAAGTGTCACAAAGGCAATGCAGAAGCCCCAGAAAGACAGGGGGAAAAGGAAGATAACAATGAGGGCCAGTGAGACATTGGGCAGGCCTTCTAAAAACAGATGGGTAGAAGTGGGACTCTTTAGATTGATGCTGCTGGAGGGAATTACTCACAGAGGGAACCACCCTGTTCTATTATCAGGCTTCAGCTGTGGGTCTGGGATATTTCAGTGTGGCCAGTTTATAGAATCATAGAATCCTAAAGTTGGATGAGACAACAAGGGCAGGCACATCCTGTAGGAACCCACGATCAAATCACCCCCAACAGATGGCCATCTAGCCTCTGTTTAAAAATCTCTGGAGAAGGAGACTCCACCACACTCCAAGGCAGCACACTCTACTGTCAAACAGCTCTTACTGTCAGGAAGTTCTTCCTAATGTTTAGGTGGAATCTCTTCCTGTAGTTTGAGTCCATTGCTCTGTGTCCTTAATGCCCCTTTGGACTGAGCTGATCAATAATGATCAGTTATCAATAACCTTAACCCTATCCCTTACCTTTAACCCTAACCCTTATCTAAATGTCCAGTTCTGGGCACCACAATTCAGGAAGGATATTGAGATGCTGGAACGTGTCCAGAGGAGGACAACCAGGATGGTGGGAAGTCTGGAAGCCATGCCGTATGAGGAACGGCTTAGGGAGCTGGGCATGTTTAGTCTGGAGAAGAGAAGGTTGAGAGGAGACATGATAGCCATGTTTAAATATTTGAAGAGATGTCATACTGAGGATGGAGCATGCTTGTTTTCTGCTGCTCCAGAGATTAGGACAAGGATCAACGGGTTCAAACTACAGGAAAAGAAACTCCACCTAAACATTAGGAAGAACTTCCTGACATTAAGAGCTGTTCAGAAGTGGAATGCATTGTCTGGGAGTGTGGTGGAGTCTCCTTCTTTGGAGGTTTTTCAACAGAGGCTGGATGGCCATCTGTTAGGAATGATTTGATTGTGTATTCCTGCATGGCAGGGGGTTGGACTGGATGGCTCTTGTGGTCTCTTCCAACTCTATGATTCTATGATTCTAATGCCAGACAATCCCAACCAAACAGAAATGGTTTTGATTGCACTTTCTTGACAAAACCAGTAGTTTTGATGTCACCCTTCCCAGGGTGACACCAGAGCATGCCTACAACAGAAGGGCTAAAACATTCCTTATCAATATGTATGAGTGGGGGCAGTTAGGGATTGGAGACAGGGTTGCTGGTGCAAGATCTGTTCCATTGAATGGTTGCCACTAATGGAGTTCATCCAAGCCTCCTTTGCCCATGATATCGAAAATTGGAGGCGAATGTTTCACATCCTCTGGGGGAATGAACTGGGAGAATCTTAGGCCCTAGGGCCAACACAGGCCCTCCTGGGTTCCCAGACCAACTTTCCAAGCTTCTCCCAGATGGCCACACTCCTTCCACTATTATTTGGTAGCTTCTCATTTTTGGTACAATTTTTGTAAGAAGTGAAAATGCCTCCCCTGAGTCTTAGTTGAGAGCCTGTATGGTGTAGTGGTATGAGGTATGACTCTGGAGACCAGGATTTGAATCCCCTCTTGTCCATGGGAACCTGGGAGTGACCTAGGGCAAGACACACTCTCTCTGCCTCAGAGGAAGTCAAAGGCAAGCCCGCTCTGAACAAATCTTGCCAAGAGCACCCCATGATAGTGTCATCTTAGGGTTGCCATGAACTGGAAATGACATGAAGGCACATGATAAGGAGGAGGAGGCGGTGGAGGTGGCTTAGTTACTGGCAAGAGTTTTAAATTCAAATATGCTAGTATTTTTTTTGGCTTCCACTCTTTTTGTGTTTGCCTCCATCCACCACTGGGATGCACCCGCCTCCCAAGATGATCTCTAAAATTTAACCTGGCCTTTGGGCTGCAAGACGTTCCCCACTCTTAGCTTAGTTGTGTCCACTTGCTGCTGACCTACAGACCAGGAGCCAAAGGACAGATGCAATGGTGAAAGGGAAGAGGGAGAGACCAGGACCACATAGACCAGCCCTGATGCTTAAGAGCAATGACACACAGAGAAGGAAGATCAGTCCTGTGGTATTAGAGATAAAGCTTATCTAGTTCTGTGTTCCAGAGATGCAGGTGTCTCTGGGAGTTCAGAAGAAGTCATGGCATGATTTCCCCCTTCACATGGCATCTGGTGCATAGAGGCATGCAGAGAACTTGTCCAGAATTGAATTCAGAATTGAACATGGCTCTTGGACTGAAAGGTTTCTCATCCTTGATCTTCTAGGCAGTCCAGCATTACCTGCAACAGCTGTGGTATGTTTGTGTTTTTGCCTGTGGATGTGTATAGCTGCACCTGCAGCAAGTGCAAGTTGGTTGTGTTGTTGGAAGAAAAGGTCCAACAATTTGAGGCCCGATTAGCCACTATACAGCATATTTGGTAGCAGGAGGTTTTCTTAGACAGAGCAGAAGAGAAGGTCCTGGTTCACGAACATGCAGGAGATGTCTCAGTGGAGGTTAGTTCCGATACACAGGAGATTGATATTTGGAAGAATGTGACTCATAGAAGTAGAAGGAGCAGGGGCCATTCTACAAGTTTGGCACTACAGAATCAGTTTGAAGCTCTCTCCCTTGTCAGTGATGACAAGGAATGGGAAGAAGAACAGCAGAGCCAGGCCTCAGAGAATGTGCATGAGACCTTGGACAGTTCAGCACACAGATTGGTCTCTGCCAATCCTTGGAGGAAGCATGCGGTGGTGGTGGGAGACTTTGCTGTGGGGTACAGAATCAGTAGTTTGTGGGCCTGATAAGATGTCTCAAGAGGTGTGCTGTTTCCCAGGTGCAAAAATCCATGATGTAACGGAGAGGCTGACAAGACTCATGAAACCTACTGACAGTTACCCCTTCCTTTGGGTCCACATGGGAACCAATGATACTGCAAGGCATAGCCTTCAGAATATCAAAAGGGATTATGAGGCTCTGGGTAGGAAGCTGAAGGACTTGGATTCACAGGTAGTCATTTTGTCTGCTCTTCCAGTAGAAGAGCATGACCCAGGAAGGTAGAGAAAGATAGTGGAGGTGAACAACTGGCTGTGCAGATGGTACTGATGGGAGCATTTTGGCTTTCTACACCATGGGGTGCAGTTTCAGGAAGGTGGCCTTCTGGCAAGGGATGTTGCACCTCACAGCAGTTGGCAGGAATGTTTTTACTAAGACTCTGAAAGATCTGACCAGGAGGGCTTTAAACTAAGTTGCGTGGGGAAGGGAGACAGTATTCTTGAGGGCAGGAGTTCATCAAGTGCTGGAGATAATAGCCCAAATTTCATACAGAGAACAAGGCAAATAGTACAAGAACGCAACAGCGGGAGGAACAGAACTTTTAACAGGCAGATAGGGCAAATGGCCCATGGTCTCAGATGTCTTTAAGCACAGAACATGGGAAATAAACAGGATGAACTTGAACTCTTAGCACAGCAAAGCAAATATGATTTAATTGGCATCATGGAAACCTGTTGGGTATCTCATGATTGGAATGTAATAACAGAGGGTATAACCTATTTCAGAGAAACAGACCAAACAGGAAGGGTCTATTTCAGGAAGGAGTAGCATTATACATTAAGGATATGTACACCTGTGAACAGATCCATGATTTAAATCCTGGGAACCAGGTTGAGAGCATCTGGGTAAAAATCAAAGGGGAGAGAAACAGCAGGGATGTCATTGTGGGGTCTACGGCAGACCTCCAAGCCAAACTAAGGACTTGGATGATGCCTTCCTGGAACAGATGACTGCACATTCAGAAAGGAGAGATGCAGTAGTAATGGGGGATTTCAACTAACCTGATATTTGTTGGAAGTCCCACTCTGCCAAAAATTTAAGGTCCAACAAATTCCTCACTTGTCTTGCAGATAATTTTATTGTCCAGAAGGTGGAAGAGGCAACAAGGGGATCAACTATTTTAGATCTGATCCTAACCAACAGAAATGATCTGGTTAATGGGGTGAAAGTGGTGGGATCTTTAGGGGGAGTGACCATGTTCTCCTGGAGTTTGTTATACAGAGGAAAGGGGAAGCCAAGCATAGTCAGGTGTGCCTTCTAGACTTTTAAGAAAGCTGATTTCAGAAAACATAGGGAATTACTGGAGGTGATCCCATGTTCAGGAATACTAAAAGAGAAGGGAGTACATGATGGATGGGAGTTTCTAAAAATGAGATATTGAAGGCACAACTTCAAACAGTTCCAATGAGGAGGAAAAATGCTGGTGTTTGAAGAAACCAGGATGGATGTCTAAAGAACTTTCAATTGAGCTAAGACTTAAAAGGAACATGTACAAGAAATGGAAAAAGAGGGAAAACACCAAAGAAGAATTCAAGCAAACAGCCAGCTCATGTAGGAGGAAAATCAGAAAAGCAAAAGCACAGATGGAGCTCAGGCTTGCTAGAGAGGTTAAAAACAATAAACATGACTTTTTTTGTTATGCCCATAGCAAAAGAAAGAACAAGGAAGTGGTAGGGCCACTGCATGGAGAAGATGATGAAATGCTAACAGGAGAACAAAGAAAGGGCAGTTACTCAACACCTTCTTTGCCTCGGTCTTCTTCCAAAAGGAGAACAGTGCTCAACTTGGAGAATATGGAGCAGATGATGCAGTAGGGGAAATAAAGCATAGAATAGGTAAAGAAGTTGTTCAGGAATATCTGGCCAGTGTAAATGAATTCAAGTCTCCAGGGCCAGATGAACTACATCCAAGGGTAATCTCTGGCAGGAGTAATCTCAGAACCACTGGCAACAAACTTTAAGAAATCCTGGAGAACAGGAGAAGTTCCAGCAGACTGGAGGAGGGCAAATGTTGTCCCCATCTTTAAAAGGGGGGAAAAAGAAGACCCAAATAATTATCGCCCAGTCAGCCTGACATCAATACTAGGAAAGATTCTAAAGCAGATCATTAAACAGTTTGTAAGCACTTAGAAAGGAATGCTATGATCACTAAAAGTCAACATGGGTTTTTGAAAAACAAGTCATGCCAGACTAATCTTATCTCTTCTTTGATAGAGTTACATACTTGGTAGATGAAGGGAATGCTGTGGATGTAGTGGATCTTGATTTCAGTAAGGCCTTTGACAAAGTCCCCCATGACATTCTTGCAAAGAAGTTAGTAACATGCAGGCTAGGCAATGCAACTGTTAGGTGGATTTGTAATTGGTTGATGGGCCAAATTGAAAGGCCGAATCTACCACCAATGGCTCCTCTTCTAGAGAGAAGTGACCAGCGGGGTGCCACAGGGTTCTGTCCTGGGCCTAGTACTATTCAACGTCTTGACTTGGACGAGGGAATGAAGGGAATGCTTATTAAGTTTGCAGATGACACCAACTTAGGAGGGGTAGCTAATACCCCAGAGGACAGGATCAGAATTCAAAATGACCTTAACAGATTAGAAAGGTGGACCAAAACTAACAAAATGAATGTCAGCAGGGAGAAATGTAGGATACTACACTTGGGCAGTAAAAATGAAATGCACTTATATAGGATGGATGACACCTGGCTTGATGGCAATTCACACAAAAGGGATCTAGGAGTCTTAGTGGACCACAAGCTGAACATGAGTCAGCAATGTGACACAGCAGATAAAAAGCAAATGCAATTCTAGGCTGCATCAATAGGAGTCTAGTGTCTAGATCAGTGGTTCTCAACCTGTGGGTCTCCAGATGTTGTTGGACTACAGTTCCTAGAATCCCTCACTATTGGCTTTGTTGTCTGGAGCTTCTGGGAACTGTAGTCCAACAACCTCTGGGAACCCACAGATTGAGAACCACTGGTCTAGATCAAGGGAAGTAATAGTGCCACTCTATTCTGCTTTGGTCAGACCTTGCCTGGAATACTGTGTTTCTGGGAATTCTGGGCACCACAATTCAAGAAGGATATGGACAAGATGGAATGTGTCCAGAGGAGGGCGACCAGGATGGTGGGAGGTTTGGAAGTCATGACCTATGAGGAGCGGCTTAGGAGCTGGGTATGTTTAGCCTGGGGAAGAGAAGGTTAAGAGGAGACATGATAGCCATGTTTAAATATTTGAAGGGATGTCATACTGAGGATGGAGCAAGCTTGTTTTCTGTGGCTCCAGAGACTAGGACATGGAGCAATGGGCTCAAACTACAGGAAAAGAGATTCTATCTAAATGTTAGGAAGAACTTCCTGACAGTACGAGCTGTTTGGCAGTGGAATGTGCTGCCTGGGAGTGTGGTGGAGTCTCCTTCTTTAGAGGTTTTTAAGCAGAGGCTAGATGGCCATCTGTCAGGAATGCTTTGATTGTTTATTCCTGCATGGCAGGGGGTTGGACTGGATGGCCCTTGTGGTCTCTTCCAACTCTATGATTCCTTTCCAGAATGGTGAACCAAATGTTCATGGGCAGAAAAGAGGCAGAGGCCCTCAGTCACAATTGTTCTCCAGCAGCTGGTATTCAGACCTACATGGTCACTGAACATGGCAAGTCTACTATACAGCAAAACCTACATAAAAAGAATGTACCAAGGGTGAGGAACCAAGGGCTAAAACAAACAGTTTAGTCCCAACTGGACTAGACCCAATTAATAGATGGGAATCTGGTAAATCAAAACTTGTGTAAATGCCCTTGATTCAATGGGCCTTTTCTCATTGGGATTAGCAATTCAATTTAGGTCCAGTTCTGTTATTCTGTGATTCAAGAACCTTATAAGGTCCTTTGAACTTAGGGCATTATAGAGATCAACTTATTTGGAGATTGGGTCATCTTTTCTAGAAGTTCATGCATAAATTCTATGCATGAACTTATCCTATTGGTGTATTTTATCCTATACTTATCCTATTGGTGTATTGGTATATGCATGAAATCCTATTGATGTATTTTTAATTTATACTATGCTGATTTATTATGTTTTTAATGAATTCACTTTCTCTTTCTCTCCTTTCTTCTTCCTTCTTTAATTCTAAATATGAATTTTGCACATAAAAATAAATAAGAAAAAAGTATAGGGTCTAACATCTCTCTCTCTCTGGCTTTTCTTCGCAAACAAAGATTCAGGAAGGACTCATCCCGTGCTTTCTGCAAGCACGCTGATGACTAAAGGCCAATCCGAGATAAACAAGTCCGGTTGCAGAAATATTTTTATTTTACACATAAAAATAAATAAGAAAACAGTGTAGGGTCTAACATATAGCCATCCTACAAATGAATAGCAAATTTGTTATGTGATTCTAGATTACTGTGCAGCCAAAATGGTGACAGCATCCAGACACAAACAAGAGCAGCAGTCAGCATTTTATAGATGTGGATGGGGTAAATAAACTCTACAGGTCAGGAAGAGGGACAACAACCTGAAAACAGCTGAAAGAGGACTGAATATGCTCAGTGAGGCATGGAATAAACAGAAAATCCTAGGTAGGCAAGGGGGATGGAATTGGGTACACTAGTAAGGGTAATTACTGGGTGGCTTGAACAGAGAAGGGCAAGTGAACAACAATGTAATGTGTACTTGCTGGTCTTGCTTGCCATGAATATCAGCCACTGATAGATTTGCTGGTGTACAGAATGTCCTGAAAACCATGTGTGCAAAAGAATTCTACTCCATCTAGCACAGCACTGATACAGCAACCAAATAAGCCAATGCAATTCTAGGCTGCATCAACAATAGCATCTAGACCAAGGGATGTAGTAGTGCCATTCTATTCTGCTTTGGTCAAACCTTGCATGGATTACTGTGTCCAGTTCTGGGGAGATTATCAGACATGAAAGCAAAAAGTGTTCCTGTCCCACAATCTCCAATCCCATCTCTCTCCCGGCACAATAACCCTCTCTATCAGACTTACCTTATCTTCTGTCCAAAGGCAGCCCAGGAATGAACAGAGCTCTAACGGAGCTCTGTTCACTTCCTGGATTGAAATCCCACCCATTCTTACGAGAAGATGCGAGCAAGGGAGATTCAAAAATAAAAACACACAGAAAAAGATCAGAAAAGCGCATACACACACTAAAAAAATAACAAGTAACCCAGGGAGGGTACAAAAAAGAGGGTAGCCTATGGTTCTCGCAATCCCACCCAGAAGTGTTCTGGCAGGACCGCCCACTGATGTTGGAATCACGAGTCAAAAGCAGCACTAGGTTTCAGACACCAGCAATGCCAGCACCAAAACAGGATGGCCAATCCATTTACAGCTCCAGCCCATCAATAAAAAGAAATGCTAGAATAACAACAGTGGAACGTAAAAGGATTACGTTGTGTGATATTGGCGTCCGTTTGCGTTCTGCTATCATTATTCTCATGCCACATTAGCCACGTCTGATAATCTCCTGGGAATCATTGTTCAAGAAGGATACTGAGAAGCTGGAAGGTATGTGACAAAGATGATCAAAGGACTGGAAACCAAGCCTTGTTGGGGGAATGAGTTAGGGAGCTGGGTATGTTTAGCTTTGAAAAGAGAAAACTGAGAGAAAAGACAGCCATCTTCAAATATTTGCAGGGATGTCAGGTAGAAGATGGAGGCAGCTTGTTTCTTGCTGCTCCAGACACTAGAACATGCATCAATGGATTCAAATTACAGGAAACATCTGGAAGAACTTCTCTACTGTAAGAACTGTTTGACAGTGGAGTAGACTGTCTTGGTGGGTAGGGGACTCTCCTTGTTTGGAAGTATTTAAATAGAGGTTGGATGACCATCTTTCAAGAGTGCTTTAGTGGATGCTGGCATGGAAGGAGATTGGTCTAGATGATCCTTCTGGTCCCTTCTAACCCTAAGATTCTATTATGTACTTTGACTGGCAGAAGGCCTCAAGCAGAAATGGACTTCTCTACATTACCTGGTAACTGCTCCTTTAAAAATAGAGAAACTGCCAGGGATTGAATTTGGGACCTCTTTCTCATATAGACCCACTTCCTCTGAGCTATGAATGCCACTGCCATGTTACTATACTCCCTTTATTTTGTCCTGTTTTTTCAGTTTGAAATGGTTTTTCCAGGGAAGTTCAAGAACAACATAGAATCATAGAATTGCAGAGTTGGAAGAGACCACAAGGGCCATCCAGTCCAACTCCCTGCCATGCAGGAAATCTTGATCAAAGCATCCCCGACAAACATCATTGCTTGTAACTGAATCCTATTAGGAACTGAGTAGGTTTAGCCTGGAGAATATTGAGAAGACTTAGGTCTTGTCTACATGTTGGGCAAAACCTCTGAATGGAACTTTGCCTGCATTCCCTCTGAAGCCCTGAACATTGTTATACTCTGCAGGGATGTGTCTTCACTGTCCCCGCAGAGTTTTGCCCACCGTTGCAGCTATCATTTCTGCCACCACCAATGCCACTGCCACCAATACCATGTCCAATTTTAAAGCTTCAGAGTCAGTTCCTGGCAGAAGGGAGAGGTTTTCTCCTTTCCCCTGGCTCAGCAGCACTGCCTCCATCTGCTCTCCCACTTGCCTGTTGCTTCTTGAAGTGCTTCCATTGCACTTTCTTCAAGCACTTATTCTTGCAATGGACAAGTGGGAGAACAGGCTGAGGCAGCACTGCCAAGTCAGGGGAAGGGAGAAAACCTCTCCCTTCTACCAGGAACTGGATGGCAGTAGTGGTGATGGCAGCTGTGGAAGTGGGTGAAACTCCACAGAATACCCCGAATCCCACGTACTGTGCATTCAGGTAGGAAAAACTGAAATGCTGCAAATCAGGGCTGGATGTGGCCGGATAGCCTCAGATTCAGGGCAAAGGTCATACAACCTGCAGTCTGATCGCAGCAGATTCAAGGACATATGTATGGGGATTTGGGGTATTTGTAAACAAGCCCTAATAGTGGAATAGACTTCCTTGGAAACTGGTGGACTCTCCTTTGCTGGAGGTTTGTAAACAGAAATTGGATGAACAGATGTTCAGGATGCTTTAGCTGATGATTTACTGAATCAAAAGGGCTTTGGACAAGATGACCCTTGGGGTCCCTTGAGGTTGCTTCCAACTCTATGATTCCATCCATCCATTACTTTATTTACATCTCATTTTCCTCCCAAAATGGGGACTCTATGAAATCAAGGCTTCCTTCTAAACTTTGAGCCATCAAAACCCAAGGATCAATGTGGCCATTGTGGAACATTTGTAGTGAGGTATGGAATACGTTGACTCAGCAGAAAATGGTAAAGAGTTCCTGAGACTACCCATAAGAAGAATTGATCTGTCCTGTGAACGTAAAATCTCCTGTTATTTTCACCTAGGGCAGGCCCATGAAATCAATGGGATTTATTTATGTATTTAACCACTGTCCGAGTTGATCTACTCTAGCTGGAACTACCAATAGGATTCAGGCCTCTGAGTTTTTCTGTTCAGTGGCTTGGAAATAACACATTTACAAATACGTTACATATCATCCATTCTTTACCCACGATTCAACCCAATGTGTTCTGGTGCACCTTGAATAGTGGGACCAAATGGGTTATTTTCAGATGGTTCTCATTGGAGTAAAGAGAGCCCTCCTCCCGGTTGGCTTTAGAAACCTTAACCATGCAATACCTCAGACTGTTTCTCTTCTGTCTTTCAGGCTGGGTAAAAATAGAGAAAGGATCTCTGAGGTGGTGCAGAGTGTCTCTCAATGAGTCACCATTATTGTTCCCTAAGGTTTGTGTTTGGTAGAATTTCTTCACTCTCTTCCCTCCTGTTTGTTGATTAGCACACACGCACACTTGTGGGTACACTCACCCACCCACACCACCATATCACAAATTACTTTGAAATGCCTCTCCATTTCAAAAGTGCCTTTTGTTTGCCTGATGAAGTGGGGTGAGGTGAAGGAGGACAACCGCTTAGGAAACAACCAATCTGTAACCACCTGCCTCCATCAAGAAACCAGGAAGATGGATAACTCTTTGGCCATGGTTTCTGGCCTAAATGTGTGCAGTGTTTCAGAAGTGAAGAGAAACTGACAGAAACTACTCCCAACTAGAGCAGAGTAGACATTTTGAATCAACGTGACTTACATAAGTGTTGGTCTTATCAAGTTCCTAGATTTAATTGGTCTGCTCTAGTTATGACTAACAATTGGGGTGGTCAACATGTGGACCTCCAGATATTGTTGATGTGCAATTCTGAACTCCCCTCACTAGGGGCTGCTGGGAGTGGCAATCCAACAACATCTTGAGGACTGCATGATTTCCACCCCTGGATTTAAGCCTCAGCACTGAAGGAAATGCAACTCTGTCTCTGCTTATGGGCATTTTCATCTCTTCTTCCTTGATATGCTCCAAGGGTTAAGCCCAGAGCTTGGAAATGTTACCTCTTGGACAACAAATCCCAAAATGTCCAGAATGCCCATGCTGACTGGGGTGATTCTGAGAGAGGTCATCCAAAAAAAAACAAAAAACAAAAAACACAAAAAAAAAACCACTTCCCAAACCTTTGGTGAATCCCCAGGCATGGAAAGGAAATGTTGGCTTTTGGTTTTGAGTGGGACCCTGATTCAAAAACTGAGCTCTGAAGTTGTGACTCCTGGACTTCTGGGGGCACCACTAGTGTTTTGTCATGGCAACAGATTCGGCCCTGGAGTCAGAATGCACCACCTTGGCCTGGGTGGTGGTGGTGGTGCTTCTGCTTTCTCCGGTGTGCAAGCCTACCTAATTTTTGCATGCAAGCCCGCAGCCTCTCTTCAAGATTTGACACTCTGTTCTGTAGCTCTTCGTAGTCAAAGGCGCCAATCTCCTCCTGGAGTTCGTTTAGAACTGACGTCAGGTTCTGGACCTCCTCTTTAAACTGCAAAACCAATTTGGCATCGGCTTTGTACTCCTCCAACACTGGGATCAAGGGCCTAAGCTCTTCCATTTTCGCTTTTATCGCCTGCAAGGTTAAAATAAGCTTGGTTTCAGTGCTCGGAGTGCAACATCTCTCACGTCCCTGCCTGCCTGTGTTCCTGGCTGCTGCCTGTTTGGGATGGGCCTTGCCTGCACCCTCATCAAAATGACCATCATCATTATTAATATTATTACTGCTTGTTGAAGGGCAAGGTTTTTTTAAAATGTTCAAATAATATATAAATATATCAATATCTCTATAAAATGATATAATATTAAACAGTCTGAAGAACACCATCTTATTTGGGAAAAAGGCCTTTATTTTGAATTTTTTTTTGTTTTTAGAATGCAACATCTTTAGGTTACATGCTTCGGTCACATACACAAATTTTTCTTTTTTTCTTTTCCATAAATTAATCATAATAGTAATAATAATAATAATAATAATAATAAATGCATTGACAAGGAGTTCAAAAAACTAGTGATGAAATGCATCTCTACATTTAACATGCAAAGGAAGAGCTCTCGGTTGGTGGAGCCGTAAATTGAAAACAAGAAAAAGGAAGGAAAAAGAATACAAGAAATCAAAACAAGAAAACCAAAGGATGGTGGGGAAAGCTCTCTGCCTCTGTTTTGTTTTTCATGGTACATGTGTGTGGGGGATGAACTGCTTCTTCAGCCAGTGCGACATTGTAAAAATTTCTTTTAAGTTAGCCCTGCAAGCAAGAAAATGAGACACTGTTGAAGAGCTAGCTCACTAACCTGCCTTAAGACAAGACAGTAGCTATTAACACATTAGTTAAATTGAAAAAAAAAAACCCTGAACAAATTAAAAAGTATAACTTAACACAATAAGACTTGAACTCTTCTAGTAGCATCAGGGTCGGTTTAAGGCACCAGCGGTGTCAGCATCTGCAGGGGGCCCCAACATTGTGGGGGCCCCCCATAGTAACCCTCCGCCTGCAAAAACATTATTAGTAATAATCTGAATATCCTGTACTGTGAATAGCTTAGGTTGAGTTAGGTTACATTGACCTGAATTAAACATATGGGGCCCCCAAAGTAAAGCATTGCAGGGGCCCCCCAAATTCCTTAAACCGGTCCTGAGTAGCATCTACTTTGAAGCAAGCCCCACAGGCTTTGAGTGCAATCTTAACTCATCAAGATGGTGGATGGCAGCTGAACCTATACTGAGCTGGCTAAAGCTGCGTTGAATGCAAATCCCTCTTAATGAAGAGATTTTGGAAATTACTTAGGGCTCTCTGACCTTAGTTTATGCTGGCAGAGTGGCTATTTCCACGGACTGATGAGAAGTTTGGATCTGGCATAATACACTCTTCCCTTGCGCCACTCCTTCTTGACTCTCCCCCCCCCCCCGCCACTCTGGCTTTTCTGCTGATCTTACTTCAGCCAGCACAGCAGCTGTGCCAGTAGATGCTTCTTCTGTCTGGTCTGAGATCATGGCAGTTCAGCCAGCAGGCCATTTCAGCCACCACAAGAGTTCTGCCTTAACCTGCTACAGCTGTCACATCTTTGAGTTAGGATTGCACAGCTCCTCAGATATCTATAGTTTGCATTACAGTCTATGACTATTATTTCAGACACCCCCCCCAACAGATTGCTCAATAGCTCATCAATCTGTAAGGGGAAAAAAAGAATGTTGTTGACTTGATAAGAGAGAGGATAGTGGGGTATCTGAGCTCTCTATAATTATGCAGACAAAAGCCATTCAGCTGGTACAGTCCTTCAATGCATGTCAAACTGTATCTGCTGAAACGGTCCAGCTTATACAAGTGTGGAAAGTCTGTGATTTGGCATCTGGTCCTTTCCTATGTCCAAATAAGGTCAACTGCAATGACCCTGCAGCTCCATTCTCCTTAACCATCTCCTGCCACCTGAAGAATCAGTGTCTGGAAAAGTTAATTTTTTTGCAGGTGGGGGGGGGGCTACCATCTCCCACAATCCCTCAATGAGCAAGACCAGGAAGAGTTATAATCCATATGTTCTGCACAGAAATGTTAAGATTAAAAAGGATGCTTCCCCAGCTCCCATACATGAACCCCAATAACATACAATACATGACAATTCCCACCATCATGGATTAAGCCAATCTGATCTGGTGGAGGGCCAGATTTGACAAAGGGTTGCCAGTGGTTGATCTTCTACCATAGAGCAGAGATACAAGTCTTTGCTTTTTTCATTTTCACATAGAAGAGTGAATCATTCAAGTTTTCTTCCTGCTGGGTGAGGGTGGGGATGGAAAGTATTTGAAAATATTCCAGAAATAGTGGGAAACTTTGTTTCTCAAGTGCCAAAAAACCCAGACAAGCAGAATCCTGAACTGATGAGAATTTTTGCAATTTGGGACTGTGAAAAATGTGCACATTTCTTTTGCAAAGAAAACAGGGTGTTCTGTGCAGCAAACAGCGTTTTCTGCACACAATAATATTACTGTGCAGAAATATTCACCAGACTCCTATATGACCTGTTAAATGTAACATAACTATACATATACATAGCTACGTAGCACAGACGATAAGAAAACCCTTTACTGAATTGTGAAGGTGTGTAACAGGACACTGGCAGAAGTACATCCGACACTTTGCCAGCTCTGCTACATAGCAACATAACAGCAGCCCTCTACTGGATATAGACTATACAATTCTAATTCCTGCAGACTTAAGTCGACTTATGAAGATGACGATTATTTTCTGCACAGAGAATGTACAGAAAAATTCTCATGCCTATTTTTGCACAGAAAAAAACCTCCAACTACAGCATTTCTGTGCAAGAAACAGCAGATACATTATTTTGTGTGCAGAAAATGCTATTTCTTATGAAGAAAATGGTGTTTTCTATGCAAAAATACTATGCGTTGCTTTTGCAGAGAATACATCCTGAGCTGTGAATACTCTTCAGAAATGGTAGTTTTCAGTCTTTCTTGCACAGGGAAGAAAACTGCTAAAATTACTCATAGCTTCTTTTGAGAACAAAATTAGCATCCCTAGCTGAGAGCATGAGAGATTTTAGGGTGCATTTTTAATTTATTTTTTGCTCTTTTGAGTCTTTTTATTGAAGCAATAATTTCTTGCAAACAAGGCTGTTTTGGCATAGAGAAGGTAATGTTATTTGGACAAGAGCCAAAACTTTTGCACTGTGATCCATGCAAAGATGTTCTTGTTAGGGTTGGAAAATCTGTAAGTACTCTTTACATTTTTGGAAATCAAAGCCAAGTTCCCACCTCAGACCACGACCTACAGGGTCACCAGATACTCTGAACTGAAAAGGTAATTTCAATTTCTAAATGAAATAATCAGTCATTCCCTGAGGGAGAGTAAAATCTTCCCACTGGACTTTGTGTCAGCTCAGGACACTCCAATATCCTGCCAGTGGCTCTGACAATTCCAGATGATGAACTGAATTAGCTGGGCTTGTTTTTTAGGGGTGGGTGGGTGGGAGCTGCTACCATCAGGATATGCTCTCAACATAGATTTCCCTATAAAGAAAGAATCACAAAGATGTCTGCTACAGCAGTGGCTCTGAACCATTAGATTTCTGAGTGGTTTCGACTCTCAGAAGCCCCAGCCAGTGGAGCCAATGGACAGGAATTCTGGGAGCTGGGGTTCAGTAACACCTGAAGGACTAAAAGCTTGAAAACCATGGCTTGTGCTATGGAACCACTGAAAGCTGCAAAAGTTTTTGGGACATGCCCAGAGTCTTAGGAGGGACCATCCTGTTGGTCAATTATGATGTCATAAGCTAGGCTTATAACCATGTAATTATTCCCTGTTCACATTTATGATCACAGTACCATTGTCATGACCATAAATGCCCCTGAAACCCACCTTAAAACCATTCAGCTGTCAATGTTGTTCTGCAGGGCTGGAGAACAGGGTGCTACAGGACAATGTGACCAGCTCACTCCTACCAGCTCTTTGTTGCACCATCATTCACTGGCAAGAGGGAGCTGGCCATGTCATCTTGTAGTGCCCCTGTACAATTCTGGGAATTGTAGTCTGAAAAGGGGGAATATCTTTGAGCTTAGGCTTTTGGATTGCCCCTCACTCAAACAAAAGCTGTGTAAAAAAAAAGAACTGGATTCTTTCTTTCATCTGGCCAGGGAACAAAGTACAGGAGAAGATGAAGAGTCTGTATAGTTATCAGACCAGGAAAAAGCAGTCTCACCTTGAACTGCCTTGCCAGATGTTGTTTGTGGCTCTCTTCCACCTGCTTGAACTTAGTTTCCAGCCCTCTCATCTGGTTTTCCATTTTCTCAACGTACTGTAGATCCCGTTGAGTCCGCCGGTCCAACACCTCTATGGACTGGGACATGTTTTGTACCTGTACAGAGAGTGAAGAGGATTAGGGTAGGAATTGGGGAAACATAGAAAGAGAGGAAAAGAGAACATCAAATTGAGAAAGGAGTCAATGGGGGAGAAAAACAACAACACCAATATGGCAGTTAGCAACTTTGGTGGAAGAAATTTTTGCCAGCAAAATAACAGTCTTGTGAAAACTTAAAACAGCTGACATTCTACTCAGCTACTAAGTCCTATGCTGAATGTATCATCATGATCACAATCATGATCATGATCATGATCTTTACTTCTATCCTACCTTTTTCCCAGTTCGAGACTCAAAGCAGCTTACAAATAACGCCCCCACTATATTGTTAAAAATCCACAAGACACAAAAAACAATAAAAAAAATAAAATCAGATTAAAACATATATCATGAAAATGCATGCACACATATACCAGCACAAGTTCCAGCAAGTTCCAGCATATTATTTTGGTGGGATTGGCCTTAAAAAATCAATCATCAAATGCCTATATAAGCAGAAAAGTCTTGTTTGCAAAAGAAAGTAGAGAAGGTGCCAGTCTAACTTCTCTGGGAAGAATGTATGATCTTGTAACCACTGAGGATTCACGTTCATGGTTGTTCATGACTGAACATGTCCCCCAAACCCTATCTTTTCAGCCTGGCAGTGCCCCAGTTGGGTTTTTGAGGGTGCTGGGAAAGGGCATTTGCATTGTTCTCCTTAGCCAGGGGCATGTTGAGAACAGTATTGGGGGTATTGCCACAACTGCTTGTTTCAATGTTCCTCATGACTGGGAGTGTGCTGCATCATTTCCCAGTGTATGATCTGCAGCCTTATGACCAAGCCTTAGGAAAACCTTAGGGAGTTGTGTAGGTTTAGCTTAGAGAAGAGAAGACTATGCTTCTCTCATATTTGTGCACATTGGCTATAATTGTTCCTTTCTTTTCTGGAACCTCTCCAGGGATTGGTACTGGTCCATGGACCATTCTTTAGGTAGCACTGAGCTAGAAGATGGAACAAGCTTCTCTTCTGCTGCCGCAGAGACCAAGACACAAGCCAAATGAATTAAAGGAGATTCTACCTAGACATTAGGAAGAACTATCTGACAGTGAGAGCTGTTCAGTAGTGGAATGGGCTGCCTCAGAAGAGGGTGGACTCTTCTTCTTTGGAGGTCTTTAAACAGAGGTTGGATGCCCACCTTTTGGGAGTGATTTAGCTGTGAATTCCTACACTGGCAGGAAGTTGTCCCTTGCAGACCCTTCCAACTCTGTGATTGAACAATTCTATGAGTCGATGACCACCACCATCATCACTGACATCATCTTGATGGAGCAGGGTGAAATACCAACCATACACCAGGTAGCTAAACCTATATCTGTATGGCAGTTTTTTTTAGGCTCCTTGGTTCCTCCAATCTCCCCCATGCTTTCCCTCCCCTATGGCAATTACACCATTTTAGGTCAAGGGCAATCTTGTTTTAAACAGGAAGATGATTTCTAGGTTTAAAAAAAACTAGGAGATTCCGAAAAGTGGCAAAATTGCTTCTCATGTCCCCCAGGGAGTACTGGGGATTATTTTGAACCAAAATACATTTAAAAATAAATCTAGGGGTTAGGGCTGGTGATAGTCTGCAGCTCTCTGAGGTCCCCAGTGAGGGGTTCAGTACAATAGCCCCTATGCCTACCCCTGTTGCAAAGTGAACCTACACAACACAAACCAAAGTTAGCAAATCTCTAACTTCCAACTAGATCTTCCCCTGTACCTGTGATTACAGCTTGATTTATACAAATTGGCACTTGAAGCTTTCACCATATGCTACAGAACCAAGTGTTTACTACTAGCTAATTGCTGCTGCAGAAACAAAATGCTCAGAAAAGTGCAAGAGTAGAACTTGAGGGAAAGCAGTGGCACAGATTTCTCTAGTGTCTTTAGACAAGAGGCAGATGAGAGGCTGCAATGGTAACAGCTGAAGACACAACACAGCAGGACATTCTGTGAAAGCCTCACTGAAATGAATAGCCACTGAGACAGACCTGAACAAGTTTGAAGTTCAAGGTGGAGTGTACTCTAAACCTTGGGGCTTATGATCTAATAGCATCACTGGGATTTCCAAAGTGGTGGACAAATGGCTTTGGAAACCACTTGGTTTCATTATGATTTTGGAAACAGTTAATCTCTGATGATCTTTGGTTCCAATGGAAAGCAACAAGAGTCTGAGATCCTACATGGAAGTTGTGCAATGTAAATTTCTGCATTGTGGAGTTATGCGTTAATTGTGTTAAGCAACCCTTGTGTTGAATGGCAAGATTGCCCAACTGAACTAAAACATCAAAACGTGGAATCCCATGTGCAACCCAAGGCACAATGCACATGCATGTGCAAGGTACAGCTGTGTGCAACATACATCAGTGTCCTATTTGCACTTGTGCATAATGGGCAATGTGCATTCATACACAAGGGCAGCCCATGGGCAGCTCTGCTTTGGCAACCTTGAACAGAATGTGACAATTCTGCACTGAACAAAAGTGTCCAACTGTAAGCATAGGTGAACATAGCCATGTACAAGATCTGGACAGGATCCCAGACAGACTTTTAAAACATTTGGCTAGAATTCATGAGTGCAGTTATGAATGTCTAACCTAGAATTAAGCATCCATAACTGATTCATATTAAAGATCTCTGCACATTCAATACCCCCCCCATCCTGCCTTACTGGGCACCAGCTGTTCTGAGCAAAGGGGGGTCTCTTCTCTTGTAAATCAGGGTTCAGCACACTGATGTTCTCATCCCCTCTCATGAGCAATCCCTGGTGCAAGGAGTTGTGTCAGGGATCCTGCTTCTGACTGTCACTGTGTGACAGTTGGGGGGGGGAGTCTGTCTGCTGCATCCCGATCAGCAGGAGCAGAGATCTCTATTGCCCACAGTGGTTGCTACCTGGTAAGTCAGGATGGGTGTGGGTGGGCAGACCAGATGTTATTTAGCTACATAACTAAGGGAGTTACATAGCTAAATAGTGAGCTAGAATACTGGGCACTGTGTTTATGCTCCTCCTCCTTCTTGGAAGCAAAAAAGGCTATCTATAACCACCAAGAGTACTTTTTTTTTTTTTTTTTTACTAAGAAGGATATTTCTGCTCTGATATGAATTATCACCTCATCATTTGAAGATGACAGTCACTGGTTGCCAGAGCACATGGCGGAAATGTCAGTGACAAAAGATTGTTGACAGGCAAGTCTCATGAACTTACCTTGGTGATTATAGCATCAATCACCAGAACAGACGGGCAGGTAGATAGGCTATGTATAAATAGCTTGCTAATAAATAAAACACAACTGATTTTCTGAGTAGGGCCTACAAAACCCTGAGGTCACCAGATCCTATTTAATCTTGGAAGCTAAGTAACCTGGTTAATACTTGGATGGGAGACTGTATTTCAGAGGAAGGCAATGGCAAACCACCTCTGAGTATTCCTTGCCTAACAAAAACCCAATGAAATTCATGGGGTCATCGTAAGTCAACAGGCAACTTGAAGGAACATCAACATAGTCACATTTTCTACTCCCAGTTTACACCATTGGGCCTGTCAGCCTCTGACCCAGTTAGAATAGCTCAAATTCTGTTACTTAGTTAGCCCCAGCTAGAGTAGGCTACCTGAGTCAATTGTTGAATGGTGATTCAACTCGTAGGTAAATCATGCTGATTCAATGAGTCTACCAATAGGATTTTGGCCAGATTTGTTAGTGGATATGCGTTGTTTGTCACCAGACTGTGAATACTGTACTCTATGGTATTTTAAACTGGAAGTCCCATTATTTTCAATGGCGTTTGCTGTTATCCACCATTTTCGGTATCAACAGGCACCCCTGGAATCAAAACCCCATGGATACGGGGACACAGATACCTGCTGTATATCACTTAGTCCCATAAGTATTAGAATCATAGAATCATAGAATCATAGAATTGCAGAGTTGGAAGAGACCACGAGGGCCATCCAGTCCAACCCCCCTGCCACGCAGGAAATCACAATCAAAGCATCCCCGACAGATGGCCATCCAGCCTCTGTTTAAAGACCTCCAAGGAAGGAGACCCCACCACGCTCCGAGGGAGTGCGTTCCACTGCCGAACAGCTCTTACTGTCAAAAAGTTCCTCCTAATGTTGAGGTGAAATCTCTGTTCCTGGAGCTTGCACCCATTGCTCCGTGTTCCAGTCTCTGGAGCAGCAGAAAACAAGCCTGCTCCATCCTCAGCGTGACATCCCTTCAAATACTTAAACAGGGCTATCATATCGCCTCTAAACCGTCTTTTTTCCAGGCTAAACATACCCAGCTCCCTAAGTCTCTCCTCATAAGGCATTGTTTCCAGACCTTTCACCATTTTAGTTGCCCTTCTCTGGACACGCTCCAATTTGTCAATATCCTTTCTGAATTGTGGTGCCCAGAACTGGACACAGTATTCTAAGTGAGGTCTGACCAAGGCAGAATAGAGTGGCACTATTACTTCCCTTGATCTAGACACTATACCTCTATTGATACAGCCCAAAATTGCATTGGCCTTTTTAGCTGCCGCATCACACTGTTGGCTCATGTTCAACTTGTGGTCTACTAGGACTCCTAGATCCCTTTCGCACGTAGTCTCATTCAGCCAGGTCTCTCCCATCCTATATTTATGCATTTCATTTTTCCGCCCTAAATGCAGTACTTTACATTTCTCCGTATTGAATTTCATTGAATTGAAATATTGCATTCTGGTGTTTTCACTTAGTCCCTTTATTGTGCAACTGGTCCTGCTTTTTAAATACAATTTTACAGTTGCTCCAGATTGAGAAGTGATATGATAGCCAGCTTCAAATACTTGAAGGGCTGTCACATGAAAAGTGGAGCAAGTGCGTTTGCTGCTTCTCCTGCAAGTAGGGCCCAAATCTCAATGGTTTTAAACACCACAAACAACCACAACCACAACAGGAAGCTCAGACTGAATTCCCTGATGGTAAGACCTGTTCTGTGGTGGAACAGAACACCTTTGAAGATTGCCACCTTCAAAGGTATTCTGTTCCACCGCAGAACAGCTCCTACCATCTTTCCTTCATTGAAGGTTTTCAAGGTCAGCCTTCAGAGACACTTTAGCTCAGTTCTCCTGCATTGTTCAGGGACTGGACAAAATGACATTTGGTAACCTTCTAAGCTACCAAATTCTATGATTCGATGACCCATTTATAGCCCTCCAATGTTTCCCCACCACTGTTTCTGTCTTTTCCTCTCCCCCTCCGCTCCAAAGGAGGGGGGAGATAGAATAATGCAGCAATTGTTTTTTGATTGATAGGAGCTTTCCCTCTGGAAGCACCCACTGGATGAAGAGGAAGATGGGAAGGATCCTGAAGTCCCCTCAACAGCAGACAGAGCACCAAACAGCTAGGACACCTGATCACCCTCTGGTAAGGTGCATAAGTATTGCATACTGTATTTATTTATATCACTGTATCTAAATGTTTCTCTATACATACAAGTTGGACCCCGTATCTGCGGGGGTTTGGGTCCCAGACTGACCATGGATACCAGAAACCATGGATAACAGCAAACCCTATTAAAATAAAGACTTCTGGTAGAGTTGCATAGGAAGACCTAGAAGATGCTTAAGAGAGGATGCCTTTCTAGGTATTTTTCAGAGTGATTCTATGGTATGTATCCCTTTTTGGTGTCCTGTAATCTATATCTATATCTATATCTAATTCTAATTCTCTTGGGTATGTTACCTTTCCCAGTGTGCTGATTGGCTGCTCAAGAAACACACCCAACCAATCACCACCCACATACAAATGTCCTCTCCACTTCACAATCCACTCCTGGCACTCAAACTGTAGCCCAGATTGAAACCCAGACAGTCAACTGGCAGCAGCAATGGGATGGCTACAATGAGACTCAGATAGTCAACTGGCGGCAGCAGGATGACATTGCTGACGCTGTGACAGAACCCAGTCAACTGGCGGCAGTACCTGTGGGATGCTGCTGCTGCCACCGCAACAGAACCCAGACTTTCAACTGGTGGTAGCAGTGGCAGCAGGATGTGACAGGACCCAGACAGTCAACTCGAGGTGGTGGCAGTGGGCTGCTGCCACCACCGCTGTAACAAGACCGAGACAGTCAACTGGCAGTGGCCACAGTGGTGGCAGGGCAACAGAGCAAGTCATTGTCAGCAATTCTGGGAAAAGTCTGGAATGCTGAGAAGGGGAATGAGGAATTTAAAAATCCACCAGCCTATCTTACAGGGTTGTAATGAGGTCTACTGGGAATTATTTGGGGAGCTTTTTTTAACCATGTATGTTATGCTGGGTACATCTAGTATCCAATGAATAGCCACTGAAACTGTGGACATTGGTTCTGCAGATAAGTGTATGCTCACTTATGCACATTTTATGCATATCAACAACCTCTTTTGCTCTCTTTTTCAGTGATGCATAAATATTGTTGTTGTGTGCTGTCAAGTCAACTCTAGCTTATGGCAACCCTATCCTAGGATTTTCTTACTCAGACTTACTCAGAAGAGATTTGCTATCACCTTCCTCTTGGGCTGACAGAGTATGACATGCCCAAGGTCATTCAGTGGGTTTCTGTGCTGAGCAAGGATTTGAACCCTGGTCTCTCAGAGTCCTAGTCCAATGCTAAAATCACTACACTATACTTGCTCTCCATAAGACCTAAACACTTTTTTTCCTTTAAAAGAAAATTAAGATGGTAATGATATGGGATTCCACATCTTATTTGCCTCATAAGGTCTTTTGTTGTGTGCCTTCATAGAATCATAGAATCATAGAATCATAGAATTGCAGAGTTGGAAGAGACCACGAGGGCCATCCAGTCCAACCCCCTGCCACGCAGGAAATCACAATCAAAGCATCCCCGACAGATGGCCATCCAGCCTCTGTTTAAAGACCTCCAAGGAAGGAGACCCCACCACGCTCCGAGGGAGTGTGTTCCACTGCCGAACAGCTCTGACTGTCAAAAAGTTCCTCCTCATGTTGAGGTGGAATCTCTGTTCCTGGAGCTTGCACCCATTGCTCCGTGTTCCAGTCTCTGGAGCAGCAGAAAACAAGCCTGCTCCATCCTCAGCGTGACATCCCTTCAAATACTTAAACAGGGCTATCATATCGCCTCTAAACCGTCTTTTTTCCAGGCTAAACATACCCAGCTCCCTAAGTCTCTCCTCATAAGGCATTGTTTCCAGACCTTTCACCATTTTAGTTGCCCTTCTCTGGACACGCTCCAATTTGTCAATATCCTTTCTGAATTGTGGTGCCCAGAACTGGACACAGTATTCTAAGTGAGGTCTGACCAAGGCAGAATAGAGTGGCACTATTACTTCCCTTGATCTAGACACTATACTTCTATTGATACAGCCCAAAATTGCATTGGCCTTTTTAGCTGCCGCATCACACTGTTGGCTCATGTTCAACTTGTGGTCTACTAGGACTCCTAGATCCCTTTCGCACATAGTCTCATTCAGCCAGGTCTCTCCCATCCTATATTTATGCATTTCATTTTTCCGCCCTAAATGCAGTACTTTACATTTCTCCGTATTGAATTTCATTTTGTTAGCTTTGGCCCAGCTCTCCAGTCTATCCAGGTCATTCTGAATTTTGATCCTGTCCTCTAGGGTATTAGCTACTCCTCCCAATTCAAATTGTTTCCAACTTATGGTGATCCTAAGGTGATCCTATCTTGGAGTTTTCTTGGCAAGATTTGTTCAGAAGGGATTTGACACAGACCTTCTTATGAAGCTGAGCGAGTGGGACTTGCCCAAGCACTGAACCCTGGTTGGCTGGTGTCTTCATCCAATACTGAAACTAGTGCACGACAGAGGGCTTCTTTTGCATAAATGCATGAGTGGCTACCATAAAATATGCTAACAGATACTAAATGGGTTACTTTACCCTCCTGGAAGGCACTGTGAAACATGATCATGGTAGATCTTCTTTTGCTCTCCTCCTTCAGAAAATGTTAAATCTCTCACTCTGTTTCTTTCCCCATGGGTCTAATTGTGGAAGTTACTAGCAGATCATTACATGGTATCACATCCACAAATATCTTCATCATGGATGTGGGGACTTGTGGTGTTTGTATTACCAACTCTGAGAATCTCATATTGTGTGTCTTTCCCCTCTCTATCAATAAAATGGAAGGGAGAATGTCAGAGATGAAACTTGCACCTAAGACTGTTCTCTGTCCCACCATCCTCACAGGTACATCTGGTGGGAGGAGGCCTTTTCAGTGGCTGCCCCGAGGCTGTGGAACTTCCTTCACAGGGAGGTTAATTTGGCACCCTCCTTACTATCTTTCTGAAAGCAGGTAAAACCCTTGTTATTCCAAGAGATTTCAGAAATGAATTTTCAGGGGAAATAGGCCTTGTATAATATGCTGGACTGTTGTTGTTTTAATTTTTTTTAACTAGTTTCTAATGTTATGATGGTTTAATGGCTTTTAAAAAACCCTTTTGTATGCGGTTACCGGTAATTTTTAACTATGTTTACTCTAATGGTTGTAAGCCACCTTTAGTCCCAAACTGTTTGAGGATATAAGTAAATATAAAGCAGGATATAAGTAAATCTAAATACAGGTCACACACACCCTTTACATGGTGGATATGTTCCTGGACTTATCAAGGATATGTGAAATCACATATAATAGCAAACCACCATAGAAACATGTTGGAAGAACTAGAAAATGCCTAAAGAGGATGCCTCTTTAGGCACCTGGCAGAAGTTAACCATAGAGCCACGCTGAAGGACCTCCTGATGCCTAGAGACCACCTCCAGCATGACTCTATAGTCCTCCAGATGCCTAGACAGACCTTTCCCCCTGATTGCATAAGTGAAACCATGGACACTAATCCCACGCAAACAGGGGTGACCTGTTGTTTATAAAGAGCCATGCTGGATCAGACCAAAGGTTTATCACATCCAATACTCTGTTCACACAGCAGCCATCCAGTTTCCTATGGGAAAGCACCCAGCAGGATACAGCTCCTCTTTCTGTCTTGCATTCACCAGCATCTAATACATGCAGTTCTACTTCTTCGGATGAAGGTGATATCTGGATATCTTGACTACTAGACTTGTGTTTCCCTGTCTTCCACATATTTATCTAGTCCCCATTTAAAGCACTCCAAGCTGGCATCCATCACTTCCTCTTCTGGCAGTGAAGTCCATAGCTGGAGTATGCCCTGAATGTTTCCTTTTGTCTCTCAGGCTACTCAGCTTCAGTGGATGATCTTGGAAAGGCAAAACAGATGACTCTACCATGGAGCTGTGGAATCTGTTTCTTTATGTTCTGACAATGTTAAGCGGGGTTAACATTCCTTCTGAAAATTTGTTGGGGAGTATTTTCCACTTAGGGAGGGAAACAAAATTTGCATGTGATTGTTTTGTGCAGAAAACAGCATTTTTTGCACAGGAAATGTGTATATGCAGAAATAGTATTTCCTGCACAGAAAATTCTATAATCGGGGATTAATTCTGTCCAAAGTTCACACAAGGTTGACTTGCAAAGAAAACAACATTTTCTGCAGAAAACAATTCTCCACATAGAAAATACAGTTTCTGCTCAGCAAATGCTGTTTCCTACACAAAGTAACCATGTGTGACTTTTGTACAGTGTAAGTCCTGAATTGTGAATAGTCTTCAAAATTGTGTGATTTTCAAAGACTTTCTTACAGCAGGAAGAAAATGGCTTAGATCATTCATTACTTGCTTTGAGAAGAAACTTCATGAAGAATTATATCACTGTTTCCACACTCTCACATATAAAATCTTCAGCTGGCTCAGCAAGGCAATGGTGAAGCTCCAACGAAAAATTCAGACACTTGTTTCAAGCCAGTGAAGTAGAGTGAAAAGATATATTTCTATATTCATCAGTTCCTGGCTGACACACTTCCACATTCCAGGGATAATTCTATCTTCACTGTTGCAAGAATCCAATTAATTAATGGAAGGAGGAAGAGACCCCACTTCGTACAAATTTTTAGATGTCACAGTAGACACTATTAAGCAATGAATCCCTTGATCCCAAGATTATATTCTCCCTAATATGTTTCTACTGATCTCTCTGGACTCTAGACCATTAAAAACAGATCACACAAGTCTTGGTGCACTGTATATTCATCTTTCTTTTGGTTTCTATTTCATGCAGGCAGCTGTGCTGTCTTGCACAGACATTTTAATATCAAGGGAAAGTCAGGAATGTGGTCCCACATTTTAATTTCCTTACTCTCCTGTCTTTATGTGTTCTTTGAAATGCTGAAAGTATTAAATTAATGAAAAGCAACACGATTCAAACCAATTAGAGATATTAATGATTCCCCCCACCCAGTTGATGTATTTGGGGCAACAGTCTGGCTTTGATGTTTTTTGGATTCTAATTAACAAGGATACATTCCACTGCCCTGAACTTTCTAAAGCACATTTTCTCTCTGTGGTTTTTGGTGCCATCATGCCCTACTGATGAATTGAAACAAATGAATTGAAGGAAATTAATTTAAGCCCTCTGTAGCTTCCAATAGGTTTTCTGTGCAAAGCTGGATGTCAGATCCTCTCTGGATACTTGGCAACCTGTGACATCAGTTACAATATGTGCAATGTTATATTTTTAGGAGTTGACATGTCAAGATATTTAGTATTCAGTCAATGATAGTTTAGGTCTCATAATTGATGCATGCCAGACCAATCCAAAAGTCATAATTTCTCAACAGAAATTGTGTCTCAAACATGGGTGGGTGAGGAAGAAATCACATTTTGACTCAAAGTTTCACATTCAAAATTTCAGTGGTGAAAGTAGAAAAGTAGAAAGATCATGATAGACCTGGGAGACTCTTCTTTCATGTTCCTCTTCTTTATAAAGCATGTCAAGTTTATAAACCAATTCACCCAAAATTTATTGGCCAATGAAAATATTTTATTAGCCCTACACACTACTCAGCTGTGGCATCTTGGTAAACCTGAAAATGAGGAAAGGGAGATGCATCTGTTTCAGAGGTTTCCATCAACTCGTCTGATGAGAATTCATGAGCACCTCAGAAACAACCAGAGAAGGAAAAATGTACATTACAGGCAGCAGCAGATCAGAACTCTTGTTGTTTTTAAAAAAATATATTTCCAATGGGCAACCACTGAATTCCATGTCAGACGGGCAGTGAATCCACTCTGGGTTTTACTCTAGACTTTAAAGGAGCTATCTCATGTGCTGAACCTATTTAGAGGATAGGGATCAGGATGTTGGATAGCTACTTCAAACGCTGGAAGGAAGGAGCTATCCATGGTGCTTAGACTACTTAAGGTTTAAAACTTCAGGAACTTGAATAGCTGCATTAAAGACTAGATGGAAGGAGCTATCCAAGTGCTGAACTTATTTAGGAGATACAATTCAGGACACTGGAGAGCACACTTATGCTACAGAATTATCCATGGAGCTGAACCCCTACATCAAGGATAGTAGCACCTTGGAGACACTTTGAAGTCTGGAACAAAAGCCAGAGTACATTCACTGCAGCTCTGACATGGAAGCCTCTGGCCACCTCAGGTTTGTTATTTATGGAGGACCTATAGCCTGCTGAGTGTTGATGAATTACTCTTGCCATCATCCCTCACCATTGGTCAGCCTCACTAAGACTAATGGGAACCAAAGTTGAACATTATCTAAATGGTTTCATGTTTTCTAGATCTGTCACAGAACTGTATTGCTTAATCCTCCAAATCATGGGAAATAATAAAGCCATTATCTGATTCCTTTTTTATGTTTGTTGAGCCACTGACCATATTTAATGAATGAATTTCAGTAATTAAAATAAAGTTTTAATTCATTTGATATGCATGCCATTAAAACCTCAAAATTAGTACCTTTTAAATATACTGACAAGAGTGTCAAATAACATTCCATAATCTCGTACTGCCTAATACATTCAAAAGGAAATGACCTTAATTTTTTTAAAAGGGCAGGTACTCAGTTTTAACCCCACCAATTAATCAAAGTGTTAGTCAATTAATCTATCAGTAAAGTTTGTAGATTGTAGCATAGACCCTCACAGGAGGAGGGGAAGGGTGGAGACACATCTGATGTTCCTTGTCAATGCTTGCTGCAAATATTCACACATCCTTTGAAAAACCCCATAAATCTAAACAACCCCATGCTACAAGATTTGTAATTAATTACAGATTCGAATGTTGTGGAGGTCCAGCTCAGCTCCATTTAAATTTTACAACCTCAAGCTCTGGGCTCCATCTGGCCCTCTGGAAATCCAATCTGGCCTTCTGAGGTTTTCCAAAGGGCTACATTCCCTTTCCTATCATGGCTTCCCAGCTTTTCTACATTTTTCTTCTCTATTTTGGAAGGTTGAAATGCTTCTTCTTAGGCTTAGGTCCTGGCAGGAAGACCACAAAGGTAAAATACTCTGGCATTCTGGTCCCACCCATTTTGCCTTTGACTCCACCCCTCCTGGAATGTGGCCCTCCAGGATTCCTCTGAAATTGAATTTGGCCCTCAAATGAGAGGATGTTCCCCACCTTTTCACTAGAATCTCCCCTCCTCCCTCCTTCTGCACCTTGTGAAACTCTGGACCATCCACTCACCTTTTCTAATAGCTGCCGCAGTTGCTTTGTCCTGGCATCACGTGAGCACATTGTCTGTTGAGGAGCCACCACTGTGCATATACACCTCCCCTCGCTGTCCTGGGCAGAACTGTACACCTGCCAGCTTTCCTCTGGGTTGGTTGGCAACACCTGGTTTAACAGACAGGAAAGGGAGTATGAGAGGCGCAGTGGCACAGGAGAATGCAGGAGGAGCCAAAGAAGCAGTTCATCCCCTCCCCCAACCCTTGGCCAAGAGAAATCAGTAATAACGCACTAGAAAGTAGAAAGAAGAGGTGGGGAAGAAGGGAGAAAACAGGAGGAATCAGGGTGAGGGTTCCGAACAAAGAGAGTCAAGAAGACCAAAGAAGGAAGGGTGATTCTGATGCAAAAGAATACTAAAGTCCTGTCTAATGACACGTACGTATTTGAAAGATAGGCGTGTACAGACCACTGTTTGAATAAATACGTGTCATTCGGAGGCGGGGGCAAAACTTACCTTTTAGTCTGTGTATGGCAGATCTGGGTCTTCATCCGGTTCGCAGAGTTTAATCTGGGAAAAGTTCGAATGATTGGCAGTTTGTACACTCCTGTTTGCACAGATATGAACAGAAGAGCAACCTGATTGGCTGGCTGGGTAGAGGGGGCAGGACTACGAAAGAGGGAAAGCAGCTACAGCCACCATGTTGAATTCCTGGCTCGACAAGTGTCCGGTAAGTCTGTGATACGTTTTTTCATTTTTATGTTTAAATGTAAAACACATAATCATGGCTGTCCGGATACCAGGTACCTTTTGAATTAAAAAAAAAAAAAAAAGTGGCAGGAGATTTAAAACCGCCACCCAGGTCACTCGCTCCAGCCAGCTGGGCAAGGGTCATGTGGATTTTAGGGGGCTGTTTTAATCATGTAGGCAGATTGTTCGCATTCCAATGACTGCCTTTTTGGATTTATTACCCCCTGGTCGGATTTTTTGGGACTTGTGTAGACAGGACCTAAAACAGTTCGACTCATAGTAGTTGTACCTGGATTGGTTTTGGTTTGTGCCAAATGTCCAGGAAAGAAAGAAACAATTGGACCCAAAAGACACAAATTTAGTGCTGGTCCCTGGCACATTGGCAAAAATGCCAGTCTCCAACAGCAGATAGCCTGAGAAGCACCACCACCATGATGATATAAATGTTTATTATGATCAAAGATCAACACAATTTTGCAGACAACAGATTTAAATACAGTGAAATAATTCTAGGTAAAAGCACACAGCTCAAGCAAGATAAATACACATGTATGCATATACAGTCAGACCATCATATCCACGGAACAAATATCCATGGTTTCAGTTATCCGCAGGACTCAGAATAGGGGACATATACCATATTAGGCCAAGTATAATGATACCCGGAGCCAAGATGCTGGTGTTGAAGAGGACGGTGAGATAGAATCATAGAATTGCAGAGTTGGAAGAGACCACGAGGGGCATCCAGTCCAACCCCCTGCCATGCAGGAAATCACGATCAAATCATCCCCGACAGATGGCCATCCAGCCTCTGTTTAAAGACCTCCAAGGAAGGAGACCCCACCACGCTCCGAGGGAGTGCGTTCCACTGCCGAACAGCTCTTACGGTCAGAAAGTTCCTCCTCATGTTGAGGTGGAATCTCTGTTCCTGGAGCTTGCATCCATTGCTCCGTGTTCCAGTCTCTGGAGCGGCAGAAAACAAGCCTGCTCCATCCTCAATGTGACACCCCTCAAATACTTAAACAGGTCTATCATATTGCCTCTTAATCGTCTTTTTTCCCAGCTAAACATACCCAGCTCCCTAAGTCTCTCCTCATACGGCATCGTTTCCAGACCTTTCACCATTTTAGTCGCCCTTCTTTGCACACACTCCAATTTGTCCATATCCTTTTTGAATTGTGGTGCCCAGAACTGGACACAGTATTCTAGGTGAGGTCTGAGCAAGGCAGAATAGAGCGGCACTATTACTTCCCTTGATCTAGACACTATACTTCTATTGATGCAGCCCAAAATCGCATTGGCATTTTTAGCTACCGCATCACCTGTTGACTCATGTTCAACTTGTGGTCTACTAGGACTCCTAGATCCCTTTCACATGTAGTCTCATTCAGCCAGGTCTCTCCCATCCTATATCGATGCATTTCATTTTTTCGCCCTAAGTGCAGTACTTTACACTTCTCCGTATTGAATTTCATTTTGTTAGCTTTGGCCCAGCTCTCCAGTCTATCCAGGTCATTCTGAATTTTGATCCTGTCCTCTAGGGTATTAGCTACTCCTCCTAATTTGGTGTCATCTGCAAATTTGATAAGTATGCCCCTAATTCCCTCATCCAAGTCATTGATAAAGATGTTGAATAGCACTGGGCCCAGGACAGAACCTTGTGGCACCCCACTGGTCACATCTTTCCAAGACGAAGAGGAGCCATTGCTGAGCACCCTTTGGGTTCGGCCGGTCAACCAATTACAAATCCATTGAACAGTTAACTTGTCTAGCCCACATTTTACAAGCTTGTTTGCAAGAATGTCATGGGGAACCTTGTCAAAGGCCTTACTGAAATTAAGGTATATGATATGCACAGCGTTCCCTTCATCTACCAAGCTGGTCATTTTATCAAAAAAAGAGATCAGATTAGTCTGGCATGACTTGTTTCTCTGAAACCCATGTTGACTGTTTGTGATTATGGCATTGGACGATAATTGTTGGGATCCTCTTTTTTCTCCTTTTTGAAGATGGGGACAACGTTTGCCCTCCTCCAGTCTGCTGGGACTTCTCCTGTTCTCCAGGAGTTCTCAAAGATTATTGCAATGGCTCTGAGATTACATTTGCCAGCTCTTTTAATACCCTTGGATGTAGTTCATCTGGTCCTGGAGATTTAAATTCATTTAGTTTAAGAAGGTATTCCTGTACTACCTCTTTGCTTATTCTGTGCTGGATTTCCCCTATTGTGTCCTCTGTTCCTTTATCCTCAGGTTGGTCCCCCTTTTCGTTTTCTGAAAGAACTGAGGCAAAGAAGGTGTTGAGTAATTCTGCCTTTTCTCTGTCCCATTAGCATTTTGCCATCTGCTACGCGTAGTGGCCCCACCATTTCCTTCTTCCTCCTTTTGCTGCGGACATACCCAAAAAACCCCTTTTTATTGTTCTTAATCTCTCTAGAAAGCCTGAGCTCATTCTGCACCTTAGCTTTTCTGACTTTACTCCTACACGTGTTTGCTATCTGTTTGAATTCTTCTTTGGAGCTTTCCCCCCTTTTCCATTTCCTATACATGTTCCGTTTAAAACTTAGCTCTGTTGAAATTTCTTTAGTCATCCATCCTGGTTTCTTGAGACACCTCCCATTTTTTCTTCCTCAATGGTACTGTTTGAAATTGTGCCTTCAGTATCTCCCTTTTGAGAAAGTCCCATCCATCTTGAGGTCTCTTCTCTTTTAGTATTCCTGACCATAGGATCACCCTCAGTCTTTCCCTGAGTTCATTGAAATCAGCTCTCCTAAACTCAAGAATGCATGTCTGACTATGCCTGGCTTCTCCTTTCCATTGTATAACAAACTCCAGGAGAACATGATCGCTCTCACCTAAGGATCCCACCACTTGCACCCCATTTACCAGGTCATCCCTGTTGGTTAGGATCAGATCTAAAATAGCTGACCCCCTTGTTGCCTCTTCCACCTTTTGGACCATGAAATTGTCTTCCAGGTAAGTAAGGAATTTGCTAGACCATGATGTTTTGGTTGAGTTAGATTTCCAGCAAATATCAGGATAGTTGAAGTCACCCATCACTACTGCATCTCTCCTTTCTGCATGTGTTTTCATCTGTTCTAGAAAGGCATCATCCAATTCCTCCGTGTGACTTGGGGGTCTGTAGTAGAGTCCCACAGTAACATCTCTGTTGTTTCCCTCCCCTTTAATTTTTATCCAGATGCTCTCCACCTGGCTTCCAGTATTGATGTCATGGATCACTTCACTGGTGTAAATATCCCTGACATATAATGCTATTCCTCCTCCTTTCCTGTTTGGCCTGTTTCTCTTATAAAGGTTATACCCCTCTAATCCTACATTCCAATCATGAGACTCATCCCACCAGGTTTCAGTAATGCCTATTATATCATACTTGCTTTGTAGTGCTAGGAGTTCAAGTTCATCTTGCTTATTTCCCATGCTCTGTGCATTCGTGTAGAGACTTCTAAGACCATGTGTTCCCTTTACTTGCTGCCTGTGCAAGTTTTTTTTGCCTCCCACTGTTGGGTCCTTGCTCTGTTTGCCTTGTTCCCTCTATGACAGTTTGACTATTTTCTCCAGCCCTTTTGCCTTCCAGAATACTGTCTCCCTCCCCCATATTACTCAGTTTAAAGCCCTCCTGATGAAATTCTTGAGACTGTAGGCAAAAACGTTTCTGCCAACTGGTGTGAGATGCACCCCATCTCTTGCCAGAAGTCCCTTCTCATGGAAGCGCACCCCATGATCCAAGAATCCAAATCGTTCTCAGCGACACCATCTACGGAGCCAGTTGTTTACCTCGGCTATTTTCCTCTCCCTTCCTGGACCATGTCCTTCAACTGGCAGAAGAGATGAGATGACAACCTGTGCATCCATTTCTTTCAGCTTCCTCCCGAGAGCCTCATAATCTCTTCTGATCTTTGGAAAGCTGTGCCTTGCAGTATCGTTGGTTCCCACATAGACCAAAAGGAAGGGGTAATGATCAGTAGGCTTGACAAGTCTTGTCAGTCTCTCCGTCACATCACGGATCTTTGCCCCAGGGAGACAACACACCTCCTGAGACATCTTGTCAGGCCCACAAACCACTGCTTCTGTACCCCGCAGCAAGGAGTCCCCCCCCCACCACCACATGCCTCCCCCAAGGATTCGCAGGTGCTGTTCCTTGTGGTGGTGCACTTAAGGTCCCCTGCTCTGCCCCTAAAGTCTGTCCGTGCTGTTCTTCCTCGTTGTCCTTGATAAAGGAGAGGGCTTCATATCGATTCTGTAGCTGCAAGCTGCTCAAAGGATTCCTGGATTTTCTTGTTCTGTGTGTGACATTCCTCAAGCTATCAACCTCCTGTGTCTGTGGATTTTGTAGATTTTGTAGGACTCTATCTGCCACGTGGGGTAACACATGCTCTTCGTCACCCCACCTTGGCTGCTCACCTGTAGGTCAATGAGGATCATGGTAGGCAAGGTGAGGAGGAAAGAGTTGAGCCACACAGAACAGGTGATGTCTCTTCTGCAATCTCTCTGCCTCCTGAGGGTGCCCAAGGGCTTAACAATGGCCCGTGTTGGAAAACGGCACCTTCTATGTCCTCCAACACAATTCTATGATATGTTTTTACATTTATTTTAATAGAGTTTGCTGTTATCCACAGTTTCTGGTACCCACGGTACGTCTGGGAACTGAAACCCAACAGATACAGGGGTCTGGTTGTACATACATACATACATAGTTATTTATTTATTTAGAGTACTTATACCCCACTCTTCAGCCACCAAGGCTTTCAGAGTAGCTTACAAATTATTAGCAATAGCACTTACATTTCTATACCGCTTTATAGCACAAGCACTCTCTTAAGTCCTCCCCATTGACGCCTCCTTGTTGTGGGGAAGAGGCTTGTGTACCCTAATGAAGTTTCAAGTTATGCTGGCGGTGGCATAATAGCCAGTGGTAGGGCCTCCCATGCCAGACAGGTAAAAACCAAAGGGTCTGACAAAGAGCATCAAAGAGCAGGATGGGCTCTCTAGTCTATGGCAACCATCCTGGGAGAAGGAAATCTCTAATCCCAAACCTGGGCAGGTGGTGCTCGTCCAATCCTGTAAGATAAACCATCTAAGAGAAGGAAACTCTAATCAAACCTATGACCCGAGGACCTCGCAGCTACCATCCTTGCTTGCAAGGCCACGGCAGATGAACCTTTGGTTAAAAGGGTGAGGCCAGTTCTGTGCACGCTGCACTCCACCAGAAAAATTCATTGCACAGGCTCGAAGGATAAATCCAATTCCAATGATTGTGGGACTTCCGGTCGAGCGCGGGGAAGAGTCGGGCGTGTGGTGCGCGAGCTCCGAGCTCTGCAACAGCACCAGCTACGATCGACCGTGGTGTTCGTATCTCTTCTGTCCAACAGAAGACCCTCTTTCTGGGAAGAGAGAGGGGAGGCAGCCCGGAGGAGCTAGTAACCCGAGTGACGACAGAGAGGGGGAGTGAAATCTCCCAACCTGTCGTGGCCGAAAACTAGCAAGGGCATTCCCGACACCACGGGAGAAGCCACAGCGGCAATTAGCCAACCCGCCTGACCTAGATAAAAACGAACGGGAGGAGAAACAAGTCCCAAACGGAGAAGGCAACAACATAACAAGGAAACACCAATAGCCGTGAGGTGAAGAGTAAGTGGAAGCGGCGGTTTGGGGTCTTAAGAAGGAGACGGCTAGGAGGGGAACGAAAGGGAGAAACAAGCGAATGGAAAGAGCTGCGGTAGAAGAGGAGAAAGCAGGAGAGAGGGAAGCGGAAAGAAAGGTTGTTTAAAGCACAGACGGTTTTTCTGAAGTGCAGAGGAAAGTACTGAAGAATTTTAAGTTGGATTTAGGGATTTTTGAGGACAGAGAGTCACATTTACGCCCCACTTAATTTCCCCTCGGGATTTTGGCGTGTCCCCATTAACTGTTGACTATTTGATTTAACTTTTTAAGAGGAGGACAAATACAGGGTCCTTTTTTTTTCTTCTTCGTGTTTTGCTCTTTCTGCATTGGCTGTGAAAAAGGGAAAAAAAAAAAAAACAACTTTGGAGCCGGACAGAGTGAGCAGCTGGAAATAGAAATGCATACAAAGGAATATATGGGGAGTTTGTGTATTGCAAAATCATAAAATTGCTATTAGATAAGTATATGCTTACATAGGTATACATAGGCATGCATTAGTATGTAGCATGTATGTATCAGGGTATTAGCTATACAAATGCAATTACAGGGAAAGAACAACAGTATACATATGTATTAGTTATACAAATGTAATCACAGTGAAAGAACAATAGTATATGTATGTATTAGTTATATAAATGTATTTACAATGAAAAGAACAACAGTACAATGTAGAGTTGGCTGAGACAAGTAATGGGGATCAAGGAAACTGACGAGTGCTAGGGGAAAATGTGATTCTTGAAACGATAAAGGAAGTCGATATTTTTTACGGTACAAAGTAATACTAACTTGCATAGTATCAGGAAGGCATAGTAAGTTATAGATCGAAAGATATATGTATGATATTCGACATATTAGAGAATGTTACTCGATGTTCTATACTGTATAATGTATATGAGAAGTTGTGTATGATGGTGTTGTATCGTTATGAACATCAGGATATGAAATCTGATGGATTATTAAGAAAATTAATAAATAATAATAATAACGTAAATCCAATTCCAAAAAAGCCCTGTAGCGATAGGCGAGGGACAAAGCAGCAGGTGTAAAGATGCAATGGAAGTCGCAGCCCCAACCCTGCATGCAGGCGGCTCAGGACTTTGGTCGCTCGAGGCTGACTCGGGAGATGACAGTCTTGTTTGGCAGCATCCTGAATGACCAAGCAGCCTTTTTAAAGGAGAGCACTGCTTGCTCCATATGGGGAGGGGCCTAGAAAAGGTGGCCTAGCGAAAGCTCATCCCCATCTACTTGGTTGGCTAGCCATGGCCAACAGGCATCTTCTGATGCGGTCAAACAAAGGCAAAGAAACAAAGGCACACACCAGCCTCCAAAGGTGTAAATAAACTGGCGCTTGCATGCTGGAATATCAAAACCATGTGAGACTCTGCAGATAGTGGATGGCCTGAGCGTTGCTCTCCTCTAATTGCCCATGAACTATCACGACTTAATATTGACATCACTGCTCTTAGTGAAGTTTGTCTCCATGAGGAAGGCAGCCTTAAAGAACACAGTGCCGGCTACACACTTTACTGGTCTGGTAAACCCCAAACTGAAAAACATCTTTCAGGAGTAGGCTTTATGATTAAAAACTCCATTGCCTCCAAACTTGAAATCTTGACAACAGGACACTCTGATCACATTATTTCCTTATGCCTCCCACATGTTGTTCTCTTCAGTATATATTCCCCAAATATGCAAGCCGACCCTGTAGAGAAAGACAAATTCTACAAAGACCTGTGCCACCTCATACAAAAAGTCCCTGTAGAAGATAAAATTATTACCCTGGTGACCTCAATGCCAGAGTCGGAAAGAACTCCGAAGACTGGAAAGGTGTTTTAGGCAAACATGGTGTTGGAAATTGCAATGATAATGGAGGCCTCTTGCTAGAGTTCTGTGCAGAACAACAGCTGACTATTACAACCACAATCTTTCAGCAGAAAGATAGCATGAAGACAACCTGGATGCATCTCTGATCTAAACACTGGCACCTCATTGATGATGTTCTAGTCCACTAGAGAAACATTCGCAATGTCTGTCATACTCGAGTGATGCCCAGTGCAGAATGCCAAACAGATCATCACCTTGTAAGATGTAAATTAAATCTTCATCTTAAGCTCAAACCTAAGAGGGGTGGCATCTTAAAGAGGAGACTCCAAGTCAACAATCTTCAACAAGCTACCATGAGAGAAAACTTCCAGGCAAACCTGCAACCAAACTTGAAGACCACCCTACAGATCCTTCTCCTACAGTGCTTTGGCAACATATCAAAAACAGTATCCTCCAGTCTGCGGAAGAATCCCTTGGGTTCTCCCACAAGAAAAATCAAGACTGGTTTGATGAGAACAACCAAGAGATCCAGGAGCTGTTGGCAAAGAAGAGAACTGCTCACCAGGCATACCTCGCCCAGCCAACTTGCCATGTAAGAAAAGCAGCTTTCCGTCTCACATGTAGTAAATTTCAACAAAAACTCCGAGACATGCAGCACAAGTGGTGGATCAATACAGCAGAGAAGACACAAAGCTGTGCAGATCTGGGTGATCATAGAGGATTTCATGAAGCTCTTAAAGCAGTGTTTGTACCTACTTATCAGGTCCAAAGCTCCTTATACAGTACAGATGGTCAAACACTAATTACTGCTAAAGCCTCCATTCTGAATCGATAGGCTGAACATTTTCAAAGTCTCTTCAGTGCCAACCAAGTAGTCCAAGGCTCAGGTATCCAACATATGATACAAAAACAGATGAAAAATGAATTGGACATAGCTCCCACTTTGGAAGAGACCCTTAAGGCCATATAGCAGATGAAAAACAGCAAGGCAGCTGGGATTGATGGAATCCCACCTGAAGTTTGGAAACACGGAGGTCATGTACTCCATGTTAAATTCCATGAACTCCTTGTGAATTGCTGGGAAAAAGGGGAACTGCCATCAGATCTCTGAGGTGCAGCCATCATCTCTGTACATGCATCATGTACAAGAAAAAAAGGAGCAAAATCTAATTGCTCAAACTATCGAAGTATAACACTGCTCTCTATTGCTGGAAAAATCCTTGCAAGGATACTCCTGAACAGAGTAGTTCCTGCTATTGCAGAAAAATTTCTTTCTGAAAGCCAATGTGGCTTCAGAGCCAATAGGAGTACTACAGATATGGGACTTGCCCTTAGACAACTGCAAGAGAAATGTAGAGAGCATAACAAGGGACTCTATGTAACATTTGTCAACCTCACCAAAGCCTTTGACACTGTGAGTAGAAAAGGTCTGTGGCAGATCCTGGAAAGACTAGGACGTCCCCCCAAATTCCTTAAAATGATTATCTTGCTACATGAGGGCCAGCATGGTCAAGTCAGATATGGCGATGCTCTTTGAGAGCCCTTTCTAATAACTAATGGAGTGAAGCAAGATTGTGTTTTTGCTCCAACTTTATTTACAGTCTTCTTCAGCATGATACTCCAAAGGGCTACGGCAGAGCTTGAAGAAGATGACGTCATCTATATACATTACCGTACAGATGGTAGCTTGTTTAACTTAAGCCGTCTGAGGGCTCTCACTAAGACTCTAAACTACTAGTTCGCGAGCTGCTCTTCGCTGATGCTGCTGCCCTTGTTGCCCACACAGAAGCAGCTCTGCAGCGCCTAACATCCTGCTTCGCAACAGCTGCAGAGCTCTTTGGGCTGGAAGTCAACCTGAAGAAAACAGAAGTTCTTTACCAGCCTGCACCACAGGACAAACACCATCATCCCCACATTGCCGTCTGTGCTCAAGTCCATTCAGCAGTTCACCTACCTGGGAAAAATCATCCCCTCAGATGCCAAGACTGACAAAGATCACAGATTAGAAAAGGCATATAGTGTATTTGGAAGACTTTACAAAAGAGTCTGGAGTAATAAACATCTGAGGCAAAGCACAAAAATCAGTGTGTATAGAGCCATTGTACTGTCTATTCTCCTTTACAGGTCTGAAACATGGGTCACATATTGCCACCACTTACGACTCCTTGAAAGTTTTCATCAACGCCGTATACGTACAATCCTAAATATACACTGGACTGACTGGACACATGTTGTGGTCCTTGAGCAAGCAGGGATCACCAGCATTAAGGCCATGATACTGAGAACACAGCTGCGCTGGGCAGGGCACATTTCTAGGATGGAGGACCATCGCCTCCCCAAAATAGTACTCTACGGTGAAATCGCCATGGGTCAGCATAAGACAGGAGCTCCAAAAAAGTGATACAAGGACTCCCTGAAACAACAGCTCAGGCTTGGCCATACTGATCACCAACAATGGTCCCCCCTGGCCTCACATTGGGAGGCATGGAGATGCACTATCCACAATGCTGCAGCCTTATTTGAGAACTCACGCCGAACAAGTCTTGAAGAGAAATGACAACGCAGAAAGAATCACAACCCGGAAACATCATCCAAGGAGACCTTCTGCTGTGCTTTCTGCAACTGGGCTTGTTTATCTCAGATTGGCCTTTTCAGTCATCAGTGCGCTTGCAGAAAGTGCGGGATGAGTCCTTCCTGAATCTTCGTTTGCGAAGAAAAGGCAGAGAGAGAGAGAGACTCTCTAAGTGGTTTTACAATGTGTTTGCTAATTGTCCCCAACAAACTGGGTACTCATTTTACCAACATGCAAAAGGATGGAAGGTTCAGTGAACCTTGGAGCCCTTGGATGGAACACGCAACATTGTGGCTGCAGTACTGGCATGTAACCAGTGTGCCACCTGGGCTCCATATGAAAATATAATACATATTTTAAAATAATTTAAAATATATATCTATATATAATCCTCTTGGGTATGTTGCCATTTTCAGTGTGCTGGTTGGCTGCTTAGGCGCTCCTTGGGTGGCCAATCAGCTCTCAGCAGCACCTCCTCATCCTACAATAATTGTCCAGCTGTGGCCTTGCCAGGCGGAACAGGGGGTGATGTAATCACTCTGCCACTGCTGCCACTGCCCTCTGGCCTTTCCAGGCCAAATGTGGTGGGTGGGTGGAAATGGCTCTGCTGCCGCTGACCTCTGGCCTTTCCAGGCTGAATGGGGGGTGTGTGGCTCCACTGCTACTGCCGCTGCTGACCCCCAGTCTTTCCAGGCTGAACTAGCTTTACCCAACATAACATACATTGGTGATGCATTGAGGGTGAGTTGTTCTGTTGACCTGCTATTGGTGCTGCTGGTGCCATTTGACTGTGGACCCACATAGTCAACTGGCAGCGGGACTAGTGGTGCCATTGGGATGCTGCGGCTGCTGCTCCAACAGGACCCATGCTTGACAGTGGCGACACTGACACTAGGGGCAGGTCAACAGAGCAACTCACCCTCAGTGCATCACCAATGTATGTAATATATTTAAATATTTAAAGCTAGTAATATATTTAAATATTTAAAGTATAATATTTAAAAGAAAAGGCCCAAGATAATACTGTTCCTACTATTTACTATTCATAGTCACTTTCCTACAAGTAATAACAGATGCACAGACTCTGGCTACTTTGTATGCAACCTGAACATTCAGGTATGAGAACAGGTAATCCACATAGCATGTGTCAGGTCTCTGGAGAGAACTGATGCAATAATACCAAGGTATCTCCTCCTCAACATCAAACAATTATATATGGAATTCAAAGTGCTTCATCTCCGTCCTCCTCTTCCTGTATCATGCTTCAGCTTATTTCACATGCACCATCTCAGTAATCTCACAACAACCCCAGGAGGCAGGCCAGTACTGCCATGTTGCAGAGGGAGGGGGCTGCTTGCCAAAGAGCAAAAAGTAAACCCAAAGGAGACACAAAAGGCCTAAATCTTACCCCTGAATTGAGCAGAGCCATTAAATCAATTTGATTTACCTATATGTTGACTCGCCATTCAACTATTGATTCAACAGGTTTGTTAACCAACAGGGTGCCAGCCAGGCCTGAATGCAGGGGTGACCTTCTGGAGGTTGCTGGACTATGAGTCCCAGCATTCCTTACCATTGGTTCTGCCAGCTAGGGCTGATGAGTCTTGCAGGCCAGCAGCATCTCGAGAGCTGCATGGGTTCCTTTGCCTTACTTACACCAAACATTTTCTAGATCACACCGGAGCTGTACTGCTGCACTAGTTCCTAGATGAGAAGGTGGGTCATAGGCATTGGTGACTCTACTTCAATTCCACCAGTCTTCAGCTTGAGCAAGACCTGATACTTTCTTTCCCCTTTCTCTCTAGATTCCACAAATGTTGCTCCTTTTCCTGGATAATTCTCAGACTCATGAAGTGCATTCCTCCATGGGCAAACCCAGCCTACCTCTGAATGCTGCAAAGGGCTGGTGGCCAGCCCCATGCTGCCTTGCTTGTGACCTTCTGTGAGTGGCCAGTTCAAGAGACTGTATCTTTAGAAGGACCTGCCAGAATCTTAAGATCCTCAGGCTTTTGCTCAGTCCCACACTCTGGAATTCCCTTCCACCAGGAGGCCAGGCTGGCCCCCTTCCTGCTCTCCTTTCTCCGGCAGGCAAAGACCTTTTTCTTCAAGTAGGCTTTGACTGCATAGAATCATAGAATTGCAGAGTTGGAAGAGACCACGAAGGCCATCCAGTCCAAACCCCTGCCATGCAGGAAATCACAATCAAAGCATCCCTGACAGAGGGCCATCAAGCCTCTGTTTAAAGACCACCAAGGAAGGAGACCCCACCACGCTCCGAGGGAGTGCGTTCCACTGCCGAACAGCTCTTACTGTCAAAAAGTTCCTCCTCATGTTGAGGTGGAATCTCTGTTCCTGGAGCTTGCATCCATTGCTCCGTGTTCCAATCTCTGGAGCAGCAGAAAACAAGCTTGCTCCATCCTCAATGTGACACCCCTTCAAATACTTAAACAGGGCTATCATATCGCCTCTTAACCGTCTTTTTTCCAGGCTAAACATACCCAGCTCCCTAAGTCTCTCCTCATAAGGCATGGTTTCCAGACCTTTCACCATTTTAGTCGCCCTCCTCTGGACACGCTCCAATTTGTCAATATCCTTTTTGAATTGTGGTGCCCAGAACTGGACACAGTATTCTAGGTGAGGTCTGACCAAGGCAGAATAGAGCGGCACTATTACTTCCCTTGATCTGGACACTAACTTCTATTGATGCAGCCCAAAATTGCATTGGCCTTTTTAGCTGCCGCATCACACTGTTGACTCATGTTCAACTTGTGGTCTACTAGGACTCCTAGATCCCTTTGCACGTAGTCTCATTCAGCCAGATCTCCCCCATCCTATATCTATGCATTTCATTTTTTCACAGTGCAGTACCTTACATTTCTCCGTACTGAATTTCATTTTGTTAGCTTTGGCCCAGCTCTCCAGTTTATCCAGGTCATCTTGAATTTTGATCCTGTCCTCCAGGGTATTAGCTACTCCTCCTAATTTGGTGTCATCTGCAAATTTGGTAAGTATGCCCCTAATTCCCTCATCCAACTAATTGATAAAGATGTTGAATAGCACTGGGCCCAGGACAGAACCCTGTGGCACCCCACTGGTCACATCCTTCCAAGATGAAGATGAGCCATTGCTGAGCACCCTTTGGGTTCGGCCGGTCAGCCAATTACAAATCCATTGAACAGTTAACTTGTCTAGCCCACATTTTACAAGCTTGTTTGCAAGAATGTCATGGGGAACCTTGTCAAAGGCCTTACTGAAATCAAGGTATGCGATGTCTACAGCATTCCCTTCATCTACCAAGCTGGTCATTTTATCAAAAAAAGAGATCAGATTAGTCTGACATGACTTGTTACTCTGAAACCCATGTTGACTTTTTGTGATTATGGCATTGCCTTCTAAATGTTCACAGACTCTCTGTTTAATGATCTGCTCTAGAATCTTCCCTGGTATTGATGTCAGACTAACTGGACGATAATTGTTGGGATCCTCTTTTTTCCCCTTTTTGAAGATGGGGACAACATTTGCCCTCCTCCAGTCTGCTGGGACTTCTCCTGTTCTCCAGGAGTTCTCAAAGATTATTGCCAATAGCTCTGAGATTATATTTGCCAGCTCTTTTAATACTCTTGGATGTAGTTCATCTGGTCCTGGAGATTTAAATTCATTTAGATTAAGAAGGTATTCCTGTACTACCTCTTTGCTTATTCTGTGCTGGATTTCCCCTGTTGTGTACTCTGTTCCTTTATCCTCAGGTTGGTCCCCCTTTACCTTTTCTGAAAACACTGAGGCAAAGAAGGTGTTGAGTAATTCTGCCTTTTCTCTGTCCCCTGTTAGCATTTTGCCATCTTCTCCACGTAGTGGCCCTACCATTTCCTTCTTCCTCCTTTTGCTGCGGACATACCCAAAAAAACCCTTTTTATTGTTCTTAACCTCTCTAGAAAGCCTGAGCTCATTCTGTGCTTTAGCTTTTCTGACTTTACTCCTACATGTGTTTGCTATCTGTTTGAATTCTTCTTTGGTGATTTCCCCCTTTTTCCATTTCCTATACATGTTCCGTTTAAAACTTAGCTCTGTTGATATTTCTTTAGTCATCCATCCTGGTTTCTTGAGACACCTCCCATTTTTCTTCCTCAATGGTACTGTTTGAAATTGTGCCTTCAGTATCTCCCTTTTGAGAAAGTCCCATCCGTCTTGAGGTCTCTTCTCTTTTAGTATTTCTGACCATGGGATCACCCCCAGTATTTCTCTGAGTTTATTGAAATCAGCTCTCCTAAAGTCAAGAATGCGTGTCTGACTATGCCTGGCTTTTCCTTTCCAGTGTATAACAAACTCCAGTGTATAACAATTAAAATACAGTAATTGCCTTTAATGCCTAACTGCTTCCAGGGAATTTTTTCATGGTGGGGTTGTTTTTTTTGTTTTTTTTGTGTGTGTGTGTGTGCTTTGGATTGACTATCATGCTTTTACAATCTATGTTTTATTGAGATGTGATGGTTTTAAAATTATAATTTTCATAGTCAAGTTTTAGCTGATCTTGTTCTTAATTTGTGAACTGCCTTGGCTACTCTTCTGCCCTGGGAGAAGAGTTCAATATAAATGGATTGAATATGAGAGACAGATAGATAGATAGATAGTAGACATAGCACTGGCTCTTGTGCTAATCTGAATTCTTCCCCACAATGGGAGGAGGTTGGATTAGATGTTCTTAAGGTTCTTTTCAAATCCATGGTTCTATGGAAAGCTATCTCCATGAACCCTACTCGGTGAACCAAATTGCATATTCTCCTTGACATATGGAGCTGAAGAGCTGAGAAGAGCCAAAATCAAGAGGAAACCATTGGGCCAACCCAAAGCACCAAAACATTTATTTGAGCCAGTATTTCAATGCCTGGCTGGTTTGGATTCCTTTCACCTGCCCTCTGTGAAATCTGTATTTCGTAGTAGCACTCTGCTAATCTGAGCAGGGGGAGGGGAATAAGTGAGATGCCATGCCAAATCACGTTGGTTAATGAGGGATACAGTCTTGAAGGAGGAATCTGCCCCGTGTCCTGCATCTTTATAATGCTGAAAAGGTGTATGGGGAAGGAGCTTAAGACATTCCTTTGCCTGTACTGTGAGGATCCCTTAGGATCTGTGACATTAATTTGCTGAACACAGTCCTACACATACACTCACATGCTTTGATCACAGCACATTTCAGGGAGACACATTATTGAATCATTGCCCAGATGGTGACGGCTTTTGAAACGCTTGATCTTTCCACAGCTAGTAGAAAGGCAGTGAGCCACTACAATGCACTACAAAGCAATACAGAGAGCCACTACAATGGCTCTCGATGAATATGTCCACAATGACCTTGCAAGATGCTACAAATGGAATAAGTCTTCCCTTCCTGGTAACAGTTGGGTAAATAGATCCTTAAAATCAGCCCTGTTAACAAGAACATGATAATAATGTAAAAATACAACAGCTCCATGGGCTACCTCTCTATTCCTGGGAACAATTCAAAGGGTTGGTTATAACGTAAAGTCCTATACAGTTAGATCATATGGGGAGACTACAGCTGCCATCCTATTAGTGGCATATGCAGATGTAAGTTAATCTTACGCCTTAGTTGTTTATTACAGTACAGGTATTTGCTGTCAAAGTGACAAAGGTAGGGCCTTCATGGCAGCTGCCCCAGGACTCTGGAATTCCCTTCTTAAGGAGGTTTGAATAGCTCCCTCTCTCCTGACCTACCATTAGGGATGTAATTCTTCACCAAGTTTCTTCCTGAAGTAAATTCTTCCAATGAACAATTTCTGAAATTTTCTTCCATTTTTTTCCTAAGGCTGTTTACAACCTCTGACTTGTTCTGAGCAAAATTCACACGTGGCAGTTTTGCACAGAAAACAGCATTTTAATCCTCAGTATTTTCTGCATAGAAAACAATATCTCAGTGCATAAATATTAATGGTGCAGAAAATATTAATTGCGCAGAAAATGCTATTTTCTATAGCAATCAACCATGTGTGAATTTTACATATAACAAATCCCTAGTTACCACATTTTCCACATAGAAAACTGCATTTACTGCACAGGAATTAATAATTCTGCATTGAAATACCAGTTTCCACACAGAAAAATACTGTTGTCTACAAGTGCAAATTTTGTGCAGAATGAGCCCTGAATGGCAAAGATTCTCATCAGTCCAGGATCCTTCTCTTCAGGGTTTCTCAACACTGAAAAACAATGTTTTTTGAACATGGTTTGGGTATTTTTGAATATTCTCTCCATCCCTACCTACCTTGGCAGGCAAAGTCTACCTGCTCCTCCAATAGGCTTTTGAAAACTGAAATGTTTCTAACAAAAAGCCTTTTAAGAGGGTGCTGTCCTGTTTTAATTGTGCTGTTTTTACATTGCTTTTTAAAACTATTTTTAACTGTATGTTTTAAATATTTTTTATTATTTTATAATGCTGACCGGTTGTATGATTTAACTGTAGTATTGAATATTTAGTTATATGATATACAGTACATTTGTTTTAATTCAGAAGTCCTAGTTTTTTTGGGGAAAAAACAGGGTAGCATGGTGTAGTGGTTTGAACGTTGGACTATGATTATGGAGGCCACGGTCTGAATCCTCACTCAGCCACAGAAACCCACTGATGGCTTTGGGCAAGTCACAATCTGTCAGCCTCGGAGGAAGGCAAGGCAAACCTTCTCTGAACAAATCTTGCCAAGAAAACCCCATGACAGGCTTGCCTTCCATAAGCTGGAAGTGACTTGAAGACACACAACAATAACAATAAATAAAATTAACAAGAAGAACAATACTGGGAAATAAAATATAGCTGTGCATTGTAATACCATGATTGCTGAAATAGACAGTGAAAACCTCTTTCAGCTTCTCCAAATTTTTCAGGGACACAGTGTTCTGGGTCTATTTTTTTGCCAACAACCTAAATAATTAAACCATCTTAAAAGCATCTTGATGGTCAGGCTGTTCCCCGGAAGGGGGAGGATGGGGAATGAGGAGGAAGGGAAAAAAGGTACAGACTGAAATGGTTTCTTCTATACTGATTCCGTAAATTTTGGCAAGTGTGTGTGTGAATCACAGTTCATGCTAGGCAGGTAGAAGATGTGACATCTGTTCCACACTCTGATCTAAGCATTTTGGGTTGCAAGGCTTGGAAAACCCTGCTTGAGATTTTGGAGAGCTGATGCTGGTTCATGGAGAATGGAAGATAAATCATTGGGTTTTTGAGCAAATTCAGCTTGAACTCTCCCTAGGAGCCAAGCTGACAAAACTGAGACTGTCTTGACTGTCTTACTTTGGACACATCATGAGAAGGCATGACTCACTAGACAATAAAGCTTGGTAAGGTAGAAGGCAGTAGGAAAAGAGGGAGACTGCATTATAGATGGACAGATTCAGTCAAGGAAGCAATGGCCCTGAATCTGCAAGACCTGAGTTGGGTTTTGAGAACAGGGTGACTTGGAGGTCATTCATTCATAGGGTTGTCGTAAGTTGAAGTTGACTTGATACAATTAACAAGAACAACATGGAGGAATTGGTCATAAGGCAGATGGCTGTGTCAATCAGAGGTTACGTGGGGATGAGCATGTGTGGGAGGAAGAGGGCTGTCAGATTCGGAGCAGGGCGCTACAAAAGAAATGGGCTATCGGAACTACCTTGGCTGAGGTCTTGGCCTAGGACTACCAGAAGTACTGGTAAAATAGACTGCCTTGGAGGGTGGTGGACTCTCCATTTTTGGAGGTCTTTAAACAGAGGATGGGTGGCTCTCTTTCAGGAGTGCTTTAGTTGTGGTTTCTGGCATGGCAGGAGGTTGGACTAGATGGCTCTTGAGATCCCTTCCAGCTCTATGATTCTATCACTCTTTTTGTCTTTTCCTGCTGAATGGCCTGGGAATGATGCATTAAAAATAATAAGTTATCCATTAACCATTCATTTCCCAGCAACGAAAGTAAAATGCCCCTGCATTTTAATGGGTGTATCATCATGCTTTCTGTGCTGCAGATGCAAAGAGTTATTTTTAAAGCTGTAACTGTAACAATGATGGATTACATTTGTGGCCTTGCAACTACAGGTTACCCTCCCTTGTTTATATGGGATCGGTACCCGCAGTTTCACTTACCCACAATGGCCGGGGGGAAGCCTCTCTAGGAATCTAGAGGTGGTCTCTTTAGGCACTGGGAAGTCATTCAGCATGACTCTATAGTCAACTTCCACTGGAGCTTGACCATAGAATTGTGCCAGTTGCCTTGAGAGTTATCTTTAGGCATTTTCTAGGTCCTCTGGCATGATCCTATGTTATAATATGGTAGTTTGCTATTATATGTGGTTTCACCTATCTGCAGTAGGTACAGGAATGTATTCCCCATGTAAACATGGGGATGCATTAGATACAGGAATGTATTCCCCATGTAAACAAGGGGATGACCTGTTTAACTCTAAATAATTATGTTGTCAGTCCACACTTTTTGAATGTATGTTTTATCAGATCCCAGGTTTAATCCTTGGTCATCTCTAGTTTAAAATAAAGCCTTAGGGAACACTAGCACTGGGGAAGAATGATCTATCTGTCAGAGCCCATGGAATGCTGAAAAATATTCTTTTACCCAACATTCTGGCCTAACTCCAATTGTTAATCTGCAGCCAGGTTGACCCAATTAAGCAATCAGAATTTAGTAAGTCAACACTCAATTCAGCTTTTCTGATTTAATATGTCTACTCTAGCATCCCCAAGAATTGGTTGTGAGTTTCTGAATCCAAACTGCTCTCTGTCAAGAGAAGTAGAATTCTGGCACCAAGTCAATTTGCATTTTTACTCATCTGCATAATTTATTCCCCTGCTAGGCATGGGGTATAACCAACAGCCATTCAGGGTGCTAACGTTTTTGCCTCCTGGTTCAACCATAAGAAGATGTGCTGCTCATTCAGCACCACATTTGTTTTTTGAGGTTTTACCAGGACCTATGATTTGGAGACATTACTTCATAAATCCCTATTATTTATTTCTTTATTTATTTTAGGTATTTATACCCTGCTCTTCAGCCACAAAGGCTATCAAAGCGGCTTACAATTTGTTTTAAGCAATAGCAATTTACACATCTACACTGCATTAAGCAGTTTCCAATGTGTATTAGCTAATTGCCCCCACAAACCGGGTACTCATTATGGTTCCTTAAAATCCATGAAGCCCATTGGCCATCTCCACCCAGCTCTTTCTCTTAGTATCACACTGTAGACCTCTACTGAAGATCAAACTGTCTATCCCAGGTTGGTAGGTTACCCACTGGCAATGGCTGAACTTGATGACCCTTCAGGCTCTACCACTCTATGATACCATTGTTCTAGAATGCACATTGCAACAATGTTATGGATTCTAAAGACACTGCACAGTCCAAACGCACACTGTAAATACACACAATTGCTCTACTCTTTTTGAAATAATTCTTTGTCATGTAACTAAGGTCCAGTCTTGTTACAAAACCTCAGAACACAGCAATTGTGCAAAATGCAATTAAATTTCTTAACAATGTAAACATAGTCATTTGACAGGTCTGTGTTTCAATCTCTGCCAGATTCTTTTTCCAATATATATGTATCAGATCCCAATTATCAAGAATACGCACACAACACCTACCCAGAGAGTTGCTCCCTAACTCCAGCATCTGGGCCTCAAGAGTAATATTAGAGGTATTCTAATATTCTAATATTCAAGAAGTGTTTTCAAGAATCATAGAATCATAGAGTTGGAAGAGATGACAAGAGCCATCCAGTCCAACTGCCTGCCCTGCAGGAATACACAATCAAAGCATTCCCGACATATAGCCATCCAGCCTCTGTTTAAAAACCTCCAAAGAAGGAGACTCCACCACACTCCGAGGCAGTGCATTCCACTGCTGAACAGCTCTTATGGTCAGGAGGTTCTTCCTAATGTTTAGATGGAATCTCTTTTCCTGTAGTCCATTGCTCCGTGTCCGAGTCTCTGGAGCTACAGAAAACAAGCTTGCTCCATCTTCAGTATGACATCCCTTCAAATATTTAACTATGGCTATCATGTCCCATTTTATCCTTCTCTTCCCCAGTTTAAACATACCCAGGTCCCTAAGCTGCTTCTCAGAGGGCATGGCTTCCAGAATCACCCTCCTGTGGACACATTCCACATCCTTCTTGAATTGTGGTGCCCAGAACTAGACACAGTATTCCAGGTGTGGTCTCTCACCAGAATAGAGTGGCACTATTACTTCCCCTGATCTAGACCAGCCTTTCTCAATCTTTTGATCCTGGATGAATCCTTGAAATAATTTTCAGGTCTCAGGGAACCCCTATGTAAAAATATACCTACAGCTCCTTTTTTTTTTTTTTTTTTTGAAATTACAGAAACAGTGGAAAAAATACATGCTTATTATATTCCACATTGCTAGCAATACATAGTTGATACTTGCAGGGACAGAAATTTCTATAATAGAAATATAATATAAAGTATAATATAAATATAAAAATCTCTCTCCAAAGTAAGACAGTCTCAGTTTAATCATCTTGGCTTCTAGGGAGACTTCAGGTTACCATGATCTGCTGCCTGAGGCAGCAATATCGAATCACAGAATCATAGAGTTGGAAAAGACCACAAGAGCCATCCAGTCCAACCCCCTGCGATGCAGGAATACACAATCAAATCATTCCTGACAGATGGCCATCCAGCCTCTGTTGAAAAACCTCCAAAGAAGGAGACTCCAACACACTCCGAGGCAGTGCATTTCACTGCGAAACAGCTTTTACTGTCAGGAAGTTCTTCCTAATGTTTAGGTGGAATCTCTTTTCCTGTAGTTTGAACCCATTGCTCCATGTCATAGTCTCTGGAGCAGCAAAAAACAAGCTTGCCCCATCCTCATTCCTGCCATTTGTAGTTTGGTGAATCATAGAATCATAGAGTTGGAAGAGACAACAAGGGCCATCCAGTCCAACCCTCTGCACCACAGGAATAAACAATCAAAAGCATTCCCGACAGGTGGCCATCCAGACTCTGTTTAAAAACTTCCAAAGAACGAGACTACCACACTCCTAGGCAGTGCATTCCACTACCAAACAGCTCTTACTGTCAGGAAGTTCTTCCTAATGTTTAGGTGGAATCTCTTTTCCTGTAGTTTGAACCCATTGCTCATGTCCTAGTCTTTAGAGCAGCAGAAAACAAGCTTGCTCCATCCTCACTGACTCTGACCCGAAGACTAAGCTCTGACCCTCACATTCAGTTACCAGACCCACAGTTTAGGAACCTTTTCTCTATAATGACTCCTTTACTGTAATGGCTCTGCCCCCTCCAAATCTGGTTTAAAAAGAATAACCCCTAAGTCACTTTTATCAGAGTTCTCCCATCCACAGCTGGCACCTGAGTAGCTGACTGATCAGGGGGTTACTTAGATTACTTGGGCAGTTTCCCCCAATTAGCTAAGAGCTATACAGTATTGCAATTCTCTTTCTGTTGTTCTGATTTTTTTTTTAAAAAAACCCTCATTTTGGATCTGTAACTTTAAATCAGTTTTATGCAAACCAGTGTCTTTTTTTGTCCTCAATTCTGGTAAACTATAATATCCTGTGGCTGCTTGCAGGAAGCAAACTCAATCACACACACACACTCATTCCTTGCCTCCTCCCTGACATGAGGGAGCTTCATTAGCACATCTAAGGCAAATCAAAAGCTGGGAGTGAGAGAACAAGGTATTTTGGCACATAAACATCCTCCCCCCACACCCATAAGAGGCCCCTTTGGCTCTGTTGGTGTGAAAACATTCACACACATGCTCATTCCTCCCTGGCTTTCTCTGTTGTGGAGGGGAAAGATAAGTGTTTCAGCTCACCACTTCTCTGTGATTTATTAATTTATTACTATTTTCTTGTGGAACCCCTGGTGATCTCTGGGGGAACCCCAGTTGAGAAATGCTGATCTAGACACTATACTCCTATTGATGCAGTCTAGAATCACATTGGCTTTTTTAGCTGCTGCATCACACTGCTGAGTCATGTTCAGTTTTGTGGTTAAGACTCCTAGACCCCTTTCTCATGTACTGCCACCATCAAGCCAGGTGCCACCCATCCTATATCTATGCTTTTCATTTTTACTGCCCAAGCCTAGTATAATACATTTCTCCCTGTTGAAATTCATTTTGTTAGTTTTGGCCCAGGTCGTTTTAGTTCAGGTCATTTTGGATTCTGATCCTGTCCTCTAGGGTATTAGCTACTCCTCCTAATTTGTTGTCATCTGCAAACCTGATAAATATACCCTCTATTCCCTCATCCAAGTCATTGATAAAGATGTTGAATAGCACTGGACCCAGGACAGAACCCTGCGGCACTCAGCTGGTCACCTCTCTCCAGGATGACTACCGTTTGGATGAAACTCCATCTATGGATTGGGGCCAAAATTGGTGATAAAGATAATGAAGGACAGGCATTCTCAGGTCTAAATCCTATTGTTAGTCCTGAACAGAGTAAACCCATTGAAGCAATTGAATGGTATATATGAGTTGAATGTGAAGTTGATTCAATGGGTCTACTCTAGCTGGGATGAACCAGCAGGATTCTAGGCTCTGTGTTTTCCTATTTATTTTTATCATCATCATCATCATTTTTGCCCAGGAATACCCATCTGTGTTCTCTTTTCATCTTTTAATGCTGAGGTGGAGAAAGTCCAGCTTGTGGGCCACATATGACGCACAGCCTCACTGTGTGGCCTTCAAAGCTCCCCAGGAATGCCCCTGAACCTTCCTGAGGCTCCATTTTTTCCCCCATTGGAAGAAAAAAATCAAGCAAAAATAATTCCAAACCACTGTAAGTGACCTCAAAATACAATAGTTTAGGTAGTCTTTCCTAGATTCTCCCCCCCCCCCCACAATTTTTAGCCACAATTAAATTGGAAGTGATGTGACATCTGGTTTAGGGAAATGCACACTGCAGCCTGTTGGGGGATGTGGAGTGAAAATTCCCCCCAACCTTGTGCAGTGGCCCATCCCCTGGATCACCATCCTTGAATAATCTAACCCAGTGATCACTAACCTTCAGAGAAAACAGGGCATAAATTGAAATGGAGCTACCATAGCTTGGGCTGGTTCTCTACCAAAGACAGGTGAGATCCAAGAACTGCAGATTGTATTGGCTCTACTATGTCAGCTGAGGAAGGTTGTAAGCTTTGGGATTGTACAGTTCTCAGCAATGGCAGAACACTAATCCTACTGTCACCCAGGTAATTTCAATAAATAAGATACTTGTCAATGGAAGCTAGCAATATGCTTTGACTGAAGGGAAATTAACCTCTGCCACTGTGTCTTTGTGTGTGCGTGTGTGCTACGCCACTGCCTAAAAGCAGAGCTTGAAATATCACTTTTTAAAAGGAACTGGTTGTTCTTTAGAAGAAGCTCATTCCTCTGACCACCCAACAGGCCATTACTTGTTCCTGTTACTACAATGCAGAAAGTTAGCTTACAGAGTTATTTATTACAAGCAAGTTACTGTTACTATTATGCCATTGGAAAATACAGACAAATGCCCTCTGGCACTCCCAAGTGGCCAGTTCAGAAAATGGAAAAGTTGTGGAAAATTGCTAAACTCATTACAATGTTAACAAGCCGACGTGTTCCCACTCCCCTGAAAGCCAACAATGCTCCCACTCCCCTGAAAAGCAGTGGATAACAACGATGGCTCTTCCAGGCAATAAAGCAACTCTGTTCCAGATCATTATAGAATCATAGAACTGCAGAGTTGGAAGAGACCACGAGGGCCATCCAGTCCAACCCCCTGCCACACAGGAAATCTTGATCAAAGCATCCCCGACAGATGGCAATCCAGCCTCTGTTTAAAGACCTCCAAGGAAGGAGACCCCACCACGCTCCGAGGGAGTGTGTTCCACTGCCGAACAGCTCTGACTGTCAAAAAGTTCCTCCTAATGTTGAGGTGGAATCTCTGTTTCTGGAGCTTGCATCCATTGCTCCGTGTTCCAATCTCTGGAGCAGCAGAAAACAAGCCCACTCCATCCTCAGCGTGACATCCCCTCAAATACTTAAACAGGGCTATCATATCGCCTCTTAACCATCTTTTTTCCAGGCTAAACATACCCAGCTCCCTAAGTCTCTCCTCATAAGGCATGGTTTCCAGACCTTTCACCATTTTAGCTGCCCTTCTCTGGACACGCTCCAATTTGTCAATATCCTTTTTGAATTGTGGTGCCCAGAACTGGACACAGTATTCTAAGTGAGGTCTGACCAAGGCAGAATAGAGTGGCACTATTACTTCCCTTGATCTAGACACTATACTTCTATTGATAGAGCCCAAAATCGCATTGGCTTACCCAAGCAATTCATTGTAAAATGAGTTACTGCTGAGCTTTGCCCAAAACCAAAGCCTCAAAGAAATGCATCTTTGCTAGTAGGTATGTCTAGCCACTAGGTCTATGTTCTTCTCTACCAGCTTCACAAATGCAGTTATTGATTAGTGGCTGCAGCATCAGTGGCTTGGCTGTGTGAACCCTCCAAAGAACAACAAAAGCCATATGCCACAAAGCCTTGCACACCATGAGCCCTTCAAAGAAGCCATATGCCACAAAGAGAAGGCTCATACTTTTCAGTCCCATCAACGTCTGAATCATCAGAGGCTGAAGAGACATGCATGTGTGAACTGACCCCCAGATCTGTAAGGGAAAAATAAAATCCTTATATTATGGAGATAGTCTCAGCAGGGGACAGAAAAAGGAACACGGAAGTGCATTGGGTACTATATACTCTTTCCATTTGCATCCACATTTGTGGCTCTTTTTAAAGGGAAATCTCACTCACTGTCACTCCATATCAGCCTTTCTCTTTCTTGCTCATACACTCCCTCCATGAAAACACACTACAAAAGAAAACACGAGCCATCAAGGACAAAGGGGACAGTGGAGGGAATTCCATTAGGATCGATCCATATTCTCTGTGCCTTCAAACCTTCTGCTGGGATATAAAGATCTCCTCTTCCCACCTTTCTCTCCCCCTTTCCATTCCCATGCACAAAGTTTTGCCACCTTCTCTCATGGTTGTCTCTACCCACTTTGCAGGGACACTCAAGATCTGCTTTACCTGTTCACATGAAAAAAGCAAGCGAGCAAAAGAAGGATCAGAATACAGAGGGGTTGAGATCTGTTTGTCTTTGAAAGCAAATACACAGCACCTCTTGCAAGTTTGTTCAGTAGGATGTAGTTAATAACTAATATACATATTTTTATTGGAGTGATGAAAAACATTACAATGTTAACAGGCAGACAACCCATCCCCAGTAGTAAATTGGTGTTACATGGTTGTAACACACACACAGGTTTAATATATCACTGCCACCACCACCATTTTAATTGAACAATTAAGTTCTGGTTGTTAATCACTCCCATGCTCAAATCTCCTGCCCAGATCCTAGGTCCCAGCTTGAGTACACCCATTGAATCAATTGCTGCATGGTGATTTGCACAGGCAAATCCCATTCATCCACTGGTTCTGCTCTAGTATGGATGACCATTCTTTTCTTTTTTTAAAATACAACAATCTACCAAAAAAATAAACTAAAATCACAAAAACAAGTAATACATACATACCAACACACAAATAGCATTTCTAATCTAAAATTATAAATAACATAGAAACAACTTACTCCCTACCTTTCAGTTGTTGGATATAGTTGTTAACTACTCTAACTTTCTCTTCTATAACTACTTCATATCATTATTATATAAGTGAGCATATAAGATATACAGTATATGAATCTACTGAACATATGACTTTAATTCTCAAATCCGATTGTAAGAAAACTTCCCCATTTCTTAACTAGGAAAGCTGTTATTACACTCCATTCTTTTTTAAGGAATGGCTATCCTTTTCAAACCATCAGGCTTAAATACATCACTGGGTCCAAAACATCTTATCCTTTCACAAAAAAGCAAAAACCTCTGCACCTCTCAATGAAACCAGATCTGACCTATCTTTAACCAAACCAGCCCATGTTCTTTTCTGAAAACCTAGCCATGATGGGGAAACAGAGGAAGATAACACACATGGCAAGAGCAAAAATGAGGGTGGCTAGGGTGGGGGGAACCCTTCAAGGGAACTATAAGAATGACATGAACAGTCCGGGAGAGGAAAAATTGGGGAGATCATGCCCCTCCTCTACGCCTGTCTAGATTGGCCACCAGTCTGTCTCAACCCACACCTTTCTGCACCTAAAATGTCTTCTGTAATACAGTCTCAAGCACCGATCCCAGGTATTCCTGGCTTCCTTCCATTTCTTTGGATTTCATCCCATTAGAAGCCCAGGTTTAATAGCACAACACAGAACTTTTGTTTCTCGCAGATTTACGACTGTTTTCTAGATCTGTTTCTTCTTTATCCTCCGTGATACACACAAAGTCAGCAGTCAGGATGGATGGATGGATAGACAAACAAACAAACAGATAGCTTGGTAAGTATATAGGTAGATAGACAGATACACACACTGAGGATCACCCCATATAGCAAAACCTTACAAGATATCTGATAGAACAACCCAGATTTAACCCATGTTTCCTTGGAAGTCCTAATCTATTGCATTCAATGGGGGTTAATCTCCCATGCTCACCAGACTTCATTCTGCATTCCTATACATACTGTTTCCCATTTGAAAACTAGCAGGAAGGGAGAAAGGATGCCACCACCAAAGTCAGTTGGGTTGCTTGGTAGAGGCTATGCTGTTTCCTTTTCCTCCTTTATGCTCCATTGGATGGAATAAGGAATCCCAATATCCATCTTCACTAGTTGCACCCTGTTTTTCAAGCTCTCAGCTCCAAGGGGAACCACACCTCACATTGGAGAGAGCAAGAGAGAGGTAAAGAAGGAGGGGGTGAGATAGGTGGGAGGGAGCTGTGGAAAAGAGGGGGCAAATGCATCCCAAGGGGTTCAGGATGACATCCCTTGCCTTCTCCATACTGGGCCAAAAAATACCACTGGGTAGGGGAAGTTTGGGGTGAAGAGAAAGTCAAATTGCCTTTCTGAACTAGAGTAGACCTACTGACTCAATGGGACTTATGTAAGTACTGACTTACCAATCAGTGATTGATTGAGCAGGTCTACTTGACTTCAGCGATTGGGTTTAGCCCTAAGAAAAAGAGTTGAGCAGCTGTCTCCACAACACAGACTTTAACCAAACTTTGTAGGCTTAGGTCTCCTACAAAGGCTTTGACTTCACTGAAAAATCACCAATCAATCAATGGATCAATATCTGCGATTGCTCAAAAACACTCCCTAAGGAAATGCACAGGAGCGTGTACATAGTCCATGCTCTTGTTCCACAATATTTCTCCTTTGCCACCCCTCCACCCCGCAGTTGCTTCTCACTCTTTCCATCTCTTCTCAGCCACCATGGACCTGGTTCATGTTTCACCCTCTCTCTCAACCCAGGCAGGCCAGTGGGGGAATGAAAACTCCAGAGAAACCAGACTGAAACCAGGGGTTCTCCCCTTCCCTCCTCTTGCTGCCTTTTAAATCTGGTGTGCATTTGGCATGTTCACACACACCAAGCTGTCGCCTGGTGCTGCAGTCCATGAGTGATGGACAGAGCAGACTGTTGTGCACTGGATTTATGGTGATGGATGTCTGCAGAGGAGGCAAAGGGATTGGCTCATTCACCGAACCCTGCCCTCTGCCTCTACCCCAGCCCTGGGCCAGGCAGCCAGCTAGCCTCCCCCTCTTAAAACTGCTGAATAGAGAAAGCTACCTCCCTCTTCTATAAAACTCCCAATATTCCATTCTGCCAAGGAACTTAAATCTTGGAAAGTCTTTGAAACCAGGGAGGGAACAAAGGGTGTGTGAAGAAGTGCACCTTTCCAGGTTGGCACCCATGTGGTGGGAGCAGAGGGGGTGCTGCTCCTCTTAACAGGAGGAGGTAGGGCAGAAGGTGTGCTTAGACCTAGTAAAGTCTTAGCTGAGGTGCACAGATCCCCATGATCCTGGAGATATTAACCTATGACCCTTCAGGAGTTCCCAGAACCAGCTATATTTACACCCCACCCCCATTTCCTTCCTGTTGCTTTGACACTTGTGCTCTTGTGTCTCCATATAGGAAAATAGCTTTGGTCAGATTCCCAAAGGAATCTATGATGACACCCCCCCCCGCACTCCCCAAAAGGTTAAGGCTCTCTGAGAAGCCTTTGCAAGGTTTTAGCCCCCTCGGTTCCTCAGCCATGGGGAGAGGGAGGACCCCGCGAGGGGCTAAGGACGCGTTTGCTCAGTCCAGGAGCGAAGCCCAGTCCCCCTCCCTTCCAGGCCAACTGTCCCCCCTCTTCCCGCCCCCTCGGGCTCCGCTCCCCCGCCCGCCCGGCCACTCACGCCCGTGCTCCGGTCCAAGGTGCCCCCCGAAGCCGCGGTGAGCTTGGTGGTGTTGAGTCCCACCAGCGAAGGCAGGGTCTGGGACATCCAGTTGGTGATCATGGCCATGGTGCTGAGGACCACGCCGATCTTCAGCAAGGGCACCGACATCGCGGCGCCAGGGGCCCGCCGCCGCCCTTCCTTCCGACCCGCCGCCGCCTCCTCCGCTCAGGCGCTGCCGCCGCCCCCGCCGCCTTCATTCTGAGCCGGGCTCCCTGCGCCCCACGGCCGGGCTGCGCGGCGCCTTTCCTCCGCCACTCGGCGCCGCGGCGGAGGCGGAGCCCCCCTGCCACATATTTGCCCGGCTCCTCCGGCTCTCCCGGCGGCGGCGGTGCCGAGAGACAGCGCGCCTCCTGGCCAGCCACGCCAACGGGACGCCTCGGCCCCCAGAAAGCCGCAGGACGCGTCCGCCCGCCGCCCGAGGAGGGAACCGGAGAGGCGCTCCCCTGCCCTGCCCTGCCCTGCCTGCCCACCCCACCCGCCGCCTCCTCCCTCGCCGCCTCTGCCGGGCTGGAGGCGGGCGGGCTGTGGCGCCAGGCGGTGCTGAGCGGCTCCGGGCGGCAAGCTTGGCCGGCGCAGACTGAGGAAGGGGGCGGGAGCCACGGAGCCAAGAGGGAGGGGAGGAGCCGCTGGCTGCGCCCAGAAAGCGCAGGCTGATGTCAACGCGGGCGGGGGTCTGGCTGGTTCCCTCGCCCGGAGCCCCCCCCGCCCTCGCCCGCCCTCTCGTTGCGCGCCCCTCTAGCCCCCCCTGGTGGCTAGATCCCAGAGAAAGGCAAGAAGCCAGTCGGCCGCAAAGGCCAGGCGGAAAGAAGGGAAGCGATCTTTGGGAAGGCTGGAGGGAAGGAGAGAGAGAGAGAGAAAGGAGGAGGCTGGAAGCTGATAAATAAAGACACCGAATAAAAGGAGGACCTAGGGCCATTGATTTAGAGAGCCAGTGTGGTGTAGCGGATTGGGTGTTGGACTAGGACTCTGAAAACTAGAGTTCGAATCCCTGCTCGGCCACGGAAACCCACCGGGTGACCTTGGGCAAGTCACAGGCTCGCCTCAAAGGCAAAACCCCCTCTGAACAAATCTTGCCAAGAAAACCCCAAGGTAAGGTGGCCCTAAGTTAGAAAAGACTGGAAGGTACACACCAACCGCAGCAAGGATCCTACTGCTAGCTCTGGTTAGAATTGGCTCATCAAATCAACTGGATTTACCTTCATGTTTGGCTTGCAATTTTTGTTCTTTGTTTTTGTCTTTTATCATACATTGCCTTTGTAACATAGAACCTTAATTAACTTTTCAAAATAAATAATCAAAGAAAACGATTGTTGCATGGTTCTGCTCTACTTGGCAAACAATTAATTTGCTGTTAGTTTCAGGTACCAGTGATTCCCAAATTTTGGTCTGCCAGGTGCTTTGGACTTGGTCCAAAACATCTGGAGGACCAAGGTTTGGAAACCACTGAGTGATGTTATTGTGTGCCTTCAAGTCCCCTTTGACTTATATGGCAACCCTAATGTGACCCTATTATGAGGTTTTCTTGGCAAGATTTTTTTTCCAGAGGTTTGCCTTTGCTTTCCTCTGAGGCAGGGAGGGTGTGACTTGCCCAACGTCACCCAGTGGATTTTCGTGGCTAAGTGGGGATTTGAACCCTGGCCTCCTAGAGGACTAGTCCAACACTCAAAGCACCACACCATGCTGCCTCTTGGGAAGCCACTGCCTTCCTCTGAGGCTGAGACTGTGTGACTTGCCCAAGGTCACCCAGTGGGTTTGTATGGCTGAGCAGGGATTTGAAACATGGTCTTCTAGTGTCCTTGGTCCAAGTTGCAAATCACTATATACCACGCTGGCTCTTTTTAGCTAGACTCTGATGGGATTTCCCCCATATAAACAGTTGATCTAATGGGTCTGCTCTAGGCAGGATTAAAACTGCCTAGGCTGAGGAAGAGGGAAATTAGACAAGGATCTGATAGAGTTTCTCCTCTCCATTCCCCTCCCAGCTGTGCATCAAAACGCCAGTTCCATGCACAACATCCTGGAATGCAAAGCCAGAGAAATGCATCTTTCAAAACTCACCCACCCGCTACTGGAGGCTGATGACTCTGATGCCAGGGGGAAGATCAGCTCTGGATTTTAGTCCAAGTTGATAAAGCTCTCCAAGATGCTAGACCTATGGGGGGGGGGAATAGAGTTCAGCAGAACCTGGGTCCATTCTTCCAAGTTTGGAATAGAGCCAGAATAGATTACCTACTCCCCTCACAACACTGGAACTGCTGTTAGTACCCATTGGGGAATACTCTTTCTTGCATAGTTCTGAACTGTGCTGGACGCCCCCCCCCCACTTCCAAACTCTCCATTAGTCTCTCCCTTATTCTCTCTTTTCTTCCTCTCTTTCACATACTGTGACTTCTCATCCTTCCCTACCTCTGAAAGCCCCGCCTCTCTTCCTACCCTCTTCCACTTGCCCTCATCTGCCATGATCCTGCCCCCTTACTCTCTCCCATCCACAGACCTTTTGACAAGTTAAGTCAATGGCTTTCCCTGCCAGCATCCATAGATTTTCCTTGGGTTTTTTTTTCCTTGGCTGTGAGGTCATGTTCTGGAATAGTTTGCTTCTGATGTTTAGCCTGCATCTGTGGCAGTTTTAAAGGCTTTTAATAAGTATGCTTTGCTGCCCCTATGCATTCCTTTCTCATGTTAATTCCTTTTAAATCTTTTGCTAATTTAATTATATGTTTGTATTTCTTTTTTTAAAAAAATGATGACAGCTGTTTATTCACATCTGTTTGAAATGTATAAGCCACCTAGAGTCACAGGGTTGGGGAAAAAGCAGGCTATCAATATATAATATGATCCCATCATCATCATCATCATTATCATCGTCATTGCCTCATCATCCTACTCTAGCTTTTTTGTAGGCATGGCCATCGGAATCCTTATTCCTACCTGACACAAAACCTGGGAAAGTTTTTTTTTAAAAACCCAGTGAATGGTCCTATCCATCCACAGGTGAAACTTTGATTGCAAGCTACTTGGGGCGAGGGTGGCTTCCTTCTCTTCCCCTGCAAAGCACCAAGGCACTGCCTTTTATTACCATCAGCTTTCCCAGTATGAGCTCACCCATGTTTTAAGATCCTTGGGAGAGGCCGTCCTCACTCTCCTGCCATTGTTCCAGGCACTTTTGGTGAAGACATGGGAAAGGGCCTTTTTGGTGGCTGCTCCCAGGCTGAGAAACTCCCTACTAAGGGAATCTGCACTGCTGAAATAATCCAGTTTGACACCACTTTAACTGTCCTGGCTCAATGCTATGGAATTCTGGGATCTGTAGTTTTGTGAGATATTTAGCCTTCTCTGTCAGAGAGGTCTGGTGCAACAACAAACTACAAACCCCAGAATGAGTTTTTAATGAGGCTAAAGTGGCTCTAGCTATGCTTTTATCTTCACTGTTATCCATCAACCCATCCCTTTACTGGTATTTATATCCCATCTTTCTCCCAGACTGGAACTCAAGGCAGAGTACAAAATAGCAGAAATGACCAAAAAAGGCATATATAGTTAAAAACATACCAAACTGAAATTTTAAAATAGTACTAAACAATGCCAGAATTAAAATAATTTAAAAATCTTAATTTAAAACAAAGGTTAAAAACAGTACCTACGACACCTTAAAAAGCTTTTCTCTTGTTAAACATCAGTATCCTAAAGTGTGTTGGAATAGAAAGGTCTTCTTCACCTGCCATCAAAACGACCGAAAAGAAGAAGCCCCCCCAGCCTCCCTGTGGGCGTAACCACAGAGAAGGACCTCTCTTGTATTCCCACGAAACGTGCCTGAGAAAGCAGTGGCATAGAGAGAAGTGCCTCCCCTGAAGATCTTAGTGTGCAGACAGGTGCATATGGAAGATGCAGCCCTTCATATATCCTGGGTCTCAGCCATTGCTGTTTTTAAATGCTTTTAAACAGCAACCCCTCCTTTTTAGTAGAAAGTTTATTTATTTCAAATTAGGGGTTTTTTATGATGACAATTTATAGCTATCCAGTTGGGCCTCTGTATCTGCAGGGGTTTGGTTCCCAGACTTACCGCAGATACTGGAAACTGCGAGAACAGTGAGCTCTATTAAAATAAAGGACTTCTGGTCAAAACATACCATAGAGCTGTGTTGGAGGACCTAAAATATGCCTAGAGAGGAGGCCTCTCTAGGCATTTTCCAGCATGACTCTGGTATGTGTCTCTGTTTTGTGTCCCATGGATAACTGAAACTGTGGATGTTGGTTTTGTGGATATGGGGGGGTCTGACTGTATTTTCTTTTAATCTCTATTGTGAGCCTCTGTGGATTCCCAGATCAAGAGAAAGTTGGGGTATTATTTAATTAAAGCCATCCATCCATCCATCCATCCATCACACTCACTGCTGGCCACAGCTCACAACCCCTAAGAAGCAGTCATGGTAGGGCTGACCCCTTGGGGAGACAATACTAGCAATATCTAATGGCACTACTGAAAGTTTAAAAAAATGAATCAGTCAACAAACCATATCAGGAACAGACCATTGAAGATACCAAATCCTTCCAAAGTGTAGTACATTTGGAGGAAAAAAGAACCTATTATGTTATTACCTTCCTCAAACACTTTTTTCCTTTTCTCTCCCCCCCCCCCAAAAAAACACCCCTGACTGCTTTAACTGCAAAAAGGGCAATCTTCTGCATTCCTAATTAGTTACAGCTTTACAGAAGAAAATTCAATTTGTCCTGAACAGCCCCCTCCTCCCTAGTTTTCCATATGCCTAAAAAAAGGATGGGCAGAATTTTCTATCATGGCCTACACCATGTTACTTTATGCATACTTAGCTATGTAGCAGAGGAGCTAAGGAACCTTGTTAATGAATTGCGAAGCATAACAGGACACAAAGAGTGTCCCAATCCACATTGGTGCTGTTGTGTATCAGGACCTGGAATGCATATGTCCCTCTGTGCATTGGGTACCATTGTGCATCAATTCCATTGTGCACTGGTACTGAAGTGCAACAGCTACTTTGCTGGTTCACCTATGTAGTAACACCGTGGCAGCCTCTTGCTGGATATGGACATTGCCCAATGTCAAGTTGAGAGTTCCAGCAGTTCAGAAAGTCAGGCTTCAGAGTCAATTCAGCAAACCTTTCTTACAGAAACGGCAGCAAACATCATCCACTGACTCATTGTCAGGATTGGCTGACATTAGCACATATAAGGCATAGCAAGTTAAAACCTTTTGCGGGCTATAATCTCATTTGTTAATTTAGCAAAACATTCCTTTTTCTCAGACACTCTAGCTTTTGTTTTGACCCACCATTATCCCACCCCACTGACCTTGGCATACCAGAGCTAGACTAAGAGCCTTACCACACTCCAAAGAAAAGTCGCAAAGCATCAGGAACCTTCCATGTTTCCTGATGGCTTACCACATGGTGTTGCTGTTCTTCTCGCATTCTTTTGTTCTTGTCCCATTGGGACTGAGGTAAAATCATTTCTTTTTGCAAATGGATTTTTCTGGTTAGCAAAAGACATGGTTTTACCTGGGTCCCCCATGGGACCGGAATGAAAGAATATTGACATGTGATAAAGCAGTAGGAAAGTTCCTGCAGCTTTGCCGCTTTTCTTCAGAGTGCAGTAAGGATTGAACAATCAGGAATGTGATAACAAGCAGTCTAGATATATGTTCCCCAAGATCCACTCTACTACTATGCATCCCATAATCTCATGGCAAGCATGCTGGTCGCATCAGTACCTGACACCTACAGACCATAGTCTACTTACCAAGACGTAAGTTTCCAAGTGAATTCTGGTCAAGGTCCCTTCTATGACTTAAATACAAATGACATTACAGTAACTGGGCCTGGTGGGACGAGTCTCATGATTGGAATGTAGGAATAGAGGGGTATAACCTTTATAGGAGAAACAGGCCAAACAGGAAAGGAGGAGGAATAGCATTATATGTCAGGGATATTTACACCAGTGAAGTGATCCATGACATCAATACTGGAAGCCAGGTGGAGAGCATCTGGATAAAAATTAAAGGGGAGGGAAACAACAGGGACTCTACTACAGACCCCCAAATCAGATGGAGGAATTGGATGATGCCTTTCTAGAACAGATGACGATACACGCAGAACGGAGAGATGTAGTAGTGGTGGGTGACTTCAACTATCCTGATATTTGCTGGCAATCTAACTCAACCAAAACTTCAAGGTCTAGCAAATTCCTTACATGCCTGGAAGACAATTTCATGGTCCAAAAGGTGGAAGAGGCAACAAGGGGGTCAGCTATTTTAGATCTGATCCTAACCAACAGAGATGACCTGGTAAATGGGGTGCAAGTGGTGGGATCCTTAGGTGAGAGTGATCATGTTCTCCTGGAGTTTGTTATACAATGGAAAGGAGAAGCCAGGCATAGTCAGACACGAATTCTTGACTTTAGGAGATCTGATTTCAATAAACTCAGGGAAATACTGGGGGTGATCCCATGGTCAGGAATACTAAAAGAGAAGAGACCTCAAGACGGATGGGACTTTCTCAAAAGGGAGATACTGAAGGCACAATTTCAAACAGTACCAGTGAGGAAGAAAAATGGGAGGTGTCTCAAGAAACCAGGATGGATGACTAAAGAACTTTCAATGGAGCTAAATTTTAAACGGAACATGTATAGGAAATGGAAAAGGGGGGAAAGCTCCAAAGAAGAATTCAAACAGGTAGCGAACACGTGTAGGAGTAAAGTCAGAAAAGCTAAAGTGCAGAATGAGCTCAGGCTTGCTAGGGAGGTTAGGAACAATAAAAAGGGTTTTTTTGGGTATGTCCGCAGCAAAAGGAGGAAGAAAGAAATGATAGGGCCACTACGTGGAGAAGATGGCAAAATGCTAACAGGGGACAGAGAAAAGGCAGAATTACTCAACACCTTCTTTGCCTCAGTGTTTTCAGAAAAGGAAAAGGAGGACCAACCTGAGGATAATGGAACAGAGGACACAATAGGGGAAATCCAGCTCAAAATAAGTAAAGAGGTAGCACAGGAATACCTTTTTAATCTAAATGAATTTAAATCTCCAGGACCAGATGAACTACATCCAAGAGTATTAAAAGAGCTGGCAAATATAATCTCAGAACCATTGGCAATAATCTTTGAGAACTCCTGGAGAACAGGAGAAGTCCCAGCAGACTGGAGGAGGGCAAACGTAGTTCCCATGTTCAAAAAGGGGAAAAAAGAGGATCCCAACAATTATCGTCCAGTTAGTCTGACATCAATACCAAGGAAGATTCTAGAGCAGATCATTAAACAGAGAGTCTGTGAACATTTAGAAGGCAATGCCGTAATCACAAAAAGTCAACATGGGTTTCAGAGAAACAAGTCATGCCAGACTAATCTGATCTCTTTTTTTGATAAAGTTACCAGCTTGGTAGATGAAGGGAATGCTGTAGACATCGCATACCTTGATTTCAGTAAGGCCTTTGACAAGGTTCCCCATGACATTCTTGCAAACAAGCTTGTAAAATGTGGGCTAGACAAGTTAACTGTTCAATGGATTTGTAACTGGTTGACCGGCCGAACCCAAAGGGTGCTCAGCAGTGGCTCCTCTTCATCTTGGAAAGATGTGACCAGTGGGGTGCCACAAGGTTCTGTCCTGGGCCCAGTGCTATTCAACATCTTTATCAATTAGTTGGATGAGGGAATTAGGGGCATACTTACCAAATTTGCAGATGACACCAAATTAGGAGGAGTAGCCAATACCCTGGAGGACAGGATCAAAATTCCAGATGACCTGGATAAACTGGAGAGCTGGGCCAAAGCTAACAAAATGAAATTCAATAATAATAATAATAATAAAAATTATTTATACCCCGCCCCTCTGTTAAAACAATCGGGGCGGCTTACAAAATTTAAAATACAATACAAATAAAATCCCCAAACACCCCCACTCCCACCCTCCCCCATAAAAAACATTAAACAAATATAAATTAAAAACAACTAATCTAAAATCACATTTAAAACTATAAATACAATAAAATATAATAAATGGCCAGCAGCCTAGAAGAGGCCAGGATCCCCTGAGGCCGGGATCTAATTAGGAAAGGCCTGCCGAAAGATCCGTCTTTAGTGCTTTTTTAAAGCCACTCAGGCTTGTTATCTGACGGATCTCATTTGGCAGGTCATTCCACAATTTGGGGGCGATTACCGAAAAGGCCCTCTGGGAGGTTGCAGACAGCCTAGATTTTTGTGGCTGAAGCAAATTCCTCCCAGAGGACCGGAGTGTGCGGGGAGGATTGTATGGGAGGAGGCGGTTCCGGAGATAAGTTGGACCCAAGCCATTTAGGGCTTTAAAGGTAATAACCAACACCTTATACTAGGCCCGGAAACTGATTGGCAGCCAGTGAAGAGATTTTAATACTGGAGTTATATGGTCTCTCCGAGATGTTCCCGAGACCACTCTGGCTGCCATATTTTGTACCAACTGAAGTTTCCGGACCAAGCATGAGGGCAGCCCCATGTAGAGCGCATTGCAGAAATCTAGACGGGAGGTTACCAGCGCGTGCACCACAGTCTTGAGGTCCCTTACTTCCAGGAAATGGCGCAGCTGGCGTATCAGCCGAAGCTGATAACAGGCGCTCCTGACTGTCACATTCACCTGACTCGTCATCTGAAGCAATGAATCAAGGAGCACCCCCAGACTGCGAACACAGTCCTTAACGGAGAGCGTGACCCCGTCCAGGACTGGAGGTTGCAACCCAACTCCTGGTTTCAGGGCCGCTACCGTGAGCACCTCCGTTTTATCTGGATTTAATCTCAATCTGTTTTTCCTCATCCAGCCCATTACTGCTTTAAGACAATCATTAAGAGGAGAGACGCCATCGGAATTCGAGGCCGATGATCGGGGCAAGGAGAAATAGATCTGGGTGTCATCAGCGTACTGATAACACCCAGCCCCATAACTGCGAATAATCTCACCCAGCGGCTTCATATAAATGTTAAACAGCATCGGGGACAGGATGGTGCCCTGTGGAACACCACAAGTAAGCTCCTTTCTGCTGGAGCAGCTGTCCCCGAGCAACACCCTCTGGGACCTGCCCGAGAGGAAGGACCGGAACCACTGGAGCGCAGTGCCTCCGATTCCTAACCCCCTCAATCGATCCAAGAGGATGCTATGATCTATCGTATCGAAAGCCGCTGAGATGTCTAAAAGCACCAACAGGGTCACACTACCCCTGTCAATGCTTAGACGCAGGTCATCAGTCAAGGCAACCATGGCAGTCTCAACTCCAAATCCCGTCCTAAAGCCAGTTTGAAATGGGTCTAGATAATCGGTTTCATCCAAGACCACTTGGAGTTGAAGCGCAACTGCCCTCTCGATCACTTTGCTCAAGAATGGTAACATAGAAACCGGCCTATAGTTGTTCATGTCCAGGGGGTCAAGGGAAGATTTTTTCAGGAGCGGCCTAATGGCTGCTTCCTTTAAACAAGATGGAACACACCCTTCTCTGAGGGATGCATTGATGATGTCCTTAAGGAACATCATCAAGGCAATCCCCCCCTGGATGGCCAGCCATGAAGGGCAAGGATCGAGAGGGCAGGTCGTCTTCCTAACCCTACCAAGTAGCTTGTCCACGTCCTCAGTACTCACAGATTGAAATTGATCCAGTAAACTGACATCAACGGAGTTGCTGGACACCTCATCAGTTGTTTCTGCCAAATTACTGGTATCTAAGTCGGTTCTTATCTGAGAGATTTTATCTGCAAAGAAATTGTTAAACGCGTCACAGCAGGCCGTCGTTGGGTTAAGCAACGGGTTCTGCGCAGGAATAACCTGCGTCATCTCCCTTACCACCCTAAACAGCTCTGCTGGACGGGACTCTGCAGACGCAATACGTGCAGAGGAGAAGGATCGCTGTGCTGCACGTATTGCCTCTCGATAGGACCAAAGAAAGTTCCTATGACGAGTCCTGTCGGATAAGAGTCGAGTTTTCCGTCAGTTGCGCTCTAGTCGTTGTCCAACCCACTTTATTTTCCTAAGCTCTGCTGTATACCATGGCTTACGGAGAAATGTAATGTAATGCACTTAGGGCGAAAATATGAAATGCATAGATATAGGATGGGGGAGACCTGGCTGAATGAGACTACATGCGAAAGGGATCTAGGAGTCCTAGTAGACCACAAGTTGAAGATGAGTCAACAGTGTGATGCGGCAGCTAAAAAGGCCAATGCAATTTTGGGCTGCATCAATAGCAGTATAGTGTCCAGATCAAGGGAAGTAATAGTGCCGCTCTATTCTGCCTTGGTCAGACCTCACCTAGAATACTGTGTCCAGTTCTGGGCATCACAATTCAAAAAGGATATTGACAAATTGGAGCGTGTCCAGAGGAGGGCGACTAAAATGGTGAAAGGTCTGGAAACCATGCCTTATGAGGAGAGACTTAGGGAGCCGGGTATGTTTAGCCTGGAAAAAAGATGGTTAAGAGGCGATATGATAGCCCTGTTTAAGTATTTGAAGGGGTGTCACATTGAGGATGGATCAAGCTTGTTTTCTGCTGCTCCAGAGATTGGAACATGGAGCAATGGATGCAAGCTCCAGGAACAGCGATTCCACCTCAACATTGGGAGGGACTTTTTTACAGTAAGAGCTGTTCGGCAGTGGAACGCACTCCCTTGGAGCGTGGTGGGGTCTCCTTCCTTGGAGGTCTTTAAACAGAGGCTGGATGGCCATCTGTCAGGGATGCTTTGATCGTTACATCCTGCATGGCAGGGGGTTGGACTGGATGGGCCCTCGTGGTCTCTTCCAACTCTGCAATTCTATGATTCTACGATTTTAGCTTCACTTGTATCATCTCTGCAATGTGTGTATTTTAAACTGACTAGATTGTGTTCACTATTCCCCTGTGATGTTCAGATCTCCAGGTGAAACCAGTGGCCATATTCAGGCTAACCCATTGCTACTGTCACACCAGTAGGAATGTGGGAAAATATGGACCCTCTTTCAATGAATTTTTTGCATGATGTGAAGATGTCCCATTGAACTGAGTTGGGCTTACTTTTGAGCAGGTTGTATAGTCTTGCACTGCAGAAGGAAGACTGCAGAGAAGACTCAGTAGTGAAGGTGGCCATGTGAATCTACTCTGAGTTTTTGTCTGAACCTCAAAGGTACTCTCCAAGGTGCTGAGCTTATTTTGAGGGGGAGCAGCTCTGTTAAAGTTCAGGCTAAAAAACAAAGCAGATCCACCCCCACTCCCAGATATGGAAGACACCCCTCACCAATGGGGAAGGGCTGAGTTGGCTTTTTCTTTTCACACTGCTGATCAGCAAAGAAAAAATCCCTGCATCCCCTTCCCGAAACCAACTGTTTATATAATCGTTGCAGGGGCTAAATAACACCAACATCCACAGCCACAGTAAACAGCATCCCACTCTGCAGACAAAGACCTGCAAAGCAGGGATCAGTGTCACCCTAGCTGAAAATTACATGCTTTTCCCAGAGACGCTGGAAACAAATGCTGGGTTCTAGTGCCACCTTCTAGCTGAGGTTGACATTGCAGGCTGAGTGGTGTGTTTGACAGAGTAAAGAAGAATGAATGTGCCCCCCAAAGTCAGAAACTGAAGCAAATTTGCTGCCCCCTAAGTCTCCTCTGAGGCCAAATTCCCTGAAAGAACCTGATCCTGTCTGATCTTGGAAGCTAAGCTGGGCCAGGCCTGGTTAGTATACTTGGATGGGAGGCTGCCAAGGAATCCCAGGTGTCTACAGCACTACACGTGGATTGATTCAGTCAAGAAAACCATGGTCTTGAGTTTGCAAGGACAACTGATGACTGGGGATCTTGGAGGTCTCTCATTAATGGGATCACCGTAAGTCAGAGACTGCTGTCACACTGCAGAAATAATACAGCTTGACACCGTTGTAACCCCCATGTCTCAATGCTATGGAATTCTGGGATCTGTCAGAGAGCTCTGCTGCCACAACAAACTACAAATCCAAGGATTCCATAGCATCAAGCCATTACAGTTAAAGCAGTGTCAAATTGCATTATTTCTGCAGAGCAGATGCAGCCTTAGACACCTGAGATTGGAAGACCCAAATGCCAGGCACACACTCCTGGAAAAATGTAACCCCCCATACTTTCCTCATGTCCCAGATCACCATGGCTTTGGGCCACCATGAAACAAAGGGTTTTGCTTGGCCTTGTTTGTATGGCTTTCCCTGTCTTGGGTCTAGACATGGCACAAACATAAAGCTGTTTGAAAGAGAAAAAGGGACAACCTAAAGAAGGAAAAACAGAATATTCAGAGCAAATAATAATAATAATAATAATAATAATAATCATCCTGCCCCTCTGTTAAAACAATCGGGGGGGGGGGCTTACAAAAATTAAAATACTGATACAATTTAAAAACCCCAAACACCACCCACCCCCATCCCTCCCCATAAAAAGATATTAAACCACATACATTAAAACAACTGATATACAATGGCTCTATTTCAGGGGAAGGCAGTGGCAAACCACTTCTGAGTATTCTTCACTTAAGAAAACCCTATGAAATTTATGGGATCACCATAAGTCAACTGACGACTTGAAGGCACACAGATATGGACCCCTACCTCCCCTGTGAGTTTGGCAGACTGCGCTATTGGCCCAGGATGCTCTGAATGGAATGTCATGCTTGCCCCATACTTTCTAAGTGACCTCTGGCAGGTCCCCTGACCCTCTCAGTCTCAGCCAGGGGGGTGTAACTATATGGGGTGGGATGACAAAATGAACTCATTGCTGCCAAAATAAGAATTTCTTTGGGGAACGAAATGTTCGTTCCCCAAATTGCTAGCATTGCAGTAACTTAAAGCTTCAGGTGAGCATTTAGAAATACAGTTTACACATGGAAAGAAAAACAGCAGGTAAAATTACCAAGGGAATGCAGCCACAGCAAATAGAAAACTTCTAGGTGTGAATGATTTTCAATGATAGAAACTGTCTGCAATGCTAGAAATTGATTCAGAAACTGAATCAAAATTTCACAGAGAACAGAATTCCTGGGGGTGGTGGTGATGCCCTCATTTTGCACACACACCCCTCCATGGGTACACACCTGGCTTCAGCCCCAGTTTGTGAGGTGCAGAGAATGATCCCAAGCTGAGCTGTTTTACTGATCAAAAGAAAGTAATGCTGGTGAGGTGCTCTGAATGACCCAAACTCCCTGTAAAATGCCCAATGTTATCATCTTTGTAACAGGGGTTTCAGGTGGCAAGTATTATAGAGGTGGCAAGAGAAAGCTCTGCTCAGGGAAATCCAGGAATTCGAAGAATTCTATTAAAAAAAAAAAAGCCTAAGGGGGAACCACACACTCCTGCCTTTCCAAATGCAGGGGCGGTTTAAGAAATTTTGGGGTGCCTTGCGATGCTTTAGTTTGAGGCCCCATATGTTTATCTCAGGTAACCTAACCTATTCACAGTACAGGATGTTCAGATTATAGTAGGACCCCCGTATCCATTGATTCATTATCCATGGGACACAAAACAGCACACCTACGATAGAGTCTTCCTAGAAAATGTGTTCTCTCTAGCCATTTTCTAGGTCCTCCAAAGCAACTTTATGGTATTTTAAACCAGAAGTTCCATGATTTTCAATGGCGTTCACTATTATCCACGGTTTTCAGTATCCACACCCCCCTAGAACCAATCCCCAGCAGATAAGGGGGGCCTACTGTATTACATAATTTGCCACCAATAATTTAATTTAAAAACTATATTATAGGCACTAACATAATATTTTTTATTAGCAATTAACGTAATGGTGTAGATTTCTTTCAAAGAAAAGAAAGAGTGGACTACAAGCTGAACATGAGTTAGCAGTGTGATGCAGCAGCAGCAGCAGCAGCAAAAAAAAAAAGCCAATGTGATTCTAGACTGCATTAATAGGAGTATAGTGTTTAGATCAAGGGAAGTAATAGTACCACTCCATTCTGCTTTGGCCAGACCTCACCTGGAAGACTGTGTCCAGTTCTGGGCACCACAATTCAAGAAGGATATTGAGAAGCTGGAACATGTCCAGAGGAGGGCGACCAGGATGGTGGGAGGTCTGGAAGCCATTACGCCCTATGAGGAGCAGCTTAGGGAGCTGGGTATGTTTAGCCTGGAGAAGAGAAGGTTGAGAGGGGACATGATAGCCATGTTTAAATATTTGAAGGGATGTCATACTGAGGATGAGGCAAGCTTGTTTTCTGCTGCTCCAGAGACTAGGACACAGAGCAATGGGTTCAAACTACAGGAAAAGAGATTCCACTTAAACATTAGGAAGAACTTCCTGACAGTAAGAGCTGCTCAGAAGTGGAACACACTGCCTCAGAGCGTGGTGGAGTCTCCTTCTTTGAAGGTTTTTAAGCAGAGGCTGGATGGCCATCTGTTGGGAGTGCTTTGATTGTGTCTTCCTGCAGGGCAGAAGCCAATTGGATGGGATGGTTGTTGGGGTCCCTTCGAGCCCTATGATTCTATGATTCTAGGCTGCATTCAAGCCTGGGAAAGTTACTTTTGGATTATACCTCCCAGAATTCCCCTGCCAGCACCCTTCTCAAGGTCTGGTTGCATTGTTCCTTTTTCAGCATTCTCTAGCCCAGTGGTTCTTAACCTGGGGTCCACTATGTCCTCAAAGGGGATCCACAAAGGCTTGAAGGCTACTTGGCCCACCTCCTCCCTGTAGTGGAGCAGCCACATGGCAGGAACCAAGGCAAAAGTTGGCTGGCTTGGCCTGTACATTGCCATTCAATCCACTTCAGCCACAAACGTTCAGGAAGAAGCAAGAGTGCATCTGAGGGAAAGTTTAGTGGATGGTGTAATTGTATTGTTGTTGTTAGCTATTATTATTAGCTATTATTATTAGTGTTTTAAATCTTGAGTTGTTGTCTTGGTGCAACAAAAGATATTTAAAGAGGGTCCCTGGTAAAGAAAAGGTTAAGAACCACTGCTCTAGCCCAATGGCTCTCACATAACACTAATGGGATGTCAGGAGTTAGAGAATGAACTCCATTATAAAATGGCCAAACAACCGCAGAACCATGCTGCATAAACTACCACGTCATGCCTAGTCAGGCCACTAGAGGACAATGTCCTGTATATATGTGTGTGTGTGTGTGTGTGTGTGTGTATATATATATATGAGCTCATAACAGAGTTCACTTCCTTCTCTTCCTGTGAGTGCTGAGGCCTGCTGAAGCAGTTTCTCCTTCAATGGTAAATATTTGTACATATTGCAACTGTTTGACTTTGAAGATAAAAGTGCCTCCTGCTTATTTGGACATCAAACACTCTGTGTGTGAGTATTCTTTGGAATGGTTTGCTACTAAGTCTGCTGAGATAGTTTTCGGCTTCTGCCGAGGATTGGGTGTCCTGTCATCCCCTGACAGTGGCTATTGGCCCAGCTGATTGATCTCAGATTAGATAAGGTGCACTCAGAAAAGTTCCCAGAAACTTTTTTTTTTTTAGTGTTTTTGGCTAGTTGGCTGAGAAACAGTTAAGTTTCAGCCAGGCTCTGTAATATCTTCAAGTAACCTTGAAGTGCTGCCAGCTGCTAGCTGTTTGTGTTTCATAGCTGAAGAATTGTTGACTCAATCAGCAGAATGGCAGATAATAGTTTCATCCGCTTTGAAAAGCTGGCTGATGGAAATTATTTAGCATGGAGTTTATACATGGAAGCTTTATTAATTAAGGAGACTTTGTGGCTTGTTTTGGAGAATGAAAGTGTAATCCCAGAGGGTTCAGAAGATGAAATAGCAGCATTCAGGCTAGCAGACCAGAAGGCTAGAGCTGCAATTCTGTTATTGCTCAGCCCCTCCCAGTTAATACACGCGGCCCCAGCAAAGACAGCCTTTCAGCTTTGGACAGTTTTGAAAACAGTTCATCAGAATTCGTTCTGCCTCTCAAAGATGATATGGACTAAGACTTTATAAAACAAAACTGTCTACTGGAGGCTGTGTGAATGCCCATTTGGAGGAAATGAGGCAGCTTTTTCAAGAGGTAGCCAATGGAGGGGTGGACATTCCAGAAGCCCATAAGTGTTTTATTTTATTGGGCATTTTGCTAAAGGAATGGGATTTCTTAATGTACAGTTTGCAGACCACCAGGGAGAGTGATTTGTCTGTAGACTTGGTAGTGGGCGTATTCTGGAAGGGGTCCAACACAAGCAATTTGATTCTCAGATGGAGGGGAATAAATAGCCACAAATTACCAGACACAATTGGGAGAGCACTGAAATAGAGGCATTTGTGGAGGAGGGAGCCTGCAGCTACGTGGAACGCTGTTTCAGATACAAAAAGCCTGGACATTTTCAGAAGGACTGTAAAATGCCTGCACCGGATAGGAGGGGTGCATCCTCTCAGGCTGCAAGCCATGCCTTCATAGCACAGCACCATCCTGATGGTACTGAGGAAAGAATTTGATTACTTGATAATGGGGCCATGCACAATATGATTAATGATTTACAGTTGTTAAGCAATGTTAAAAATGATTCAATAACCAATATTTTGCTTGCAGATGGTGCTCCCAGCAAGGTGCAGAAAATGGGCACTGCATATGTGCCATCTTTTGGTAAAGATTTTGAAAATATATTATGTGTTAAAAAAATAGAGTATTGTATATTAAGTGTGTCCCAAATGACTACTGATGGTTATAAAGTGACATTCGAGGGGGAACACTGTACAATAACAGAAAGGCATAACATGACTAATGTCTGTGCAAAAGAGATAAAGAAGCATGGGTTGTATTACATGTTGCCTAAAGGGAAGGTGGCCAATGTGAACCCTGCAGACAATGTGCCCCTCCATGATAAGTGTGTTCATTACTACCACAGGCTAATGGGACGTGCTAGTTACAAAGGGTTAAAGGAGCTAGCAAATGTTTGTCCTGGTTTAAGCATGAAACACTGCCCAAGGTTCTTAGAATGTGCAGTGTGCAGGAAGGTTAAGGTTAAGTCTTTCCCTATTGCCAAAAAGACCCAATGTGTGACCAACTGACCCTTTGAAGTTGTCCACGCTGATTTAGCAGGCCCCTATAAGCCCACTAAGGGGGTAACTGCTATTTATTTGTGATAGTGGACAGACACACTAGGTACACCTACGTATACTTACTGAAAGAGAAAAATCAGGCTGAAGACAGGTTCCGTGAGTGGTGAATGCAGTGGAACGCAAATTTCCTTCTCATAAGTTTTCCAGTCTAGTGACGGATAGGGGAGGAGAATTCTTATCCAACAGTCTGCAGACCTGGATGCGTAGGGGGCATTGGATACAAGACCACAAACCCAGCGTTTCCAGGGGAGGATGGGCTTGCAGAAAGGAAAACTGGGATGTTGAAGTGCATGATGGAGTGCATGATGGAAGATGCACAAGCCCCAGCTGGGCTGTGGGGGGAGGCAGTGAAAACTGCTGCTTACCATTTAAATAGACTGTGGACATCTAGCATTAACCAGACCCCATATTGTCTATTGTATGGTAGAGCACCAAACCTCAAGCACCTGAGGGTTTTTGGACAATATGCAAATGTACTGATTCACCTGAGCATAAGGAAGCCTGGGCAGCCTAAATGCAGGAGGCTGTGTTTCCTAGGCTATGAGGGTAATAAGTATGTGTTTTCTTTCCATCCTGGAAATGTGGTGTTCTCCAGGAGTGCAAACTTTGAAATACACTCAGGGTGGGACAGATTGCATTACAATCAGGAGGTGTTTGTTCCCTTGGGGAGGGATGTGCCAACAACTCCCAAAAGTCCCACAAATGGAGGGGTGGTAATGCCTGCTGATGAAGGGGAGGCACAGGAAGAATTTCCTGAATAACTATCCCGGCCCAAGACTCGGCTGTCCTCCCTGAGCTGTAATCAGATTTTTTTTTAAAAAAAACAACTATTGTATGTTTTAATCTTTTTCTAATTTATATATTTTTAATTTACTGTATGTTTTTAATCTTTTATAGTTTAATATTATTTTAAGGGGGGTGGGCTAGGGTACTGGGACTATGGAGTTTTTATATTGTAAGCCGCCCCGATTGCGTTGCAGAGGGGTGGGATAGAAATCAAATTTTTATTATATATTTATTATAAGAAAAGCCGGACACTTCCCATGCCACTCCAACACACACACCACCACAAACAAGCATTGAGCCTGACACAGGGAGAGATAGCAGCAGCAGTGCAAGTGAGGATGAGTCAGACAGAACTAGGGTGCTCATCCCCAGAAGGTCAGAAAGGCTCCTGACAGATTTGTTGTTCAGGAAGCCAGGCTATGCAATGTCATAGCACAGGAGCCTGCAAGTTTTCGGGATCTCCTAAAACTTCCCCAAGAAGAACAGAAGATGTGGAACTCAGCCATGGATTCTGAGTTTGAGTCACTAGTTGAGAGGAACGTATTCCAGGTAGCTGAGAGGCCCAAAGACCAAAAGGTTGTTGGTTGCAGGTGGGTGTACAAGCTTAAGGACATGCCTGATGGGACACAAAAGTGTAAAGCACGCTTGGTTGCGAAAGACTTTTCGCAGGAGCACTACACCAATTTTGACAAAACCTTTTCATCCACAGCAAAGCCAGAAAGTCTTAGGTTAGTGTTAGCTGTAGTAGCCAAGAGGCAGATGGTTGTGCAACACTTTGACTTTGAAACAGCACAGCTGAATGCTGATCTTAAAGAGACAGTGTTCATGGAACAGGCCCCAGGGTATGACAGTGCAGGTGAGCAAGGTGTACTTGTTACTCAAGGCACTCTACAGCTTGAAACAAAGGGCACGTTGCTGGAACAACTGCATACACCAAGTTTTGGTGTCATTAGGTTACACAAGGAGCGTCGCAGATGCCTGTGTGTACACCAAGGGGGCAGGTGATAGTGCTGTCATGCTAGCTGTCATGTGGACGACGTTTGTGTGGCAGTAAAGAGTGCCAGTGATGTGAAGAAAGTGCAGGTGGAGTTAGAAAGCCGGTTCAAGTTGAACAACTTAGGCAGCCTGAGATGTTATTTAGGTGTAGAGGTAGAAAGAACCGGTCTTGGAGAATTTTTCCTAAGTCAGAAGAAGAAAATTGACAGTCTTGTGGCCAAGGGTGGGCTTAGTGAGGCCAAAGTGGTCAGAACACCAATGACCACTGATTTGGTGAACTTGGAGGCAGAACAGGAATTTGAGAGGCCAGACCTGTACCATTCAGTTGTAGGCAGTTCTGTTGTTTATTGCAAACAACACAAGACCTGACATCAGTTTTGCCGTTGGGGTGCTCAGCAGAAGAGTCTCCAAGCCAAGGAGGGCGGATTGGGAAGCCCTGAAGAGGACAGTTAGATTTCTCAAGGGGACCAGGGACATGTGTTTGAACCTGACAGTAAGTCAGGTGACCCTGGAGTGCTATGTGGACAGCTCTTTTGCTGCCGAGACTTCAGACAGGAAGTCAGTGACCGGGTTGGTAGTCAGGTATGCAGAGAGCCCCATAGTGTAGACATCAAGAAAGCAGAACTGTGTAGCCATTAGTGCCACTGAAGCTGAATTCGCAGCCCTGTCTGAGATGGCAAGTGAGATATAATGGGTAAGGCAGATGCTTGCAGACCTTGGGGAGCCATGCCAAATGCCTGTTGAGGTGTATGAGGACTCACAAGTCTGCATAGTGATGGCAGAAGCAGAAAACCTGAAATGCAGGACAAAGTACATTGTGGTATGCTACCAAAATGTGAGGCAGTTAATACAAGAAGGTGTCTTGTGCCTGAGGTACTGTCCATCTGAGGACAATGTTGCAGACCTGCTCACAAAAGCCCTTCCAGCAGGAAGCCATGAGGAGTTGGCAAAGAGGCTGGGCCTTGTCACTAGTGTGTAAAATGAAAGGTGTCAAAAGGGAATGTCAACCAACAGACGATTGATGTCCAACAATGTATGTTAATGGCGTTATGTTGTGATGGTAACATGTGTCCTGCGCAGTAGTTTGACCATTTTGGAGGTAATTGTCAGGAGTTAGAAACTGAACTCCGTTATAAAATGGCTGAACAACTGCAGAACTATGCTGCATGAACTACCAAGTCATGCCTAGTCAGGCCACTAGGGGGCAATGAGAGCTCAGAACAGTTCACTTCCTTCTCTTCCTGTGAATGCTGAGATCTGGTGAAGCAGTTTCTCCTTCAATGGTAAATATTTGTACATATTGCAACTGTTTGACTTTGAAGATAAAAGTGCCTCTTGCTTATTTGGATGTCAAACACTCTGTGTGTGAGTATTCTTGGGAACGGGTTGCTACTGAGTCTGCTGAGATAGTTTTTTGGCTTCTGCTGGGGACTGAGTGTCCTATCATCCCCTGACATGGGATACTGGTGTGTTTTAGTGACAACAATAAAACCCATTGTTCCCAGGAAAATTACTCCAAATTTTTATTTTATTTATATTCTTTGTATTCTTCTGTTAAAAGAGCTAGAGTGTTGTAGAAGTTTCAGCATTGCACTCTGACTGTGGAGACCACGGTTTGAATCCTTACTCAGCCGTGAATACACACTGGGTGACCTTGGGCAGCCTCAAAGATTGAACAAATCTTGCCTAGAAAACCCAATGATAGGTTCACTTTAGTCAGAAATGACTTGAAGGCACATAGGCAAACATACAAATTCCTTTTGCAAGTTGAACTCAGTTGGCAGCAAGGGGAGGACGCTGAAGACCAAGGGGGAAAGGGAGGGAGGGGAGAGAAACCAGGACATGTTAAGAGCAGCTGGAAAGATGGGATGGAGGGGATCTATGTGGAGTGTGGCCCTTGGGAGGGCAGAAGTGGGGGGCACCCTTCTTCCCAGTAGAGGCAGGAGAAGGAGAGGAGACATCAGGCAAGAGAGAGAAAGGAGGGGAGGGAAGGGAAGGGAAGGGAAGAAAGAAAGAAGCCCTTTCTGAAGTGCCACCTTTTCCCTGAGAGAGCAGGGGAGAAAGAGGGGGAAAGAGGTGACCCTCACACTTCCCTTCCCCCCCCTCTCTCACACTCATACAACACTTTCTGACACAAATAGGAACACACACCTGGCTTGTGTTTTTGATGACCCCTGGGAGGCGAGGGCGAGGGAGCAGCAACTCCCTCCACCTTCAGCAACACAGGACAGCTTGACCGGCTCGGGGCGCCTGCTGGACGGGGGTGGAGGGAGGCAGGACAAAGGAGACAGGAGACTCTGCTTTAAAAAAAAAAAAGCCAGCAGGAGGTTTTGGCCTTGCTCTCTCTCTCTTTCTCCTGTTTTTGCAGGAAGACGGTTAGGATGGGGCCCCTATGGCTGTGCCCCCCCCAATCGCAGATGCGGATTTGGCGGTTTGCTTAAACTGGCCCTATCCAAATGCCAGCCTTATCAGCATATTTGATAGCCATTATATGTTGCATGCCAGGTGTAAAGAAAAAAATAGAATGCTGAAGGAACAGAAAGGAAATGGTGGGGGGAACCCCTAATAATGGCTAGCATCTTCCATGTTAGGACGGTGAACTCTTTCTAGGTTTTAATCTGAACCATAAAGGAACTTTCCAAGGTATTTAAACCTATCCATCCATTTAGTTTCATCTTCTTTTAAATTCAGCAAAAAAGATTCACTGCTCTCACTGACAGGGAGGCCACTGTGCCAGTGGGATGGAGCATTTTGGAGGGTTTGGCAGGGCTTTACAGTTGCGTGGAACCCTGACTAGGAGTATCCCTTTTAGGAGATGAAGCTGTACTGCAACATATTTAAGCACAGGCCTCACTTTTAATCTCTGTTAGGGAAATATTAGATTTCCACATTTGTTAGCTGCCAGATAATCTATGATGCTATTTGACAGAGTGCATATAACACACTCTTATTTCATATGCAATTCTATACACATCTACCAAGAAGCAAGCCACAGTAGTATTTATCACTGAAGACAACATGCAACCATATTTCACCTTCCAAACATACATAAGAAGATTTCTGTGCCTTTATTAGTCTTTTGGTTCACTGTGCTCAGTTGTACTCCTTTTAAGTTTTGGGTTAAATCAGATAATTTCTTAATAACTATTCTGGGATTACCATAGAGTTACCATAGAGTTGTGCTGGAGATCCTCTAGCCAGGTCCTCCAGCATGATTCTATGGAGTTTGCTATTATCCACAGTTTCAAGTATTCATGGTAAGTCTGGGAATGGATCCCCTGCATATGCGGGGGGGGGGGGAGGGGAAACGGACCTGTAATGCTTTATGAACATTATAAAATTGTAACTTTATTAGAATGCTATGTTTCTATTGCAGTGGCTTGTAGCTGATGCAGATAAAAGATCTATCTACCTATCTACCTATCTACCTACCTACCTATCTATCTATCTATAGATTTCCATCCTTTTAAATAGGCTGCAGGTCCCACCAAGAGCCAGTGTAGTGTAGGGTTTCCTTGTTGGGCTAGAGCCAAGAGTTTGGCCAAGTCAAGCTGTTTCAGCCTCTATCAGAAAAATCTCATAACATGAGCTTTTCCTGCCATTTCACATCCATAGACTATATGGGGTTCCAGAGACTTGCCTTCACCTTCCTTTGTAATGGTAAAGGTTTAAGGGACTGGCATAGGTAATACATGAAGAGGTGGGAATTTAGAATAACAAAGGTTGAGGGGTTACTGGTGAGAATAGTTGTAAATACTTGAACCAGACAATGAATGAAAGACATACAAGTTTGCTTGTTTTGCAAATACTTTTATATTACTGCTTTTCCTTCTGTTCTTCATTCTAAGCAAGAATGTTGTCCAGTTAACTCTTCAGATTACTATCTAGCAATAAAAGCTTAATGTTCTACTCTGAAGACAGCTTCAGAGGATGACAATGGCATCTCACAAACAAATTTCACCAAGAAAACTCAGTGATAGGCACACCTTGTGTGTTGCGTGTGCCTTCAAGTGCCCTGTCAACCTATGGTGACCCCATGAATTTAATAGGGTTTTCTTAGGCAAGGAAGACTCATAGGTGATTCTGCCAGTTCCTTCCTCTGAACTCTACCCTTTTATCAAATGTTCATTTTATCAAAATGAAAAGGTGGCATCTGACCACTTCCATTTTTCAATTTTTTTAGGAGTATTGTTCTCCATGGTCCCCACAAAGTCCTGGGGACAGAAATATGTCCCATCCCTAGATTATACAGTAGCCTACAGGGTTCAAGTAGGAATTTTACAGTGTGTGCATCGTCCTCTTATTGCAATCACCTTTTCTGACCTTCTCCTTTGAACTCATGTTTTTTCCTGTCCAGGTGATGGGTTCTAATTCTGCCCCTGTTCACAACCTGCAGATAGTGCTGGTACCTAGATGGAAAGGATACACTAGGAAGCATTTGGAGAACAGCTTACCTCACCTATTTCTCTTTACCAGATGTTTTGAGAAGGGAGTGTGCTCTGTTGCTTATTGACTACAAGCCAGCAGGGTTTGGGCAAGAAGAGAGAAGTCACGGAGGTGTTCAGCTCACCTCTCCTCCATACAATGGTACAAATCCTGTTGTTAGACTCTTAACTCCAGTAGACCCATAGAACTGAGTAGACTTACCGATGGGTCAATTTGCCATTCAACAATTGATTCAATGGGTCTGGTGGAAATAACCAACTATTTGATCTGGCATCCAGAACTAGGATTAGTTCAGTCAGGGGAGATTCTCTTGTCTGATTTCTGGGTCCCTGCACCTGCCCTCCATTGTCATATTCATGCTCATTGTTGCAATGAATAAAGGTGTGATCCTTCACCCAAACACTGGTTTGTGGATTTCTTTCAATACAAAGGGGGCAAAGGTCTAACACACGGCAATAAATAAATAAATCACAAACCACTCTTTATGGCTAGCATCCTGTTGCTGACTTACGAAGATGTGAGTGCAACTTAACATTGCATATCTCACTTCTAGACACTATACTCCTATTGATGCAGCCCAAAATCTGCCTTTTTATCTGACACATCACACTGCTGACTCATGTTCAATTTGTGGTCCACTAAAGACTCCTAGATACCTTTTGTGTGTACTGCTGTCAAGCCAGGTGTCACCCATCCTATATCTGTGCATTTAATTTTTACTGCCCAACTGTCATATCCTACATTTCTCCCATAGAAAAGCTGTTATTTTAACAGGAAGAGTTGAAGGAACTGTGTAAACATACTAGAGAAGTGAATGCAAAGACATAGCTATGTTAGTCTGGATCAGTAGGCAAAAGTATCTTGTAGCACCTTTGAGATTAACCAAGAAAAAGAAGTTGATAGCAATAAACTATTGTAGACTAAGCCTACTTCATCACACTTGCATCTGATGAAGCAGATTTAGGCTGCATCTGCACTGCAGAAATAATCCAATTTGACACTGCTTTAACTGCCATGGTTCAATAGTATGGAATCCTGTGATTTGTAGTTCCTTGTGACACCAGAGCTCTCTGACACAAAAGACTAAATATCTCACAAAATTACAAATCCCAGAATATTGAGCCATGGCACTTAAAAGTGGTGTCAAAGTGGATTGTTTCTGCAGTGCAGATGCAGCCTTAGTCTACAAATGCTTAGGCTACCAACGGGCTTTCTCTCAGGGCTCATCTACATGACAAAAAATATGTCAAGAATGTGGGCAAAATACCTTTAGTTTAGATGAACTCCTGCTGGGATTCGCCATATTCAGAAGGGGGGGCCTGAAAACTCCACATAGGCTGTGATAACAGCTTTTGCTGTCTCTTGCAATCCTTTTTTAAAATTGTGAAAATGCACATAATAGGCCATCTGTACAACCAATTCGAAAAGGGGGCACAGCAGACCTGAAAGCTGATTGGTCGGACCTTGGGGGGGTAGGCTTGCAAGGGAGGGCTTGCAGTGCTGGAGCCACCATTGTTTTTGTTTTTCTTGGCACAATTGTTCAGCTGGCAAAGCAGCAGAGCAAAAGTATGAAGTTTTTTTTAGCAGAAAATAGCTCTTCCACATCTGTCACTTTAAGGAAAAAAGCGGGGTGAATGGAGGGAGATTTTTCCAGACTCAACTCTCTCTTGGCCACCTTTTTTTGTGTGGATGTAAACTGCAAAATATTGCCTTCCAAGCTTGCGAATGTGCTGTGGGCACAAATAGGCACTGCAACGAAGGGAAGTAAGTCGCTATTTTTCACTACAAATTCTCCCTTGTAGCTGTGCCCTCATTTAGTCTCAAGGGTGCTACAAGCTCCCTTTGTGTCCAGACGAGAAGGCTGAGGTGTGATACAATTGTCATCTTTAAATATCAGAAGGTCTGTCTTGTGGATGGGTGGAGTAAACCCATCTTTTGTTTTCCAGAGCAGAGGGACTGAACCCATGGATTCAAACTACATTGACCAAATATTAGCAAGAACGCTTAATGGTAAGTACTGTTTGACCATGGAATGGGCTCCTATAGATTACTTTGTTGAAGGTTTTGAAACAGAAGCTGGATGGCCACCTGTCAGTGATACTCTAGCTGTAGATTGGCAGGGGGTTAGAATGATGACTAGGTGTTCCTTCCAACTCTATGATCCTATGATTCTATCGCACTGTTTCACATTCTTCTCTTTCTCTTGTGTTGTCATCTGATTGGCTACGTAGCCTTGTGGCCTCCATTATCAGCATGTTCTCTGTCTGGCTGAGATTCATAGAATCATAGAATCATGGATTTGGAATAGACCACAATGGCCATCTAGTCCAACCCTTTGCCTAGTCTCTGGAGCAGCAGAAAGCTCCATCCTCAGTATGACATCCAATATTTAAACATGGCTATCATATCACCTCTTAACCTTCTCTTCTCTAGGCTAAACATACTCAGCTCCCTAAGCTGCTCCTCATAGGGCATGGCTTCCTGACCTCCCACCATTTTGGTCATCCTTCTCTGGACATGCTCCCCCTTCTCAATATCCTTCTTGAATTGTGGTGCCCAGAACTGGACACAGTATTCCAGGTGAGGTCTGATCAAAGAAGAATACAGTGGCACTATTACTTCCCTTGATCTAGACACTAGACTCCGATTGATGCAGCATCGAATCACATTGGTTTTTTTAAGCTGCCACACCACACTACTGACTCACGTTCTGCTTGTGGTCCACTAAGACTCCTAGATCACTTTCCTAGATCACTTTAGATCACAGTGTGACTTCATGGTGTTTGCTGTATGGCTGGAGTTAACCGTATATATGACGTAGGAAGAAGAAAGCAGCAGCTCACTCCCCAAAAGGAGAGGCAAATGACAAAGAAGTTGTGTGAATTCAATAAAAGCATATCGATAGATATCAATTTTTGAGTAGCACACATTGGCTGGAATCCTGTTGGTTTCTTACCCATGTGCAATTTCCCCTACAGGAGCAGGTGGACATTTTTGTCTGATGCAGAATGGCTGTATTCATTTTAAGGTTGCAAAAGTGAAATTGCATATGTAGTGCCAGTGTGCATGGTTGTACATTGCACAAGGAAGTAGCTGCATCTTTGCTTGTGTGCATGGGTGCACATGTGTGCATTGCCCATATAGTTACACAGGGACATTTGATTGTGCAATCAGTTTGTGTAGCATTGTAATTTGAATCATAGAGTTGGAAGAGACCACAAGAGTCATCTAGTCCAACCCAGTGCTCTGCAGGAATACACAATCAAATCATTCCTGACAGATGGCCATCCAACCTCCGTTTAAAAACCTCCAAAGAAGACTCCACCAAACTCCGAGGCAGTCCATTGCACTTCCGAACAGCTCTTACTGTCAGGAAGTTCTTCCTAATGTTTAGGTGGAATCTTTTTTCCATTGTGTCCATTGCTCTGTGTCCTAGTCTCCGGTGCAGCAGAAAACAAGCTTGCTCCATCCTCAGTATGACATCTCTTCAAATTATTTAAACGTGGCTATCATGTCACCTCTAAACCTTCTCTTCTCTGGGTTAAACATACCCAGCTCCCTAAGCCACTTTTCATAGGGCATAAGGTGATATTGTACAACCATTGCATTAGTCTGCAAGCATACAGTTATGTTATATCTTCTCTGTGTAGGATCAAGGTAACAGATCAATAATTCTGCTCCACTGAAATTGCTATCTGTGTTCCAAAAATGAAACTGCAGTACAGTTGTCCCTCCATATCCATTTGGTATTCACAGATTTAAGTATTCATGGCTTGAAAATATTCTTAAAAAAAATAATAATCCAAAAAGCAAACCTTGATTTTGCCATCTTATATAAGGGACACCATTTTGCTATGTCATTACATATAATGGGACTTGAGTATTCATGGATTTTGGTATCCATAGGGGGTCCTGGAACCAAACCCCAGTGAATATGAAGGGACAACTGTCTATTCAGCCGGGCTTCAAGATCTCCATGCCTGTCATGCGGTCTTGACAACCATGCAAGGGACCTCCAAATTGTTGTGATGTTTTGCCAACTTCATGGCCAATATAGCAATTCTGATCTGTCTTCTCACTTGGCAGATGTCTAGGCATTGTGTGAATGGTGTTGTCTCTGAACAGCTGGCCCTACATCCGTGATGGAACAAGCCACATATGGCTAAATCAGTGTGGGCTGAACAATGAAGGCCATGTAATAAAACAGAGCTGACAGAAAAGTCTTCATTTATTTTTCTCCCTTTTGAGAAGAAATGACGGTTCATTTTAAATGGAAACAGGTGGCACTGTGTTTGGATTTTGAAATGTGATTAAAAGACACCTGTTTTAGTCACACCTATGGACATAAATAGGTCCTAAATGCCTTAAAGGCATGAGATGCTAACACACATTGGAAACCACTTAATATGCTATAGATGTATAAATTGCTATTGCTTAAACAGTTTGTAAGCTGCTCTGGGAGCCTTTGTGGCTGAAGAGCGGGTTATAAATACCTAAAATAAACAAATAGATGCTGTCTGATCTTGGAAGCTAAGCAGGGTCAGTCCTGACTAGTACTTCGATAGGAGACCACCAATGTATACCAGCTGCTGTAGGCTCTATTTCAGAGGAAGGAACTGACAAAACCACCTCTGAGTATTCCGTGCCTAAGAAAACCCTATGAAGCCCATGGTGTTGCTATCAAGTTTACAGGCAACTTGATGATACATACACACCCATGGATGTAGATGTGGCTGGTCCATTTACCCCCTCCCCTTTCTCCACTAGCATGCACTGTTGATTCTTTCTGCTGCATTTGTCATTCTCCTAACCACCCTCCAAACTCAGGAAAAGAAAAACAAAGGAAAAAACCTGACCTAAAAAGATATACTGTCCTGTATATCTGTTTGGGAGAGCCAGCTAGGTGTAGTGGTTTCAGCATGGGATTGACTCTGGAGACCAGGGTTTGAATCCCCCCATTCATCCATGGAAACCCACTGGATGACCTTGGGCAAGTCACAATCTCTCAGCCTCTCAGAGGAAGGCAAAGGCAAACACCCTCTGAACAAGAAACCCCATTGAAAGGTTCCAAGAAAACCCCATGATAGGTTCATCCTAGGGTCACCATAAGTCAGAAATGATGAAGGCATGAACAATAACAACAGTATCTATTGGAGAACACTGTTGATTGAGACAAAACATGCCTGAGCAATAACTGAATATGTTCAGGTTTTACAGAATTATCACAAATATTCCAATTTTTTGGGTTTTTTTTAAAGATACACAAGGCCTCAGAACAGAGAAGGAGGTGCACCATTGCTGAAAAGGATGAAGCCAAGAACAGAAAGGATAGAAATAAGGTGTTAGCCAAGGTGTGTAATATTACCATTCAACTCCACTTATGTCACTTGGAATTGAATGATGCCATATTGGACACCAAAGTCCCAACATTTTGGTAGGGGAGAATGGTGGGAAACCTGTTGGTGTTTTATTTGTACTTCAGTTACCCTACAAAAGCAGCTGAGCATTTCTCTCCACATTAAAGTTCAGGGTTGTGGATGTGAAGCTGTGCATGGATGCATATTGTGCATAGAGTCATAGAATTGTAGAGTTGGAAGAGACCACGAGGGCCATCCAGTCCAACCCCCTGTCACGCAGGAAATCACAATCAAAGCATCCCCGACAGATGGCCATCCAGCCTCTGTTTAAAGACCTCCAAGGAAGGAGACCCCACCACGCTCCGAGGGAGTGTGTTCCACTGCCGAACAGCTCTTACTGTCAAAAAGTTCCTCCTAATGTTGAGGTGGAATCTCTGTTCCTGGAGCTTGCATCCATTGCTCCGTGTTCCAGTCTCTGGAGCAGCAGAAAACAAGCCTGCTCCATCCTCAGCCTGCTCCATCCTCTATCATATCGCCTCTTAACCGTCTTCTTTCCAGGCTAAACATACCCAGCTCCCTAAGTCTCTCCTCATAAGGCATGGTTTCCAGACCTTTCACCATTTTAGTCGCCCTTCTCTAGACACGCTCCAATTTGTCAATATCCTTTTTGAATTGTGGTGCCCAGAACTGGACACAGTATTCTAGGTGAGGTCTGACCAAGACAGAATAGAGTGGTATTCATCTGCACTTGGTTGTGCATTTAGATCCACACATGATGTCTTGGCTCAGCAGTGCAATGCTGCTGAGTTAGGAGAATTATTTGTGCAGACACAAAAATGCAATCTGATTTTGGAAGCTAAGTAGAGTCAGTCCTGGTTAGTACTCGGATGGGAGACCATCAAGGGAATACCAGATACTCAGGGGAAGAACAGGCAAAAATCACTTCTGAGTATTCCTTGCCTAAGGCAACCCTATGAAATCCATGGGGTTGCCATAAATGACAGGCTACTTGAAGGCACACAGACACACACAAGCATGCAAATAAAGGATGCAAAAAGGATTTTGAAGAGCTTACTGTAAATAAATGTCAAGGCCAACGATAAAAAATGACTTTAATCCCAGTCCAAAAAGTAAATGGGGCAGAGAGAAATTGACTGGACCAGTGGTTCTTAACCTGTGCTATGTGGACTCCCACGGGGCTGCGATGTCCTCACAGGGCTGCTCAGCTCATTTGACTCTTCAATCTACTCCAGCCACAAACTTGCAGGAAGAAGCAGAAGTCTTCCCTCCCCCTCCATTGCCTCTGAGGGAAGGTTTAATGGACGGTATACTTGTATTATTATTATCAGGTGTTGTTGTTGTTGTTGTTAGGGTTAAATCTTGAGTTAAGTCTTTGGGGTCCATGGCAACAAAAGATATTTAAAGAGGGTCCCTGGTAAAGAAAAGGTTAAAAGTCACCAATGGCTCTTCTTCATCCTGGAGAGAAGTGACTAGTTGGGTGCCACAAGGTCCTTCAGTGCTGGGGCCCCAGTGCTATTCAAGATCCTTATCAATGACTTGGATGAGGGAAAAGAGGGTATGATTATGAAGTTTGCAGATGACACCAAATTAGGAGGGGTAACTAATACCCCAGAGGACAGGATCAGAATCCAAAATGACCCGAACAGATTAGAAAGCTGGGCCAAAACTAACAAAATGAATTTCAACAGGGAGAAATGTAGGATACTACTCCTGGGCAGTAAAAATGAAATGCACAGATATGACATGGCTGATACCTGGCTTGATGGCAATACATGTGAATGGGATTTAGGAGTCTTAGTGGACCACAAACTGAACATGAGTCAGCAGTGTGATGCAGCAGCTAAAAAAGCCAATGCGATTCTAGCCTGGATCAATAGGAGTATAGTATCTAGATCAAGGGAAGTAATAGTGCCACTGTATTCTTCTTTGGTCAGACCTCACCTGGAATATTGTGTCCAGTTCTGGGCACCACAACTCCAGAAGGATATTGAGAAGCTGGAACGTGTCCAGAGGAGGGCGACCAAAATGGTGGGAGGTCTGGAAGCCATTATGGCCTATGACGAGTGGCTTAGAATGCTGGGCATGTTTAGTCTGGAGAAGAGAAGGTTGAGAGGGGACATGATAGCCATGTTTAAATATTGGAAGGGATGTCATACTGAGGATGGGGCAAGCTTGTTTGCTGCTGCTCCAGAGACTAGGACACAGAGCAATGGACTAAAACTACAGGAAAAGAGATTCCACCTAAACGTTAGGAAGAACTTCCTGACAGTAAGAGCTGTTTAGAAGTTGAATCTGCTGCTGTTTGGGAGTGTGGTGGAGTCTCCTTCTTTGGAGGTTTTTAATCAGAGGCTGGATGGCCATCTGTCAGGAATGATTTGATTGTGTATTTCTGCATGGCAGGGGGTTGGACTGGATAACCCTTGAGGTCTCTTTCAACTCTATGATTCTATGATTCTTTGATTTTAAGAGCCATCAAACTGGACTATAGGATGACAATGGAATTAAAGGTGTTCTAAACGAAGATAAACTGAGAAAATTCTTGCATCTCTCTTCACTGCAGTAAAAGGAGAGCAAAACTTGAGGCTGAACTTATACAATATTATCAGGAAGGGAGTTTGAGATACTGAAGAAAACAATAGTGACAGGATAGGTTTTACCCATCTAGCAGTTCTTAAACAGCTCAGCTGTTATATTGCTGATCTTTGAAGAATAATATTTAACATGTCTCTAAGATCATCAAGATAAAATCAGAAAAAGACTAAGGCTTGGAATAGCTCTCTCTCTCTCTGGCTTTTCTTTGCAACTTTGAAGGAACTAGATAAGATCCTCAAGTGAATAACAAAGCCAGCATGATCTATACAATAGTATTTCTGATACCTATGGCTGCTGACACACTACAGAAATAATCCAGTTGGACACTGCTTTAAGTGCCATGGCTCAATCCTATGGTATTCTGGGATTTGTAGTTTTGTGAGCCTTCTCTGTCAGAGAGCTCTGGTGCCACAACAAACTGCAAATCCCAGGATTCAATAGGATGGAGCCATGATAGTTAAAGCATTGTCAAACTGCAATATTTCTGCAGTGTGTCAGCAGCCTTTGTATAGATGTGAAAGCTGGATAGTGAAGACAGCTGAGAAGAAAAAAACCCTCAACTCATTTGAAATATGGTGGAAACCATTTCTTATTTGCCATACCAAAATGCCAATTTCTTATTTGCCATACCAAAATGGCAAATAAGTGGGTCAAAGAGCAAATCAAGCTGGAACACTTACAAGAAGCTAACACAACTAACATGAGACTATCATACTTTGGACATTTCATGACATGACATGACTCATTGGAAAAAGCAATAAGAGCTGTAATCCAACATCTCCTCAGCACAGCACAAGTATCTCCATGTGGAGATTTGCTGTTTGAGCACTATGCAGAATAGTAACATTGTGCCATGTCTACAACAGGGTGCCATTGCACAATGTGTAAACTCAATGCACAATGAACAACTCCAATGCATAATGTTGGCTTTAATACACAATGTACAACTGCAACATGCAATGTGCAACCACAATGTACAACATTGCTTTATCTACAACTCCATTTCTGCTGCTAGTTGATAGAATCTCTCTCTCTCAGGCTTTTCTTCGCAAACGAAGATTCAGGAAGGACTCATCCCACACTTTCTGCAAGCACGCTGATGACTGAAAAGGCCAATCCGAGATAAACAAGTCCAGTTGCAGAAAGCACAGCAGAAGGTCTCCTTGGGTGATTTTTCTGGGTTGTGATTCTTTCTGCGTTGTCGTTTCTCTTCAAGACTTGTTCGGTGTGAGTTCTCAAATAAGGCTGCAGCATTGTGGATAGTGCGTCTCCAAGCCTCCTGATGTGAAGCCAGGGCAGACCATTGTTGGTGATCAATTTGGCCAAGCCTGAGCTGTTGTTTCAGGGAGTCCTTGTATCGCTTTTTTGGAGTGCCCCTCTTACGCTGACCTGTGGCGAGTTCATCATAGAGTACTATTTTTGGGAGGCGATGGTCCTCCATCCTAGAAATGTGCCCTGCCCAGCGCAGCTGTGTTCTCAATATCATAGCCTCAGTGCTGGTGATCCCTGCTTGCTCAAGGACAGCAACATTCGTCACATAGTCAGTCCAGTGTATATTTCGGATTGTGCGTATACAGCGCTGATGAAAACGTTCGAGGAGTCGTAAGTGTTGGTGATAGGTGACCCATGTTTCAGACCCGTAAAGTAGAATAGAAGTACAATGGCTCTATACACACTGATTTTGGGGCAGAATATGTCTGTTGTGTCATGATGAATAAGTTACCCCACAAGCATAGTGTGACTTATCCAAGCATATGTCACTAACTGGATGCCAGCCAATGCTTGGTAAAGCTGAAGGCAGTAGCAAAAGCAGAAGGTCACATTTCAGGTTGATTAACGCAGTCAAGGAAGCCATGGTTGCTCTGAGCTTTGAAGACCTCAGCAAGGCAGTTAATAAATTGATCTCTTTGTGGCCTCTCATTCATAGGGCCACCATAAGCCAAAGCCAACTTGATGGCACATAACAGCATCAAGATCATCCTCTATACCAGAGGATTGGAAAGGGGTTAGCATTACATCCATTTAAAAAGGCATCCAGGTGGGATCCAGAAATTATGAACCGATTAGCTTAATATTTGTTCTGGGTTAACTTGAGGAAAGCATTATTAAAGCTGTGTCTACTGAGACAGGATAACAGGAAATGAGTTTAGTAAATGGCATCATTATAGTTATACCATCCCACTTTTCTTGGCATGGTTCCATCCTAAGGCATTCTAATATTTGTAGCTTTGTGAGGAACTTAGAATTTTCTGCTAGCAATCTCCCCTGAGCTACAGTTCCCAAGGTACTCAAAGAAGAAGGGCTGGGATTTAAATCAGGTGTATCTCCACTCTAGAGTTATAGCAGTTTGAGAACACTTGTAAATTGTCATGGCTGCATCCTATGGAATCCTGGGATTTGTAGTTTGCAGATGTAAGGTGCTTAGAATTCTCTGCTAGAGAGCTCTAGTTCGTTCTCCTGAACTTTAGTTCCCTTTTTGAACTTGATAGTGTACATACAGCATGCTGGGGAGTCTCTAAGACAGAGGGTGTATGGGTAAATACAGGTGAATTACAAATCAGACCATGATGATTTGTTTCCCTCTGCCGCAGATGTACTTGAAGCTTGTCTACAATGCAGAAATAAAGCAGTTTGACACCACTTTATCCACCATAGTTCTATCCTACAGAATCCTGGTATTTGTAGTTTGGTGAGGTCCTCACCTGGAGCCCTGGTGGTGCAGTGGTTAAATGCCAGTACTGTAAGTTCGATGCCACGTTGCAAGTTCGATTCCAGCGGGCTCCAAGGTTCACTCAGCCTTCCATCCTTTCGTAGGTCGGTAAAATGAGGACCCGGCTTGTGGGGGCAATTAGCTAACACACATTGGAAACTGCTTATTGCAGTGTAGATGTGTAAATAGCTATTGCTTAAAACAATTTGTAAGCCACTCTGATAGCCTTGTGGCTGAAGAGTGGGGTATAAATAACTAAACAACTAACTAACTAACTAACAGAAAAGGCTCACAAAACTACAAATACTAGGATTCTGTAGGATAGAACTATGGTGGATAAAGTGGTGTCACACTGTTGTATTTCTGCAGTGTAGCCAGGCCCTAAGTCATCTTAGGCTCCCACTGTCTCCCAACATCTCCTTTCCTTTCCTGTTAAACAGTTCCAGCAATGACTGGGATTTGTATCTTAAAATTACACCCTCCATTTCATTCCCTTCCAGTGTTGCCACAACAGGAAAAATCACAAAATCCTCCAGAATTGGGAGGATCCTTGTGGATCCTGGATCCACTTCTGTATAAGCAAAATCTATGTTTTTTCCCCATTCATGGTCCAGCTTTGAATCCTCCACCTGCTTATTCAGCTGTCAATGCATCTTATCTCCACAAGTGTCTAATTCAGTTAGATGGCAATTAGTTTTGCATTACTTCACACAGGGACCTTAATCCTGATTACAAGGACAGATAATGCCAGTAATAAATATGACCCAGGGCTGAAAATGATCTGTCTCCTCCTCTCTCTCTTTTTATTGGTGAAAGCTGAAGTTAGTGAAATGCAACATAAATTGGCTGATGAGATGAGGCAGCTGCTTCTGGTTACAGACTGGAAGTTTTGCCGTTTTACTCTTTGAGCTTCTCTACACCAGCCAGGATAAGCTGGCTCCCCACTGGTGTATCCTGGCAGTGGAGGTGGCCCATTCTGTCCCGTTACCTGAAGAAAATGGGCTGAAGTCCACACAGGAATGCTGGCCCATTGCTGCAGCCAGCCATTCCATGTGACAAGTCCCCTGCATGGGACCAGCCTTGGTCACATGCTGCAGGCCTGCTGCTGGGCCTGGCAGAGCCAGGGCGGCTGGTAGGAGCAGTGAAGGCTGGCCTGTCGGGACAGGCTCCCATGGACACATGGGGCCCAATCCATCCCATCCTGGTGGGTACACATTAAACTGGATATTTTCTTATAATGTGGAAAAGGGCCGTATCCTGGCTTGTCCCCATTCTAGCCCCATCTTGGCCCTAGTGGCGGTGAGGACTGCCCGGGGGCAGACTGGGGCAAAAGCTCTGTGTCATATGGAATGCAGGGCTCTGGAATGGGGCAAAGCTGGGGGTATTTGGCCTGTGTAGATGAGCCCTTTGTGCTTCTCACCAGCTGATATACACAGTGAGAAAAATGTGTCCATAGTAGTCAACACAAGAGTGGAGAGGGCTTGGAAAGAACACTTTAGAAACAATGCATTACTTGTAAGTAATTCCCTTTCCCAAATGACAAAGGTATCAAACTATCGCTGAGATCATGCATTGGGAGATGCATTGTAAAGTTCTGCCGAAGGAGAAGTATGACATGTCCATATGAGGATGCCTTTGTTATTCTTTGTCAGAGTACAGGCAAATAGTCAGGCAATGTGCTGTAGTGTTGGCTATAGTTACTAAGATTGCAGATCTTTCCAGTTCACCAATGTCTCAGGGCTGCACAATTCCCACTTATGATTTAAGTCTGCTCAGTAATATCATTTCTATTCCCACTGTGATGGGATCCAGGTAATCAACAGGTGGCAGCAGCAGGATGCAGCTTCCACTGCTGTGATGGGACCCAGCCAGTGAACTGGTAGCAGCGGTAGTGGCAGCAGGACACTGCTGCTGCTGCTGCTGCTGCAATGGGACTCAGGCAGTCAACTGGGGGTGGTGGACACTGCTGCCATCGCTGCGATGGGACCCAGGCAATGAAGTGTGAGGCCTACCAAGCATTTTGGGGGAGTTTTTTTAACAGCATATGGTATGCTGGGTCCAACATATTAAAATGTGATTAAAAACAAGTAAAACTTTAGCTGAGATCCTATATCATCAGCTATAGCTACAGTCACTAGCCTCCATCATCATAGCTACTTCTGCCAATGTGTGTATGTGTACAGGCTGACCCTCATATCCACGGGACTGGTATCTGCGGTTTCATTTATCCATGTCTGAAAAAAAATGTCCTCTCTAGGCATGTTCTAGGCCCTCTAGTGTGATTCTGTGGTATGCTTCTGCCAGAAGTTGGGCTGGAAGTAATTCATTTCAATGGGTTTGTTATTACAGTGTCATGTATGGATACAGTATCCATGGTAAGTCTGGGAACAAATCCCCCACAGATACAGGGTACAACCAGTATGTGCCTTCCAGTCACTCATCAATTTTGTAGTTTTCTTAGGCAAGGAATACTCAGAGGTGATTTTGCCAGTTCCTTTCTCTAAAATACTGCCTATAGCAGTGGCTCCCAGGACTTGACAGCTCTTTGGGAGGGAAGGTTTTGCATGAGGGGTGGGAGTGGGGGAGCAAAGCGCGAGAGAATGGCTTTCCAAGCCCCATCCCAAAAGAGAAGTATGCAGGCATAAGCCATGGTCACACACATGTATGTCACTCACGATGTACAAAAAGCATTATTTGTGTGTGGGGGTGGGGGTGGATGGAAGTCTGAGCTGATGCTGAAATACTAAAGTGTGCGTGGTGAGGGCCTCAATCTGAAATGGGAGTAGGGGATTGAAGGCATGCAAATTGGTCTTTGTCAACTCAGGCAAATAACCTCAGATAGCAATTCACACTGTCCTTGGATTGCTCAGGTGAAGAAACAAAGAAACCTGGATTGACCCCCCCCATTGGTTTTTTAAAAAAATATAAAATCCAACTCTTATTCAGAATTGTTTCTAATCCTTAGGTGAAACACACAGGTTCCCTGGTTGGTGGGAAACAGACAGGAACCAGAGTTTTTATATTAACAAAGCTGGAGATAATTTTGGATGGCATCTTGGGGAATGAAAGTCAATAGAAGCCAAACTGGGTAGCAGGTTCTTTATTACTACAGTACAAGAGAAAGTATTGGCTTCCCAGGAGTTTTTGCTCCAAAGACTCCACTAAGAGGAGTGGGGAGAGAACCCACTAAGACCTTTAGGAGGAAAGGTAAATTAAAACTTGCAGGCTTTCTTAGAATCATAGAATTGCAGAGTTGGAAGAGAAGATGTACTCAGGATGGGCAACTTCTGGGTACAGGGCAGAGGTGTGAGCTATGGGAGGGTGAAAATGTGGGAATATGAACACAGCAACACAGTAAATAGAAGAGTTCTAAGTTGAAATGATTTTCAGTGTCTCAGGGTGCATCTACACTGTAGAAATAATGCAGTTTGACACCGCTTTAACTGCAATGGCTCCATCCTACAGAATCTTGGGATGTGTAGCTTCATGAGGCACCAGCACGCTTAGCCAGAGAAGACTAAAGTCCTTGTATAATTACAAATCCCAGGATTCCATAGGATGGAGCTACAGGACTTTAAAGTGCTGTCAAACTGCATTATTTCTACAGTGTAGATGCACCCTAGGTCTTTTTGAATTCTGTTCCTAACAACTTCCACCTATACTGCTCGTGTAGCTACAGGGGGACAAAATGAGGGCATTCCCCCCCAAATAAGAATAATCCCCCAAAGAAATGTTCTCTCAGTCCTCCAAATTACAGTATTACAAAGAGTGAAATACTGAAAATAATTCACACTGAGAACCAGCCATCACTGTATTTCATAGAATCATAGAATCATAGAATTGTAGAGTTGGAAGAGGCCACGAGGGCCATCCAGTCCAACCCCCTGCCACGCAGGAAATCTTGATCAAAGCATCCCCGACAGATGGCCGCTGTTTAAAGACCTCCAAGGAAGGAGACCCCACCACACTCCGAGGGAGTGCGTTCCACTGCCAAACAGCTCTTACTGTCAAAAAGTTCCTCCTAATGTTGAGGTGGAATCTCTGTTCCTGGAGCTTGCATCCATTGCTCCGTGTTCCAGTCTCTGGAGCGGCAGAAAACAAACCCACTCCATCCTCAACGTGACACCCCTTCAAATACTTAAACAGGGCTATCATATTGCCTCTTAACCGTCTTTTTTCCAGGCTAAACATACCCAGCTCCCTAAGTCTCTCCTCATAAGGCATCATTTCCAGACTTTTCACCATTTTTGTTGCCCTTCTCTGGACATGTTCCAATTTGTCAATATCCTTTTTGAATTGTGGTGCCCAGAACTGGACACAGTATTCTAAGTGAGGTCTGACCAAGGCAGAATAGAGTGGCACTATTACTTCCCTTGATCTAGACACTATACTTCTATTGATACAGCCCAAAATCGCATTGGCCTTTTTAGCTGCCGCATCACATTGTTGACTCATGTTCAATTTGTGGTCTACTAGGACTCCTAGATCCCTTTTGCACGTAGTCTCAATCAGCCAGGTCTCTCCCATCCTATATCTATGCATTTCATTTTTCTGCCCTAAGTGCATTCATTTCCATTCCCCCAGCATTCTATATTTCTTTTGCAATTGGTATGCAACATTTCATGGCTATTAAACTTGCTCATTAGATTGGGGGTGCATCTACACTATAGAAATAATGCAGTTTGACATCACTTTAAGTGCTGCAGCTCCATCCTATGGAATGCTGGAATTGTAGTTTTACTATGTCTGTAGCCTTCTCCGTTAAAGAGTGCTGGTGCCTCACCAAACTACAAATCCCAGGATTCTGTAAGATGGAGCCATGGCAGTTCAAGTGGTGTCAAACTGCATTATTTCTACAGTGTAGATGCAACCCTAGATAAACTAGAAAATAGGGCAGAAATTCAATAGAGACAAATGTAAAATTCTACATTTAGGCCGCAAAAACAAAGTATAGGATTGCGGATACGTGGCTCAGCAGTACTACATATGGAAAGGACCTTGGGATTATTGTTGATCATCATAAGCTGAACATGAGCCAGGAGTATGATGCTGCAGCAAAGAAGGGGAATGCTATTTTAGTTTACATTAATAGAAGAAGTTTCTAAGTCAAGGTAAGTAATAGTTCCACTATTTTCTGCACTGGTCAGGCCTCATCTGGAGTACTGTTTCCAGCTCTGGGTACCTCATTCTAACAAGGATATAGAGAAGATGGAGCAGATTCAGAGAAGGGCAACAAAGATGATAAGAGGTACGGAGAACAAAATATAGGAAGAAAGGTTGAAGAAGTTGGGCTTGTTCAACTTGGTGAAGAGAAGACTGAGACAGAGAAGACTTCTCTGGATGTCTTCAAAAAGAGGCTGGACAGCTACCTCCTGGGGATATTTTAGCTGGAGATCCTGCCCTGAGCAGGAATTTGGACATGATGGTCCATGAGGCCCCTTCAACTCTGTGATTCGATAATTCTACGTCAAAAATAATGAGTAATTTGCCATTTAAATAGGTTACAAGGTCTAGCTGCACTATTTAATATCAAACAAAATGTACAGTCGGACCCCCGTATCCGTGGAACCAATACCCATGGTTTTGGTTATCCGCAGGTCACAAAATAGGGACACATACCATAGAGTCACACTGGAAAATGCTTAGAGAGGCATCTTCTAGGTCCTCCAATGCAAGTCTATAGTATATTTTTACTCGCAGTCCTTTATTTTAAAAGGGTTTGCTGTTATCCATGTTTCTGGTATCCTCAGTAAGTCTGGTGACCGAACCCCTGCAAATATGGGGGTCCAACTGTACTTTTCCAGAAGTGGATGATTAGCATTTCCAGGAAGTTTCAGGAGCACAAAGCAGTTTCCAAGTAAATGCACACTTCCCAGTTGTCCTTTTTGAAAAGGAAAACACTTTTCCAAAGGAAAGCTAGTGTGGTGTTGCAGCTAAAGCATTGGACTATGATCTCTGTAGACCAGGGTTCAAATCCCCACTCAAGCCATGGGAACCCACTTGAGCAAGTCCCACTCTTTCAGCCACAGAGGAAGGCAAGGCAAACCTCCTTTGAATATTTTTTTTGGCCAAATGACAGGTTCCCTTTACAGAATCCCTTAGTCCAAAATGACACAAAGGTACAGCACAACAACAACAGCTTTTCCAAAAAGGCAAAACATGGAGAACTTTCTTTCCATTTTGACATTGTGCTACCAAATTTTACCTCTCCATTGACGCCCCCTTGTCATGGGAGAGAGGTTGCGTACCCTAATGATGTTTTGAGCTATGCTGGCGGTGGCATAATAGCCACTGGTAGGGTCTCCCATGCCAGACAGGTCAAAACCGAAGGGTCTGACAAAGAGCGTCAAAGGGCAGGATGGGCTCTCTAGCCTTATGGCAACCATCCTAGGAGAAGGAAAACTCTAATCCCAAACCCGGGCAGATGGTGCTCGTCCAACCCTGTAAGGTCAACCATCTAAGAGAAGGAAACTCTAAATCAAACCTACGGCCCAAGGACCTCGCTGCCACATCCATGCTTGCAAGGCCACGGCAGATGAATCTCTGGTTTAAAGGGTGAGGCCAGTTCTGTGCATGCTGTGCTCCACCAGAAAAATCCATTGCACAGGCTCGAAGGACAAATCCAGTTCCAAAAAAGCCCTGTAGCGACTGGCGAGGGATGAAACCGGCAGGTGTAAAGATGCACTGGAAGCCGCAGCCCCAACCCTGCATGCAGGCGGTTCAGGACATTGGTCGCTCGAGGATGACCCGGGAGATGGCAGTCTTGTTCGACAGCATCCTGAATGACCAAGCAGCCTTTTTTAAGGAGAGCACTGCTTGCTCCATATGGAGAGGGGCCTAGAAAAGGTGGCCTAACGAAAGCTCATCCCCAACTACCTGGTTGGCTAGCCGCGGCCAACGGGAATCTTCTGATGCGGTCAAACCAAGGCAAAGAAACAAAGGCACACACCAGCCTCCAAAGGTGTAAATAAACTGACACTTGCATGCTGGAACATCAGAACCATGCAAGACTCTGAAGATAGTGGACGGCCTGAGCGTCATTCTGCCCTAATAGCCCATGAACTATCACGGCTTAATATTGACATTGCTGCTCTTAGTGAAGTTCGCTTCCATGAGGAAGGCAGCCTTAAAGAACATGGCGCCGGCTACACACTTTACTGGTCTGGCAAACCCAAAACCGAAAAACATCTTTCAGGAGTAGGCTTTATGATTAAAAACTCCATTGCCTCCAAACTCGAAACCTTGCCAACAGGACACTCTGATCGCATTATTTCATTACGCCTCCAACATGTTGTTCTCTTTAGTATATATGCCCCAAATATGCAAGCCGACCCTGTAGAGAAAGACAAATTCTACACAGACCTATGCCAAATCATACAAAAAGTCCCTGTAGAAGATAAAATTATTATCCTTGGTGACTTCAATGCCAGAGTAGGAAAGAACTCCGAAGCCTGGAAAGGTGTCTTAGGCAAGCATGGTGTTGGAAAGTGCAATGATAACGGACGCCTCCTGCTAGAGTTCTGTGCAGAACAACAGCTGACTATTACAAACACAATCTTTCAGCAGAAAGATAGCTTGAAGACAACCTGGATGCATCCCCGATCCAAACACTGGCACCTCATTGACTATGTTCTAGTCCGTCAGAGAGACATTCGTGATGTCTGTCATACCCAAGTGATGCCCAGTGCAGAATGCCAAACAGATCATCGCCTTGTCAGATGTACACTAAATCTTCATCTTAAGTTCAAACCTAAGAATCTTAGGTGGCATCTTAAAGAAGAGACTCCAAGTCAACAATCTTCAACAAGCTACCATGAGAGACAGCTTCCAGGCAAATCTACAAACGAAACTTGAAGACCATCCTACAGATCCTTCTCCTACAGTGCTTTGGCAACATATCAAAAACAGTATCCTCCAGTCTGCAGAAGAATCCCTCGGGTTCTCCCACAAGAAAAATCAAGACTGGTTTGATGAAAACAACCAAGAGATCCAGGAGCTGTTGGCAAGGAAGAGAGCTGCTCACCAGGCATACCTTGCCCAGCCAACCTGTCATGTAAGAAAAGCAGCTTTCCGCCTCACATGTAGCAAACTACAACAAAAACTCCGAGACATGCAGAACAAGTGGTGGATCAATATAGCAGAAAAGACACAACGCTGTGCAGATCTGGGTGATCATAGAGGATTTTATGAAGCTCTTAAAGCAGTGTTTGGACCTACTTATCAGGTCCAAAGCTCCTTATACAGTACAGATGGTCAAGCATTAATTACTGATAAAGCCTCCATCCTGAATCGTTGGGCTGAACATTTTCAAAGTCTCTTTAGCGCCAACCGAGTAGTCCAAGCCTCAGCTATCCAACATATGGTTCAAAAACCAATGAAAAATGAATTGGACATAGCTCCCACTTTGGAAGAGACCCTTAAGGCCATACAGCAGATGAAAAACGGCAAGGCAGCTGGGATTGATGGAATCCCACCTGAAGTTTGGAAACACGGAGGTCATGCACTCCACGAAAAATTCCACGAATTCCTTGTGAATTGCTGGGAAAAAGGGGAACTGCCATCAGACCTCCGAGATGCAGTCATCATCACCCTGTACAAGAAAAAAGGAGCAAAATCCAACTGCTCAAACTATCGAGGCATAACACTGCTCTCTATTGCTGGAAAAATCCTTGCAAGGATACTCCTGAACAGATTAGTTCCTGCTATTGCAGAAGAACTTCTCCCTGAAAGCCAATGTGGCTTCAGAGCCAATAGGAGTACTACAGACATGGTATTTGCCCTTAGGCAACTGCAAGAAAAATGTAGGGAGCAGAACAAGGGTCTCTATGTAACATTTGTCGACCTCACCAAAGCCTTCGACACTGTAAGTAGAAAAGGTCTGTGGCAGATCCTGGAAAGACTAGGATGTCCCCCCAAATTCCTTAAAATGATTATCTTGCTACACGAGGGCCAGCGTGGTCAAGTCAGATATGGCGGTGCTCTTTCAGAGCCCTTTCTAATAACTAATGGAGTGAAGCAAGGTTGTGTTCTTGCACCAACTTTACTTACAATCTTCTTTAGCACGATGCTCCAAAGGGCTATGGCAGAGCTTGAAGAAGACGACGGCATCTATATACGTTACCGTACTGATGGTAGCTTGTTTAACTTAAGCCGTCTGAGGGCTCTCACTAAGACTCTAAACTATCTAGTCCGTGAGCTGCTCTTCACCGATGATGCTGCCCTTGTTGCCCACACAGAAGCAGCTCTGCAGCGCCTAACGTCCTGCTTTGCAACAGCTGCAGAGCTGTTTGGGCTAGAAGTCAACCTGAAGAAAACAGAAGTTCTTTACCAGCCTGCACCACAGGACGAACACCACCATCCCCACATTGCCGTCGGCAAATCTGTGCTCAAGTCCGTTCAGCAGTTCACCTACCTGGGAAGCATCATGTCCTCAGATGCCAAGATTGACAAAGAGATCGATCACAGATTAGCAAAGGCATATAGTGCATTTGGAAGACTTCACAAAAGAGTCTGGAGCAATAAACACCTGAGGCAAAGCAAAAAATCAGTGTGTATAGAGCCATCGTACTGTCTATCCTCCTTTATGGATCTGAAACATGGGTCACCAGGAATAATAAGTCAGACCCCCGTATCCGTGGAGGTTCAGTTCCCAGACTTACCACAGATAGCTGAAACTGTGGATAACAGTGACCGCCATTGGAAAAATTGTACTTCAGGTTTAAAATATCATAGAGTTGCCATGGAAGACCTAGAAAATGTCTAGAGAGGATGCCTTTCTAGGCATTTTCTAGGAAGACTCTATGGGTATCTGTTCCTCTTTTTGTGTCCCACAGATAACTGAAACTGCAGATATTGGTTCCATGGATATGGGGTCTGACAGTAGTAGTAGTCGTAGTAGTAGCAGTAATGATAATAATAAGGCCTCTTGCTTATAGCTATACTACTGTCTCAGACATATAACATGTTCCCACAAAATAATGATCCAGATAGGTTTAATCCTGGGAAGAGGGATTTCCTCTAAGATGCTGTTCATTGTCCCTCCCTCTGCCCCATTTCTGGATTGAACCCTATTACAGAGAACTATCCCACCAGAATAAAGCTCCATTGACTTCATGAGGACTTATTCCCAGGTAAGGGAATAGAGGAGCCAGCGTGGCAAAGGAGCCAGCATGGCAGAGTAGTTTGCATGTTGGACTATGACTCTGAAGGCCAGGATTCAAATTTTTAAAAGAGTTGTCACACAGAAGATGGAACCCAAACCAATGCATTCAAATGATGAGAAGGGGGATTCCAATTAAACATCAGAAAGGCATTCCTAATGGTAAAAGTGTCTGGAGAGTGGAAGGAGTTGACCCAGATGGTGGTGGACTTTCCTTCATTGGAGGTCTTTAATCAGAAGTTGCATGAAAGATGCTTTCTCTGTGGCTTCTCTGTGTTGGCTGTCGATAGGGTTAGATGATCCTTGGGTGCCTTCCAACTCTACAGAGATATGATTTTATTATTTAACATATTATTCAGCATAGATGCTGTCTTAATTAGCCTTCTCTAGCCTTTAAAATCTGTTGCTTTCCAACATGAGAACTCTTCATATATTGAACACATGCTCTTTTTTCCCATTGGTAAGGTTTTCCACTGTGGGCAGAAGCAGGAATGCAAATGGACCGTAGTAAATCACATTTCCAGTGATGAGATTTTGTAACAAAGACACACACTCCTCTTTACACCCATGGCTCAAACTTAATCTCTGAGGGACCAAGCACGGTTCCAAAAAACCAATAGTAAAGCACCCTTTAATGGTACCCTTAAATATTTAATGGCATTTTTTCCTTGAAGGAATCGGTACACTTGTGTGAGGGATATGCCTATTATTGCATGAATCCTACTAGTTGTCCCAACTAGAGTAGATCCTTTAAACCAACTATTGAATCATAAATAAACACATAGGTAAGTCCCATGGATTCAATGGATCAGAGGGGTTGTCTAGATGGTGAAAATACTCCTCAAAATACTCCTCAAAATACTTTTGACCCAAGGAGAATCTGTGGTGGTTTGCCTTATTCAGAAGGAAATCCCAAAGACCTATTTGACTGATACGAGATTAAGAGGCAGTTGTGATCTACCAGATTTAAAAATATATTATCAAGCATCCGTAGTAGTATGGATTAAGGAGTGGGTCAATCTAAACAATAGGAAATTATTGAATCTGGAAGGTCATGATGCCAGGTTTGGTTGGCACACTTATCTGTTCTATGGAAAAGAAAGAGCTAACAAAGGGTTCATAACTCACTGTGTGAGAAAAGGTTTGTTGAAGGTATGGGAGAAAATTAAAGAGGTATTTTACTTTAAAATCCCATTAGGGGTATCACCTCAAAAGGCCTTCATGTCAAGATGGACTAGAACGGACTCATGGTTGAAATATTCAGATATTGGAAGGAAAGGAGGTGATAATGTATTAAGAATAGAATCAAAGGAAACATTACAGGAAAAATATAATTTAAATTGGTTTACCTATATGCAGTTAAAAGAAAGGTTTGTAGAGGATCAGAAAAAAGATGGGTTTGAGACAGAATATAATGACTTAGATAAATTATTGCAGGAAGAAAACAATTCAAAAGCTATCACAAAATTCTACAGATTATTATTGACGAGATTTACAGAAAAGGAGTACATAAAAGATTACATGCTGAAATGGACAGAAGACATCGGTAATCCTATTAACATAGATGAATGGGGGGAAAGCAAAGAAAATAACATTTGCATTTACAGCATCCCAAAATCTAAAGGAAAATTACATAAAAATGGTCCTTAGGTGGTACTACACGCCATCAAGATTAAGTAAGATGAATAAGACAATTTCAAGTAATTGTTGGAAGTGTGGGAAAAATCAGGGAACAATGATGCACATGTGGTGGTGTTGTGCCAAGATTAAAAAATTCTAGATGCAAATTCATGAGACAATCAAAGAAATCTTACAAATTAACATGGAATTTTCCTCAGAAATGTACTTATTAAATGTCATTTAAGATCCAGAAGAAAAGAAAAGAAATAGATACTGGAGGATAATACTTTATATGATTACGGCTGCCAGATTAGTCATAGCAAAAAAGTGAAAAGTGAAAGAATGCCTGACAAAAAAATGAATGGAAGAACAGGTTGGATAGCTATGTTGGAACTAGATGTATTGACAAATAAACTATGTAATAGGAAAGAAAGTAAATGGAAAGAAGAATGGAAACAAGTGCTGGATTATTGGATAAATAAGGGTGAACTACAAGATAGTAAAATGTTACAGGAAATAGAAAATCCCCAAAGAAGGAAGTAATAAAGAAGGTAATATTTAAAGCAAAGAGAATATATAATGTAAAGAGAAGAGCCATGAATTATGATGTAATATACCAAAAAAATCAGAAGTCATTTATGATTTTTATGTTTTAATGTTAGTCTTGTGATGTCAAAATGACAAAAGATGGAAGACACAGTTAATCATTTTTGTTACAACATATATGGAAGATATAACTATGTAAAAGGAAATACTGATGTCATAGGTTGTATACAAGATTGAAAGTACAATTTTTTATCATGTAAGATGTATTTTAAAAAGATAGAAATAATAAAGTTTTGAAAAAAAGAAAAAAAGAAGGAAATCCCAAAAAGCTGGAAGCACCATTTTGGAGTTTTGTGTTGCCGATCATATGCTGAGGGGACCAAACAGCTTTTTTAAGTGGAAGGTCACACATGCACACCTTTGATTTGCAGTTTTTATATATAAAAACTGTGCAGCAGTGACAACTTGTGGAGAATAGTAACATGAGTAATTCAGCCTCAGCCACCATGTTAATTCACAAGCATGGCTGCATGTGAACTTCAGACACAGATAGCTTCACATACCAGTGATAAGACCGTGGAGATAAATGAACGCTACTGCGATTTTGGGTTAATGTGCAGCAGCCAGCATGATATCTTCTCATCTAGACAACCCCTAATTTACTTGAGACAAAGGATAGGATTTGAGTCTATTTCAAGTTCAGGATACTCGGTTGGATTCAGATTGTGTCACATTTACAGCAGAGCAGTTCCATTTAAATCATTGGGAGTTGAAGTAGGAACAACTGATTAAGTCCCACTAATTTTAAAGGGCCTCTTACACACTGCACAGCTATAACCCTTTGATACCACTCAAACTGCCATAGCTCCCTCCTATGGACTCCTGGGACTTGTAGTATGGTAAGGCACTAGAGCTCTTTGCTAGAGAATTCTAAATACTTCACCAAACTACAAATCCCAGGATTCCATAGAAAAGAGCTATGTTTGCAGCAATGGAAGTAAGCTGCAGACAAAGAAGGAAACTGGGAGGAGGAGAGAGATACTGGGACACTTAAACGTCAGCTGAGAAAATGGGATGGCAGAAGATCAACCAGGACTGGCCCTGCCCATTCAGCACAGACGGAGGAGGGTATGACCTTGGAGCTTATAGAAGTGAAAAGATGGGACAGTGATTTTCTGAAACTAGCCCTGAGGCAAGGCTTCGGTTTTTCATTCGATGCCAAGAAATAATCATTGGTATTCAGAGAAGCAATTGGCAATTCCAAGAGGCTATTCCCCCCTCCCCTTTCTTATGAAACAGGCTGCAGCTGAGGGGACCATGCATGGAAGAAAGATGCTTCCCACACCGTTGAACAGCCTGTTCCATCTGCTCCCTATGTAGAATAAATATTACTGCACCACATCACATTTCTGGAGCTGTCATGAACAAAGACAAGCCTCTCCCCCCCCCCCCAACTGACAAACGTGTTCACTAGCTTCAAAGGTCAATGATGATACAGCCTTCCTTTGGCTGATTCTCAGAAGGAAGGAGGTGGCATGGGCAAGAAGCCTTCCAAAACCAGAGCTGGAAATGCGAATGTGGCACTGAAATGAAATAGAACGCAGGAGGCACAGAACCCAGGTGGAGTCTGTGATGAAACCACAGCCAAGGGCAGCATGTGCCAACTGAGCTGGAGAAATGGAAAGCTAGAACTCCTGCAGAGCCCAAGAATTGGAAACAGTGTTGGGGGGGAAAATAGAAATATAGGAGCCTTTAATTTCTGTAACTCAGGAAGACTCCTTTGAAGGCATGGGAGGGTGGTAGGTTTGCAAACCAAGGAGTGGGGAGAGACAGAGAACAGTCGTATCTGCTTTCCAGAGTTCTGGATGGATGACCATAACTGATGCTTCATCTGGAGGGTATGTTCTCCAACAGACAGTCAGAACCAAGCTTGGAAAATTTTACTTTGTGGGACTACAACTCACATAATCCAGCCATTGGGTATGCTGGCTGGGGGATTCTGTAGTTGTCATCCTCCAAAGTAACTTTTCTTGAGGTCTGGGAACCTATTTCAGATCCTACAGGACAAATTCAGTTTTGGAGAAGATCTCAGGGCCAGATTCTAGAGCTGGGTAGGGAAAAACAGGGGTGGGACCCAAAATATCAGCATAGGTTTTCTTAAATGTCTTCTTGATACCAACTAAGGTTAAGGCATGTCACCCTTTTAGAATAGGGGGAAAAGATACATATAATTCCTGGAAACCACCCAGTGATGGTGTCAAGGTGACTATCTGGTGAAGAACAGAAGGCCAGAAGCCACATGCTACTCCTGGCCTTGAGGTGGCCCACCCATGACCTAGAAGAGAGCTCTTAAATGTCTTTGCTACCTTGGAAGTGCAGAAGTGGAACTATGTCCACAGTTTTATGCCCATCAACCAGTACACCTTGTGATAAAGCATAGAGACCTACAGACTATGGGCTTACTGACCCTCTCCATTTGGACCATCAAGTAAGCTCCCCCCAAGAGAGACAAGAAATGGGTAGGGAAATGGCTCCCAATTCAGCAGCTGCTTTGAGGAGTCCGCCTCAAGGCAGTGGCTCTCTGTGGACTCATCTACACCAGGCAGGATACGCTGGCTCCCTGACAGTGTATTCTGCCTCCAGAACTGGCCAGTCTTCCCCTCCTACCCTGTTACCTGCAGAAAATGGTCCATAATCAAAATAGGACACTGGCCATCACTGAAACCACCACAGTCTCCACCACCATGTTCTTCACTAATGTGGAAACCAGGCAGGGGTCCTGCAACATGTGACTGAGGCCCCCTGCATGTGACCAGCCTTGGTCACATGCTGCAGGACCCCTGCCTGGCTTTTGGGAGAGCAAGGGGGATGGTGGTGACAGTGAAGAGCAGCATTCTGGGAAGCGCTCCCGCAGACACATGAGGTCCAATCTGGTGATATCAGGCCCTATCCCAGCTTGCCCCTGTTCCAGCCCCGTATTTGCTCCAGGGGTCATTTGGCCTGCCCAGGGGCAGATTGGGGATAAATGCCCTGTGTTGTTTGGACTGCATGTCTCTGGAATGGGGGCAAGTTGGGGTATTTGGCTGGTGTAGGCAACCTCCATGTCTTGTGAGAAAGGGGTGTGCATTTATGTTTGCATGCATGGGTAAAAGAAGGTGTATGTGTGTGTATGTATGTGTGAGAGCAAGAGAGAGAGAAAGAGGGAGAAAGGTGGGTGAAGGTTATTAAAATTTCTCTCTCTGTGTGTGAACAGAATGGGGCAGGTGCATGTCAGCATGGGATGGCCCCATCTACTTAGGAATGCAACAATTTACTATTTTATTTGCTTATTTGGTTTATATTTTCTAGTTCTCCCAGGAGTGGGACTCAAGGTGACTTGAAACAAGATGAACAGGTGACACAAAAAATGAAGGGAAAGTAATTCTAGATTTAAAACCAGACAAAATGATATCATGCTAAAATGGAGTTAAACAAATGATAGTAGGGAAACTTCACTGAGCTTTTGAAATAACAATTAAAAAAAAACCCCAAAGCATCCATCTTTTATAGGACCCTTTATAGGACCCTTTATAGACCAATCAAATTCAAAAAGTAGACCTGCATAAAAACCAAAATATAGTTTGTCCCAATCCTACATCTTATTTTTCTGGTACAGTTTTAATATATTTTTAAAATTAATTTTTCATATCCTAATCAGGCACTATTACCATCCCATGGTTGGTAAGCTAAATCTAAACTAAAGCCATTGACATACTGGGATCTACACGTGTTAGTTTTCCATTCAGCAGTTTATTAAATGGGTCTGCTCTACTTGAAACTAACCAGTAGGATTCAATCTTTTGACTTCTGGAGGAAGCCTTGCCTAATCTCCCTTTGGTGGGGGAGTTCCACAACCTTGGAGAAGGTTCTTCCTCTTTTCACCAGTAAATGTACTTGTGAGGATGAAATGGACCAAGAAAATGGCTTCTCTCGATGGTCTCAGAAGCTGGGCAATCTCATATAGGAGTAGCAGGGACCAAGCCGTAGAGGTTTTTTGGCCATACACAGCCTTTTTTGTATGTACCTAGAGAAGATACATCCAAGCAAACAAAAAACACAGCTGGTTGCTCCCATGTCTATGGAATGGTGAATCTACTCTAGGTTTTAGTTAAGGCTTTAAAAGAGCAATTCACGGTGCTTGAACCTATTTGGAGGAGGCAGTTCAACACGATGGATAGCTCCTTTAAAACTATCCCAAACCCAGAGTGAATTCATTGACCTGCTGACATGGGACCTACCGTACCAGCTTTTGGGCTGCATAAAGAGTGGGAGAAGAAAGCCCAGAGTCCCCTGGTGCTGGCTATGACATGATTGAACCCTGGCCAATCTCTTTTCTACAGTGTTGTGGGCTCCAGCCTTACAAAACGATGCATGGAGAACTCACATTTTGCACAAAGCTGAATTCTACAATGCAAGAGCTTCTGCCTAAACGTTAGGGAGAACATCTTTCCCATAAGGACTATTTGATAGTGGAACGTACTACCTCAGAGGGCAGTGGACTCTCCATTTTTGGGGTCTTTAAACAGGAGTTGAAGGGGTGTCTTTCAGGAATAATTTAGTTGTGTCTGTCTGCAAGACAGGAGATTGGACTAGATGGCTCTTGTGGTCCCTTCCAACTCAAAGATTCTATGATTCTATGATTTTATTATTCTGTAGCCTCCACAATTTATATAGAAAGTATCTGTGTGATCTTTTCCTCCCTTGATGTTTCAGTGTCTTTCTGCTACTGCAATACCAGAAATTTGAGAACTGAAGGAAAATTTCATTGGGAGGCAGAATATAGATATATTCTGGGAGGCTGTATACACACACACACACACACACACATATACTGGGAGGCAGTATACACACACACACACACACACACACACACACGGTGGCGGTGGCAATATTCTCTTTTTCCCATCCTGCCAATAGCTTCACTCCTGCATGATGGCTTAGCTGATTCTCACCATGGTTCAAGTATGCATTCAACCCATCTGCTTGTCAGAAGGAGTGTTAAGATTTAGAGAAGGTGATGTCCCCTCTGCCCAGACAGAGAGAACCCTCCTTTTCTAACCCTCCTGCATTAGAGAAATCAATGTATTTACTGATTCAGAAATTCATGTTCAAAATTCTCCACATTAAACTGGAAGCTAAGCAGATGCCATGGAATGAAGGGCAGAGCAGAACAGCAACAAAATGGCAGGACACTATCTGCTTTGCTTGAGTCTTTCATCAAAACTATAAACAGGAAACAAACAAGGGAAATTCACCTCCCTCGGACTGGATTTGTCTCTATCAAGCGAGGTGAGAGGGGCAACTCTCTCTCTCTCTCTCTCTCTCTCTCTGTGTGTGTGTAATCTTTGTCCCTGTACCCCCATCAGGCCTCAACAGGACATTGCAGAGCACTGGAGGCGAGATCTTCTCAATTTTGGTCATGACTTAAATTCTGGTTATCACATGAAATACTACCACTTTTAAAGAAAAAAATTGGGTGACTAGGAGATTTGGGTGGCTACAAAAGTGTATTCGGGTCAATGCTTGGAAAAGAATCCCCCCAACATCTAGAACCTGGAAAATATTATTTCTTTGGACCAGAAGTCATGGAAGCCCCTAACCAGCACGTTGACCTAGTGGATTTTGGGAGATTTTGTCCTTCCAAAATGTATCTTTTTCAGACTCTGGGAACAATTCCATTCCATTTTAGTACTCCAAACAATTTTAGGGGCTCTGGAACTCTTTATTCCTAAGGCCACAATCCGGTGGGTAAGTCCCAATGAGAATAGTCCAATTGAATCAATTGTTAAATTGTTGTTGTTATTATTACAGGTCAACCCCCATATCCACAGATCCAGTATCCACAGTTTTTCTTATCCACATCTGAAAAAACACGATATCTCTAGGCATTTGTAGGTCCTCCAATGTGATTCTACAGTCAATTTCCAGTGTTCATCTCATTGAATATAATATGGTTCCCTATTATCCACGGTTTCAGGTATCCATGAGGTGAGGGGTGGTCTTGGAACTTATCCCCCATGGATACGAGAGTTGACCTATATTCTACCTTTCTCCCCATATAGGGACTCAAGGCAGCTAACAATAAGTTTAAAGCCATACAAATTTTAAAAAATACAGAAGCATTAAAAATATAAATATGATTTTTAAAAATTAAATTAAACAATACATAAAGTTAAAATCATTAAAAAAGCATTACAAATATTAAAATACGATACAGCTATATATAGACCTTAACATCCAAATCACACAGCATTTACAAGCCCAAATGAGTCAACAATTGGGAAATCCCATTAATTTAGTGGGTTTACTGTAGTTGGGACTAATAATCGGGTTCAGGTGTAGATCTTGAGCACCAGGTCCCCATTGGGTGGATCTTGACAAGCTAGTTTTTTTTTTTTTTTTTTTTTTAAAGAGATCCACCAAATTTGAACTCTGCACTGCTTTGTGAACAGGAGAGCAGATCTGGTAAGAGGAGTAACTGAACCTAACTTAAAAGTCATTTATGCAACAGGTGAGTGGGAGTTAGAGCTCCCACTAACTAATGTTTTCTGAAGGGTGTACAAACTGTAGAAAAATATATAATGTGGCTGTAACAACAACCATGTATCAGCAAGTACTACCCACTGGTTGGTCTACTGGCACCAACCAGTGGGACTGGCCTCAGAACCAAACTGTACAACAGTACAGGTTGAAATCAAGCAGAGCAAATCATTCCAGATGTCCCAAGTAAGCAAGCCAAACTGTATGCTGAATCATAATCTATATATATATAATTCTCTTGGGTATGTTGCCATTTCCAGTGTGCTGATTGGCTGCTTAGGGACCTGACCAACCAATCACAGGTCTGGTGGTCAGCCAATCAGCACACTGGGGGCAGGACCATGTAGATCTGAAACATGGCTGGAGAGGGAGAGTGAGTAGCATGGGGGACAGGACAAGCGGTGTGGGAGGGGGCAGGACAGGTGGCGTGGGTGGGATGAGCAGTGTGGGAGGGGGGACGAGTGCCTAGGCAGCATGAGAGGGGGCTGGACAGGCAGCATGGGGGGATGGGTGGTGTGGGAGGGGGTCGAGTGCACGGGCGGTGTGGGAGGGGCTGGACGGGCGGTGTGTGGGGGACAATGAGCGACGTGGGAGGGGGCAGGATGGGTGGCGGGGACGGGACCACCATCATGGGAGGGGGCAGGGCAAGCGGCATGGGGGGATGAACACCGTGGGAAGGGGCAGGACCAGCGCCATGGGAGGGGGCAGGAGCAATGGCATGGGGGTGACTGAACCTTACCAGTCTACCTCAAAGGGTTGTCATGTGGTAGACTGGGCATTTGGGGGGGGACTGTTTTAATGGTGTATGGTACACCGGGTCCAGCTAGTTATACATTACAGCTTTTAATGAGAGCTTTACCCTCATGTACCCTAATGTGCTTGCAGTGTTTCACTGCGATATCCCCAGGTCAACCTGCTTGGACAGAGAACATAGGGAAAGTCAAGTGAGGTCTACTCTGACAGGCAGGGGATCTCCAGCTTCTCAAGCAAGGCGTGGATAGGTGGAGGCTTGCTTTCTCAGTTTCTGCTGCTTGAACTGTTATCTCTGCAGATGATGAGAATTGAACCTGCAACCTTCCGCATGCACAATAGGAACTTTGTCACTGGGTTTATTTAGCTCTCCCAATAATCTTTTGCAGCATGGTGACTGAGGCCAAATCCATACTACACACTGCCTTGGCTCCTTGCTATGGAATCCTGGGATTTGTAGTTTTACAAGGTCTTTAGCTTTTGCTGCCAAAGAGTGCTGGCACCTCACCAAATTACAAATCCCAGGATTCCAAAGGAAGGAGCCATGGTAAATAATCCAGGTTCAAATTGGATAATTTGTGTAGTGTGGATTTGGCCTCAGACAATATTGTACACATGGGCCTTCATTGTTTGCTCTGAATATTCTGGTTTTCCTTAAATCCGCCCCGATTTCTCTCTCAAACAGCTTTAAGTTTATGCCATGCTTAGATCCAAGACAGGGAAAGCAATACAAACAAGGCCAAACAAAACCATTTTCCTCTGTTTTGTGGTGGCACAAAGCCATGGTGATTTGGAACATGAGAAAAGTATGGGGGAGGGTTACATTTTCCAGGATTGTGTGCCTGGCATTTGGGTCTTCCAAACTCATGTGTCTTCAGCGGCATCTGCACTGCAGAAATAATCCAGTTTGACACCGCTTTACCTACCATGGCTCTATGCTATGAAATCCTGGGATTTGTAGTTTGTTGTGACACCAGGGCTCTCTAACAGAGAAGGCTAATCATCTCCCCAAACTACAAATCCCAGAATTCCATAGCATTGAGCCATGGCATCAAAGTGGTGTCAAACTGGAATGTTTTCTGCTGTGCAGATGCAGCCTTAAATGACAGGAAGTGATTGTTATTCAGTGGAAGGTCAAAAAGTGGAATTGCACTCTGCTCATATTCAGAGGAATTGCTGGAACCCAAAACCTTTTCCTGATAAAACCTTTTCCTAAGCATATAACTTCTTCTCATTAACATCATCCTTGCACTCTCTCCTCTTCACCTAACTCAGTATGATGGCTATTGATTAGAAAATGTGGAGATTCGCTTCTCAAATCATGACACAGGTTTATCTGATCAAAATAGTAAAATCGTTGCTGCCGGCACCACCTCATTAAATCAATTGCAGAATGGTGAGCCAAAACAACCTATGCCCATCTGAATTCCAGGCAGAATTCAAAGTGCTGGTGATGACCTATAAAACCCAATACGGTTTCGGTCCAGGTTATCTGCAGGCCTATACTGTCCCATATAAACCTGCCCATGGTTTGAGATCTTCTAGGGAGGCCCTGCTCTCTGTCGCAGCACCCTCACTAGTTAGGGCACGGGACACAGAGCCTTCTCTGTGACTGCCCACAGCCTCTGGAAATCACTTTCCAGAGAAGCTAACATAGCACCCTCCTTCCTATTTTTCAGTCAGCAGGTAAAGCCCTTTTTTTATTCCAGCAGACTTTGAGAAATGATTTTTTTCCAGCCTTGCATAATGTACTGAACTTTTTTGTTGTTTTTGTTTCAGTATGTTTCAACTGCTTTCGGATTTGGTTGTGGTTTAATTACTTTAAACTTTTGTATGCAGTTAATTTTTGACTATGGCTGCTGACATACTGAGAAAATAATGCAGTTTAACACCACTTTAACTATCATGGCTCCATCCTATGGAATCATGGGATTTGTAGTTTGTTGTGGCACCAGAGCATTCTGACAGAGAAGGTTAAACATCTCACAAAATTACAAATCCCAGAATTCCATAGGATTGAGCCATAGCAGTTCAAGTTGTGTCAAATTGCATTATTTCTGCAGTGTGTCAGCAGCCTATGTTTGTATTAACTTTTGTAAGCCACCTTGAGTCCCAAACTGGAAAAAAAGTGAAATATAAATGATAATAAAAAGATTGATCGGTTGATAGATTTAATGGGACTACTCTATTTGGGACTAATGATAAGATTCAGGACAATGAGTGAGGGATGTGTTGAATGATATCCCAATACGCAGGCAATTCCTATGAATGCAATGGTCTAATCTGTGACCCCATGAATTTCAGAGGGTTTTCTTAGGCAAGGAATATACAGAGATTGGTTTTGCAAGTTACTTCCTTTGAAATATAGCCTACAGCCCCTGGTATTCCATGGTGGTCTCCCATCCAAGTACTAACCACAGCTGACCCTACTTGGCTTCCAAGATCAGACAGTATCTGGTGCCCTTTGGGTCTACTGTAGTTGGGACTTATGATAAGATTCAATGTTCACTATTCAACAATTCCTAACTTACTGGCCCGCATCTTATTGTTCATCCCAACTAGAGGAGGCCCATTGCATTCATGGGATTTATCTATGTGTTGATTCATCATTCAAGAAACTGTTTCAATGAGCTTACCCAGCTGACTCCAAGCCATGTACTGTACTCTTCGGACTGCTCCCATAGGCAAAGACTGCAGGCCTTTGGCACAAAGGTCTTTTAATTGGATTGTATTTTTGTCCATTTTAATCCCTGTTTTAATTGAGTTTTATATTGTATTTAACTTTGGGTTTTTAACTGAACTGTTGTTTGATTGCATTTTTTTTAAAAAAAAAACTTTTGTATACTTTTTTTTGAAAAAAAAAAACCTGTACCCTGGTTTTTAAATGCTTGTAAGCCATGTTGATCCTGTACAAGGAGAAAAGCAAGGTAAAGCTACCTAGATACTGTATATAGCCAGCCAGTGTGGCATAGTGTTTTGACAGTTGGACTAGGGCTCTAGGAGGTACCACTCAATCATGGAAACCCACTGGATGGCCTTGTGCCACCCAAATTCTCTCAGCCTAAGAGATAGCCAATGGTCAAACCCTTCTGCACAAAACTTGCTAAGAAAACCCCATGATTGGTTCGGTTTAGGATTGCTAGAACTAATTTGAAGACACAGGTCAGCCCTTGTATTCACAGAGGATATGTTCCTGGACTTACTGTTTATAAGTGAAACCACAGATAATAGCAAACCCTATTAAAATAAAGGGCTTCTGGTACAATTTACCTTAGAGTTGCATTGGATGACTTAGAAAATGCTGAGAGGATGTCTCTCTAGGCATTTTTGCAGTGAGACTCTATGGTATGAGACCCTATTTTTCAGCTGTGGATAACTGAAACTGCAGATGTGGGAGGTTGTCTTGTACACAGCAACAAAAATCCCATTTAATTCAATGGGTTTATTCAAGTTGGGACTAACAATAGGATTATTGAGTTAGGCACCCTCCTCTGAGATTCTACCTCCCTCCTGCACAGCTGAGCTCTTTCTACCTCCCTCTTTCCTTTCCCATCCAGTATACAGAGGGAGAGAAAGCAAGGTGGGGTCCCCTACCAGGACAGATGCAATCTCTGTATGTTGCCCTGTGGGGGTCTATCTTCACAGTGGGTGGCAAGGAAGACAGGCATCATGGATCATGGGAAAAGGCATGGCTGCAGTTTGGAGGGGCAGCAAGGGGAAGGAGATCAGAAACTGGAGGTCCCCACAGCAAGAGGCTGCACAGCACATGGGGATGAAAAACCAGTGGAGAGCTCAAGGGAAAGAGCACATATACCACACAGCATGGAGAGACCAAGACCGAAAAGGCATTGGAAAGGACAATAGGATAGAGGTGTTGTCACACTAGTATAATTATTATTAGCTCGTTAATAGTACTGTAAGAGAAACATGCACTCTGTGGTGTCAGTTTCAGCACAAGCCTTGGCTGTTTCACCCCTGCTTTTGTCCAGTCCTGGTGCATGCGCAGCTGTTCCTAGTGGGCACGGTTCTCTTCTCTTTCTCCACACAAACACAGACACCCACAATGAGATTCCCATCACTATCGGAGTCAAGGTTGCTGTGATCCTTCCTGTTGTGTCAAAAGGACCCCCATATAAAACCTCAGCACTTTTCTGCCTCTTAAGAATAATAATAATGATAGGAATAATCTCTCTCTCTCTCTCTCTCTCTCTCACACACACACACACACACACGTACACACAGTCCTGTATTATTCACAGGCCTGTGCTCTAAGCATTTTCAAAGAGATGCTTTTTCCAGTACATTTCAGATTCAAAAGGAACCAGAAATAAAGAAAACAAAAGGGAAAGAACAAAAGAATAAGATCTTTGTTAACACAGCAGAGGGAGTTGGAAAGGATATAAGGGGGGGGAGGGGAGAGATAGCTCCTGATGCTTTTAAGAGAAGGTTCTTTGTTGATGTGACTCCTCTTTTTGTTCCTCTGTAGCTCAGATGCTAAATGTTGGACACACACACACACCATTTCCCCCGTCATTAGAAAAGTGGGGAAATGCTCTTCAAAATAAGATTCCCCCCTACCCAGGTCAAGATGAACTCATTTAATCTATAGGATCAGGAAGGGTCACCTCATGTGAATGTGAAAAGTGAGTGGGTCCCAGAAGCTCAGCACATGGCACAGCAGGACTCCTAAAGGATGATATCTCTGCAAAGGGACCCCACCAACTCCCTAATATTCCCTTTTGGAGTACATTAAAGATTACTTGATATGACATAGGTTACAGAAGAAGAAGAAATGTAGGGTGATTTATATATACCAAGGAACAAAGGAAGGAAGGAAGGGAAAAAAGGAAGTTAGGAAGAAAAGAATAACAAAAAAGAAAGAAAAGGAAAGACGGGGGGAAAGGAAGGCAGGAGAAATGAAGAAAAAAAAAAGAAAGAAAGATGGACAGAAGGAAGTTGGAAAGGAATGAAGGAAGGTAGGAAGATAAGAATGAAAGAAAAAGAAAGGGAGGGAGAGGGAAGGACAGGAAGAAAAAAGGTAGGAAGAAGAAAGGAAAGCAGAAAGAAAAAGGAAGTAGGGAGGAAAGAATGAAGCAGAAAAATGAGGGAGGAAGTAAAATAAAGTGGAAAGAAAGGGTAAAAAAAAGTAAGGGAGGAAGGAAAGAAGGAAGGCAAAGGTAGGAAGGAAGAAGAAAAAAAGTAGCTAGGCAGGTAGGTTTTTGTTACTCTCCTATTTACAGGTCATCCATTCTGACGTGCCTCTTCTCATCCAGGGACCCGCACTAAGCAGTGGGTGTAAAGGCCAGCTTTTCCAAGGACTTCCACTCCCAGCAACGCCGCCACCCCATACCGGCCACCCCTCCCATCCTGGGCTGGGGCTGGGGGAGGACCAGGAACCTCCCAGGTTCGGTTTCAGCACCTTGGAGAACTCCGATCCTGCCAACTGCCTCGTTTTCCAAGGCGGGAGCTCTGTCTTCCCGGAGAACCAACAGGGGGTGGTGGAAGAGGGGGTTCAGTGGGCCCGCGCCCCTCCCTCCCCCCACCCCCCTCCCCCCCCTTGGAGCAGGACTTCAACTTTTAATTGAAGTTGGGGAGGGGGCATTGTCAGCAGCTTGCAAGCTGGGGGGGGACGCTTGAGACGCAGCAACGGTTCATGGACGCTCACAATAATGTGACAACCCCCACCAAGGAGTGACCCCCCCCGAACGATCCCCTCCCCCCAAGGTGTGTCCATCCACCGCAAGAGAGACAAACTGCCCAGTGACCTTTGGATGCACGCTCGCCTTGAAGGGGGAGAAGGGGAGGGAGGGGGGAAATAGGGGAGGGGGAGTGAGAATTGGGCCAGGAGACCTTTGGGGACCAGACCAGCCAGGACTTACCCGGGGACTCCGGTCTGCTTTGGGGGAGCTAAGCAGGGAGCGGCCTGGATTATCTTGGGATGGGAGAGCCCCCTCCTTCCCAAGGGGGAATCTCCGGCAAGCTGGCCGTCCTGGGTTTGAAGGGACACCTCCCCCTGCCTTGGGTTTCTGGGCGGGGGTTTGGGGGTGGGAGAGGAAAAGACGACATGGCACCTACTTGGGTGAGCTCTGTGCCCATCAGCAGGAGGAAGAGGAGGGTGAGGACCTTGCTGGCGGGTCGCATGGCTGGGGCGCGCAGCCACTGGCATAGAAGAGGGAGCCGCCGCCGCCGCCGCCGCGCGTCCTCCTCCTCGCAGCTCCCGGGCCGCCGCCGCCGCCGCTCTCCTCTCCCCCTTGCCTTCCGCGCCGCCGCCGCCGCCGCCGCCGCCGCCGCCCTCAGCGCCCGGAGTCTTCCCGCCCGCCGCGGGCCTCGGCTGGGAGCTCCGGCCGGCCGGTGCGGCACGTTTCAGCAGCCCGAGCAGGGAGAGCCCGAAGCGCCCGCGGCCACCCTTGGCATCTTCCCCGCCTCGCAAGCAGGCTGCCCCCGGCCCCGCTCGGGCTCCTCTGGCCCTCCGCGCTGGCTGGCTCTTCCTCTGGCCCCGCTGCTCTCCCTCCCCGATCCGCCCTCGCTCGCGCTCCCCCCTCAGCCGCCCTCCCTGCCCGCCTCGCTTTCTTCAGCCGCCTGTGCCCCTCTTCCGATGGCGCTCCTTCTGGCCTCGTCCCTCCCCTCGCCTGGTCTCGGGATTCCTCCCCCACCCGCTCCTTCCTCCCTCTCGCCTCAGTCTCTCTCTCTCTCTCTCTCTCTCTCTCTCTCTCTCTCTCTCTCTCTCTCTCTCTGCGCTTTAATGGCTCCTTTGCTCAAAGAAATTCAGCCCAGAGAAAAGAGGGTCTCTCTCCCCCCGGTCTTGCCAAAAGTTTGCCTCGGGGGGGGGAGGAGACGAGGGGGCTGGAAGGAGGGAGATAGATAGAAATAAAATAAAATATCCAGAGACTCAGAGAAAGAGAAAAAGGGAGGAAGGAAGGAAGGAAGGAGTGGGAGGCGGCGGGAGAGGCTGTTGCAAGGCACTGGCTAGGAACCGAGGGTGGAGGGAGAGGTTGTGGGAACAGGATGTGACATCAAGCAAGGCGGGTTAAATTTGACTAAACAGAGGGAAAGTGGACCTGCTTGGGGGGGAGGGGAGGGGGAGGGGAAAGGGGACCCCCGCTACCACTCAAGGGCCACCCCTGTGGTATCTAACTTCAGGCGCCAGAGCTCCTCTCTAGGAGACAGGGGATCCTACTCCATCCCCAAACCCAATTTGTATCCCATCTTGTCTCATTTTTTCCCCACGGAAGATCCACAGGGACAGGTAGGATGTGTGTGTCACAGTGTACCTTGACATACATCGTCATCATCAACCACCACCACCGCATCGTGCATGTTTTATTTTGTTGCTATTATTGTTGTTGTTATTATCACTTTTGTTTGCTTAAGGTATTATTATTGCACACATACTTTTAGAAGCAGTCGCAGCTTTGCTTGCAAATTTATTCTTATTATGAACATAGCATTGCCATTATCATTAGAAGTGTTGCTGTTGCATGCCTCCAAGCCATTTCAGCACCACTTCTAAGAATAATAGCAATAGTATGTTTGTAATATGCACACATGAACAACACAAACACATTATTGCTATTATTATTACAAGTGCTGTTTTTCAGCAAATCAGTGAATTGTAGAGTTGGAAGAGACCACAAGGGCCATCCAGTCCAACCTCCTGCCATATAGGAAATCAGATCTACAAGGGAAATATCTAGGAAAAAATAAGGGAATTTCCAAAAATAACAGAAAAATTGATGGATCAACTGTCATTAATTGACATATGGAGGTATTATGGCGACCCCATTAATTCCATCAGGTTTTCTTGTGTGCCTTCAAGCTGTTTCCAACTTACTTAGGGCAATCATGGGGTTTTCTTGGCAAGAATTCTTCAGGGGAGGTTTGCCCTTGCCTTCCTGTGAGGCTGAGAGAGTGGGACTTGCCCAAGGTCACCATGGCCCAGAGAGAATGGGAACCCTGTTCTCCAAAGTCCAATGCTTCAGCCACTACACCAGGCTGGCTCTCATCACTAGACGTCACCACTTTGTTTGCAAGCTTTCAAGGAGACACTGACAGGAAGCCAGTCAAACAAACAAACAGCATTAAGGCATGCCCCTCCTCCTTCTCTTCCTTTCCTTCCTCCCCCCCCCACCTTCTCCTCCTCCACCACTTCCACCTTCCCCTTCTCTTCCAGCTCTTAGAATCTTCAAGCTTGGCATGGCCAAAGAGATTCTAGGAACTGTAGTCCATCAACTGAACTTTTTCCAGGACTATCCAAGGAGCAAGAGCCCCATAGTAGAGTCAGCCCCAAATCCCAATATTCTGCCAGACAACTCCCCCCATAACCTTTTCTTCAGCCTTTCCAAGCCAGCTTCAAACTCAAGATCCTCTCCTGCACTTTGCCACTTTGGGGCACACAGCTGAGGTGCAAAATGTGGGGTATCCTGTTGAAGTGAAACTTTGAGGTTCCCCACCTCCCATTCCTCGAGTAGCAAACAATTTCTAATCAGTCAGATCCATGAGTGGCTGGTGGGGGGTCCCATAGATGTGGGGGGGTGAAGCCATCCAGGATTTAATCCACACCTTAAGGGGTCTATCCAAGGTTCTGAACCCTATCTCCTAAATAGTTTCAGGACCCTGGACAGCCCTTTATGAGGGTTGAGAAGTCTGCAGACAACCTTGTAGTTGTGATAAGAATTAGCTGCTGGTTTGTAAAAAAGGAAAACACCACTGCTAATAGCTGCTTCTTTTACTGCTAATCCCCCCTTTGGTTGTATGGTTGTAGATAATAAATAACTCTAGCACTTTGTTGTGAGAATCTACAGACTATTTTCCACAATTAAGACAGGAGGTCAAACGCTATGCTTCTGCCTCTGCCACCATCTTCATCACTCATCCAAAGGGACAGCCCTTTAACATTCAGGTGTAAAGCTGCCCCAATAACATGGGAACGACCAACCCCCACTGGTCAGATGGGAGGTCAGATGAGATACGATGGCCAATGGTGCTAAGACCCAACATCCAGAAGGACCACCAGCTTCTTCTCAGACCTTTGTGGTTGTTATAGGCTTTCAAGGTTGACTCCAACTTATGGTGACCTCTCCTAGAGTTTTCTTGACAAGATTTATTCATGAGAGATTTGCCCTGGCTTTCCTCTAAGGCTGAAAGGGTATTACTTGCTCAAGGAAACCCAGTGGGTTTCCATGGCCAAATGGGGATTTGAACCCTGGCTTCCTGGAGTCCTAATCTAACACTCAAACCACTATACCATATTGGATTTCTCCTCCTCTCTTGCTTACTCCCTTTCTGAGACCCTGAATTCCTTCTGCTTTTTCAGTTTCATTCAAAGCCCAGTACCTCTCCTGTTTTAGTCTAAGCACACCCTATCTACTGACCTTCTTTATTTCTTGTTGCCTCCCAGACCTTCTGAAAACTAAAGTTCCACCATCACTATAAATCTATATATCCATTACCTTAAACATTACCTTAAATTTTAAATTCTTGGCAGTAACTCAGGTGTGGAGAATCCCAGATTCTAGGCACTAACCTGGTCCTTTGGAACTCTCTGCCTCATGATCTTCCCTCTTGGTGGCTGGATTTTGATGTTCTTCAGTGGGAAGTTGCTTTGCAACATAGGCTCATTTGTCCCTGAAACAACATCTCAGGCTCGGCCAAATTGATCACCAACAATGGTCCGCCCTGGCCTCACATCGGGAGGCATGGAGACACACTATCCACAATGCTGCAGCCTTATTTGAGAACTCACGCCGAACAAGTCTTGAAGAGAAACGACAACACAGAAAGAATCACAACCCGGAAACATCACCCAAGGAAACCTTCTGCTGTGCTTTCAGCAACCGGACTTGTCTATCTCGTATTGGCCTTTTTAGTCATCAGCGCACTTGCAGAAAACGCGGGATGAGTCCTTCCTGAATCTTCATTTGCGAAGAAAAGCTAGAGAGAGAGAGAGAGAGAGAGAGAGAGAGAATAACAGTAACAATAAACAACCACCACAACAATTTCATTTATATTCATTCATATTCATTTCCTGAGTACTGGACTCAATGTGGCTTACAAAGATTAAAATAAATACAGATTAAATTACAGTCAGACCTCTGTATCTGTGCGGGTTCAGTTCCTGGACTCACTGCGGACACCAGAAATCACCAATAACAGCAAATAATGGGACATCTGGTTACAAATACCATAGAGTTGTCTTGAAGGACTTAGAAAATGTCTAGAGAGGATGTGTAAGCATTTTCTAGGAAGATTCTATGGTAAGTGTGCTGTTTTGTCTCCCACGGATTACTGAAACTGTGGATATTGGTTCCATAGATATGGGGATTACAAAAAAATCCACAAAACATAAAAGTTATTATTAAAATGCAATTAAACAACCTATGGAATGAAAACCATGTAAAATCTGTTAAAAAACAGAAAATAAAAATTAGTAGAACAGTACACCAGTAAAAGCCAATTACTGTCAATTCCTAAAATCCTATAGGAATAAAACCCATTTTCACTTGCCATCAGAAGTACAACAAAAAGTGATCCGCTCCAAACCGTGAGCCATGGTATACATCAGAGCTTAGGGAAATGAAGCAGGTTGGATGACTAGAGTGCAACTGGTGGAAAACTCGGCTCTTATCCAACAGGACTCATCATAGGAACTTCCTTTGGTCCTATCGAGAGGCAATACGTGCAGCACAGAGATCCTTCTGCTCTGCATGTATTGCGTGTGCAGAGCCCCGTCCAGCAGAGCTGTTCAGGGTGGTAAGGGAGATGATGAAGGTTATACCTGTGCAGAACCCGTTGCTTAACCCAACAACAGCCTGCTGTGACGCGTTTAACAACTTCTTTGCAGATAAAATCTCTCGGATAAGAGCTGACTTAGATTTCAATATTTTGACAGAAACAATTGACGAGGTGTCCAGCAACTCCGTTGATGTAAGTTTATTGGATCAATTTCAATCCGTGAGTACCGAGGACGTGGACAAACTACTTGGTAGGGTGAGGAAGATAACCTGCCCTCTTGATCCTTGCCCGTCATGGCTGGCCATCCAGGGGAGGGTGCCTTGATGGTGTTCCTTAGGGACATAATCAATGCATCCCTCAGGGAAGGGTGTGTTCCCTCCTGTTTAAAGGAAGCGGTGGCTAGGCCGTTCCTGAAAAAAACTTCCCTGAACCCCCTGGACAGGAACAACTATAGGCCGGTCTCTATGTTACCATTCTTGAGCAAAGTGATCGAGAGGGCAGTTGCTCTTCAACTCCAAGTGGTCTTGGATGAAACTGACTATCTAGACCCATTTCAAACTGGCTTCAGGACGGGATTTGGAGTTGAGACTGCCATGGTTGCCTTGACTGATGACCTGCGTCTAAGCATGAACAGGGGTAATGTGTCCCTGTTGGTGCTTCTAGACCTCTCAGCGGCTTTCGATACGATAGATCATAGCATCCTCCTGGATCGCCTGAGTGGGTTAGGAATCGGAGGCACTGCACTCCAGTGGTTCGGATCCTTCCTCTCGGGCAGGTCCCAGAAGGTGCTGCTCGGGGACAGCTGCTCCAGCAGAAAGGAGCTTAATTGTGGCATTCCACAGGGCGCCATCCTGTTCCCGGTGCTGTTTGACATCTATATGAAGCTGCTGGGTGAGATCATTCAGAGTTATGAGGCTTGGTGTTATCAGTACGCTGATGATACCCAGATCTATTTCTCCTTGTTCTGATCATTGGCCTCGAATTCTGATGGCATCTCTCCTCTTAATGACTGTCCTAAAGCAGTAATGGGCTGGATGAGTTAAAACAGATTGAGATTAAATCCAGACAAAACGGAGGTGCTCAAGGTAGCGGCCCCAAAACCAGGAGTTAGGTTGCAACCTCCAGTCCTGGATGGGGTCACGCTCTCCGTTAAGGACTGTGTTTGCAGTCTGGGGGTGCTCCTTGATTCATCGCTTCAGATGATGAGTCAGGTGAATGAGATGGTCAGGAGCGCCTCTTATCAGCTTCGGCTGATACGCCAGCTGCGTCCTTTCCTGGAAGTAAGGGATCTCGAGACTGTGGTGCACGTGCTGGTAACCTCTCATCTAGATTACTGCAATGCACTCTACATGGGGCCACCCTCGTGCTTGGTCCGGAAACTTCAGTTGGTACAAAATATGGCAGCCAGAGTGGTCTCAGGAACATCTCGGAGAGACCATATAACTCCAGTATTGAAATCTCTCCACTGGTTGCCTATCAGTTTCCGGGCCCAGTATAAGGTGTTGGTTATTACCTTTAAAGCCCTAAATGGCTTGGGTCCAACTTATCTTCAGAACCGCCTCCTCCCATACAATCCTCCCTGCGCGCTCCGGTCCTCTGGGAGGAATCTGCTTCAGCCACAAAAATCTAGGCTGTCTGCAACCTCCCAGAGGGCCTTTTCGGTAATCGCCCCCAAATTGTGGAATGACCTGCCGAACGAGATCCATCAGATGATGAGCTTAAGTGGCTTCAAAAAAGCACTGAAGACGGATCTCTTTCAGCAGGCCTTTCCTAATTAGTTCCCAGACTCAGGAGCTCCTGGCCCTTTTTAGTCTGCTGCTTATTTATTATTTATTATTTTAATGTGATTTTAGATCAGTTGTTTTAATGTATTTTGGTTTAATGTCTTTTTATGGGGGAGGGTGGGGGTGGGTGGCATTTGGGGATTTTAATCTGTATTGGTATTTTAATTTTTGTAAGCCTCCCCAATTGTTTTTAACAGAGGGGCGGGATAATAATAATAATTTCTCTCTAGTCTCTCTAGATGAGGAGATCCAAAGCTTGGGTGCTTCCACTGAGAAGGCCCTCTCCCTTATCCCCACCAAATGTGGTGGGATATAGAAAAAGGCATCCTCCAAAAATCTTAAATCCCAAACAGGTTTATAGGTACAGGAAGATACAAGCCTTCAGATAGCTGAGACCCAAGCCATCCAACGTTCATTTGCTTATTTAAATATTCTTAACACATTTTGGGCCTAGATATGCTCAGTAATAAGTACAGCTAAAAACAAGAATATAATGCAAAAACAATGTAACATCATAACACAGAGCCATTGATCATTCCTTGCCTCTAGATTTTATCTTCCTTGCCTCAGATTTTATCTTCTCTCTTCTTCCTCCTCCTCTCCTCCTCCTCTTCCTCTTCTTCTCTTCTGCTTCTTGATTCCATTGTCCCTGTTCCCCCAGAGGGACAGCAGTCTCTGGCCCACTGACTGGATCCAACCCACAGATGATCTGAATCCAGCCTCAAGAGGGTCTGGAGATGGTCCCTTCCTGAAAGAACCAAGTTCACCCCTCACTATCTGACTCACAGGAGTAATGAGAGAATCCTTGTGTTATCACTGATCTCTGATAAGTGATGATGTGATGGTTCAATTGTCCCATGTCCCAATTGCCTGCCAATTGGAAAAGAAAGTGGGGAGGGGACATGGCATCCCCGTGTTGTTTATGCTCAGTATTCAGGGGCTGTGTCCCTGACCTCAACCAGCCCACAGAGAACCAGGTGCAACTAAGATGCTTCCTTAAAGTGATTCTGCATCCCAGTTAATACCTGCAGTCCTCAGCATAGCATAAATACCCACATGTGGAGATAACACTATGCCAATGCTATGCAAATCCTGTACAAAATAGCAACATTGGGCAGCATCTGTCAATGACTGGATGCCATTTCACAATGTACAGCCACCATGGGCAATACAATACAGAACTGCAACATGAAACACCTCTCCTGCCACTGTCTGCGGAATAGATCTGTTGTGCTGTGGTGACTAATTCACCCCCACAGGCATAGGACGACTTACACATCCACATGTCACTTACAGGGAGTCGTGTAGTACTTTGAGCTCTGAGACTAGGACTCTCAGAGACCAGGGTTGATAATGGATGGTCAATGGCTACCTCCCCCCCCGTAACCCATGTCATTGACACATGTACCCAGACATGGACTCTGGGTGGCTGGGTTTTTGTGTACATTCTCTAATAGATGAGATGTCTTTCTCCTTGTGCAAGGCTGGTCTCCATCTGGTTCCATCCAGGCGCCATGATTGGATTCTGGAAAATTACAGATGTGAAGAAACCCCATTCAGCAATCTTAGTTGACTTCTCAAACCAATGCCTGTTCCTTTAAGAAACAGTTCAGCATCCCTAGGCTGCCCATCAACCTAATGCATTAAGGCAGTTGCCACAGTAACAGCACCAACATCCTTTTTTTAAAAGAAGAAGAAGAAGTGAAAAGGGGAGTCTAATAGAACAGACTGGCATCCAACAGTAAAACCCACATATGATGCCAGCGTGTATGGTAATGTTGCATATATGGGTTACATATATTTAAAAATTGTTTTTTTCCCTTTCAAATATTCAAATGTATTTGTACTTGGCAAACAAAAGCATGTGTATGTGTGCATGAAAGAGAGACTGAGGGGGAAAAACAAGAAAGCTATACATATCAGAATTATATCTGCTTTTAATTGCTTCTCACAGCTCTGGCTGTCTGATAAATATTATCCTACCCAGACCCCCAGAAATTCTCAAGATGTGACTTTCTAGTTTTTCTCTCTCTGCATCACCTTCTCCAAGTGATCATTCTTTTCCTAAATAGGGTACACAGGCAATTAACAACAACGGCTACTGCATCTGGTCACAGCCAGTTACTTGACTCCAGGTACAGTCTTTGCCAAGGCTTGGTTCTTATCTCTGAAATGCAACAGAGAAATGGAAGGTGTGATGGTGAGCCAACAACAGCAATAAAAATACAGTGATAAGAGTTGGAGAGATGCATCAAAAAGGTAAGTTTTCCTTATAATGGTAGGCACAAGTGCTTCTAGTCTAAGGATGTAAGAAATACTCCTTAATATTAGCTTCCTCTTTTATTTATGTCTTGCATATGTCTCAGTTCTCCTACAAAGTGGGTGGACATTTTTATCCAATGTGGAATGACCACATTCAGTTCAAGGTTGCAGGAGGGGCACATGTGATGTGCATTGTGCATGGATGATGATGATGACAATGATGTTATTGATGTTTGTTTAGATCCCAGTTCAGGACTCAAGGCAGCTAGCAGAAGATTTTTTAAAAAGTGAAAAACTCTCAAGATACAAACGTTAAATGATCAAAAAATTTAAAGCCAATTAAAAACACAAATGACTAAAAACACAACAGCAAAACAAAAATAACAAATGGCAAATCCAGCACATTGTTTAAATGGAACGGACCTTGTATAATCAGTCTTCAAAGGCCTGTTGAAATAGAAATGTCTTCACTTGTTTCCAGAAAGAGAGTAGGGAGGGTACCAGACTGGTTTCTTTGGGAAGGGAGTTCCAGAGCCCAGGGGCAGCCATTGAGAAGGCCCTCTCCCATGTTCCCACCAGATATAGCTGTGAGGGTGCTGGGACAGAGAGATGGGACTTCTCAGCAGACCTCAAAGCACAGGCAGTTTTGTAGGGGTATAACAAGATGCAAAGTGCTGTGAAAGCTACTTTGATTCCTTCAGATTAAATCAGTGACTTGATATCAAAATAGGGCTGTCCAAGAGCGAAGCAGAACAGAAAAGGATCTCTGTAGGGTCACCCAAGAGCATGCATTCTATTAAGCTATGGATGAGCCCCTGTTTATGGTTGGGAAAATCACACCTTGAGTACTGAGAAAGCATTTTGGTTCGAACAGGGTACATCTTTCTTGCATCTGTCTCTGAGAGGATCAGAGAGCAAATAAACAAGGGATTCCTGTTACTTGTGTAAATAGGATTCATATGACAACCCAGAGAGTAATATAGGGGGTCTGCAAAGCATCCCTCCATACTAAATCATTCCAATTTCCCCAAAAGTCTGGTTATTCGGAACTCATTTGTATAAACACTTGAGAACTGTTAAAGCCATAATATCTCTTTTCAAGTTACAGACTTCAAAGGAAAATTTCCTATAAAACCCCGGAAAACATGAGTTTAGGGGGTTCAGTCTCGATGTCTAACTGAATCCATGCTGCTTTCCCTTCCATTCCCCCCTTTTTTCTTTGTCCTTGCCAAGCCCAGTACCTCTGCGTCTGAACTCTTGCTTCCCTAATCCCCTCTTCTCCCTGTCTCATATGCAAACTTCTTGGCTTCCCTGAAATCCTTCCTTAAGTTTCTTCCACACAAGTGGCTGCTGCTACTCAAGAGTAAAGCTGCTTTTCATGAGGAGACCTAGCTGCAGGAGCAGGTGTAGTATCACCTTAAATGCCTCAACTGAATCCTAACTATTTCTTGTCTCACTCTTTAGTCGTCTTGTTGATTGATAATTGTATGAGTGGGGTGTGTGAATGTTCTCTGTTATACCAATAAAGGCTAATTAATTCATCCGAATACATAGGGTTAAGATCCTGCTAATTGTTACACACTCTTTGCAATGCCATTTGAGTTGCCCAATTTCCTAAAACTAAGCACAGTAAATGAGTGGAGAGTTCTTAATGACCATAGTCATTAGGATAACCAGGTAGAATACGCTCCTTCAGATAACCTGGACCTGAGCCATATAGGGCTTTAGAGGTCAAAATCAACACTTTGAATTGTGCCCAGAAATGAACCAACAGCCAGTGGGCTGTTGCTGCAAGGCAGCTGGATGCATGTTGCTCATTATGTACATATGTACATTGTGCATTGTACATGCACATTTGGTTGTACATTTGGTTCCACATTTGTTGCCTTGAATCAGTTGCACAACAATGACATTTAGTACAAGGGTCCCAATGTAGGATCTTGCTCAGTATTTGCACACAAAGTCAAAAAGAAAACGATGGACTGGTAGAATGAGGAAGCGGCAAAAGGCAACTCAAATCACTGCCCTGCTGGTAGGAACAAAGTGGCAAAAATCTTAGAAAGAACATTCCTTAAGATAATCTAGGCTGCTGCCACACTGCAGAAAGTAATGTAGTTTGACACAGCTTTAACTGCCATGGCTCAATGCTAAGGAATTCTGGAATGTGTAGTTGTTGGGGTGTATGAGTATAAAAATTAAAAATTTATTAAAGATTCCAGGGAGCAAACTCTTTAGGAATATATTCTTAAGAAAAGTTTCTTTTAAAGTAAGCAGTGTTAGCCTAGGGAAGACTAACCAAGCTCAATTTGCATTTGTATGTGTTTTGAATCTCCCAGTCATTAAAGTCAAGCAGACAAATGAAGGACAATAAAGACGTTTGCTTAAAAATGCATATCAAAACATTTACTGAAGGTATAGCAATCTTAATCTACACATTCAAAACAAATCTAGGTCCTTAACTAACTAAGAGGATTACAGTTCAGGGTAGTAAACTCAACCAATCTTGGGAGGTTCAGGTTAGGATAATCAAATCAGAAGTTTCTAACTATTGGGGACTTCCGGTGGTGATGGTGTCAGGAGAGGTAGGGTCAGGAGGAGCTCTCAAGACTCTACTGCTAAACACGGGATAGAGCCCCCTTTTTTGCCAAAGAAGCGGAGGGGACAAACGTCAGCTGGGTTATTAGATGAGTGGAAGAGGTGAACAGAGACCTGTATACTAGACCGGAATGAGTAAAACAAAAGTTTAAAAGTCATGGAATGGTCTGAGAGGGTCGCTGCCAAATACCACCCGTGAAGAAGCAACCACTTAGCAAGCTTAGCGGTAAAAGTGACACCACCACTTTTAACATTTTTATTGTAAGAATCAAGCTGAAAACAAGCTGTTTGTTTGTTCTTTTAATTTGTCTATGGACAGATACCTAGATATAAAATCTGCTTCCCAGTTGTGGACATTAGGCATGCCTGGCGAGTGAGTAGTTAACTCTCAGGGATGCTATAACTTTAAAAGTCAGCAGGAAGAATCATCTGGAAGAGGAGAAGAGTGGATTGAAACAAGTTGAAACATAGTTGCAATGTTTAGTAGCAACAGACAGAGAGAAGCCTTAAGAGAGTGAGAAGAACATCAAATAAAGACAATAAAGTTACCGTAAAAGCAGAAACCAGGAAAGAACTATCTTCAGATAAGTGTTGAGGAAGAATTTAGATCTTAGAAGGCATTTACAAAGAAAAATTGCAAGTTGGAAGTGTCAGAGAAGAAAGGGGGAAACAGAGTGTTAAAGAATCAAGAGAATGGAGATCCGAGGTTGGTTGGGTAGGAGACAGTGAGAAATGCACAAGGAGACAGCAGGCGGAGTAAAGTAAAGATGGTGCAAAGTGGGAAGAAGGGGAAGACATGGAGAGGACGACACGGAGGATACGGGGAGGTATGGAAGAAGACTGGAAACTGAAAGTAAAGGACAAGGAGACTGACTAAATTTAAGTGTAGAGAAAAGAAAGAAAGAAAAAGGATTAAAGTACAAAAAGAGGACTACGTGGAGAGGTAAATAACAAAGAAGTAAAGCAACGTGGGTAGTGCTCTAGCTAAGTAATTATTTAAATATATAAAAGAAGAATTGTGAGAATTTTGAAAATAAACAAAGGGCGATATTATTGACTAGATATTTAGTTAATAAAAGAGAAACCAGAAGCAGTTTATAAGGGTAATAAATTAATTGTATAACAGCATAACCTACCCTGCACAAACAAAAAGTTATTGTTTATTGTTTATGGATTATATCATACGACTATGAATATATAAAATTGGTGTTTATAGTCTCATAAAGTATGACTGTGTAAAGATACAATTCATTGTATATTGTATTGCACATGCTGGAAAAGGTAGTTGCAAAGATACTTGAGGAAAACATAAGGAAAATATGTTCAAGGAAAATATACAAAAAGAAATACAGTAATGTTAGAGGAGTACAGTTGCCCCTCCACATTTGCAAACTTAGCATTCACGGTTTTAAATATTCGCAGTTTTGGGAGGGCACCCTGCCCTCCCAAAAGCAGTGACACGGGGCCTCTGGAGGCCCCATGAAGGCCTTGGGAGGGAGGGGGAGGGCTGGGGAGGCAACCATGGGGCCTCCAGAGGCCCCTTGAAGGCTTTGGGTGGGAGGGGGAGGCAGGGGGAAGTGACTATGGGACCTCCGGAGGCCCCATGGTCACTTTGGTGGGGGAGGGGGAGGGCAGTTGTTATTCACGGAATTTTCACATTTGCGGGGGTCTGTGGAACCTAACCTCCATGAATGTGAAGGGACGACTGTATATACAATGGAATAAAGGAATAAGGTTAAAGATTTAAAACAATTAGGAAATATAGTGGGAAACTGTGACAAGCTGCTTAGGGATATATTTGGGAAGGGTTACTTCCCAACAAGTAACAAAAATAAAAAAGGGGGGAATAAATAAGAGGAATAAATTAATGATAATTTTTGCTTAATAATTAGAAATTGGAATAATTGGGTTATAATAATAATTATATTAACATTAATATTGGATTTGAATATGTGTGAAGTCATAAGTAGGGAGGTAAAATTATAGAAAATAGCTTAATATGCCAACAACTAGGAGAGCCCTAGCCCAAAACAAGACACCAATGCAGGGGGTTAGAAGATCTTCCATAGAACTGATGACTAGAATAGGAGATACAAACACAAGGCTAATCCACAATTTAAGAAACTGAGCCTGGAATTGAAGAATGAAATGAAAGAATTGAGAGGGGAAATAAAAGATGAGATTCAGCAAAAACTGGATACATTTGGATTACAAATGGAGACGGTAGTTAAGGACATTACAAAAGTAAGTAATGAGTTACAGGAATTGAAAGTAAAGATGAAAGATTTGGAAAAAAAACCCTAATGTTTTAGAAGTAAGAGTAGAGAAAGAGAATAATGAAAAACTAGCACAAGATAGAAGGAACAGAGTGAAGTGTGTCAAAATAAGAGGTTTATCAGAAGTCCAAAATGAAGATCTAGCAACAGGAGTTATACCACCACTAGCAGAATTCATAGGATGGGAACCTGAACAACTAGATATCAAGGTGGATAAACTCTTTAAAATAGATTCGTGAATAGCAAATAAAGAGAAACTACCATGTGATATAGTTATATATTTCATAAGAGAAAGAGTTAAAAACATTGTTATACAACAAGGCATCGGCGAAGAGCAGCTCACGGACTAGATAGTTTAGAGTCTTAGTGTGAGCCCTCAGACGGCTTAAGTTAAACAAGCTATCATCAGTATGGTAACGAATATAGATGCCGTCGTCTTCTTCAAGCTCTGCCGTAGCCCTTTGGAGCATCATGCTGAAGATTGTAAGTAAAGTTGGTGCAAGAACACAACCTTGCTTCACTCCGTTAGTTATTAGAAAGGGCTCTGAAAGAGCATCGCCATATCTGACTTGACCATGCTGGCCCTCATGTAGCAAGATAATCATTTTGAGGAATTTGGGGGGACAGCCTAGTCTTTCAAGGACCTGCCACAGACCTTTTCTACTCACAGTGTCAAAGGCTTTGGTGAGGTCGACAAATGTTAAATAGAGACCCTTGTTCTGCTCTCTACATTTCTCTTGCAGTTGTCTAAGGGCAAATAAGTTCTTCTGCAATAGCAGGAACTAATCTGTTCAGGAGTATCCTTGTAAGGATTTTTCCAGCAATAGAGAGCAGTGTTATGCCTCGATAGTTTGAGCAATCGGATTTTGCAATCCCTTTTTCTTGTACAGGGTGATGATGACTGCATCTTGGAGATCTGATGGCAGTTCCCCCTTTTCCCAGCAATAACAACAAGAAAAGAGGAGTAGCTATATATGTAAATGCGAGATATGAGTCCAAAGAAATCTTTAATGATGTAAAACAATACTATTTAGTGGTTGAAATATGCTTGCAGGGGGAAAAGGGTTTGGTGATCATGTCAGGGGATGACAGGACACTCAATCCCTGGCAGAAGCCGAAAACTATCTTAGCTGACTCAGTAGCAACCTGTTCCCAGGAATACCACACACAGAGTGTTTGATGTCTAAATAAGTAGGAGGCACTTTTATCTTCAAAGTTAAACAGTTGCAATGTATACAAATATTTACAGTTGAAGGAGAAACTGCTTCACCCGGCCTCAGCATTCACAGGAAGAGAAGAGAGGAGGAAGTGAGCTCTACACACACACACACACACACACACACACGTCATTGCCCTCTAGTGGCCTGACTAGGCCTGACTTGGTAGTTCATGCAGTCAGCCATTATGACTCAGCATGGTTCTGCAGTTGTTTGGCCATTTTATAATGGAGTTCAGTCTCTAACTGCTGACAGATCAGTGTATACACCCCTCTAAATAATAAAAGAGATTTTTTCTGAAAATTACAGCAAAAGATTATGGTGTATGATTATCATAATTTAATTGTGGCAGGAGGCTGGAATGACTTTTTTTGATGTAGAATTAGATAAAACAATGAAAACAATTTGAAAGAAAAAACAAGGGAAATTACCAGGTAGAGTTATGGAAATGATGAAACAATTGACATTAGTGGATATATGGAGATTTATCCACAAACAGCAAAGGGACTCTAAGTATTTCTCTGATCATTCAAAACATGGTCAACACTAGATATGTTTTTAGTTTCCAAAACTCTGCAAAAAGATATAAAGAGGGTTGAAATATTACAAAAGGTAATATTTGTCACAGTCCCATGGTGTTGGAATTAGGAAATAGAAAAAAGCAATTCTGTTGGAAAATGAAATATAATTTTTTAAAAATGAGAAAATGATAGAAAAAGCAAAAAAAAGTTAAAAATTTTTTTAAAAGAGAATTAAGATAAGGGTACATCTATTGAGATGGTATGGGATGCAGGGAAGGCAGTGATGAGATGATATTGGGTAAAAGAAGAAATAGAATATAGAAACAGAAAGAAAATGAGGGAAAATAAAATCATGGAAGAAATAATGAAAAAAAGAAAAAGATTTTAAGAGGAAATCAACAGATGAGAAATTGAGAAAAGAATTAATTGTACTCAAAAAACAATTGGAAACTGATATGATTCCTGAATTAGCAGGTAAATTGAAATACAGTTGTCCCTCCACATTTGTGGGGGTTAGGTTCTTGAGACCCCCGCAAATGTGGAAAAACCGCGAATAACAGATGCTGCTCCCACACACCCCCAGAGGGAGGGAGGCAGCGGGAGGGTGTCTGGCCAGCCTGGCTGGCCTCTCCGTGGCCTTTCTGAGGGGACTCCAGGCCTTAGAAGCCCTGGAGTCCGCTGAGGAAGGCCGGGGAAGGCAGCGTGTGGGTGGGGAGGAGGCTGCGCTGCCTCTCCCCGGCCTTTCTCAGCAGACTCCGGGTCTCCAAAGCCCTGGACCCCGCTGAGAAAGGCCGGGGAAGGCAGCGTGTGGTTGGGGAGGAGGCTGCGCTGTCTCTCTCCAGCCTTCTGAAGCGGGCACCGGGGCTTCGGAAGGCCAGGGACAGCAGCGGGCGGGTGGGCGAGCGGGCGGACGAGTGGGCGGGGAGGAGTCTGCGCTGCTTCTCTCCGGCCTTCCGAAGTGGGCTCTGGGGCTTTGAACCCCCGAGCCGCCTCTGGAAGGCCGGAGAAGGTGCAGGCAGGAGGTTGCCCCGCTTCTCGGCAGCCTTCCCAAAGGGGCTGGGGCTAAATCACGAATAATCAAAACCGCGAGTGTGAAAGCCACGAATGTCGAGGGGCAACTGTATACTCAACAGAAATATTTTGAACATTCTAATAAAACAGGCAAATGGCTGGCGTATAAATTGAGGAAAGAGAGAGAGAAAAAGTTGATAATGGAAATTAGAGAAAACCAGTCTAGATATATAAAGCAAACTGAGATAGTGAAAATATTTCATGGCTACTACACCAAACTTTATGAGAAACATAAAATGTCTAAAGAAATAAGGCACAAAATGGAAAAATGTCTAGAGGAAGAGAAACTACCCCAATTAAATGAAGAACAAAGGAAAGATTTGAATAAGCAGATTACAAAATTGGAAATTAGAGAAGCAGTAAAGAAAATGAAGGTAGGAAAGGCCCTGGGTCCAGATGGCTTTTCCATGTTGTATTATAAAATATTTGAGGAAGAGCTAATTGATCTGCTACACAAATTATTCAATGAAATAATTAATGGGAAATGCCCAGATACATGGAAGAAGGCTGATATAACACTATTATTGAAAGGAGACTTCGACGCTGGGGTTGTAGCAGATTCAATTGACCAGTAACTCTGTTGATGGGGTTATACTGGATCAATTTCAATTTGTAAGTACTGATGACGTGGACAAGCTCCTTGGTAGAGTGAGGAAGACTACCTGCCCTCTTGACCCTTGCCCTTTGTGGCTGGCCATCCAGGGGGGGTGATGCCTTGAGGATGTTCCTTAGGGACATCATCAATGCATCCCTTAGGGAAGGTCATGTTCCATCTTGCTTGAAGGAAGGAGTGGTTAGAGCGCTCCTAAAAAGACCTTGTCTTGACCCTCTGGATATGAAGAACTATAGGCCGGTCTCCTTACTACCTTTTTTGAGCAAGGTGATCAAGAGGGCAGTTGTTCTTGAACTCCAAGCTGTCTTGAAAAAACTGATTATCTAGATCCATTTCAAACTGGCTTTAGGACAGGATTCGGAGTTGAGATTGCCATGGTTGGCTTGGCTGATGACCTCCGCCTGAGCATTGACAGGGGTAGTGTGACCCTGTTGGTGCTACTGGATCTCTCAGCGGCTTTTGACACAATAGATCATGACATCCTCTTGGATCGCCTGAGAAGGCTAGGAATTGGAGGCAGTGTGCTGCAGTGGTTCCATTCCTTCCTCTCGGGCAGATCCCAGAGGGTGATGCTCAGGGACAGTTGCTCTGCAAGGAAAGAGCTTAATTGTGGTGTCCCACAAGGTACCATCCTGTCCCCAATGCTATTCAATATATACATGAAGCCACTGGGAGAGATCATCTGGAGGCATGGGGTGGCGTGTTATCAGTACGCTGATGACACCCAGATATATTTCTCCATGTCTCACTCTTCAGCTCTGACTTCAAATGGTATCTCTTCTCTTAAGTGTCTTAAGGCAGTAATGGAATGGATGGGGGAAAACAAATTGAAGCTGAATCCAGATAAAATGGAGGTACTCACGGTAGCAGCCCTGAACCCAGGCATTGGGATACAATCTCTAGTCCTGGACGGGGTCACACTCTCCTCTAAGGACTATGTTCACAGTCTGGGGGTGCTCCTACACCCGTCGCTCCAGATGGTGAATCAGGTAAATGCGATGGTCAGGAATGCCTGTTATCAGCTTTGGCTGATACGCCAGCTGCGCCCTTCCCTAGAAGTCAGGTACCTTGAGACCATGGCACATGCTCTAGTAACCTCTCATCTTGATTTCTCTAATGCACTCTACATGGGGCTACCCTTGTGCTTGGTCCAGAAACTTCAATTAGTACAGAATATGGCAGCCAGACTGGTCTCGGGTACATTTAGAAGAGACCATATAACATCGATCTTAAGATCACTCCACTGGCTGACCATTAGTTTCTGGGCCCAGTACAAGGTGTTGGTTATCACCTTTAAAGTCCTAAATGGCTTGGGTCCAACCTATCTTCAGGACCGCCTCCTTCCATATAATCCTCCCCATGAACTCAGGTCCTCTGGGAGGAATTTGTTACAACCTTTAAAAACTAGGCTTTCTTCAACCTCCCAGAGAGCCTTTCTGGCTATCACTCCCAGATTATGGGATGGCCTGCTGGACGAGATCTATCATATCACCACCCTAAATAGCTTTAAAAAAGCTCTTAAGACAGATCTTTTCTGGCAGGCCTTTCCTGAATAGATACCTGGCCGTCAAAAAAGGAAATCTTGCTTGTCCCGATCTCACCATGTCCAGTGTCCATTATTCATTTTTATTCTTTATTTTTTTAATTTATTTTTTATATTTTTAAAGTATGTTTTTAATTCCTAAATTATTTAATTGTATTTTAAGGGAGGGTGGGATTGAGGAGTTGGATGTATATTTTAATTATTGTAAGCTGCCTTGATTGCATTTCATACAGGGGCGGGATATAAATAAATGTTATTATTATTATTATTATTATTAAGATAAAGACCCAACTTTGACAACAAATTACAGGCCAATATCGTTATTGAACATAGATTATAAGATATTTGCTACGGTGCTAGCAGAAAGATTAAAGAAGACCTTCAAGGACTATATTTATGAAGATCAAAATGGATTCCTACCTGGTAGACAAAGGAAGGATGATTTAAGAACATTAATAGATATAATAGAATTTTATGAGAAGCATAATGAAAAGAAATTGTTAATGACTTTTGCAGATGCCGAAAAGGCATTCGATAATATCAGGTGGGAATTCATGATTGAAGTTTTGAAGAGGATAAATAATGGAGATAAATATTATGATTGGATTCAGAAAATATATAGTAGTCAAGAAGCCCAGATTGTAATAAATGGGGAAAAGACAAAAGCATGTACAACAGAAAGAGGGATGTGGCAAGGTTGCCCTCTTTCCCTGCTATTATTTATAATTGTGATAGAAGTACTAAATAGGAAATTGAGATTAAACCAACAGATTAAAAGATTAAAGTGGTAATCTCAAGAGTTTAAATACAAAGCTTTCCCGGAAAATCTAGTTTTCATATTATATGATCCAAAAGAAAGTGTTGAGAAACTGATAGAAATAGTTGCAGAATTTGGGTTACTAGCTGGATTGAAAATAAACAAGGAAAAAATGTTGATGTTAACTAAAAACATGTCAAGACAAGAAGAATACAAATTGGAAAAGATAACAAACTTCAAAACTAGTAAGCAAATAAAGTACTTAGGTATAATAATAACTAAGAAAAACTCTGAGTTGTTTGAGAGTAACTATGTTAAAACTTGGAAGCAGATAAAAGAGGAATTAATAAAATGGTCCTTTCCCTGATGGGGAAAATTGCATCAATCAAGATAAATATTTTTCTGAAAATGTTGTACCTTTTCCAAAACATACCTATTATGACCAATGAAAAGGTGTTTACACAGTGGAACAAAGATTTGTCAAGATTCATCTGGAATGGTAAAAAGCCTAGAACTAAATGGAAGATATGAATAGACTCAAAAGATAGGGGAGGACTAGCTTTACCAGACCTACAAGACTGTTGTATGTCTTGGCTCTTGGAGTGGATAACATTAAAAAAATGAAAGACTATTAATTTTCTACAAAAAAGAAAATGTGTATAGAGGGACTTGGTTAACATACAAGGATATATTGAGAATGGAGGAGAGAGGTTATGTGATAAAGACACAGGAGGAACTTCGTAAGGAATATATAGCCTGTCATTGGTTCTTACATAGACAGTTAGAGAAATTTAAGATAGACAGTAATTTTGAGGGAATAGAGACTCAGCAGACGGAGTTTACGAAAATTATACAAGGTGATAGGAAGAAGATTATTTCCGAAATATACAAGATTTTCTTAGAAATGAATTTGGAACAGGAAGTGGTTAAAATCATATGGTAAAGTGGGCTCAAAACATTGGCCATGTAATTACATTAGATCGGTGGGGAAAGTTATGGAGTAAAATGATTACATTTACAAGAAGTAATAACATAAAGGAAAACCAGGGATTCTTCCAGCAGCTTGCAGCTACAGAATCGATTCGAAGCCCTTTCCCTTCTCAAGGACAACGAGGAAGAACAGCATGGACAGACTTCAGGGGTAGAGCAGGGGACCTTGAGAGGACCACCGCAAGGAACAGCAGCTGCGAAGCCTCAGCGGAGGCGTGTGGTGGTGGGGGGGGACTCCTTGCTGCGGGGTACAGAAGCAGTGGTATGTGGGCCTGACAAGATGACTCGGGAGGTGTGTTGTCTCCCTAGGACAAAGATCTGTGATGTGACCGAGAGGCTGACAAGACTCGTCAAGCCTACGGATCATTACCCCTTCCTTTTGGTCCATGTGGGAACCAATGATACTGCAAGGCACAGCTTTCCCAAGATCAGAAGAGATTATGAGACCCTGGGGAGGAAGCTGAAAGAAATGGACGCACAGGTGGTCATCTCGTCTCTTCTGCCAGTTGAAGGGCATGGTCCAAGAAGGGAGAGGAAAATAGCCGACGTAAACAACTGGCTCTGTAGATGGTGTCGCCGAGAACAAATTGGATTCTTGGATCATGGACTGCGCTTCCATGCGGGGGGACTTCTGGCAAGAGATGGGGTGCATCTTACAACAGTTGGAAGAAACATTTTTGCCAACACTCTCAAGAATTTGATCAGGAGGGCTTTAAACTGAGTCAAATGGGGGAGGGAGACAGTATTCTGGAAGGCAAAAGGGCTGGAGAAAATAGTCAAACTGTCATAGAGGGAACAAGGCAAACAGCGCAAGGACCCAACAGTGGGAGGCAAAAAAACTTGCACAGGGAACAAGTAAAGGGAACACATGGCCTTAGATGTCTGTACACTAATGCACAGAGCAAGATGAACTTGAACTCCTTGCACTACAAAACAAATATGATATAATAGGCATTACTGAAACCTGGTGGGACGAGTCTCATGATTGGAATGTAGGAATAGAGGGGTATAACCTTTATAGGAGAAACAGGCCAAACAGGAAAGGAGGAGGAATAGCATTATATGTCAGGGATATTTACACCAGTGAAGTGATCCATGACATCAATACTGGAAGCCAGGTGGAGAGCATCTGGATAAAAATTAAAGGGGAGGGAAACAACAGGGATGTTATTGTGGGACTCTACTACAGACCCCCAAATCAGACAGAGGAATTGGATGTTGCCTTTCTAGAACAGATGAACACACATGCAGAAAGGAGAGATGTACCAGTGATGGGTGACTTCAACTATCCTGATATTTGCTGGCAATCTAACTCAGCCAAAACTACAAGGTCTAGCAAATTCCTTACATGCCTGGAAGACAATTTCATGGTCCAAAAGGTGGAAGAGGCAACAAGGGGGTCAGCTATTTTAGATCTGATCCTAACCAACAGAGACGACCTGGTTAATGGAGTGCAAGTGGTGGGATCCTTGGGTGAGAGTGATCATGTTTTCCTGGGGTTTGTTATACAATGGAAAGGAGAAGCCAGGCATAGTCAGACACGCGTTCTTGACGTTAGGAGATCTGATTTCAATAAATTCAGGGGAACACTGGGGGTGATCCCATGGTCAGGAATACTAAAAGAGAAGAGACCTCAAGACGGATGGGACTTTCTCAAAAGGGAGATACTGAAGGCACAATTTCAAACAGTACCATTGAGGAAGAAAAATGGGAGGTGTCTCAAGAAACCAGGATGGATGACTAAAGAACTTTCAATGGAGCTAAATTTTAAACGGAACATGTATAGGAAATGGAAAAGGGGGGAAATCACCAAAGAAGAATTCAAACAGATAGCGAACACGTGTAGGAGTAAAGTCAGAAAAGCTAAAGCGCAGAATGAGCTCAGGCTTGCTAGGGAGGTTAAGAACAATAAAAAGGGTTTTTTTGGGTATGTCCGCAGCAAAAGGAGGAAGAAGGAAATGATAGGGCCGCTACGTGGAGAAGATGGCAAAATGCTAACAGGGGACAGAGAAAAGGCAGAATTACTCAACACCTTCTTTGCCTGAGTGTTTTCAGAAAAGGAAAAGGAGGACCAACCTGAGGATAATGGAACAGAGGACACAATAGGGGAAATCCAGCTCAACATAAGTAAAGAGGTAGTACAGGAATACCTTCTTAATCTAAATGAATTTAAATCTCCAGGACCGGATGAACTACATCCAAGAGTATTAAAAGAGCTGGCAAATATAATCTCAGAGCCATTGGCAATAATCTTTGAGAACTCCTGGAGAACGGGAGAAGTCCCAGCAGACTGGAGGAGGGCAAACGTTGTTCCCATCTTCAAAAAGGGGAAAAAAGAGGATCCCAACAATTATCGTCCAGTTAGTCTGACATCAATACCAGGGAAGATTCTAGAGCAGATCATTAAACAGAGAGTCTGTGAACATTTAGAAGGCAATGCCATAATCACAAAAAGTCAACATGGGTTTCAGAGAAACAAGTCATGCCAGACTAATCTGATCTCTTTTTTTGATAAAGTTACCAGCTTGGTAGATGAAGGGAATGCTGTGGACATTGCATACCTTGATTTCAGTAAGGCCTTTGACAAGGTTCCCCATGACATTCTTGCAAACAAGCTTGTAAAATGTGGGCTAGACAAGTTAACTGTTCAATGGATTTGTAATTGGTTGACTGGCCGAACCCAAAGGGTGCTCAGCAGTGGCTCCTCTTCGTCTTGGAAAGATGTGACCAGTGGGGTGCCACAGGGTTCTGTCCTGGGCCCAGTGCTATTCAACATCTTTATCAATGACTTAGATGAGGGAATTAGGGGCATACTTATCAAATTTGCAGATGACACCAAATTGGGAGGAGTAGCTAATACCCTAGAGGACAGGATCAAAATTCAGAATGACCTGGAGAGACTGGAGAGCTGGGCCAAAGCTAACAAAATGAAATTCAATACGGAGAAATGTAAAGTACTGCATTTAGGGCGGAAAAATGAAATGCATAAATATAGGATGGGAGAGACCTGGCTGAATGAGACTACGTGTGAAAGGGATGTAGGAGTCCTAGTAGACCACAAGTTGAACATGAGCCAACAGTGTGATGCGGCAGCTAAAAAGGCCAATGCGATTTTGGGCTGTATCAATAGAAGTATAGTGTCTAGATCAAGGGAAGTAATAGTGCCACTCTATTCTGCCTTGGTCAGACCTCACTTAGAATACTGTGTCCAGTTCTGGGCACCACAATTAAAAAAGGATATTGACAAATTGGAGCGTGTCCAGAGAAGGGCAACTAAAATGGTGAAAGGTCTGGAAACGATGCCTTATGAGGAGAGACTTAGGGAGCTGGGTATGTTTAGCCTGGAAAAAAGATGGTTAAGAGGCGATATGATAGCCCTGTTTAAGTATTTGAAGGGATGTCACGCTGAGGATGGAGCAGGCTTGTTTTCTGCTGCTCCAGAGACTGGAACACGGAGCAATGGATGCAAGCTCCAGGAACAGAGATTCCACCTCAACATGAGGAGGAACTTTTTGACAGTCAGAGCTGTTCGGCAGTGGAACACACTCCCTCGGAGCGTGGTGGGGTCTCCTTCCTTGGAGGTCTTTAAACAGAGGCTGGATGGCCATCTGTCGTGTACGCTTTGATCAAGATTTCCTGTGTGGCAGGGGGGTTGGACTGGATGGCCCTTATGGTCTCTTCCAACTCTGCAATTCTATGATTCTAAGTATATAAAATAATGTTTTGATGGCACTTGACACTGGAAAAGTTAGCAAAGATATACAAAAACTCACCAGATCAGTGCTGAAAGTGTCTTAAAGCAACAGGTTCATATTATCATATATGGTGGGAATGCGTAAAAGCTAAGAAGTACTGGAATAGAATACATAAACTGATCTTAAATATTTTAAATTCCAACTATCTGTGTGACCCAGAAATATACCTTTTAAATATGTTTCATAATGTTGGCAAACATAGCTAAAAGAAATATTGGAGAATCTTTAGTTATATGATGGCTGCTGCACATATAACTTTTGCAAGATATTGGAAAACTAAAGAGATTCCTCCAGTAGACAAATGGACAATGAAACTTTATGAGATGTTCAAAGTGGATAGATTGACATATATACTTGATGAAGGGAAAACATCTAAGGACATTCAAGAATGGCAGATACTAAATCCATTGTGGAAAGAGAAATGGGGGGAACTAGTTGAAGTAAATGAAGACATATAGCTATAATAAAAGGAGTTATAGGGAAAGCAGAGAGTTAAACTATATATAAAAATAAGTAAATTGGGAGAGAGGAGCTTAAAGATATCACTGTGATATACACAGAACACAAACTCACATATCTTCAATAAAGTTCTTTATTGGAATAGAAGCATGTGTAAGGGACATTGGCAAAGCTGCAACTAAAGACCAGGCTTACAGGGGAAACAGATAAGAGACACCCAGCATGAGAAAGCAGAAAAGGGAGGGCAGCATACTATAGTACACCATGGGGGAGCGAGAGGCGCCAAACCATCTGTCCGGCCTTGAGCTCCCCGGGAGGACCAGCGTTCCCATGGCAACCAACGTCTCCCTGACATTCCAGAGGCCCAAGGTAGAACCAGTCTCAAACCAACAAACTGTCAGGGTCCTCCATGAACTCTACTCTATATCTCAGAATTCATGGACGATCCTGACATACTGCCCCCCTGAAGATTAACCCCTCCCCCGTCAACCTGGCTTATCGGGAAAGCAGGCATGAAACTTTCGCAATAAGCGTTTGGCATTGACATGTTCAGAAGCTACCCACTCCGCATGGCCCAAAGGCAGGTGTTTCCACTTCACCAAATACTGTAACCCTCCCCGATGAAGCCTAGAGTCCAGGATCTCAGAGATTTCAAAATGTTGGTCCTGATCCACCAGGATCGGCTGAGGAGCAGGTTCTGGCGCCGGGTGGTGTTTGTCCGGAGGGTTCACGGGCTTGAGCAGGCTGGAATGAAACACAGGATGCACATGATGGTACAACTTAGGTAAAGACAGTTCAAAAGCCACAGGATTTACCATCCTAACAACACGAAAAGGCCCAATGTATTTGGCTCCCAACTTTTTGGAGGGTTGGGGGCACTTAAGGAACTTTGTGGACAAATAAACCAGATCTAGGAGAAGGGTCCCGCCTCATATCTAGGAGAAGGGTCCCGCTTTTGATCAGCATAATGTTTGTAGCGTGCTTTGGCAAAGTCTAAGGCTGAGATTACATGAGGCCACGCGTCTCTGACCTTTTGACTCCACTGGGAGACTGAAACAGGGTCGGAGTTGGGGGACCCCTCCAACAAAGGCAGGGGACCGAAATCATGTCCAGATACAACCTTAAACAGCGAGAGTCCAGTGCTCTGGTGGGTGGCATTATTGTAGGCCACTTCAGCAAAAGGCAGAAGATCTTTTTTCTTTTGCGTAAAGTTTCTGGGGCCAGATCTTGATATATTGCTATCTGGGTTGCATTGTGAAGTATCGGTGTTTGTTTTGAGAGGAGGTCAAATATGCGGGCTTTTATGGAAAAATGGGTAAATCGAGCAATGATATCCCGAGGAGGTCTGTTTAAAGAGGGTGGGGGGGCCCAGTGCTCTATGAATGCGTTCTATATCAGTTGCAGTAATGGTGGCGCTGGGGCAGTGCTCGTTAATCCAGTTTACTAGAAAGGTTAGAATGTCTTTTCCCTCAGCACCCTCTACAAAACCACAAAATCTGATATTAGCCCGTCTCCCTCGGTTTTCCAAATCCTCCAGCTTATTTGTTAGAGATTCATTGGCCTCTTCAAGGTGCTGCAATCTGATTTCATGATTTTGCCCCATTTTGTGTGCCTCAGTGGCCATTTCTGCAACTTCAGAGATGGTCCCTGTAAGCTCCTTGATGGAGGTCTGTAGGGGAGCAAGGGCTGCAGACCAGTCTCTTTGAAGGTCAGAGATAATTTTCTCACGGAGCAGTTCAAATTGGTCTGGCAGCAGTTGTTTATTTTGTTTAGGTGAGTTTTCCTTTCCTCCCCCTCCACTATTATCTCCCTTACCGCCTCCTCCTTTGCCTGACTTGTTTATTGCAGGCGCCATCTTATCTTCCCACTCGGCCTCCTCCTCATTGCTGTTATCTGAGGGGGTTTCTCTTCCTCTTTTTTTCTGGCAGTATTCAGAGATCAGTCTCTCAGACAATCTCTTGCTGCCAAGCATTAGGAAGGTGATTATTTAGTGTTTCAGAAGGACCCCTCTGATCGCTGTAGGGCAGGTTAAAATTATGAAGCCTTCAGGAGCCCTCGTTCTACACGTCCGCCATATTAGGCGTCCGGACACGCCCCCCTTCTTTGGAGGTTTTTAAACAGATTCTGGATGGCCATCTGCTGGGAGTGCTTTCAGGGGTTTGGACTGGATGGCCCTTGTGGTCTCTTCCAACTCTATGGTTCTATGATTCTAACCCAATCAGACTGTTGGAAATTCACATAACATCTCAGGTATTGTTCAAGAGTCTGATTCGTTCGTTCCGTTTGCCCGTCCGACTGGGGATGATGGGAGCTACTAAGACCGAGCTCCACCCCTAGAAGTTTGTGAAAGCCTTCCAAAACTGCGAGGTAAACTGGGCCTCCCGATCAGACACAATCTTGGCCGGAATGCTGTGAATCTGATAAATATGCTGAATGAACAACTTGGCTAATTGGGAGGCCGTGGGGAGTTTCTTACAGGCCACAAAGTGCGCTTGTTTTGAGAACAAATCAGTAACCACCCAAATAACCGTCTTTTTCCTACTCTCTGGTAACTCAACAATAAAATCCATGCTAATGACCTCCCAGGGCTTGGTTGGGGTAGGTAGAGGTTGGAGCAAACCTTTGGGCTTCCCTGACCCCCCTTTTGCCACTGCACAAGTGGTACACCCCTTCACATATTCCTCCACCTCCTTTCTCATTCGGGGCCACCAAAAATGTCTCCGGGCCAAATGCAAAGTTTTGAGATACCCAAAATGCCCCGCACTTTTGACATCATGGCACTGCTTGAGGATGCTCGCCCTCAAGACTTCAGGAACATACAGGCGATCCCCTTTCTAGGCCAAACCCTCCCTCACTGTCACCTCATTGGGGTGAGCTAGGAACCACTGATCCGTGGGCAGTTCCGAGGCCAACTGGGAATGCCACCCCCCTTTCTCCCCTTGAGAATCTGTAGGCGTGGCAGAACTATCCGCCGTAGGAGTCACTGCCCGGGGCCCCGGGTCTGGGGAAGGTGGGTCGGGGTTCACGGGCTGGGGCTCAGGTCCAGGCGCCAAGGGTGAGCCACAGTCAATTCCATTTGATCCAGGCTCCGCAGCAGGGCTAGCAGTGGATTTCTGTTGTTTGGCTTTGCTCCGTGTGAGGACTGCTAGTCCCAAGTGGGAAGGAGAAAAAACGGTGTCAATGACCTCCTTACGCTTACTCTCATGCTGCGGGAGCCTGGACAAAGCATTAGCCAGAAAATTCCTTTTCCCCGGGATAAATTTCAGAGTGAAATTAAATCGGTAAAAGAAACTGGCCCCCCTGACCTGCTTGGGGCTCAAACGTCTAGGGGTAGCCAATACTTCCAAATTCTTGTGATCAGTCCAAACTTCAAACGGTTTGGGTGAGCCCTCCAGTAGGTGGCGCCAAGTCTCTAGAGCCAACTTGATTGCACCTGCCTCCTTCTCCCACACCAGCCAATTTCGTTCAGTTTCATTGAACTTTCTGGACAAGTAGGCACATGGTCTCAAATCCCCTTCCTCCCCCTTTTGCAACAGAACACCACCCATCGCTACATTTGAGGCGTCCATCTGGACCACGAAAGGCTGGGAGGGGTCGGGGTGCTTGAGAATTGGCTCAGAAGTGAAAAGGGATTTCAATTTGTCAAATGCTTGTTGGCACTGTGGTGACCACACAATCTTTTGGGGAGGTTTGTCCCCTTTACTGAGCTTGGAACCTTTGCCTTTCCCATCTTTAGTTTTCAACAAATCTGTCAGGGGGAGGGCTACCGACGCAAAGTCAGGGATGAAGGACCGATAAAAATTAGCAAATCCCAGGAAGCTCTGTAACTGTTTCCTGGTTCTAGGGGCTTCCCATGCCAAGACCCCCTTTACCTTCTCAGGGTCCATTTCAATCCCTTTGTTTGAGATGCGGTACCCTAAGTAATCCAAACGACTTTGATGGAACTCACACTTGGACATTTTTGCATACAGATGATTTTCCCCCAACCTGGCAAGCACTTTTTTCACCAGTTTCACATGGGACGTGTAGTCCTCAGAATAAATCAACACATCATCAAGGTATACCAACACCCCTTTGTACAGAAAATCATGTAACACATCATTAATTAAGTTCTGAAAAATGCCAGGGGCCCCTTTTAGGCCGAAAGGCATGATGAGGAACTCAAAAGCCCCCAAGGGGCAATTAAATGCAGTCTTCCATTCGTCCCCTTCCCGAATCCGTACTCTGTAGTAGGCCTCCTGCAGATCCAGCTTCGTGAAAATCTTCCCTTTGGAGAGATGGGCTAATATGTCCTTCATCGGGGGCAGGGGGTACTGGTTGGAGACACTAATCGTGTTTAGCCCTCTGTAATCCTGAATCAAATGAAGCCCCCCATCTGCCTTGCGCCTAAACATCACCGGAGCCCCCACGGGTGTGATGTACACAGAACACAAACTCTGATATCTTCAATAAAGTTCTTTATTGGAATAGAAGCATGTGTAAGGAACAGTGGCAAAGCTGCATACTGAAGACCAAGCTTGCAATCAGGGTAGATAAGGTACCCCCAGCGTGCGAAAGCAGAAAAGGGAGGGTAGAACTTCAAAGCACACTTCGGAGGTGAGAGATCTGCCAGGCCATCTGGCCGACCTTGAGCTCCCGGGATGAACAGCGTTCCCATGGAAACCAACATCTCCCAAACATTCCAGAGGCCCAAGGCAGAGCCAGTCTCAAACCATGAAAATGTCAGGGACCTCCACGAACTCCACTCTATGCCTTAGAATTCGTGGATGGCCCTGACATACTGCCCCCCCAAAGACCAACCCCCCCCCTCAACCAGGCTTATCGGGAAAGCGGGCATGAAACTTTCGCAATAAGCGTTTGGCATTGACATGCTCAGAAGCAACCCACTCCGCATGGCCCAAAGGCAGGTGTTTCCACTTCACCAAATACTGTAACCCTCCCCGGTGAAGTCTAGAGTCCAGGATCTCAGAAATTTCAAAATGTTGGTCCTGATCCACCAGGATCGGCTGAGGAGCAGGTTCCGGAGCCGGATGGTGTTTGTCCGGAGGGTTCACGGGCTTGAGCAGGCTGGAATGAAACACAGGATGCACATGATGGTACAACTTACGCAAGGACAGTTCAAAAGCCACAGGATTTACCATCCTAACAACACGAAAAGGCCCAATGTATTTGGCTCCCAACTTTTTAGAGGGTTGGGGACACTTAAGGAATTTGGTGGACAAATAAACCAGATCTCCCACCTCATATCTAGGGGAAGGGTCCCGCTTCTGATCAGCATAATGTTTGTAGCGTGCTTTGGCAAAGTCCAAGGCCGAGATTACATGAGGCCACGCATCCCTGACCTTTTGACTCCACTGGGAGACTGAAACGGGGTCAGAGTTGGGGGACCCCTCCAGCAAAGGAAGGGGACCGAAATCATGCCCAGACACAACCTTGAACGGTGAGAGTCCAGTGCTCTGGTGAGTGGCATTATTGTAGGCCACTTCAGCAAAGGGCAGAAGATCAACCCAATCAGATTGTTGGAAATTCACATAGCATCTTAGGTATTGTTCAAGAGTCTGATTCGTTCGTTCCGTTTGCCCGTCCGATTGGGGATGATGGGAGCTGCTAAGCCCGAGCTCCACCCCTAGAAGGTTCGTGAAAGCCTTCCAAAACTGCGAGGTAAATTGTGCCCCCCGATCCGACACAATCTTGGTCGGAATGCCATGAATCCGATAAATATGCTGAATGAACAATTTGGCTAATTGGGAGGCCATGGGGAGTTTCTTACAGGCCACAAAATGCGCTTGTTTTGAGAACAAATCAGTAACCACCCAAATAACCGTCTTTTTTCTACTCTCTGGTAACGCCACAATAAAGTCCATGCTAATGACCTCCCAGGGCTTGTTTGGGGTGGGTAGAGGGTGGAGCAAACCTTTGGGCTTCCCTGACCCCCCTTTTGACACTGCACAAGTGGTACACCCCTTCACATATTTCTCCACCTCCTTCCTCATTCGGGGCCACCAAAACTGTCTCTGGGCCAAATGCAAAGTTTTGAGATACCCAAAATGTCCAGCACTCTTGACATCATGGCACTGCTTGAGAATACTCGCTCTCAAGACCTCAGGAACATACAGGCGATCCCCTTTCCAAGCCACCCCTTCCCTCACAGTCACCTCATTGGGGTGAGCCAGGAACCACTGATCCAGGTGCAGTTCCGAGGCCAATTGAGAATGCCACCCTCCTTTCTCCCCTTGAGAATCTGTGGGCGTGGCAGAACTATCCGCCGTAGGGGTCACTGCCCGGGTCCCCGGATCGGGGGGAGGTGGGTCGGGGTTCAAGGGCTGGGGCACAGGTCCAGGCGCCAAGGGAGAGCCACCGTCAATTTCAGTTGGACCCGGCACCTGAGCAGGGCTAGCAGTGGATTTCTGTTCTTTGGCTTTGCTCCGTGTGAGGACTGCTAGCCCCAAGTGGGAAGGAGAAAAAACGGTGTCAATGACCTCCTTGCGCTTACTCTCATGTTGTGGTAGCCTGGACAAAGCGTCAGCTAGAAAATTACTTTTCCCCGGGATAAATTTCAGAGTGAAATTAAATCGGTAAAAGAAACTGGCCCACCTGACCTGCTTGGGGCTCAAGCGCCTAGGGGTAGCCAATACTTCCAAATTTTTATGATCAGTCCAAACTTCAAACGGTTTGGGTGAGCCCTCCAGTAGGTGGCGCCACGTCTCTAGTGCCAACTTGATAGCACCTGCCTCCTTCTCCCACACCGGCCAATTTTGTTCCGTGTCATTGAACTTTCTGGACAAATAGGCACATGGCCTCAAATCCCCTTCCTCCCCCTTTTGCAACAGAACACCACCCATCGCTACATCAGAGGCGTCCACTTGGACCACTTAAGGTTGGGAGGGGTCGGGGTGTTTGAGAATAGGCTCAGAAGTGAAAAGGGATTTCAATTTGTCAAATGCTTGTTGGCACTGTGGTGACCACACAATCTTTTGGGGAGGTTTGTCCCCTTTGCCGTGCTTGGAACCTTTGCCTTTCCCATCTTTGGTTTTTAACAAATCTGTCAGGGGAAGGGCTACCAACACAAAGTCAGGGATGAAGGACCGATAAAAATTAGCAAAACTCAGGAAGCTCTGCAACTGTTTCCTGGTTCTAGGGGCTTCCCATGCCAAGACCCCCTTAACCTTTTCTGGGTCCATTTCAATCCCTTTGTTTGAGATGCGGTACCCTAAATAATCCAGACGGCTTTGGTGAATCTCACACTTGGACATTTTCGCATACAGATGATTTTCCCCCAACCTTGTAAGCACCTTTTTTACCAGTTTCACATGGGACGTGTAGTCCTCAGAATAAATCAACACATCATCAAGGTATACCAACACCCCTTTGTACAGAAATTCGCGTAACACATCATTAATTAAGTTCTGAAAAATGCCGGGGGGCCCTTTTAGGCTGAAAGGCATGACGAGGAACTCAAAAACCCCCAAGGGGCAATTAAACGCAGTCTTCCATTCATCCCCTTCCCGAATCCGTACTCTGTAGTAGGCCTCCCGCAGATCCAGCTTCGTAAAAATCTTCCCTTTGGAGAGATGGGCTAATATGTCCTTCATCAAGGGCAGGGGGTACTGGTTTGAAACACTAATCGCGTTTAGCCCTCTGTAATCCTGAATCAAACGAAGCCCGCCATCTGCCTTGCGCCTAAACATCACCGGAGCCCCCACAGGCGAGGTTGAGGGCCTAATGAACCCTCGGGCTAAGTTTTTGTCTATGAACTCTCGGAGCGCCTCCATTTCAGCTGGTGTCATAGAATAAATGCGAGGTTTAGGTAGGCTGGACTCCGAGAGTATCTCAATGGCGCAGTCAAAAGCCCAGTGGGGTGGCAAAATGTCACATTCCCTCTCCTCAAACACATATTGCCATGCTTTGTACTCCACTGGCAGCCCTTTCAGCTCCCCCTTTACTAAGGCAGTCGTGTAATTCTGTGGCTCACCCGCCAGGGGGACCCCATCCCCTGGGAATCCTCCCCCCACCCCGTGCTCCTTGGTACACAATGGGTCTGTAAAAGTCAGTGTTTCTTTTATCCAGTCTATGGTGGGGTTGTGGTACTTTAGCCAGTTCAGACCCACAACTGCCGCGGGGACTAACCCTGGAGCAATCACAAACTGCAGTTCCTCCTGGTGGGTTCCCATCCTCATGTTCATGGGACCAGTTATGCGCCGGGCGGGGCCCCCCTTCATCATACCCCCATCCATCTGAGACAGCCACACGGGCTTGTCCAGCTTAACTGTATGAACGTTCAGTTCACTGACTAAGGAGGGGTGGATGAGTACTTGGGTACAACCGGAGTCAATCATCAACATTACTTTGCGGGTGGGGCCCTCCCCTCCAACCCCCACTTGAGCTTTGATAAAGAACGGGCCCTTCACTCCACTCACCATGGCATCCGGGCGCCCTTCCGGATTAGCCCGCCCTCGGGCGCTCAGTAGGGCGGGCTGGGCCCGTTTCCCGCCGGCTCAGCGTCGGAAAAGTAGGCCCCACTATCCTCGGGATCATCTGAGGACTCCCCTGCCGCATGGCCCGCTGCCAGGGCCCTGGCCGTCGCCTTGGTCTTGGTCTTGGAGGGAGTCTTGGCGGGCCCGCTTCTCCCCTCGCTCCGCGCTGGCTTGGTGGCGGCGGGTTGCTCCCGAGGGCTCCTCTCTGGGCACTCCGCTATGCGGTGTCCGCTCTTCCCACAATGCAGGCACAGCCCCTTTCTCATCCTTCGCTCGCGTTCGGACTCTCCGGTGGGACCTCCCCCCGAGCGTGCCGCCTTGGTTTTCTTCCCTGGGGCCCCAGCGGACTTCCCCTCCGTCCCGGCCTGGCGGCACAACATCTTGATGCTGGCCTTCACCGACTCCACTTCACCCGCTAGCCGTATCCACCCCAGGAGGGTTTCGGGGTCTCCCTGGAACTTGGCCCACTCTAGAATGTCGGGGTTCAGGCCCTCCTGGAAAAACTGCACCTTAACTTCCTCTGGCCACTCCGGCACTTGGCTGGCTAGGCGGCGGAACTCAGCCGCGTACTCTGCCACTGGCATCGTACCTTGCTTCAGGCTCCTAAGCTTGCTTCGAGCCCGCTTCCCTCTTAAGGGATCTTCGAACTGGGCCCTGAGAGCCATCAGGAACTCTTGGTAATTACCCAGTTCAGGGGCTCCCATATCATAAAGACCCACCAACCACTGGGCCGCCTCTCCCTCCAGTTGGTTGGACACATACTGCACCTTCTCAGCCTCAGATTGGAACTCCCCTTCCCACTGAGTCATGTAACTCACCACTTGAGTCATGAAGTAGGGTAGTTTTGCTGGATCCCCATCGAACTTCGCCTTCAGATGCCGGTGTTTCCAGCCCCGGGGTCGCTCCTGCGGCTCAACCGGGCCAGCCCCCACTGGGGGAGCCGGTCCAGGAGCCAGCAGGCCAGGTACATCAGGGGGCTGACCGGGGACCCCATCCCCGGGTGCCTGGGCAGCCGCAGGTGGCGCTGGGGGAGGCTGGGCCCCTCCAGGGGCTGGTGGAGCTGGAGGGGTTCTGTGCAGGAGTTCTAGGAGTACCTCCCGTATCTCACCCATTTGCTGTTTCAGTTGAAGAACCTCGGCTCCAACTTCTGCCAGGGAAAACTTCGCTTCTGGCTCTCTAGGCCCCTCACCCTGGGGTCTGTCCCACCGGGACCTGCGGTCTTCTCGGCGACCGGCCCCTGCCCATGGCCAGGCAGGGCCCAAAACCTCTCGCACCGGAGTGCCAAAGCTTGGCAGGCTGCCCCTCCCTGGAGCCAGCTCCATCCCCAGCTCCCAGGGCTCAGTGGAGGGTGGAAATCTTGCAGCCCTCCGGCGGTCTCGGTCTCGGCTGGCGCCTCCAGCTGCGATGGCTACAGCACCCCCCTCTGCCCCGGTCTCCTGCTTCGAGGCAGCGGCTGCTTTGGCGCTGGCTACAGTCAGATCTTGGTCCGTCTGTGTGCCAGTCTCTGCGTCCTCAGACATTGCAGGTAAAGGCTCCACAGCTTCAGGACAGAGGAAAAAAAAATAAAATGGAGTATGCAGCTTTCTGTGATGTACACAGAACTAGATTGCCACTGTAGTCCCTCCCAACTTCATGATTGTATTTTTTTTTTAAAAAAAAAATGAACACGGGGGGAGAGAAGAGAAAACAGTAGATTTGCCTAGCCTGGTTGATGTGTTTAACTTTTAAAAGCCTGGCTTTGAACCCCTGTGTATTCAAATATGTTTCTGGTGCTCACCAATTCTTTTCTGAGAGCATCATCATCTTTTATAATTATGCGGTAGGTGGATGCAATGTGGTCCTATTTCCAGACTGCTACTAGTCACACCTATTGAATTTATTCCATGTGAGAAATTTGGTAAGAATTCTGGAAAACTGTAAAAATCTGACAGAAAGAAATTGAGATTTTTTTTAAAGCCATCTAAGGTTGCTGACACAGCAGAAATAATTCCGTTTGACAGCACTTTAACTGCCATAGCTTAATGCTATGGAATTCTGGGATTCGTAGTTTGGTGGGATATTTAGCCTTATCTGTCCAAGAGCTCTGGTGTCACAACAAACTATAAATCCCAGAATTCCATAGGATAGAGTTAAAGTGCTGTCAAACTGAATTATTTCTGCAGTACTAAGTCAGCAGCCTAAGACTTGAGTCCTAGGACTTGTTTACACCAGCCAGATACCCTAGCTTGCCCCCATTTCAGAACCCTGTTGCCTAAATGACACAGGGCATTTACTCCGATCTTCCCTTGGGCTGTCCAAGCATCACCTGGGAAAGATAGGAGGCAAGACAGGATAGGGCCCTTTACCGTGTTTTTAAAAAATACTAAGTTTAATCCCGTATCACTGGATTGGATCCTGCATATCCACAGGAGCCCATTCCAGAGTGCCACTCCTCACTGAAACTGCCAGCTCCCAGGCTCTTCCAGAAGCCAGGCAGGGTCCTGCAGCATGTGACCAAGGCTGGTCACATGAAGAGCATCTGGAGTCACATGTTGTGCCCCCCTGTCTAGCTTCCACATTGGTGAGAAAATGACAGCCACTGCGCTGGTGGCTTCCACTATGGGCCAGCATCCTGTTTGGACTCTGGCCCATTTTCTTCAGGTAACAGGGGGTGGGGAGACTGGCCAGCTCTGGAGGCAGGATACACCAGTGTAGAGCTACCATATCCTGCCTGGTGTAGATGAGTCCCTAAAGTTAATCCCAACTAAAGTAGACCCATTAAATCAATGAGATTTATCTATGCATTTGATTCAATTAGTCTTCTACTACATGGATTGACTCAACAAAGGCAGCCATTGCCCTGGTCTGCAACCAACTTCAGCATATCTGTTAATAGCAGGATCTCTCAGAGAACTCTTCTTTATTACACACTCTAGATATCTTCACTTTCAGATTATACTCTATTAACAAATAATCACTAACACAGGATATTTTTCACACTAAATTTGAGTCATTGTCAAAACCATGGTGTATTTTAAATAACTAAACCTACAACTGGGAGAAAAAGCTCCAGATGACTAATCAGGTTAATGCGACGGTCAGGAGTGCCTGTTATCAACTTCGGCTGGTACGCCAGCTGCGCCCTTTCCTGGAAACTAGGGACCTCGAAACTGTGGTACATGCACTGGTAACCTCCCGTCTGGATTTCTGTAATGCGCTCTACATGGGGCTACCCTTGTGCTTGACTCGGAAACTTCAACTAGTCCAGAACATGGCAGCCAGGTTGATTTCTGGCGTTTCCAAAAGAGAGCATATAACACCTGTGCTAAAAGCTCTCCGCTGGTTGCCTATTAGTTTCTGGGCACAGTACAAGGTGTTGGTTATGACCTTTAAAGCCCTACATGGCTTGGGTCCAACTTATCTCCGGGACCGCCTCCTTCCGTATGACTCTCCCCGTGCACTTCGGTCCTCTGGGAGGAATCTGTTACAGCTTATGAAAACAAGGCTGTCGGTGACCTCCCAGAGGGCCTTCTCTGCTGCCTCTCCCAGATTATGGAATGGACTGCCGGACGAGATCCGTCTTATTACCACCTTAGACAGCTTTAAAAAAGCTGTCAAGACGGATCTTTTCTGGCAGGCCTTTCCTGAATAATTATCCCGGCCCAAGACTCAGCTGCCCTTTCTAGGTTATGATTGTATGTTTTAATTTTTTTTTTCCTTCTAATTTATATATATTTTAATTAATGCATCTTTTTAATCCTTTGTAATTTAATATTATTTTAAGGGGTGGGTGGGCTAGGGTATTGTGACTATGGGATTTTTATATTGTAAGCCGCCCCGATTGCGTTGCAGAGGGGCGGGATATAAATAAAATTTTATTATTATTATTATTATTATTATTAATAATAATAATAATAATAATAATAAAGCAATTTATTGTGTTGTGGGTCATTTCTTGCTAGGCATATGTTATGGCTAAAATGGGAGGCTCTCTGCCTGGGAACCCCCAGATGAGCTCCCCTGTAGAGGTAACCCTGAATAGCCCCACTCCAGAATGCCCCCTACAGGGCAAAAGCTGCCACCACTCACTGAAGTCTTTATAACCAGCCAACTTCCCCCACACACATATCCCTCCCCTTCAACAGAGGAGGAAAACAAACAGCATTTTATTCTCAAAGATTAGATCAAAGCAAAGCTCTTCAATTTCACAGGCATAGAATGCTTGAACATTGTAAAGTCACTCCTCGCCCCCCTCACCCCCCGTTCCTTCTGAAAGGGACAGGCAGGACAGAGGCAGAGAGAAGCTGTTTTCCTAGCTTCCCACATGGGGTCAGAATATGCTGGCGGGTTGGTGTTTTCTCCCCATGTAGACGAGGCCTTTAAATGCACTATTGCAGTCTTCCCCAAACAGGTGCCCTCCATATGAATTGGACTATGAGGGTCACCAGCCCCATGGGTGATGGGTGTGGTTAGTTAATACATCTAGAAGGTGGTAGTATGTAGAAGGCTGATTCAGGGACTCTTCTCCCTCTCTATATGTGAAACAGAAGGAGATATATATATCTCTGCAGCATCTGTCGGGGATGCTTTGATCGTGATTTCCTGCGTGGCAGGGGGTTGGACTGGATGGCCCTCGTGGTCTCTTCCAACTCTGCAATTCTATGATTCTATGATTCTAATGCCACATTTCAAGGAGTCTCTCAGCATGTGACCAAGGCTGGTCACATGCAGGGGGGCTTCAATCATGTTGTGAGGCCCTTCCTGCCTTCCAAAATGGCAGTGGCAGCTGCAGGGATGGGCCAGTGTGCCTGTTTGGGCTCTGACCCATTTTGTTGAGGTAACGGGGGAAGAATGGGCCAGCTCTGCAGCTGTGATACACCAGCAGATTGTGCAGATTGGCTTGTGCAAATGAGTCTTCTTAGTCTTCTTCTGATTGCTTGACTACAGTCTCCATTTTGGTTAATGACAGAGACAAGGTATAGGGAATCTTTAACTAGAATAGACTCATTGAATCAATTCTGAGTCAACCTGTGGGGACATCCAATTGACTCTATGGGCCTACTCTATTTAGGATTAAGAATAGGATTTAATTCAAGTGCTATTCTCTGTGCAGATAACTAGGCAATGACTCATACAATTTTGAATCACACTGTGCACAACCTTGGACTTTTTCAGATGTCGATTTATAGTGCGAGAAGACTCGTAACACTCGCGAGGCTGCTGCGGGGTAGGGGGCCCGTTTCATATAACGCTGTCCCCCTGCTGAAATCAACTGTTTCAGTTCTGGGAGAGATTGGAGGCAGCCATGTCATATTTGGCCATTTTTTATTCACGGGCAACTTCTGTGAGTAAAAAATGGCCAAATATGGCGCAGCTGCCTCCGATCTCTCGTGGCAGGGGGACAGTGTTGTACGAAATGGGCCCCTGTTTCTTGTGCTGTAAATTGATGTCTGAAAAGTCCCTTTTGTGTTACACATTCACCCTTCCTCATCCAAGGCCTATAAAAATCTTTAAAACCTCTTTTTATGGTTTCATAAATCACTTTCTCTAACTACTCCACTTTACTACTAAATCAGCTCCATCAGCTGACGTTAGCCTCCAATTACCATTTTCGTATATTGGGGGGCAGGAGACATCTGTGTGTATCTTTGTGTGTAAAGAAAGGAGTGCTGACTCACACAAAAATGCCTCTCATATTGTATTCTGTTGTATTAATTAAAAGGATGCCAAGTAATAAACTAAAAATAAATCAGTCTTAGCACACTGAAATGTAGCCTTGCCCAGTGACTGAAGTCCTAGGCTTGGGAAGATCCAAACATTTTTTTTTACACATTTTAAAGTGCCATTAGCTCCAGATCTGGAGAATTTCATCACCTTTGCTTCCCCCCCCCCACATTCAGGCCCACATCCTGTTGGTTTATTCCAGCTAGAGTTAACTGCCATCATTGACTTTGACTTCTGATGACCCTATAAAGGAGACACCTCTGAGGCATCCTCTTATTAATAGCCCTGCTCAAGTCTTGCAGAGTCAGGGCCATAGCTTTCCTTTTTTTCAGTCGATCCATCTGTAACATGGTAGTGTTATCCAAAGAGGTAGGGGTGCTTTAGAGCCCCACTTGTGGCACCAAAACTATATTAATATTTGAGGAATTATTATTATTAGCTCAAATGGTAGGTAGCAAGAAGTAGGTAACTTTGGGATCATTTCACCTATGTATACCAGTAGTAACTGCAGAGGACTCCAGGTTAAAATAAAATAAAATGTTTTTATTAGAAACAACACCAACAAGCTGTCATAAACACAGCACACACTCACAAGAACCATACAAAGCTATCAAAGAGTCAAGGCAGAAAGGTAGGCTAGAGGAATAGATTTGGGAAATAGTATGGCAGTTACCAGTCTTGAAGAGTAGTGAAGTACTCAGATCAGCAGCTGTGGGTGGCACTGGAAGTTCTTATCTGAGGGTGCACTGACAAGGGAAGTGGCTGGGTCTCCACAGTGGCACACTTTGCTATTGTTTGGGGCTAATATTTATACCCTGCTTTGTATCCTGAAGCAGATTCATTGGCTAGAACAAAGCTTAGATGGGTCTCCCACCACATAAACAAAGGAAACCAAAACTTAGCAGATTGTTGTTAATGGCTGGGAGATAGGAATTGACAGGTTAATGATAGCCTCACATTGTAGGACAGGAGGGAGTTCTGAGGGATATTTCCTGGGAATTTGGGTTGTGTAGGTCACTTGATTGTTTATGATGCGTGACTCACTGTTGAGGGGCCCAAGAAGGAATTAGCACATACAACCTTAATGGTTTCTTTTACTTGGGATGTCTATTTAATCCTAGCATGGGTGTGTTTACTAAAATATTTCTATGATGAATACATAAAATAATAAATACGACACCTTCCCAGGTCCTTGTGACCTTCATCTGACCTTACTTTGGATCATCCCGGTTTACTTGACCCCTTCGAAGTGTCCAATATTTCCAATTATGAGATATTATAGGGAGGGGATAGTAGGGCATGCTAACAGTAGGTCATATAATCCTAGAGTTTGTGGTTATTTAAAATTCTTGGATGTTATTTATCAGGATTTACTGCCTGATTATCGTACATGATTCCTGGACACTGTGTATTGCTAATATATAATTCCTAGACTAGGACAAGATCTACTTTGTTCTACATTCATATGGAACACTGCATTATGTAACAGGTTATATGATACAGAGTATACTTATGTGAGTTGACAACCTCCCAGTTTAGACTTAACATGGTGGCATGCGGTGCTTTGACAAACTGCATCAATGTGGGAAGCTAGGAAAACAGCTTCTCTCTGCCTCTGTCCTGCCTGTCCCTTTCAGAAGGAAGGGGGGTGAGGGGGGTGAGGATTGACTTTACAATGTTCAAGCATTCTATGCCTGTGAAATTGAAGAGCTTTGCTTTGATCTAATCTTTGAGAATAAAATGCTGTTTGTTTTCCTCCTCTATTGAAGGGGAGGGATATGTGTGTGGGGGAAGTTGGCTGGTTATAAAGACTTCAGTGAGTGGTGGCAGCTTTTGCCCTGTAGGGGGCATCCTGGAGTGGGGCTATTCAGGGTTACCTCTACAGGGGAGCTCATCTGGGGGTTCCCAGGCAGAGAGCCTCCCATTTTAGCCATAACATATGCCTAGCAAGAAGTGACCCACAACACAATAAATTGCTTTATTGTATTTATTGTGACTTTTTCTCCCAGTTGTAGGTTTAGTTATTTAAAATACACCATGGTTTTGACAATGACTCAAATTTAGTGTGAAAAATATCCTGTGTTAGTGATTATTTGTTAATAGAGTATAATCTGAAAGTGAAGATATCTAGAGTGTGTAATAAAGAAGAGTTCTCTGAGAGATCCTGCTATTAACAGATATGCTGAAGTTGGTTGCAGACCAGGGCAATGGCTGCCTTTGTTGAGTCAATCCATGTAGTAGAAGACTAATTGAATCAAATGCATAGATAAATCTCATTGATTTAATGGGTCTACTTTAGTTGGGATTAACTTTAGGGACTCATCTACACCAGGCAGGATATGGTAGCTCTACACTGGTGTATCCTGCCTCCAGAGCTGGCCAGTCTCCCCACCCCCTGTTACCTGAAGAAAATGGGCCAGAGTCCAAACAGGATGCTGGCCCATAGTGGAAGCCACCAGCGCAGTGGCTGTCATTTTCTCACCAATGTGGAAGCTAGACAGGGGGGCACAACATGTGACTCCAGATGCTCTTCATGTGACCAGCCTTGGTCACATGCTGCAGGACCCTGCCTGGCTTCTGGAAGAGCCTGGGAGCTGGCAGTTTCAGTGAGGAGTGGCACTCTGGAATGGGCTCCTGTGGATATGCAGGATCCAATCCAGTGATACGGGATTAAACTTAGTATTTTTTAAAAACACGGTAAAGGGCCCTATCCTGTCTTGCCTCCTATCTTTCCCAGGTGATGCTTGGACAGCCCAAGGGAAGATCGGAGTAAATGCCCTGTGTCATTTAGGCAACAGGGTTCTGAAATGGGGGCAAGCTAGGGTATCTGGCTGGTGTAAACAAGTCCTAGGACTCAAGTCTTAGGCTGCTGACTTAGTACTGCAGAAATAATTCAGTTTGACAGCACTTTAACTCTATCCTATGGAATTCTGGGATTTATAGTTTGTTGTGACACCAGAGCTCTTGGACAGATAAGGCTAAATATCCCACCAAACTACGAATCCCAGAATTCCATAGCATTAAGCTATGGCAGTTAAAGTGCTGTCAAACGGAATTATTTCTGCTGTGTCAGCAACCTTAGATGGCTTTAAAAAAAATCTCAATTTCTTTCTGTCAGATTTTTACAGTTTTCCAGAATTCTTACCAAATTTCTCACATGGAATAAATTCAATAGGTGTGACTAGTAGCAGTCTGGAAATAGGACCACATTGCATCCACCTACCGCATAATTATAAAAGATGATGATGCTCTCAGAAAAGAATTGGTGAGCACCAGAAACATATTTGAATACACAGGGGTTCAAAGCCAGGCTTTTAAAAGTTAAACACATCAACCAGGCTAGGCAAATCTACTGTTTTCTCTTCTCTCCCCCCGTGTTCATTTTTTTTTTTTTAAAAAAATACAATCATGAAGTTGGGAGGGACTACAGTGGCAATCTAGTTCTGTGTACATCACAGAAAGCTGCATACTCCATTTTATTTTTTTTTCCTCTGTCCTGAAGCTGTGGAGCCTTTACCTGCAATGTCTGAGGACGCAGAGACTGGCACACAGACGGACCAAGATCTGACTGTAGCCAGCGCCAAAGCAGCCGCTGCCTCGAAGCAGGAGACCGGGGCAGAGGGGGGTGCTGTAGCCATCGCAGCTGGAGGCGCCAGCCGAGACCGAGACCGCCGGAGGGCTGCAAGATTTCCACCCTCCACTGAGCCCTGGGAGCTGGGGATGGAGCTGGCTCCAGGGAGGGGCAGCCTGCCAAGCTTTGGCACTCCGGTGCGAGAGGTTTTGGGTCCTGCCTGGCCATGGGCAGGGGCCGGTCGCCGAGAAGACCGCAGGTCCCGGTGGGACAGACCCCAGGGTGAGGGGCCTAGAGAGCCAGAAGCGAAGTTTTCCCTGGCAGAAGTTGGAGCCGAGGTTCTTCAACTGAAACAGCAAATGGGTGAGATACGGGAGGTACTCCTAGAACTCCTGCACAGAACCCCTCCAGCTCCACCAGCCCCTGGAGGGGCCCAGCCTCCCCCAGCGCCACCTGCGGCTGCCCAGGCACCCGGGGATGGGGTCCCCGGTCAGCCCCCTGATGTACCTGGCCTGCCGGCTCCTGGACCGGCTCCCCCAGTGGGGGCTGGCCCGGTTGAGCCGCAGGAGCGACCCCGGGGCTGGAAACACCGGCATCTGAAGGCGAAGTTCGATGGGGATCCAGCAAAACTACCCTACTTCATGACTCAAGTGGTGAGTTACATGACTCAGTGGGAAGGGGAGTTCCAATCTGAGGCTGAGAAGGTGCAGTATGTGTCCAACCAACTGGAGGGAGAGGCGGCCCAGTGGTTGGTGGGTCTTTATGATATGGGAGCCCCTGAACTGGGTAATTACCAAGAGTTCCTGATGGCTCTCAGGGCCCAGTTCGAAGATCCCTTAAGAGGGAAGCGGGCTCGAAGCAAGCTTAGGAGCCTGAAGCAAGGTACGATGCCAGTGGCAGAGTACGCGGCTGAGTTCCGCCGCCTAGCCAGCCAAGTGCCGGAGTGGCCAGAGGAAGTTAAGGTGCAGTTTTTCCAGGAGGGCCTGAACCCTGACATTCTAGAGTGGGCCAAGTTCCAGGGAGACCCCGAAACCCTCCTGGGGTGGATACGGCTAGCGGGTGAAGTGGAGTCGGTGAAGGCCAGCATCAAGATGTTGCGCCGCCAGGCCGGGACGGAGGGGAAGTCCGCTGGGGCCCCAGGGAAGAAAACCAAGGCGGCACGCTCGGGGGGAGGTCCCACCGGAGAGTCCGAACGCGAGCGAAGGATGAGAAAGGGGCTGTGCCTGCATTGTGGGAAGAGCGGACACCGCATAGCGGAGTGCCCAGAGAGGAGCCCTCGGGAGCAACCCGCCGCCACCAAGCCAGCGCGGAGCGAGGGGAGAAGCGGGCCCGCCAAGACTCCCTCCAAGACCAAGACCAAGGCGACGGCCAGGGCCCTGGCAGCGGGCCATGTGGCAGGGGAGTCCTCAGATGATCCCGAGGATAGTGGGGTCTACTCTTCCGACGCTGAGCCGGCGGGAAACGGGCCCAGCCCGCCCTACTGAGCGCCCAAGGGCGGGCTAATCCGGAAGGGCGCCCGGATGCCGTGGTGAGTGGAGTGAAGGGCCCGTTCTTTATCAAAGCTCGAGTGGGGGTTGGAGGGGAGGGCCCCACCCGCAAAGTAATGTTGATGATTGACTCCGGTTGTACCCAAGTACTCATCCACCCCTCCTTAGTCAGTGAACTGAACGTTCATACAGTTAAGCTGGACAAGCCCGTGTGGCTGTCTCAGATGGATGGGGGTATGATGAAGGGGGCCCCCGCCTGGCGCATAACTGGTCCCATGAACATGAGGATGGGAACCTACCAGGAGGAACTGCAGTTTGTGATTGCTCCAGGGTTAGTCCCCGCGGCAGTTGTGGGTCTGAACTGGCTAAAGTACCACAACCCCACCATAGACTGGATAAAAGAAACACTGACTTTTACAGACCCATTGTGTACCAAGGAGCACGGGGTGGGGGGAGGATTCCCAGGGGACGGGGTCCCCCTGGAGGGTGAGCCACAGAATTACATGACTGCCTTAGTAAAGGGGGAGCTGAAAGGGCTGCCAGTGGAGTACAAAGCATGGCAATATGTGTTTGAGGAGAGGGAATGTGACATTTTGCCACCCCACTGGGCTTTTGACTGCGCCATTGAGATACTCTCGGAGTCCAGCCTACCTAAACCTCGCATTTATTCTATGACACCAGCTGAAATGGAGGCGCTCCGAGAGTTCATAGACAAAAACGTAGCCCAAGGGTTCATTAGGCCCTCAACCTCGCCTGTGGGGGCTCCGGTGATGTTTAGGCGCAAGGCAGATGGCGGGCTTCGTTTGATTCAGGATTACAGAGGACTTTATTGAAGATATCAGAGTTTGTGTTCTGTGTACATCACACTCCCTGCCATACAGGAATGTACAATTAATACACTTTTGAAAGATGCTTATCCAACTTCTTCTTAGAGAACTCAAAAGAAAAAGAAAAGAAGACCTCCTCTTCAAGGCAGTGTATTCTATGGTCAAACAGCTCCTACAATCAAGAAGTTCTTCCTAGTGTTTAGGGAAAATATGGAGTTAATCAAAACCTCCATCTCTATTGCCTGAAGAAAAGGAACCCTTCACAGTCCAGTTCTCCACTCTGAAGACCACTTTGTTTTCCACCCTCAGATTAGAGATTTTCTTTTTTTTTCTTTTTTTTCTTTCCTCCTCTGATTAAATCTAATTAACTCTAAGTGATTAAGTTCATTTAATTCTTGACCTTTTAAAGGGAAAAAATCAGTCACCTTTTCTCTTCTTTCTTCTCTTTTTTATTCTTATTATTATTGGATTTGAATTCTAATTGGGTGTATAGAATAAGATGGAATAATCTTATCTAGAAGAAAATACTGGTAATAGAAATTTGATAGTCTATAGAAACAAAAGGGAGTGAATTTATTTTTCATTTTTCTGGGGGTTAACAAACTTGATCTGGGAAAGGAATTTTTTTTTTTTTTTTACAATAATCTCTCTCTCTGGCTTTTCTTCGCAAACACGGAGTAATGGATGCAAGCTCCAGGAACAGAGATTCCACCTCAACGTTAGGAGGAACTTTTTGACAGTAAGAGCTGTTCAGCAGTGGAACACACTCCCTCGGAGTGTGGAGGGGTCTCCTTCCTTGGAGGTCTTTAAACAGAGGCTGGATGGCCATCTGTCGGGGATGCTTTGATCGTGATTTCCTGCGTGGCAGGGGTTTGGACTGGATGGCCCTCATGGTCTCTTCCAACTCTACAATGCTATGATTCTATGATTTTATAAGATTCAGGAAGGACTCATCCCACACTTTCTGCAAGTGTGCTGATGACTAAAAAGGCCAATCCAAGACAAGCAAGTACAGTTGCAGAAAGCACAGCAGAAGGTCTCCTTGGGTGATTTTTTCAGGTTGTGATTCTTTCTGTGTTGTTGTTTCTCTTCAAGACTTATTCAGCGTGAGTTCTCAAATAAGGCTGCAGCATTGTGGATGGTGCATCTCCAAGCCTCCCGGTGTGAGGCCAGGGTGGACCATTGTTGGTGATCAATTTGGCCGAGCCTGAGATGTTGTTTCAGGGAGTTCTTGTATCGCTTTTTTTGGAGCGCCCCTCTTACGCTCAGGAAGAAAAGAAAAGGGAGAAGGTAGAATTCTTGAACTATGCCAACAACAAGGAAAACCCTAGTGCAATCACAGACTCAATTACAAACAACCAGAAGATCATAAATTGACATGGCTACAAAAATAACAGATACAAATTAATTATTACTGAGTGAATTCAAGAAATTAAGATCTGAATTAAGAACAGAAATGAAAGAATTGAAAAGAGAAATAAGATCAGATATACAAAAACAATTGGATAATTTTGGTTTACAGTTAGAGGCAGCTACTAAGGATATAGCTAGGATATAGCTTGTAGACAGACCTACAAGAATTACAATCAAAAATGAAAAATTTAGAAAAAAGAACTAAGAATCTGGAGGTACAGGAAAGCAGAACAAGAAAGTAAACAAAAACACTTCAGGAGATAAGGTATAGATCAAAATGTATAAAACTTAGAGAATTAGAAGAACAATCAAATGAAGATTTATCACTAAGTGTAATACCAATATTGGCAGAATTTATAGGCTGGGCACCTGAACAGTTAGACTTCTAAGTAGACAAACTCTATAGAATAGACTCTTGGGTTGCAAGAAAAGGGAAGATCCCACGAGATATAGTGATTTGTTTTATTCAAGAATGGGCAAAGGACATTATTATACATATTTTAAAAGGAAAATTTAAGAAGTGAAGGATGAGAAGTGAAAATATACAAGGACATACCTTCACAAATATTAAAGAAAAGAAAAGAATATAATATCTTACTCAGAAATTGAGATGAAAATAGATAATGTACATGTGGAACAAGGTACAAGGAATTGCTTTGACATACCAACATGAAAAATATTTCATAAATTCAATTCCTAAAGCTAAGGACTTTTTAGTTAAACTACAAGATGATTTAGGAGTGACTAAAGACAATAGAAAAGAGAGAAAAACAAATAGATTAGAGTAAGAGCACAGTAATAATAGGAAACAACATTTAATACAAGAACAAATAAGAGAAAAAGAAAATCTACTGATAGATTACAAGATAAAGAAGAAGGAAAATTTGTAGGTAAAAATAGAAAACAAGAAGAAAGAAGTAAGAAGGAATTGGAAAGGAAAAAGGAAGAAGACCAAGAGCTAGAAGAAGAGATAGAAGAAACAAGGGGAGAAACAGAAGAAGAGGAAGAGGAGGAAGGAGAGGAAGAAGTGGGTGCAGGAAGAGAGGACAGGAATTATCAGATTAAGAAACAGAATAACAAAAGTAAAAGAGAAAGTAAATTGAATTAAAATTTAATGTTTGAAAAAATATTATCATGGAATATAAGAGGCCTGAATAACTCCCATAAGAGATGATTAATATTTCATTTCTGGAAAGAAAAAACTTAGACATTACATGTCTTCAAGAAAACACATATTAGAGGACAAGATGTAAAATTCCCAAAAAACCCACAAAATTAGGAGAGGTATTTGCAACTAGATATAAGAAAAAAAGGGGAGTAGCAATCTAGATAAATAAAAATATGAAGCCAAAGAAATATTTAATGCTAAAAATGTTTTTTTCCATGAAATATTACAGAAAATTTCAGAATATGACTATGCTAATTATATATTAGCAGGAGGTTGGAATGAGGTGTTTGATCCAGACTTAGACAGGACATCAATGACAACAAATAAGAAATAACAAGGGAGGCTACCAAAAATAGCTTTTGAAATGATGGACCAGTTATCTTTGTTTGATATATGCTGCCATAGACATAACCAGGAAAAAGATTATACATATTATTCAGACTGACATGAAACCTGGTCCTGAATAGATATGTTCCTAATTTCTAAATAACTTAATACAACTATTAAAAAGTTGATATCTTACAAAAACATAGTATCAGATCACTGTCCAATAATTTTGGAAATGGGATTCCAGAAGAGGCAATATAATTGGAAAGTAAAAGACACACTATTAAAAAAAGATTCAGTAATAGAAAAAAATTAAAAAATTGAAACAATATTTCAAAGAAAATTTAGATAAAGGGACTATAACAGATATAGTATGGGAAGCAGAAAAAACTGTTATAAGATGGTATCTTATGCAACAAGAAGTGGAATTAAGAAAGGAAAGGAGAAATAAAGAAAGAAAAATATTTGATGAGATAACAAAAAAGAAAAAGAATTGAAAACAAACCCCAAAATGTAAAAGTTAAAATGAATTAACAGTTTTGAAGAAATAGCTTGAGATAGAGATAACAATGGAAATAGGTATGAAATTGAAATATTCATGTCAAAGATATTTTGAACACTCAGATAGACCCAGAAGATGCCTATCCTACAATTTGAGAAAGGCTAAAGAAAAGAAATTGATAACAGAAATTTAAATAATAATAATAATAATAATAGTAATAATAATAATAATAATATTTATTTATACCCCGCCCCTCTGTTAAAAACAATCGGGGCGGCTTCCAACAATTAAAACATTATAATGATGACTAAAAACACCACCCATCCCACCCTCCCCCATAAAAAGACATTAAACACTATAAAATTAAAACCATCTAACTAAAATCACATTAAAAACAAATATATACATGATTTTAAAAAAGCCAAGAGACGCAGCTCCTGAGGCCGGGATCTAATCAGGAAAGGCCTGGCGAAAGGGATCCGTCTTTAGTGTTTTTTTTAAAGCTACTCAAGCTCGTCAGCTGACGGATCTCGTTCGGCAGGCCATTCCATAAATTGGGGGCGATTACCGAAAAGGCCCTCTGGGAGGTTGCAGACAACCTAGATTTTTGCGGCTGAAGCAAATTCCTCCCAGAGGACCAGAATGTGCGGGGAGGATTGTATGGGAGGAGGCTTCGTTAAAAAAAAAGATGTAAGAGAATCTTGTATGATTATTATTCTAAATTATATGAAAAATACCCAATGACAACCAAAATTAAGGACAAAAATAGAGGAATATTTAGAGAAGGAAAAAATCCTCCTATTTCAGAGGAACAAAGAATAGAATTAAATAAAAAATTACGATAATAATCACCCTCCCAGCATCACACAAGGTTGTGTAGGGGGAGGTGCTTTAATGGCCTCAAATGAAAAGAGGTAGGCAATTGGACCATGGCGTAGTACGCAATGGCAAGGAGGTGGCAAGGGCAAATCTGCCTATATTTAGGCCACGCCCCTGGCCTCTCCTTCTTTTGCCTTTCGTCGAGCCAAGTGTAGGAGGCAAGGATGTGACGGATTTGGTTTGGTGGTTTGGGAGGTGGTGGAGAGGGGAGGAAAAGACATGTGGGTTCCAGGGTTCCTAGGGAAGGGCCCCGGCTTATCTCTCAGCCTTCCATCATCCATCGGCTCAGCTTCTCCCGGGGGGGGGGAAGGGGGAAGGAGGCCTTTAGCCTCCAGTGGCTCTGCTCGCCATGGTTCACTCCGGGCCTTGCCGTGGCCATGGATGCCCAGTTTCTCCTGGTGGGGGGAGAGGGAAGGAGGCTTTCCACCTCCACAGGCCCTGCTCACCCTGGACCACTCTGGGCCTTGCCACGGCTGCCACCACCCAGCTTCTCCTGGTGGGGGGAAAGTGGAAGGAGGCCTTCTGCCTTTAGCTGCCCTGCTTACCCCAGCCTTGCTGCAGGGAAGGTGGCCTTTCACCTCCAGCAGCCCTGCTTGCCCCAGCCTGACTGTGGTCCATGAGAGGGGGGAGGGGAAGGTGGCCTTTCACATCCAGCATCCCTGCTTGCTGCAGCCAGCTCCCGGCCTCGCCGCTCCAGCCTTGGACAAGCAGCCAAGCAGCTGCATTGCATTTCCATTCTATTTTATTGTGTGGTAAATGGCTGTTTCGTATTTCTGAAACACTAAGCCCTGATGGCACTCAGCCTTCCATCCTTTCGTAGGTCGGTAAATTGAGGACCCGCCTTGTGGGGGCAATTAGCTAACACACATTGGAAACTGCTTGATACAGTGTAGATGTGTAACTTGCTATTGCTTAAAACAATTTGTAAGCCACTCTGATAGCCTTGTGGCTGAAGAGCGGGGTGTAAATACGTTTTTTAAAAAAATGCTCCTGGCGCCCTTGTGCCTTCTGTCATGAATGCTCACTTTGTAGTGGGGGGCATTCCTTTCAAACATGTCCTAGAGAAAAGGGCCAGTTCACTAATGGCAGAGACCAACAGGGAGAGAGGAAGGGTCCAGGTACTCCCCCAACCCCTACAAAAGGGGCCCAGTCCAATTAATCTGGAAACATTAGCAGTCTGACTAGCGCTGTATCCAAACAAACAGGTGACCTTATATCTCTTGGAATGTTTTCAATTTGGTTTCCACATACCTTATCAGGGTGAACACTGTCCATTCAGGGCCCCTAATTTAAAATCAGTTCAGGGTTTAAAATATATTGTACATAAGAAGATACAGAAGGAAGTTGCTTTGGATAGGGTGATTGGGCCATTCTCTCATCCCCCATTTCCCAACTTGAGAGTGTCCCCACTAGGAATTGTTCCAAAAAAGACACCAGGTGAATACCGCATCATCCACCATCTATCTTATCCTAAAGGTCAGTCTGTTAATGATTTTATCCCAGATGAGCATGTTCAGTACAGTGCACCTCCTTCGATTCAGCCTTGAAAGCAGTTAGGTGCCATGGCCTTGGAGCTGAATTGGTGAAGTGCGATATTAAATCTGTGTTTTGCCTTTTGCTGGTTCACCGAGAGGATTTCGAACTGCTGGGCTTCTCCTTTGATGGTATGTTTTAGATGGAGAGGGCACTACCAATGGGTGCTTTGTATCTTGTGCTGCTGTCAAAAAGTCCAGCACGTTCCTTGAGTGGACAGTAAAGTATAAGACTGGGCTGAAGGGTGTGGTGCACTATCTGGATGACTTTCTCTTCATGGTGAAATTGGTTCAGCTGTGTGCCAATTCCTTCTTCGGGAATTCTGTACCCTTATGGGCTTGTTTGGAGTTCCACTAGCTCTCAAAAAGACAGAAGCCCAAGCTCAACAATTGGTCTTTCTGGTCATCGAAATTGACACAATTAGCCAGTTTTGCAGACTCCCTGTGACTAAAATTGATGATATGATGCAAGGGTTGGCCATTTTTTAACTTGTAGGAAAGCTACCCTCCGAGAATTGCAGGAGTTGATTGGACACCTAAATTTTGCTTACAGAGTGGTAGCACCCGGTAGGGCATTCCTGTGTCATCTGGGGGATGCTATTTCCAGGGTGTCCCAGCCACATCACAGAATCAGAATCACAAGGGAAATCCATATGGACCTTACAGTTTGGCATACCTTTTTGGAAATTTCAACGGGATATCCTTCTAGAAAGAGGAAATCAAATTGGGGGATGCACTTCAAGTCTCTTCAGATGCCTCGGTACTTTGGGATTTGTGGTTACTTTAAGGGCTGCTGGTGCTCCGTGCAGTGGCCACAAGAATGAAGGGATTCAGGGGTTAACACTGATTTGACTTTCCTCAAGTTTTTTCCTATATTGGTCATTATTAGGCACTGGGCATCAGAGTTTTCAAACTCCTCTGTGCATTTCTGATGCTACAATATGGCCACTGTTCAGGTTATTAATTCCCTTACTACTCGTTCACCCAGGATTATGAGATTGGTTTGAGCTTTTACATTGCAATGCTTGGAAAATAATAATTTGTTCACTGCTACACATATTGCGGGAGTAGAACATGGCTTAGCTGACACTCTCTCATGAATGCAGCTGGATCGCTTTGGGCAATTGGCACCTGAGGCCACAGAACAGCCAGATAGGGGCTAAGTAGACACTTGCCCCTTATCTGTGGCAGGGTGTGGGGGAGATGGGATTACTTTGGTGTAATTGTTTATAGGTTAGCTCTTGGCTTTAGCTCTTTCCTTGAATACTCACTTTTTCACTGCATGATACCTTTAAGGAAGTGTTCACCATCTTCAGTGCCTTACTCACAAGCCTGTAACACAACTCAAAAAAAGTAAAAACAATTAAACTGTTTGATGGTTTAAGCAGGGACAGGCAACTTCTGGTCCTCTATGGATAGAATCATAGAATCAAAGAATTGTAGAGTTGGAAGAGACCACGAGGGCCATCCAGTCCAACCCCCTGCCACGCAGGAAATCACAATCAAAGCATCCCTGACAGATGGCCATCCAGCCTCTGTTTAAAGACCTCCAAGGAAGGAGACCCCACCATGCTCTGAGGGAGGGTGTTCCACTGCCAAACAACTCTTACTGTCAAAAAGTTCCTCCTAACATTGAGGTGGAATCTCTGTTCCTGGAGCTTGCATCCATTGCTCCGTGTTCCAGTCTCTGGAGCAGCAGAAAACAAGCCTGCTCCATCCTCAGCGTGACACCCCTTCAAATACTTAAACAGGGCTATCTTATCGCCTCTTAACTTTTTTCCAGGCTAAACATACCCAGCTCCCTAAGTCTCTCCTCATAAGGCATGGTTTCCAGACCTTTCACCATTTTAGTTGCCCTTCTCTGGACATGCTCCAATTTGTCAATATTGTCAGCCCTAGCCAACATAGATTAGGATGATTGGTTTTGTAGTTCAAAAGGCATCTAGAAGGGCAAATGTTTTCCTTCCCTAACTAACCAGACATCCATTTCCTGAAGAAATGTAGTTTGGATGTAGCCCAAAGTCATCATATATGTCACACATATATATACATCTCTCTCTCTCTCTTTCTCTCTCTCTCTCTCTCTCACACACACACACTTGTTTTCTCTACTGTATACAATCCTTGTATGAGTTTGTCTCTTATCAAATTTTTTTCTTGATCTTCCTTTATTGTTAATCATTTCAAAAAAACTGCATTTTAGTTGCTGCTGTTCTTTTCCAGTTTTGTCCCTCAACAATAGTTTTCTCTCAGGTTTTGGTATCTGCAAAACCTGGACTTTAGGGTCAAAATTCCATGCTCCAATCTCAAACCAGGTCCAGTCTTGTTTATAATAAAGTGCTTGGGATCCAGTCCTCTCTCCCTTCATGGTTAATTGCTCGTATAATTGAATCCTTTCCATAATGTGTTTGGAACACGGTTGCTCTCACAACCCTGCTTTTCAAAATCTACTACCAGAACAGCAAGCAATGTTCTCTCTCCCTTTTACTTAAGCAGCAAACCATCAAAACATGCTGCATGGGCTGTTCCGCTCCAAAGTTAAAGATTTTGTGTCTTTACAAGTTCTTTGTATCATTAGATTTTATAACAGAGGTATATTTGCTTATATACATTTGCATGTTTGCAAAATACAGCTCTTCTGGCAGAGATGTCATTTTTCTCTGTGATACACCTGCCTGCTCATTATGGCTCATTGTATTTGAAAATGACACCTGTCTGCTATACTGCTAGCAGCATAAAGATTTTCCCCCTTAAAGTTAAAGGGAAAATTGAAAGAGAAAGGCAATACCATATATCAAATGTAATACCGTCTTCTTGGGGGAAAATATCTTACTGCATCTGTAGAGCATGTCTGTATTTATTACAATGCCACTTTAATTTCTATAGCTCCATCCTAAGAAAGGTTAAGAGCTTTAGTCTGATGTGGTACTTAGAAAATCCTAAAATACCCTGAGAAGAGAGGGATAGAAGATTAAATCAATGACCAGAATCCTCTTGGTGCTTTATGCATGCCTGAATTTCCCTACGGAAATGGCTGGGGATTTTTGCGCAATGTGGAACAGCTATTTTCCATTCCATGTTGCAGAAGCTGAATTGTACATGTGACACCACTGTACATGGATGCACACGATGCACTGATGCGCAATATGAACTGATGCACATTGTGCAGTCGAATTTGGTTGTGAATTTGATTTCACATTTACTATCATGACTCAGACATATAACACTGCTTTTCAACACAAGGATAGAGTAGCACAATTAATATGTAACTCTGAATGCAGATATCTGTACTATGCAACCCCAGTGCAGGATATCAGCTAGTTGAATTCTGTATTGTAGAGGGGCACTGTAGTTATCCTGCCTAGATGGTGGCTCCCATCTCAGTGTGGCAGTGAATCCACTCCACATTTTAATCCAGGCTATAAAGGAACTGTTCAAGGTGCTGAATCCTAAATTGGCCCAGTACCTTGGATAACTCCTTTAAAGCTAGAATGGCATGGGTTCAATGACCCACTGACATGGGATAACACCAGCCACCACTTGTTGCTCCACATAGTGTACTAGAGCTGTCTCACAGAGAATACTAACTGACCAAGAAGGTTAGCAACATCATTCTTGGGGCAATACATTCATTTTTGTGAGTCAAGTGGAGCTTACCAGAGGAAGACCGTGGAACAACAGACTCATCCATTGTTTTATTTACCATCTGCACACAAAATATCATAGCAACCTACATCACATTCATTCTGTTTTTTCTCCCTCTTTGCAGAGTTCCAATGGTGCAGAGATGGCTGCAACCTTTTCTATTCAGCTCTGAGGCCCAGCCCATGAGGTGATGGTGGCAGTTGGGGAGGAGATGGCACATCCTCCCCCCCCCATAGAACTGAGTTAGAGACTCTTTTATTGCTTCATCACTATCAACCAAAGAAGAAATGTATACTGCTTAGTCCTAGGTCTCTTTTTTTCCTTTTCAAGCTGTTAATATTTTCATGGCTAGCAAAACTGTTTAGGATGAGGATGAGGATGTGTATTGGTGGTTTTTTGTGTGCATGCCCCCCCCATCCCCAGTTTTATGCCTTCTCAGATATTTATTCCCTGGTGCTCTCATTCTTCACTTGCTGTAAATGGGAACCTGTTCTTAAAGTCCCAACAGTTGCTTTAATACTAATAAATGGGCCAATATCAAAGTTTCAGCATGGGCTGGCTTTAATTAAAATGACAAAGGAAAGGGATCTATGGGGATGATTTATTAAAGGGGAAATGTTAGATTTGCCTCCAGCTAGTTTAATTAAAAAGAACAGTGCCAGGCACCCAGTAGAGATAGTAGTTTTCATGGGATTGGAGGCAAACATCAGGGAAGCTCTGTAATTGAATGTTGTCAAGCACATGTCAAGAGGCCCCCTTGGCAAGGTGCTCTGTTGTAGACCACAACAATAATGTAAGAGCTGGTGGAGAAGTTGTCCATAGGCCAAAAAGCAGGACAGAGGGTGACTCATTAGTGAAGTGATTTTGGCTTCCAGACCATTGGTCATGCTGGTTGGAGGTCTTTCATCCTCCAGGTATTTGGACTTCAGGTATTTTGGACCATCTCCCTGTTACTATGACCTAATACCCCTCCCCACAAGGTTTGCATAAATGTTTCATAAACTAGAAATATTGGGCACATCCAAGATCACATTGGCTAGTAGACCAGGTATACTGTATGGCGGTCTAAGGTCATGATGACTGGAAGATGTGTCTACCATATAAGGGCATGAAAATCTGAGTTGGAATTACATGAAGAGCACCTAGAATTGATGGACTATGTTAATAACCCAGTCCTCAAGGGTGGGTGGGGGCTTATGCTAATCCACCTCTCTCTGCCTGGAGCATCTTGCACCTTAAACCAATAAGTGGCCATATCCCCTGGCATACCTCTCCTCATACCCCTTCCTGTCCAAACCCATGAGGTAGATGCAAACCCATCAATATATTGATAAATGCAATGAGTTAGTTTTGGTTTTCCTTGGAGTTGTCTAAATGCCAAAAATACTCCTCATAGAATTTGAGGAGAATGTGAATTATCTAAATGCCATCCTGCATCAATCTGCTGTATTTGAAAGGAGGGGGGCCAAGTCCACCAAAAACTCCTCAGGAAAAGCCTTTGTAGCTTTCCCCAAAGTTTTTAAAAAGCTCCATGGGGAATGTGCATTCCTACCCATTGGGACAACAAATTCACTTTCATGCATATTCCCCATAACAGCAGAAGTGGAAAGCTGATTGCCTAAAATCAATACTAGGAAAGATTCTAGAACGGATCATTAAACAGACAGTCTGCAAACACTGAAAAAGGAATGCTGTGATCACTAAAAGTCAACAGGGGTTTCTCAAAAACAAGTCATGCCAGGCTAATCTTCTCTCTTTTTTAAAATAGAGTTACCAACTTGATAGATGAAGGGAATGCTGTGGATGTAGTGCATCTTGATTTCAGTAAAGCTTTGGACAAGGTCGCCCATGATATTCTTGCAAAAAAGTTAGTAACAGTTAAAGTGTTCGGTGGATTTGTAATTGGTTGATGGGCCAAATCCAAAGAGTAGTCACCAATGGCTCCTCTTCATCCTGGAGAGAAGTGACCAGTGGGGTGCCACAGGGTTCTGTCCTGGGCCCAGTGCTATTCAACATCTCTATCAATGACTTCGATGAGGGAATAGAGGGCATGCTTATCAAGTTTGCAGATGACACCAAATTAGAAGGGGTAGCTAATGCCCCAGATGACAGGATCAGAATCCAAAATGACCTCAACAGATTAGAAAGCTGGGCCAAAACTAACAAAATTAATTTCAAGAGGGAGAAATGTAGGCTACTACACTTGGGCAGTAAAAATGAAATGCACAGACATAGGATGGGTGACACCTGGCTTGATGGCAGTACATGCAAAAGGAATTTGGAGTCTTGGGACTTTTTTGGATGTCTAAAATGCAACAGAAGCAGCCTCGACACATTGCGAGGCTGCTGTGTTGCAGGGTGTCCCTTTCGGATGACGCCCGTCCCTGCCGGTACAGTTGCGGTACCGCAGGGACATTTGAGTGTTATATTTCGGCGATTTTTATTCACGAAAGTTGATCGTGAGTAAAAATCGCCGAAATATAACACTCAAATGTCCCTGCAATACCGCAACAGTACCGGCAGGGACGGGCGTCATCCGAAAGGGAGGCCCTGCAGTGCAGCAGCCTCGCAACGTGGTGAGGCTGCTTCCATTGCATTTTAGACATCCGAAAAAGTCCTTAGTGGACCACAAGCTGAACATGAGTCAGGAGTGTGATGCAGCAGCTAAAAAAGCCAATGCGATTCTAGATTGCATTAATAGGATCCTAGTGTCTAGGTCAAGGGAAGTCATAGTGCCACTGTATTCTTCTTTGGTCAGATCTCACCTGGAATACTGTGCCCAGTTCTGGGCACCACAGTTCAGGAAGGATATTAAGAAGCTGGAACCTGTCCAGAGGAGGGCAACCAGGATGGTGGGAGGTCTGGAAGCCATGCCCTATGAGGAGCGGCTTAGGGAGCTGGGCATGTTTAGTCTGGAGAAGAGAAGGTTGAGAGGCAACATGATAGTCATGTTTAAATATTTGAAGGAATGTCATATTGAGGATGGAGCAAGCTTGTTTTTTGCTGCTTCAGATTCTAGGACATGGAGCAATGGGTTCAAATTACAGGAACAGAGATTGCATCCAAACATTAGGAAGAACTTCCTGACAGTAAGAGCTGTTCAGCAGTGGAATCTGCTGCTGCCTGGGAATGTGGTGGAGTCTCCTTCTTTGGAGGTTTTTAAGCAGAGGCTGGATGGCCATCTGTTGGGAATGCTTTGATTGTTTATTCCTGCATGACAGGGGGTTGGACTGGATGACCCTTGAGGTCTCTTCCAACTCTATGATTCTATGGTCAGATGTGTGCTAACAAGGCAAGCACCTGGAACCACCATGCTGGATTTTCGCCGTGGTGATCATGTGCTGAGATGACAAAATAGCCTTTTTTTCTATTTATTTAGGTGGAATATCACACTTTTGTATCTTAGATATGCTTTTTTAAAAAAATACTTGTTGGTGGTGGCAACTCGAGGTAAATAAAAATACAGGTTATTCACCCATGCCCACCATCTTGATTTGCATGCATGCCTGTTAGAATGGAGAAAGCGGATAGCTTCGCAAGCCTGCGATATTGCCAAAAAAAATGTTAAGACAAATTGAAGCTATTTCAAATTAGCATCAGTGCACATCAATCCACATTTTCCCCCATCGTATAGACAAGCCCTGAATTTCCCCTCAGAAGAAACATCTAGTCATTGTTGTAGCCAGAATGTGCCTTATTAAATACCCCAGCTCTCACTATAGCAAAGTGTGCAACAGAATACTGTCCAGGAACCCTGCCACTCTCTTCCTTGATGCCTCATTGAACAAGGCTTTGCTGTACCACCCTGAGACTCCAGTCTGAGTAGCTATGCTGCATGGAACTTTATTTCTCCAGGACCAGTAAATATTTCCCTCTTTCCCTGGACCTTCATCTCCAACCCTTCCCGGTTCCTTTTCAGTTAGCCTTGCATAAAAGTGCTTATTTCTGTGTGCTAGTTTATGCATTTATTTCTCTTTAATCCTGCAGTGGTCTCTACAGTTAGTGCAGGTATATATAGGTGAAAAGATCCCCAAGTTACCCACCTCTTGCAGGCCTCTGTTTGAGCTAATAATTCTCCCAATTAATAATAGAGATGTTGATATCACAGACCCCCTCCTCTTAGGGTAACATCCCAGAATTTCAGGCCATCCGTGGGGGAAGGGGGAAGGGGAGGAGGTCTCCAAGAGTTATTTGGACTTCAAGCATTTCAGACTTCATGTCCCAGAATTCCAAACCATTTGCCATGCTGGCTGGGGTTTGGTAGTCCAAGGTCTTTCTTTCTCCAAGTATTCTGGACCTCATCTCCCAGAAATCCAGACTATCAGTCATGTAGGCTGGAGCTTGACATTGAAAGGTATCCTGAGCTTCATTTCCCAGAATTCCAAACCATTGGTCATGCTGGATGGGGGCTGATATTCAAAGATCTTTCATCCTCCATGTGCTATGGACTTCATCTCCCAGAATTCCAAACCATTGGTTATGTTGGTTAGAGTTTGACATTCAAAGATCTTTCATCCTCCAGTATTTTGAACTTCATCTCCCAGAATTCCAAACCATCAACCATATTGACTGGAGCTGAACATTCAAAACCCCTGGAGGACCAAAGTTTGATAACCATTGGTTCAGAGCAGGGAATGTCAATTTTCATCAGTTTTGTTCATACAGATGAGAAGAAATCATTTTGTCATTTTTCTCCTTGCTATGAGGAAATCATTAAAAAACTGTGTGGTTTTCAGAGACTACTTCAGGACTTCTGCACACACACACACACACACACACACACTGAAAATAGGGTTTTTTTTGTGAAAAAAAAATCACTTGGCTCAAAACACAAGTCTCCTGCACAGAAAACAGTATTTTTGGTGCCGAAATGCTGTTTTCAGTGCAGGAAGCTTGGTTGTTGTTATTTTAAAATATAGCTTTCTGTGCAGCAAAAGCCATTTTCTGCTCAGAAAACAAGATTTCTCTGCAGAAAAAAAAATGTGCAATCAGTCCCACATTGCAATGATTCTCACCTGTTTAGGGTTTTCATCATCACAGCTTCCCAGAATTCAAAAATTCAAGAATTTTTCAAATATTTGTTCCACCCCTACTTAGAGTAGCTGAGGGCAAAGTGCAGTACTCCAGACATTGATGCTCTGCAAATCTCAGCATTCCACACCATGCTGGCTAGGCCTAATGGGAAATATAGTTCTATAGTAGTGTGATGTAGTAACATAGTAATGTAGTTCCTCACCACTGTGAGTTCTGGTTGGAGTGGAAGGCTACAGAACAGGTACAGAGAAAAAAATGGTGACACAAAATCAAGTGACTAGTGCAATTTCTCAATAAGAATGCATACCCTCCAACATTTCATAGATGAACACTGGAACACGTGTGCCAAGCAATATCAGAGTATGGTCAAGATTGTCAAAGTTATGAATGAAAAAGAACAGATAAGCTGGAGGGGCTGTGGCAGTTTGCTTTTGCCTAAACCAACTGGGAAGGGCAAGATTCCACCCCTACTCTCCCCTTTCCTCCATGCTAAGTTAATTGAAGGCAAGTGCTTTTTGGACTTTGAACTCAGTTTGGAGCAACTGAAGTGAGCTGAGGACAAAGGAGGGAAATGGGAGGAGGAGAGCCAAACTGAGACACTTCAAAAGCAGCTGAGAAGTGGGATAAGTGGAGGGTATGTGAAAGCATTTTGGGATTTTTAGTTTAGGAAAAATGGGAGAGGAGAGAATTAAGAGAATGTGTGACAGAAATTTATAAAATTACATCAGAAGGAGAAGATATTTTTTGTCTGTCTGACTTTCATAGTACATGAAAACAAAGCTTGAAAATAAGCTTTTTAACTTTTGGTAATGAAAGCTTAATGAAGTTACAAAAAGTACTGTTCTATAATAAGTGGGAATGACATTCCCTTACAGGTCCTGGTTTAATGAATAACTCTTTCTGATTACAGTAGCATCCCCATGTCTGTGGGGGATCAATTCTGAGAGTTCCCGCAGATGGTGAATTCCACAGATAATAGCGAACACCATCCTGGGGGAAAGGGGGAGGCAAGACCGCTCCTCCCTCCCTCCCTTCCCCCTTTGCCCCCTCCATGGCCCCATGGCAGCAGCATTCATGGGGGCAAAGGGGGAAGGGGAGGAAGCGAGATCACTCCTCTGCCCTCTTCCCCCTTCACCCCTACCATGGCCCTGCCATGGGGGCAATTGTGGGGGCAAAGAGGGAAGGGGAGGAGGTGAGATTGCTCCTCTGCCCCTTCCCCTTCACCCCAACCATGGCCCAATTGTAGCGGTGATTGTGAGGGGGAAGGGGGAGGGGGAGGAGGCAAGATTGCTCCTCCCTCTCCCTTCCCCCTTTGCCCCCGCAATCACTGACAAGGGGACAGGAGCCCTCCCAGGGGAAGGGACAGGGGAGGTGAGATCCCTCCTCCCCTTGGCCTTCCCCCCACCATCACCAACCACAGATAATTGAATCCACATTGGTGAATCAGCAGCTACGGGATGCTGCTGTACCTTTCAAGGTTCTTAGTATTATTTATTTTATTTAATAAATCAAGCTACTTAGAAAGGATGGTTGTATATTTTTGTATCTTTTAAAATTTTTACTGGTTTTAATAATTTGTAAACTGCTTTGAGTCCCATCATTGGGGTTAGGGTTAGGAATATAACTTATTGTTAAATATAATGGATATTATAATGGATACACTTATTATACCTGCATCTTCTGCCCTCCTAAGACTGTTCTCCATGTGATGTCATTGTCTGCTCTTTCCTCACTAATTGGCTAAATTTCAAATTTAACCTATTATTGGCACTCCACATGGTGGTGGTAGACCAGGTACCCCCAAGCACAAGGAATCATAGAATCATAGAATTGCAGAGTTGGAAGAGACCACGAGGGCCATCCAGTCCAACCCCCCTGCCATGCAGGAAATCTTGATCAAAGCATCCCCGACAGATGGCCATCCAGCCTCTGTTTAAAGACCTCCAAGGAAGGAGACCCCACCACACTCTGAGGGAGTGTGTTCCACTGCCAAACAGCTCTTACTGTCAGAAAGTTCCTCCTAATGTTGAGGTGGAATCTCTGTTCCTGGAGCTTGCACCCATTGCTCCATGTTCCAGTCTCTGGAGCAGCAGAAAACAAGCTTGCTCCATCCTCAGCGTGACATCCCTTCAAATACTTAAACAGGGCTATCATATCGCCTCTTAACCGTCTTTTTTCCAGGCTAAACATACCCAGCTCCCTAAGTCTCTCCTCATAAGGCATCGTTTCCAGACCTTTCACCATTTTAGTTGCCCTTCTCTGGACACGCTCCAATTTGTCAATATCCTTTCTGAATTGTGGTGCCCAGAACTGGACACAGTATTCTAAGTGAGGTCTGACCAAGGCAGAATAGAGTGGCACTATTACTTCCCTTGATCTAGACACTATACTTCTATTGATGCAGCCCAAAATCGCATTGGCCTTTTTAGCTGCCGCATCACACTGTTGGCTCATGTTCAACTTGTGGTCTACTAGGACTCCTAGATCCCTTTCGCACGTAGTCTCATTCAGCCAGGTCTCTCCCATCCTATATCGATGCATTTCATTTTTCCACCCTAAATCCAGTACTTTACATTTCTCCGTATTAAATTTCATTTTGTTAGCTTTGGCCCAGCTCTCCAGCCTATCCAGGTCATTCGGAATTTTGATCCTGTCCTCAAGGCTTGTCAATCAAGGCTTGCTAGAAAACCTAAGGAAGTAGCCTGCTAAAATTCCAAAGGAAACACCCAGGTAAGGATTAAGCAAACTCTTCTAGAACTGATGAGTTAGGGAGGAAATGGGCTAATTCTTCTGGATGTACCTGGAAAGGAGTCATTCCACAATCCCATCAAAGTAGCTGGACACTCTTTGCTTGCAAAACTGGTATTTCCTCTCATCTGGCCTACAACAATAGAGGCTTGCCTGAGGCCCATCAGTTTTAATGTTTCAGCCATTAACAATCATTAACACATCCAGAGGACTTCTGGTTTCAGATCAGATCGGGCAAGAGACACCAGATCAGAGCTCTGGCTCCTAAAATCTTCTTAGGTGGCTTTTGTGGGGGAGGGACAAATTGTCAAACCCCCATTGGTAGAGTTCTGAAGACTGGGGGTACCCCAGGTGTCATTTCATTTGCTGCAGAACTGGTGTGTGAGGCTTCACTTTGAAAGGAGAGCTGGCAGAGAACAGCAAAGACTCACCAGGGAGCATGGTGGCTGTAGCAGCTGCCTAAGTATTTAGAATTGGAAAAGAATTTTCCCCCACTTGTCCTGCTGCCAAGCTGCCAAACCCCTCAATAAGAAGCTTAAAACAGAAGGTGAAATTGTGAGGTGAGAAGCTTATTCTTTTATTGTTTACTTGATTCCCTCAGCAGTTATGGACATTTCTCTCTCTGATGGCATTTTTTTTTTCTTAGCAGGACTTATTGACTTATTGAAACTTAAATATTCTGGGATTAACTTTACTTTTTTTTGTTTTGTTTTGTTTTGATAACAATTTTTCCCAATTTTCTTTTTTGGTTGCTTTATTTTGACTTCTTTATTCCTACTACATGGACTGACCCTTAAGAGTATATTAGAGTGTTAGGATCTGCTGTTATCTGAACATTATCTGAATGTGGGTCTGAGTGGCGGGGGGAAGCAACTATGGGGCCTCTGGAGGCCCCGTGGTCACTTTGGTGGGGGAGGGGAGGGCAGTTGTTATTCGCGGAATTTTCACATTCACGGGGGTCTGGGGAACCCAACCCCTGCAAATGTGAAGGGATGACTGTAAATGCTAAATGGGTATTAAAACCAAATATTTGGGTAATAAAATGAAACATTAGAAAAATAATTTGAATCAATAATGACAGATAATATATTATATAATCAGATGGTTTATTGTTATGGTCAGTATAGTCAACAAAGTAATTTATTGAACAATAGTAAATAAGAAAGCACAAATGTAAATGTAATATATATTAAGATAAACAAAATTAAAGAAAACAAAAAATGGAACTTACATGGAAAATGCAGACAAAGATGCAAAATAAAAAGAGGAAAGAAAATAGAACCAAGAAGGAAGTTAATTTGTATGTAGAGAGGGAGAGAATGAGACAAAAATGTGAACAAATCAGTGATAAGTAACCATGTGTATATTATAATAATTTACAACATAAACGATACGTAAATGAACAGATGGAAATGTATCAAAGAATGTATGTATGTACAGATGTATGTATATGTTTTAATTTTAAAAAGAGGGATATTTATTGAAATGAATAAAATCTGGAGAAAAAAGAGATTAGAAACAATGGAAAGACTTATGGATGAAATTAAACAAACAGAACAAAAATCGGTAGGGTCCCAAACAAATAAAAAAAAAATCAGAAATGAAATAAATTCACGGCAGAAACAATTAGAAATGGTAATGATGGATGAAATGAAAAGAAAATTAGACTATATGAAACAAAGAAATTTTGAAAATGTCAATAAACTAGGTAGGTGGGTGGCCTATAGATGAAAAGAAAGGAAAAAAAGGAGGATTCTGAAGTTGAAATTGGGAGATAGATAACAAATGAAATTGAAATTCAAAAAATATTTAGAAACTACTTTGAAACAATATACCAAAAGCAAAATAAACCCCAGGAACGAATGAAAGAATATAAAATGTGTACAATTAGGAAGCTAACAGAGATTAAAAAAGAAATATTGAATAAAGATATATTGGAGGAAGAGATAATAGAGGCAATTAAAAAATTAAAACGGACAAAACCATGGGCCAGATGGGCTGGCAGTGGTCTATTATAAGAAATTTGAGGCAGAATTAATAAAACCCTTAAGGAAAGTTATGAATGATATACTGCAAAAGAATCAGATTCCAAATAGCTGGAAAGAAGCAAATATAGTTTTAATACATAAATAAAATCAGGAGTGAAATTTGATAGAAAATTACAGACCAATCTCTCTACTAAATGAAGACTATAAAATCGTTGCAATAATATTGTCAAGTATGCTCAAATTACATATACATAAGGACGAAAATGGTTTCTTACCAAAAAGACAGATAAGAGATAATATTAAGGTTGTCCTAAATGTATTGGAATATTTAAATTATCATAATGAAATTAAAGGAACGTTAAATTTGTTTAGATACAGAAAAAGCTTTTGATAAATTAACTTGACTGTTTTTATTAGAGGTAATGAAGGAAATGGAGCAAGGAGGAAAAATGTAATTGGAAAGAAGCAATTTATTCTAATCAGAAAGCTAAATTAATAAATATTGAGAAAGGTACACGACAGGGCTGCCCATTATCACCATTATTGTTTATTTTGGCTTTAGAAATTTTGAATTCAGAAATAAGTAGGGAAGAGAGACTTGAAAGCCTTTGCTGACAATTTAGTTATAAAGTGGGAAGACCCACTTTATAACTAAAAAGTATAGATCTGATGACAGAAAAGATAGAGGAGTTTGGGAAATATGCAGGCTTTAAAATAAATATAGAAAAGACAAAGACATTTTTTAAAATGGCCAAAACAGAGAAAGAAAAGTTAAACAAAAAGACAGGATCTGAAATTGCTAAGATGGTAAAATATTTGGGAATAAATATAACAGATAAAACTCAACAACTATTTGTTAATAACTATGAAAAGACATGGAAGGAAATTAATCAGGATTTAATTAGATGGAAAGATATCAATTTATCTTTGATGGGAAAAATATTAGTTATCAAAATGAATGTATTACCAAGATTAACGTATTTATTCCAAACAATACCAATTATTTTGTCAAATGAAATATTTACAAAATGGCAAAGAGAAATATCTAAATTTGTTTTGAAGGTGGGGGGAACCTAGGATTAAATGGAAATTACTGATGGATACAAGAGAAAGGGGTGGATTAGGGCTACCAGACCTAAGGATATATTATGAAGCAATATGCTTAACATAGATAAAGCAATGGATAACACTGGAAAATGAAAGGGATCTAGATTTAGAATGCCATGAGTTAAGAATGGGGTGGCATGGCTACCTCTGGTACGGCAAAGTTAAAATTAATGCAGAATTTTAAAAATCATACTATTAAAAAATTGTTGATTAGAATATGGAATAAATATAAAAGGCGATTAAGCCCCAAAATGCCGGAATAAATGTGACCACAGGAAGCATTTTATAAGAGGGAACTAAGAGTGGAGCAATGGCTAAAATATAGGGTTATATTAGAGATAAGGGACGATGTGTGGAAAAGTAAAGATAAACAACAACTAGAGAAGGAGGGATTAAAATGCAATGGTTAAATTATTATTAGTTGCAAGAAAGAGTAAAAGAAGATTTGAAACAATTTCAATATGAAGCTGAAAAATCAGAGTATGAAAAGCTATTATGCTCAGAGGAAAATCCTTTAATTAGTAAGGTGAATAGATTTCTATTACAGTTTAATACAGAGGAAGAGCAAATTAAACAATAGGCACAGAATTTGGGATACAAATTACAATTAGAACAATGGGAGGAAGTATGGAATAGAGGACTAAAATTTACAAGTTCATATATCTTAAAGAAAACTTCTACAAAATGATGTATAAATGGTATTTAACCCCCCAAAATTAGCAAGACTGTATTAAGGGAGTTTAGATAAATGTTGGAAATGTCAGAAAGAGCTCATTCTTTCACATGTGGTGGAAATGCAAAAAAGCAAAGAAATTCTGGTTTAAAATTAATAAATGGATAGAAAAAATATTAAAAATTAAAATAAAAAGGAGACCTGAATTATATCTTTTGAATATGGTAGATTTAAAAGACATTAACACATCCAGAGAATCCATTGTTTAACCTTGGGAAACTCTGGTAGACATTGTATTTCACTAAAACTCACCCCTTCAGGGAGGATATCAAATATAAATATGACCCCGAAACACAACCAAAGTGTGCACAGCTTCTCTTCCTCCCATCACTCCATCAGTATGTGTGTGATGTACCAGGAACACACGCTCACATTCACTCAAGAAGAATTCTTTATTAAGCAAGGATACGTGTGGCATGAACATAAGCAAAGCCGAAACTAAACACAATACGCAGATAAACCCTTACAGCATGAGAATGGCATTTAGGGAGGCTAGCCAGCGCCCACGCATCTTCAGGTGCTGTGACCTTGAGCTGCTGTGGAGAGCAGCGTTCCCAGGCCCAACAAGGCAGGCTGGCACCCACTCAAAGGCTGAGAGGCCCAGACAAGGAACACAGGCCAAAACCTTCTACCAACCTCATGTCAGGATCTTCCATGAAGTCTACTCTAAAACCCAGAATTCAGGGACGAGCCTGACATACCGCCCTCCCAAAGAACCACTCACACACTCCCCCACTCAGCCGGGCTTATCAGGAAAGCAAGCATGGAACTTTCGCAATAAGCGCAGGGCGTTTATGTGTTCAATGTTAACCCACTCAGCATGACCCATAGGCAAATGTTTCCATTCAACCAGATACTGCAACCCTCCCCTGTGCACCCAAGAGTTCAGCACATCAGAAATTTCAAAGTGTTGATCTTTGTCCACCAGGATAGGGCAGGTGATGACTCAGGATCTCGATGATGTCGATCTGAAGGGCACGCCGGCTTGAGCAAACTAGAATGAAACACAGGGTGGACATTATGGTACAGCTTGGGCAATGATAGTTCAAAAGCCACCGGGTTAATATCCCTAAAAATAGGGAAAGGTCCAATATACTTAGGCCCCAACTTTTTTGAGGGTTGTGGGCTCTTTAGGAATTTGGTGGATAAAAATACCAAGTCCCCTACAGAATGCTACAGGGTAGGGTCACGCTTTTTGTCGGCATATTCTTTATAACGGGCTTTTGCAAAGTCCAGGGCCGACACAACTTTCGGCCATGCGTCCATAATTTGTTGACTCCACAGGGTCACCGAGATAGGGTCATTGGAGGTCCCTACTAGAGGGTTAAAGTCCTGCCCTGAAACAATTTTAAAAGGAGACAAGCCCGTGCTTTGGTGTATGGTGTTGTTATATGCTACCTCAGCAAATAGTAAAAGGTCCACCCAATCAGACTGCTGGAAGTTGACATAACACCTTAAATACTGTCCCAAAAGCTGATTCACGTGTTCACTTTGGCCATCACTTTGTGGATGATGGGAGCTGCTCAACCCAAATTCAATCCCCAACAATTTTGTGAATGCCTTCCAGAATTGGGAGGTGAATTGAGCTCCCCGATCTGAAATGATCTTAGCAGGAACCCCATGTAGCCTATAGATGTGATGCACAAACAACTTGGCCAGCTGGGAGGCTGTCGGGAGCTTCTAGCATGCCACAAAGTGCGCTTGCTTGGAAAAGAAGTCAGTCACAACCCAAATAACAGTCTTTTTCTTACTTTCAGGCAACTCAACAATGAAATCCATACTAATGACTTCCCATGGCTTAGTGGGGGTAGGAAATGGTAGCAATAAGCCTTTGCTTTTCTCCCGGATCTTTTTGCCACTGCATATGTATAACACCCCTTTACATAGTCCTCTACCTCCTTCCTCATTTTGGGCCACCAAAACTGCCTTCGTGTTAAGTGTAACATTTTCACATACCCAAAATGACCTGCACTCTTCACGTCATGGCACTGTTTAAGGATGGCAGTTCTCATGGCCTCTGGGACATACAGGCATTCTCCTTTCCAAGCCAACCCGCCTTGTAGAACTACTTCCCCTTGGTGAGACAGAAACCATGGGTCCTTCGGGAGAGCTGCTGCCATTTGGGCCTGCCACCCACCCACACCGTCCTCCGAGACTGGAGGAGAAGGCTCCAATGAAGATGGGGCCGGTACCACAGTGGGGTTCCTGGTCCTTGAGGGTGAACCGCCAGGCTCCACCGCAAAGTCCAGTCCTGGGCCCAACGAGGGGCTTGCCTTGGTCTCCTGACGCTTGGCTTGGCTGCGTGTGAGAACTGCCAATCCCAGATGGGAGGGAGGGAAGACAGTGTTTATCACCTCCTTCCGCTGACTGTCATGTTGAGGGAGCCTGGACAAAGCGTCAGCTAGGAAATTCTTTTTTCCCCGGAAGAAACTTCAGGGTGAAGTTGAACCGGTAAAAGAAACTGGCCCACCAAATTTGTTTAGGGTTTAAGCGCCGTGGAGTTTTCAAAGCCTCCAAGATTTTGTGATCTATCCAAACCTCAAAAGGTTGGGAAGATCCTTCCAGCAGATGGTGCCAAGTCTCTAAGGCCAATTTGATCGCCCCTGCCTCTTTCTCCCACACTGGCCAATTTTGCTCAGTCTCATTGAATTTCTTTGAAAATATGCACAAGGTCTGAGCTTCCCTCTTCATCTTATTGTAACAACACACACCCCATCGCCACGTCTGAGGCATCTACCTGAACCACAAAAGACTGGGTGGGGTCGGGGTGCTTCAGAATGGGCTCAGAGGTGAAAAGCTTCTTCAGCTTGTCAAATGCTTCTCTCCCACCCCCTTGGTTTTCAACAGGTCAGTCAAAGGTAAGGTCACCGCAGCAAAGTCAGGGATGAAGGACCAGTAAAAATTAGCAAATCCTAGGAAGCTCTGAAGCTGTTTCCTAGTCTTGGGGGCCTCCCATGCAAGAACCCCCTTTACCTTCTCTGGGTCCATTTCAACCCCCCTGCTAGAGATGTGGTACCCCAAGTAATCTAAGCAGCTCTGATGAAATTCACATTTTGACATTTTAGCATACAAATGATTCTCCCCCAATTTACTAAGTAATTTTTTCACCAACTTCACATGGGACATGTAGTCCTCAGAGTAAATAAGCACATCATCCAAATACACCAGTACTCCTTTGTACAAGAACTCTCTCAGTACATCATTAATTAAATTCTGGAAAATTCCAGGGGCTCTGCTTAGCCCAAATGACATTACACAGAATTCAAAAGCTCCTAGTTGGCAATTGAAAGCAGCTTTCCATTCATCCCCTTCTTTAATTCATACTCTGTAATAGGCCTTCCACAAGTCCAGTTTGGTAAATATCTTCCCCTTGGCTAAATGAACCAGGATGTCTTTCATTAAAGGGAAGGAGTACTGATTTGTCATGCTGATAGCATTTAAAGATCTATAGTCTATGCAGAGATGAAGACCCCCATCGGCCTTGCACCTGAACAACACAGGGGCCCCCAAGGGGGAGGTCGTAGGTCTGATGAACCCCCGGCCAAGTTTTTGTCTATGAACCCCGGAAGGGCATCCATCTCCGCCCATGTCATGGAGTAAATCTTGGGTTTGGGCAGCTTGGTCTCGGAAACTATCTCAATAGCACAGTCAAAGGGCCTGTGGGGGGGGGGGTAGAATGTCACATTCCTTCTCCTCAAACACATACTGCCACTGTTTATATTCCACCAGTAACCCTTTTAGTTCCCCTTGCACCAGAGCGGTTTTGCAGTTCTGCGGCTTGGCCTCTAGAGGGATCCCCCCAGGGAGGCCTCATCCACTCCGTGTTCCCGCACACACAAGGGGTCTGTAAAAGTCACTGTCTCTTTTACCCAGTCTATGGTAGGGTTGTGGAATTTCAGCCAGTTTAAGCCCACTACTGCAGCAGGAACTAAACCTGGGGCTATCACAAATTGGAGCTCCTTCCTCCTGATGATTCCCCATCCTCATCTGTACTGGGCCAGTCATTTGCCTTGCTGGGCTCCCCTTCATCATCCCTCCGTCCATCTGAGACAGCAACACTGGCTTGTCCAGCTTGATGGTGCTAACTGCAAGTTCACTGACCAAGGAGGGGTGAATTAGCACTTGGGTACACCCACAATCTACCATTAACATTACTTTTTGGGGGACCCCACTGTTTGCAACCCCTATTTTGGCTTTTAGGGAAAAAAGGGCCTTTCACCCCACTCACCACAGCACTTGGTGCCCTTTGGGATTAGCCTGCCCTTGGGCGCTTAGTAGGGTGGGCTGGAACCGTTTCCTGTCAGCTCAGCATCAGAGGAGGACCCACTGTCATCCAGTTCCTCTGACGACTCTCTCGCTGCGTACCCTGACATCAAGGCGCGCACCGCTGCTTTGGGCTTGGGCTTGAATGGCGGCTTGGGTGCTGTCAACTTCCCTTCTGCCTTCTTTGCCCTTTCTTCTGCTGGAGTGTCTCGAGGTTGTTTCTCTGGGCATTCGGCTATGCGATGTCCACTCTTCCCGTAGTGCAGGCACAAACCTTTTCTCATCCTTTGTTCCCTCTCCAACTCCCCCGCTGTGGCCCCAGCTGGTCGGGCCCGCTTAGCTTTCTTCCCGGTAGACCCAGTGGGGTTTTCCCCAAACTCCTGGCATTGCTGGGCCAGCTTGATGCTCTGTCTAAGAGTCTCCACCTCCCCAGCCAGCCGTACCCATCCCAAAATGGTTTCGGGGTTCCCTTGGAGCAATGCCCACTCGAAGATGTCTGCATTAAGGCCATCTTGAAAACACTGCACCTTAGTAGCTTTGGTCCAGTCGGGAACCTGGCTGGCCAGGTGGCAGAATTCGGAGGTGTATTTGGCCACGGACCTCGAACCTTGCCTCAGTCGCTGGAGGTCTGTACGTGCCCGTCTCACCCTCAGGGGGTCTTCAAATTGAGCACGTAAAGCCATCATGAAGTTGTGGAAATTCCCCAACTCTGGAGCCCCCATGTCATAGAGCCCCACCAGCCATTGTGCCACCTCTCCCTCCAGCTGGTTGGAGACATACTTCACCTTCTCAGCCTCTGTCTGGAACTCCTCTTCCCACTGGGACATGAACCCCATCAACTGGGTTAGGAAGTATGGCAACTTTCCAGCGTCTCCATCAAAGGTGGCCTTCAGGTCTCAAGGCTTGAGCCCCCGATGTCTTTCCCACGGCTCGACTGGGCCAGCTCCCACAAGGGGTACTGGACCAGGAGCCTGTGGGACAGGGGCCCCCGCAGGTGCAACGGGGACCCCTCCCCTGGGTGCTGGAGCTGGCAACCTGGGGAGGTTGGCCTCCTCCCGGGGCAGCCGGTTGCTGAGGCAGTCTCTGCGGGATCTCCAGGAGGCTTGTCTGCACAATCTCCATTTGTTGCTTTAGCTGCTGTACCTTGTCCTCCAGTTCTGAGTATGGAGGTCCCACCCCAGGTTCTCAGTACCCCTCAGTTATGGGCCTGTCGCACCGGCAGGACCTGCGTTCCTCCCAGCCTCGCTCTTCTGGCCAGAGCCAACTGGCTCCCATGGCCATTCCAGCTCCATGCACTGGAGTCTCAGAGAAGGGTAGGCTGCCCCTCCCCAGGGCTTGCCTGGCTCCCAGCTCCATAAGGTCAAGGGGAAGGGTCAGCCTTCCAGCCCTCCAGCGGGCTCGGCTCCGCACTCCCTCTGGCAGGCCTGTACCATCCCCTGACACATCTGCACCATCCCCCAGTGTGCCGGCTCTCTGGCCACCACCTGCGGCCAGGTCTTTCCCCGTCTGGGTTTCAATCTCCACTTCGTCAGGCATTGCAGGTAGAATTCCAAAACTGAGTATGATTTGTGAGTTTCAGCTTACTGTGATGTACCAGGAAGACACGCTCACATTCACTCAATAAGAGTTTTTTATTAAGCAAGGATACGTGTGGCATGAACATAAGCAAATCCGAAACTAAACACAGGCTAACACAATACCCAGATAAACCCTTACAGTGTGAGAATGGCATTTAGGGAGGCTCGCCAGCACCCACACACCTTCAGGTGCTGTGACCTTGAGCTGCTGTGGAGAGCAGCGTTCCCAGGCCCAACAAGGCAGGCTGGCACCCACCCAAAGGCTGAGAGGCCCACACGAGGAAAACAGCCAAAGCCTTCTACCAACCTCATGTCAGGATCTTCCATGAAGTCTACTCTAAAACCTGTAACACTGTGTTACCAGGCTTGCAGCTTCTACATGAGTCTGCTCATCGGACAGGTATAGTATAGCTTTTTATCCCAAACTCTATTCCTCTATCCCAATATTTCCTGCTTTCTTCGTTAACCTTGTGTGACTGCTTGAAGCCTGGGTGTATGGGTGTGTGCATTCCCCTGATTATTTCTCATTAAAATCCATTTTCTTTTATCCCCTGGCTGTGAGTCTCATTAATGAGTACTGGTATACAGAGGTCAAAAGACCCCATCATTACCTAGCCTCTCACTGCCATATTGAGCTAATTAAAATTCCCCATATTAGAATTTGGATACTAGGGGGCTCCCCATGGACCCCACAAAATTTGGGTAACAATGCTCATTCAATATGTGGTTGTCCTTGGCTATAAAAGTGTGTTGTTGCATGAACCAGTCACTGTTCTTAGCTTAGAAAACTTATTTTAAACAGAGCTGCATGAATCATAGAATCATAGACTCATAGAATCATAGAAAGGGACCACGACGGCCATCCAGTCCAACCCCCTGCCATGCAGGAAATCATGATCAAAGCATCCCTGACAGATGGCCATCCAGCCTCTGTTTAAAGACCTCCAAGGAAGGAGACCCCACCACACTCCGAGGGAGTGTGTTCCACTCGCAGCAAAACTTACCTTTTAGTGTGTGTATGGCAGATCTGGGTCTTCATCAGGTTCGCAGAGTTTAATCTGGGAAACGTTCAAATGATTGGCAGTTTGTACACTCCTGTTTGCACAGATATGAACAGAAGAGCAACCTGATTGGCTGGCTGGGTAGAGGGGGCAGGACTACGAAAGAGGGAAAGCAGCTACAGCCACCATGTTGAATTCCTGGCTCGACAAGTGTCCGGTAAGTCTGTGATACGTTTTTTCATTTTTATGTTTAAATGTAAAACACATAATCATGGCTGTCCGGATACCAGGTACCTTTTGAATTAAAAAAAAAAAAGTGGCAGGAGATTTAAAACCGCCACCCAGGTCACTCGCTCCAGCCAGCTGGGCAAGGGTCATGTGGATTTTAGGGGGCTGTTTTAATCATGTAGGCAGATTGTTCGCATTCCAATGACTGCCTTTTTGGATTTATTACCCCCTGGTCGGATTTTTTTGGACTTGTGTAGACAGGACCTAAAACATTTCGACTCATAGTAGTTGTACCTGGATTGGTGCCAGTCCCTGAGCCTTTGGCTTTGGTTTGTGCCAAATGTCCAGGAAAGAAAGAAACAATTGGACCCAAAAGACACAAATTTAGTGCTGGTCCCTGGCACATTGGGGAAAAGGCCAGTCTCCAACAGCAGATAGCCTGAGAAGCACCACCACCATGATGATATAAATGTTTATTATGATCAAAGATCAACACAATTTTGCAGACAACAGACTTAAATACAGTGAAATAATTCTAGGTAAAAGCACACAGCTCAAGCAAGATAAATACACATGTATGCATATACAGTCAGACCATCATATCGACGGAACTAATATCCATGGTTTCAGTTATCCTCAGGACTCAGAATAGGGGACATATACCATATTAGGCCAAGTATAATGATACCTGGAGCCAAGATGCTGGTGTTGAAGAGGACAGTGAGATAGAATCATAGAATCATAGAATTGCAGAGTTGGAAGAGACCACGAGGGGCATCCAGTCCAACCCCCTGCCATGCAGGAAATCACGATCAAATCATCCCCGACAGATGGCCATCCAGCCTCTGTTTAAAGACCTCCAAGGAAGGAGACCCCTCCACGCTCCGAGGGAGTGCGTTCCACTGCCAAACAGCTCTTATGGTCAGAAAGTTCCTCCTCATGTTGAGGTGGAATCTCTGTTCCTGGAGCTTGCATCCATTGCTCCGTGTTCCAGTCTCTGGAGCGGCAGAAAACAAGCCTGCTCCATCTTCAATGTGACACCCCTTGAAATACTTAAACAGGGCTATCATATCGCCTCTTAATCGTCTTTTTTCCCAGCTAAACATACCCAGCTCCCTAAGTCTCTCCTCATAAGGCATCATTTCCAGACCTTTCACCATTTTAGTCGCCCTTCTTTGCACACGCTCCAATTTGTCCATATCTTTTTTGAATTGTAGTGCCCAGAACTGGACACAGTATTCTAGGTGAGGTCTGACCAAGGCAGAATAGAGCAGCACTATTACTTCCCTTGATCTAGACACTATACTTCTATTGATGCAGCCCAAAATCGCATTGTCCTTTTTAGCTGTCGCATCACACTGTTGACTCATGTTCAACTTGTGGTCTACTAGGACTCCTAGATCCCTTTCACACGTAGTCTCATTCAGCCAGGTCTCCCCCATCCTATATCTATGCATTTCATTTTTTCGCCCTAAGTGCAGTACCTTACATTTCTCCGTATTGAATTTCATTTTGTTAGCTTTGGCCCAGCTCTCCAGTTTATCCAGGTCATTCTGAATTTTGATCCTGTCCTCCAGGGTATTAGCTACTCCTCCATGATCCACCACAGACATCTCAGGACTGGTGGGACTTTACCCTACCTGACACAATTCCCTTTTGCAAAGTAACAACTCATCTTCAGGCCCAGATTGTCTTCAAACTGGCAGAAAAATTGAATTAGCAGATGAGAGAGTTGTAACCTCCTGAGAGTATCTTTTGTCCCGCCCTGCCTTGTGTTTCTTGTTGTCTTCCCTCTACATTTCTCTCTGTAATCTATAAATTTCATTGTCAAAGCTACAAAAGAGTTGCTTGATCCTTTTAAAAGTTCTACTTTTATTTGGAATCCTCTTTTAAAATTATTTTTATTGGATAAGACACATACATTTCATAAAAATTAATAAATCGTGTGAATCTACAATAATGCATTATTTGTTCTACATAAATTCTATCTTTCATTTTAAGACTATTTCTTCAGTTATAATAAAGGTAATGGTTATACAATGTTTCATATTATAATCATATAATCATATGATTCTTTTTCATCTATATTTATGAATATATTAGCATTCCATATACATTATTATATTGATTTTACTGTGAAATATTATCTGACTTCCTTCCTGACTAACCTGAATATTCTTCCAATTTTGCTGTACATCAGTTTTTGTATTGTTAATACTGTTTCTGTGATTTTGCATTTGTTGCCACCTTATAGTTAGTTTTCTTGCTATTTCTTTGTGTTTTAAATGCCAATCTTCTTAATATCCGTTATTATTTTCCATTTTTTTCCCGATGTGAGTGATTGCTGCAACGTTACCCCCATTTTTTTTATAAAATAGCTGTAATTTTTCAATCATTTATGTACTTTTCAGTACTTTTCCCTTTTATTTGCATTGTTAACTTATCCATATGCATTATCTCATAAAGTTTTTCTAGCCATTCGTCTATTGTGGGGTATTCTTTATTCTTCCACATTTTGGCAAAGATTATTCTGGCCTACCAGCATATAGAAAATTATTTTCCCATGTTCCTTTTCTATTGTTTTTTCTATCATTCCTAGCAAATATACTTCTTGTTTACATTGTAATTTGATGTTCAAAATTTCTTCAATTATTTGTTGGACTTGTTTCCAATATTTGGTTGACTTTTTACAGTTCCACCATAAGTGCTAGAAAGTACCATTTTTATCTGCACATTTCCAACATAAACTTTGAGATCCTTTATACATCAAAAAATTGTGAGGTGATAAGTACCATCTAAAGTACATTTTTAGACCTTTTCTCTTATGCCTTGACTCAATGTTCTTTTTATTTGTATTGTCCATATTCTTTCCCAGCATTCTAAATCTATTGTATGTACAATATTTTGCGCCCAAGCTATCATATTCGTTTTAATTGTTTCATCTTTTTTATCCCATTTTAGGAGTAATTTATAAAATCTTGAGACCATATGTTTCTTCCTGATTCGATGATAATTTCCCAATCTCTTTTCTTTGCTGTGATTCCAGTTAATCTAATGTCCATTTTATATCTTTCTTTCATTTGCATATATAGATACGAATGACAGTCCAGATTATCTTTTCTCATTTCTTCTTGAGTTTTTAATGAGTGATGATCGCCTTCTATTACTAACATATCCCTATATTTTAACCACTGATGTGTGGGAATTCCTTCTTTGTTATCTAATGCTAAATGTGGTGAAGCCCAGATTGGTATTTGAGGGAATAATCTATTCTTTTTTTTTCAACTTTTGATTAATGAATTTCTAATGCTGTGATTATAAAATATGTATTTATTATATCTTTACTGTAAAAAAATAGGCATGCCAACCATATCGATTTCCATCCCCTTCAACTGTCAACAATTTTTCATTTTCTAATATAGCCCATTCCAGCAAGCATCACGGTACAATCTCAAATTTGGTAAATTTAAGCCTCCTCTTTCTTTAGCATCTTGGAGGATTTTCATTCTAATTATCGGTTTTTATCCAGTCGAAGCGAATTTAGATATGTCAGATTGCCAATCTTTAAAAATCTTCTGAGATTGGATTATTGGTATCATTTTAAATAAGAAGATTATTCTTGATAAAATGTTCGTTTTGATTACACTTATTTTGCCTAGAAAGGAAAGATTCAAGTGTTGCCAATTAGTAATACTGTTTTCAACATTTTAAATCCTGTTCTCTCAGTTAAGACCATTTCATCTTCCTTTGTTAGAGTCTTCGAAAGTATCACTGTTTTTTCTTTATTTATTTTAAGTCCAGATAATATTTCAAATTCTTTCAGTATGTTCATTAAAGGTATGATTTCTTCTTGTGGATCACTCAGAGAGATTATTAGATCATCTGTGTACATTTTTAATTTAAATCTATATTTTTGGAATTTAATCATGTCTTATTCATTAATTTTTATACTTAACATATCCATTATTAATAAGAATAAAAGTGGAGAAAGAGGGCATCCTTGTTTGCATTTCTGTATCTATAATTATGCTGATTGTTTGTGATATATAGATTTCATCCAATTGAATAATTTTTGGCCAACATTGATTCGAGCTAAGATTTTGAACATTTTAGTCCAATCCACATTATCAAAGGCCTTTTCAATATCTAAAAATATCAAAGCCATTTTCTTGTCTTTATGATTTTCATGATAATTAATCAGCTTCAAAACATGCCTAACATTGTCTTTCATATATTTCTCTGGTACAAACCCTCTTTGATCTTCACTGATCCAATCTTTTATAACTTTTTTCAATCTATTTGCCAATATTGACATGAAAATTTTGTAGTCAACATTGAGCAAAGAGATCAGGCGAGAGTTTTTTGGTTCGAACAGATCTCTGTTCTCTTTATGAATTAGCATAATATTCACCTCTTCACACATTTTAGGATATGATCCTTTAGTGATGGCTTCTAAAGTTCTTTAAACGGTAGTAATATTTGGTCTTCCACCACCTTGTAAAATTTTGTAGAAAGTCCATCCAGTCCAGGTGCTTTCCCTATTTTTAACTTCTTAATCATCTCCGTAATCTCTGCTACTGTTATGGGTTGGTTTAATAGTTCCCTTTGCTGGTTTGTGCATTCTGAAACTAAATGTTCTTTAAGAAATGTTTGTAAATCACCTTGGTATGTATTTCATTTTTGATACAATGTCGCATAGTAGTTTCTAAAAACCTGTTTGATTTCATAGAATCATAGAATTGCAGAGTTGGAAGAGACCACGAGGGCCATCCAGTCCAACCCCTGCCATGCAGAAAATCATGATCAAAGCATCCCCGACAGATGGCCATCCAGCCTCTGTTTAAAAACCTCCAAGGAAGGAGACCCCACCACGCTCCGAGGGAGTGTGTTCCACTGCTGAACAGCTCTTACTGTCAAAAAGTTCCTCCTCATGTTGAGGTGGAATCTCTGTTCCTGGAGCTTGCATCCATTGCTCCGTGTTCCAGTCTCTGGAGCAGCAGAAAACAAGCTTTCTCCATCCTCAATGTGACACCCCTTCAAATACTTAAATAGGGCTATCATATCACCTCTTAACCATCTTTTTTTCCAGGCTAAACATACCTAGCTCCCTAAGTCTCTCCTCATAAGGCATGGTTTCCAGTCCTTTCACCATTTTAGTCGCCCTCCTCTGGACACGCTCCAATTTGTCAATATGCTTTTTGAATTGTGGTGCCCAGAACTGGACACAGTATTCTAGGTGAGTTCTGACCAAGGCAGAATAGAGCGGCACTATTACTTCCCTTGATCTGGGCACTATACTTCTATTGATGCAGCCCAAAATCGCATTGGCCTTTTTAGCTGCCGCATCACACTGTTGACTCATGTTCAACTTGTGGTCTACTAGGACTCCTACATCCTTTTCGCACGTAGTCTCATTCAGCCAGGTCCCCCCCATCCTATATCTATGCATTTCATTTTTTCGCCCTAAGTGCGGTACCTTACATTTCTCCGTATTGAATTTCATTTTGTTAGCTTTGGCCCAGCTCTCCAGTTTATCCAGGTCATCTTGAATTTTGATCCTGTCCTCCAGGGTAATTAGCTACTCCTCCCAATTTGGTGTCTTCTGCAAATTTGGTAAGTATGCCCCTAATTCCCTCATCCAAGTCATTGACAAAGATGTTGAATAGCACTGGGCCCAGGACAGAACCCTGTGGCACCCCACTGGTCACATCTTTCCAAGATGAATAGGAGCCATTGCTGAGCACCCTTTGGGTTTGGCCGGTCAACCAATTACAAATCCATTGGTCAGATTTTCTGTTGGTCAGAATAAATGTGGTCTCCTTGTTTAACTTTAGTGATTAAATTTCTTTCTTTTTGTTTTCTTAACTGATATGCCAACCATTTTCCTGATTTGTTTGAATATTCAAAACTTCTTTGTTTTATATACTGTAATCTCTTTTGAATTTCTTCCATTGTATCTGCTGTTAATTGTTCTTGTAAATTTTTTATTTCTCTAAGCAATTTATTGTTTGTAAGGTCTTGCTGTAGTTTTATCTCTCTTTCTCTGATTTCTTCTTTGATTTTTCTCTGTTCTTTCCAATTTCTTCTTCCTTAATATGATATTTTGTTGGATGAAAAACCCACACATGACTGCTTTAAATGTGTCCCAAGTAGTGGTGATATCTGTTTCTTCCTTGAGATTTTCATCAAAAGAACCATTTTATCTCTTATCTAACTTTTTGTATGACTTCACTCTGTAATAAATTGTCATTCAGCCACCAGCTGAATTCCAGATTCTTCCTTTCTTTTAATTCAAGTAGAACAGGGTTGTGATCTGACCAAATTCTGGGGAGTATATCAATCTTGTGAATAGTATTGCAAATATTTCTGGGGGTCAAGAAAAAGTCTATTCTGGAGCACAAATTTTGTCACTCAGAATAAAAAGTATAATCTTTAGCATTGTTATACTTGAATCTCCAGACATCAATTAAAGATAAATTTTCCATTAAAGTCTCAAAAATTTTGGGCAACTTGCCCTGTCCTTTCTTTATTGCCTTTTGAGATTTCCTGTCTAGGATTGGATAGATCACTCCGTTCCAGTCTCTGCATAGAATTAGTCTATCATGATCAAACTCCAAGAGTTTTTCCATTAGTTTTTAGTAGAATATATTTTTCTTCTCAAGAGGTGTGTATAAACAAAGGATCCATATTTTCTTATATTGAATATTTGCTTCTATTATCAAGAATTGGCCTTCTGGATAATTATATAATTCTTGAGCTTGGATTATTTGATTTACATAAACCACCACACCTTTTTCTTGTCATTTACAGCTGATATGTATTCTTTCCTTATTTTTTTATTTTTTAGCAGATCAATACCCTTAGATTTAATATGTGATTCTTGCAAGCAGATTACATCATATTTTTTCCTTCCTAAATGATGAAAAAAATTGTGATCTTATTTTTACTTTCTTTATTCTTATTTTATTCAGGTCTTACTTTATTCTATCCAATTCCAATCTCTTATGGAACTTGGTTATTATAAATCCCAGAAGTTCCAGCTTGGTCTTCTTCTAATTGTTCCTCTTCTTCTTGCTGAGATTCTTCATTCACCTCTCCTTCTTCTTCCTCTTCTCCAGCAGGGTCTGCACATTCTGCACCTTTTACTTGGTGCTTTTGTTCTTCTGTTTCTCTATAAAGAGGCTTTAAACCCTTCTTATATTTTTCCAAAAATTCTTCAATTTTTGTGTCAAAGTTATTCTGAAATTCTTTTGTTTAAATCTAAAAGAGATTCCTTCTAATCTTTCCCATTTATATTGGATCCCATTTTGTCTCAATTGTTCTGTTAAAAGGGGGGAGGAGCCAAGCTTCAATAGTGTAGGAAGAAATTCCCAGGACAGGTGCTCAAGGTAATGGAATTAAATGAATAATTTCCCCTCAAAAAGGCATGAGGAGAGCTTTGAGGGAAAATTTATGGCTGTGAATCACTAAGGAATGTTAATGGAAGAGAAAACTGCAGCTCAAAGAAGCCTAAAGTAAACAAATAATTACTTTTGGTTTTGCCCGATATTGGAGCTGCCTAATTAAAAAGAACATTTTGCTAATAAATCATTAAGGTTGGAGGAAGCAGCAAACAATTGAAGGCAAATGAAAAGGATGATTTAACAGGAGAAGGAATAATTGATCTAACTGGAGAATAAGTGGAAAGATTTTAAAAAATAATAAGTGGTAGAGGAAGGAGGGGCCATACACAGAAGGGGAGGAATGAAAGTTTGGAGTGTTTTGATTTTCTTATGTCTAAAAAAAGAAGAAATATTGCAGGAAGAAGTTGGTTGAGACCACAAACATTAGATAAGCCATCGGATAGATCTCATAAAAGATTAGAAAAAATATCTCCGGAAGTACAGAATAACAAGGGTGAACCAGAAGGGCTAAGTATGGAAAAGGAAATAAGCCCCAAAAAGAGTGGTCTTTCAAGTGCCTCTGCCCCAGATCCTCTACCCCCAAGGGGGAGGGTAAGAAGGGGAGAAAGCACAGAGGATATTAAAACTCATATGGATTCTCTCTTTACAAAAATGATGGCAGAATTTAGAGAAGACAAAAAGAGAATGTTTTCAGAGTTTGCAAGTATAAGAGAAGAAATGCAGAAGGAGAGGAAAGGCCTGAAGAAAGATTTGTGGAAATGAGTACAAAAATACAAGGAATACAAGGAGATATTCTTAATATAGTAAAAGAGAACAAAGAAATAATTAAAACCCAAACACTTCAAGGCAGTCATATCCAGGACAATATGAAGAAAATCACAGATATTGAAAAAAAATTGATATACATGTAAGATTATCAACGTAGGAATAACTTTAGAATAAGGTTCCTGCCAGAATTTGTAGGGAAAGATCAAGGATCTTATCTGAAATCTGAAGTGTTGAAATGGCTACAGCAAGTAACCCCAACTGTGAAATGGAGGGATGAGGACATTGAGCGGAACCATAGAGAACTGACAGGAAGGAGAAGTATTTTGCCAAGAGATGTTATTGTTAGAGTTATTAATTACAATAACAAGGAGGAATTGATGAGAACAGTCAAGAAACATCCAGAGAGACTGAAGTATGGAGATGTAAGGGTGGAATTATATAATGACTACTGTCCACAAAGAGTAATTTGGAGAAAATCAATGAATCCTTGTATTGCTACTCTTTTGAAAGCTGGTATAAAATATGCTTGGGGATACCCAGTGTTTTTGAAATTTGAATGGGCAGGAAAAAGATATAGAAACACCAGAAGAAGGACTGTGATTGTTGGAGGAGTTGGGAGTACATAAGAAGGAGTATGGAGCTGATGGAGGAGCGGACAGTGGAGGAGGAACAGTTTAGACAGATGAAGAAAGCAGAAGGAAGAAGAAGAAGAAGAAAAGAAAAATTACAGGGAAAAAAAGAGGGGAAATGTTTTTATTTTTTATTTTTATGAGCACTCAGGGGAGGGAGTTGTTCTGGGCCATTGGATGATCTCTTCACCACTCCTCACCTGGAAGACCTGGGGGGGTCATGAGCAAGACAATTTGCCTTGGGAAGACAAGGTGGGAAGGTAAAGAAGGGAAAGGGGGGAAGGGAATGGGGAAGAATTGGGAGGGGGTGGGTAAGGGGAAGGGAGGTCACTTTTTGGAGCCAGAAGATCTTATAGAAAATGTAATAAGGAATCTAATGGTTAATAAATTAAAGATATCAACCTTAAATGTTCATGGCCTTGGCACGGTAATAAAACAAAGAAGGATTGAAGCACTATTGAAGAAGGATCAAATGGATATAATATTTTTGCAAGAGACACATCAAAAAAGGGAAGGAGTAAATGAATTGAAATTGATTTGGGTAAGAGTTTATGAAAAAGCATATGGGAATTCAAAAGCTAGAGGAATGGCAATATTAATTGCAAAAAATTGTAATTTTGTAATTAAAAAGGTGAAAAAAAGATGAAAATGGTAGATATATTATAATGCAAGGTGAAATGGGAGAAGATAAAATATGTTCTAATGAATGTATATGCTCCAAATGAAAAACAAGAGGAATTTTATGAGAAAGTATTTAAAGAAATGGAGAATATGCAAGAACAAAATATTGTTGTAGCAGGAGATTTTAATATGCAAATGGAAAGAATAAAAGATAAATCAAATTATTCATGAAGGGATAAATATGATAATATTACAAATTTAAATAAAATAATAAAAAGAAAGGGGTTGAAAGATGTGTGGAGATTGGTAAAGGGTGAGGAAAGGAAATATACATACTTTTCAATGGTACATAAGAGTTATTCAAGAATTGCTTATATTTTTGTATCAAAAAAATTGATTGATAAAATCATACATTCAGATATAGAAAATATAAAAGTAACAGACCATGCTTTGGTCAATGTGAGATTATAATGAAGAGAGATTATGAACAGGTGAAAAGGTGGAGGTTGAATACAAAGATTTTAAATTATAGAGAAATAGTAGAAAAAAATTGAGCATGAATGGCAAGAATTATGGGAATTAAATGATAAAGAAGTATCAAAAGGAATTTTGTGGGATACTATGAAGGCTGTGACAAGGGGGCTATGCATAAAAGAAACCTTTAACTTAAAAAAAGGCAAGAAGAAAGAAAAGGGAATTTAGAAAGGGAAATAGAATTATTGGAAAATAAATATATATTAAACAAGGAAATACAAACTTATATTGAGTTATGAGCAAAGAGGGAGGAATTGGGTAAAATGGAAGTAGATGAAGTTCAGGAAAATTTATTTAAGAAGGGAGAATTTTGAATTTCTAATAAAAATTCAAAAATGTTGGCTAGATCCACACAGAAGAAGAAAATGGAAAATATGATAAATGGGATTAGAGATAAAACAGGTAAAATGTGTAGAACAATGAAGGAAAAACTAACAATTTTTGAGGAATTTTATAAAGACCTCTATCAGTCAGGGAATAAATCAGTGGAACAAATTGAAAAATATGTAGGGGGAAATTGGAAGATTAAAATAGAAGAGGTAGATAGGGATTTATTAGAAAAATTAATTACTAAAATGGAAATAGAGGAAGCAATAAACAATTTAAAAAGCGGGAAAGCTCCAGAAATGGATGGGTTAGGACCAGATTATTTTAAAGTATTTAAAAAGAAGATGATACCTAAATTATTAGAATTATATAATAATATAATAATGGGAGACAAAGTCCCTCCATCATGGCAACAATCATTGATAATATTGATACCAAAGCCAGATAAGGACTTGTTGGACCCTGGATCATACAGGCCTATATCAGTGATAAATCAAGATGCAAAGTTATTGTCAGCAATAATGGCAAAGAGAATGAATAGTTGTATGTATAAATATATACTAAAGACCAATGTGGATGTGTGAAAGGAAGACAAATGTCAAATTTAATAGGAAGGGTGTTAAATAAAATACATATAATTGGCAAAACAAAAGTAAAAACAGGGATATTAGCATTAGATATATTTAAAGCATTTGACTGTGTGGAATGGCCAACATTAAAAATAATATTGAAAGAATTTGGAATGGGGAAGAGGTTTAGAGGATTAATAGATCAATTGTATTCCCATAACACAGCTATAGTGATGGTTAATGATGGAATAACAAGAGAAATAAAAATAACAAGAGGAACAAGACAAGGTCACCCACTTTCTCCAATATCGATTGCAATGGTAATAGAAATTCTAGCAAATGTGATAAGAAATGATAATAGTATAGAAGGAATTGGAGTAGAAACAAAACATAAGATAAGCTTGTTTGCTGATGATACATTACTAACAATTAAGGAACTGATTAACAGAATAAAAAAAATAAAAGAGCATTTAAAATTATTTGGGGAGATGACAGGCTTACAGGTTAATTGGAACAAATCAGATATGATGTTGTTTAATTATACCAAGGAAGAAGAAAATATATTTGTAAAAGAGAAAAAAATAGAAGTAAGATTAAAAAGTAATATTAAGTATTTAGGAATAAATATTACAAAAGATTTAAAAGAACTAGAAGAGAAAAATATTATGGTACTAAGGAAAGAAATGGGAAAAAAGTTGGAAGAATATAAAAATATTCAACTATCATGGTTTGGAAGAGTAGCTTTAGTTAAAATGAAAATATTACCTAAACTAAATTTTTTGTTTAGAATGTTACCAATAAAAGTATCAGAAGTAGAACTGAAAAAATGGCAAAATATGTTGAATAAATATTGTAATGGAAGGAAAAGGACAAGATTAAATAAATTATTTTGGTATATATCACAGAAGGAGGGAGGACTTGGTCTTCCCAAAATAAAAGGATATTATGAAGCTAATCAATTGAGATATGTTATAGAAGGAATTGTAGGGCACGGGGATTTAGAATGGTTAGAGATAGAAACAGGGAGAATAGAAAAGAGAATATGGAACATATTTTTTGATAATTTTACAGTAAAGGAAATTAAAGGAATTGAGAACCCATTTCTGCAAAATATATGGGAAATATGGTATAAATATAAGAGAGAATTTTTGCCTATTGATTCAGTATTAACACCGGTTATAATGGGAAAAAAGTTCCCAAATAATTTGAAGGAAAAATGGGAAAGGAATTAAAGAAAAGAGGACTAGACAAAATAGAGGGATAGATAGGATGGATGGGTGAGAAAGGGAGTATAAGAGAGAAATTATGTGTAATGAAAATTTCATGGTTTAATTGCATACTGTTAGAACAATGGATTAAAAATTAGTCTTCTTTGCCAAACAGTGCATGTGCCTCACCAAACTACAAATCCCATTCCATAGGAAGGAACCATGGCAAATAATCCAGTTTCAAACTATGTTTGTTTGAATGTGGATGCACCCCAAGAGAGAGAAGCTCATGCTATAGCTTTTTTTTCTCAGTCCCAAAGGTGCTACAAGATCCATTATAGGTATAATAAGAGACTTGGTGGGATGACTCCCATGATCAGAATATAACAATTGAAGGATATAATTTACACAAAAAGAATAGACAGCGAAGAAAAGGAGAGGGAGTGGCATTATAGATCAGACAAATTCACTTGTACAGAAGAAAGCCATGTGAGTGATCAGACTGGACCAGCTGAGAGCATTCGGGTAAAGATAAATGGCGAAAGAAATAAAAACAACACAAGATGGTGTAAATAATAATCAGAAATGGTTGGTATCATTTCACAGGTGTGGTTTGCTTTAGCTCAGTCACAGAACCCATATTTTGCTTGCAAAATAGCCTAGATTAAACCCAACATCTTTACTGAAAAAGGATTGGGTAACTACACTTCTGCAACCTTTAGCTGAATGCAGATGTCCACCTATGTCCTAGGGCATTTGAGGGGCATTTGGGTCATGTTTTTAGCCCCCCAAGCAATTTTACTCCAAAGAGAGGGAAATGTTTTAACAACAAGTGAGCAGAAGTCACTTCCTGATCACTTCCTGTTTAAAAAAAAATCACTCCCTATGGGGCATTTGGGGGCATTTTGTGGCAAAAAGGAATTATTGTTCATCGGGTAACTAGTGTCAGGGGATGTGGTATTTCCATCAGACTAGATGATATTGGGCCAGTTCAGACATAGAGGTTGATCCCATGTAAGACACATCTAGGTCCAGAATCCTCTTGCATTGCACATTCGTTTGTACAATATCACTGTTCACAAATGAGGAGGAATTGTTGGAAACTTCCCCTGCCCCCCACCACTATGTGGCCATAAAGTTATCCTTTTTCTTCTCAATTTAGGATCTTGGCTGTTTTGGCTCACTGCTACCTCTAGTGTTCTTGGCTCAGAATAGATTAACCTCAATGATGTACTCCAAAAAGGATAACTGAATGCGTAGACAGGAAGATAGACCCTGTTAGACTTTAATTGCAAAAAACACTTTGTTCCTACAGTCCGTAGTATCAGGGAGGAAATACACCATTTGATTTACTGACCACGATTAAGACCAGGTCCCTAGATATCCCCCCCCCCACTTTTCTCTTCTAAATGCCTGGGAGCTTGTCTCCTCTGCCTCACAAATGGAATTAAATAATTATTCTCTTTTCCCTGCTTCCCTCCAGGACAAGCTTATTAAAGGCAAGAACTGGATTACAGGCTGTCTGGCATCTCCTTGCAGCCTGTCTAGATTGGATTGCACTCTTTTATCTCCTAATCCCCTGAGCTTTTTAATGCAGAAAAGTAATGGCATCCCAAAGCCAAATTTAATTTAGCTTTCCTTTAGCTTTTCAAAGTTGGTTATGTTTTTCCCCCCAACTACAGCAATAAGCCCCACTCTCTAGCTGTATTTAAAATACCAATAGTATTCTGAAGGCAGAGGAAGAATAAAATCACTTCCTGCATCCCAGCAGGAATGAACGTGGAGCTCAATAATAAGATATTGGTAAGCAAAGAAAAATGTGCTTGGCCACTCAATATGTAGGACAATGCCACTTGATAATGGCAACTTGTGGCTTCCAAGTGAGTAGGGTGATGAATCCATCTAAGGGTCTTAGTGTACCACAAGCTGAATATGAGTCAGCAATGTGATGTGGCAGTAAGAAAAGACAATGCGATTCTAGGTTGCATCAGTAGGAACATAGTGCCTAGATCAAGGGAAGTAATAGTGCCACTCTATTCTGCTTTGGTCAGACCTCACCTGGAATACTGTGTCCAGTTTTGGGCACCACAATTAAAGAATTATGTTGACAAGCTGGAATGTGTCCAGAGGAGGGCGACAAAAATTGTGAAAGATCTTATGCCCTATGAGGAGTGGCTTAGGGAGCTGGGTATGTTTAGCCTGGAAAAGAGACAGTTAAGAGGGGACATGATAGTCATGTTTAAATATCTGGAGGGATGTAATATTGAGGATGGAGCAAGCTTGTTTTCTGCTGCTCCAGAGACTAGGGCATGGAGCAATAGACTCAAACTACAGGAAAAGAGATTCCACCTAAACATTAGAAAGAACTTCCTGACAGTAGGAACTGTTTGACAGTGGAATGGACTGCGTGGGAGTGTGGCAGAGTCTCCTTCTTTGGAGGTTTTTAATGTTTGGTCACAATTAGGCATGCTTTGATTGTGTGTTCCTGCATGGCAGGGGGTTGAACTGGATAGCCCTTGTGGTCTCTTCCAACTCTAAGATTTGTAGTATGTGGGGAAATAATCATTGTAATGTAAAAGCGATCTTGTGTACCTCATTCACATCCTTAGATAAGTCTAGGGTCTTTCCCTGCATGCCTTTTGTTCTCCCAAGTTCCCTTTCTCTTATTTCACTGGACACTTCCAGCCAACTGGAGTGCTGGGTCATTCCAAACATGACCTAATTTAAATTTTATTGCTGTGTGTAAGTTATCTTTTAAGTTTGAGTCTTCATGAGACTGGTGCCATCTTTAGACATCTTTAGACATCTTAAACCATCTTTCCTGTAACCATGCCATGATGTTTTACCATCTAGCCTTCTACCGCTGTAGGCTGGTGAGTTTTCCTATCCTAAATATTCTTAATCAGTTAGGAACCTCTTTAAAGTTTGTTCTAGTATGTAGATTGAGATTGATATACCTTCAGTAAACTTTGATTTGCATTTTAAACTGACTCCTTTGTTTTGTAATGAGTCTAATTTAACTGGGTGATCCCAGACCTCTGAACACACTTTTCTTTTAAATGTTAATTGAGCTTAAGTCAGCCTTCTTAAGTTGCACTCTGCATGAAGTTAAAAGTAAATGAATGATTTTTAACTCTCTTTTTTAAAGGAGATAATTCTTGTTGCTTTTAAAAGGACTAGATCTTGGAATTTTTTAATACAATTTTATTTTTTAGGCTCATTACTCCTACATGCAAGGGTTATGGGCTCAGATTAAAGATTTAAAAGCTCAATTTAATTTTTGTTTTTGCAAAAATTTTGCTTTTCGTTTTATCTGATCACCTCAGAGTTGCTGTTTTTTTTTTGTCTCTCTCGGCTTGAAGACAAAGGCCATAAAGCAATAAAGCTGTAAAGCAATTATGGCTGCATTGGAAGCTAACCTCTCTGCATTTTTGAGCCCGGAGAAGCTGAATGGTCCTAATTATAGAAGATGGGTATTTTCTTTTGAAACATACATGAAGGCCATGGGACTTATTGATGTTTTACACAATCCCAGACCTCCTCAGGGAAGAGAGAGGAATGATTTTGACAGGAATGATCAAAAAGTATTAGCATACATAATTTTAACAACTGATGAAGGATGAATTCCTGAAATCAAAGATAAGAGAACAGCAAAAGCTGCTTGGGACACTTTGAAAGATTTATGTGATGTTCCATCCATGGCAAATACTATTGCATTGATGATAAAACTTGTGAACATGAAATTATCAAATCCAAAATGTCTAGATGAACACATTAATGATTTCAGAGCTACATTAGCAAAATTGCAATCTCCTGGAGAAGAGATTCCAAAGGCTATGCAAGTTGGGATTTTCTTAGCAAGCTTACCAACGTTTTACAATCCCATCATAAATACTTTGCAATTGAAAAATGATTTAACCCTACCAGAAGCCTATATTCAAATAAGAGAATTTCAACATAGACAAAACTTGATGCAGACTGACAAGGTTGAATCCAGAAATTCTAACTTTAACCAGCAAGTTAATTTGGCTGGAAAAGAAAAGAAACATTTTAAAGGGAATGCTACCCACTCCAAGCCCCCCTCCTCTTCTGAGCCAAATGGGATGCCATTAAAGGTTTCAAAGGAAAAGAGACAGTCATTCTCACAGCAAGGGATGACTGGCCAGAGGCAAGAAAATGCAAAAGGCCATAGAGATAGAGAAGTTGATGCTAAACAGAGATTTCACATTGGATTAGCTTATGAAAAAGTAATGCAAGCTTCTGGAAATGTATATAAAGATGCCTTCATCGTAGATTCCAGAGCTAGCAACACGTTTATTAATAAAAGGGAGTATTTCCAAGATTTTAATGAAGAAGTAAAATTCCCTGTGTATCTTGCCAATGGAGATTCTGTTATAGTGCAAGGAATTGGGACTGTGTATCTTCCTATGAAACTGGGAGCTAGGACAGAGATATTGAAAATTATGGACGCTGTCTATGCCCCTGAGCTCAAGAGCTCCCTCTATTCAGTCAAAATGAGCACATCTAGAGGCAACAGAGTAGTTTTCAAAACGAATGCATGTTATGGTCTTCATGGCAAACAGTTGATTTTTAAAGGCACTCTAAAGGATGATGGCCTTTATCACATGGAGATCAGTGACTCAAATGCCAATGTTGCCATTCACTGTAAACACAAAGACTGCATAAATTTATGGCATAGAAGGTTTGCTCATTGAAATGTTGAATGCATAAAGAAATTGGCTAATCAAGAGCTAGCAAGAGACTTTCATTTCAAGAACTGTTGTGTGAATGAAAGGTGTGTGGAATGCATTAAAGTTAAGGCTACTGCACCTTCATACAAGCCTCTCACAGAAAGACAATCTACTAAACCTCTTGAATTGATACACTCTGACATCTGTGGGCCATTTAAACAGAAATCAGTTGGTGGAAACCTTTATTTCCTAACCCTCACAGATGATTTCAGCAGGTACACCCATTGCTAACTCCTAAGGGAGAGAAGTCAAGCTTTTGAAAAGTTCAAAGAGTACTTTAATTATGTCACTAATACATTTAATTATAAAATTCAAAATGGGAAGACGGATAATGGGTCTGAATTTGTCAATACTCAATTTGATGAGTTCTTAAAGGAGCATGGCATCAGACACTTGACTACTGAATTTTATACTCCTCAACAAAATGGTTTATCGGAGAGAATGAACCACACCTTAAAGGAAATGGCAGTTGCAATGCTTTTACAGGCTAACATGTCTAAAGCTTATTGGTCTGAGGCAATTCTCACAGCCACATACTTATACAATAGACTTCCAACCAGATCCAGAGATGTTACTCCATTTGAGTTGTGGCATGGTGTGAAACCCAGACTCAACCATCTAAGGGTTTTTGGATCAAAAGCTTATACATACATTCCCAAACAGAAAAGAGACAAACTGGACTGTAGAAGTGAAGAGGGAATTTTTATTGGCTATGCCAAAGGTGCTTACAAAATCCTAAACCCTGATGGACACACAATGAGAATAACAAGTGCTGTTTATGTTGATGAAAGACCTCAATTTAATTCTAATCCAAACAAAGATTTCTATTCAGATGTGTTTGCAGTGGAAGAAGACCCAGACCAATCGCAGGGTACATCAGGAACAATCTTCATTTCTTCTCGTAGTCTAAGGAAACTGTCCTTAGAAAGAGGCTTAGTTAAAACATCAGCTATCATTTCTTCTGAGTTGCAGTACTATCTGCTTTGTCTTGACTGCACAGAATCAAATCATCAACATAACTTGCATCCTTTAGAGTGCCTCGCAGCCAGGCAGGGGGTAGAAGAGCAGGCCAATTGGGGCGGGCCTATGCTACTCCATTGGCTCCCACTAAGGAGGGGATGGGTCATCTGGCCACTCTTTCCAGCGTGGGCAGATGATGTGGGGGCCTGCGACAGAGCCGGTATTTAAACTGGCTCTGGCGCAGGCCCCCTCAGTTGGCTCAGTTGGAGCCGAAGACCAAGGACATGTGAAGGGCGGTGCAACCGGAGAGGCCCAGGCAGCGGAGAGAGGCATTGGAGAGCTGGGGAACTCTGGCCTTCAGCGGCTCTGGCCTCCTCGCTTGTCCCAATGCCTGGAAGCTTGCGGCAGGCAGAGAGCGGAAGCATCCGGACAGCGAGAGCAGGTGGCAGGTGGCTACAGCTCCAGAGTGCTATGTCACAGGACGTTGGGGCTGCAAGAGGCAGCTGAGGAAGGACAGAGGCGGGCCATGGCTTCCTTGTTCGGCAGCCTTGCGGGTAGCAAACCGGCGAGACAAGCTGTGGCAAGAATGGCTGGTGGCTACTGCAGCAGGCGGTGGCAGGCCACGTTGGAGCTGGGTGAGAGGGCAGGGGTGACTGGGGAAGGTGGGCAGCTCAACCTCCCCCTCTCCCTCCCCTCCCTTTCAATCTTTCTTTTCAGGGTTCGGGCCACAGGTTGGCGGCCGGTGAAAAATAAACAGTTCCCCCCATGGTGGGGAAGGTGGTGGGCCTGGTATCGCAAGGGGGAAGTCACTGGGGATCCCAGGGTTAGGGCCCTGTATCACTCCTCCCAGCAGCCCAAATTTTGGGGGGTGAAGGGGCTTCCATTCAGCCGCTACAGGGTGTCGGGCAGCACCTTTGGGGGACAAAGGGGAATTCCCCCTGCTGAGAGCAGGCCATCCCAGGGCCCAGGCCTTGCCCGCTACCCATAAGGGGCAGTGTGCACAGCACCCCCCCACATCACCCCCACCATACCAGGTTGCACATCGGGGGAGGTCCCACGAGACCATGCCTCCTAGAAAAGCTGCACAGAAGAGGTGGCATTTGGACCCACTGCCCAAACTTCCTGCTCCACAGCCACAGCAGACCATAACTCCAATCGAAGGGGAGGGGGTACATCCCTACAGTTGGGGGAGCTGGACAGGGTGGGCACCAGGAGGTGGTGGCAGAACCCAGGCCTCCGGTTGAGGCGTTTGTGTCCCCAGCCCCTAACATGGGGAAAGTCATGGGGACCTTGTTTCTCATGCTGCAAAAAATGGATAGTTGGGGACCTTCTCTGGTGGCCAGTGGGCCAGTCCTTCCTGCCAGCACAGGGGCTTCTGAGAGGGGGGAGCCCAGCATGTCATCCATAGAATTGAATTGAATCATAAAATTGAATTGCAGAGTTGGAAGAGACCACGAGGGCCATCCAGTCCAACCCCCCTGCCACGCAAGAAATCTTGATCAAAGCATACCCGACAGATAGCAATCCAGCCTCTGTTTAAAGACCTCGAAGGAAGGAGACCCCACCACGCTCCGAGGGAGTGTGTTCCACTGCCGAACAGCTCTTACAGTCAAAAAGTTCCTTCTCATGTTGAGGTGGAATCTCTGTTCCTGGAGCTTGCACCCATTGCTCTGTGTTCCAGTCTCTGGAGCAGCAGAAAACAAGCTTGCTCCATCCTCAGCGTGACATCCCTTCAAATACTTAAACAGGGCTATCATATCGCCTCTTAACCGTCTTTTTTCCAGGCTAAACATACCCAGCTCCCTAAGTCTCTCCTCATAAGGCATCGTTTCCAGACCTTTCACCATTTTAGTTGCCCTTCTCTGGACACGCTCCAATTTGTCAATATCCTTTCTGAATTGTGGTGCCCAGAACTGGACACAGTATTCTAAGTGAGGTCTGACCAAGGCAGAATAGAGTGGCACTATTACTTCCCTTAATCTAGAATCATAGAATCATAGAATCATAGAATTGCAGAGTTGGAAGAGACCACGAGGGCCATCCAGTCCAACCCCCCTGCCACGCAGGAAATCACAATCAAAGCATCCCCGACAGATGGCCATCCAGCCTCTGTTTAAAGACCTCCAAGGAAGGAGACCCCACCACGCTCCGAGGGAGTGCGTTCCACTGCCGAACAGCTCTTACTGTCAAAAAGTTCCTCCTAATGTTGAGGTGGAATCTCTGTTCCTGGAGCTTGCACCCATTGCTCCGTGTTCCAGTCTCTGGAGCAGCAGAAAACAAGCCTGCTCCATCCTCAGCGTGACATCCCTTCAAATACTTAAACAGGGCTATCATATCGCCTCTAAACCGTCTTTTTTCCAGGCTAAACATACCCAGCTCCCTAAGTCTTTCCTCATAAGGCATTGTTTCCAGACCTTTCACCATTTTAGTTGCCCTTCTCTGGACACGCTCCAATTTGTCAATATCCTTTCTGAATTGTGGTGCCCAGAACTGGACACAGTATTCTAAGTGAGGTCTGACCAAGGCAGAATAGAGTGGCACTATTACTTCCCTTGATCTAGACACTATACTTCTATTGATACAGCCCAAAATTGCATTGGCCTTTTTAGCTGCCGCATCACACTGTTGGCTCATGTTCAACGTGTGGTCTACTAGGACTCCTAGATCCCTTTCGCACGTAGTCTCATTCAGCCAGGTCTCTCCCATCCTATATTTATGCATTTCATTTTTCCGCCCTAAATGCAGTACTTTACATTTCTCCGTATTGAATTTCATTTTGTTAGCTTTGGCCCAGCTCTCCAGTCTCTCCAGGTCATTCTGAATTTTGATCCTGTCCTCTAGGGTATTAGCTACTCCTCCCAATTTGGTGTCATCTGCAAATTTGATAAGTATGCCCCTAATTCCCTCATCTAAGTCATTGATAAAGATGTTGAATAGCACTGGGCCCAGGACAGAACCCTGTGGCACCCCACTGGTCACATCTTTCCAAGATGAAGAGGAGCCACTGCTGAGCACCCTTTGGGTTCGGCCGGTCAACCAATTACAAATCCATTGAACAGTTAACTTGTCTAGCCCACATTCTACAAGCTTGTTTGCAAGAATGTCATGGGGAACCTTGTCAAAGGCCTTACTGAAATCAAGGTATGCAATGTCCACAGCATTCCCTTCATCTACCAAGCTGGTAACTTTATCAAAAAAAAGAGATCAGATTAGTCTGGCATGACTTGTTTCTCTGAAACCCATGCTGACTTTTTGTGATTATGGCATTGCCTTCTAAATGTTCACAGACTCTCTGTTTAATGATCTGTTCTAGAATCTTCCCTGGTATTGATGTCAGACTAACTGGACGATAGTTGTTGGGATCCTCTTTTTTCCCCTTTTTGAAGATGGGAACAACGTTTGCCCTCCTCCAGTCTGCTGGGACTTCTCCTGTTCTCCAGGAGTTCTCAAAGATTATTGCCAATGGCTCTGAGATTATATTTGCCAGCTCTTTTAATACTCTTGGATGTAGTTCATCTGGTCCTGGAGATTTAAATTCATTTAGATTAAGAAGGTATTCCTGTACTACCTCTTTACTTATGTTGAGCTGGATTTCCCCTATTGTGTCCTCTGTTCCATTATCCTCAGGTTGGTCCTCCTTTTCTTTCTCTGAAAACACTGAGGCAAAGAAGGTGTTGAGTAATTCTGCCTTTTCTCTGTCCCCTGTTAGCATTTTGCCATCTTCTCCACGTAGCGGCCCTATCATTTCCTTCTTCCTCCTTTTGCTGCGGACATACCCAAAAAAACCCCCTTTTTATTGTTCTTAACCTCCCTAGCAAGCCTGAGCTCATTCTGCGCTTTAGCTTTTCTGACTTTACTCCTACACGTGTTCGCTATCTGTTTGAATTCTTCTTTGGTGATTCCCCCCCCTTTCCATTTCCTATACATCTTCCGTTTAAAACTTAGCTCCATTGAAAGTTCTTTAGTCATCCATCCTGGTTTCTTGAGACACCTCCCATTTTTCTTCCTCAATGGTACTGTTTGAAATTGTGCCTTCAGTATCTCCCTTTTGAGAAAGTCCCATCCGTCTTGAGGTCTCTTCTCTTTTAGTATTCCTGACCATGGGATCACCCCCAGTATTTCCCTGAGTTTATTGAAATCAGCTCTCCTAAAGTCAAGAATGTGTGTCTGACTATGCCTGGCTTCTCCTTTCCATTGTATAACAAACTCCAGGAGAACATGATCACTCTCACCTAAGGATCCCACCACTTGCACCCCATTAACCAGGTTGTCTCTGTTGGTTAGGATCAGATCTAAAATAGCTGACCCCCTTGTTGCCTCTTCCACCTTTTGGACCATGAAATTGTCTTCCAGGCATGTAAGGAATTTGCTAGACCTTGTAGTTTTGGCTGAGTTAGATTGCCAGCAAATATCAGGATAGTTGAAGTCCCCCATCACTACTACATCTCTCCTTTCTGCATGTGTGTTCATCTGTTCTAGAAAGGCAACATCTAATTCCTCCGTCTGATTTGGGGGTCTGTAGTAGAGTCCCACAATAACATCCCTGTTGTTTCCCTCCCCTTTAATTTTTATCCAGATGCTCTCCACCTGGCTTCCAGTATTGATGTCGTGGATCACTTCACTGGTGTAAATATCCCTGACATATAATGCTATTCCTCCTCCTTTCCTGTTTGGCCTGTTTCTCCTATAAAGGTTATACCCCTCTATTCCTACATTCCAATCATGAGACTCGTCCCACCAGGTTTCAGTAATGCCTATTATATCATATTTGTTTTGTAGTGCAAGGAGTTCAAGTTCATCTTGCTTATTTCCCATGCTCTGTGCATTAGTGTAGAGACATCTGAGACCATGTGTTCCCTTTACTTGCTGCCTGTGCAAGTTTTTTTGCCTCCCACTGTTGGGTCCTTGCGCTGTTTGCCTTGTTCCCTCTATGACAGTTTGAGTATTTTCTCCAGCCCTTTTGCCTTCCAGAATACTGTCTCCCTCCCCCATTTGACTCAGTTTAAAGCCCTCCTGATGAAATTCTTGAGACTGTTGGCAAAAATGTTTCTGCAAGTGGCAACGGGCACTCATGACATTTGTGGTCCCAGGGAAGGCGTGATTCAAGGGGCTTGCATACATTTGGTCTCACGTGACTCATCCTCCAGGCGGCATAACAAATCCCAGAGAGGGAGAACCCTGAGACAGAAGCGCAAGAGGTTGCGTCGCCATAGGGGATCCAAATCCAGTATGGACTCTTCCTCAGGTAGGTCTTTGGATGAGGACTACAGCAAATTCAGGTATTGGGAGAAAAGGGCTTTCAAGCCAGGCTTTCCAGGGTGGGCATTGCAGCTGTGCAAGAACCCGGCTAAGGTGGATGCTGAGAAACGGTATGATGGTAAGACCTCTTCAGGGGAGAAGCTGGTAGAGGCAAAGTCAAAAGAAGACACCCCCCCCCCCCGGTGCTCACTTGGACCAGAAGGTGTGTTCCAAGATTTTGCAAGGGTATTACGTGGATGTTTTTTCACTTGAACCACCCCCTGGCAAAGAGGCCAGATTACAAAAGGGAGATAAAAAGGATGGAGAGAAGTCAAAAGCAGATCCAGTGGAATGCACCTTTGCCAACTGGCTTGGGTGGGTACACGGTTTTCATGGGGGTTGTAGCTTTGATCTTTCCCGAGCGGGCATGGCACTTGATCAATCACCTCTGCCAGGTGCTGAAGGTAAGGGCGCAGGCCAGGGACTCGGCTGCCAAATTGTACGATGTGGAATGCAGGAAGAAGGTCTCCAGGTCAGCCATGCACAGGTGGGAAGCCATTGACTATCCAACTTGGTTGGTAGCTACGGGGCTGAACAGGAGGAGAAAAGGGGAAGCTGCCAAGGTACCCAAGAAGAAGGAGAGAAAGATGTTGGTTTGTTGGGAGTACAATGGAGGTAAGTGCACCAGGTATCGGTGTTGTTTTTGAGCACACGTGTGAGCTCTGTGGTGGTGGGGGAACCCCAAGGCATCTTGCTCCAGGCAGACAGAGGGCAACCAGTTCTTTCGAATCAGCCGCCCTGTCTCATCCGGCACCAGTAAGGAGGCAGGGTCTGGCAGCAGCACCAGACAAAGCAACACGAAATGAGGTGGTTCCCTCGGCCATCAGGGGAGGGGGGTTTGGCCTGCATTCCAATCAAACTAGAGGCCATGCGCCCCTTCCTTGCGGTCTACCCAAAATGGGAAGCAGTGGCTTACATAGCCGAGGGCTTTGAATTTGGTTTTCGCTTTCCATTTGAAGGGCCACAGGAGGCATCGGTGTCAGGCAATTTAAAATCAGCAGCTCAGCTACCTGAGGTGCTAGCCTGCAAAATTGACAAGGAGCAGGTGGCAGAAAGGATCGCAGGCCCCTTTGACGAGCCTCCCATGCAGATCTCCCCCTTGGGTGTAGTACCCAAGAAAAGTCCAGGTGAATACAGGTTGATTCACTACTTGTCCTACCCAAAAGGGGTGTTAGTCAATGACGCCATCCCACCGGAGCTACCCATAGGGCTCCTTCAGAATTGCAGGAAAGGGGCACTCATGGCAAAGTGTGACATCCAGTTGGCGTTCCGGATGCTTCCAATGCACCTGGATGACCATTGCCTCCTGGCCTTCAAGTTCCAGGACAGGTGGTACTACAACATGGCCTTGCCTGTGTGTTGTTCAATTAGTTGTGCGGCCTTTGAGGCATTCAGCACATTCCTGGAATGGGCCCTGCAGCACAGGGTGGGGTTCCCTTTTGTTGCACATTACCTGGACAATTTTCTAATGAGAGGGCTGGTGGGAGAGTTGGAAAGCGGGTTTCTTCTCTCTTCCTTCCAGGCTTTGGCAGATGAAATTGGTGTCCCCCTGGCTCCCAACAAGACGGTGAGGCCAGTGACTTCCCTGGTATATCTGGGGATACAGCTGGACTCAGTGCTCGGTGTGTCTTGCCTGCCCGAGGACAAGTTGGCTGCATTGAAGGAGATGATGAACAATGTTCTGGGGGGGGGGAAGCCACACTGAAAGAAGTGCAATCGTTGCTGGGACATCTGAACTTTGCATGGTGTCTCTGCGGAGGGCTTTCTGTGGCACGCCTCACCGGGGGGGGGGTCAGATCTCCTCATCACCACATTCATCTGACCAAAGGGGTGAAGGAAGACCTGAGGGTCTGGCTGGCTTTTCTGGAAATGCACAATGGGGTCATAGTATGGCAAAGCCTCTTGATGTTAGAAGGTGGTCGTCAGGTGCATTTGGATGCAGTGGGTAGCCTTGGATTTGGGGTGTATTACAATGGCCACTGGTGCGCCCAGCCCTGGCTGAGGGAGTGGGGTGGAATGGGGGTGGTGTGGGACCTCACATTTTTTGATGTTTTTCCCATCCTGGTGACTGTTGTCCTTTGGAGGGAGGAATTCAGGGACAAAAGGGTGTGCTTTTGGTGTGACAATCAGGCCGTGGTTAGGATCATCAACAGGCAGTCCTCCAGGTCTGAGCAGATCATGAGGCTAGTGCGCAGGTTTGTGCTGGTCTTCTTGGAGTCCAACATCAGTTTCTATGCTCAGCACATCTCAGGTGTAGATAACGAGATAGCTGACACATTGTCTCAATTTCAGGTAGAACATTTCCGTGCACTGGCCCCGGACACCGATGAAGCTGCAGTCCATTTCCCAGATTATCTTTGGACCCTTGGGAGCAGACAGTGATCCAAGGTGTGACAGACTCTTTGGCTCCATCAACACGATCAAGCTACATGAGTGTGTCATCCCAGTTTTTGTCATTCAGGCATCAACACGGCTATGGAACTGCCTGGCCAGCAATGGAGAGGGAAGTGCTGCATTACTTGGCTTCACTGAAGGAGCGAGGCTTGGCACCCAGGACCATAGCAGTGCATATGGCACGTATATCCTTTTTCAGCAAGGCAGCAGGCTATGGTGACCCATGTGACACCTTCATGATAAGGAGGACAGTGGACAGTTGGAGGAGAACAACACCAAGAGCGGCGGATGCCCTGCTAGCATGCTTGGTGGGAGTATTGCCGTTTATCTGCCATTCGGGTTATGAGGCCCTGCTTTTTGGCACTGCTTACACCGTTTCCTTCTTTGGGGCACTGAGAGTGGGGGAAGCGGTGCGCTCCTCCAAGCAGGGCATGTCTGTCAAGGCCCTGCAGCTGCAGGATGTGGTTATCAAGGACGAGTCCTTGGCTCTGCACATACGGCGTTCAAAATGTGATCAGCACATGCAGGGTGCGGCGCTGCAACTGCGGAGAGTGGAAGGCACTTCCCTGTGCCCGGTGGCCAGCATGCGGGAATTCCTGAGGGTGCGCGGTGAGGGGCAAGGGCCCTTGTTCTGGCGTAAGTACAGAACACCGCTCACAAGATACCAGTTTGTGTGTGTGCTTAAGGTGGCACTGAGAAGGCTGGGGATGCCAGCAGAGGATTTTGGCAGTCATTCATTCTGGCTTGGAGTGGCAACTATGGTGGCACAGGGTGGATTGTCCTCAGAGACCATCATGAGGCTGGGACGGTGGCAATCCGAGGTCTACACATCATACATATGCCCAGAGAGATGATCACTTCACAGCTCATGGCCTTGATGGGACTGTAGGGCTACCTGTTGATGGTGGGGTGGATGGTTAGAGGAAGACGGTTCCCATGGGGAACATCTTTTGTGGTGGATGGCATGGGTCCTGATCAGGCTAAATGGAGGGGGTCTCCATCAAGTTCAAGTTTAAGTTCAAGTTCATGGAGATCCCCCCTTCCTTATGCTAATTAACACTTTGTTTGCAGGGGAGGAGAGAGTGTCAGGCAGGACGGCTTGGCCAACAGCTATCTCCTCCAGGATGGTCAGAAGGATCTGACAAGAGGCCATTGACCAACATTGGTTTGGGAAATGATGAGTTTATGACCCATGCATGATTGCCAACCATTTTGTAGCCATCAGCAAGTTGTGGCCTTTTATTGCCAATATCATCTACTAACCTGTACTTACTTAACCTATTTTTCCTTATTTTGTAATCAATACAATTTGTTTATTCACATTTAGTGTATGTGTCTGAGGGGGGAGTGGGGGTTGTACAGTCTGGGTTTGCAAGGGGGCTTACTGGCTTGCTGGTGGGCCTGTTTGTGGCCCAGCTGGCGCTCCCAGCAATCTTCCTCCTGCAGCCCCCGTCGGCCTCGTGGCTAGTGACATGGGGGCCACCATTGCTGAGACATCTCCTTCCCGGCCTGCCTTGCGGCTGGGTAGGGGGCGGAAGAGTGCGCCAATTGGGGCGGACCTGTCCTGCCCCAATTGGCTCCTGCTAAGGAGGGGGTGGGTCATCTGGTTGCGTTTTCTGGCACAGGTGGATGATGTGGGGGCCTGTGATAGAGCCGGTATTTAAGCTGGCTCCAGCACAAGCCCCCTCAGTTGGCTCAGTTGGAGCTGAAGACCTGCCCACCCTCCCTTTATATTATGTTGTTTCATTCAATTGTCACAATTTGCTTGGTGGATGGCATGGGTCCTGATCAGGGTAAAGGGGGGAAAGGGGGGTCTCAGTCAAATTTAAGTTCAAGTTTAATTTCAAGTTCATGGAGATCCCCCCTTCCTTATGCTAATTAACACTTTGTTTACAGGAGAGGAGAGAGTGTCAGGCAGGACGGCTTGGCCAACAGCTCTCTCCTCCAGGATGGTCAGAGGGATCTGACGAGAGGCCATTGACCAACATTGGGTTGGACAATGATGAGTTTATGAGTAATGCATGATTGCCAACCATTTTGTAGCCATCAGCAAGTTGCGGCCTTTTATCACCAATATTACGGTATCTACTAACCTGTACTTAACCTATTTTTCTTATTTTGTACTCAATACAATTTGTTTATTCACATTTAGTGTATGTGTCTTTCTTGGAGGGGGTAGCAGGGGTTGTATGGTCTGGTTCTGCAACTCCAATTCCAGCAAATGCCTCCTACGTATCTTGAAAGGAGACTTCAAGTTATTTTAATTTTAGACAGAAAATGTGTTTTTGACTGTAATCAGATGGATAACATAGTTCATTACTTGTTGTTCTGCCCTTTTTATTCTGTTCCTAGACAAAGATTTGTGTCACCCATTATTCAGTTATATATGGACTGCACACCTCAGAAAGGAATGGTAGAATTGTTAGCAGATACTGTACATATCTATTTGTCACATACTCAGTAGCCCAATTTGCACTGGCGACTAAGAAATGCTGGTGGCACAGTGGTGGCGCAGTGGTTAGATGCCAATACTGCAAGCCACAACATTATGAGTTTGATCCCAGAGGGCTCCAAGGTTCACTCAGCCTTCCATCCTTCTGTAGGTCAGTGAAATGAGTACCCAGCTTGTTGGGGGCAATTAGCTAACACATTGTAAACTGCTTAGGGAGTGCTTTGGCACTGATAAGCGCTATAGAACTGTCAATGCTATTGCTATTGCTATTGCTAAGAAATGATGTGCTTGCTTTATTCAGGAATATATTGCAATAAAAAAACTAATTTTACACTTTTTAGTTGTTGTTTTTTTTTACTGGGATCTGTAAAAATTGTTTCTAAATTTAGGTTTAATATTTTTAGTAATTTAATGTCAATTCTGTTTATGTTTTACTCCATCCATTGTAAAGGCCATTGGCTGTATATAATAAAGTTGTTGATGATCAGTCCAAGGTGCTGAACCTATTTGGACAATTGTGTTTTGAACATTGGGTGGGTTCTTTAAAGTTTGGGCTAAAACCTAGAACAGGTTGATACTTCTGAGCATCTTTACATTTCAGGATCACAGCTCAGACACAAATTGGCCTTGCACAAGCAAAGTTCTAATGTGTCATAGGTGTGCAGCAGCCTGTGTGGAACACAAGGAGTTTGGCAGTCCCATGGCAGAACACATGATGGGCCTCCAACATGGCCAGCATGGCACTGGGCAGGAGGAAGTCTTATTCTCTATACCTCTTGGTGAACTGCCTATGAAGACACCAACAGGAGATGTAGCCCTGGCCCACAGGCCAAACCCATAAGCCTAAATCCAATTATTAGTTCTGAGTAGAGTAGACCATTGAATGAACAGGAGCCTTCATAAGCATTGTCTCATTGGGTTCACATTGATTCATTGGACCTACTTTAGTTGAAACTAAGATTTAGATTTAGGCGAGGCACTGGGTCTAATGAACACTGAATCTTCAGTTGTTTCATATTTGCATGGTCAGCAAGGTCATTTAAAATGTCCTCCTTGATGCAAGCTATAGAGAGATAGCAGGCTCCTTGTGCATAGGTCTAGGACAAAATGTGCTCATTTTGGAAGTGGATTCTGTGCATTTGTGTAAAAGTAGCTATATTGGAAAATGTGGTAGCTACAGCCTTGTACCAAAAGTAGGAGCATTTGCTGGTTGTTTGTGTTTCTGTCATCATTCAGCCTGTCCTATTGTGTTTCTTTTGTGTGCGCTTCAATTCACGAAGGAGAAAAGATGCTCATTCTATGCAGAGACAGGGGACATTTTCAGATGCGATTTTCGGGAGCAAATATCCCAAAACAGCTCCGTTGCTGCTGCGCAGCAGGGGAGTGCTTTTGGATGATGCCGTCCTTCTGCTGAAACCCTCCGTGTCACTTCCGTGACAGAATGGAGGAAGCCGCATCATATTTCACTCACGGGCAACATTCGTGAATGAAATATGACACGGCTTCCTCCATTCTGTCACGGAAGTGACATGGAGGGTTTCAGCAGAGGGACGGCATCATCCGAAACTGCCCCCCTGCTGCGCGGCAGCAACAGAACTGTTTTGGGATATTTGCTGCTGAAAATCATGTCTGAAAATGTCCAGGGAGTTGCACACACAATATAGTTTGGGAAAACTGCAGAAACCATGATGGGGGAAATACACCATTTCACTGGAGGTAAGATCTTTTGAAGTTGCTGCAGAATCCTCAAGGTGCTGTCTCACCATGCTGATAGACAGCTATGCTCAGCAATTATGATATTTCTTCACATCACAGCCTGAATGTACAAATAGGTGTTTGTGAAGAAGGGCAAGAGAGACATGAGGGGTTCAATCCAGTGATGTTGATGGCTCCAACATTATAGAAATGGTAAATATGTTCTAGGTAGGCACATTGAAAGATTAGATGGGAATCAGCTAATCAGGGCTGCCAGAAGCTGGCTGTCTCACTCCTAGTCCATATTATAGCAAGAAGTGTGATGAACAAGGAGAATGGTGGTGGATCTAGTGGTTATGCAAGCTACTGACACTATCTAGAGGAATAGAGCTCGGCACTATGGATAGATCCTTTCAAATGCAGATTAAGGGTAGAAATACACTGTAGAAATAATGTGGTTTGACATTACTTTATTGCCATGGCTCCATCCTGGGATTTGTAGTTTTGTGAGGCCCAGCACTCTTGGACAGAGAAGGCAAAAGACCTTGTAATGCTACAAATCCCAGGATTCTATAGGATGGGGTTATACAGCACTTAAAGTGAAGTCAAACTGCATTATGTACATACACCTTAAAAGTGTAGATTCATTGTTCCACTGTCATGAAAGCCACTAGCTGTAGTGGTTTTATCTACGCATTCCTCCAATACTTTGCTCAGCTCTTCTCCGGCCAAGGGTTCCAGAGGAACCCTCTTGGTGACATACACTGATGAATGTCCACCCACCCAATTGCACCTGTAATGACTCTGTCAACGCTCACACACTGAGACAATCTTCATTGATCAAGAGCAGTTTATCGCAGCAGGAACTGAAAAGTTCAGGATCAGGTTCAGACAATTCTAAGGCAGACTTCAGAATACAGAGAATAATAGGGAACTTAGGTTTCGTTTACATCATGCACACCTGCAGTGGGCTGATGAGGGAGCATTCCATTCCCTCACTTCTCACAGCACCTTCCCAAAATATAATTGCTTACATGACCTTGAATGCTTAGCCATAGATAGCAGCTTCTACAGCCTGAACGAACTCCCAGACAGCTACATCTAATCTCGGCATGCCTTCTGCTCATGTCAGGCCCTGGCATGCTGACTAGGCCTAACAGACAATGCACACTCCAGCTAACTGGCTATACAATACCCATGCCAGGTTTCCCAAAGCCAAACCACCCTCCCCTCAACCAGACAAGCACAAGCAAAGAAGGAACACAAAAGGACACAATGAAAAACAATCAGAAAACCCATCACCAACCATGCCCCCCTCTTCCTGCCTTGTCTGGAAAATGAGCATGAAACTTGGAAAGCAGGTGGGGCACCCAAACATGTTCAGCATTGACCCACTCAGCATGCCCTATGGGCAACTGCTTCTACCTGACCAAATATTGAAGCACCCCCTTGCGCTGCTGAGAGTCAAGGACCTCAGAAATCTCAGCGTGTTGGTTTTCATCAACCATGATGGGGACCGGCTCCTCCAGAGCAAGGAGTAAAGTACTCAAGGGTGGCACAGGCTTCAACAGGCTAGAATGAAACACAGGGTGAACATTATGGTACAGCTTAGACAAAGACAATTCAAAAGCAACAGGATTGATTTTGCGAACAATAGGAACTGGCCCAATATATTTTGGTCCCAATTTATTTGAAGGCCAAGGGCTCTTCAGGAACCTTGTGGAGAGACAGACCATATCTCCCATGGCATAGTCTGGGTTAGGATCCTGCCTTTTATCAGCATGCTTTTTGTACTGTCCCTTAGCAAAGTCCAATGCAGAAAAGACTTTAGGCCAAGCCTCCTTGATCTGGGTGCTCCACTGGACTAAAGGAACAGGATCCTTGCTGTTCATGTCCCCTAAAGGCAGGGGATCAAACTCATGTCCATAAACCACCATAAAAAGGGACAATCCAGTACTCTGATGCATAGCATTGTTATAAGCCACTTCAGCAAATGGCAACATGTCCACCCAGTCAGACTGTTGTAAATGAATATAGCACCATATTACTGCTCCATCATCCCATTTAATCATTCTTTCTTCCCATCTGTCTGTGGATGATGGGAACTGCTCAGCCCAAGTTCAATTCCCAACAGTTTAGTGAAAGCCCTCCAGAAGTGGGGGGTAAACTGGGGGACCCTGTCCAAGATTATCTTGACAGGGACCCCGTGCAGTCTGTAGATATGCTGAATAAACAATTTGGCAAGCTGCTGGGCAGTCGGGATAGTTTTATAGGCAATGAAATGAGCTCGCTTGGAAAACAAATCGGCCACCACCCAAATGACTGTCTTTTTCCTACTCTCTGGTAAATCTACAATAAAATCCATACTGATGACTTCCCAGGGCTTGGTGGAAGTGGGCAAAGGTTGCAGCAGTCCTTTAGGCCTCCCCACTCCCTTTTTCACCATAGCACAAGTGTGGCACTCTTTTACATGGTCCTCAACCTCCCTCCGCATCTTTGGCCACCAGAATTTCCTTCTTGCCAGATGCAGTGTTTTCACATACATAAAATGACCCACACTTTTCACATCATGACACTGTTTGAGGATCTGACCTCTCATTGCTGTGGGCACATACATTTTCTCCCCTTTCCAAGCCACCCCCTCTTTCAGATCCACCTCCATTTGGTGGGCTTGGAACCATGGGCCCTGCTGGAGTGTCTCTGCTAACTGAGCCTTCCACCCCACTCCCCCGCCATCCTTGTCCACTTGTAGTGGTACCCCTTCTAGCATCTTCGGGGGAGAAGGTCTCTTGGGAACAGGCTGAGTTTCGGCAGGAGTCATGTCCACAGTGGGTTTCTGGGCTCAGCTTCTTGTGGTTAACATCTAGCCCTAACTGGAAGGGGGTAAACACCGTATCAATCACCTCTTTGTGTTTGCTGTCATGCTGCAGGAGCCTCAATAAGGTGTTCACTAAGAAATTCTTTTTTCCTGGGAGAAACTCCAGGGTAAAATTGTACCTATAGAAAAATCAGCCCATGGGATATGCTTAGGGCCCAATTTCTGAGGCATTTGCAGGGCCTCCAGATTCTTATGGTCCATCCATACCTTAAAAAGGGTTTGGACGCTCCCTCTAATAGATGGTGCCAGGTCTCCAGGGCCACCTTGATGGCCCTCGCCTCTTTCTCCCAGACAGGCCAGTTGCACTCGGCTTCATTGAACTTCTTAAGACAAGTAGCACGGGGCCTTAACTCCCCTGTTTCATTCCGTTGTAACAAGACACCCTCCCATAGCCACACCACAGGCATCCACCTGGACCACCAAGAATTCCTCCAGGTCAGGGTTTTTGAGGATGGGCTCTGAGGTAAACAGTTTTTTCAGTTTGTCAAAAATCTTTTGGCACTGCTCAGTCCATGCTATTTTCTGAGGGTTTTTTTCATGCTTTCCGTTGGGCCCCCTTTTCACTTGCTTCCCTTCCCCTTAGTTTTTAATAAATCTGTCAGGGGCAGCACCACCTCTGCAAAGTCTGGAATGAAAGTTCTGTAGAAATTAGCAAACCCCAAGAAACTTTGCAGCTGTTTGCGATTTTTTGGGTTCTTCCAGGCAAGGACCCCCTTGATGTTTTCAGGGTCCATCTCCACCCTCTTACTGGAAATGCAGTACCCCAAATAGTCTAACTTGATCTCATAGAATTCACACTTGGACAGTTTGGTGTACAAATGATTCTCTTCTAGCTTACTCAGTACCATCTGCACAACTTCACATGGGGCATGTAATCCTCAGAATAAACCAGTACATCGTCCAAATAAAGTAAGACGTTCTTGTACAAGAACTCCCTAAGGACATCACTTATCAAGTTCATAAATATTTCTGGGGCCCCAATAAGCCAAATGGCATTACCAGGAATTCAAAGTACCCCAACTTGCAATTAAAAACAATCTTCCACCCATCCCCCTCCTTGATCCGAACTCGATAGTAAGTTTCTCGCAAGTGTAATTTGGTAAAGATCTTGCCCTTGGCCAAATGGGCCAGCATGTCCTTTACTAGCAGGAGGGGTAATGATTTGACACACTTACCATGCTGAGACCATGATAATCAATACATAAATGGAGAGAAGAATCTTTCTTGCACTGGAATAAAACTGGGGCCCCTAGGGCTGATGTGGTGGGTCTAATGAAACCCCGGGCCACGTTTTTGTCTATATACTCCCTCAGAACCTCCATCTCAGTCCAGTTCATTGAGTACAACTTGGATTTTGGGAGCTCTGCTCCGGGGATCAGCTCAATAGCACAGTCAGAGGGGCAAAGCGGGGAAAGAATGTCACATTCTTTCTCTTCAAATACTATCCGCCACCGCCTGTATTCTACTGGCAAGTCTTTCACCTTCCCCATGACCATGGCTACTGCACAGGGATCTTTGGTTCCTTCAGGGGCTACCTGGTCAGGTGAACCACTGAACTCAGGCCCCTCTGGGATTTCTCCATTCCCCCATTGGCAGTGTTCCTGTATGCAAACCGGGTAGGTGAAGGTAACGATCTCTTTGACCCAGTCTATGGAGGGGTTGTGGTACTTAAGCCAGTTCAGTCCAACCACAGCCGCCAGCACCAACCAAGGAGGGATCACAAATCTGAGCTCTTCCCCATGGGCCCCCATCTTTAACTTCACGGGTTTAGTCAACCGACTGGCAGGACCCCCCCTTCATCGGACCACCATCCATCTGGGAAAGCCAGATGGGGTGGCAGATTTTCTCAGTATCCAGTTCTAGCTCCGTGACTAAGGACGGGTGGATTAGCACCTGGGTGCAACCACAGTCCACCATGATCATTACTTTAGGGGGGGGGACCCTTCCCAACTGCTTCAATCTTGGCTCTAATAGAGAAATGGGGTTTTTACTCCACTCACCATGGATTGCGGGTGCCCTTCGTGGTTAGCCCACCCTCTGGCGTTCAGTAGGGTGGGCTCTACCCATTTCCTGATGGCTCTCCATCAGAGGATGAAGTGTTCACCTCATTAGTCTCCCATGATGACTCCCCAGCCAGGTGGCCAGGCATCATGGCAAGCACAGCTGCTTTGCGCTTGGCTTTGGTGTGTTTTCCACAGTTGAGGAAGCTGAGGCCCTGTGCATACCTATCCAAAAAGTTAAATGAGACTGAGAGGAACTGGCCTGTGTGGGAGAAAAAGGCCAGCACTATTCGCCTGGCATTGCTAGCTTGGAGGCACTTATTAGAGGGGGCAACTGAACTGTCTGAAGTATGGACAGAGCATAAAAATTTAGAAGTGTTGAGGACCCCACGCAGATTAGGTCCTAAGCAAATCCACTTGGCTGATTTCTTCTATAAGTTTAACTTTCATCTTAAGTATTTCCTGGGAAAGTAAATTTTCCTAGTGTGGACACCTTGTCTAGACTGGTCCAGAATGAGAGCAAAAGAACGGAGGTGGTGGCTGTGGTATTTCCCCCATTTCAATAGGGTTTAGCGGTACTCACCAGGAGCCAAACTCAAGTGTCCTCTGAGATCCAAAAATTGGAGCTGGCCTGGAAGGAGCTGCTAGAGAAGGCTGTGCTCACACACTCTTGGTGCAAAGAACATGCTGAGCAGATAACTGTGCTGGAAGGGTTGCCTTTAAGGGGGACAAGATTTATGTACCAGAACCATCGAGTGTGCAAGTACTTCATCAGAGTCGTGATGCTAAGATAGCCGGCCATTTTGGCTATGTAAAAATGCTGCATTTGATCAGGAGGCACTTCTGGTGGCCCAAATTGAGGAAAGACATGAAGGACTACGTCAAGAGTTGTCACACATATGCCATGTGTAAGAGGGGTGGGGGAAAACCTCAGGGGCTGCTGCAACCACTGCCTACCCCCTTGAGGCCTTGGGAGGTGGTTAGCATGGACTTTATAGTGGACTTGCCGTAAAGTAAGAAAAAGATGGGAATATGGGTGGTAGCAGATATGTTTTCAAAGTAGGCTCACTTTGTGGCCTATAAGAGTGTCCCTACTGCGCAACAGATGGCCAGACTATTTGTGCAACATATGTTTAGACTTCATGGCACACCAACATTGTGTTGGAACAGTATTTGAGGTGCTATATTAATTTCCAGTAGGATGACTGGGTGGACCTCCTCCCTTTTGTTGAGGTGGCATATAATAATGCTGTGCATCAAAGCACTGGACATTTGCCTTTTCTAGTGATATATGGAAGGGAGCTAGAGCCCATGCCACTGGGGGAGGTAGGCAAATCAGATCCAGTGTCACTGGTGCAATGGAGTGACAGAATTAGGCAGGCATGGCCAAAAGTTGTGTCTGCCTGTAAATCAACTTACAAAAAACAAGCTGACAAAAAAAAAGTGCTCCTGCACCTCAGTATGCTGTAGGAGACCAGGTCTATTTGTCTACTAAATTCCTGAAGTGCCCTCAACCTTCAAAGAAGTTGGAACCCAAATATGTAAGACCTTTTCCAATCACCTGAACTAGCGTAATGTGCATCCTGTGTTTCATTCCAGTCTTCTGAAACCTGCTCCTCATTTGAGTACATGGCACCCTGCTGTAGAGGAGTGATGAGCATGAACACTTTGAAGTCAGTGAAGTCCTGGACTCTCAGCTCCATCGTGGACAACTCCAGTATTTTGTGCGATGGAAGCACTTTCCTGTGGGGCATGCTGAGTGGGTAGACTTTGAGCATATGAAGACCCCCTCAGTTGCTGCAGGCCTTCCATAAGTGGTTCCCAGAGAAACTGGGATGATGGGGAATGTTATAGTTTAGTTTTGTTTTGTTAGTTGTGGGGGCTGTCTTGGGGGGGGGGGCAGAATGTCAGGAATCCTGTCTGAACTAGGCCTCACTGAGCCTAAGTCCAGCCAGGGTCCTGTCATCCACAGTCTGTGTCTTGGTATTCTTTATGTGCTGGGAGGGAGGACTGGCATGTGAGCACCTTGCAGTTCCCAGGCCTGGAGAAGGCACAGCCTATCTCCAAGGTCACACATCTGGTGGAGGCTTGGGAACAGGAAGGGGGCTGGTAAGGGGGGTGAGTCAAGCTGCTGATTTAAACCCTACGTTTTTTCCTGTGAACCAATTCTGCCAATGATTCTGGACCTGTTCACTTCTTTACCTCTGCAATTAAACACTTTGATTAGTGATTGTTGTCTGAGTGAATTGAAGTTATGACTGGATCCTTACAGCAATGTTGTGTGTTGCGGTGGCACATTGCAGCCACACACTGTGCATGGAGTTAAAAATTAACACATGCAAAACTTAGAGAAACAAACCAGGTTTAGACTGATCATCCATCCATTTGAAAGCCAGGAAGGTGTAGTGTTTACAGTGTTGGACTAGGCCTCTGGGAGACCAGGGTTCAAATCCTCGTTCAGCCATGGAAACACTGGGTGACCTCAGGCAAGTCACACTCTCTCAGTGTCAGAAGAAAGCAATGGCAACCTCCCTCTGAACCCTGTGATGCGTCAGTCTTCCTGTTGCCATAAGTCAGAAATGATTTGAAGACAGACAACAAAACACAATCACAAAACATGATTAAGATGTTTATGTTTCAAAAGACCTTTGGTGAAATGTTTGGAATTGGCATCAATCTTATTTTCTTTTAGCCTTTTCATTTTGATATCATTTTGATATCATTTGAGTTTGTACAAAAAACTTCTGTGCATGTTTATGTTCATGCAAGTTCTATTAAATCCAATGGAGCTTATTTCAGGATAACAATAATGATCTGAAAACTGCCCTGAATCCTCTTCTTGGTCCCAACTAGAGTAGGCCCATTGAATCAATAAGATTCAATGCTGGCTCACCTTGTTCCAATTGATTTAATGGTTCTACTCTGGTTGTGGCTAACTAGTAAGATTCAAACTTTCATTGAATAGTCTCAACTAGAGTTGTTATGTGCCTTCAAGTCATGCTTATGGCTATCATGGAGCTTTCTTGGCAAGATTTGTTCAGAGGAGATTTGCCATTGCCTTCCGCTGAGGCTGAGAGAATGTGACTTGCCCAAGGTCACCCAGCGGGTTTAATGGCTGAGCAGGGATTCAAATCCTGTTCTTCAGAGTCAGACCTCAAAGCTCAAACCATTACACCATGCCGTCTCTCTTCAACTACATTTATTGCTCGATGGTGAGTCAACACATAGGCAAATCCCATTGATTCAATGGATCTATTCTAGTTAGAGCTAACAATAGGAGTCAGGCCCTCATCATGTTTGCAAGCATCTCACTCAGATGCTAACTTATTTCAACTGAAAATTACCTGTGGAAAAAACAAAGGATTAGATTAGAGCACATGCATTTCTCATCCATGGATCTCCAGCAAGAACAAACCTGCCCCGCAGCAGTGACCTAGGCTTGCAGTAGATTAAAACAAATTGGTTTTGCTCGGCCCCAATTCATGTGGTTGAAGGTAATGCTAAGTGAAACAAATGAACTTTTTGCTACAGTTGCCACACTTGGTATTGTAGGCCAATTAAGAAAACAACAGCCTTCCCTGACCCCAAATATAGTCTGTTCTTGATGTGGGAAAGAAGGGATGCTGCCAACTTTAGCAGACAAATCCAAGCACAAGCAGATGGGTGGTGGTGGTGGAAATGCAACTGCTTCCCTTGATGCTTCTCCGGAGTGTTAGTAACCTCAAGGTATATTTTTACATTGGAACAAGCTGTGTGGTTGCCTAGCAGTAAGTAGAGTCAAACCAAAATATGCCCAGAACTTTGCAAACATTTCTGGATCATCTGCCTCCCCCCCCCCAGCTATTTCTGAGCACTCTTTTTTTTCCTTTTCTTTTTTAAATTGTATTTATTTCAAAGACATCCAACACAATCAACATACAACAATAGGTCCATCCATTCAAATTTCATACCAGTTAGCCACTTGACTATATATTACAGCCTTTAATCAGAGTCCTGGGTGAGATGTTGGAAAGCTGGGTGGTAGTGCGATGCATTGTTGATGTAGTCAATAAAGGGAATCCATTTCATAAAATCACAGAATCATAGAGTTGGAAGACACCACAACGGCCATCTAGTCGACCTCCCTGCCCTGAAAGAAGACACAATCAATGCACCCCCGACAGATGGCCAACCCACCACACTCTGAGGCAGTGTATTCCACAAGTAAACAGCTCTTACCATCAGGAATGTTTAGGTGGAATCTCTTTTCCTGTAGTTTGAACCCACTGCACCATGTCCTAGTCTCTGGAGCAGCAGAAAACAAGCTTGCTCCATCCTCAACATGACATCCCTTCAAATATTTAAACATGGCTATCATGTCACCTCTTAACCTTCTCTTTTCCAGGCTAAACATACCCAGCTCCCTAAGATGTTCCTGATAGGGCATGGCTTCCAGACCTCCCACCATTTTGGTCACCCTCCTCTGGACATGTTCCAGCTTCTCAATATCCTTTTTGAATTGTGGTGCCCAGAACTGAACACAGTATACCAGGTGAGGTCTGACCAAAGCAGAATAGAGTGGCACTATTACTTCCTTTGATCTAGACACTGTACTCCTATTGATGCAACCTTGAAACACATTGGCTTTTTTTAGCTGCTGCATCACACTGCAAACTCGTGTTCAGCTTGTGGTCCACTAAGACTTCTAGATCCTTTTCGCATGTACTTCCCTCAAGCCATGTGTCACCCATCCTATATCTGTGCATTTCATTTTTACTGCCCAAGTGTCCTATCCTACATTTCTCCCTGTTGAAATTCATTTTCTTAGTTTTGGCCCAGCTTCTTAATCTGTTAAGGTCATTTTGAATTCTGATCCATTTATCTTCAAAAGAGTCATGTGTGATCTTTGCTTTTTTTATCTTCTCATTGTAGGTGAACTTCTCCATTAAACATGTATCCTAGATCCTTTCCCACCCGCTTGGATCAAGAAATTACCCATCTTCCAATTGGAAGTACTTCTAGTCTTGTATTTATGGCAGGGGGATTATGAGGTCTTTGTGATTCAGGTGCTTATGTTGTGAAATCATATTGAAAACAGCTGAGGAGTAGGACAAACATGGACTGCTTGTTTTGTAATAGTACTAATAATTCTCAGAACGTCAGTCCAAAATTGGGCCACCGCAGGGCAGAATAACCATAGATGGAGGTAGGCACCCTTAGAGCTGCAGCCCCTCCAACAACTGGATGATGTAGTTTTGGTAATGTGAGCCAATCAAACAGATGTAAGATACCACCTGTGAATCAATTTGAGAATGCATTCTTTAAATTTAGTTGAACAAAATTTGTATGGAGTTGATGCCAGTTGTATCTAAGATTGGAGCTCCAAGGTCAGCTTCCCAACCTGATTTACTATTAAGACCCCATCCATATGTCTCATCAATTAACCATTTACTAACCTTTGATGCTAAGCCTTGCAGGGACAAATCCTTTGCAATGCAAAGTCAATGTATGTTGAACTTCCGCTTCATGATTTCGTTTTCTTTTCTGATTCACTTATAATGCCCTCTCTTACTTTGCCCTCATTGTCCCATAGTGGGGTTGTCTCATAAGCAATAAATTCTTCTCTCAGGCCTTTCTCTAGGCCCACCACCATCTCAAGTATGGTTGGTGGGGGTGCAAGAGAGGGCCTTTTTTGTGGCTGCCCTTTGACTCTGGTGCTTCCTCTGGAAAACTTTTTATTCTGTCAGGCTTTAAAAAAATACAATTTTTGAAGAACAGGCTAGGAGATGCCTGCTCCTCAATATTTTGATATGGTTTTAATAACACAATTAGTTTAATTCTGTCTTAATGTACACTTTTTGTATGCTTTAATTGTGTGCTTTTTAAAAGTGTGAGCAGCTTTGGGTCCCAGCTTTGGAAAAATGTGGGATGATGGTGATGATGGTGATGCTGATGATGCCAGTTACATTGGCTGAGATCCCAAATCAAGGGCTGCATAGCATAAACTTTCACATCTGGAATTATGTGTTGACTGTGTTATGTGGTTTTTTTCTGTTAAATGGCCATACAGAACAAATGCACAAACCAATGAGCAAATGAATGCACAATCAAACATGCATGTCTGTGTACACAAGAGTACACCCTGTGCAACTCTGCTTCCGGGACATTGAACTAAATGAGGTTGTTGCACATCTCATCAAAACTAATCATAGGAGCTGGCATTCTGTACAGCCGTTATGGATTTGTAACCTGGAGTTACGGATCTATAACATCTCTGTATTCTCTCTATGCATTTCTAGGTCCTCTAGTGTGATTCTATGGTCAACTTCTGATACCTATCACATTGAAAATAATAGGGTTCCCTATTATCCACGGTTTCGAGTATCCAGGGGGGTCTTGGAACATATTCCCCATGGATACTGGAGTTGACATCTTTTTGGTTTTACTGTTAGACTATGCAAAGCCCCCCCCCAGCCCACCATAAAAACCAGCAGCTAGATTTGGTGAAGGAGGTTTATTAATCAGGACACAAGGAAGAGGATGTTTCCTTCCCCCTCCCACCAGCAAGTGGGGCTCTGACAACCAGAAGCAGGAGCCCTGCCTGTAATTCCTCATGGCAGCCTCTCTTGCTGGTGGGAGGGGGAAGTGTCATCCTCCTTGGACCCCAATTGATAGGTGAACAGATCTCTTTCACCCAATCTGGCTGCTGGCTATTAAGGTGGGCTGGGGGGAGGGTTCAAGCCTGGAGATGTTACTTAGTTAGACGTACATAACTAAGCCATCTATTTAGAATATCAGTGATGATTTTATGGAGCATGTTTGTGCCATGCCCCAGTTCCCAGAACTGATAAGATACAAATACTTGCCTTTTCTTATTGAGTTTTGTGTCTTTTCTGAACTTCATCTACTTTCTCCTCTATTTGTTGGTCACACCTCTCACACCCAATCTGATTTAAATGCAGAATAGAATAGGTAAAGGAATACCTGGCCAGTATAAATGAATTCAAAGTACCAAGGGTATTAAAAGAACTGGAAGAAGGAATCTCAGAACCACTGTCAATAATCTTTGAGAAATCCTGGAGAACAGGAGAGGCACCAGCGGACTGAAGGAGGACAAATGTTGGCCCCATCTTTAAAAAAAAAAAAAAAAAACAGGGGGGGAGAAGACCCAAATAATTATCACCTAGTAAGCCTGACATCAGTACTAGGAAAGATTTTAGATCAGATCATTAAACAGACAGTCTGTAAACATTTAGAAAGGAATGCCGTGATCACTAAAAGTCAACATGGGTTTTTGAAAAACAAGTCATGTCAGACTAATCTCATCTCTTTTTTTTTTATAAAGTTACACACTTGGTAGATGAAGGGAATGCTGTGGATATAGCACATCTTGATTTCAGTAAGGCCTTTGACAAAGCCCCCCATGATATTCTTGCAAAAAAGTTAGTAACATGCGGCCTAGACAATGCAACTGTTAGGTGGATTTGTAATTGGTTGACTGACTGAACCCAAAGGGTAGTCACCGATGGCTCCTCTTCATCCTGGAGAGAAGTGACCAGTGGGGTGCCACAGGGTTCTGTCCTGGGCCCAGTGCTATTCAACATCTTTATCAATGACTTTGATGAGGGAATAGAGGGTATGTTTATCAAGTTTGCAGATGACACCAAATTAGGATGGGTAGCTAATACCACAGAGGACAGGAACAGAATTCAAAATGACCTGAACAGATTAGAAAGCTGGGCCAAAACTAACAAACTTAATTTCAACAGGGAGAAATATACGATTGTTGGGGGGAAATTCAAGGTCCCAGGGTTTCAGCCCTTTTTGGGGGAACTTCTTAAAAGTTAAAACTGTCAGGAATTAACTTTCTATTAGCAGAATTAGAGCAGAGACAGGAGCAGGACTCAATTAGGTACAGTGCTTTGACCCCAATGCTGAGAACAAAAGAGGCAGGCAGTATTCTTGACAAAAGAAATGCTTAAGCTTTCTTAATAGCTTTAAATCTACATATGCATTGGAGGCTACGTCCTAACTAACTAAGGAATAGATTTCGGATAGAGTAGAAGTCCTTAACTCACCATCTCAGTGAGACGTGAAGGCATTTCTATGGAGTAAGCAGGGAAGGCAACATGCTTCTCTGAAGGCTTGAAACAAAGAGTCATAAAAGATCTAAGACCATGAGGTTAGTAAACCTAGATCATGTGATCTTGTAGCATGGTTATGTACTGTTTACAACCAAGCCCAGTAATGATAGGATGAGGAGAAGGGGAAAGGAGTCTTGGCATGCAGGAGACCCTGGCCTCTCTAAGACTTACTTGCTCTAATAGCAAGCAAGTGGAGGGAGGAAGAATGCTGGATTGTCCAACAAGGATACGACACTTGGGCAGTAAAAATGAAATGCACAGCTATAGAATGGGTGACACCTGGCTTGATGGCAGAACATGCAAAAGGGATCTAAGTCTTAGTGAACCACAAACTGAACATGAGTCAGCAGTGTGATGCAGCAGCTAAAAAAGCCAATGCGATTCTAGGCTGCATTTATAGGAGTATAGTGTCTAGGTCAAGGGATGTAATGGTGCCACTCTATTCTGCTTTGGTCAGACCTCACCTGGAGTACTGTGTCCAGTTCTGGGCACCACAATTCAAGAAGGATATTGAGAAGTTGGAACGTGTCCAGAGGAGGGTGACCAGGATGGTGGGAGGTCTGGTAGCCATTATGCCCTATGAGGAGCAGCTTAGGGAGCTGCATATGTTTAGTCTGGAGAAGAGAAGGTTGAGAGGGGACATGATAGCCATGTTTAAATATTTTAAGGGATCTCATACTGAGGATGGAGCAAGCTTGTTTTCTGCTGCTCCAGAGACTAGGACACAGAGCAATGGGTTCGAACTACAGGAAAAGAGATTCCACCTAAACATTAGGAAGAACTTCCTGACAGCAAGAGCTGCTGGGAAGTGGAATATGCTGCCTGGGAGTGTGGTGGAGTCTCCTTCTTTGGAGGTTTTTAAACAGAGGCTGGATGGCCATCTGTCAGGAATGATTTGATTGTTTATTCTTGCATGGCAGAGGGTTGGATGCCCTTTGTGGTCTCTTCCAACTCTATGATTCTATGAAATTAAGTAGTAAACAGGATGATGTCAGAGTGATGGAATCTAATTGAGTGATGATGTTCCCAGAGCCAGAAGGATTCTATTATTTCTGGACTTAGTTTTTCTGGTGTTTCACGTAAACAGATGTTCTACAGAAGGTTGGGATTTTTTATCCAATGGAGACTGGCAATATTAAGTTAAGGGTGCGGAAATGGAGTTGTGCATGTCTTGCCACTGTGCATGGATGCACATTGTGTATGGCTGTGCATGTGCACATACAAGGATGTGCACTGAACATGGAGCCACATGTACATTTATCTGAACACTCAGTTCTGCCTTTGGTGTTTTGGTTAAGTTGCACAATGTTGCCTTTCATCCCCAAAGTTACATTTTTGTTGTTGTTGTTGTTGTTGTTGTTGGCTTTCAAGTACTTTCTGACTTCTGGTGACCCTAAAGTGAACTTATCATGGGGTTTACTTGGCAAGATTTGTTCAGAGGCTGCCTGCCTCTGCCCAGCACAGTTAATATACAGGTGGAACCTTGTATCCACAGGGGTTTGGTTCCCAAATTTATGGTGGATTCCAGAAACTGCAGATAACAGTAAACCCTATCAAAATAAAGGACTGCCGGCAAAAATATACCATAAACTTGCATTGGAGGACCTAGAAAACGTCTAGAGAGGATGCCTCTCTACTCATTTTCCAGCTCAACTCAATCTGTCCCCTATTTTGTGTCTCACTGATAACTGAAACCATAGATATTGGGGGTCTGGCTGTATAATTCCACATGCAGAGATTTGTGCTATTCAATATAGGATGGCAACCTCTGTCTGAGCCTAGATGTCATGTATGGAATAGAATGAGATCAGAATGCCACCAGCTCAATTTGGCTGTATGAGGAAATCACAAAGATCAAGTGAAATTAAAAGAAGGACATATGTATATATCTTTCACTTCACTTGTCCTCACTTTACTTCACTCAACTATATATATACAGTATGAAGGGGCCTTTTTATTTTTAGAAGTGTCCTGCAAAATAAATAAATAAATAAATAAAAATCTCCCCAAAAGCTGGAGTGGGGATAGATGGGGGTGGATGTGTTTTTTCTTTCTTTCATCACTGCCAAAAAGTGTGAAAAACTGTGAGCAGTTCTTGGCTCAGCTCTTGACTGGATCTGATCTAAAAATATAATGTTGCACACAATATAATTGCAGGGCATTGAGCTAAAATGGATATCACTATTCAGTACCCTCTCCTCAAAAAAATGGATGCAGAGCTTTATTTCTGTCTTTGGAAAGCAGGCTGGCATTAGTGGGTCCAAGAAAAGGATTCTTTTTTTTAATGAGTCTTCATGCCCTCCTCAGCAGTTGTTCCTGTGCCTTTGGAGGACAAGGTAGATCACCAGGAGGCAGTTTCTGAAGCCTGCTGCTTATAGATTCTGAGCCATAGTAATAATTACAATCCTGTTAAAAAAGTGGTTCACAACTTTTGCAAGAGGAGTTGGAAACCTCAGCCACTGAAGACACTTCTGCCCTGCCAATCTTACCCTCTGGGCTTCTCCATCTAGCCACACCCCATCCCATGACACCATCATTGTGTCCTTCCCAGCTTTTCTGCTCTTTCCCCACATTTTAAAATATTGAAATCCTCTTCTAAGGGAGCATAGCTACTGGTGGTAAGAGCTTCAAGCTAAAATATGCTGGTCTTTCTGGAGCAGGGATACAATTCTATGTTAAAATTCTTCTCAGAAGAAGCAAAGAGTAAATTAAGCCATTTTCATCTCACTGCCAAAAAAGCCTTCAAAAACTATGCAATTTTTAAAAACTATTTTCAATTTGAGATTTATTGTGTCCAAACACAATTGTCTGTGGTTGTTTTCTTCAGAAAGCAGCATTTTGGGACAAAAAAGGTTATATAGCCTGCAGAGAATAACATGAGTAGAAAAATGTTGTTTTCTGTGCCTAAAATAATATTTACACTCAGAAATATGAATTTATGCACAAAAAAATGTGTTTTTTTGCTATGCATAAAATAATAATTTTGTGCAGAAATTCTCTACAGGGGTTCAGTCCCCAGATTTACCATGGATACCACAAACTATGGATAACAGTGAACCCTATTAAAATAAAGGACTGCCGGTAAAAACATACTATAGAGTTGTGTTAGAGGAACTAGAAGATAGCTAGAGAGGACACCTCCCTAGGCATTTTCCAGTGTGACTCTATGGTATGTATCCCTATTTTGTGTCCCACTGATAACTGAAACTATGCATATTGGTTCTGCAGATACGGGGGTCTGACTGTATTCCTCCCATCCCTATTTTTCCCCACCCCATTTTGCCTAGCACTCCAGAAACCCCTGGAATACAGCCCTTGAGGACTTCTCTAAAATACAGTTTTGCCCTAATGCTGAAAGAGGTTCTCCACTCCCACCTGAGAACAATAGCTGAAATTCAATATAGGACTTACCTCTACCTAAACTGCACTTAGGGCGGAAAAATGAAATGCATAGATATAGGATGGGAGAGACCTGGCTGAATGAGACTACGTGCGAAAGGGATCTAGGAGTCCTAGTAGACCACAAGTTGAACATGAGTCAACAGTGTGATGCGGCAGCTAAAAAGGCCAATGCGATTTTGGGCTGTATCAATAGAAGTATAGTGTCTAGATCAAGGGAAGTAATAGTGCCACTCTATTCTGCCTTGGTCAGATCTCACCTAGAATACTGTGTCCAGTTCTGGGCACCACAATTCAAAAAGGATATGGACAAATTGGAGCATGTCCAGAGAAGAGTGACTAAAATGGTGAAAGGTCTGGAAATGATGCCTTATGAGGAAAGACTTAGGGAGCTGGGTATATTTAGCCTAGAAAAAAGACGGTTAAGAGGCGATATGATAGCCCTGTTTAAGTATTTGAAAGGATGTCACACTGAGGATGGAGCAGGCATGTTTTCTCCTGCTCCAGAGACTGGAACACGGAGCAATGGATGCAAGCTCCAGGAACAGAGATTCCACCTCAACATTAGGTGGAACTTTTTGACAGTAAGAGCTGTTCGGCAGTGGAACACACTCCCTTGGAGTGTGGAGGGGTCTCCTTCCTTGAAGGTCTTTAAACAGAGGCTGGATGGCCATCTGTCAGGGATGCTTTGATCAAGATTTCCTGCATGGCAGGGGGTTGGGCTGGATGGCCCTCGTGGTCTCTTCCAACTCTACAATTCTATGATTCTATGATTCTAAATGGATTTACCTCTATGGGAAACAGAATTGAGCGGTTTCACAACATCTGTATTCAGCAGTGGATTGCTCTTGCATTACTATGTAGAGGAGTCGGCGAAGTGACTGTTGTGCATCAAGGCACTTCTGATGTCCATCTGGACAATGGCGAGGAACTCTGGATGTGCATCAATAAAGCCCAGTGTGCATCAGGATACTGACTAGGGATAGACGATGTACATCAGTAGAGCATCAGGATAGTTTTTTTTTAAATTTTCCCTTATTAAAATCATCTCACATATAACGCATACATACAAAAAAACATTAAAAATCAACTTCCTACCTACAGTTGTTGGCTACTTTTGCTATATAATTCAATTCTCTCTTGTTGATATTTACAATGATGTTCTGCAGTACATGAACATTCCTTCAGTTCCCAGAATCCCATAGCCAGTATGGCCAGTGGCCATGCTGACTGTGGGATTCTGGGAGCTTTAGTCCCAAAAGGTAACATTTCCAAAGATTCTAGGAGTTGTAGTCCAAAAAAGGAACATTTCTTAATTCTGGCCTGCAGCTGAACCAATTGGCTTCTGGGATGACTGTGAAAACAGAATAAACTTTAGGGTGTAAGGATCAAACTTTTATTTGGAACAAGTCTATTTATTAACAGAGAACCCCCGTCAATGAAAAGTGGTGGGTTTCTCACTCCCCCGGCACGGAGGAAGCACGGGGAAAGGTTGGGAGGAGGACAGAGTCATCCGAAACACAACACTGAAAGTGAGACAGCACCATCTTCCTCCTGACCTTGGTGGGGGATTTCCCCCCCCATTTGAAAAAGTCCTTAGTCAAATAATATACTTTATTTCACGTTAACTGGAGTGCTCTCTACAGTTAGTACTGGTATACATACGTGAAAAGATAACCAAAGTTACCCTCCTCTCACAGGCCTCCACGTGATCTAATAATTCCCCCAGATATTACAGGAGATTTAGGCACAACACATGGAGTTCCAACATACCCCCTCCTCTTAGGGCAACAAGGGGGAAAGGAATGTAGCAGCACCTTTAAGACTAACTGGTTTTTATTTTTGCTTTTGCTTTTGTGGATGTAAACCAACTTCTTTGGATGCAGTACAGAGCTTTATTTTGTTTTGCCCCACAAAGGAGCAATACCTTTATCAGACAACTAAAATGCAGAAAATGCATCATGCAAGCTTTTGAAGCACCACTGGCTTCTTCATCAGGCAAAAGATGTTTAAAAACCATAAGGAAAAGAAAAGTGATGGTGGCAGAGTCAAAAGTCTACATTTTGTATCAAATAGAATGATAGATTCACAGAGCTGGAAGGGGCCTCATGGGCCATCAAGTCCAACCCCTTGCTCAGTGAAGCATCTCCAGCAAAAGCATCCCCAGTAGATAGCTGTCCAGCCTCTTTCTGAAGAGTTTTAATAAATGCTCAGTTATGAAGAATATTTACACAGTTGTGGAAGTGAGGTGGAATGTAATAGGATCAAGGATGCAAATTGTGACCCTTGATCTAAATTTTCAAAGTCTGCATCAAGTGATATATCTTTACAGTAATCAGTGTTGATGTGTGAAAGCAATAAGTCTGCTTACCAAAAATCAGTTCCCTTGGGTTTAAAATGTTCTCGGAAAAGATTCCTTTTATTACAGTACAGTTGTCCCTCCACCTTCGTGGCTTTGACTTCCGCGGTTTTGATTATTCACGGATCAAGGAAGTCTCCCCCCCCGCCCCCCCATCCCGCCAAATGTGCAGCTCTCAGTGGCCTGGCCTTTGTTCCCTGGGAGAGGAGGGGAGCCAGGGAGGGAAGGAGGGAGGAAAGGGGAGACAAGGTCCACTCAGGCTGCTGCTCTACTGCCAAAGGTGTGACGATGCAAGTGGCTTGCCCACCCCTGGATTTTCAGTGACAGACAACTGGCTTGCCCATCCCTGGATCCCCCCCCCATGCCACTGGCACCACCCCTCTCAGAAAAGCCCCATTTTTGGCTGGCCACCGCAGGGAGAGATGGAGGGAAAGAGGTGAAGACCCTGGAGCTGAAGGGAAAAAAATCCAAACACCAAGGGAAGGAGGGGGTGGCCAGAATGGGTTAAAAGGGGGGCTTTCAGTGACATACAACTGGCTTGCGTTGGCCAGCCAAATGGGTTTAAATTGGGGGTTTTCAGAGAGGGGTGGTGTCAGTGGCATGTGAGGGAGAATCCAGGGATGGGCAAGCCAGTTGTATCCTCAGTGAAAGCCCCCTTTTTAACCCATTCTGGCCACACACACCCTCCTTCCCTTGGTGTTTGGATTTTTTTCCCCTTCGGCTCCAGAGACCTCTTTCCTTCTCTCCCTGCGGTGGCAAGCTGAATGGGCTTAAAACGGGGCTTTTCTGAGGGGGTGGTGCCAGTGGCATGGGGGGGGGGAATCTAGGGATGGACAAGCCAGTTGTCTGTCACTGAAAAGCCCCCTTTTTAACCCATTCGGGCCACCCCCCCTCCTCCCCTTGGTGTTTGAATTTTTTTCCTTTGGCTCCAGAGTCTTCACCTCTTTCCCTCCTTCTCTCCCTGCGGTGGCAAGCTGAATGGGCTTAAAACGGGGCTTTTCTGAGGGGGGTGGTGCCAGTGGTATGAGGGGGGAATCCAGGGATGGGCAAGCCACTTGCATCATCACCCCTTTGTACAGTAGAGCAGCAGCATGAGTGGACCTCCTCTCCGCCTCCTTCCCTCCCTCCCTCCTCCCTCCCTGCTGGAATCTGTTTGAAACGGGCTTTTGTGTTATTTGTGGTTTTTTCACATTCGCGGGGTGGCTTGGGAACCTAACCCCCACGAATGTGGAGGGCCGACTGTAGTATGGACTCTTATTAATATATGTAGCATGCCATGAAGCCATTGTCTTTGTTCATACCTCTGTTAATGGATTGGAATTTATAAATGTAATTCAATTAAGTTGTTCCACTTTCTAGTCTTCCTTTGTAGTTTATTTGTTCAAGGACTGCAACCTTTAAACCCCATCCAGAATATCCAGGAAGGCTGGATATTCTGCAACTGGTTTGGTGGTATTTGGGGGGCATTTTTAATGTCAGATTTGTGTCCATTTATCCTCTTGCATAGAGTCCAATCCTGTTTGTTCAATGTAGAGTGTAGAGAGACATTGCTGGCATAAGGACCAGTTGTCCTTCATGTGTGTCTGCAGTGTCCAGAAGAAGGCTGAATGGAACATTAACTTGCTAGAAGACAGTGTTCAGAAGTTTACAGGAGGTGAATCTATTCAGTATGGAAGAGGAAGTTGTTCAGAGTCCTGTCCCCTAGACCCAAGTGATGTTGTTTCCAAAATAGGGTCTCTACCCCTTGGCCTGTTCTTTTACTCTCGGTCTGTACTTTTGACTCTTTAGAATATATTAGTGGGGAAACTGAATGAGAAAGGGGTCTCAATTTGATTCAGTGTATGCTGCAGTTTTCTAGCATTAAGAAGGCACAGCATATTGAAATTCCAGTTCTGTTGATCCCCAAGGGTTGATCCCTGTCACTTATTTAATAAGCTTGCATTATATACATTGAACCTCTGGATCCAAAGGTCAGTTTCTGAAGACATATACATATTCAGTACAAAGAGACTGAAAATTGCTGGCACACTTGCTCTCACATAATCTCTTTAAATATTTATGTTAGTCCTCTCCATAGCCTTCCATAATGCTGATGGGGTTTGTGTTTGCTTCCTTTAAAAGGAGAAACTGAGGATTTTTCCCAGCATGCTTTTCAGGGAACATCATGCATTGTTAAGCAGTCATTAGGGGTATCCTCCACAGAACCTAGTGTGCCTCATGGGAACCAAACTTTTAAACATGGAAGATGGAACAACAGAGAGGAGGGAAGAGAGGTGATGGTGAAAGAGGAAAGAGGAAGAGGAGGCAGTGGAGTTCATAGCAAAGCTGAAGATTTGGCCCCTACAATACTTTGTCAGGTATATCCAGCTAGCCCCAGCTCCTGTTCAGTTGAAAATATCAACAGGGTGGTTGAAGGGAAGAAGCAGGGGATGGTGATGGCTGGCAGCAACTTGTAAGAGGCAGCCTCCTTACAGCTTAAGCCAGCCTTTCTCAAATGCCGGTCCTGCAGATTTTTGGAATGTCAGCTCGCAGAATTCCTGGGCATTGGAGATACTGCCTGGACTTCTGGAAGATGAAGCCAAAAACATCTGGAGGGCCAACATCTGAGAACCACTGTCTTAGACCCCAAAGCTATCTGATGGTGGAGAGTTTCTAAAGGTCAGGGTGTATGAATTGTCCAACTTTCTTAATGAGTTCATATATATATATATATATATATTGAGGCAGAAGTGGCTGGCCTGTTTGAAAGGCCAGGATATAAGTCCCTGCCTACCATTCTCCAATAGCGTTGTATATTCTCTGTAATCATCACCAGTTTCTGAACATTTTCCAAAGTCTTTTTTTTTCCCATGTAGAGTGCATTGCAACAATCCAATCACAATGTAATCATGCAATATGTCACTACAGGCAGATCAGACCCCACCAACCCTATGGGGCTTCAACCATTATTACTATTATATTACTCCTCAGTTAACCAAACAATTCATTCTGGGCTAGCAACCTACCCCTTGGAAACTCAAGAGCAGACACTCATAGCAATAGTTTAAGTACAGGCTAAGTATTAAGATCTTCAGAACAGAGTTTAGAATGAAACACATATACCAGGGGTGGGAGTCGTGCATCCTTACAACTGTTGTTAGACTGCAACCAGTGGATGGTTAATCCACTCAGGGTTTTAGAGCAAATTTTAAAGGAACTATCCAAGGTGCTGAACCTATCAATCAAAATTGGTTCAATGTCTTGAATAACTTGCTTAAAGTTTGGACTAAAACCCAGAATGGATTCACCATTCAACTGCCATGGAAGAAACCAGCAGCCACTAACTGCCACTCCAAGAGTGCATCACCAGGGCTATGCAGACTATAGCAGCTGGGATATGCAGAGAGCCATATTATTTCTACCTGAGAGATATAGCATCATGGTATGAAACATGATGGCCATCTGTGAACCTCTCAGAAGAGAGGAACCCCATTCACTTGTGTAAAGTTTATCCTACTGCAGATAATAATATTTGATAATTCTCCTGGATGTGCATCACATGTATGACTTTTGTCTTAGTGAGAATTAGACATGTTACGTAGAAAAATCTTTAATTACCATGAAATACCTTTCATCAGTGGTGGGAAAAGTGCAACATGTGGCCCTGGGGCATGCCAAAGTGCAAAGAATTACCCCCAAGTACCCTCTATAGCATGTTTGGGCATGGCTACCATGTCTCAGTCACTTCCTGCTATAAAAAAAGTCCTCTTCTCAGTCTAAATGGCCTGGGCAGCATAAAAACATGAATGTCAAATTGCTCCCACACCCCCAGAGGGAATTTGGAGATGTCTGAAGGCAAAAACAAACAAACAAATTTTTACTGGGAGTGTGGTGGGGGTACAGCACTCCAAGTTACCCCACAGGTTAATGTAGCCACTTAACCCCACTTCTGTAGGGAAGCTTACACATGTGTAAGTCAGTGACAGGATTCTGGTCTATCTGTTCACAACAGATGAAGTAAGATTGTGTCTTCATGATGGGTGCACCCATGTCCATAAAGAGAAAGACAAACCAGATGTGGAATGGATTACGTTCACACACTGGTTTGCCTTGTCAAGTGCAAGTCCTTTCCAAACCATCATATTGAATTGAAAACCCATCACTAATTTATCATCATATTAAAAACTGGTTTAAATGTAGCAAAAATAACAGTAGCAGTAGCAGTGCTGTGCAGCTGCATCACTTCACTCAAACACATCCCTCCAATATTTGTCTTCCTTCTAGCAAAACAGCTGCCTTTCAAACTAGTCTCACAAAAGTCCAATGGCAATATTTATTTCCAAGCCACAGCCTCTTCCCACACTTAGCAAAAGTAAAATTAGACTTTGGGAAACAGCTTGCTGCGGGGTTGCTGCTGAGGCAACAGCTGCCAAATCATCCGCCTTTGAACACCCCGTTCCTTGGGTTGTGGCAATGCAAAATGAGTCCCATTGTCAAAATATCACTCTTGATTGATGCTGCCTGAGAATTGGGAGTTTGGTGAGAAGGGGGGATGGATGGATGAATGGATGGACAATGCTATATAATTCATGCATTCCACAAAGATCCTAATTAACACAAAGATGAGCCAAGTTTGCCTCCATGCAGAAAAACATGGCATGGTCCAGAGATTGCTGGAATGGTTTTATTATGACCTTTCCCCTTTCTTTATTCTTAAATTTTAATTTTTTAAAGAAATTAAAAGATACAATGGATTTATTTTTGTCTGGAAATACACCGACGATCCAGAAAGCATACAGGAACAGCAGATCCTGCTGGCATTCATTTCAGTGGGATGGTGAATTAACTGTGAGTTTAGTCCAAGTTCTAAAGGGACTAGCAATGCTGCTGCATCCACAAATCTGTTTAGCATCTTGGACAGCTGCTGTAAAGTTAAGGCAGTCAACCCAAAACCAATTTGCTCTCTCACCAACACAGAAGCCATCACCTGCCATGGAAGAAGAAGGGATTTGATCATCTTCCGGAACCTTCTAGGATTCACAGATGCCCTAGTGCTGTCCTCTGTGAGAGGTCTGTCTATTAAATAATGAGACTGATACAATCACCCAACTTTATTTATATGTATTACAATTCTAATGCTTGTTGCCTTAATATACTCCCCATTCACACTCATACCCCAATGTAGTCTTGTTTTCCACTGGTTGAAGGCACAGACCAGATCAGTTTCTGTCAGCTGTTTCAACTCATCTGCTATTTTCTTCTTTATGCTTCAATTGACTCAAAACAAGTTCCTTTAAGCACTAATTTCACTTTAAAGAAAAGAAAAAAGTCACATGGCACCAAATCTGGCAAATATCGAGAATGTTCAAGTGTAGTAATGAGTTTATTGGCCAAAAACTGCTTCACAAAAAGTGCTGTGTGAGCAGGCACATTGTCTTGATGAAGAATGAAACCATTTTTCCACAGTTCTGATCTTTATTTCTGACTCTTTCTCTCAGCTTTGTCAAAACTTCCTTATAATAATGCTTGTTCAGCCTTCTGGAAGCCATTCTGCCAAAATTACACCCTTGATGTAAAAAACCCACAATGAGCATGGCTTTGAATGTGGACTTGCTTTGACGTGCTTTTTTCATTCTTGGCAATGATGGTGTTTTTCAGTTCATTGACTGTCGTTTTGTCTCAGGATCATAGAATCATAGAATTGTAGAGTTGGAAGAGACCACAAGGGCCATCCAGTCCAACCCCCTGCCATGCAGGAAATCATGATCAAAGCATCCCCGACAGATGGCCATCTAGCCTCTGTTTAAAGACCTCCAAGGAAGGAGACCCCACCACGATGGAGTGTGTTCCACTGCCGAACAGATCTGACTGTCAAAAAGTTCCTCCTAATGTTGAGGTGGAATCTCTGTTCCTGCAGCTTGCATCCATTGCTCCATGTTCCAGTCTCTGGAGCATCAAAAAACAAGCCTGCTCCATCTTCAACGTGACATCCCTTCAAATACTAAAATAGGGCTATCATATTGCCTCTTAACCGTATTTTTTCCAGGCTAAACATACCAAGCTCCCTAAGTCTCTCCTCATAAGGCATGGTTTCCAGACCTTTCACCATTTTAGTTGCCCTTCTCTGGACATGCTCCAATTTGTCAATATCCTTTTTGAATTGTGGTGCCCAGAACTGGACACAGTATTCTAGGTGAGGCAGAATAGAGTGGCACTATTACTTCCCTTGATTTAGACGCTATACTTCTATTGATGCAGCCCAAAATTGCATTGGCTTTGTTAGCTGCTGCATAACACTGTTGACTCATGTTCAACTTGTGGTCTACTAGGACTCGCACGTAGTCTCGTTCAGCCAGGTCTCTCCCATCCTATATCTATGCATTTCAGTTTTGGGCCCTAAGTGCAGTACCTTACATTTCTCCATATTGAATTTCATTTTGTTAGCTTTGGCCCAGCTCTCCAGTCTATCCAGGTCATTTTGAATTTTGATCCTGAAAGATCCAGGATTCATCAAAAGGGATGATTTTTTGAAAAAAGTTTGGGTCCGCCTCAAGTTGCTGCAGAATGTCAGCACAAATTTCCTTGCAGCACTCTTTTTGCTCTGGTATGAGAACCCTAGGATCCATCTTGGCACAAACATTTCTCATGTTGACATCCTCATGCAAAATTTTCCATGCAGTGTCTTTGTCAATGTTCACTGCTTCAGCGATCATTCGGACACTGAGTCAGTGGTCTCCTGTGTCATGTCCCCCTGGATTCTGGGAGTTAAAGCTGAATCCAGTGCAGGCCTGACATGAGTTTGGTTCTTGGGCTGATTTCCCCCCCCCCGCCACCGCCGCCTCTCCCTCCAGGAATGCAACCTGAGAATGTTTGGATGTTTTCTCTTTGCTGTTCTCTCTCTGATATAATTTTATGGCCGGGGCCATCTGGTCCCCAATCTCACTCCCTCACCCCCCTCCCTTCTATTCTCCCCCCTTGCACAGTCCAAGGGTTATCTGTTGTGTATTCTGAGTGTTTGCCTTAGAACTAGCTTTGCTATGTTACTAGAACTACACTGCTTTGCTGAATAAAGATTTTCTTATTGAGCTAATGTGAGTGGGTTTACTGGTGCATCACAGTAAGCTAGTTCTCACAATTCTCCATACAACCTGCCCATGTACCAGAGTTGTGATGTCTGAGGACACAGAGACTGGAACTCAGAAGGAGAAGGAACTGGTCCCAGATGAGGACCAGGGAGCTGGCGCAGATGTCAGCGCAGACTTAGCAGAGGGAGAGCTGCGTTGAGTATGACAGAGGGCTGGGAAACTGGACCCTCCTTTCAACCTCATAGAGTTGGGAACCAGGCAGACCCTGGGGATGGGCAGCCTTACCTTCTCCAAGACCCCCTTGTGTGGAATGGGGGTGGCTATGGGAGCAAGTTGGCTCTGGCTAGATGAGCAAGGTCGAGAGGAACGGAGGTCTACATGGTGGGACAGACCTCTAACTGGCAGTCTCCATGAACCAGAGATGAGAGACACCCACCCTGAGTTGGAGAGAGTGGTGCAGTAGCTGAAGCAGCAGATGGAGGTAATGCAGATGAACCTCATGGAAATCATCCAGCGATTGCCTCAGTCACCCCAGGTACAGCCGCCCCAGTTGCCAGCACCTCCAGGGGACAGGGTCCCTGCAGGGTGGGTCCCAGCTCTCCCTGCACGTGCTGGCCCAATCGAGCCACAGGTGCAGCCACGTGGGCTCAAGCATTGGGACCTGAAGGCCACGTTCAACGGAGACAGCACGAAGCTGCCGTACTTCCTAACCCAGGTGATGGGATTCATGTCTCACTGGGAAAGAGAGTTCCAGACAGAGGCCAAGAAGGTGCAGTATGTCTCCAACCAGCTAGAGGGAGAGGCTTCCCAATGGCTAGTAGGACTCTATGACATGGGAGCTCCGGATCTAGGAAGTTTCCATAACTTCATGATGGCCCTCCAAGCACAGTTCGAAGACCCACTGAGGGTGAGGCGCACCCGTACAGAGCTACACAGTCTATGACAGGGCTTGAGAGCAGTAACCGACTATGCCTCTGAATTCCACCGCCAGGCAAGTTAGATTCCCGACTGGACTGAAGCCACTAAGGTGCAGTACTTCCAAGATGGCCTCAACACAGACATCCTGGAATAGGCCTTGGTCCAAGGAAACCCCAAAACCCTACTGGGGTGGCTGTGGTTGGCCGGGGAGATGGAGACCCTGAGGCAGAGCGTGAAGTTGGCCAGACAGAGCCAAGGGCTAGAAAGCAAGTCCGGCGGAGCCCCAGGGAAGAAGACCAAGACGGCACATCTGGCCGGCGGTGCAGCAGAGGAGTCAAAGAGAAATTGATGGATGCAGAAGGGCTTGTGGCTGCACTGTGGAAAAGGGGGGCATTGCATTACCGAGTGCCCAGAAAGACAGCCGTGGAGCAACCCAACCGAGGAGGGAGCTAAGAAGGCAGAGGGAAAGGCAATGGCACCCAAGACACTGTTCAAGCTGAAACCCAACGCAGCAGCCCACTCCCTGGTGCCCAACCACACAGCTGGGGAGTCGTCCAAGGAGAGAGAAGACAGCGGGCCCTCATCCGACACAGAGCCAGCAGGAAATGGATCCAGCCCACCCTACTAAGCGCCCAAGGGTGGGCTAACCCTGAAGGGCACCCAGATGCTGTGGTGAGTGGAGTGAAAGCCCTGTTTTTCATAAAGGCCAAGTTAAGGGTTGTAGGCAAGGGGGTCCCCCAGAAAGTAATGGTGATGCTGGATTGTGGGTGCACACAGGTGCTAATCCATCCCTCCCTAGTTAGAGAACTCTCCGTCAAGACAATAAAGCTAGATAAGCCAGTGTGGATGTCCTAGATGGACGGAGGGATGATGAAGGGGGGGCCATGAGACAAATGACTGATGTAGTACAAATAAGGATAGGGAATCATTAAGAAGAATTCCAGTTTGTAATCGCACCAGGCCTAGTGCCTGCTGCAGTGGTCGGCTTGAACTTGTTGAAGTTTCATAACCCCACCATAGACTGGATCAAAGAGACTGTGACTTTTGCCAAGTCTGTTTGCGTGCCAAATCATGGGGTTTATGAAGGGGGGATACCTCTCTCAAGAGGGGTCCCAATCGGGAGGATGGTCACCAGGGTTGTGAGATGGCTATGGTACAGGGGTAGGTTAAAGATTTGCCGGTTGAATACAAGAAGTGGAGAATAGTGTTTGAGGGGAAAGAGTGTGACATGCTGCCTCCCCATCGACCTTTGGACTGCGCTATTGAGTTAATCCCCGGAGCAGAGCTTCCAAAATCCAAGTTATATTCAATGACCCCAACTGAGATGGAAGCCCTGAGGGAGTACATAGATAAAAACTTGGCCAGGGGGTTCATCAGGCCCACCACATTGGCCCTAGGCCCCCCCGTGTTGTTCTGGCGCAAAAAAGATGGATCCCTACATCTCTGCATAGACTACTGCGGCTTAAATGTGGGGAGCATGTCAAATCAGTACCCCCTCCCCCTGATGAAGGACATGTTGGCTCATTTGGCCAAGGGGAAGATATTTGTCAAGTTAGACTTGCGGGAGGCATACTACCGAGTCCGGATCAAGGAGGGAGATGACTGGAAGACTGCGTTTAATTGCCAGCTGGGATCCTTCGAGTTCTTAGTAATGCCATTTGGGTTATCCGGAGCCCCTAGGATTTTCATGAACTTGATCAATGATGTTCTGAGAGAGTTTTTGTACAAGGGAGTCCTGGCCTATTTAGACGATGTGCTGATTTACTCAGAGGACTACACATCCCATGTGAAATTGGTCCAGAAAGAACTGAGCAAAGTTGCTGAAAACCATTTGTATGCCAAACTGTCAAAATGTGAGTTTCATCAAACCCGGCAAGATTATTTGGAGTATCGCATCTCTAGCAAGGGGGTGGAAATGGACCCTGAAAAGGTTAAGGGGGTTCTCACTTGGGATGCTCCCAGAACCAGGAAACAGCTTCAGAGCTTCCTGGGGTTTGCTAATTTTTATTGGTCCTTCATCCCAGAATTTGCTGATGTTGCGTTACTTCTCACTGAGCTGCTGAAGATGAAAGGGGTGGGGAAAAGAAATGATCAGGTAAGGGGAAGGACAAAAAGCCTCCCCAAAAGATAATGTGGATGGACCAGTGCCACCGAGCATTCAAGAAGTTAAAAACCCTTTTCACCTCTGAACCATCCTCAAACAACCTGACCCCAAACAACCTTTTGTAGTTTAGGTAGACACTTCAGATGTGGTGATGGGGGGGTTGTTGCAGCGGGACGAGAATGGTGAGCTTAGGCCCTGCACGTAACTTTCCAAGAAATTCAACGAGACTGAACGAAATTGGCCAGTGTGGGAGAAAGAGGCAGGGCCCATTAAAGTAGCATTGGAGATTTGGCGCCATCTGCTAGAAGGATCTGCCCAATCTTTTGAGCTTTGGACGGATCACAAAAACCTGGAGGCTTTGAAAACCCCACACCGCTTGAGTCCCAAACAAATTCGGTGGGCTGACTTTTTTTACCGGTTTAACTTCATGTTGAAGTTTCTTCCGGGTAAAAGTAATTTCCTAGCCAACGCATTGTCCAGGCTTCCCCAACATGACAGCAAACGGACGGAGGTGATGGGTACAGTGTTCTCACCCTCTCACTTGGGTCTTGCAATTCTCACATGCAGGCAGGCCACGCAGAGAGAAGTGAAGTGGGATCCTACAGCATCCCCTCTCCCCATGGAGGATCAGACTCCTGAAGAAGAACCCAATTTGCCACTCCAAGCAGACACAGACCCAGGCACAACTTTGGTCCCGGAGACACAGGAGCCTCCCTGTCAGACGTCAGGGGGAGCGGGAGAAGGTTGGCAGGTTCAGATGGCAGACACCCTATCCCAGGACCCCTGGTTCCTCTCCCACAGAGGGGACTTGGTAGTGAAGGGGGGTTGGCTTGGAAAGGGAGATGAATGTATGTCCCAGAAACCATGAGAACGACTATACTAAAGCAATGTCATGATGTGAAAAGCGCAGGTCACTTTGGGTCTGTAAAAACATAGCATTTGACAAGATGACAATTTTGGTGGCCTAAAATGCATAAGGAAGTAGATGATTATGTAAAGGGTTGTCATACATGTGCTATTGCAAAAAAAGAGCAGTGGGAAGCCAAAAGATCTGTTGCAGCCATTGCCTACCCCCACTAAACCTTGGGAGGCCATTAGCATGGACTTTATTTTTGAGTTTCCAGAGAATAAGAAAAATACTCATTTGGGTGGTAACAGGCTTGTTTTCCAAGCAAGCCCATTTTGTTGCCTGCAAGAAGATCCTGACCGCCCTACAGCTGGCTAAGCTGTTTGACCAGCACATATACAGACTACATGGGGTCCCCACCAAGATCATCTTGGACAGAGGGGCCCAATTAATAATAATAATAATAGTAATAGTAATAAAATTTATTTATACCCCGCCCCTCTGCTAAAAACAATCGGGGCAGCTTCCAACAATTAAAACATTATAATAATGACTAAAAGCACCACCCACTCCCACCCTCCCCCATAAAAAGACATTAAACGCTATAAAATTAAAACCTAACTAAAACACATTAAAAACAAATATATACATAATTTTAAAAAGCCAGGAGACTGAGCTCCTGAGGTCAGGATCTAATCAGGAAAGGCCTGGCAAAAGAGATCCGTCTTTAGTGCTTTTTAAAAGCTACTCAAGCTTGTCAACTGACAGATCTCATTAGGCAGGTCATTCCATAAATTGGGGGCGATTACCGAAAAGGCCCTCTGGGAGGTTGCAGACAGCCTAGATTTTTGTGGCTGAAGCAGATTCCTCCCAGAGGACTGGAGTGCGCGGGGAGGATTGTATGGGAGGAGGTGGTTCTGGAGATAAGTTGGACCCAAGACATTTAGGGCTTTAAAGGTAATAACCAACACCTTATACTGGGCCCGGAAACTGATAGGCAACCAGTGGAGAGATTTTAATACTGGAGTTATATGATCTCTCCGAGATGTTCCTGAGACCACTCTGGCTGCCATATTTTGTACCAACTGAAGTTTCCGGACCAAGCACGAGGGTAGCCCCATGTAGAGCGCATTGCAGAAATCTAGATGAGAGGTTACCAGCGCGTGCACCACAGTCTCGAGATCCCTTACTTCCAGGAAAGGGCACAGCTGGCGTATCAGCCGAAGCTGATAACAAGTGCTCCTGGCCATCGCATTCACTTGACTCATCATCTGAAGCGATGAATCAAGGAGCACCCCCAGACTGCGAACACAGTCCTTAACGGAGAGCGTGACCCCATCCAGGACTGGCGGTTGCAACCTGGATGGGGCCGCTACCTTGAGCACCTCCGTTTTGTCTGGATTTAATCTCAATCTGTTTTTCCTCATCCAGCCCATTACTGCTTTAAGACAGTCATTAAGAGGCGAGATGCCATTGGAATTCGAAGCCGATGATCGGGACAAGGAGAAATAGATCTGGGTGTCATCAGCGTACTGATAACACCCAGCCCCATAACTCCGAATAATCTCACCCAGCGGCTTAATATAAATGTTAAACAGCATCGGGGACAGAATGGCGCCCTGCGGAACACCACACTTCCCAATTCACTTCCCAATTTTGAAAAGTGTTTATGAGACTGTTGGGAATTGAACTAGGGATGAGTAGTTCCCATCATCCACAGACAGATGGACAGACTGAATGCTTGAACCAGGTTTTGGAGCAGTACCTTAGGTGTTATATCAACTTTCAGCAATCTGATTGGGTGGATTTGCTACCTTCTGCAGAGGTGGCGTATAGCAACGCTCCATTTAAGGTTGTCTTCGGACAGGACTTTGACCCTCTGTCCTTGGGGGAAGGGGATTCCAAAGACCCAGTTCCTGTGACTCAGTGGAGTACTCAGATTAAGGAGGCATGGCCAAAAGTGGTGTCGGCCTTGGAGTTTGCAAAGGCTCACTACAAAGAGCACGCTGATAAAAAGCAGGACCCCACACCGGATTATGCTGTGGGAGATCTGGTATATCTCTCCACTAAGTTCCTGAAGAGCCCTCACCCTTCAGAGAAGCTGGGCCGTAAATACATTGGACCTTTTCCAATTGCTAGAGTTATCAATCCTGTAGCTTTTGAAATGACGTTGCCCAAGCTGTACCATAATGTTCATCTGGTCTTCCATTCCAGCTTGCTCAAGCCAGTGACCCCTCTGGATTGGCATCATCCCGCTCCTGAGACCCCTAACCCCTTCATGGTGGACGATGGGCATCATTTTGAGATTGCTGAGGTGTTGGACTCTAGGAAGCATAAGGGGGTACTTCAGTACTTTGTGAAATGAAACATCTGCCTATGGGTCACGCTGAGTGGGTCAATGCAGAACATGTCAAGACCCCTCGTTTATTAAGGAAGCTCCATGCACGCTTCTCTGATAAACCAGGCTGAATTGCCTTTACGTGTCTTTTAGTATACGTTGGTTTGCTTTCTGTCTCTTGATTTTTGTATATAGTGGTTTGATTGGTTATGGGAGGGGGAAGTTTGTCTTTGGGGGTGGGATGTCATATCCCCCCTGGATTCTGGGAGTTAAGAGTTGAATCCAGTGCAGGCCTGACATGAGTTTGGTTCTGGGCCTCTCCCTCCATTAATGCAGCCTGAGAATGTTTGGATATTTTCTCTTTGCTGCTTTCTCTCCCATATAACTTTATGGCCAGGGCCATCTGGTCCCCAATCTCACTCCCCCTCACCCCTCCCTTCTATTCCCCCCCCCTCACATAGCCAAGGGTTATCTGTTGTGGTTTCTGAGTGTTTGACTCAGAACTAGCTTTGCTATGTTACTAGAACTACACTGCCTTGCTGAATAAAGATTTTCTTATTGAGCTAATGTGAGTGGGTTTACTGGTGCATCACATCCTCAAACAATCTGGCTGATTTTTTCCACAATTTCTTTGGTTCTTCAAGTGGAAGGTCGTCCAGGGTGTTCATCGTCTTCCACATTCTCACGTCCTTCTCTGAATCTTTTGCGCCACTCAAACACATGTGTGTGAGAGTTGCAGTCTTCCCCACAGGCCTCAGAAAGCATTTGAAAAAAAAACAGTTGGTATTTTGTTCAATTTTACTAAAAATTTCAAACTGACACGTTGCTGAACTTTTAAACTTAGCATTTTTATGGAGCTGGGTATGTTTAGCCTGGAAAAAATATGGTTAAGGGGCAATATGATAGCCCTGTTTAAGTATTTGAAGGGATGTCACATTGAGGATGGAGCAAGCTTGTTTTCTGCTGCTCCAGAGACTAGAACACAGAGCAATGGATGCAAGCTCCAGGAACAGAGATTTCCTGCATGGCAGGGGGTTGGACTGGATGGCCCTTGTGGTCTCTTCCAACTCTGCAATTCTATGATTCTATGTTCAAGATCACCAATCAAGTGGTCACAATCAGTTCTCCCTGATTTGTCTTAAAGGTAGAAACACAGACTCATTATTTAATAGACCAACCTCATATGCTGGGATAAGGTGAGCTTTTGGTGTAGTCCATTTTCATTGCTGCATTGCTGCAGCTCTTGTGTGCCTATTGCTTGATAAGGTGAAGTGCTGTTCCAGCTGCCTCAGTGGAATGGAGCATTTTGGGAGGGATGCTGAATCAGAAATTTGGTCCAGCTAACCTAGTAATGTCAACACTGGCTGTCAGCAGCCATCCAGGTGTTCAGAAAGACTTACCACATATAACAGCAAACAGCCATGAACACTATAGAATTATGCTGGAGGACATAGAAAATGCCTATAGAGCTTCTCTAGCCATCTGGCATGATTGCTTTTTTTTTTCCACAAAGAGTAACCATGGCAAGGCCTGAGAATTGTCCTGAGTTTTGTTCACAAAGTGAGATTTCAGGGTGCAGGGCAGGGAGGGGAGAAGATGTTGATACACCCTTGAAGTACAGGTTGACCCCCATATCCACACATTTGGTAACCACGGTTTCACTTATCCATGTCCAAAAAAATAGGTTCTCTCTAGGCATTTCTAGGTCCTCCCATGGGATTCTATGGTCAACGTCTGGCATTTGTCTCATTGAAAATAATAGGCTTCCCTATCATCCTCAGTTTCCGGTATCCACAAGGGGTCTTGGAACATATCTCCCACAGATATGGGGATCAACCTGTCTTTCACTGCACAATCCTGTATATTTCCATGTGCATGCTTGCAGCTAATTAAAATGTTGAGTTTGCCATTATAGAGAGAGAGAATGAGAGAGGGAGACTGACTCTAAACCAAATGACACTTGGATCGACTCATTTATTACTTTTCTCAACTGCAAAGCAGCAGCTGCTCCATAAAAGCAAATGGAAAATGTTCGTGTTGTGTTGCCATACAGAATGTAGGTGCAGATTAAATAAAAACACACATCCCTAGATATATGATCCAATGTGCAATCTGGGCTTTGAACAATGCTGGTGCTTTTTTCCCCTCCCCCTCCCATCATTGTTTCACCCTTTGGTTGAAACCTTCAATTTACAACAACCCAATCAATCTCCTTTTGTTGATCCAAAGCAGAAGTGTCAGGCAGGAGTCCCTCTGTGAAATGAAGTTTGTACAGAGAGAACAGGTGCAGAAAGGAAGCGTATGAGAGCACCTTCCCACTTAGAATCTCCTTTATGGTTTGCAGACTCCAACCCCTGATCATACATGGGGCCTTTCCCATCTGTGGTGGTTCGGTTCCAGGGACTCCTGTGGATAGCAGGGAAAGCAGAGCTCAAACCCCATATTAATCAATGACAGCACACACACACAGCTGCGTACTGATGTGCCCGTGTGCACGCACTGCCATTGACTAATATGGGGCATGGTAATCCATGGGAGCTCCAGTCAGTGGATGGCAAGCCCACCAATATAGTTCTCAAATCACCTGACCACCTAGATTTTGCCCTAAAGGGAAGGGCAAAGCCAACCCAAAGGATTCCTCCTCAGGCAAAGCATCTGAGAAATGTTCAGAGTTTGGAAAGTTACTTTTGAAAACTAATTTCTCTCGGTCCTATTACCATCACAGGCATGTTTGGTGAGGGCACAGGAGAGAGCATTCTTGGAGGCTGCTCCCAGGTTATGGAACTCCCTCCCACAGTTGACCTCCCTCTCTCCTTTCCTTCTGCCAACAGGAAACCACCTTTTTATTAAGACAGGCCTTTGTCTTACAATTCAGGTGGCAGATACTGTAGGGCTTTTAATGAGGTTTTGCTATGTTTTGTGTATATTTTATGGTTTTAGTGGAGTTGTCCTGCATTTTAATGATGTGTTATATGGTTTTAAATTTATGTTTTTAACAGATTGGTTAAAAACATAAAGTTAAAACCATAGAACACATTAAAATGCAGACAACTCCACTAAAACCATAAAATACACACAAAACATAGCACAACCTCATTAATGCTGTTGTTTAATTTTTAAACTATTGTACAATTAATTTTTTAGCTGTACACTATTTTGAATTGTTTGTAAGCCACAAGACCCTGTGCAAAGAAAAAGGTGGGATATAAATTGATAAATAAAATAGATGGCCAGAACTCTACATTGCCTACCTAGTTACATATATTTAACTAAGCAATGTCATCCTCTAACTTACTTTACCAAATATCAATGACACTGGAAGAAGTAGGTCCATTCTGCTGGCAACCAAGGTGCAAGAGGAGGACATTTCCAACCATTGAGCCAAGCTACTGTTACACAAAATTCTCATGTCCATGGAAAAGATCCATGTGTATTCTGGTCTTACAATGGGGAATTATAGCAATGCAGTTAGCATGTGAGAGGCTGCATAACATACGAGTATGTATGAGGATACCAGTGGAACTAAGGAGAGACACACCGAGCCCGAGATCATAATAACCTGAAGGAACTTTATTGGACTGTTTTAAACTGCATTCACACCACACACATCTAGCACACAAACAAGACTATCAAAGTAAGACAGGAAATAGTTAGAAGAGAATCAGACTGAGGCTTCAGTGTTATACTGCACCTGATCCTGAAGTAGAGAACTCCTCAGCAAACTGATGCACCAAAAATAGGGCAGGCAGAAGTTAGAGTGGGGAGTTAAGGTTACAGGAGCAGGGGATGAAGTGTCTGTCTCAGGGGTCAGAGAAGCATTAAAGGCATTTAAGACAAGAGAACAGGGGTGACAGAGAGGAGGGGAAGGCAGAACACACGAAGTAGAAGATAGAGGCAGGGGGGTCTGAGCACGCTGAGCTATTTTCCAGAATGTTTTTTATAGGAAAAATTACCTTTGAAGGTGCAATTTTGATGAAAGAAACTTTTTTTTTTCAGATTGTTCCCAACAATTAAAACAAAGGAATCCAGGATGAGCCAGGAACTGGGGAAAGGGTATATCTTTAGACCTGATGATTGACAGACAACCTCTCTTTTGTGAAGTCAAAGGCTTTCACAGCTGGCATCCATAGATTTTCGTTGGTTTTTTTCTGGGCTGTGAGACCGTGTTCTGGAAGAGTTTGCTTTTGACATTTTGCCTGAATCTGTGGCTGGCCATCTTCAGAGAATGGATGGGTAGGAGTGTGTGTGGGATTTATATATCTTGAACCCCTGTTGGGGAAGCTATGTAAACTTGTGTTTTTGAATGGTTAGTTTCTGGGTGTAGAAATGCAATGGGCCATCAACCAACCATTAGCCAACAGACACTAATCCTCCTTGCATTTCTACACCCAGAAACTAACCATTCAAACAGACAAATTTACATATCTTCCCCAACAGGGGTTCACAATATATAAATCCCACACACACTCCTACCCATCCATTCTCTGAAGATGCCAGCCACAGATGCAGGCAAAACATCAGAAGCAAACTCTTCCAGAACAGGGTCTCACAGCCTGGAAAAAAAACAAGGAAAAACTCTCTTTTGATTTGTAGATATGTAGATGAGAAACAGACTTAGCATGGCAATGGGAACCCCCGACTGTATAGCTGCTGTCTTCCTTCCCAGAGATTAAGCAGGAAGAACCTTTTTCTACTTCAAAGAGCTGCCACCCATTTATGCCAAAGGTGTGAATATTGGGGAATTTGCTAGGCCCCTTCCTGGCTAATACATGCTGTCCTAAGCCTGAATGTTTTTTCTGCCAGCCCTTGAAATGCCCAGTTAGCCAAATTGATATCAAACTATTGCCAATTATAAGTGAACCAATGATGGGGCTTGTTTTAGGGGACTATGGGTCATATTACACTGTAACATGGAAGTGACAGGAATCCTGCTTCTGACTGTTGCAGCCTCACTTGCTGATGAGAGGGGGAAGTGAAAACAACATCCTTGTGTGCCCTTACTGCCAGCAAAATGGTCCTTCTTCTCTTGGTGTGATTGATGTCCAATAAAGTGCATTTGGGAAGGCAGCTATGATTGTGGCCATAGTGTCTGAATATGGATATGATTATGAATATAGGTTGTCCCCGCCCCATATCCACAAGAAATATGGTCCTGGACTTACTGTGGATACCTGAAACATGTATAATGGCATGAATACCATAGAATTGCACTGGAAGACCTAGAAAATGCAACTCTTAGTCATGCTGGAGGACCTCCCCGACCTCCAGATGCCTAGAGAGACTTTTCCCGTGATTGCAGGTAAGTGAAACTACAGGTACCAATCCCACATAAATGGTGGGAGACCTGTACAGAGCAGTTATGGGTGTGTAAATCTGTGTGCTTCATCTGTGTTACTAAAAGACCCTGGAATTCCCTTCCTAGAAAAGCTAGGCTGACCCTCTCCATTGCATCCTTCCAGCAGCATTGAAGGCTTTTTTTGTTTGTTTGTTTCAACAGGCCTCTGGGATCAGACTGTTTATGGGGAAAATGTTTTCAGTAATGCACTGTATTGTCTGTATTCGTTGTGAGTATGCTCTCAACTGGCTCTTAGTTTAATTGATAATTTAATTATGGCAGATTTGCATGTATCATGTAGCTGCATCTGTGTGGTTAAGTCTCCCAAGCCTACCCCCCAAAACTCACCTTTTAAAGCAGCACAGTCCTCTCCAACATATTTATTTATTTATGTTATTTATATGCCACCTTTCTCCCAGAATGGTACCCATTTTATACAACATATAACAATTAAAAATTAAAAACAATTTAAATCATGATAATTTAAAACATATGAAGTAAAACATATAAAAGTTAAAATAACATAGCCATTTCCATGTTATCAGAGAGCAAGGAGATCACTGAAGGTGCATTCAAGCTATTTTCCTGTAGCTGGACACACTGTGACAAACATCTGAGGGTGGTGCCTTCAGGAGGTCCTTGCAGATGACATTTTTACAGAAAAAGAGCTGGACACTTCTCTGCTGATCACTCAGCTCTCTGACATCAGGGAAATGCCTTTGTTGAATAGGGGAAAGTGCAATGCTTACAAGGTGGATTCCGGGAGGATTTCAGCCATTGTGTGTTTGGAGCACAATCCCAACCCTATAGAATTATAGAATCATAGAATTGTAGAGTTGGAAGAGACCACAAGGGCCATCCAGTCCAACCCCCTGCCATGCAGAAATCATGACCAAAGCATCCGTGACAGATGGCCATCCAGCCTCTGTTTAAAGACCTCCAAGAAAGGAGACACCACCACACTCCAAGAGACTTACTGTTCCACTGCTGAACAGCTCTTACTGTCAGAAAGTTCCTCCTAATGTTGAGGTGGAATCTCTGTTCCTGGAGCTTGCATCCATTGCTCTGTGTTCTAGTCTCTGGAAAGCAGAAAACCACCTTGCTCCATCCTCAATGTGACACCCCTTCAAATACTTAAACAGGGCTATCATATCGCCCCTTAACTGTCTTTTTTCCAGGCTAAACATACCCAGCTCCCTAAGTCTCTCCTCATAAGGTATTATTTCCAGACCTTTCACCATTTTAGTTGCCCTTCTCTGGACGTGCTCCAATTTGTCCATATCCTTTTTGAATTGTGGTGCCCAGAACTGGACACAGCATTCTAGGTGAGGTCTGACCAAGGCAGAATAGAGCAGCACTATTACTTCCCTTGGTCTAGAAGACACTATACTTCTATTGATGCAGCCCAAAATCACATTGGCCTTTTTAGCTGCTGCATCACATTGTTGACTCATGTTCAACTTGTGGTCTACTAGGACTCCTAGATCCCTTTCGCACGTAGTCTCATTCAGCCAGGTCTCCCCCATTCTGTATCTATGCATTTCATTTTTCCACCCTAAGTGCAGTACCTTACTATGGATTGCAATGGCTTAAATCAGCTATGAGTCTGACATCAACAGGATGCCAGCCTATATGGATGTCAACAGGATGTCAACTTTGTCTTGGTTTTAGTATGTGTGAACTTTAATTTGAATCAGTTTTGCTTTTTTTGTGAGCTTCCTTGGGTCTCAGGGCTGGGAAAAAGGCAACAATAGCAGCAATTCATTCCTGTACTTTCTTGTTGTTCCACATTATGTGCCTACTGCCAAACAAGTTGTTATAACTTGTTGTATTACTCATGTGCTGTCTGTTGCCTTTTGCCCCTTTTTACTGATTTTTTTAACCATAGGATTCATAAGAGCCTAGCATCCAGGTTGCAAAATTCCTACCAAAATGCCTAGCATGGCCTTACAAATACTTCTAAAGGCTTTACAATTGCTCACTCAGAGGCAGCTAGTTGCTCTCATGTCAGTGGCAGGGGAATCTGTTCCAGGATTCAAATCAAATTTGAAATGAGCTCTCCAAGGTGCTAAATCCTTTTTACCTTTTACAACATCTGAATCTCGGCTTGTCTACACTGGCAAAATAATTAATACTCCCACACCCCTGTCCCCATGGTCCCCCTTGTTCAGATGACACAAGGCCAATTCCCTGTTTCTGATGCAAACTGTCTACATGATATCCAGCCAGTTCAGCACTGAACCCACATTAAACCACCCTTAAAATCATAAAATCATAGAATCATAGAGTTGGAAGAGACCTCAAAGGCCATCCAGTCCAACCCCATTCTGCCCTGCAGGAATACACAATCAAAGCACTCCTGACAGTTGGCCATCCAGCCTCTGTTTAAAAACCTCCAAAGAAGGAGACTCCATCACACTCCCAGGCAGCAGCATATTCCACTGCCAAACAGCTCTTACTATCAGGAAGTTCTTCCTAATGTTAAGGTGGATTTTTTTTTTTTTGGTAGTTTGAACCCATTGCTCCATGTCCTAGTATCTGGAGCAGCAGAAAACAAGCTTGCTCCATCCTCAGTGTGACATCCCTTCAAATATGGCTATCATTTCAACCTTTTCTTCTTCAGACTAAACATACGCAGCTCTCTAAGCTGCTCCTCATAGGGCATAATAGCTTCCAGACCTCCCACCATCCTGGTTGCTCTCCTCTGGACATGTTCCAGCTTCTCAATATCCTTTCTGAATTGTGGTGCCCAGAACTGGACACAGTATTCCAGGTGAGGTCTGACCAAAGGAGAAAACAGTGGCACTATGACTTCCTTTGATCTAGACACTATACTCCTATTAATGCAGCCTAGAATCACATCAGCACAACATAAATTATAAGAATAAAATATTCTAACAATAAAAACGCAAGGTTAAAAAACAATCCCATATCCTGTCTCTCCCCACCAATCATAAAAACAGCAAAGAATAACAACACAGAAATTAAACAGCATAATATATTAAAATTTTCAAGTACAAATTGAATAAAACTGTGGGTAGATGTTTTGTTTTTTGATCTGGAAGGTTAATTTGGAAAGGCCTTGTCATGATGACAGCAGGCATCATGGATACCTTTACAATTCACAGGAACTACATTGGAATCTTCCACTCCTTATTTGGAAATGGGAAGTGGGTGGGAGAACCTCATAAAATAAACATCACATCACATCACTTTGACTAGATAGCCACTCTGATTGGGCACAGCAGAGCCAATCAGTAAAACCCAAAGGACTTTTAAAAGTTCTGTTCTTCCCTTTGTTTGGAGTCTCTTGGAGACACACTTGTGGAGCACATGGCCTAGCTAGCATCTGGCATAGCTCTGGGCCAGATGGCCTACACAGCCATGAAATACCCAAAAAGATACAACTGTGATAACAAAAAGGGTTGGGGGGAGCCAACCTTATCCAAAGGCCTTAAAAAGGATCCAAAAAGAACTCTGAAATTCCATCTACAGAGACTGTACGTTACCTGCATGTAATAGTTAGGGAATGTGTAGTTAGATTGTGTTAGATTTATGTTTTTATTTATAAGTGCTTGAATGAATGCAAACTGTATAAGCCTTAAGCTGAACCTGGGAATGTTTTACCTTCTCAAGTGACATAGACTCCTAGAACTAAAATAAAAGATTCTGTTATTTTCTAACCTGCCTCGAATTGTCTGCTTCTGGTCAGCTATCAAGAACCTTCTCTAGAGTAGAGAAAAGAGTTATTATTGTTCTTTAACCCAGCACGACGTGGAAAAGACCATAAAGGAAATTGTAAAGTCAGTGAGTTGTGGTGGCCTGCCCTTAGAAAAGGGATTTCTAGACTAGAGAACCCTTGTGAGTGTGATTTTCAGTTGTACAAATAAGCTGGAAGCCTTCCCTTCCTGCTGGAAGAGTAGGGCCATCTTTATGACATGGTGGCACAGTTTTTGAACCCTCAGGTTTGGGAATGGCAGTTCAGCAGCTCTCTCTACCATGGGGGGTGGGGAGACTGGCTTTTGGAGGAGTTCTGGGAGTTTCGGGAATTTCTCTGTGTTGAAGCTTTACCCGTGTCCTGTTATCCATCTTAATGGACTTTTTAAAGGCTTCTAGGGAGGTAATATGACGGATCTCATCCGGCAGCTCGTTCCATATCCTGGGAGCAGCAGATGAAAATGTCCTCGGGGTCACCGCAGCCAATCTAGTCTTCTTTGGTTGCAACAGGTTCTTCCCTGAAGACCTAAGTGTGTGGGGTGGATTGTATGGAAGAAGGTGCTCCCACATGTAGCCTGGGCCATGTAGGCCTTTAAAGGTTATAACCAACACCTTGTACCTTGCCCAGAAACTAACTGGCAGCCAATGAAGAGATTTTAAGACAGGTGTTATGTGGTCAACTTTAGATGTACTCACAACCAACCTGGCTGCCATGTTTTGTACCAATTGAAGTTTCTGGACTTGGCACAAGGGTAGCCCCATGTAGAGCACATTGCAGAAGTCAAGCCGAGAGGTTAGTAGTGCATGTACCACTGTTTCTAGGTCACCCTGCTCCAGAGGAGGTTGCAGCTGACCTATCAGCCAAAACTGATAACAGGCACTCCTGACCATCATATCTATCTGGTCCGTTAGCTGGAGAGATGAGTCAAGGAGCACCCCCAAGCTGCGAACACAGTCCTACAAGGGAAGTGTAACCCCCATCCAGGACTGGTAGACATATTTTCATTCCCGGGCTAGGGGTCCCAGTAGCAAGTACTTCCATCTTATCTGGATTCAGCTTGAGTTTGTTTTCCCTCATTCAATCCATTACCACCTTAAGATAGTCATTCAGAGGAGAGATGCCATCCTTAGTAACTGCAGCAGTCCGAGACTTAGAAAAACATATTTGGGTGTCCTCAGCATACTGATAACATCTCTCCTCATGTCTCCAGATGATCTCTCCCAGTGGCTTCATGTAAATGTTGAAAAGCATAGGAGACAGAATGACGCACTGGGGGACACCAAATCTTAACTCTCTTTTAGAAGAGAAACTGTCTCCCAGTATCACCATCTGGAATCTGCCTGAGAGATAGGAATGGAACCACTGCAAAGCAGTGCCCCCAATTCCCAATTCTCCTAGGCGATCCAGAAGGATACCATGGTCAATGGTATCAACAGCCACTGTGAGGTCCAAGTGCACCAGTAGGGTCACACTTCCCTTGTTGATGCCCAGATAGAGATTATCGGCTAAGGCAACCATGGCAGTCTTGACTCCGTATCCTGTCCTAAATCTAGTTTTAAATGGATCTACAAAATCAGTTTCTTCCAAGACTACTTGGAGTAGAATGGCTGCCGGTCTCTCGATCACCTTGCTTAAGAATGATAGAAGCGAGACTGGCCTATAATTGTTTTTGTCCAGGGGGTCAAGGGAGGGCTTTTTTAGGAGTGGTTTAAACACTGCCTCTTTTAGGCAAGATGGAAGTCGGCCTTCCCTGAAAAATGTGTTATCATGTGCTTCAACAGCACCTTAATTGAATTTCCCCCTTGGACAGCCAGCCAAGATGGGCAGGGATCGAGAGAGCAGGTAATCTTTTTCATACTACGAAGGAGCTACGTCCCAAGCACAATTGAAAAGCTAAATCTCCCAGCATTCCCCAGCCACCATGGTATTTGGGAGATTATGGGCACTGTGGTCCAAAGTAACTTTTCTTTCCTTTCTTTTTTTTAAAAAAATATTTCTTTATTGAGAAATGAAGGTTTCCATAACATGATAACAGAACTGCTACCAAATGTTTACAAAACAAATAAACAGAGGCTTAAGCCTGAGTTACTGTCTAATACAATACAGGTCACCACCGGTATCTTCGGGGGGGTGGTGTTCCTGGACTTATCCTTATAAGTAAAACCTCGGATAATAGCAAACCCTGCTTCCTGTACAAACATGCCATAGAGTTGCATTGGCAGACCTACCAATTCCTAGAGGGAGACATCTCTCTAGGCATTTTCCAGCATGATTCTATGGTATGTATGTCTGGCATTTTTGCAGTCGTGGATAACGGAAACTGCAGATATTGCTCCACAGATACACGGATGTCAGAAGATGACACAAGAAAAGAAGAAAATTATTGTGTTACTTATTTAGAAGTGTGAAGTTTTTGTCACTTGCAGAAGAGGAATCCAGAGATAGTACGTCCTAAATTCAAAATGTGCAAATGGTGATTACCAAAAGTAACTTTTCTAAACTCTAAATATTTCAACTGTGGTTAAGAATCAATTGGGCTGCTGCCACGCTGCAGAAATAATACAGTTTGAGACTGCTTTAACTATCATGGCTCTAACCTATGGAATCCTGGGATTGGTAGTTTGTTGTGGCACCAGAGCTCATCAGAGAAGTCTAAATATCTCAGAAAATTACTGTGGGAAATGTAACATTCTTCTTGCACCCCTGCTTAGTAAGTTTAGGAACTTCCTTGCATGCTTAAGTTCCTACCCCCCTTCTCATCTCAAGCTATCTTAGCCATTTGGAGCTATGGGGTAATCATTGAGTCATTCATCGCATGGCCTCCTAATTTAAATATTTTATGATTCTTTGTCTCTTCTTGGGGTTTTGCAGCCTCAACACAAGGTTCCCTTTTTCCCTTTTCCCTTCATACCATGCATCTGACTTCCATACATGAAGAAGAGAGATACAACCACCTCTTTTTCTGAGGAAATATAGATGTTACTGCTGTAATAAACTTCTAGCTTTCTATTAATTTTTATTCTCCTTTTTCCATACATAAAACTTCACTTCCCCTCAACATAACACTTATTCTAAACACAATATACAGATCACAATACACAGATCACAATTCTCACTATCCAATGTACATAAGACAAAATACAAAATTTGAGACACACTTTCAAATATACCAACTAACAAAATTACATATACACTCAAATCACCTTACCCTGACAACCCTTCTTCCCATTTATCCTATGTGATTGTCAGGATCGTCCATGAATTCTGAGATATAGAGTAGAGTTCATGGAGGACCCTGACAGTTTGTTGGTTTGAGACTGGTTCTACCTTGGGCCTCTGGAATGTCTGGGAGACGTTGGTTGCCATGGGAACGCTGGTCCTCCCGGGGAGCTCAAGGCCAGACAGATGGTTTGGCGCCTCTCGCTCCCCCATGGTGTACTATGGTATGCTGCCCTCCCTTTTCTGCTTTCTCACGCTGGGTGTCTCTTATCTGTTTCCCCTGTAAGCCTGGTCTTTAGTTGCAGCTTTGCCAATGTCCCTTACACATGCTTCTATTCCAATAAAGAACTTTATTGAAGATATGTGAGTTTGTGTTCTGTGTACATCACAGAAAGCTGCAACTCTCTAACTTTTATTTTTTTGTCCTGAAACTGTGGAGCCTTTACCCACAATGTCTGAGGACGCGGAGACTGGCACGCAGATGGAACAAGATCTGATTGTGGCCAGCACCAAAGAAGCCGATGCCTCGAAGCAGGAGACCGGGGCAGAGGGAGGTGCTGTAGCCGTCGCAGCTGGAGGCATGAGCCGAGACCATCAGAGGGCTGGAAGATTTCCGCTCTCCACTGAGCCCTGGGAGGTGGGGCAAGCTGGCTCCAGGGAGGGGCAGCCTGCCAAGCTTCGGCACTCCTGTGCGAGAGGTTTTGGGCCCCACCAGGCCATGGGCAGGGGCCGGCCGCCAAGAAGAATGCAGGTCCCGGTGGGACAGGCCCCAGGGTGAGGGGCCTCAAGAGCCAAAAGCGAAGTTTTCCCTGGCAGAAGTTGGAGCCAAGGTTCTTCAACTGAAACAGCAAATGGGTGAGATACGGGAGGTACTCCTAGAACTCCTGCATAGAACCCCTCCAGCTCCACCAGCCCCTAGAGGGGTCCAGCCTCCCCCAGCTCAACCAGCGGCTGCCCAGGCACCCGGGGATGGGGTCCCCGCTCAGCCTCCTGATGTCTCTGGCCTGCCGGCTCCTGGACCGGCTCCCCCTGTGGGGGCTGGACCAGTTGAGCCGCAGGAGCAATCCAGCGCAGGAGGGGGATCTGGAGGCTATGCGGCCAAACCCGCGATTCACCAGGAAGGTGGGAAGAAGGGGCGAACGTGCCCCGTTTGGCCCCACAGCCTCCAGATCCCCCTCCTGTGCTCCCTCCTGGAAGGGAGCGCAGGAGGGGCATGCGGAGGCTGCGCGGCCAAACCCATGATTCGTCCCCTCTCCCCACCTTCCTGGAAGGTGGGGAGAAGGGGCGAACGTGCCCCGTTTGGCTGCACAGCCTGCGGATCCCCCTCCTGCGCTCCCTCCTGGAAGGGAGCGCAGGAGGGGCATGCAGAGGCTGCGCGGCCAAAACCCCCAAATTCGCCCCCTCTCCCCACCTTCCTGGAAGGTGGTGAGAAGGGGCGAACGTGCCCCATTTGGCCCCACAGCCTCCGGATCCCCCTCCTGCGCTCCCTCCTGGAAGGGAGTGCAGGAGGGGGATCCAGAGGCTATGCAGCCAAACCCGCAATTCGCCAGGAAGGTGGTGAGAAGGGGTGAACGTGCCCCGTTTGGCCCCACAGCCTGCGGATCCCCCTCCTGCGCTCCCTCCTGGAAGGGAGCGCAGGAGGGGCATGCGGAGGCTGCGCGGCCAAACCCACAATTCGCCCCTTCTCCCCACCTTCCTGGAAGGTGGGGAGAAGGGGCGAACTTGCCCCGTTTGGCCGCACAGCCTGCGGATCCCCCTCCTGCGCTCCCTCCTGGAAGGGAGCGCAGGAGGGGCATGTGGAGGCTGCACGGCAAAACCCATGATTCGCCCCCTCTCCCCACCTTCCTGGAAGGTGGGGAGAAGGGGCGAACATGCCCCATTTGGCCGCACACCCTCCGGATCCCCCTCCTGTGCTCCCTCCTGGAAGGGAGCGCAGGAGGGGCATGCGGAGGCTGTGCGGCCAAACCCGCGATTTGCCCCTTCTCCCCACCTTCCAGGAAGGTGGGGAGAAGGGGCGAACATGCCCCTTTTGGGCACACAGCCTCCGCATCCTCCTCCTGCGCTTCCTCCTGGAAGGGAACGCAGGAGGGGCATGCGGGGGCTATGCGTTGGAAGAGGGGGATCGTAAACTCTGCATTTTACCTTGAAAATTGGAGGGGTGGTCTTATACACCGGAAAATACGGTACATGACTCAGTGGGAAGGGGAGTTCCAGTCAGAGGCTGAGAAGGTGCAGTATGTGTCCAACCAATTGGAGGGTGAGGCGGCCCAGTGGTTGGTGGGACTTTATGATATGGGAGCACCTGAACTGGGTAATTACCAAGAGTTCCTGATGGCTCTCAGGGCCCAGTTCGAAGATCCTTTAAGAGGGAAGCGAGCTCGGGTGAAGCTTAGGTGCCTGAAGCAAGGTACGATGACAGTGGCAGAGTACGCGGCTGAGTTCCGCCGCCTAGCCAGCCAAGTGCGTGAGTGGTCAGAAGAGGTCAAGGTGCAGTTTTTCAAGGAGGGACTGAATCCTGACATTCTAGAGTGGGCCATGTTCCAGGGAAACCCCGAAACCCTCCTGGGGTGGGTGCGTCTAGCTGGTGAAGTGGAGCCCGTGAAAGGCAGCATCAAGATGTTGCGCCGCCAGGCAAGGACGGAGGGGAAGCCCTCAGGGTCCCCGGGGAAGAAGACCAAGGCGGGGCGCTCGGGAGGAGCCACCACCGGAGAGTCCGAACGAGAGCTAAGGATGAGAAAGGGCCTGTGCCTGCATTGTGGGAAGAGCGGACATCGCATAGCGGAGTGCCCAGAGAGGAGTCCTCGGGAGCAACCCGCCACCGCCAAGCCAGCGCGGAGCGAGGGGAGAACCGGGTCCGCCAAGACTCCCTCCAAGCCCAAGCCCAAAGCGACGGCCCGGGCCCTGGCGCCAGGCCATGTGGCAGGGGAGTCTTCAGATGACCCCAAGGATAGTGGGTCCTACTCCTCCGACGCTGAGCCGGCGGGAAACGGGCCCAGCCCGCCCTATTGAGCGCCCGAGGGCGGGCTAATCCTGAAGGGCGCCCGGATGCTGTGGTGAGTGGAGTGAAGGGCCCGTTCTTTATCAAAGCTCGAGTGGGGGTTGGAGGGGAGGGCCCCACCTGAAAAGTAATGTTAATGATTGACTCTGGTTGTACCCAAGTGCTCATCCACCCCTCCTTAGTCAGTGAACTGAACATTAATACTGTTAAGCTGGACAAGCACGTGTGGCTGTCACAAATGGATGGGGAGATGATGAAGGGGGCCCCGCCAGGTGCATAACCGGCCCCATGAACATGAGGATGGGAACCCACCAGGAGGAACAGCAGTTTGTGATTGCTCCAGGCTTAGTCCCCGCGGCAGTCGTGGGTCTGAACTGGCTAAAGTACCACAACCCCACCATAGACTGGATAAAAGAGACACTGACTTTTACAGACCCACTGTGTACCAAGGAGCATGGGGTGGGGGGAGGATCCACAGGGGACGGGGTCCCCCTGGAGGGTGAGTCACGGAACTACACGACTGCCTTAGTAAAAGGGGAGCTGAAAGGACTGCCAGTGGAGTACAAGACATGGCAATATGTGTTTGAGGAGAGGGAGTGTGACATTTTGCCACCCCACCGGGCTTTTGACTGTGCCATTGAAATACTCTCAGAGTCAAGCCTACCTAAACCTCGCATTTATTCTATGACCCCAGCTGAAATGGAGGTACTCCGAGAGTTCATAGACAAAAACTTAGCCCGAGGGTTCATTAGGCCATCAACCTCACCCGTTGTCAGGGCCATCCACGAATTCTAAGGCATAGAGTGGAGTTCGTGGAGGTCCCTGACATTTTCATGGTTTGAGACTGGCTCTGCCTTGGGCCTCTGGAATGTTTGGGAGATGTTGGTTTCCATGGGAACGCTGTTCATCCCGGGAGCTCAAGGTCGGCCAGATGGCCTGGCAGATCTCTCACCTCCGAAGTGTGCTTTGAAGTTCTACCCTCCCTTTTCTGCTTTCTCACGCTGGGGGTACCTTATCTATCCTGATTGCAAGCTTGGTCTTCAGTATGCAGCTTTGCCACTGTTCCTTACACATGCTTCTATTCCAATAAAGAACTTTATTGAAGATATCAGAGTTTGTGTTCTTTGTACATCACAGAAAGCTGCATACTCCATTTTATTTTTTTTCCCTCTGTCCTGAAGCTGTGGAGCCTTTACCTGCAATGTCAGAGGACGCAGAGACTGGCACACAGACGGACCAAGATCTGACTGTAGCCAGCGCCAAAGCAGCTGCTGCCTCGAAGCAGGAGACCGGGGCAGAGGGGGGTGCTGTAGCCATCGCAGCTGGAGGCGCCAGCCGAGACCGAGACCGCTGGAGGGCTGCAAGATTTCCACCCTCCACTGAGCCCTGGGAGCTGGGGATGGAGCTGGCTCCAGGGAGGGGCAGCCTGCCAAGCTTCGGCGCTCCGGTGCGAGAGGTTTTGGGCCCTGCCTGGCCATGGGCAGGGGCCAGTCGCCGAGAAGACCGCAGGTCCCGGTGGGACAGACCCCAGGGTGAGGGGCCTAGAGAGCCAGAAGCGAAGTTTTCCCTGGCAGAAGTTGGAGCCAAGGTTCTTCAACTGAAACAGCAAATGGGTGAGATACGGGAGGTACTCCTAGAACTCCTGCACAGAACCCCTCCAGCTCCACCAGCCCCTGGAGGGGCTCAGCCTCCCCCAGCGCCACCTGCAGCTGCCCAGGCACCCGGGGATGGGGTCCCCGGTCAGCCCCCTGATGTACCTGGCCTGCCGGCTCCTGGACCGGCTCCCCCAGTGGGGGCTGGCCCGGTTGAGCCGCAGGAGCAACCCCGGGGCTGGAAACACCGGCATCTGAAGGCGAAGTTCGATGGGGATCCAGCAAAACTACCCTACTTCATGACTCAAGTGGTGAGTTACATGACTCAGTGGGAAGGGGAGTTCCAATCTGAGGCTGAGAAGGTGCAGTATGTGTCCAACCAACTGGAGGGAGAGGCGGCCCAGTGGTTGGTGGGTCTTTATTATATGGGAGCCCCTGAACTGGGTAATTACCAAGAGTTCCTGATGGCTCTCAGGGCCCAGTTCGAAGATCCCTTAAGAGGGAAGCGGGCTCGAAGCAAGCTTAGGAGCTTGAAGCAAGGTACGATGCCAGTGGCAGAGTACGCGGCTGAGTTCTGCCACCTAGCCAGCCAAGTGCCGGAGTGGCCAGAGGAAGTCAAGGTGCAGTTTTTCCAGGAGGGCCTGAACCCTGACATTCTAGAGTGGGCCAAGTTCCAGGGAGACCCCGAAACCCTCCTGGGGTGGATACGGCTAGCGGGTGAAGTGGAGTCGGTGAAGGCCAGCATCAAGATGTTGCGCCGCCAGGCCGGGACGGAGGGGAAGTCCGCTAGGGCCCCAGGGAAGAAAACCAAGGCGGCACGCTCGGGGGGAGGTCCCACCGGAGAGTCCGAACGCGAGCGAAGGATGAGAAAGGGGCTGTGCCTGCATTGTGGGAAGAGCGGACACCGCATAGCGGAGTGCCCAGAGAGGAGCCCTCGGGAGCAACCCGCCGCCACCAAGCCAGCGCGGAGCGAGGGGAGAAGCGGGCCCACCAAGACTCCCTCCAAGCCCAAGACCAAGGCGACGGCCAGGGCCCTGGCAGCGGGCCATGCGGCAGGGGAGTCCTCAGATGATCCCGAGGATAGTGGGTCCTACTCTTCCGACGCTGAGCCGGCGGGAAACGGGCCCAGCCCGCCCTACTGAGCGCCCGAGGGCGGGCTAATCCGGAAGGGCGCCCGGATACCGTGGTGAGTGGAGTGAAGGGCCCGTTCTTTATCAAAGCTCGAGTGGGGGTTGGAGGGGAGGGCCCCACCCGCAAAGTAATGTTAATGATTGACTCTGGTTGTACCCAAGTACTCATCCACCCGTCCTTAGTCAGTGAACTGAACGTTGATACAGTTAAGCTGGACAAGCCCGTGTGGCTGTCTCAGATGGATGGGGGTATGATGAAGGGGGGCCCCGCCCGGCGCATAACTGGTCCCATGAACATGAGGATGGGAACCCACCAGGAGGAACTGCAGTTTGTGATTGCTCCAGGGTTAGTCCCCGCGGCAGTTGTGGGTCTGAACTGGCTAAAGTACCACAACCCCACCATAGACTGGATAAAAGAGACACTGACTTTTACAGACCCATTGTGTACCAAGGAGCACGGGGTGGGGGGAGGATTCCCAGAGGACGGGGTCCCCCTGGAGGGTGAGCCACAGAATTACACAACTACCTTAGTAAAGGGGGAGCTGAAAGGGCTGCCAGTGGAGTACAAAGCATGGCAATATGTGTTTGAGGAGAGGGAATGTGACATTTTGCCACCCCACCGGGCTTTTGACTGCGCCATTGAGATACTCTCGGAGTCCAGCCTACCTAAACCTCGCATTTATTCTATGACACCAGCTGAAATGGAGGCACTCCGAGAGTTCATAGACAAAAACTTAGCCCGAGGGTTCATTAGGCCCTCAACCTCGCCTGTGGGGGCTCCGGTGATGTTTAGGCGCAAGGCAGATGGCGGGCTTCGTTTGATTCAGGATTACAGAGGGCTAAACGTGATTAGTGTTTCCAACCAGTACCCCCTGCCCTTGATGAAGGACATATTAGCCCATCTCTCCAAAGGGAAGATTTTTACGAAGCTGGATCTGCGGGAGGCCTACTACAGAGTACGGATTCGGGAAGGGGATGAATGGAAGACTGCGTTTAATTGCCCCTTGGGGGCTTTTGAGTTCCTCGTCATGCCTTTCGGCCTAAAAGGGCCCCCCGGCATTTTTCAGAACTTAATTAATGATGTGTTACGTGAATTTCTGTACAAAGGGGTGTTGGTATACCTTGATGATGTGTTGATTTATTCTGAGGACTACACGTCCCATGTGAAACTGGTAAAAAAGGTGCTTACAAGGTTGGGGGAAAATCATCTGTATGCGAAAATGTCCAAGTGTGAGTTTCACCAAAGCCGTCTGGATTATTTAGGGTACCGCATCTCAAACAAAGGGATTGAAATGGACCCAGAAAAGGTTAAGGGGGTCTTGGCATGGGAAGCCCCTAGAACCAGGAAACAGTTGCAGAGCTTCCTGAGTTTTGCTAATTTTTATCGGTCCTTCATCCCTGACTTTGCGTCGGTAGCCCTTCCCCTGACAGATTTGTTAAAAACCAAAGATGGGAAAGGCAAAGGTTCCAAGCACGGCAAAGGGGACAAACCTCCCCAAAAGCTTGTGTGGTCACCACAGTGCCAACAAGCATTTGACAAATTGAAATCCCTTTTCACTTCTGAGCCTATTCTCAAACACCCCGACCCCTCCCAACCTTTCGTGGTCCAAGTGGACGCCTCTGATGTAGCGATGGGTGGTGTTCTGTTGCAAAAGGGGGAGGAAGGGGATTTGAGGCCATGTGCCTATTTGTCCAGAAAGTTCAATGACACGGAACAAAATTGGCCGGTGTGGGAGAAGGAGGCAGTTGCTATCAAGTTGGCACTAGAGACGTGGCGCCACCTACTGGAGGGCTCACCCAAACCGTTTGAAGTTTGGACTGATCATAAAAATTTGGAAGTATTGGCTACCCCTAGGCGCTTGAGCCCCAAGCAGGTCAGGTGGGCCAGTTTCTTTTATCGATTTAATTTCACTCTGAAATTTATCCCGGGGAAAAGTAAATTTCTAGCTGACGCTTTGTCCAGGCTACCACAACATGAGAGTAAGCGCAAGGAGGTCATTGACACCGTTTTTTCTCCTTCCCACTTGGGGCTAGCAGTCCTCACACGGAGCACAGCCAAAGAACAGAAATCCACTGCTAGCCCTGCTCAGGTGCCGGGTCCAACTGAAATTGATGGTGGCTCTCCCTTGGCGCCTGGACCTGTGCCCCAGCCCTTGAACCCCGACCCACCTCCCCCCGATCCGGGGACCCGGGCAGTGACCCCTACGGCGGATAGTTCTGCCACGCCCACAGATTCTCAAGGGGAGAAAGGAGGGTGGCATTCTCAATTGGCCTCAGAACTGCCCCTGGATCAGTGGTTCCTGGCTCACCCCAATGAGGTGACTGTGAGGGAAGGGGTGGCTTGGAAAGGGGATCGCCTGTATGTTCCTGAGGTCTTGAGAGCGAGTATTCTCAAGCAGTGCCATGATGTCAAGAGTGCTGGACATTTTGGGTATCTCAAAACTTTGCATTTGGCCCGGAGACAGTTTTGGTGGCCCCGAATGAGGAAGGAGGTGGAGGAATACGTGAAGGGGTGTACCACTTGTGCAGTGTCAAAAGGGGGGTCAGGGAAGCCCAAAGGTTTGCTCCACCCTCTACCCACCCCAAACAAGCCCTGGGAGGTCATTAGCATGGACTTTATTGTGGCGTTACCAGAGAGTAGAAAAAAGATGGTTATTTGGGTGGTTACTGATTTGTTCTCAAAACAAGCGCATTTTGTGGCCTGTAAGAAACTCCCCACGGCCTCCCAATTAGCCAAATTGTTCATTCAGCATATTTATCGGATTCATGGCATTCCGACCAAGATTGTGTCGGATCGGGGGGCACAATTTACCTCGCAGTTTTGGAAGGCTTTCACGAACCTTCTGGGGGTGGAGCTCGGGCTTAGCAGCTCCCATCATCCCCAATCGGACGGGCAAACGGAACGAACGAATCAGACTCTTGAACAATACCTAAGATGCTATGTGAATTTCCAACAATCTGATTGGGTTGATCTTCTGCCCTTTGCTGAAGTGGCCTACAATAATGCCACTCACCAGAGCACTGGACTCTCACCGTTCAAGGTTGTGTCTGGGCATGATTTCGGTCCCCTTCCTTTGCTGGAGGGGTCCCCCAACTCTGACCCCGTTTCGGTCTCCCAGTGGAGTCAAAACGTCAGGGATGCGTGGCCTCATGTAATCTCGGCCTTGGACTTTGCCAAAGCACGCTACAAACATTATGCTGATCAGAAGCGGGACCCTTCCCCTAGATATGAGGTGGGAGATCTGGTTTATTTGTCCACCAAATTCCTTAAGTGTCCCCAACCCTCTAAAAAGTTGGGAGCCAAATACATTGGGCCTTTTCGTGTTGTTAGGATGGTAAATCCTGTGGCTTTTGAACTGTCCTTGCCTAAGTTGTACCGTCATGTGCATCCTGTGTTTCATTCCAGCCTGCTCAAGCCCGTGAACCCTCCGGACAAACACCATCCGGCTCCGGAACCTGCTCCTCAGCCGATCCTTGTGGATCAGGACCAACATTTTGAAATTTCTGAGATCCTGGACTCTAGACTTCACCGGGGAGGGTTACAGTATTTGGTGAAGTGGAAACACCTGCCTTTGGGCCATGCGGAGTGGGTTGCTTCTGAGCATGTCAATGCCAAATGCTTATTGCGAAAGTTTCATGCCCGCTTTCCCGATAAGCCTGGTTGAGGGGGGGGTTGGTCTTTGGGGGGGCAGTATGTCAGGGCCATCCACGAATTCTAAGGCATAGAGTGGAGTTCGTGGAGGTCCCTGACATTTTCATGGTTTGAGACTGGCTCTGCCTTGGGCCTCTGGAATGTTTGGGAGATGTTGGTTTCCATGGGAACGCTGTTCATCCCGGGAGCTCAAGGTCGGCCAGATGGCCTGGCAGATCTCTCACCTCCGAAGTGTGCTTTGAAGTTCTACCCTCCCTTTTCTGCTTTCTCACGCTGTGGGTACCTTATCTATCCTGATTGCAAGCTTGGTCTTCAGTATGCAGCTTTGCCACTGTTCCTTACACATGCTTCTATTCCAATAAAGAACTTTATTGAAGATATCAGAGTTTGTGTTCTGTGTACATCACACACACATTCATTCATCCCCCCACAAGGCACGGTAAAAAAATGCCAGCGTCTGGGTCTTTCAAAATGCCTTGTGTGTCCTCCCCTTGTGATCCCTGCACTGGCTTGAAACCTTCACTCCACAGCTGCCTCTGCTTAAAGGGTTAACATTTTAAAGAGACAGGACAATTGCAAGCCTCTGCCCCCCTGCACTCCGCTTGTCCTGGCTTGGGCTTGTGTGTCTGCGTGCATGGGTCCAGTCCGCTCTGCTTTTGATCTCTCTCACACTCCTAAGCACCAACTGATCAGTCATTCCTCCCCAGTTTAGCTGGTTTAAACAGTGATCTTTCATTTCTAAAGGAAAGCACAGGGTTTAGCCACTGATCGCTCCTTCCTCTCCCCCCCCCGGATTCCTCCCCCCATTCCCTCAGAGCCTCATCCCCAATGCAATACTCATTCATCCCCTCATCCCCAATGCAGAAGCTTTAAGAAACATTTGAGCCAGCCAATAGCATTGCTCGTGATGCGGAACTCTAAAGGAAGTACATCACTGAGGTTGTGAAAAAACGAGTAATCGCATCATTGATTGACAGCTAAAAAAAAATCCCGGGACCGTAAACGTGTGTAAACAAAAAAAACCTGGGGTAGTATATAGTGGGAGAAGGTACATATCACAGGATGGGATGCCATGTAAACAATGATCCCGGGATCTCCTGGGATATCCAGTTCAAAGACAAAAATCGTGTACACAGGGAGGGACGAATACAGGATCAAGAAATCCCAGGACACCCCGCGACAAAAATTACCATCTAACTGGCACCATTGCTTCCAGACCTCCCACCATCCTGGTTGCCCTCCTCTGGACACGTTCCAGCTTGTCCATATCCTCCTGAATAATGGTGCCCAGAACTCGAAACAGTATTCCAGGTGAGGTCTGACCAAAGCAGAAAAGAGTGGCACTATAGAATCATAGAATTGCAGAGTTGGAAGAGACCACGAGGGCAATCCAGTCCAACCCCCTGCCACGCAGGAAATCATGTTCAAAGCATCCTCGACAGATGGCCATCCAGCCTCTGTTTAAAGACCTCCAAGGAAGGAGACCCCACCACGCTCCGAGGGAGTGTGTTCCACTGCCAAACAGCTCTTACTATCAAAAAGTTCCTCCTAATGTTGAGGTGGAATCTCTGTTCCTGGAGCTTGCATCCATTGCTCCATGTTTCAGTCTCTAGAGCAGCAGAAAACAAGCCTGCTCCATCCTCAACGTGACACCCCTTCAAATACTTAAACAGGGCTATCATATCGCCTCTTAACCATCTTTTTTCCAGGCTAAACATACCCAGCTCCCTAAGTCTCTCCTCATAAGAAATCGTTTCCAGACCTTTCACAATTTTAGTTCCCCTTCTTTGGACATGCTTCAATTTGTCAATATCCTTTTTGAATTGTGGTGCCCAGAACTGGACACAGTATTCTAGGTGAGGTCTGACCAAGGCAGAATAGAGCAGCACTATTACTTCCCTTGATCTAGACACTATACTTCTATTGATACAACCCAAAATCGCATTGGCCTTTTTAGCTGCCGCATCACACTGTTGACTCATCTTCAACTTGTGGTCTATTAGGACTCCTAGATCCCTTTTGCACGTAGTCTCATTCAACCAGGTCTCCCCCATCCTATATCTATGCATTTCATTTTCCCCCCTTACATTTCTCCGTATTGAATTTCATTTTGTTAGCTTTGGCCCAGCTCTCCAGTTTATCCGGGTCATCTTGAATTTTGATCCTGTCCTCCAGGGTATTAGCTACTCCTCCTAATTTGGTGTCATCTGCAAATTTGGTAAGTATGCCCCTAATTCCCTCATCCAAGTCATTGATAAAGATGTTGAATAGCACTGGGCCCAGGAGAGAACCCTGTGGCACCCCACTGGTCACATCTTTCCAAGACAAAGAGGAGCCACTGCTGAGCACCCTTTGGGTTCGGCCAGTCAACCAATTACAAATCCATTGAACAGTTAACTTGTCTAGCCCACATTTTACAAACTTGTTTGCAAGAATGTCATGGGGAACCTTGTCAAAGGCCTTACTGAAATCAAGGTATACGATATCCACAGCATTCCCTTCATTTACCAAGCTGCTCATTTTATCAAAAAAAGAGATCAGATTAGTCTGGCATGACTTGTTACTCTGAAACCCATGTTGACTTTTTGTGATTATGGCATTGCCTTCTAAATGTTCACAGACTCTCTGTTTAATGATCTGCTCTAGAATCTTCCCTGGTATTGATGCCAGACTAACTGGACGATAATTGCTGGGATCCTCTTTTTTCCCCTTTCTGAAGATGGGGAAAATATTTGCCCCCCTCCAGTCCGCTGGGACTTCTCCTGTTCTCCAGGAGTTGTCAAAGATTATTGCCAATGGCTCTGAGATTATATTTGCCAGCTCTTTTAATACTCTTGGATGTAGCTCATCTGGTCCTGGAGATTGAAATTCATTTAGTTTAAGGAGGTATTCCTGTACTACCTCTTTGCTTATTCTGTGCTGGTATCCCCCTATTGTGTCCTCTGTTCCATTATCCTCAGGTTGATCACCCTTTTCCTTTTCTGAAAACACTGAGGCAAAGAAGGTCTTGAGTAATTCTGCCTTTTCTCTGTCCCCTGTTAGCATTTTGCCATCTTCTCCGCGTAGTGGCCCTACCATTACATTCTTCCTCCTTTTGCTGCGGACATACCCAAAAGAACCCTTTTTATTGTTCTTAACCTCTCTAGCAAGCCTGAGATCATTCTGCACTTTAGCTTTTCTGACTTTACTCCTACACATGTTCACTATCTGTTTGAATTCTTCTTTGGTGATCTACCCCTTTTCCCATTTCCTATACATGTTCCGTTTAAAACTTAACTCCATTGAAATTTCTTTAGTCATCCATCCTGGTTTCTTGAGACACCTCCCATTTTTCTTCCTCAATGGTACTGTTTGAAATTGTGCCTCAGTATCTCCCTTTTGAGAAAGTCCCATCCGTCTTGAGGTCTCTTCTCTTTTAGTATTCCTGACCATGGGATCACCCCCAGTGTTTCCCTGAATTTATTGAAATCAGCTCTCCTAACGTCAAGAATGTGTGTCTGACTATGCCTGGCTTCTCCTTTCCATTGTATAACAAACTCCAGGAGAACACGATCACTCTCACTTAAGGATCCCACCACTTGCATCCCATTAACCAGGTCATCCCTGTGGGTTAGGATCAGATCTAAAATAGCTGACCCCCTTGTTGCCTCTTCCATCTTTTGGACCATGAAATTGTCTTCCAGGGAAGTAAGGAATTTGATAGACCTTGATGTTTTGGTCGAATTAGATTGCCAGCAAATATCAGGATTTTTTAAGTCACCCATCGCTACTACATCTCTCCTTTCTGCGTGTGTGGTCATCTGTTCTAGAAAGGCATCATCCAATTCCTCCGTCTGATTTGGGGGTCTGTAGTAGAGTCCCACAATAACATCCCTGTTGTTTCCCTCCCCTTTAATTTTTATTCAGATGCTCTCCACCTGGCTTCCGGTATTGATGTCATGGATCACTTCACTGGTGTAAATATCCCTGACATATAATGCTATTCCTCCTCCTTTCCTGTTTGGCCTGTTTCTCCTATAAAGGTTATATCCCTCTATTCCTACATTCCAGTCATGAGACTCGTCCCACCAGGTTTCAGTAATGCCTATTATATCATATTTGTTTTGTAGTGCGAGGAGTTCAAGTTCATCTTGCTTATTTCCCATACTCTGTGCATTAGTGTAGAGACATCTAAGACCATGTGTTCCCTTTACTTGCTGCCTGTGCAAGTTTTTTTGCCTCCCACTGTTGGGTCCTTGTGCTGTTTGCCTTGTTCCCTCTATGACAGTTTGAGTATTTTCTCCAGCCCTTTTGCCCTCCAGAATACTGTCTCCCTCCCCCATTTGACTCAGTTTAAAGCCCTCCTGATCAAATTCTTGAGACTGTAGGCAAAAATGTTTCTGCCAACTGTTGTGAGATGCACCCCATCTCTTGCCAGAAGTCCCCCGTCATAGAAGCGCAGCCCAGGATCCAAGAATCCAAATTGACTTCCCTTGATTCCTCCATCTCCTATACACTATATACCTATTGATGCAGCCTAGAATCGCATTGGCTTTTCTTACCTGCTGCATCACACTGCTGACTCATGGTCAGCTTGTGGACCAGTAAGACTCCTAGATCACTTTCACATCTACTGCCATCAAGCCAGGCGTCATCTATCCTGTATCTGTGAATTTCATTTTTATTGCCCAAGTGTAGTATCCTACATTTCTCCCTGTTGAAATTCATTTTGTTAGTTTTGGCCCAGCTCTCCAATCTGTTCAAGTTACTTTTGGATTCTGATCCTGTCCTCTGGATATTAGCTACCTCTCCTAATTTGGTGCCATCTGCAAACTAAATAAGCATACCCTCTATTCCCTCATCCAAGTAATTGACAAAGATGTTGAAGAGTGATAGTCTGACACTCAAACCACTACGTCAGAGGGGCTCCATGGCTTTAATTATACTGGTTGGCATCCTTCTGGGGACTTACATTTTCCTAAATGGCCTTACATGTGCAAAACATTAAATTGAATAGTTTTGCAACATCCATATTGACCTAGGGACTGCCATGATGTGACAGACATTCTTTGTGCACTGGTGAATTGACTAATGTACCATGACCTAATGGGCACCATTGTGCACCGGAGTGCACAATGAGTACACGTCTGGACACTGTCTATAAAGTGATGAAGCACAACAGAGGCTCCAGCTGAGCATTAGAAATGTCCAATGCACATGAGAAGTACACAGAGCACATTGAAACACTCTTGCCAGTACCTGGATGCACATCATCCCAACTCACTAACAGGGTTTCATTGGGTTTCTTCAATGTAGTTATGGATTCATAAAGTTACAAAACACAGAATGTGATGTAAGATCTCAAACGGATTCATTTTAATTTGTAAGCTGTTATGAGTTCCAATCTTTTGAAACTGCCATCAAGCCAAAACTTTTGAAACTTTTGAAAAGGTAAAATATAAATAAAGAGGAGGAGGAAGGAGGAGGAAGAGGGGGAGGAGTGGTAATCATAGAATCATAGTTAGAAGAGACTACAAGGGCCAGCTAGTCCAACCCCCTGCCCTGCAGGAAATTTACACAACCAAAGCATTCTGGACAGATGGCCATCCAGCCTCTGTTTAAAAACCTTCAAAAAAGAATACTCCCCCAAACTCCAAAGCAGTGCATTCCACTGTGAACAGCTCTTACCATCAGGAAGTTCCTCCTAATGTTTACGTGGAATCTATTTTCTTGTGGTTTGAGTACATTGCTCCATGTCCAAGTCTCTGGAGCAGCTCCCTCTTCAATCTGGCATCCTTTCAAGTATTTAAACATGGCCATCATGTCCCCTCTTAACCTCCTCTTCTTCAGGGTAAACATACCCAGAAGAAGCTGAAGCAGGAGAGGCGGAAGAGAAGGGGGAAGAAGATGAAGGGGGGAGCCATAGGAGGCTTATGGCTCCCACATCAATGAGCTAATGCAGCCACTTCAGGTCTCCGTCGAAACTCTACAAGCACTCTCCAAGATGCTGAACCTGTTTTGCAGATAGGTTTCAGCCCCTTGGAGAAAGTCTTTAAATTTTTGATTAAAATGCAGAACTAATTTGCTGCCTCACTTTCTTTTTTAAAAAATAATTTTTTATTAATGTTTTAATCATACATTATAACAGCAAATCAATATTTATTTAGTAAAACAAATATTACAATAAACATCACAATATTTCTATTAACTAATTTCAAAACTTAACCTAATTTCTTTACTATGATTCTTTTTAGAATATTAATTCCCCTCCCCCCTCCCACCACAGTCATTATCCCCTCACCGGAGCCATTATCCCTTACCCAGTCTTTCCAGAATCTCATTTCTTCTCGTGGAGGTAACCTCCCATCTTTTGTCTGTAATACTTTTTTAACAAATGCTTTCCAAATATTATCAAAATGACTTTCTTTCCAAATTCCTCTTCTTACTTTAATTCTACATGTTAACTTATCATTTATTGCCATTTTCCAAGTATGTGGGAGGGTGAGAGTAAGTAGTAGAAGTAGGAAGATAAAGTTTTGTTTATATATATATATATATACACACACACACACATACATATATATATATATATATCTCCAAGGGGTTTGGGGTGCACCAGAGCAGGATGGCCTTCAAGGCACCAGGCACTCAAAGTGCAAGGCCCCTCCCTCTCCTCAATCCTCAGCTGACTCAGAGGGGACATCAGCTGATGAGGCAGGGTTAGAGGATGCAGACAAATGGGATCAGGAGGTCACTGATCAGCAGTCAGATAAGGAGGAGGGAGAGTGGTCTGATTCTGAACCCCAACAGGAAGAGGGTTCAGACCGATTCTTCCATCTAGAAAATTTTGCTTCCCTCTTAGGTAAAGCCTCCTCCATACTGGGAGCCTCCACCCAACAACCTCAGCAGGAGCAGTCCCCAGCAGAGTGTAGCAAGTGGGCAGAGGCGGTCCTTAGTGCCCCCAAGGCCATAGGGAAGGAACTTCCTTTTTCATCCATCTTCACTCATGCAGTGGAGGGAGAATGGGAGAAGCCCTTGCAGGGTAGAAAGGGTACCCTATTAGTGTGGAAAATCTACACCCCAGACAAGCATATGTTAGACAAGCTCAAGGTCCCAGTGGTCTTTGAGCTGGTGGCATCACTCGTTTTGAGAGCTCACCAAAGAGGGCAAAGGTTTTCTTAAGCACCCTGAAGAGAAAAGGATAGAAGGAGCTCTTAAGAAAACCCACAAGGCTATTAGGGCCTCAATGGCAGGCTCCTTCTTCACCAGGGCTTCCCTTCTGTGGATAGAAGATATCCTCTAGGATAAAAATCTGGATCACACCTCTCCAGGATCTACGTGGCCCTCCAATTCTTGGTGGACTCTATGTTGGACTCAGCGACATTCGCATTGAGATATGGCCACAGGGTGGTAGCTAGGTGCACCAACTGGCTCTGCCACTGGGATGCAGACGCACACTCCAAGGCCAATCTGGCCACCAATCCTTTCAGAGGCTCCCACCTTTTTGGGGAAGAAACCCTAAAGAACATCCTGGTGGAAATGAAGGATAAGAAAAAAGCCATGCCTGCCTTGTCCAGAAGAAGAGACAAGAAGCCAGCGAAGCAGCCTTTTCAGTCATCCACTTCCTTCAGGTCCCGGAGAGGGGGGTGACAGCATGAATTTCGTTCCTTTCGCCCATCCTGGAACAGATCCAGCTTCCCCCGAAAGTCTTATATAGTATTTATAATCTGTAATTTATAATCTATATTGAAGATTTACAATCCTCTCCATTGATGCCCCTTTGTCATGGGAGAGAGGCTTGTGTACCCTAATGAAATTTCAAGCTATGCTGGCGGTGGCATAATAGCCACCGGTAGGGTCTCCCATGCCAGACAGGTCAAAACTGAAGGGTCTGACAAAGAGCATCAAAGGGCAGGATGGGCTCTCTAGCCTATGGCAAGCATCCTAGGAGAAGGAAAACTCTAATCCCAAACCCAGGCAGATGGTGCTCGTCCAACCCTGTAAGGCCAACCAACTAAGAGAAGGAAACTCTAATCAAACTACGACCCGAGGACCTCGTTGCTACCGTCCATGCTTGCAAGGCCACAGCAGATGAACCTTTGGATGTAAAGGGTGAGACCAGTTCTGTGCACGCTGCGCTCCACCAGAAAAATCCATTGCACAGGCTCAAATGACAAATCCAATTCCGAAAAAGCCCTGTAGCGATAAGCAAGGGATGAAATGGCAGGTGTAAAGATGCACTGGAAGCTGCAGACCCAACCCTGCATGCAGGCAATTCAGGACTTTGGTCGCTCAAGGCTGACCCGGGAGATGACAGTCTTGTTCAGCAGCTTCCTGAATGACCAAGCAGCCTTTTTAAAGGAATGCATTGCTTGCTCCATATGGAGAGGGGCCTAGAAAAAGTGGTCTAATGAAAGCTCATCCCCAAAATACCTGGTTGGCTAGCCGCAGCCAACGGGCATCTTCTGATGTGGTCAAACAAAGGCAAAGAAACAAAGGCACACACCGGCCTCCAAAGATGTAAATAAACTGACGCTTGCATGCTGGAACATCAGAACCATGTGAGACTCTGCAGATAGTGGACGGTCTGAGCATTGCTCTGCTCTAATAGCCCATGAACTATTACGACTTAATATTGATATTGCAGCTCTTAGTGAAATTCGTCTCCATGAGGAAGGAAGCCTTAAAGAACACAGTGCCGGCTACACACTTTACTGGTCTGGCAAACCCAAAACCAAAACACATCTTTAAGGAGTAGGCTTTATGATTAAAAACTCCATTGCCTCCAAACTCAGACCCTTGCCAACACGACATCCTGATCACATTATTTCCTTACGCCTCCCACACGTTGTTCTCTTTAGTATATATGCTCCAACAGTGATGTATCAAGAACACACGCTCAGGTTCACTCAATAAAAAATCTTTATTAAGCAAGGATGCATGTAACAGGAACATAGGCAAAGCTGAAACTAAACACAGGCTAGCACAATACCCAGATAAACCCTTACAGCGTGAGAATGGCGTGTAGGGAAGATAGCAAATGCCCCAGCCAGCACGTGGAGCTGTGACCTTGAGCTGCTATGGAGAGCAGCATTCCCAGGCCCAACAAGGTGGGCTGGCACCCACCCAAAGGCAGAGAGGCCCAGACAAGGAAAACAGGACAAAGCCTGTTACCAACCTTATGTCAGGATCTTCCATGAAGTCTACTCTAAAACCCAGAATTCATGGATGAGCCTGACATACTTCCCACCCAAAGAGCAGCCTCCCCCTCCCTCCTAGCCGGGCGTATCAGGAAAGCGAGCATAGAACTTTTGTAATAAGCGCAGGGAATTTCAGCATTTACCCACTCAGCATGACCCATTGGTAAATGCTTCCATTTCACAAGATACTGCAACCCACCCCACCCGTGCACCCGAGAGACCAGCACATCAGAAATCTCAAAGTGTTGATCTTTGTCCACCAGGATAGGGCGGGGCGATGGCTCAGGACCTTGATGATCATGTTCTGAAGGGCATGACGGCTTTAGCAAACTAGAATGAAACACAGGATAGACATTACGGTACAGCTTAAGTAATGAGAGTTCAAAAGCCACTGGGTTAATTTCCCTAACAATAGGGAAAGGTCCAATGTACTTAGGCCCCAACTTTTTTGAGGGCTGCAGGCTCTTGAGGAATTTGATGGAAAGACATACCCCCACAGTGTACTGCGGGGTAGGGTCACGTTTCTTGTCGGCATACTCTTTATACCGCTCTTTTGCAAAATTTAGGGCCGACACCACCTTTGGCCATGCGATTTTTAATATGTGAACTCCACTGGGCCACTGGGACAGGGTCCTTGGAGGTCCCCTCCCCCAAAGGCAGTGGGTTAAAGTCTTGTCCTGAAACAATTGTGAAAGGGGACAAGCCTATGCTTTGGTGTATGGCGTTGTTGTACGCTACCTCAGCAAATGGTAAAAGGTCAACCCAATCAGATTGTTGGAAGATGACATAACACCTTAAATACTGTTCTAAAAGCTGATTCAGACGTTCACTCTGGCCGTCGGACTGGGGATGATGAGAGCTGCTCAACCCCAACTCGATCCCCAACAACCGGGTGAATGCCTTCCAGAAGTGGGAGGTGAATTGAGCTCCTCGATCAGAGATTATCTTAGCAGGAACTCCATGTAGCCTATAGATGTGATGCACAAACAGTTTGGCCAGTTGAGAAGCTGTCGGGAGTTTCTTGCATGCCACAAAATGTGCTTGTTTGGAAAATAAGTCAGTCACAACCCAAATAACAGTCTTCTTCTTACTTTCTGGCAGTATGACAATAAAATTCATACTAGTAACTTCCCATGGCTTGTTAAGGGTAGGTAAGGATAACATCAATCCTTTTGGTTTTTCCCCAGATCTCTTGGCCACCGCACACATATGACACCCCTTTCCATAATCCTCTACCTCCCTTCACATCTTGGGCCACCAGAACTGCTGCCGTGTCAGGTGTAATGTTTTCACATACCCAAAATGCCCTGCACTCCTCACATCATTGCACTGTTTGAGAACGGCAGTCCTTGTGGCTTCTGGAACATACAGGCATCCTCCCTTCCAGGCCAAACCTCCCTGTAGAACTACCTCCCCTTGGTGAGCTAGAAACCACAGGTCCTTGTAGAGAGCTGCTGCCAATTGAGCCTGCCATCTGCTCACACCACCCTCCGCGATTGGAGGAGAAGGGCCCAAGGAAGATGCGGCCGGTGCCACAGTAGGGTTCATGGTCCTTGTGGGTGAGTCCTCAGGCTCCCCCCCCCAAGGCTGTGTGCCAGCCCCAAAGAGGGGCCTGCCTCAGCCTCCTGACGCATGATTTGACTGTGTGTGAGGACTGCCAATCCTAGATGGGAGGGGGGAAAGACTGTGTCTATCACCTCCCTACTCTGACTATCATGTTGAGGGAGCCTGGACAAAGCATCAGCTAAGAAATTCCTTTTCCCTGGGAGAAACCTCAGGGTGAAATTGAACTGGTAAAAGAAACTGGGCCACCGAATTTGTTTAGGGTTCAATCACCTTGGGGTTCTCAAAGCCTCCAAGTTTTTATGATCCATCCAAACCTCAAAAGGTTGGGAAGATCCTTCCAGCAGGTGGCGCCAAGCCTCTAAGTCCAATTTGTTTGTGCCCGCCTCCTTCTCCCTCACTGGCCAATTTCGCTCAGTCTCATTGAATTTCATTGACAGATATGCATAAGGTCTGAGCTCCCCCCTTCATCTCATTGAAATAACACCCCTCCCATTGCCACATCTGAGGCGTCTACTTGAACCACAAAAGGTTGGGCAGGGGCGGGGTGTTTCAGGATGGGTTCAGAGGTGAAAAGCTTCTTCAGCTTGTCAAAGGCCCTTTGGCATTGGTCAGTCCATATAATCTTTTGGGGAGGTTTTTCTGCCTTCCCCTTCCCAGTTCATTTCTTTTCTCCCACCCCCTTGGTTTTCAACAGGTCAGTCAAAGGTAAGGCTACCGCAGCTAAGTCAAGGATGAAGGACTGGTAAAAGTTAGCAAACCCTAGGAAGCTCTGCAGTTGCTTCCTGGTTCTGGGGGCCTCCCATGCAAGAACCCCCTTTACCTTCTCTGGGTCCATTTCCATCCCCTTGTTCGAGATGCAGTACCCCAAGTAATCTAATCGGCGCTGATGAAATTTGCATTTTGACATTTTGGCATACAAATGATTTTCCCCCAACCTAGTAAGCACCTTTTTCATCAATTTCACATGGGATGTATAGTCTTCAGAGTAAATAAGCACATCATCCAAATACACCAGCACTCCTTTGTACAAGAACTCTCTCAGTACATCATTAATTAAGTTCTGGAAAATCCCAGGGGCTCCGCTTAGCCCAAATGGCATTACACAGAATTCAAAAGCCCCTAGCTGGCAATTAAAAGCAGTTTTCCATTCATCCCCTTCTTTAATCCGCACTCTGTAATAGGCCTCCCACAAGTCCAGTTTGGTAAATATCTTCCCCTTGGCTAAAAGCCAAGTATGTCTTTCATTAAGGGGAGGGGGGTACTGATTTGTCATGCTGATAGCATTTAAGGATCTATAGTCTATGCAGAGATGAAGACCCCCATCGGCCTTGTGCCTGAACAACACAGGGGCCCCTAAGGGGGAGGTCGTAGGTCTGATGAACCCCTGGGACAAGTCTTTGTCTATGAACTCCTGAAGGGCGTCTATCTCTGCTGGCATCATGGAGTAAATCTTGGGTTTGGGCAGCTTGGTCTTGGAAACTATCTCAATAGCACAGTCAAAGGGTCTGTGGGGGGTAGAATGTCACATTTTTTCTCCTCAAATACATATTGCCATGGTTTATATTCCACCGGTAACCCTTTCAGTTCCCCTTGCACCAGAGTGGTTCTGCAGTTCTGTGGCTTGGCCTCTAGAGGGATCCCCCCCAGGGAGGCCTCATCCACTCCGTGTTCCCGCACACACAAGGGGTCTGTAAAAGTCACTGTCTCTTTTACCCAGTCTATGGTAGGGTTGTGGAATTTCAGCCAGTTTAAGCCCACTACTGCAGCAGGAACTAAACCTGGGGCTATCACAAATTGGAGCTCCTCCTGATGATTCCCCATCCTCATCTGTACTGGGCCAGTCATTCGCCTTGCGGGGCTCCCCTTCATCATCCCTCCGTCCATCTGAGACAGCAACACTGGCTTGTCCAGCTTGATGGTGCTAACTGCAAGTTCATTTTCCAAGGAGGGGTGAATTAGCACTTGTGTACACCCTCAATCTACCATTAACATTACTTTTCAGGTGACCCCACTGTCTGATTCCCTATTTTGGCTTTTAGGAAAAAAGGGGCTTTCACCCCACTCACCACAGCACTTGGGCACCCTTCTGGATTAGCCCACCCTCGGGAGCTTAGTAGGGCGGGCTGGAGCCATTTCCTGCTGGCTCCGCATCAGATGAGGAGGACCCGCTGTCATCCGGTTCCTCTGAGGATTCTCCCGCCGCATGGCCCAACACAAATTCTTTGGGGTTGGGCTTGAATGGCGTCTTGGGTGCTGTCGACTTTCCCTCTGCCTTCTTTTGCCTCTCCTCTACCGGCAGGTCTTGAGGGCTTTTCTCTCGGCATTCGGCTATGCGGTGTCCACTCTTCCTGCAGTGCCGGTACAACCCTTCTATCATCCTTTGCTCCTTCTCCGACTCTCCCGCTGTGGCCCCAGCTGGTCGGGCCAACTTAACTTTCTTCCCGGTGGACCCAGTGGGCTTCCCCCCAAAGCCCTGGCATTGCCGGGCCAGTTTGATGCTCTGCCTCGGAGTCTCTACCTCCCCAGCCAGCCGCACCCACCCCAAAATGGTTTCGGGGTTCCCCTAGAACAATGCCCACTTGAGGATGTCTGCGTTAAGGCCATCTTGAAAATACTGCACCTTAGTAGCTTCGGTCCAGTCGGGAACCTGGCTGGCCAGGTAGCGGAATTCAGAGGCATATTCGGCCACGGACCTCAAACCTTGCCTCAGTTGCCGGAGTTCTGTGCGGGCCCGTCCCACCCTCAGGGAGTCTTCAAATTGAGCCCGTAAGGTCATCATGAAGTCATGGAAACTCCCTAACTCTTGAGCCCCCATGTCATAGAGCCCCACCAGCCATTGCGCCGCCTCTCCCTCCAGCTGGTTGGAGACATACTGCACCTTTTCAGCCTCTGTCTGGAACTCTTCTTCCCACTGGGACATGAACCCCATCACCTGGGTTAGAAAGTATGACAACTTTGCGGTGTCTCCATCAAAGGTGGTCTTCAGATCCCGATGCTTTAGCCCCCGAGGTGTTTCCCGCGGCTCAACCAGGCCAGTTCCCACAGGGGGTACTGGACTGGGGCCCCAGCAGGTGCTACAAGGACCCCTCCCCCAGGTGCTGGGGCTGGCAACTGTGGGTCCTGGGGAAGTTGGCCTCCTCCCAGGGTGGCTGGTTGATGAGGCAGTCTCTGCTAGAACTCATAGAATCATAGAATCATAGAATTGCAGAGTTGGAAGAGACCACGAGGGCCATCCAGTCCAACCCCCCTGCCACGCAGGAAATCACAATCAAAGCATCCCCGACAGATGGCCATCCAGCCTCTGTTTAAAGACCTCCAAGGAAGGAGACCCCACCACGCTCCGAGGGAGTGTGTTCCACTGCCGAACAGCTCTTACTGTCAAAAAGTTCCTCCTCATGTTGAGGTGGAATCTCTGTTCCTGGAGCTTGCACCCATTGCTCCGTGTTCCAGTCTCTGGAGCAGCAGAAAACAAGCCTGCTCCATCCTCAGCGTGACATCCCTTCAAATACTTAAACAGGGCTATCATATTGCCTCTAAACCGTCTTTTTTCCAGGCTAAACATACCCAGCTCCCTAAGTCTCTCCTCATAAGGCATCGTTTCCAGACCTTTCACCATTTTAGTTGCCCTTCTCTGGACACGCTCCAATTTGTCAATATCCTTTCTGAATTGTGGTGCCCAGAACTGGACACAGTATTCTAAGTGAGGTCTGACCAAGGCAGAATAGAGTGGCACTATTACTTCCCTTGATCTAGACACTATACTTCTATTGATACAGCCCAAAATTGCATTGGCCTTTTTAGCTGCCGCATCACACTGTTGGCTCATGTTCAACTTGTGGTCTACTAGGACTCCTAGATCCCTTTCGCACGTAGTCTCATTCAGCCAGGTCTCTCCCATCCTATATTTATACATTTCATTTTTCTGCCCTAAATGCAGTACTTTACATTTCTCCGTATTGAATTTCATTTTGTTAGCTTTGGCCCAGCTCTCCAGTCTATCCAGGTCATTCTGAATTTTGATCCTGTCCTCTAGGATATTAGCTACTCCTCCCAATTTGGTGTCATCTGCAAATTTGATAAGTATGCCCCTAATTCCCTCATCTAAGTCATTGATAAAGATGTTGAATAGCACTGGGCCCAGGACAGAACCCTGTGGCACCCCACTGGTCACATCTTTCCAAGACGAAGAGGAGCCACTGCTGAGCTCCCTTTGGGTTCGGCCGGTCAACCAATTACAAATCCATTGAACAGTTAACTTGTCTCGCCCACATTCTACAAGCTTGTTTGCAAGAATGTCATGGGGAACCTTGTCAAAGGCCTTACTGAAATCAAGGTATGCAATGTCCACAGCATTCCCTTCATCTACCAAGCTGGTAACTTTATCAAAAAAAGAGATCAGATTAGTCTGGCATGACTTGTTTCTCTGAAACCCATGCTGACTTTTTGTGATTATGGCATTGCCTTCTAAATGTTCACAGACTCTCTGTTTAATGATCTGTTCTAGAATCTTCCCTGGTATTGATGTCAGACTAACTGGACGATAGTTGTTGGGATCCTCTTTTTTCCCCTTTTTGAAGATGGGAACAACGTTTGCCCTCCTCCAGTCTGCTGGGACTCTAGGAGGGTTGTCTGCATGACCTCCATTTGCTGCTTTAGCTGCTGTACCTCATCTTCCATTTCTGCGCGTGGAGGTCGTGCCCCAGGTTCTTGGTACCCCTCAGTTAGGGGCTTGTCCCACCGGTGGGACCTGCGCTCCTCGCAGCCTCGCTCTTCTGGCCAGAGCCAACTGGCTCCCATGCCGTTACAGCTCCACGCGCTGGAGTCTCAGAGAAGGGTAGGCTGCCCCTCCCCAGGTCTTGCCTGGCTCCCAGCTCCATAAGGTCGAGAGGAAGGGTTGGCCTTCCAGCTCTCTGCCAGGCTCGGCTCCGCTCTTCCTCTGGCATGCCTGTACCATTCCCCGGCTTGCCGGCTCTCTGGCCACTGCCTGCGGCCAGGTCTTTCTCCGTCTGGGTTCCAATCTCCGCTTCGTCAGACATTGCAGGTAGAACTCCAAAATTAAGTGTGATTTGTGAGTTTCGGCTTACTGTGATGTACCAAGAACATATGCTCACATTCACTCAATAAGAAATATTTATTAAGCAAGGATGCATGTATCAGGAACTTAGGCAAAGCCGAAACTAAACACAGGCTAGCACAATACCCAGATAAACCCTTATAGTGTGAGAATGGCATGTGTAGAGAGGATAATAATAAAATTTATTTATATCCCACCCCTCTGTGAGCAATCGGGGTGGCTTACAATAATAAAATAATACACAATATAAAACAGATCAAAATCCCTTCCCCTCTTAAAACATTATTAAATTAATACAAATTAAAATCAATATATAATACAGTTTATTAAAAACCCTTTCGAGCAAGCAGCATCAGTTTGGAGGTCCAGAAGCAACCTCCAGAGGGGGTTCCTGAGGCCGGGGTAGCTATTCTGGAAAAGCCTGCCTGAAGAGAACCGTCTTGACAGCCCTTTTAAAGCTGTCTAACGATGTCAATAGGCGGATCTCATCCGGCAGGCCGTTCTGCAATTTGGGGGCAACAGCTGAGAAAGCCCTCTGGGAGGTGGTCGCCAGCCTAGGTCTTTGTGGCTGCAACAAATTCCTCCCAGAGGACCGGAGAGCGTGGGGAGGATTATAAGGGAGAAGGAGGTCCCTGAGATAGCTTGGGCCCAAGCCATTTAGGGCTTTACCAACACCTTGTACTGGGCCCGGAAGCTGATAGGCAGCCAGTGGAGGGACCTCAGAACCGGAGTAATGTGGTCCCTCCTAGATGTCCCAGAAACTAGCCTGGCTGCCATATTTTGTACCAGCTGTAATTTCCAAACTAAGCACAAGGGTAGCCCCATGTAGAGTGCATTACAGAAATCAAGACGTGAGGTTACCAGCGCGTGCACAACAGTCTCAAGATCCCTTACTCCCAGAAAAGGGCGCAGCTGGCGTATCATCCGAAGCTGATAGCAAGCACTCCTGACTGTCGCATTTACCTGATTTGTCATCAGGAGTGACGAGTCAAGGAGCACCCCTAGACTGCGAACACAGTCACTGGAGGAGAGTGTGACCCCATCCAGGACTGGAGATTGCAACCCGATTCTTGGTTTCGGGGCCGCTACCATGAGCACCTCCGTCTTGTCTGGATTCAGTCTCAATCTGTTTTTCCTCATCCAGCCCATTACTGCCCGAAGACATTCATTGAGAGAAGAGATGCCGTCAGAATTCGAGACCGACGAACGAGATACGGAGAAATAGATCTGAGTGTCATCAGCGTACTGATAACACCCAGCTCCATAACTCCGGATAATCTTACCCAGCGGCTTCATATAGATGTTAAATAATATCGGGGACAGAATAGCACCCTGTGGTACTCCACAGGTAAGCTCCCTTTTACTGGAGCTACTGTCCCCGAGCAGCACTCTCTGGGTCCTGCCTGAGAGGAAGGACCGGAACCACTGCAAAGCAGTGCCTCTGATGCCTAACTCCCTCAGGCGATCCAGAAGAATGCTGTGATCTATCGTATCAAAAGCCGCTGAGAGGTCTAGGAGCACCAACAGGGTCACACTACCCTTGTCGATGCTCAGACGCAGATCGTCGGTCAAAGCAACCATGGCAGTCTCAACCCCAAAGCCTGTCCTAAAGCCAGTTTGAAATGGGTCTAGGTAATCACAAAAAGTCAGCATGGGTTTCAGAGAAACAAGTCATGCCAGACTAATCTGATCTCTTTTTTTGATAAAGTTACCAGCTTGGTAGATGAAGGGAATGCTGTGGACATCGCATACCTTGATTTCAGTAAGGCCTTTGACAAGGTTCCCCATGACATTCTTGCACACAAGCTTGTAGAATGTGGGCTAGACAAGTTAACTGTTCAATGGATTTGTAATTGGTTGACCGGCCGAACACAAAGGGTGCTCAGCAGTGGCTCCTCTTCGTCTTGGAAAGATGTGACCAGTGGGGTGCCACAGGGTTCTGTCCTGGGCCCAGTGCTATTCAACATCTTTATCAATGACTTAGATGAGGGAATTAGGGGCATACTTATCAAATTTGCAGATGACACCAAATTGGGAGGAGTAGCTAATACCCTAGAGGACAGGATCAAAATTCAGAATGACCTGGATAGACTGGAGAGCTGGGCCAAAGCTAACAAAATGAAATTCAATACGGAGAAATGTAAGGTACTGCATTTAGGGCGGAAAAATGAAATGCATAAATATAGGATGGGAGAGACCTGGCTAAATGAGACTACGTGCGAAAGGGATCTAGGAGTCCTAGTAGACCACAAGTTGAACATGAGCCAACAGTGTGATGCGGCAGCTAAAAAGGCCAATGCAATTTTGGGCTGTATCAATAGAAGTATAGTGTCTAGATCAAGGGAAGTAATAGTGCCACTCTATTCTGCCTTGGTCAGACCTCACTTAGAATACTGCGTCCAGTTCTGGGCACCACAATTCAGAAAGGATATTGACAAATTGGAGCGTGTCCAGAGAGGGGCAACTAAAATGGTGAAAGGTCTGGAAACAATGCCTTATGAGGAGAGACTTAGGGAGCTGGGTATGTTTAGCCTGGAAAAAAGACGGTTTAGAGGCGATATGATAGCCCTGTTTAAGTATTTGAAGGGATGTCACGCTGAGGATGGAGCAGGCTTGTTTTCTGCTGCTCCGGAGACTGGAACACGGAGCAATGGGTGCAAGCTCCAGGAACAGAGATTCCACCTCAACATGAGGAGGAACTTTTTGACAGTAAGAGCTGTTCGGCAGTGGAACACACTCCCTCGGAGCGTGGTGGGGTCTCCTTCCTTGGAGGTCTTTAAACAGAGGCTGGATGGCCATCTGTCGGGGATGCTTTGATTGTGATTTCCTGCGTGGCAGGGGGGTTGGACTGGATGGCCCTCATGGTCTCTTCCAACTCTGCAATTCTATGATTCTATGATTCTATGATTCTAATCAGTTTCATCCAAGACAGCTTGGAGTTGGAGCAACCGCCCTCTCGATCACCTTGCTCAAAAATGGTAATAAAGAGACTGGCCTATAATTATTCATAGCCAGGGGGTCCAGCGAAGTTTTTTTCAAAATAGGCTTAAGAGTCGCCTCCTTTAGACATGATGGAATATATCCTTCCCTGAAGGATGCATTGATGATGCTCACAAGGAACTTCCGCAATGCATCCCCTCCCTGGACGGCCAGCCAAGATGGGCAAGGGTCGAGGGGGCAGGTTGTCTTCCTCACACTACCAAGGAGCTTGTCCACGTCATCGGTACTCACAGATTGCAGCTGATCCAGTACGATTACATCGGCGGAGTCGCTGGACACCTCGTCCATTGTTTCTGTTACAATAGTGGCATCTAGGTCGGCTCTTATCTGAGAGATTTTATCTGCAAAGAAGTTATTAAATGCATCACAGCAGGCAGTCATCGGGTTAAGCAGGGGATTTGGTGCAGGGGAAACCTGCGCCAGCTCCCTCACCACCCTAAACAGCTCTGCTGGACGGGACTCTGCAGACGCAATATGTGTAGAGGAGATGGATCTCTGTGCTGCGCGCATCGCCTCCCGATAGGACCAAAGAAAGTTCCTATGGCGAGTTCTGTTAGATAAGAGTCGAGTCTTCCGCCACCTGCACTCTAGTCGTTGTCCAAACCGCTTCATTTCCCTAAGCTCAGGTGTATACCATGGCCTACGGTTAGAAGCGGGTTGGCAAGGACGCTTGGGAGCAATCGTGTCGATAGCTCTGGTAAGGTCGGTGTTCCACGTATTAACCAGAACATCGACAGGATCACCGGCATTTCCAACCATTAAACCCTCTAAGGCTTTCTGGAAACCCATGGGTTCCATTAGCCTTCGAGGGCGGACCGTTTTAATGGGTCCACCACCCCCAGTGGGGCAGATATAGGCTTTAAGTTCCATCTTGACCAGGAAATGATCCATCCATGACAAAGCAGAGGTACTGATTACCTCCGCCCACAGATATGCCTGATCCGAACTAAAGACCGCATCGAGTGTATGACCTGCACAATGTGTGGGCCCATTGACCAATTGGGATAGGCCCATGTTTGTCATGGTCTCCATGAACTCCCGAGCCGCACCTGTTAGGCTGGTCTCGAGCGGAATGTTGAAGTCCCCCAAACCCAAAAGTCTGGGGGACTCTAGCAGCAGCTCTGAGACCAGCTGTGTCAGCTCAGTTAGGGAGTCTGCTAGACAACAGGGTGGCCAGTAGACTAGCAGAATCCCCAAACTGTCCCTGGTCTTCAGGCTTAGGTATATACACTCGAAGTGGGCTGTGTTCCGGACAGGTATCCTGGTCAAGGTCAGGTGGTTCTTATGGACTAGAGCCACACCGTCCCCCCGCCCACTTCCTCTCACCTGCTCGCTAACAGAGTACCCAGCTGGGAGGGCCTGCGCCCATGTGACAGCGCTATCCTCTCCCAGCCAGGTCTCCGTGAAGCAAGCCTGGTCGGCGTCCTCATCCAAGAGAAGATCGTGGATGATATGAGTCTTATTCCTCACCGACCTGGCATTGCAGAGGAGCAGAGTGAGGTTCTGTGGAATGGTTGGTCTGCTCTCCAAGCCATTCTGGGAAACAGAGGGAACTGAAGACGGGATAGCTTTCAAACAGTGATCCTGTCTTCTCTTGCAACATTTGTTTGCTCTGTTCCAGCCATATCTCCCATTCCCCAACACTACTCTGATGGCTGCCCCTGCCTCCTTCCCGGCCTCAGGTAAGACGGAAGAGCACTCACTCTCCATCCCCAGTTTGAAGCCACACTGCTACTGCTACTGCTGCTGCTGCTGCTGCTGCCGGTGGTCTGGCTGGCGCTGGCTTTAAAGGCACTCAGAGGCCAGGTGTTCCTAGGGAGGAGGAGGAGGGCCAAGCACTCACTCTCCACCCCCAGCTTGAAGCCACGCTACTGCTGCTGCTGATGGTGCCGATGGTCTGGCTGGAGCTGGCTTTGAAGGCCCTCAGAGGCTGGTATTCCTAGGGAGGAGGAGGAGGGCCAAGCACTCATTCTCCACCCCCAGCTTGAAGCCACACTACTGAAGCAGAAACTCAAGCAGAAACTCACCCAGCCCAGCCAAGGTCTTAACTCTAGCAGGCAAGCAGTTCTTGTAGCTTCAGGGTGGATAGCAAACACCCCAGCCAGCACCTGGAGCTGTGACCTTGAGCTGCTCTGGAAAGCAGAGTTCCCAGGCCCAACAAGGCAGGCTGGCACCCACCCAAAGGCAGAGAGGCCAAAGCCCGTTACCTAACCTAATGTCAGGATCTTCCATGAAGTCTACTCTAAAACCCAGAATTCATGGACGAGCCTGACACCAACTATGCAAGCCGACCCTGTAGAGAAAGACAAATTCTACACAGACCTACACCAAGTCGTACAAAAATTCCCTGTAGAAGATAAAATTATTATCCTTGGTGACTTCAATGCCAGAGTCAGAAAGAACTCCAAAGCCTGGAAAGGTGTCTTAGCCAAGCATGGTGTTGGAAATTGCAATGATAACAGATGCCTCTTGCTAGAGTTCTGTGCAGAACAATAGCTGCTATTACAAACACTATCTTTCAGCAGAAAGATAGCATGAAGACAACCTGGATGCATCCCCGATCCAAACATTGACACCTCATTGATTATGTTCTAGTCCGCCAGAGAAACATTCGCGATGTCCGTCATACTCGAGTGATGCCCAGTGCAGAATGCCAAGCAGATCATCACCTCGTCAGATGTAAACTAAATCTGCATCTTAAGTTCAAACCTAAGAGGGGGGGGCATCTGAAAGAGGAGACTCCAAGTCAACAATCTTCAACAAGCTACCATGAGAAACAACTTCCAGGCAAACCTGCAAACAAAACTTGAAGACCACCCTACAGATCCTTCTCCTACAGTGCTTTGGCAACATATCAAAAACAGTATCCTCCAGTCTGCGGAAGAATCCCTCAGGTTCTCCAACAAGAAAAATCAAGACTGGTTTGATGAGAACAACCAAGAGATCCAGGAGCTGTTGGCAAAGAAGAGAACTGCTCACCAGGCATAGCTCGCCCAGCCAACTTGCCATGTAAGAAAAGCAGCTTTCCGTCTCACATGTAATAAACTTAAACAAAAATTCCGAGACATGCAGAACAAGTGGTGGATCAATATAGCAGAGAAGACACAAAGCTGTGCAGATCTGGGTGATCTTAGAGGATTTTATGAAGCTCTTAAAGCAGTGTTTGGACCTACTTATCAGGTCCAAAGCTCCTTATACAGTACAGATGGTCAAACATTTTTTATTTTTATTTTTTTTTAATTACCGATAAAGCCTCCATCCTGACTTGATGGGCTGAACATTTTCAAAGTCTCTTTAGTGCCAACTGAGTAGTCCAAGCCTCAGCTATCCATACTTTTTGTGGACAGTAGTCATTATATAATTTGACACCTACATCTCCATACTTCAGTCTCTCTGGGTGTTTCTTGACTGTTCTCATCAATTCCTCCTTATTGTTGTAATTAATAACTCTGACAATAGCATCTCTTGGTAATATACTTTTCCTTCCCATTAGTTCTCTATGTATGCATTTAATGTCCTCTTCCCTCCATTTTATAGCTGGGGTCACTTGCTGTAGCCATTTCAACACTTCCATTTTTAGATTGGATCCTTTATCTTTTCTCACCGATTCTGGCAGGAACCTTATTCTAAAGTTATTTTTGCGTTGATAATCTTGCATGTATATCAATTTCTTTTCCATATCTATAATTTTCTTCATATTGTCTTGAATCTGACTGCCTTGAAGTGTTTGAGTCTTAACTATTTCTTTGTTTTCTTTTACTATATTAAGAATATCCCCTTGTATTTCTTGTATTTTTGTACTCATTTCCACAAATCTTTCTTCAGATCTTTTGCATATCTTCTCTTATTGCATATCTTATTCCTCTGGGAGGAATTTGCTTCAGCCACAAAAATCTAGGCTGTCTGCAACCTCCCAGAGGGCCTTTTCGGTAATCGCCCCCAAATTGTGGAATGACCTGCCGAATGAAATCTGTCAGATAACAAGCCTGAATAGCTTTAAAAAAGCACTGAAGACGGATCTCTTTCAGCAGCCCTTTCCTAATTAGATCCTGGCCTCAGGGGAGCCTGGCATCTTTTTAGTCTGCTGGCCATTTATTGTATTTTATTGTATTTATTTTTTTTAAATGTGATTTTAGATCAGTTGGTTTTAATTTATAATTGTTTAATAATTTTTTATGGGGGAGGGTGGGGGTGGGGGGTGTTTGGGGATTTTATCTGTATTGTATTTTAATTTTTGTAAGCCGCCCCAATTGTTTTGACAGAGGGGCGAGGTATAAATAAATATTATTATTATTATTATTATGCCAGCAAATTCTGAAAACATTCTCTTTTTCTTTTCTCTAAATTCTGTCATCATTTTTGTAAAAAGAGAATCCATATGAGTTTTAATATCCTCTGTGCTTTCTCCCCTTCCTTCCTTCCCCCTTGGGGGTGGAGGGTCTGGGGCAGAGGCACCTGAAGGACCACTCTTTTTAGGGCTTGTTTTCTTTTCTATACTTAGCCCTTCTAGTTCACCCTTGTTATTTTGTGCTTCAGGAGATATTATTTGTAATCTCTTGTGAGTCCTGTCTGATGGTTTGCCTAATGTTTGTGTCCTCAACCAACCTTTTTCTACAATATTTCTTCTCTTTTTAGACATATGAAAATCAGAACACTCCAAACTTCCGTTCTTCCCCTTCTGTTGATGGCCCCTCCTTCGTCCACTGCTTATATTATTTTTTAAAAGCTTTCCACTTATTATCTAGTTAGATCAAATATTTCTTCACCTGTTAAATCATCCTACTTTTATTTGCCTTCATTTGTTCACTGCTTTGTCTGACCTTAGTGATTTATTAGTAAAATGTTCCTTTTAGTAATGGTGAAGGCAGCTCCAGTAGGGCAAAACCGAAAGTAACTATTTATTTACTTTAGGTTTCTTCAAACAGCAATTAATTCCTCTATTAACATTCCTTAGTAGTTCACAGCCATAAATCTTCCCTCAAAAATTCTCCTCATGCCTCTTTGGGGGGAAATTATTAATTTAATTCCATTACCTTGAGCACCTGTCCTGGGAATTGCTCCTACGCCATTGATGCTAGCTCCTCTAGCTCCTTGCTGCCTCACTTTCATGGAACACTATCCACCACTGATCTTGCTAGCTTTTCCTGACAGATAGCTACTGGACTTCCCTGGACCACTAAGGATAAGCCAGGGATATTGAAGCAAATGCTTCCAGAGGAGCACAAGTGAGTTGCCAAAGACCTGGACAGGCTGGAACATGCTACAGAATCAGAACTGGAGGAGGTTGTTCTTCAGTGGGGAGGAGTTCAGGTTTTGAGTGTGTGTAAAACTATTCGTCCCACAAGAATTGATGGGCATGAAATCAGAGGCCAGACCATCATCCTGTTACCCACAGTAACCAAAATGCCAAGGAATGGACTAGATAGTCCTAGTGTGCCCTTCTGTGATTTTAATATCACAATTCACTATCAAGGTGGCATTGTCTTTGATAAAGTGAAGGCTAAAGAGTAATGGCTGAACTCTTGAACTATCTCAAGGGCTGTCTCAGAGAGGAGGGTGTAGATTTGTTCTCTGCTGATCTAGAGGACAAGGTGAGATGTAATGGTTCTAAGTTACAGGAGGGCAGATTTCAATTAAACAGTGAAAGGAACTTCTTGGAGGTAAGAGCAGTTAGACAATGGAACCAATTCCTTAGAGAAGTGATAGGCCTCCTTCTTTTGACATCTTCACAAAGGAGCTAAACAGCTATGTGCTAGGAATGCTCTAGCTGGAATTTCTACATTGAACGGGGATTGGACTCAATGGCCTATGGGTTCCTTGGCAACTCTATAATTCTATAGAACTCCATGGGCATTAAACTATGTTGTGTTTCCTTGACATAGGACCTAGGTTTAAAAAAAAAAACTGCCCACTACAAAACCTTCCCATTAGACAAAGGTTACAATTAGGTTACAATCCTATTTACTGGTGGAATTATGCTGCTGTAGGCAGCAGAGTAACTGCCCTGGAATAACTGTACTGGTATAATTACTCTGGTGTGACTGCACTAGTGGCATAGTGGCAGTGGCAAAATGGCTGCAGCAATGAAAGCAAGAAGGGCAAAGGGGAAGGGAGATAGACATTTTCTCTATCAATAAAAAATGCTCCTAGATTGCAAGCTTCTCAGGAGTCAGTAGGGTAGATTTCTCTGCTAATGGAAACTGTGTTTTCCTCCGTCCCTTGATGTGTACCATTCTAAAAAGGGTGTTACACAACAGAGTGTTGCACCAGTGTAAGACAATTCTGGGTAAAAGCACACTCCTCCAAAAGGATCATTGCTCCCCCATGTAGGAAACTGAGCAAATTGCATCAAAGGCAGCAAGAGTGAAAGCTGTACTGTTCTCTCCTCCCCATGGTGCATACCCAAAAAGAGCCACAAAGCGCTGACATTGCACCTTGTACAACCCAGGTTGTCACACTGACTCACTGTCCTGGAATTGTTCGCTTTAGCACAGTTGAATGCCATGTGACAGCTCCTCACATGTTTATCTCTCTCATGCACACTCACCAGCCTAATTGCTAATATGCTAATAGTGCAACTGGCTGTTCCACCAACTCAGTAAGTAACTTGACATTACAGTGAGGCTTTGCTATATGCACTCTCCCTCATGTTTGGAGCAAGGAAGCTTTCTTGATGTAGCTTCTTCTTAAAGTTTTTTTGCTCCCCCCTCAGTTCCTATAAGAAAAGCGTTTGTGGGTTACATTGCTATTTTTAAACCATCTCCTGTGGTATGCCTGACAGTGCATTTCATTACAGGTGAGACTGTGAACTTTACCAGCTTGCTGGAGAAGTTGGGAGATGAAATGTACATCTCCAGAAGTGGGAAACCTCAGGCTCTGGAACAGAATGTAATCCTTCCAAGAGGCTATGATCCCACTGTGTCCTGCTTCAGGTTTTGGCATGCACACAGACAGTTGCTAGGGAGGAAGCAATTTGCTCTGAGCTTTGGCAGGTAACATCAGATAAGGGCAGGGCCGGTAAATCAAACCTCTAGAAAGCAAACATGCCTGGAAGGGTTTGCTTGCGAATGAGGGGTGCAGAAGGAAAGTAAAAAATGGGTTCAGACTTCTGAGACCCAAACAGGGTTGTCAGCCAATCCAAAGGAGCTCTCTTAAACTGGCTGCAACCAGTTATCCTTAAGGTATCTCCTTCTGCTTGGCAAGAAGCTTCATTTAATGTCTTTGTTCTGCTCTCTTCTCCACCCATCGTATCTGAGGGCTTGGGAGCCATTTCTCCTCATCCGATTGTTCCAGTCATTCTGGTAGTGCCTGTGTTTGATCAGTCTCAGGTAAGTCCTGGCTCAGTGTGTCCTGAGGTTGCCATTCCACAGGTTGAGCTGGGGAATTGTCCTCATCCTCAAAGTCTGAGTCCTGGGCCATTACACATTACTTGCTGGTTTCCCCAGTGCATGTACACACACACACACACCGCCACTTTCTAAAAGGTTGAAATACTTCTCCTAATGTGTGGCTTAGCAGCAGTAAAAGCTTTAGGGTTAAAGATACCAGCATTTGGGGCCCCGCTCCTTTTTTCTTTAAACACACTCACACCAGAAGTGGCTCCTAAGAAGTTATCTGGAATTGGACACACCCCTTGGAGTGAAAGGCATTTCCTACCTTTAATCTAGAGAGGGATGGGCAACAGCATAAGGCTGAGCCCCCCACAAAATGCTGGGTTTTGTACCGAAAAAGTGCAGTGCAGGAAACAATGCTTTCAACACAGAAAAAGGTCTCTGCAGGAAATTGAGGTCTATTGAGGGGATCGTCCTTTATGGCCTACTGGTGATGGTAGTGGGGTAATACACTGTAGGACAGGGGAATGCACTTTCTCTGTGATGGCACCCAAATTATGCAATACCCTTCCCTTGGAGGCCTGAAGGGCATCAACAAGTCAACACATGGCTTTGTATTAAAGCCTTTGGATCAAACTGATTTTTATCCAATTTGTACATGTTGCCATGGTTGGCGTTCTTTTTAAATAGTGTGAACTGGTTTTAAATTGTCTGGTTTTAACTAATTATTGATTGTATATATATTTAAGTCTTTCAAATTATCATTATTATTCATTGTTTTAAATGGATTTTATGGTAAGGTGCTGATTGTCCAGGGAGGTGCACCAGGAAAGCCCTCGTTCACCACTGCCTGGTTAGCAACCTCCACCCTCATGACAGACCTTTGCATGTGCCAGTTTCAAATAGAATCTTGGCCTATGGCTGCTATGAGCACAACGCCTGTGGAGATCCACCTGCTTTTCCATGGCCACATCTGTTACAAAGGCCGGCCAGCCAGCCTTCACCCCTCCTTGGTAGTGATAGTTTCCCCATTATATTCAGTCCATTTCCCCTGCCCCTTGTGTCCACTAGGCCAGCTGCAAATACAGTCTGCCTTCTGTATCCACAGATTCTTTATCCACAGATTCAACCATCCATGGCTTGAAAATATTCCAAAAAATAATAATTCTAAAAAAGCAAACCTTGTTGTTTGCCATTTTTATATAAGGGACACCATTTTACTATGCCTTTGTATATAATGGGACTTGAGTATCCATGGATTTTGGTATCCACAGGAGGTCCTGGAACCAAATCCCAGCAGATACCGAGGACACACTGTTGTGTTCAGCATTGCAAAGAATCTTCTTTAATGCATGTATGATGGACTAAGGAGGAGTGGAGTGCCTGCTGTCACTGCCCACACAACACCCAACTTACCCAGCTGATGAGAGGGCACATCACACCCAGCAAAAGCCACTGCTCCTTGAGACAGCTGGAGGTTGGGTCAAAATTGGCAGCACATGAGGGAGCTGGTGAAGAAAAGGCAGAGGGAGGCAAGACTAGAGTCTGAGGAAGAAGAGAGAGGTGGGAGGCAAGTGAGGCAGTGAGATGCTGGTGGCAGAAACCTCAGGGAAAAGAAGGAAAATTGGTGATACTGTGTCAGGGGATATATAAGCACAGAGAAGTCCAATCAGACTTTATTTTATGGTCCATAGACCTGACATAGCAAACATCAAGATTGTACTATACTAGAACACAGAAAAAATTAAGTTGAGAAGGAATGGAGAAAGGAATGTGATAAGGGAATGAAGATGGACAATCAAAAAGAGACTGACAAGACAGAAGAGTCTAGGGCAGTGGTTCTTAACCTGTGGTCCAGGGCTCTCCAGGGGGCCGTGATGTCCCCACAGGGGGTCCTTGGCCCACCTCCTCCACATGACAGGAGCCAAGGTAAAGGCTGGCTGACTTGGCCTGTGCATTGCCATTCAATCCTCTCCAGCCACAACCTTGCAAGATGAAGCAGGAGAAAAGTCTTCCCTCCCCCTCCAGTGCATCTGCAGGAAGGTTTAATGGATGGTGCAATTGTATTGTTATCATCATCATCATCAGGCATTATTGTTGTTGTTGTTTTAAATCTTGAGTTAAGTCTTGGGGATCTGTGGCAACAAAAGATATTTAAAGGGAGTCCCTGGTTAAGAGCCACTGTTCTAGGGACATGTAGCTTCCTCATGGCAAGGGAGCCCTGTCTTTATCAAGGTTTTCATACACACACACACTTGTTTCTGTCCCAAGACTCTAGGCGGACAGAGGGTGCAGAAACCCAATGGGGACACTGGGTGTTATTAGAGGAGGAAAGAGGAGATATTTTGTTTGGTTGCTTGGCAGAAAGACTTTGATTTAAGCTTCTTCAAAGCCTCCCCAAGAGATCCCTGGCGTTGTCTTACATTTGTCCTCCTGGATTGTATGTACAGTTTGAAAATGCATCATAAAACAGTCTTCTTGTTGTTTTGGTCACTGTGTAATTTAGTCTGGCAATCTACCCCCTCCTCCACCTCCCAAAAATAGTGGTTCCTCAAGCAAGAACTGGTCCTTCCCCAGCTCTGGGGGTGGGTGAAACCACAGCAGGGTTCACGATCCTAATCGGGGGTTGGGTAGTATAAATCTGAGGAAATGGAATTACAAAGGGACCATGCTAGACAACCCTTATGGTGAATGGCAACATTGAGCATCTGAATGAACACCTCACTGTGCATGCACATTGTGTGTGGATGGATGCTCACTGCCTGCACATTGCACAGGCCTTGCCTCTGCATGGAAAATGTCACCACATGGGCAACTCCATTTCTGCAGCCACGAATGGAATGTGGCTGTTTGACATGGGACAAAAATGTGCAGCCGCTCCTTAAGGGGCGATATATACACATGCCAAAGACACCAATTGGATTCTGGCCAGGCTGGGCTGTTTTTTCCTTTCCCTTTTCTTTCCTGTTCCATTTCATATTAAACTTTTTTTTTTATTATTTGCAAAGAGGACAAGATCTGCCTAAATGGCACATCCATGTGTGAGGCTGCAGAAGACAGATGCTTGAGGTTTGCTCAGTAATGCTTTGTGTCACCATAAATTGGAATTTATCTTCTGCTAGGTACATACTCTCATCCCTGCTCAGCCAGCCAGCCCTCCCAGTGCTGGTAGACTAGAAACACATTTATTGAAGCCATCTTGCTGCTGCACAGAGCTGCCTCCTGTTAAATTCTTTATTGGCCTTTTGTACACTGTGAAAATGCAACACAGAGGGAGGGCTGCAGGAAAGGAAGAAAAAACAACAATGAGCAGGGGGGTTGGGGAGATTGTGTTAAAACAGCCCAGTACACATCTAGGGAATGTAGCTAAAATTAGGTCTGTAAAAAAGAAAAAAAAAATCTAGGGAAAGAGAGTCATGGGTCTGAAAGGAATTTAGTCTGAGGAGATTTTCAGACATGTTTTTCTGCGTCTTGCCATGCAAGCAGCCTCCGGAGCAGTAACGAGGCTGCTGCGCAGCAAGGGGTCCATTTTGGACGACGACGTTTCCCTCCCAGTGTCGTCCGTGACTCTTGCGGCTAGCATTGGACGCGGCCGCACTGTTTTTCACTCACGGACAACTTCCGTGAGTAAAAAACAGCGCAGCTGCCTCCAATGCTAGCCGCAAGAGTCACGGACGACGCCAAGAGAGAAACGGCATCATCCAAAATGGACCACTTGCCACGTGGCAGCCTCGTTACTGCTCCGGAGGCTGCTTGCACAGCAAGACGCTGAAAAACGTGTCTGAAAATCTCCTGGGAGTCTATGAATTTCCCACTGGAATATAGAGAATAACTTCACTGGTGAAGAAAATGGTGATGATGGTGATGATGGTGATTTTACAATACACAAACATCAACATAACCACAAACCAACACATCTCAAAACAGTGTGAGAGAGAGCTTTTTCAGGCGTTTATCGCTGTTTACAGGCATTAATCAAGGCTGTGTAGTGTAAATCTCCACATGCAGAGTTGTGCATTGATTGTGTTGTTGTTGGAATCATAGAATCATAGAATCATAGAATTGCAGAGTTGGAAGAGACCACGAGGGCCATCCAGTCCAACCCCCTGCCACACAGGAAATCTTGATCAAAGCATCCCCGACAGATGGCCATCCAGCCTCTGTTTAAAGACCTCCAAGGAAGGAGACCCCACCACGCTCCGAGGGAGTATGTTCCACTGCTGAACAGCTCTGACTGTCAAAAAGTTCCTCCTAACATTGAGGTGGAATCTCTGTTCCTGGAGCTTGCATCCATTGCTCCGTGTTCCAGTCTCTGGAGCAGCAAAAAACAAGCCTGCTCCATCCTCAGCGTGACACCCCTTCAAATACTTAAACAGGGCTATAATATTGCCTCTTAACCATCTTTTTTCCAGGCTAAACATACCCAGCTCCCTAAGTCTCTCCTCATAAGGCATGGTTTCCAGACCTTTCACCATTTTAGTCGCCCTTCTCTGGGCATGCTCCAATTTCTCAATATCCTTTTTGAATTGTGGTGCCCAGAACTGGACACAGTTATCTAGGTGAGGTCTGACCAAGGCAGAATAGAGTGGCACTATTACTTCCCTTGATCTAGATACTATACTTCTATTGATACAGCCCAAAATCGCATTGGCCTTTTTAGCTGCCGCATCACACTGTTGACTCATGTTTAACTTGTGGTCTACTAGGACTCCTAGATCCCTTTCGCACGTAGTCTCGTTCAGCCAGGTCTCCCCCATCCTATATCTATGCATTTCATTTTTCCGCCCTAAGTGCAGTACCTTACATTTCTCCGTATTGAATTTCATTTTGTTAGCTTTGGCCCAGCTCTCCAGTCTATCCAGGTTGTTTCTGACTAATGGCAATCCATTAGGGGGCTTTCTTAGCAAGATTTGTTCAGAAGGGATTTGCCTTTGTCTTCCTCCAAGACTTAGGTTGCTGCCACACTGCTGAAATAACTCAGCTTGACACCACTTTCCTTGGCATGGCTCAGTGCAATGAAATTCTGGAATTTGCAGTTTTGTGAGATATTTAGCCTTCTTGTCAGAGAGCTGTGGTGCCACAGCAAACTGCAAATCCCAGGATTCCATAGGATGGAGCTATGATAGTTACAAAGCGGTGTCAAACTGGATTATTTTTGCAGTGTGTCAGCAGCCTAAGAAAATATGACTTTCCCAGTATCATCCAGTAGCTGAGTAGGAATTTGGAGCCTGGTCTCCTCAGACCCTCAAACCATTGCACTACATTGCCTCTTTAAAAAGATGGCATTTGCTTCCTTTAAGGCTGAGAGACTATGACTTGCCCAAGGTCACCCAGTGGATTTCCATGGTCAGCAGGGATTAGAATCGTGGTCTTCCAGAATCCTAGGCTGCTGCCATACTGCAGAAATAATGTAGTTTGGCACCATGTTAACTATCATGGCTCCATCCCACGGAATCCTGGGATTAGTAGTTTGTTGTGGAACCAGAGCTCTCTGACAGAGAAGACTAAATATCCCATAAAACTACAAATCCCAGAATTCCAAAGCATTGAACCATGGCAGTTAAAACAGTGTCAAGCTGCATTATTTCTGCGTGTGACAGCAGCCCTAGTCTTACACTCAAACCACTCCAACACACTGACTTGAATATGGATGCTCTGTCATAAGGTTTTCTTGGTATGATTTCTTCTGAAGAGGTTTCTGACGAGAGCCTTTCTTGGAGGCTGAGAGAGTGTTTTCATGGTTGAAGGGGGATTTGAACCCTGGTCACCTGGAGTCCTAGTCCTCAACAACACTTTGGCTCTCTAAATTACACTGACTCTCAATTGTGTTACACAACCCTTATGCTAAATAGTGACATTGGGCAACCATATTTATAATGGAATGCTGTCAGAATGCACAATAGCATGTGCTATTCTGCTTCTGCAGCCTTGAAAATCTTCTGCACAAGAGAAAAATGACCAGCTGCTTCTGTCAGGGAACTTACGTATGTGTAAGAAGCCAAGGTGACTCTGACCATGTACAGTAAATGTACAGACCATTTAAATCTGTACAGTAGCTGTGTAAAGTGGCTAAACATTATGGAGGACTGAGGCTGAGAAAGAGTGGGACAGGGCAAAGTAAGACATTAATAAAACATAGAGTCCTTCTACACTGTAGAAATAATGTAATTTGACACCACTTTAAGGGCTGTAGCTTATCCTATGGAATCCTGGGATTTGTAGATTTACACAGTCTTTGGCCTTCTCTGCCAAAGAGTGTTGGTGCCTCACCAAACTACAAATCCCAAGATTCTGTTGGATGGAGCCATGGCAGTTAAAGTGGTGTCAAATTGCATTATGTCTACAGTGCAGATGCACCCCTATAAAAGCTACTGTTTCATAGAATCATAGAATTGCAGAGTTGGAACAGACCACGAGGGTCATCCAGTCCAATCCCTGCCATGCAGGAAATCACGATCAAAGCATCCCCGACAGATGGCCATCCAGCCTCTGTTTGAAGACCTCCAAGGAAGGAGACCCCACCACGCTCCGAGGGAGTGCGTTCCACTGCCGAACAGCTGTGACTGTCAAAAAGTTCCTCCTAATGTTGAGGTGGAATCTCTGTTCCTGGAGCTTGCATCCATTGCTCCGTGTTCCAGTCTCTGGAGCAGCAGAAAACAAGCCTGCTCCGTCCTCAGCGTGACATCCCCTCAAATACTTAAACAGGGCTATCATATCGCCTCTTAACTGTCTTTTTTCCAGGCTAAACATACCCAGCTCCCTAAGTCTCTCCTCATAAGGCATCATTTCCAGACCTTTCACCATTTTAGTTGCCCTTCTCTGGACACGCTCCAATTTGTCAATTTCCTTTTTTAATTGTGGTGCCCAGAACTGGACACAGTATTCTAGGTGAGGTCTGACCAAGGCAGAATAGAGTGGCACTATTACTTCCCTTGATCTAGACACTATACTTCTATTGATACAGCCCAAAATCGCATTGGCCTTTTTAGCTGCCGCATCACACTGTTAACTCATGTTCAACTTGTGGTCTACTAGGACTCCTAGATCCCTTTCGCACGTAGTCTCATTCAGCCAGGTCTCTCCCATCCTACATATCCCAGAACCCCTTGGCCAGTGGTTCTGGTGTTTGCAGGATTCTGGGAGTTTTATACCAACAGAAGTCACTTCCCCAAAACTCTTGAATTGAACCATAAGCTCATTAGTTCACTGCTCAGTCTCTTTACCCACACCGTTGCTAAGGCAGCCTCAATCAAACCTGGCTTTCCAGCCAAATGCAAGCTGCATTATAGGTGGTCAGTTCACACGTCCCACTTCAAGCCATCCCAGCAATGAATTCTTCTATGCTATTTCTGTTTGCACTTGATAAATATGTGAGCAGGCACCATGGGGGAATGGAGTCTCTGACTCAACATAGGTATTGCATCCATAGGTTTTTAAACACCTTTCTGACGAGAGCCGATGCTTGATGTTGGAAGCCATATGAAGAGAATATCCTGTTCAGGTAGCATGCCCTCATCATGACTGAGTGACTGAAAAGATGCCAACTTTGAAAAAATATGAGTATGGGAAGACAGGATAGAGAAGGAGTCTTATGCACGCCAGGGTCCATTTTCTCCCAGTCCACCACACAAGGGTCTACAGCAGCGGTGAGCAACTGTGGAAGGCTAGCGGGGGGGGGGCACATTAGTATTTTCTCCAACAAAAAAGTGCACCCCCCAAATGCACTCTAGGGGACATGAAGCCACTCTCACCGTATTTGGGGACCTGCCTGGACCATGTTAGGACCTGGAGAGGCCTTTTTTAACAACAGGAAATGAACAGAAGTCACTGACTGCTTACTTCCTGTTTCTAAAAAGGTTTCTCCTAGACATAAATTGGTTGGCAGTGGGGAAACATGGCTGGGGGTCTCAAAAGCTCCATACATGGGGCATTTCAGAGCAAAAAATGTTTTGGAAAAAAAGATTTTCCAAACAAAATTTTTATCTCAAAGATCCTGGGGACCACAAAAAATGACTCAGGTGCCACATGTAGCTCATTTTAGGGCTTCTTTACACAGAGGAGAGTTAAACTATGGAACTCACTGTCACAAGATGTAATAGTTGCTTGTATGGCTTTAAAAGGGAATTGGCGGATGAGACCATCAGTGGCTACTTGTCAGGGTGATCACTGTAGGTCACCTCCAGTACTGATGGCAGTATGGCTTTGTAGCTTGTTTGCTGGGGAACATGAAATTAAGGGTACAGTTGTTTCCATGCTCTCTGTTGCGCTGGCCAGGATGGGAACAGAACACAGAACTAGCTGGTAGGGCTGGAACGAATATTTGAAAATATTTGAAAAATGATTAAAAACCTTGCTTGAAAAGTGCCAAGAAACTTTGATGAGGAGAATCCTGAGCTGCTGACAACCTTCACACTACAGAATTTATTCTGTATCAAATTCCCACATGGTTGTTTTATGCAGAAAATACCCTTTTGAGTGCAGGAACCAGCTCTTTTTTTCTACACAGAAAATATTTTATGTGCATAGAAAGCTGTTCCTGCATAGGAAATGCTGACTGAGATTCTAGATCAGCTGCTTAGGTACTTTATCTGTGGGACCCATTTCCACGGATTCACTTACCTGTGTCTGAAAAAAGTATGGTATCTCTAGGCATCTTCTAGGCCCTCCATCACAACTCTATGGTATGCTTCTGTCAGAAGCTGACCATAGAGTCACACTGGAGGACTGAGAAGTTGCCTAGAAGGGTGTTCTCTCCAGGCATCTTCTAGGTCCTCCAGCATAGCTTTATGGTATGATTGGGCTGGAAGTCATTCGTTTTAACAAGGTTTGCTATTATCCATGGTTTCTGGTATCCACAGTAAGCCTGGGAATGTATTCCTCCACAGATACGGAGGTCATACTGTATACTTAAACTAAGCAGTGTCTCCTGGCCTGCCTGCCTTCCATCCTGCTTCATCAGCCACTGTTCTTCAATGTAGCAGACTGGTGATTCCACCCACCTTCCACCAGCAATCTCCAGTGTGAGAATCAGAAGCAGCATCCCTCCTGCAATTCCTCTTCACACTGGAGATTGCTTAGAGGAGTATGGTAGATTCCTTCCTTGAGATTCCTTCCAGCTGCACAGACCTGTCTTGGGGCCTCCTCTTTATCTCCTAGTTACACAAGCCGGCTGGAGATAGGTCCCTGTCTGCTGCTGTCAGTGATCCAGGCAGCGATTAACACATGTGGCTTGCAGCCTAAGGGCTGTGTGGGTGATGTGGAGGGTGCTTCAAGGCAACTGGAGCCAGTCTAGGGGGTGGAGTGGAGGGCAGTCCTGCTGTGGGCAAAGATGCATGGCCTTCCAAGCAATGGCACAGATGGGCTTGTGTCCAGCAATAACCTAATGCCTAAAAAGGAGCATGTGACGACTCAGGTCCTGGGGCTGGCCCAAGACCTATCACTGCCTGAGATGAAGAAGAATAACATGCCCACCAACATTTCACAGATAAAAACAGGGATGTGTGTAGCCAAGCAACATCAGAATGTGGTCAAGCTGGCAAAGGTTCTTAATGAGGAAGAACAGGCAAGCTAGGAGAGGCTGCAGCAGTTTGCTTTTGCCTGAGCCTACTGGGAATGGCAAGACTCTGCTCTCATCCTTCTCCTCTCCCCCTGTTGAGTTCATTGAGTGCAAACTTTGCACTTTGAAGTCAATTTGCAGCCACAGAAGTAAGCTTAAGACAAAGGAGGAGAGAGAAATTGGATATTTTAAAGCAGCTTGGAAAAAATGGGATGACAGAGGATTAGTCGAGACTGCCACTGCCAAATTGGGACAATTGGCAGATATGGAATAAGATGGCATCACCTCTCATTTGATACACAGAGGCTGAATGGTCATCAGGAGCCATAAGAAGTGCTGTCCGTTAGAGTGGGTCCTCTCTCTGCCTTTTCTTCACAAACGAAGATTCAGGAAGGACTCATCCTGCGCTTTCTGCAAGCGCACTGATGACTAAAAAGACCAATCTGAGATAAACAAGTCCAGTTGCAGAAAGCACAGCAGAAGGTCTCCTTGGGTGATGTGGGGCCACACTGCACAATTATAACTGTTTGATCCTGCTTCAACTGCCACGGCTCCATCCACTGGAATCCTGAAATCGGGGTTTGGGAGGGGACTTGGAGCTCTGCTATATTGCTCCAGTCCTCTGAAATACAGCATTGGAGCTCTTTAGCAGAGAATGCTGAGTTCCTCACCAAGCTACAGACCCCAGGATTTCCATGGCAGTTGAGGTGGGATCAAACTGCTATAGTTGTGAAATGTGGAGACACCCTTAGCCAGTGCAGAAAATAGATCTACCTACCAACCTTATTTTGCAGTGTCCTGTTACACCCAGTGGTAATGCTCCAAATGCCTTGCTGCTGTATTCCCTCACCCTAGATGACACAATAGGGTAACTGCTTCACATAACCCCTAAATGGGTTTGCCTGACACTTTCATATACTAATGCATAAGCATAGACACACATTTAGGAATAAGATACAATAGATTCCCCACCCTATTGAAGGGAAGATGGTGGCCAGGTGATCCATGTACCTGCTGCTCCATCAATGGCGACACTCGAAATAAGTCACTTTTAGATACTAGCAGGCCATATCTTTCAAGTAGATTTGAGCAGGGCCAGCCCTATCATTAGGCAAAGCGAGGAAGTTACCTCAAACTGTAAATGATGAAAAGCATCAACAGTCTGTTAGAGGGGAGATCTAAACAGCCTACTAGAGTAATGACTACTACCACTGTTGTTGATTTTTTTAGGATAATGAATAATGTTTACTCATTATACTAAGTGTTGCGGCTTTATTACACTAGTAAGACTTCTGGTTTTATTGTGGGAGGCTTGTTTTGGAGGATCTTGCGGGGGGGAGTTTATTATTTTAAAATATGTTTTTGTTAAAAAGAAGAAGAAATTTGAAGTAACAAGTAACTTCCTGACAGTAAGAGCTGTTCAGAACTGGAATGCACTGCCTCATAGTGTGATGGAGTCTCCTTCCTTGGGGTTTTTTAAACAGAGGCTGGATGGCCATCTGTCAGGAATGCTTTGATTGGTTATTCCTGCAGGGCAGGGGGTTGGACTAGATGACCCTTGTGGTCTTTTCCAACTCTATGATTCTGTGATTTAAGATACATCAGCCTGCTGTGTCCTGATTGACAGGAGAAAAAAAAAACATTTCTTGTAGTGTTTGCTGCCCAATAAGGCAGGACTGAGGGATTTTACAATTCCAACATATTCATTACACTGTTGCCAAAATTGTGAATACATAGAGATTCTGGAGTTATGTGCATAGCCCTAGCATTCTTTGCACAGGAAACAATGGTTGGCCACCGTGCATACAGAATGGTGGACTAGAGAGGTCCTGGGTCAGATCCAACAGGGCTCTTCTTAGGTTCTTTGACTCCTATAAATAATGTGGTTGGCCCCTTTGTGAACAGAATACTGGACTTTCAACCTGATCCAGCATACAGTAGCTTTTTTAAATTCTTATGCTCTTAACACAACATGCCCCAGGCTCAAGGGCTCTCCCTCCCAATCATCTGCCACTTTCTCCTTGCCCTTCCACTCTTGAACTGTGGTTGATGATGGTGGTGTTAACAAAATTATATTTCCCAGAAGTATGAGTCCAGTAAAAACTGCTAAGTTCAGCCTTGTTCACAAAATGACCTGCGGTGTTGGAAAGAGAGATTTTGTGTTGAAATATGCCTCCTGAAAATGCCTTTTAGCTCCAAACACCTTCTGTCATGCCTGAGCCTGATGGCTTTTAAGTGCCAAGATAATGGGTTTACCATTAAAGCCCAGCGTGGTTCCATTTATCACTTGCATTATGGCCCCATTAACCTCTATGCATTCTGCTGAAAGCTACTTTGAAAAGAAACCCAATCAAAAAGTTGAAGTTCCATTAACACACCACAAAGAAGAGCAATAAGCTGATGGCTTGCCTGCCTCCCAGTTTCATGAACACCCCAGTCCACCATTTCTGAAATTGAGTGTGCTGAGCACACAAACTCTGCCCTATCCAGAAATATCAAAATCTCAGAAGAATATGACAGCTGCTCAATCAGACAAAGGCACTCTGTCTAGCTCGCAACTCTGTTTCCAACAGGGGACAGCCAAATGTTCAGTGGGGTGCTCACAACCCAAGCCAATCCTTTCTTCTGCCTCTTATCACTGCCCCTGAGCCTGAAGGTTCAGACCAAAACACAGTTGCTAGGCCCCATGGAAGTAGATCCATTGGATTAATTGTCACATGGTCATAGGATTATAGAATCATAGAGTTGGGAGAGACCACAAGGACCATCCAGTCCAACCCCCTGCCATGCAGGAATACACAATCAAAGCATTCCTGACAGATGGCCATCCAGCCTCTGTTTAAAAACATCCAAAGGAGACTATTTCATGCATCTCTCCAGTGGTGCTACCTTTGAGGAGAACTTCTGTTTGTGGAGCTCTTTGAGGTTTGAAACTGGTCCAATCATTATTATTCAATCCTGATCTCATGAATGTGATTTAGACAGTTTTGTTTAACATATAGGGTTTCTGTTCGCATACCAAGCATAACAAGATAAACCCAGCTACTCCTTCAAGAGACTCACAGGAAAGGCTCTAAGCTGCTTTTCCCTCTTAAGAGGTTTTCCCACACAATATGTTCTGAGGGGATCAAATAAGGCATGGGGAGTGGCAATTTTATTTATCAAAACTTGTTCATTTGTGCTGGAAAATGAATATCACGACCACATGGGAAAATACTTGGTGCTCATGGGAAGCATTTTGGGAATCCAACAAAAGTTCCTACAGCCAGAAAACCCAAGACATATACTGTATATTCCGGCGTATAAGACGACTGGGCATATAAGACCCCCCCCAATTTCCAGCCAAAAATCTAGGCTTAGACATATATTCACCATATAAGACCCCCCCCCCAATTTGGCTGGCTGGCTGACTGGCTGGGGGAGCCTTACCAGCTGATCCTCTTTGTTTCCCAACTCATGAGGATCTCCTCGTGAGTTGGGAAAGTGAACAGGATCAGCTGGCAGGGCTCCCCCAGCCAGCCAGCCGCAACATTCACCCCTCTCTTCAACCTCAAACTTAACTCGAAGGTGGAGGAAAGGGGCAAAAATGCCCAGTTTGCCTCAGCAGCCCCCCTTCCCTCCATCTTGGCTCTTCTGAAGGGGACCAAGGCGGGGGAAATGGGGGCCTCCATGGCAAACCCCTAGATTCGCCCCCTCTCCCCGAAGGTGGGGAGAAGGGGCGAAGATACCCCATTTGGCCCTGCAGCCCTGATCCCTCCTTCTGGGCTCCCTTCAAGGAAGGTGAGGAGAAAGGGCGAAGATGCCCCGTTTGGCTCCACAGCCCCATCCCTCCTTCTGGGCTCCCTTCCGAAGGGAGCTCAGAAGAAGGACACAGGGCCGTGGAACCAAACCCTGGGATTCTCCCCCTTTCCCCACCTTCAAGGAAGAGGGAGCAAATCTAGGGGTTTAACTCCACAGCCCCGATGCATCCTCCTGGGCTCCCTTTGCAAGGGAGCCCAGAAGAAGGCATCAGGGCTGCAGGGTTAAATGAGGCCCCATTTGGCTGCACAGCCCCGATCCCAGGAGGAGGATGCGGAGGCTGTGCAGCCAAACCTGGGATTCTGCCCCCTCTCCCCACCTTCAAAGAAGGTGGGGAGAATGGACGAACATGCCCCGTTTGGCTGCACAGCCCCATCCCTCCTTCTGGGCTCCCTCCTCCCGTGATTCTCCAACCCACAAGGAGGCTGCCCAGCCTCCTCCTGGGTTGGGGAATGCAGAATGGCCAGCTGGCTGGCAGGGGGGCTGGAGGGAGGGGGCTTCGCAGCCACCCACCCCCTCCCCGAAGCTGCGATCCTGAGTGGGATCACGGCTTTGGGGAGAGGGGGTGGCTGGAGGGAGGGTGGAAGGGTGGTTGGAGGGAGCAGACTTCGCAGCCACCCACCCCCTCCCCCAAGCCGCGATCTCGAGCTGGATCGCGGCTTGGGGGAGGGGGGGTGGCTGGAGGGAGGACGCTGGAGGGAGGGGGCTTTGGGGAGGGTGGAAGGGTGGCTGGAGGGAGGGGGCTTCACAGCCAGCCACCCCCTCCTCAAAGCCATGATCTGAAGTGGGGTCACAGCTTTGGGGGGGTAGCTGGAGGGAGGGCGCTGGAGGGAGGGGGCTTCGGGGAGGGTGGAAGGGTATCCCAGCCACCCACCCTCTCCCCAAAGCCACGATCGGGAGCCCAATCGTGGCTTCGGGGAGGGTGGAAGGGTGGTGGGGAGGCTTTCCAGCAACATTTGCCCCCTCCTCTGTCCTCGGTTGCTCCCCAAAGGGGGAGAAAGTAGAGGAGGGGGGCGAATGAACCTTAAGCACCTTGCTTCACCCCCCCCCCTGCCCGATCGCCTGCCTCTTCGCTCCATTTGCGAAGGGAGCGAAGAGGCAGGAGTTCAAATGGCGGGGGTGAAGCAAAGTGTATCCAGCGTATAAGACGAGCTCTGATTTTAGAGCCTTTTTTTCAGGGCTCAAATCTCATCTTATACGCCGGAATATACGGTAACTAAAAACCAAACTGAAGAGTTCTGCCAAAAAATGACATTGTTGCTTTTGAATTGAGCAGAGTCACATTGTGTGAACTGAGGAGTTGTTATACATTTATACATTCTGAATGCTTGTAGGCCACTGAGGAAGACTGTTGTCGAAACGCGTCTGGCCTTGAGTTTTTATTATTCACTATTATTATAATATTTTATTTTTAGCATTTGCACACTTTTCAGTGGCGTATTGTTACCCTTTTAGAAATGTAATTATATTGGATTCTCTGCTCCAGGGTTTAGTTATCCTTTTATTTCTTCATGAGTTCAACAAGTGTATATTGTTGCCTTTTTATGATTGGAAGTGGGATTAGTTTATCCTGGTTATTTTTTGGCAGAACCCTTCAGTTTGGTTTTAAGCATTTTGGGAACTCATACACTTGCCAGGGCTAGGGAACTCTGTAGATCTAAACAACTCACAAAGTCACATAAAATCTCCCAAGGTCAATCAGCGTACCTATCTCTGCTTCATATAGTGATATTCTGCAAGAGTTTTCAGTTTTTTATTCTTCCTTATATGCAGCTGATTCAGTTCCTTCAGATAAATTAGATCTCTTCCCTAAAAAAGCTCAATATTAAGAAGCTAAATGAAACACACAGGGACCTAGTGACCAGAAATTGCCAGGGCCTGACAGTTTTACAACTGATTTTTATAAATTGATGTACAATGAATTAGCTCCCCCCCACCATCTTTTAAATCTTTTAAATGACTTTTTACAACAAAGGCCATGCCCATGGCCCTGGTTAGATTCTCATATTGTCCCAATCCCTGAAACAGATGATCTCTCTTCACCTGTTTCAGCTTTCAGACAAATATCGTTAATTAATCAAGATGCCAAACTGTTCATCACCATTCTTGCCCATAGAATCAATTTGTTTATCACCAGATACATCAATTTGGACCAGACTGGGTTTATGCCTAATAGACATAATCAGATGCTATCCATCAGGCATTAAATGTCATTTCTTACTCTTCTGCCACAAAACTTCCACTTGCATTGATTTCTCTTGATGTTTTTAAAGCTTTTGATCATCTAAATTGGACTTATTTATTTGGAACCCTTCAAGAAATGAATTTAAACACCTTTTATACATGGTTCGAAAGCAAGAATTCTGGTTAATAGAATGAAATCTGATGAGACCCCTCTTCAAAAAGGAACTAAGCAGGGTTGTTCCCTTTCCCCTCTCCTATTCACAATCTCCACAGAGTGTCTTGCAAATCTAATTAGAAATGATCCCACCATACAGGGGCTGAATATTGGGGGATGACTTCACAAATTGAATCTTTTTTTTGGATGACATCCTGCTTTTTTTTTCTTTTTTTTTTTTGCAACTCCCCAAACAATCATTCCCTGCACTTAAAAATTTCCTAGACATATTTGCTCATTTTGCTGGACTGAGAATAAATTTTATGAAGTCCAAGTTTAAACTTCTCCTATGAGAAGCAAATAATTTTGCAGCAGCAAACTGGTTTCATATAGCTGGGAGTATGCCTTACAAGAGATGTTAATCAAATCATACCCAGAGATTTTGACAAGGTTACAAAGTGGATGATTCTGAAATTGGCACAATGGAAGCAATTGAAATTGTCCTTACTTAGGAAGGATAGCACTAGTCAAAATGCTTCTTGTTCCACAATTAGCCCCATCCCCAGTGGGATTTTAAAAGTAGCATCATCTGCTTAATGTATTTGTCTTTGAGCACAAATGGTCTTGATTTAAATTATCTGTAAGGCATCTTTTGTCTAATAAACCTGACCTGCAGGTTTATTTTGCAGCTTGTCAACTCTGTCAGGTGGCCCAATTGCTAAATAAAAATTACTTGGGTTCACAGGGTTCATATGGAATTGACCTTGCAGCAGGGAACTGGTTATAATGTATTTTTTTCAAAAAAAATTTGGGAAAATGATCAAAGAAATAGAAAATCCCTGGTTTCGCACCTCCATAATGTTATGGCATAAATGGAATAAGTTCACCAGACCCATCACCCTTATGCCCTTTTCTTCTCCACCCCTCTTTTCAATACTCAGATAAATTTCCACAGTGCAAGGGATGGGATGAGAAGGGTATATATTGGATCCACAATCTTTTTGTTAGAGGAAAAGCAATATTCCACCAAGACCTGACTTCTACCTTATGTTAATCCATTCAGTTGACATGGTTCCAATCTTGCCAAATTAATTTGATTGTTTCATACTTGCTTAGAAAGGGGGAATTGCTGAGATCTTTAACACCCTTTGAGTCTAGATGTGTGAACACTCCCTGTACAGTCATCCCTCCACATTTGCAGGGATTAGGGGCACAAGGCCCCCGCAAATGTGAAAAAAACATGAATAAAAATACGCCTCTCCACTGCCTACCTGCAAACCCCACCCCACCCTTCCAAAGTGGCTACAGGGCTTTTGAAGCCTCGTAGCTTCTTCTCAGCCATCCGCCCACCCTCCCAAAGCTATGACTGGAGTCGAAAAGCCCCTCTACCACTTGGGAAGGGTGGGGTCGCCAGGGGGTGGAGGGCAAGCAGCAAAGGGGCTGGAGAAGCCCCTCCACCACTTGGGAAGGGCTGGGGGTGGAGGATGAGCGGCGAAGGTTTGCTGGCTGAATGCCCCACTTTACTCAGCTTTTGCCCCTTCTGTGTGAGGGGCAAAATCCGATTGAAGCAAGGTGCTCAGCCAGCCAACCAGTGACGGTTTACTGGCTGAGCACCCCATTTCAACTGGCTTTCATCCCTTCTGAGTGAGGGGCGAAACTGAGTAAGGTGGCGCACTCAGCCAGCAAACTGGTGGTGGTTTGCTGACTAAGTGCCTCATTTCAATAGACTTTCGCCCCTCACACAGAAGAGGCGAACACTGATTGAAGCAGGGCAGTCACTCAGCTTTCCTCGGGTTTGGCTCCACCCCCAAAATGCGTTCCCTGTGGGGGGGGGAGGAGAAGCCGAGGTTCCACGAATAGGTGGAAACGTGAAAGTTGAAGCCGTGAATGGGGAGGGGCAACTGTAATTCCAAAGGTCTCGCTTCTATGTGATATAATGTATTGATTTCCTCTGTATACTGTAATGACACAAATCTCAAAGTGGTTTGGGAAACGTACCTTAGTATGTTGCTACCCAATGCTGACTGGATTACAGTCTGGACCAGTGATGGGCAACCTTTTGAGCTTGGTGTGTCAAACTTCACCAAAAAACTGAGCACAACTCAGGTGGTGTGTCACTTTGAGGAAAAAAGCATTATTTCGCAATATTTATTGTTTAAATAACATAAATGTATAATTGTTATATATAATTGTATTTAATAAACCAAAAACTAATTATTTAACTTACCTGCTTAGTGACTTCTTTGTTCATCCGTCAGTCGGTTTCTTTTGTTGGTCTTGATATTATTTAGCTTGTGTGGGGTGCCGTGAACTGAGATAAGTGAGGGGGAGGGGAAATTCTTTAACTAACCTGCCTATTAGTGACTTTTTTGTTGCTGAAATACATTGGCTAAATCTTCAATTGAAGGTTGGTATTTTGTACACTTCAGGCCCAAGCAAGTGCTACTAACTTCATCTGTCAATCTGTTTCTTTTGTTGGTTTTGATATTATTTAACGCTGAGAAAAAGGCCTCACAAAAGTATGTAGAGGGAGAAATTGTGAGTAAAGCCATTACTATATTTTTCAGGGTGCTAAAAGTGTCTGGTAGTCGGTTCCAGGCACTCCAAATTTCCTGTTCGTAGTGGCACTCCTCTTGATTCTCCAAGCGGCGCCTTTCCAGAATCTCAAGCTTTGACCTCAAGTCGACAAACACCTGAGCCCAGATACTGTCTTGAAATTCTGCAAGTTGCATCTCCACATCATCAATTTGCATCCATTGGAAACCATTTAATTCCAAACGACTGTAGACTACTACATCAGGATACTTAATTATTTTCATGGGTTGTTCTAGACTTCTAAATTGACTAAATCTATCACTAAACTGGTCAAGTAACAAGTCTAAAACATACTGGTACTTCATATGCAAGAGTTCCATTTCATTTTGTGCAGCTGCACTGGCATTCTCAAAATACTTTGCTACTCGAGGAAAATACTTATAAGTTTTAGTTTCTACATCTTGCTTGAAAATTTTAACTTTACTTTCAAAAGCTTTTATGTATCCAAACATAATGTTAATACTTTTGCCAAAACGTTGTAACTTTAAGTTCAGTTCATTAATATGAACAGAGAGATCTGTAAAAAACATTAGGGTATTGACCCACTGAGAAAAGTTTCCCAGATCCTTATTGTCAAGAAATACCTTAATTTCTTCAAATCACTCCACAAAGTGCTCAAGAACTTTGCCTTGGCTCAGCCATCTTACATTATTGTACATCAGCAGTCCACTGTAGGTGGAATCAACCTCCTGTAAAAGTGCTGAAAAATTCTCACTTGTGAAGGGGGCGAGCAGCTATTAAATTAACTATTTTTTGTAACAACTGACATTAAGTCATTTAACTCGGTGAATCCTGCCTTGGCACATAAAGCCTCCTGATGGATAGAATAATAGAATCATAGAATCATAGAATTGCAGAGTTGGAAGAGACCACGAGGGCCATCCAGTCCAACCCCCTGCCATGGAGGAAATCACAATCAAAGCATCCCTGACAGATGGCCATCCAGCCTCTGTTTAAAGACCTCCAAGGAAGGAGACCCCACCACGCTCTGAGGGAGTGCGTTCCACTACCGAACAGCTCTTACTGTAAAAAAGTTCCTCCTAATGTTGAGGTGGAATCTCTGTTCCTGGAGCTTGCATCCATTGCAACAGAAGCAGCAGAAAACAAGCTTGCTCCATCCTCAACGTGACGCCCCTTCAGATACTTAAACAGGGCTATCATATTGCCTCTTAACCGTCTTTTTTCCAGGCTAAACATACCCAGCTCTCTAAGTCTCTCCTCATAAGGCATGGTTTCCAGACCTTTCACCTTCTTTGGACTCGCTCTAATTTGTCCATATCCTTTTTGAATTGTGATGCCCAGAACTGGACACAGTATTCTAGGTGAGGCCTGACCAAGGCACAATAGAGCAGCACTATTACTTCCCTTGATCTGGACACTATACTTCTATTGATGCAGCCCAAAATCGCATTGGCCTTTTTAGCTGCCGCATCACACTGTTGACTCATGTTCAACTTGTGGTCTACTAGGACTCCTAGATCCCTTTCGCACGTAGTCTCATTCAGCCAGGTCTCTCCCATCCTAAATCTATGCATTTCATTTTTTTGCCCTAAGTGCAGTACCTTACATTTCTCCGTATTGAATTTCATTTTGTTAGCTTTGGCCCAGCTCTCCAGTTTATCCAGGTCATCTTGAATTTTGATCCTGTCCTCCAGGGTATTAGCTACTCCTCCTAATTTGGTGTCATCTGCAAATTTGGTAAGTATGCCCCTACTTCCCTCATCCAAGTCATTGATAAAGATGTTGAATAGCACTGGGCCCAGGACAGAACCCTGTGGCACCCCACTGGTCACGTCTTTCCAAGACGAAGAGGAGCCACTGCTGAGCACCCTTTGGGTTCGGCCGGTCAACCAATTACAAATCCATTGAACAGTTAACTTGTCTAGCCCACATTTTACAGGCTTGTTTGCAAGAATGTCATGGGGAACCTTGTCAAAGGCCTTACTGAAATCAAGGTATGTGATGTCCACAGCGTTCCCTTCATCTACCAAGCTGGTAACTTTATCAAAAAAAGAGATCAGATTAGTCTGGCATGACTTGTTATTCTGAAACCCATGTTGACTTTTTGTGATTATGGCATTGCCTTCTAAATGTTCACAGACTCTCTGTTTAATGATCTGCTCTAGAATCTTCCCTGGTATTGATGTCAGACTAACTGGACGATAATTGTTGGGATCCTCTTTTTTCCCATTTTTGAAGATGGGAACAACGTTTGCCCTCCTCCAGTCTGCTGGGACTTCTCCTGTTCTCCAGGAGTTCTCAAAGTTTATTGCCAATGGCTCTGAGATTATATTTGCCAGCTCTTTTAATACTCTTGGATGTAGTTCATCTGGTCCTGGAGATTTAAATTCATTTAGATTAAGAAGGCATTCCTGTACTACCTCTTTGCTTATTCTGTGCTGGATTTCCCCTGTTGTGTCTTCTGTACCTTTATCCTCAGGTTTGTCCCCCTTTACCTTTTCTGAAAACACTGAGGCAAAGAAGGTCTTGAGTAATTCTGCCTTTTCTCTGTCCCCTGTTAGCATTTTGCCATCTTCTCCGCGTAGTGGCCCTACCATTGCCTTCTTCCTCCTTTTGCTGCGGACATACCCAAAAAAACCCTTTTTATTGTTCTTAACCTCTCTAGCAAGCCTGAGCTCATTCTGTGCTTTAGCTTTTCTGACTTTACTCCTACATGTGTTCGCTATCTGTTTGAATTCTTCTTTGGTGATCTACCCCTTTTTCCATTTCTTATACATGTTCCATTTAAAACTTAGCTCTGTTGATATTTCTTTAATCATCCATCCTGGTTTCTTGAGACACCTCCCATTTTTCTTCCTCAATGGTACTGTTTGAAATTGTGCCTTCAGTATCAGGGCTTTGTGGCCCTGCCCGCCACTTTCCTAGGAAGAGTGGTGAGGTTGTGGGCAGTGGGAGGCCTAGCCGCGTGTCAGCCCAGATGGCTACGCATGTCAGTGCTGACACACGAGTCATAGGTTTCCCATCACTGGTCTGGACTGTAAAAGTCATAGTCTGCCCTTACTTAAACTCACGATCTGCCCTTACTAGACAGTCTTTTCTAAAAGTAGTTCACAAACGGTATTTGATTCCAGTTCAAATGTCATGAAGGGTCCCGACATTATCCCCTTTATGCTGGAGAAACTGTCACAATCTTGGGATTTATAAACATGTGGCTGGATTATCCTAGCATTGAGACCTTTTGGTGTGATGTGTATCAGGTAGCTTTGATCACAAAATAGACAATTCACCTCTGTCTTGCACTACTACTGCTATCCATATTTACAGGTAGAAATTAAAATGTAAGACACAGGCACCTGAGTGCCTTCTTCCTGGATGCAGCTTGTTCTTCAATTGCTGCTTCCTGGAAGATGGGTCAAGTCAGATTGGTGGAGGAGGGTCAATTCTTTGCCTGGTTATATCAGAAATAACCTTTAGAACTCTGTGTGTGTGTGTGTGGGCCCAGAAGCAGGTGAAAGGCCCTCCCTGCAACCCAACTGCCACTGCCCTGCCCTTGGAGGGGGAGAAGGACCTGCAGTATCTGCTGGATTTAATCCCTCCCCCCACTGCCTTTTCCTTATGTGCCATGTCTTACTTAGATTGTAAGCCTGAGGGCAGGGAACTGTTAAATTAACCATTTGTATGCTGCTCTGATAGCCTTTGTGGCTGAAGAGCAGGGTATAAATACAATAAATAAAAATAATAAATAAATGGTTTGGATCAGGGGACAATACAGCCATATATGCAGGAATGTACCTTGTCTCCCACATCCCCTCCAACAAATAGGACTAGTACTTTTTGTTATTCTTGCCAACTGGAGGGGTGTCATATACCACTTGTGGGTAAGCTTTATTAACATTTCTCTAAGTGCTATCAAATGAGGTTTAAAATGAGAGGGGTTCCAGAGATGGAGCTAATCAGCATCCGGAATTTCAATTTGTTTCCCATCCCCCTTTCGGAGAAGGCTGTTGCCAGAGGTGCCTTCCAGCATACTTCTGTATAGCCTCAGCCTACTCAGCCCCTCTCAGATGCATTTTGGCAAATGCACAGATTTTTTTTAAAAGGCTAGATTACAGGGATCTCTCCTATACAGGTCAGATACCGTATATTCCAGCGTATAAGACGACTGGGCACATAAGACGACCCCCCAATTTTTAAGTTAAAATATAGAGTCCCCCCCCCCCCAGCCAGCCAGCCAGCCAGCCAGCTGGCTGGAAAGCCTGTCCCCTACCAGCCAGCCAGGTCAGTGGCTGTAGATGATGGAATAGTCTGTGAAATTAAAGGACTGAGAACAGCTAAAAAAGCATGGGATGCTTTGAAAAATCTCTGTTCAATCTTTGGAAAGTAAGGTTGCATTAATAAGTTGGTTAATATGAAGCTATCAAATCCCAAATTTTTGAATGAGCACATTAATGATTTTAGAGTCACATTGGCAGACAAGAGAATTTCACCATAGACAAAACTTGATGCAAAATGTTTTTTAAAAAGTTTAAATCCAGAAATTCTAATTTTAGGCTAACTTGTCCTGAAAAGAAACATCATTTTGACTCTCCTGAGCTAAATGGAGGGCCATTTAACTCTTCAAAGGCAAAGCAGTTATTCTCACAGCAGGAGGAAGGATCTGCTGGGAAAACTGCCCAGGCCATTTAACACTTCAATCATTCTCACAGCAGGGGAAAAGATCTAGTGGAGTATAAGACCACCACCACCCCCACTTTTGAGGAGATTTTCAAGTGTTAAAAAGTAGTCTTGTATGCAGGAATATACAGTAATTTGCGAAAGAGAGGACCTGCTGGAGCTGAAACCAATTAGTTTTAAGCAGTCCTAACATTTAAGTGGTTATAACGCATTCAGGACCCTCTTTAGACTTAAGGGTAACTCCAGTGAAGAAATCTCTTATCCTGTATATGCCTCTCTCCTCCCAGGGCCCAAATTGTTTGATCTTATCAGGCACATAAAAGGATGGGTGTATGGTTGTAGGGGAGAGGGCGTAGGTGCAAGCAGGTGCTGCCACTTTTGCCAAGTTAAAGGTGAGGATTTGAGGAATTTATTCCCAATTTTTTCTAACTTTGGATGGGAAAGTTTTAAAAATAGCAACCTAAGGGCACTCATTTGTTCAAGAACGGGTTCCGTTGTAACCCACGCAGGGGTTGCTTGATTCTGAACTAAGTGCACCATGTTAGCTGTTAGGAAGACATCGAAATAGTGGTCCAGCAGGGGGATCCCCAGGCCACCTTGTGAGGAGTCTCTGAATCTGGCCCTTTTGGTTGCTTGTTGCCAAATATAGTTATTTATCATCTCTTGGCAAGATGAGGAGCAGGAGCAGAGGGGGACTGATTGGAACAAAAAAGACAGTCGGGGAAGAACAAACATTTTTATCAATGCTACTCTGCTGAGAATGGATGTTGAAAGTACTCCAAAGATGTAATTTAAGAAGCATCCATTTTGTGATTGGCTTATAGTTTCTTGGGATTAATTCCTTTAATTCTCTCCTTACTAGCACTCCCAGTATTTGATGCCAGAAGGGCAAAAGTTCAATTTAGTAAGCAATTGCCAGCGTGTTTGAAGGTAGGAAGGGGTATTCAGGCAGAGTATTGTTGATTTGGTTATATTAACCCTGAAACCTGTATAGAAACCCCCTGCATGGCAGGGGGGTTGGACTGGATGGCCCTCGTGGTCTCTTCCAACTCTGCAATTCTATGATTCTATGATTCTATGATAAGAAAACATGCTAATTCAGGAAATGAATGCTCCAGATCCATGGCAAAAATCAGCACATAATCCACATAAAGGCTCAGTTTATGCTGTATGTGGTTAATAACTGGGCCTCTAATTGCGGACTTATTTTGTATCATTTTCACAAAGGGTTCTAAACCTAACACAAATAATATTGAGGACAAGGGACACCCCTACCTTGTCCCTCTATGTAATTGAATTGGCAGGGAATCTTGTTTGTTGATGTGGATTATGGCTGGGGAGGTGCTATAAAGTTCTTTGATACAGCCAATAAAAATATCACCAAATTCCATTTGTTCCAATAGAGCAAATAGATAAGGCCACTTAAGGTGGTCAAAGGCCTTGAGGGCATCCAGCAAAACAAAACATACAGATTGACTAGCCTGGGAGGCATAGTGCACTATGTTTAGCATGTGTAGTAGTAGTAGTATAAATTTATTCGGTCATTGACCAGCAAAATCAAAATTATAAATCCAATACAGAACAATTGCAATAAAAATTTAAAAATTTCTAAACATAAGTTATTAAATACAGTTGTTAAACATTACTATTGTACACACTTCAGAATAAAAATTGAGATATCCATTTCTCCTAAGATCTGATACTTCCCCTTCAGTCTTTACCAGATTAACTTTATTATTTCCCAATGGCCAAACGAAGAGGTTATATCAACAATATAACTGAGTTGGTGCCTCATATGGAGCCAAATATGGCCGGCATAATCAAACTGAAACCATGATGGATAACTGTAATTTCCAGCCTTATTCTGAGAAATTACACTCCCAATCTTTAACGTCGAGAGCTTAAAGCTCAGACGTGCCTGGGGCCAGCTGACGCGACTTCCTAGGTCCCATCGTTAACTGCCTCAGTCTTACAGACACACAACATGCCTGCATTATGTCCCATTAACCATTTGAGGTCGCAGTTTACATACAATGTAGCAAAACTTTGCTACCTTAAATACAACCTCAGGAACCTGATTATTTAGAAGATTATAGATATAAAAGGCATCGGGGTGTCCAGGGTATTTCTCCAGAAGGGGGGTAATCAGCTGGTGATGGATGTCTCTATAGAATTGGCAATACAAAAAGACATGCTCGATGGTTTCAATTGCACCCGCATCACAAGGACAAAGGCGGGATTCATAGGGCACTTTCTTGATCCTACCTTCCAAGACTGCTGTAGGCAAGGCATTGAATCGGGCCAAGGAGAAGGCTCTCCTAAATTTGGGCATTGTGATTTGAAATAAATATACTGCTGGAGAAGTTACTCGAATTTGTTTGTTAACTACAATATGTTTGGGGAAAGCTGCAGTCTCTAGCTGGCCTTCGATGTCTAGCAATCTTTGTTTAATGGTCAATTTTGCTTGATCTAGACTTAATTTCAAGATGGAATCCCTAGAGAAACCCAGTGTGTTCAGTTTCTTAATTATTGCTGTTTCCCACGAAGATTTAAAGGTTTCTGCCAATACAAATTTAATCAGTCCACTGGGATTTTTGTTTAATTTGAGCCAGTATGTGAAGGTGTTAATCCACATACTTGTTTCGAGTTTACTAACTCCTGCTTCCCTTCTTATTACTGCGTTTGGTACACAGCAGGATATTTGAAATATTTTCCTTAGAAACTTTGTTTGGACTTGTTCTAAAGAAGTAGGATCTTTATAGGGTCCTATTTGGGCTCCATAGAGTAATTGTGGCTTTACTTTGGCCAAAAAAAATGTTTAATTGCAGCTGGAACAAACTGGGCTCCCTTGGTGAAGAAGTACCTTTGGATAGCGTTTGCTGATCTTTGGGCATTCCGAGTGACATAATCCAGGTGAGCTTTTCTACTCCCTGTGGATTGAAATACACTCCCTAGATATTTAAAAATTTTGACCTGTTCGATAGGTTGCTTTCCTATCGTCCACCTTCTCATTTTTGGACATTTAGCAAAACAGAGAATTTTGGTTTTGGTGTAATTTATAGTTAGGTTTTCTTCCTCACAATAGAGAGCTAAAGACTTTAGGGCTCTTTTGAGGCCGATTGGGGTTAGAGATAAGATCGCTGCATCATCGGCGTATAATAGCACATTGATATGTCTGTTTGCTATTTTGGGGGGATGATAAGAAGGATTACTCAAAAATGGGATTAAAGAATTTATGTAAAAATTGAATAGTGTTGGGGCCAGCACGCACCCCTGTCTAACTCCATTTTTGACTTGTACTTCTTTGGAAACATGTCCTTTCAAACTGCACCTCACCTTCAAGCGGTTATTTTCATGCATCTTAACAAGCAATAAGAGAAGGCGTTTATCGATCGAACTATTCATGAGTTTGTCCCACAATTTAGCTCTGGAGACAGAGTCAAAGGCCAATTTGAAATCTATAAATGCTGCATACAGTGGTTGGCCTTTGTGGGAGTATTTCTCTACCAAATGTTGAAGTACCAACGCATGATCAAGAGTTGACCTTTCAGCCCTAAAACCTGCCTGCTCATCCTTCAAAATCTCTTCTGTTTCAAGCCAGTCCATTAATTTGTCTTGCAGATGTCTGGCATACATTTTACTTATCTGGCTAAGGAGGCTAATAGGTCTAAAGTTTGTTGGGTCATCTCTTTTGCCTTTTTTGTAAATTGGAATTATAATTGCAAGACCCCAGTCTGTTGGTATCCTCCCTGATCGATCAATTGCAGTGAAAAGTGTGGATAGCACAGGTATCCACCAATTTAGCATGTGCCTAAGTGCATCCATCAGTTTTCTACCAGGAGTAAAACCCACTTGATCAGGGTGGATGTATTGGGCGATTAAATAATTTTATTAGGATGGGGCAAGCTTGTTTTCTGCTGCTCCAGAGACTAGGACACAGAGCAATGGGTTCAAACTACAGGAAAAGAGATTCCACCTAAACATTAGGAAGAACTTCCTGACAGTAAGAGCTGTTCAGAAGTGGAATACACTGCCTCCTAGTGTGGTGGAGTCTCCTTCTTTAGAGGTTTTTTAACAGAGGCTGGATGGCCATCTGTCAGGAATGATTTGATTGTGTATTCCTGCATGGCAGAGGGTTGGACTGAATGGCCCTTCCAACTCTATGATTCTATGATTCTATGAATTTATACTGTTTGTAAGAATAGGGGGGGGGATTTGAGTCCTCATTTAAAAGAGCTATAGGGTGAAATGCTGTGACCGGAGGATTTTTCTGCTGGGTCTTTGGGATAGGTACCACCTGTGACAATCTCCAGCTTTCCAGCAGTTTGGACTTGGAAATGATGTCATTATATAGGTCAAGCATGTAAGGAACTAGATCTTCCCAGAGCAGCTTATAGAATTCATGACTATAGTCATCTGTCCCTGGGCTTTCTATAGTTTTAGAGATCACAAAATGTTTTCAGTTTCCATCATGGTAATAGGCTTGTTAGGAGAGGCTTTGTGGTCGGGGTGCAGTTTCCTCAGCTTAAGGGTTTTAACGAAATCATGACATGATAGTCATGTTTAATATTGAAGAGGGAGCAAGCTTGTTTTCTGCTGCTCCAGAGATTAGGACATGGAGCAATGGATTCAAACTACAGGAAAAGAGATTCCACCTCAACATTAGGAAGAACTTCCTGACAGTAAGAGCTGTTTGGCAGTGAAATGCACTGTCTTGGAGTGTGGTGGAGTCACCTTCTTTGGATTTTTTTTCAAAAAAGGCTGGATGGCCATCTGTCAGGAGTGCTATAACTGTGTGCTCCTGCATGGTAGGGGGATGGACTGGATAGCCCTCATGGTTTCTTCCAACTCTATGATTCTGTGATTGTATGAATTCAATTTTGTGCACACATAAGGCTTTTTATGAAGAAGTAAGTTCCCAAGCAGGATGCCAGCCATGATCTTTTTCCTTTTCCTTTTCTTTCCTTTTCCTTTCTTTTCTGTACAGCCATCTATGAATGGGCATTTGTTAATCTGTTTAGCTCCCCTTTGTTGAAATGACCCACTTGCTCACTTCTCTCCCACTGCACACAAGAAGGAGAGTGTGGAACTGCTCTTCTCACCCCCCCTCTCTCTTTCTCATTTCTTCAATTTGGATCATGTGCAATGCTATAAATACAAAGAGAAGCCCTGTTTTGCATGCAAATCATTGTAAAACTTGAGGGTTGTAAATAATTCCACTTCCTACATCCCCCTCCCTCCCCAGCTCATATTCCTCCTGTTTTTTCTTCAGCTCCTTGAAAAGGGTGATAAATTAATCACTCCTCCTCCTGCAGTAGCTGCCAACATGTAATACGGGGATGATTACTCTGCAGCACCTGCAACTGAGACTTAAAGGTGACCCTGCGAAGGCACCATAGGGGGAAAATGGAAAGAAAGTAGAATCTCAACAACTTTCCTTTACAATAACCAACTGCAATCCAAGACACACACTGACTAACAATGAGGCACGAAGCTGCAACTCAGCATGTTGGTGACTTCAAACTATCCTGCACTCTTCTTTCTCTTGACTTACCTATTATTCCTTGATTTCTACCTGCTACAGTTGGAGAGGGATGACTGAAACTGGGTGCTGAAGTCTGCATCCACTTTAGCACCTTGGATAGCTCCTCTACAAAAAAGGGGGGAATGGACCCATTTGTTAATTGCCATCAAGTCAGCTTTGGCTTACGCTGACCCAATTAATGAGAGCCCTCCAAGACACCCTGATATTAGCAGCCCTTGCTTAGGTCTTCCAAGCTCAAGGCCATGGCTTCCTTGATTGTGTCTATCCATCTGCCTCCTGCCCTTCCTTCAATGTTCAGTTTTCAATAATATTGACTTAATTGTCAATATTTCTTCCTCCAATGTTCATGCATCCTTCCTCCATGTCTAATCCAGTTTTCCATATGATATGTTCTATGTATATTTTAAATAGATAGAGTGAAAAAATACAGCTTTATCTGATGCTCTTCCCAACAGGAAATCATCATGTTTTTCTATATTCTGTCCTGTTGGTGGTCTCTTCTCTTGAGTATACATCACACATCAAGAGGATCTGTGGTCCTATATGCCCTTGGTGTGGAGGTCACCAGCTACCATTGGTCTTACCTCCAGCTAGCCATTGGCTTCCCCAGGACTCAAGCAAAGAATGCATTTTTCCTCTGCACCAGTGATCCCCACCCTTTTTGGCTCCAGGGACTGGTTTCATGGAGGACAATTTTTCCAGGGACTGAGGGGGGGGGGGAGGATCCAAAAATGTGGGCCCTTCAAAAGGATCCAAGAGCTCCTTTATTTGAAAACGCCTCCTATCCCAATTTTTCTCTTGGACCCCATTTAAGGTTTACCCACCATATACTGAATAGATTCTAAAACTATTTATTTATTTGTTTATTGCATTTATGTACCACCTTTCTTCTGGTGTAGGACCCAAGGTGGCTCACAAACAGTAAAACATTTTTAAAGCATAGCAATAAAATTAAAATATAAATAAATATTGCCATTTTCAAAACCATACATTAAACAATATAAAATCATTTAAAAACATAGAAAAGTTAAAACTAGAGTACCCGCTGCCATAAGAGGACTTCCTTGCAAGGGAACCTCTTTCAACCCAAAGGGAAAATTCAGTTTCCAGGAATTTCTTGTGGGCCGCACTTCACTGCTGGGCAGAGAGGGAATCTCCCCTCCTCTCCCTTTTTGAAGCAGCTTTCCAGCCACTTGCTCACTAAAATCCACTGTGGACAGCAAAGGGAAGGAAGTAGCCATCAGGGAAGCCACTTGGAAAAGGAAGGGAGGAATCCTAACCCCTCCCTTTTCCAAGTGGCTCCCCCACTGGCAGTATCGTGGATGTGGAAAAGGGCTGTCGCTGGGGAAGATAAAGGTTCTTCAAACCTAATATCCAAATGAGTCTTTCTCAGATAAAAACAGTGGAGATATCCTACTGGAGGGAGGCTGGAGCGAGCAGCTACTGCCTGGCATAGAAGAAGAGGTAGCTTGCTGTGTCTTCTCTTCTCTGCCCCTTCAAGCAGCAACCAGGCAGCCAGGCTGAGAGAGAGTCGACTGTAGCTTCCCGCCAAGCCAGCCTCATGGCGCAAGCATTATAGGTTTTTTGCAAGGCTTTTGCAAGCTCTGCAAGGCTTTTTGAAAGCTTTTTGCAAGCTCCATTCACTCCCAATCAAGCACTGCTATTTGAAGGGGAGCAAACAGAGCTTGCAAAAAGTAGCAACCAGGCAGCCAGGCTCAGGCTGACTGCCAGTTGGATACCTTGCATGGCCCAGTCCCTAACAGACCACAGACCAGTACTCATCCAGGGACTGGTGATTGGGGACCCCTGCTTCTACACCTACCTAATATTTTATCTGAAGATGCCAAAGACTGAGCCACAGATAGTCTCTGTGCAAAACCTGGGCTCTCACACTTACCCTTACCTGTAATTGTGCTGATTATTGGGCTAATGACCTAAGTCCTCTTGGTAGTCCTGACTAGAGCAGATGCAGTAAGCCAGTTGGATTTACCTATGTGTTGTCTCACCATTCCACAATCAATTGATTGGATCTACTCCAGCTGGCTTTAGCCAACCAAGATTTTGTCCAACATACATAAAGTGCTGTGCATGTTCTTATTGATTCATAGCAATCAATGATGTGTGATAATTGCAATTGTCAGTGAAATAGCTGACTGTGCTGTATGCAATGCTAGGGCTTCATATTCTTCCTAACTTGTATTGGTCTCTATTTTTTAAAACTGTTTTTTAAATTAATTTTTTTAAACTGTTGGGAGAGGTTGCTTGTTGCTGAGTAGGGTGGAGCTTCTGTGAGTTTGAATTTTTTAAAACTGTTGGGAGAGGCTGCTTGTTGTTGAGGCAACAATTTGAGTGACCAAACAAAAGTACAGCATAGAGTTCTCAGCATTAACTAAGAGTTCTTAGATTACCTAAAAGCTCTCACCATGGACACTGAGGGGACTGCTGCAGTCACCTGCAACACTTGTGCGATGTTTGTCTTCTTGTCTACAGATGTGGGGAACTTCACATGCACCAAGTGCAAGTTGGTAGCCCTCTTGGAGGAGAAAGTCCAGCAACTGGAGACACGGGTAGCTACACTTCAAAAGATTTGTGAGCAAGAGATTTTCCTGGACAGAACAGAATGAACAGTCTTGGATGGGGGGCGCACAGAGGAACTGGTTGGGGAGGAGAAGGTCACTTCACAGACACAGGAGGTAGACAGCTGGAGGAATGTCACACACAGAACAAGAAAATCCAGGGATTCTTCGAGCAGCTTGCAGCTGCAGAATCAATTCGGAGCCCTCTCCCTTATCAAGGACAACAAGGAAGAACAGCATGGACAGACTTCAGGGGCAGAGCAGGGGACCCTGAGAGGACCACTGCAAGGAACAGCAACTGCAAAGCCTCGGGGGAGGCGTGTGGTGGTGGTGGGGGACTCCTTGCTGCGGGGTACAGAAGCAGTGGTTTGTGGGCCTGACAAGATGTCTCGGGAGGTGTGTTGTCTCCCTGGGGCAAAATCCATGATGTGACTGAGAGGCTGACAAGACTCATCAAGCCTACGCATCATTACCCCTTCCTTTTGGTCCATGTGGGAACCAATGATACTGCAAGGCACAGCTTTCCGAAGATCATAAGAGATTATGAGGCTCTGGGCAGTGGAACACACTCCCTCGGAGCGTGGTGGGGTCTCCTTCCTTGGAGGTCTTCAAACAGAGGCTGGATGGCCATCTGTCGGGGATGCTTTGATCGTGATTTCCTGCGTGGCAGGGGGTTGGACTGGATGTCCCTTGTGGTCTCTTCCAACTCTGCAATTCTATGATTCTATGATTCTAAGTTCTTACTTTCAATTATGGTGATGATCCAGTACTACATTTCCTTGAGCTTTTTTTTTCAGCCAGAAGTGTCCTTGTATGTCAAATCCAGTTTGATCTTTCTCCAAAGCTGTTTCATCATTTAGTTCTCCATTCTAGCAACTGAAATCCTGTAACGATACTGGGCCAGGCAAGCAGGCATCAGTGAGCATTGTTAATGAAATTCTTGATCTATTGCAATATGAATTCTTATTTATTTTATTTATTTATATAGCACATCACTCTACATGGTTCTTTACAAGAAGAAGAAGAAGAAGAGGAAGAAGAAGAAGAAGACAGTCCCTTGCCTTCAGTATTCAGATCTAAAGACACAACACACAAAGTAGTAGGGGAGGGGATTAATCCAGCAGAAACTGCCTCTTCTTCTTTCCCTCCGAGGCCAAGGCAGTGGCAGTTGGGATGGAGGGAGGGCCTTCCATCTGCTTTTGGGCCTAAGCATGGCCAAATTTGAGCCAAATTCTGAACTCAAGGAAGAGTTCTCTTCAATATATTTCTAGCAAAGGACATTCTACCTGCAGTAGCTGCTTAGCCCTGAACTCATCTTCACTAATGATACATTAAATGAGAACATCTACTGTGGCTGAATACCAGACCTGCATTTCTTCTGCTGAAATCATAAAATGAAGCAACATTTCTTACCCATGTGTTTATGGTTTCATTTTGCAGCCCTCAAGGGGTTTTCTGTCATGGGTAGGGAAAGGAATGGAATGGGAGTTGATGGTTCTAATTGTGATATCGGGGAAACAAATAGTATGCCTTCCTGCACTGCTGCTTTCCTTCCCATGACAGAGCTGTGATCGAGCTTGCCTCATTTTTCAAATTCAGGCTTCTGAAACTGGAATGAATTCCCTGCTTGGGTCTATATAAATCAGCATTGGGAATGCTTCCAGCTGATGAGGGTGGATATTACAGAGGGGCCAATGCAAGAGGTACAAAGCTAACCGTCCCGGCTTGGCCACTGGATAAAGAGTAGGTGTCTTGCTGTTTTAATTAATAAACAAGATTGGTCATGCAAGGTGGTTGTTGCTTCCACAATTTGAAGAAAGCAACAAGATACAGGAGGTGGGTACCCTAGAGCCACCATTGATTTACTAATAATAATAATCTGCAAAAAGATTCCAGCCAATTAAATATCTAAATCGGTGTCACAGAGAGGATGGTGTAGGTTTGCTCTCTGCTGCCCTAAGGGGCAGGACCAGATCTAATGATTTTAAGTTATGGGGGGTAAATTTCGATTGAACTTTAGAAAGAACTTCTTGACAGCAAGAGTGATTCAGCCAGCAATGGAACCAATTGCTTAGAGAGGTGGTGGGGTCTTCTTCTCTGGGGGCTGTCTAAACAGTGAAAATACTCCTCACAGAATGCGAAGAGAATTCTGCCTGTATTAATGGGATCCCACATTTTTTCACTGTATTCGGAAAGAGGAGGGGGGGATGTCAAAAACTCTGAAGGAAAAGCCTTCATGGCTTTTCCCAGAGTTTTTAAAAAACGGTGAGGGAGATGCACATTCTTGCTCATTGGAACAAGTGATTGGCTTCAAATCACTTTTCCATAGGAGAGGCAGCACAAAGCTGATTGTCCTGATGAGCACAGGGGATGGGGCTTGCTTCAAAGGCACCACCATGTTGGATTTTCACCTTAGCAAATGAGCAAATTAGCAAAAAAAGAAGAAGAAAACCCACCCTGTTTTCTCATCTTAGAGAAAATAGGGTGGGTTTTTTCTTTTTTTTTCCCCCTACAGGCGAAATATTGCTCTAGCACACAATGGAAAATAGTTCTTAAAAAAAAAAAAAAGCAGCAGCAAATTTAGGCAAGTAAAAATACAAGTAAATCACTCGTGGCTGCCATCTTGACCAGAGGGCATGCAACTGCAGAGGACCATTTACTGCAATTTGCCATTGCTGCTGAGCAACCTGGGGTGTGGGTGGGGTGTTTGCTTCATATAGACAGGGCCAGAATGTCTTCAAACAAAAGCTGGACAGCTACCTGCTGGGAATGCTCTAGCTCAGTGATTCCCAAACTTTGCTCCTTCAGATGTTTCAAACTTCATCTCCCAGAATTCCTGACTGTTGGCCATGCTGGCTGGGCCTTCTAGAAGTTGGAAGTCCAAAACCCCTTTCAGAGCCAAGTTTGTGAACCACTGCTTAGCTGGAGATCCAATGTTGAAACAGGAGAACTCAATAGCCTGTGAGGCCCCTTCCAACTCAACAATTCTATGATTCTAAGGATTCTAAGGTTGAGATCCTGTACCATGCAGAAAGAGAATAATACTCTGTCCATACAGTTTGGCATCCCTTCTGACCCTGAGGTACATTGCAGTGGCTATTTACTGGCTAGGGGGAGAGAAGTCAGGAGGCATCCCTGAGATCTGCTGCCTAGCTGGGAGAGGGAGGGAGGGAAGAAGGAATGCCCAGTCAGCAACCAAGAGAAAGATACTCCCAGAACTCCAGTGAGTAGTTGGAGATCTAGGAGAACTACATCCAAGTGCTACCTGGGTGACTTTCTTGCTCCTTTCCCAGCCATTTAATGGTCTCAGCAGCATGCTTTGGGGGTGAAAGATGCCTGGTTGGGGGAATGTAGACATTGTAGAGAGAGGTATTGAATAGCTCATTTGCAACGTCTGAAGAAAGACATACTTGCCCATATCCCGAATTATGCATTATGCCACAACATTCTGCCCCAACAGTGAGGGCATTTGCTGAGATGTGGCATCCCCCCCAGCAGGTGACTCAGCAGACCTTCTCATGTTTTGGATGAACTACTCATGGCTCCAGTGTCAAGACAGAAAACATGTCTTGCTACTGGCTGAACATTCCCTGTTGGGAGGACTTCCCCAGGGAAATACTATCTCACATCATAAGGCTTAAAAGGAGATCTGCCTTAGGCTGCCTCAGTCCTTTCCCAATAGGTAAGACTCACCTTAAATAGGGTGCTCAGCAAGCTTGACAGTTATGCATCCTTTGCAGTCCACCTAACTATTGTTTCATGCATCTCTTCATCTCTGCAGGCAAAGGAGGTGGATTCCTCTCTAGGAATTGCTAGGTACTCTAATACAACTCTGTGGTATGTTTGTATAAAAAGACCTTTATTTTAATAGGTCCCCTATTATCTGCAGTTTCATTTCTAAATAATAAGTCTGGGAGTGTATCTCCCCACAGATACAGGGGATGACCTCTACTTTAAAATACTTAAAATCTTAACTCTAAAACCTTTCAACATGCATATTGATACTGTGTGTGTGGAGAGGGGCATGAGGCAATCTTACAGAAACATGGCTGTGAAAAGCATTCAATGAAATGCTGCCTGTAATTTTTATCACCTCTTCCGTGGTATACAAAACTGGCTGTGTTGAAACAGTTTGCAAGCTCAGGCATCTGAATGTAAAAAATGAAAAATTAAAATCACACATTCAGAGTTTGCCTGGGGGGAAAAACACCCTCATAAATCATGAAGCAAGGCAGCTGAAATCTTGGGAAATCAATTCATGGAAGCCTTCCAGTTGCTGATAAGTTTGGATCTGGGGACATTATGCAATAGCTACAAAATGCAGACCTTGGTAATGGAGGCCAGAGGCTGAGAATCATAAAGCAGAAACCATTCCATTCCTCTGTATTGTAATACATAAAGGGATATGGTAGCAGTGAATATTTTTTGAGCGGGGGGGACTCTGACCCTAGGCTAAATTAGGCCATCTTGGGCCTGAGTCCAACCTTCTGGGCTTCTATCATTAGCCAGACATCCTTTGGTGCTTTACCAGCTTTCTACAGGTCTACTTCTCCCATTAGAATCATACAGTCATAGAATCATACAGAAGAGACCACAAGGGCCATTTAGTCTAACCCCCTCCTATGCAGGAATACCCAATCAAAGCACTCCCAACAGATGGCCATCCAGCCTCTGTTTAAAAAACCTCCAAAGAAGGAGATTCCACTGCCAAACAGCTCTTACTGTAAGGAAGTTCTTCCTAGTGTTTAGGTGGAATCTCTTTTGTGGACCCAGACCGTACACCCCACTCCTCCCCCCAAAGAAGATATGTACTACAAAGTCTGATTAACAATTTAATATAATAATAAATAATAAAATTTAATTTATATCCCGCCCCTCTGCAACGCAATCGGGGCGGCTTACAATATAAAAACCCCATAGTCACAATACCCTAGCCCACCCACCCCTTAAAATAATATTAAATTACAAAGGATTAAAAACATGGATTAATTAAAATATATATAAATTAGAAGAAAAAAATTTAAAACATACAATCATAGCCTAGAAACGGCAGCTGAGTCTTGGGCCGGGATAATTATTCAGGAAAGGCCTGCCGGAAAAGATCCGTCTTGACAGCTTTTTTAAAGCTGTCTAAGGTGGTAATAAGACGGATCTCGTCCGGCAGGCCATTCCATAATCTGGGAGCAGCAGCGGAGAAGGCCCTCTGGGAGGTCACCGACAGCCTTGTTTTCATAGGCTGTAACAGATTCCTCCCAGAGGACCGAAGTGTGCGGGGAGGGTCGTACGGAAGGAGGCGGTCCCGGAGGTAAGTTGGACCCAAGCCGTGTAGGGCTTTAAAGGTCATAACCAACACCTTGTACTGTACCCGGAAACTAATAGGCAGCCAGTGGAGAGCTTTTAGCACCGGAGTTATATGCTCTCTTCTGGAAACGCCAGAAATCAACCTGGCTGCCATGTTCTGGACTAGTTGAAGTTTCCGAGTCAAGCACAAGGGTAGCCCCATGTAGAGCGCATTACAGAAATCCAGACGGGAGGTTACCAGTGCATGTACCACAGTTTGGAGGTCCCTAGTTTCCAGGAAAGGGCGCAGCTGGCGTACCAGCCGAAGTTGATAACAGGCACTCCTGACCGTCGCATTAACCTGATTAGTCATCTGGAGCGACGGGTCCAGGAGCACCCCCAGACTGCGAACACAATCCTTGGAGGAGAGTGTAGTTCCATCCAGGATTGGAGTTTGTATTCCCAGACCTGGTTTTGGGCCTGTAACTGTTAGTACCTCCGTTTTGTCTGGATTCAGTCTCAATTTGTTTTTCCTCATCCAGTCCATTACTGCTTTAAGACAATCATTCAGAGGAGAGATGCCATCTGAAGTCGAAGCCGATGACCGAGACATGGAGAAGTATATCTGGGTGTCATCCGCATACTGATGACACCGCATTCCATGCCTCCGAATGACTTCTCCCAGCGGCTTCATATAGATGTTAAATAGCATTGGGGACAGGATGGCACCCTGAGGAACGCCACAGTTAAGCTCTATTCTAGTAGAGCAACTGTCCCCAAGCCTCACCCTCTGGGATCTGCCCGAGAGGAAGGAACGGAACCACTGCAAAGCAGTGCCTCCAATTCCTAATTTATTGAGTACAAAATAAGGAAAATGGTTAAGTACAGGTTAGTAGATAATGATTGGCAGTAAAAGGCTGCATCTTGCTGATGACTACAAAATGGTTGGCATTCATGCATGGGTCGTGATTCCATCATTGCCCAACCCGATGTTGGCCAATGGACTCATGTTGGACACTTCTGACCTTCCCCAGGGAGGTACTGGCCAAGCCACGCCACTTGATGCTGTCTCCTCCCCTGCAAACAAGGACTTAATTAAACAGAAGGGGGAAAGAGATCTCTATGAACATGAACTTGAACTTAAACTTGAACTTGATGGAGACACCTTTACCTGGACCAGAACCAAAGCCACCTGCCACAAAAGGTGTTCCCTATGGGAAGTGCCTTTCACCAGCCATTCCCCCTGCCATCAATAGGCAGCCCTACACTCCCATCCCGACCATGGGCCGTGCAGTGGGCACCCTCTCCAGACATATGTATGCTGTATAGGCCCTGGATCGCCACTGCCCCAGCCTCATAATGGACTCTGCGGACAATCTGCCCTGTGCAGCAGTGGTCGCCACTCCAATCCTGAACAAATGACTGCCAAACTCATCTGCTGGCATCCCCAGCCATCTCAACGTGGCCTTCAGCACACTTACAAACTGAAACCTGGTGATCAGCATCCCATCCTTGTTTTGGAACAAGGGCCCTTGTCCAGCACCGTGCACTCAGAGGAACTCCTGCATGCTGGCCACTGGGCATGGGGAGGGCCCCTCCACTCTCGGTAGATGCAGTGTCACCCCCCGACTGCACTGATCACATTTTGAACACCGGATATGCAGAGCCAGAGACCCATGACTGATAACCACATCCTGTAGCTTCTGGGCCCTGCTGGATGTGTCCTGTTTGGAGTAACACAGTGCCTCCCCCACTCTGGGTGCCCCATGGAAGGTAATGGTGTAAGCGGTGCTGAACCACAGGGCCTCATAGCCTGAATGGCAAATTAATGGCAATATTCCCACCAAGTGAGCCAGCAGGACATATGATAGCAGACGCCGGACGTCCGGCACTCTTGGCATCATCCATCTCCAACTGTCCACCACCCCCCTTACCATGAAGGCATCACACGGGTCACAATAGCTGGCTGCTTTGCTGAAAAAGGATATGCCAACCATATGTACCGCTATGGTCCTGGGCGCCAAACCTCGCTCCCTCAGGGAAGCCAAGTGTCAGGATCGTCCATGAATTCTGGGAACTGGGAAATTTCCAAGAGTTCCTGAGGGCTCTCAGGGCCCAGTTCGAAGACCCCTTAAGAATAAAGCGAGCCCGGGTGAAGCTCAGACGCCTGAAGCAAGGTACCAAAACAGTGGCAGAGTACGCGGCTGAGTTCCGCCGCCTAGCCAACCAAGTGCCTGAGTGGTCTGAAGAGGTCAAGGTGCAGTTTTTCCAGGAAGGGCTGAACCCTGATATCCTAGAGTGGGCCATGTTCCAGGGAAACCCCGAAACCCTCCTAGGGTGGGTGCGTCTGGCTGGCGAAGTGGAGTCTGTGAAAGGCAGCATCAAGATGTTGCGCTGTCAGCTAGGAACTGAAGGGAAGCCCTCCGGGTCCACTGGGAAGAAGGCCAAGCCAGGGCACTCGGTCGGAGCCACCGCCGGTGAGTCAGAACGAGAGCGAAGAATGAGAAAGGGCCTGTGCCTGCATTGTGGGGAGAGCGGACATCGCATAGCGGAGTGCCCAGAGAGGAGCCCTCGGGAGCAACCCGTCACCGCCAAGTCTTTGCGGAGCGAGGGGAGAACCGGGTCCGCCAAGACTCCCTCCAAGCCCAAAGCGATGCCCCAGGCCCTGGCGCCAGGCCATGCGGCAGGGGAGTCTTCAGATGATCCCGAGGATAGTGGGTCCTACTCCTCCGACGCTGAGCCGGCGGGAAACGGGCCCAGCCCGCCCTATTGAGCGCCCGAGGGCGGGCTAATCCTGAAGGGCGCCCGGATGCCATGGTGAGTGGAGTGAAGGGCCCGTTCTTTATCAAAGCTCGAGTGGGGGTTGGAGGGGAGGGCCCCACCCAAAAAGTAATGTTAATGATTGACTCTGGTTGTACCCAAGTGCTCATCCACCCCTCCTTAGTCAGTGAACTGAACGTTAATACTGTTAAGCTGGACAAGCCTGTGTGGCTGTCTCAGATGGATGGGGGGATGATGAAGGGGGCCCCCGCCAGGCGCATAACCGGCCCCATGTACATGAGGATGGAAACCCACCAGGAAGAACTGCAGTTTGTGATTGCTCCAGGCTTAGTCCCCGCGGCAGTCGTGGGTCTGAACTGGCTAAAGTACCACAACCCCACCATAGACTGGATAAAAGAAACACTGACTTTTACAGACCCACTGTGTACCAAGGAGCATGGGGTGGGGGGAGGATCCACAGGGGATGGGGTCCCCCTGGAGGGTGAGTCATGGAACTACACGACTGCCTTAGTAAAAGGGGAGCTGAAAGGACTGCCAGTGGAATACAAGGCATGGCAATATGCGTTTGAGGAGAGGGAGTGCGACGTTTTGCCACCCCAATGGGCTTTTGACTGTGCCATCGAAATACTCTCGGAGTCAAGCCTACCTAAGCCTCACATTTATTCTATGACCCCAGCTGAAATGGAGGCGCTCCAAGAGTTCATAGACAAAAACTTAGCCCGAGGGTTCATTAGGCCCTCAACCTCGCCCGTGGGGGCTCCGGTGATGTTTAGGTGCAAGGCCGATGGGGGGCTTCATTTGATTCAGGATTACAGAGGGCTAAACGTGATTAGTGTCTCCAATCAGTACCCCCTGCCCCTGGTGAAGGACATATTAGCCCATCTCTCCAAAGGGAAGATTTTCACGAAGCTGGATCTGCGGGAGGCCTACTACAGAGTACGGATTCGGAAAGGGGACAAACCTCCCCAAAAGATTGTGTGGTCACCACAGTGCCAGCAAGCATTTGACAAATTGAAATCCCTTTTCACTTCTGAGCCAATTCTCAAACACCCCGACCCCTCCCAGCCTTTCGTGGTCCAAGTGGACACCTCAGATGTAGCGATGGGTGGTGTTCTGTTGCAAAAGGGGGAGGAAGGGGATTTGAGACCATGTGCCTACTTGTCCAGAAAGTTCAATGAAACTGAACGAAATTGGCCGGTGTGGGAGAAGGAGGCAGGTGCAATCAAGTTGGCTCTAGAGACTTGGCGCCACCTACTGGAGGGCTCACCCAAACCGTTTGAGGTTTGGACTGATCACAAGAATCTGGAAGTATCTGCTTTCTCACGCTGGGTGTCTCTTATCATCTTCTGCTGTTAGTCTGATCTTTAGTTGCAGCTTTGCCAATGTCCCTTACACATGCTTCTATTCCAATAAAGAACTTTATTGAAGATATGTGAGTTTGTGTTCTGTGTACATCACACCAAGTAATTCAGCATCTCTCTCTCTGTTGCAGGCCAGGCAACTCTGTAGCCATGCCAATGCCTGAAGGACAGAAACTGGGATGCCGTAATGTTGATGACGCCAAAGAGTCCACCACACCTTGAATCACTGTCCATTCCCAAGGCTCCAAAGTTCATCTGGGAAAGGGAGTGCAGCTTCATTGGTAGTGTATGGAAACTTTCTCCCTGAAATCGAGACAAGGCATCAGTTATCTTGCTGTCAACGCCAGGGATGTGCTGAGCATAGAAACTGATGTTGGACTCCAAGCAGACCAGCAATAATCTGTGAATTAGCCTCATGACCCTCTCGGACCTGGAGGACTGCCTGTTGATGATTCATGCCACAGCCTGGTTATTGCACCAAAAACACACCCTCTTGTCCTTAAATTCCTCCCTCCATAGGACAACCACCATCAGGATGGGAAAGAATTCTAGGAATGTGAGGTCCCAGGCCAACACCGTCCTGTCCCACTCTTGAGGCCAGGGCTGGGCACAGCAGTGGCAGTTGTAATAAACCCCAAAGCCCAGGCTGCCAGCTGCATCGGACTGCACCTGGACACCACTCTCCAATGCCAAGCAGCCTTGCCAGACCGTGATCCCATTGTACTGCTCCAAAAAGGCTAGCCACACCTTCAAGTCCTCCTTCACCCCTTTTGTCTGGTGAATGTGATGAGGAGAAGATCTGACCCCCCCCCCCGGGTGAGGTGTGCCACCCATGCACAGAAAGCCCTCCCCGGGGATACCGCCAGCATGTGAAGTTCAGATGACCAGCAACAATTGCACTTCTTTCATTGTGGCCTTCTCCCACCCCAAGAGGTCATAGAATCATAGATCATAGAATTGTAGAGTTGGAAGAGACCACGAGGGCCATCAAGTCCAACCCCAATCTGCCACGCAGGAAATCTCGATCAAAGCATCCCCAACAGATGGCAATCCAGGCTCTGTTTAAAGACCTCCAAGGAAGGAGACCCCACCACACTCTGAGGGAGTGTGTTCCACTGCCGAACAGCTCTTACTGTCAAAAAGTTCCTCCTAAAGTTGAGGTGGAATCTCTGTTCCTGGAGCTTGCATCCATTGCTCCGTGTTCCAGCAGCAGAAAACAAGGCTGCTCCATCCTCAACGTGACACCCCTTCAAATATTTAAAAAGGGCTATCATATCACCTCTTAACTGTCTTTTTTCTCCTTCAAAGCTGCCAGCTTATCCTTGGGCAGGCAGGACACGCCCAGCACAGAGTCCAACTGTATCTCCAGGTAGACCAGGTATGTTGCTGGGCCCAAAATCTTGTTGAGTGCCAGAGAGACACCAATTTCCTCTACCAAGGCCTAGAAGGAAGAAAGCAGATAACCACACTCCGGCCCCCCAGCTAGGCCCATCATTAGAAAATCATCCAAGTAATGCGTGACAAATGGGTACCCTGCACAGTGTTGCAGGGCCTATTCCAAGAATGTGCTGAATACCTCAAAGGCCACAGGGGAAAGCCTTCTGGAACCCTCTGACCGTCAGAAGATCAAAGGACTGCAAAAGTCTGATTCTGAGAAATGGGTGAAAGCAGCAATGGAGGAAATGGAATCTTTATATAAAAATAAAACTTGGACTTTGACAGAATTGCCAAAAGGCAAGAAGGCAATTGGCTGCAGATGGGTCTTTACAACAAAGCAAAATTCAGAAGGGGAAATTGAAAGATATAAAGCCAGACTTGTAGCTAAAGGTTACAATCAGCAATTTCATAGAATCATAGAATCATAGAATTGCAGAGTTGGAAGAGACCATGAGGGCCATCCAGTCCAACCCCTGCTACGCAGGAAATCACGATCAAAGCATCCCCGACAGATGGCCATCCAGCCTCTGTTTAAAGACCTCCAAGGAAGGAGACCCCACCACGATCCAAGGGAGTGTGTTCCACTGCCGAACAACTCTTACTGTCAAAAAGTTCCTCCTAATATTGAGGTGGAATCTCTGTTCCTGGAGCTTGCATCCATTGCTCCATGTTCCAATCTCTGGAGCAGCAGAAAACAAGCTTGCTCCATCCTCAACATGACACCCCTTCAAATACTTAAACAGGGCTATCATATCGCCTCTTAATGGTCTTTTTTCCAAGCTAAACATACCCAGCTCCCTAAATCTCTCCTCATAAGGCATTGTTTCCAGACCTTTCACATTTTAGTCACCCTTCTCTGGACATGCTTCAATTTGTCAATATCCTTTTTGAATTGTGGTGCTAAGAAGTGGACACAGTATTCTAGGTGAGGTCTGACCAAGGCAGAATAGAGCAGCACTATTACTTCCCTTGATCTGGACACTATAGTTCTATTGATGCAGCCCAAAATCGCATTGGTCTTTTTAGCTGCCGCATCACACTGTTGGCTCATGTTCAACTTGTGGTCTACTAGGACTCCTAGATCCCTTTCGCACGTAGTCTCATTCAGTCATATCTCCCCCATCCTATATTGATGCATTTCATTTTTTTGCCCTAAGTGCAGTACCTTACATTTCTCTGTATTGAATTTCATTTTGTTAGCTTTGGCCCAGCTCTCCAGTTTATCCAGGTCATCTTGAATTTTGATCCTGTCTTCCAGGGTATTAGCTACTCCTCCTAATTTGGTGTCATCTGCAAATTTGGTAAGTATGCCCCTAATTCTCTCATCCAAGTCATTGATAAAGATGTTGAATAGCACTGGGCTCAGGACAGAACCCTGTGGCACCGCACTGGTCACATCTTTCCAAGATGAAGAGGAGCCACCGCTGAGCACCCTTTGGGTTCAGCCGGTCAACCAATTACAAATCCATTGAACAGTTAACTTGTCTAGCCCCCATTTTACAAGCTTGTTTGCAAGAATGTCATGGGGAACCTTGTCCAAGGCCTTACTGAAATCAAGGTATGCGATATCCAGTGTTCCCTTCATCTACCAAGCTGGTAATTCTATCAAAAAAAGAGATCAGATTAGTCTGGCATGACATGTTACTCTGAAACCCATTTGGAGAAGATTTTCATGAAACTTTCTCCCCAGTAGTTACACATACATCTATTGGAACCTTATTGGCTGGTGCAGCTTCCAAGAAAATGCATGTACAACATCTAGATGTGAAAACAGCATTTCTTTATGGAGATCTAGATGAGGAAATGTACATGGAACAGCCTTCAGGATTCCAAGTACCTGGAAAGGAGCATCTAGTGTGTAAACTTGAGAAAAGCTTGTATGGATTAAAACAAGAAGCCAATAAATGGAACGAAAAGTTAAATCAGCTCCTTATCAAAGAAGGATTTACTCCAGGCACTGTTGACCAATGTGTTTACCAAAGATTCAGAAACAATAAATGGACTTACATTGCAAATTATGTTGATGATTTGATTCTGTGCAGTCAAGACAAAGCAGATAGTCAAGAGATACTCCTGAATCTCCAGAAAGAAATAGATATTAAAAGTTTAGGAGACATCTCACACTATCTTGGAGTACCAGGAGCCCTGGTGGAGCAGTGGTTAAATGACAATACTGCAAGCCACCACCTTGCAAGTTCGATTCCAGTGGACTCAAAGGTTCACTATCCTTTCGTAGGTCGGTAAAATGAGTACCCACCTTGTGGGGGGCAGTTAGCTAACACACATTGGAAACTGTTTAATGCAGTGTAGATGTGTAAACAGCTATTTCTTAAAACAATTTGTAAGCCACTCTGATAGCCTTGTGGCTGAAGAGCGGGGTATAAATAAATAAACAAAACAAAACAAACAAACAAACAAATTGAAAGAAACCCTGATGGAAGCTTCTTTCTTAATCAAAAGCAAAAGATTATAGATTTTCTGGACTGTCTTGGTTTAAAAGATGCAAAGGATGCTCAAATACCAATGGAAGTAGGTTTCTTAAAGAACAATGAGGCATCTGAACCCTTGAGAGACAGTGAAAATTCCAATTCCAACTGCAATTGGAAAACTTCTGTACATAGCTAATTTCACCAGACCTAATATTGCAAATTCTGTTGGCATCTTATGTAGAATGGTTAACTCTCCTACTCTCAAAGATTTTGTTGTAGTGAAAAGAATTTCAAGATATCTAAAATCAACTGCTGACTTCAAACTGATGCTGCCAACATGTGACCAGCCACGACTGATTGCCTATGCAGATGCGGATTGGGGATCTGATCCAGCAGAGCGAAAATCAACCAGTGGAAACATCATCTTTTATGGTGGTGGAGCAGTAAGTTGGACAAGTCGGAAGCAGAGTACAGTAGCAGATAGTTCCACAGGTGCAGAGTGCATCTCAGCAAAAACAGCCTGTGATGAAATCAAATGGCTGCAGAATTTGCTTCTAGATCTTGGAATAAAAGAACCCAAGCCAACCATTCTGATGCAAGACAATCAAAGCTGTATCAAAATTTCTCAGAGTGACAAGCCTCTGGAGAAGAACATAGACATTACTTTCCACAAGGTGAGAGAGATGTGCCAGAGTCGACTTCAGCTGGAGAGATGTGCCAGAGTCGACTTCAGCTGGAGAGATGTGCCAGAGTCGACTTCAGCTGGAGTACTGCAACTCAGAAGAAATAATAATAATAATAATAATAATAATAATAATAATAACAATAATAATAATACTTAGTTATTTATTACCCATCTCTCTCCTCAGAATCAGGGTGGGGTACAACATAACACAGTACAGTATACAGTATACAATACAATACATCACAAAGCAATTTTTAATACAATACAATACTATACAATAATAGGACAGTTTCCTGAGACTACGGGAAGAAATGAAGATTGTTCATGGAATCCACTTCGATTGAGAAGGGGAATGTAGTATGTGGGGAAATCATTATTGTAATGCAATACAATCTTGTGTATCCCATATTAAGTTCAGTCTAGGAATTTTCCCTGCATGCATCAGTTTCTTCCACTTCCCCTTCACTTTTTCACTAGGCAATTTCAGCCAACTGGAGCAATGGGTCATTCATCACATGACCTAATTTAAATATTATGACACTTTGTTTAAGTTAATTTTTAAGTCAAAGCTCCATGCGGCTGTAGCCATGGGTTGTTGTTTTTTTTGTGTGTTCTTTCAAGTCACCATGTAGCCCACACCGCTTAAAGGCTGGGTGAGTCTTTTCCTACCCTAAACCCTCTTAGTTAGTTAGGAACCTTTTAAGTTTGTTTTAATATGTACATTAAGATTGATATACCTTCAGTAAACTTTTGATATGCATTTTTAAACTGACTTCTTTGTTGTTTTTAATGAGTCTAATTGATTGGGTGATGAGACCACACATTTAAATGTTAATTGAGCTGTGTCTGCATTCCGACACTTTGCTTGAATTTGAAAGAAAAGGTTTTTACTTTTAAAGAAGATATTTTTTTTTATTTTTAAAAGAGCTAGATCCCTGGCTTTTATAAATACATTTTTAATTTTAGACTCATACCTCCCAACAGTACCTCACCGTGCATAGCTCTGGTGGGATAGCATAGTTGACCAATGCCCCCTTTGGGTAGGACAGGTGGTGAATCGGGCAGTTTTCCCCAGGCTTTTCTTGGGCATAATGCCCAAAGGTGAGATATACAGGTTGGGCATGGGAGGCTCGGGGAGAAGGATGGCAATTCTGCCCGCCTCCCACTACTTTTCAATTTTGCGGGCAAGTACTTCTGGCAACTGCCCCGCTGGTTTTAGATTGCCCAATACCGATGCCTCCCTTGGACCTTCAAATGGGATTCGAAAACCAAATTCAAAGCCGTTGGCTATGTGAGCCACAGCATCCTCTTAGGATAAGCCACCAGGAAAGGTCACATAGCATCCAAATTTACAGGCATATGGGCCATACGATCTCCCCCAGTGGCCATTCGTATCACCTCACTTTGTGTTGTTTGTGCCAGCGCTGCCACTGGACCCTGCCTCCTTCCTGTTGCTGGATGAAAAAGAGCAACTGCTCCAAAAGGACTGGCTCCCCCCAGCCTTCCTGGAACATGTTGCCTTGGGACGGTCTACACCACAGCTCTCACACGTGCGATTGAAGCTGCATCGGTATCTGGTACACTTACCTCCATTGTACTCCCAACATACCAACTTTTTCCCATCCTTTTTCTTGGGCACCCAGGAAGCCTCCCCTTTGTACCTCCTGTTCAGTCTCATGGCCACCAGCCAGGTTGGATAATCAATGGTCTCCCACTGGTGCATGGCTGACCTGGAGGCCTTCTTCTGGCATTCCATGTCATACAGAATAGCTGCCGAGTCACCGGCCTGTGTCCTTACCTTCAAAACCTGATGAAGATGGTTGATCAGGTGCCAAGCCTGCTCTGGGAAGACCAAGCCCACCACCCCCATGAAGACCATGTACCCCCCTAGCCAGTTGACAAAGGTGTATTCCACTGTGTCAGCTCTCAACTTCTCGTTTTCCTTTCTGTCACCCCTGTGAACCCTTACTTCCTCTCCAGGAGGAGTTGCAAGCAAAAAAATGTCCACATATAATACACTTGTAGAATTTTGGAACATATCTTACGGTCCAGATGACCACCCGGGGGGTCCTCCTTGGACTTGGCCTCCATCAGCTCCCCCCAGAGGGGTTCTTACCTTCACTCCTTTTTTCCGCTTCCATGTTTGCCCAGCTATTGCGCAACTGTAAAGCCCACCCCAGCAAGCCTGGTTTGAAGCCCCTTTTTCTCGGTACCTGAATTTTCTGTAGTCCTCATCTGATGACTCATCTGAGGAAGAACCAGAACTGGACTTGGAACCCCTCCGGCAACGTGACCTCTGATGCTTCCTTCTCAGGTTCCACCCCCACCAGGATCCACTGTACTGCCAAGATGAGGAGTCACGTGAATTGGAGCACCTGGAATCTCTGGAGTCACTTCCGCCCCAGGATTGTGAACAGCAAGAGCCCCCACTGCCACTGGTGGTGTCAAGCGTCCTGCTCGCCACGCCCACACTGGATGATATGTTGGTTTCTCCCCTGCCGGCAGGCTGTGGGGGGGGGTCCAACCTGTCTAACCACTGCATCATGATGAACAAGGCCCCCATGATGTCAGCCGTGCTTGGTGCTGGAGCAACAAAGGCTTCAATGGGGGGCTAGGGTCTGTGGACACTTCTGGATGTTCAGCCAGCCCTGCTGCATTGGTGGCCAGAGCTGGCCCCTGGGCCACCATTGGTGGGGGCATTGTCTGGCTGAGTCGGTGTGTCCAGGTCCCATCTCTTTTGTGTGGCCTTCCTGGGAGCCATGACCGCACCTTGGTGCTGCATGCCCCACTAGCGCACTCCAAAGGCCCAAATGCAGTTAATGTAGTGGCCTGAAGTGTGTTAGGCCCTTCGTACTGAGTTGTGTAGATTAGTAATTGAACCTTGGCTCTGCGTGCCCCTCTGTTATTATTTATATGTGTGTTTTTATTTGCAACATGTGAGGGTGGGCTGGGCAACCCAACTGGACCCCATGCTAAGCTTCTGATGAAGGTTTGGTGGGGGGGCAGGCACCCCACCACTTAAGGCAGCGCCAGCCCTTTGTTTCTGCCGGCCTCTAGTTCCCACCACACACGCAGTATTATCCTCTCACAGGAGGAAAACGGTGAAAGCAGGCCCCTCCCACAGCCCCCCCTGCACCATAGCCCCTCCCACTGTTCAATCCACCCCCCTGCAGAGTGTTGCTCACTCCATTGAATGAGAAAAGGCAGGCTCCCCCCGGCGCCGATGCTTGTCCCTGGCCCGGCCGGCAATGCTGTCCCTGGCTGCATTGTTCCCTTCCTGGGAAAGCATGGCCTGGATCCATGCTGCCAAGCCCCCTTTGGCAGAGCACCAAACTTCCCCCCGTCCAGGTGAACCCTCCTTTTTTCCCCAGGGCCAAACCTCCCGCCGACCCCACAAGCTTTATTAAAACTCCGACTGCCAGCCTGCGGCCCAAAAACCTGTTTGGAAAATATGGGAATGGGAGAGGGAGGGGGGAAGTCCAAGCCACCCCCTGTCCCCAGCTGCCTTCCCCCCCCCCAGTCCCTTACCGCCATTGTCCCACAGTTGCTTTCCTTCACCGCCGGCTCTCAAAGCCTCCAGGTGCCATTGCCTCGCAGCCACCAAGTCTCCCGGCATCACCCACCATCAGACCGCCTGCCAATCACTGCTGTGGCCTCCGGGCTGCTCGACTACCCCCAGGGGTGGAGGGGGGCTAGGCAGGCAGCCAACAATGCCACCATTCAATCCAATGAGTGACTATCCTAGGCCTCCCCCAGCCACGACCTTTTCTGCACCTCTTCAGCCATCTGGCCTCTTCAGCTCTCAATGAGTCAATGTTTAGGTAGCCTTGAAGGCAAATAACAACAAACCCTTGCCTTAAAGCAGGAATGGACAAAGTGTGGCTGCATGCAACCGCTGGGGTCATATTTTGATGGACTTCAGTGCCCACAAGAGTCAATTCTAGGCTCCAAAATGGCCTCCATGGGCATGGAATGCATTTCCCCTATGTTTGGTGTCCTGTGGCCCCTCAGAAATCATAATAATAAAAAATAGTCTCAAAATGTTCTCTGGAGGGCATGGGGGCATTTTGGCCATGTTCTGGGCCCCTCTGGACCAATTTAGGCCCAGGAAAAGCCTTTTTTAAAACAGGTAATGAACCAGAAGTGAGTTCAACTTACTTCCTGTTGTTAAAAAAGGTTTCATCTGGTCCTAAAACATGGTGAAAATGCTTCCCATGCCCCCTAAAGGGCGGCTGCTGCTGTTGCTGCTCTTGTTGTTGTTGTTGTTTGCAGGGAGTGTAGCCCTCATGGGGGACATCACCCTACCCACCCACAGTTGCCACCCCACCTTAAATCTTAGGGCCATAGAATAATAGAGTTGGAAAGGATCACAAGGGCCACCTAGTCCAATCCCCTGCCATGCAGAAAGACAGAACTAAAGCATTCGTTCCACCATTGCACAATGGATGCTCATCTGCTGTAACATCTTGGCAGCCACCAGATGAATATGGATGTTGTGAAACTATTTGATGCAATTTTGCACATGCATAAGACTATTTACAAAAATGTAAGTCCTGTGGCATAGTGGCCTGAATGTTGAATGTTGCTCTGGAGTCCAAGGTTCAAATTCCCACTCAGTCATGAAACCCACCCAAGTCCCATTCTCTCATCCTCAGAGGAAGACAAGGGCAACCCTCTTCTGAACAAATCTTGCCAAAACACCAGACCCCTTAGGGTCACCCCAAGTCAGAAACTATTTGAAGGCACACAGAATCCAAATTGATGCCTTACTATTCCCACCATGAAACCATAAGACTGAATATGGTATATAATGGTTTTGCTGACAATGTTGCCCACAATCAACACATTTTGTTCTCAGTTGCTTCAATCTTTGGAGAATTTTAAGTTGCCTTCCTCAAATCACACAGTTTGATTGCAGGAGGGGGCTGATGTGATTTGTAGGCAAATTTGGAAAGTGAAAGATGGACAAAGCCTGTCCTTAAAAGTATGGGACAGACTTCTAATTGCACTAATTAGTCAAGTAGTTAAGCAGCATCTCCTGGCCCAGCCTCCACAATCTTCCCTTACCAGGCACAGCCACTGAAAGTAAGGGGGGAGGTCTGTTTTTTCAGCTGACCAGGACACAGCTGACATTTGCAGCCCTCTCCCATGAGTGATCTCTGATGTAACAATGAGAATCAGGGTCCCTGTGACAATCCCCCCTCACACTGGACATCACTCACAGGAGGGGTGTGGAAATGTCAGTTGGCTGTTTCCTAATCAACAGGGCAACAGACCCCTGTTGCTTGTGGCTGCTGCTGTCTGATAAGGCAGAATTGTGGGACCTTTACAATACCTGCATATTCCCTACACTGCTGAATAAATAGTGATTGTGAATACAAATCAGTTATGAATTCATAAATCTAGATTACACATTTGTAACTGCAATAATGAATTCCTGCTGTGGTATTTAACAGCCTAGGAATTTGAGTTTTGCCATTGATCTTTTCTACTTTCTACTCCCACCCACTGTTCAGTCCAAACATTATTACTTAAGACAGTAACAGCTGAAAAAAGTCTATCAAAATGCTTCTTAAAATGTCCTTCAAAATGTTTGCCATTCCAACACATTCAGTTGCTTTTGAAAAGTAGGACCCATCTATACAATGGAATAAAATGTGGCTTGGTGCGCAGTAACGCCAATTCATAGCAGCTTTCATTTGTCTTCACGTTTTCCCCCATGATTGCTAGTCTGCTAAAATATCTGTGTTTGCTGTTTGAATGGGTATGCTAGCAAATCAAGATGGTGGGCATGAGTGAATTACTCACGGTTTTATTCTCCCCAAGTTGCTGCCACCAAACAGTATTTTTTTTAACTAAATCCAAGGTGCAGAAGAATGATCTGCTTAAATGAACAAAAAAAGGAAGCCTATTTCATTGCTTCAGCACATGATTTCTAGGGTGAAAATCCAACATGATGGTTCTGGGTGCTGCCTTGTTAACAATCTCCACCCACTGTGCATGTCTGACCAATCAGCTATCTGCTTCGGAACTGCACTGCAATGTGATGTTTGGTTTTCCTAACGAGTGGGAGTGCACATTTCCCCAGCAGTTTTTTTTTAAAATTGTAAATCTCCCAAAGTTTTGAAACATGTATTTTTTGTGGGTTTTGTCCCCCCTCGTTCTGAAAACCACGATTCAACATAGGATCTCATTAAGATGGATGGAATTCCCCATGAATCTCATGGGGATATTTTTCACTGTCTAGACAACCCCATAGTCTCTCTACCAAAACTGGTAACTTGTTGGAGGTAACAATAGAAAAGATCCTACTTTGGAGTTGAACAGCATAACTCTCCACATGCAGAGCTACACATAATAACCAGGATTCTATTAGGGACATAGGCATGCATAACTGTCCCTTCTATGTGTGGATGTCCTTTTTCAGGCACTTCCTTCCTCCACAGCACCCAACCCCCTCAACTTACTGCAAAGCTCCTGAAGCAGCCCTGCATGGCCATTCCACGCTTTATGGTGAGCAGGCAGGATCAGAGACTTGTCTGGCTACATCCCCATAGCCAGCTGCAATGTTGAGCTTGGAGTTCTCAGTGCTGCTACAATCATTGCATGTCTGGCTATGGGGATGTAGTGAGACACATATACGCTCCTGCCTTCTCATCCTAAACCACAGAACAGTAATGTAGGATGGCTTCAGGGGTTAAGGGTTTGTATATGGCTCAGCATAGCATAGCTCTCCATGCAGGTATTTATGCAGCACTGAAAGTGTGATGCATCAGAAACAGTCACTATAACTCAACAATATTTCTTTATTGAGCAAAAGGAAATGTGTGCTAGTAACATGGAACAAAGTCAGAACTGAAAGTAACACAACACAGGCAATAGATAAACCCTTACAGCATGAGAATGGCATGTAGAGAGGGCAGTGGGAGGAGAGCCTGCATCCAGGTGCTGCAGCCTTGAAGTCTCCAGAGGGAAAGCATTCCCAGGCCAAAAGGCGGGGTGGCTGCAGTCCAGAGACAAAGAGGCCCAGGCAGGAACCAAATTCATGTCAGGATAGTCCATGGAATCTACTCTAATACCCAGAATCCATGGAATATCCTGACAGAAGGGATATTGGATTGTGGCCTAATGGTGTTACACAGCCCTTGCTCTGGATGGCAACATTGTGCAACTGAACCAAAACACCATATGTGGAACTGAATGCACATCCAAATATGCATCCATGTAGAATGCACAAGGCACAGCCATGCACTATGCACATCCATAGACAACTCTGCTTCTACAACATTGAGCCAAACACAGACATTCCGAATGAGACCACACACACACAAAAGAAGTCCAACTGCTTCTGCAGGGAAACTTATGCATGCCTAAGAAACCAACAGGATTCCATCCTGTTCTACTTCAGCTTCTTCCTTCCACCTATGCCCAGTACTTTAAGCTGCAGGGGCATGCCAGAGTTCTCAAGAATTCAGAAACCATTGCCTAGGATGGTGATGGCGAACCTATGACACGCGTGTCACCACTGACACACGTAGCCGTCAGTGGCGACACGCGGCTAGGTCGCTCCCCCTCCCCCTCCCCCTCACCACCCTCCCTAAAGTGGCGATGAGGGCTTCAAAGCCCTGGTCGCCATTTTAGGGAGGCGGAGGAAAGAATGAAAGTGGCGGGCTGGGTTACGAAGCCCCGGTCATCACTGGGAGGAGGCTTTCCAGCCAGCACCCACCATTCCAAAAGCTGCGATTGCAGCTTTGGGAAAGGAGGGTGGCTGGTTGCTGGAGAGGAGGGGCTGGAAGAGGGAAAAGCCCTCCCATTCAGAAAACCCCTCCTATCCAGCCCTCCCATCTGGCCAGCGATGCTCTCCCCCCCCCTGTGCAGCCTCGCTGAAAGGGAGGGGTGTTCTCCATGACTCACCCCTCCCTTTCAGCGAGGCTGGACAGGGGGGTACAAGCTCACTGGCTGGGACCTTTCCCAGCAAGCGATGTTCTCACCCCTCCCCCTGTGCAGCCTCACTGAAAGGGAAGGGTGTTCTCTGTGACTCAGTCATGGAGAACACCCCTCCCTTTCAGCGAGGCTGGACAGGGGGGTAAAAGCTTGCTGGCTGGGATGTTTCCCAGCCAGCGATGCTCTCACCCCCCCTGTGCAGCTTGGCTGAATGGGAGGGGTCTTCTCCATGGCTCAGTCACGGAGGGTGGCTGGAGGCTGGAGGGGAGGGGCTGGAGGGGAGTGGTTGGAGCGGGGAGCCTTTCCAGCCAGCACCCTCTATTTCCAAAGCCGTGATCAATTGTGGCTTTGGTAAGGGAGAGTGGCTGGCTGGTTGCTGGAGGGGAGGGGTTGGAGGTGAGGGGCTGGAGGGAGGAGGCTAACCAGAAAGCACCCTCCCTTCCAAGGAGGCTGCCATTTTGGCCTTCTTCTTCCTGGCAGCCTTGGCTGCTGGGGGGAAGGTGGGAAAAAGGGAGCCAATCGGGGCTGGTCAGCTGTGCCCCAATTGGCTGCCTGGAACAGAGGGGAGGGCCATCTGGCTGCATTTCCGGCGCAGCTGGATGATGCGGTGGCTGGCGACGGGGCCAATATAAATAGGCCAGCCCCGGTGCAAAGCCTCCAGTTCGGCCCCAGCAGCACTTTGGACACTACCTCGGACACCACCACCCCTGCCCTCCCTGCGCATTGCTAAGCTAAGTGGGAAAAGTGAGATCATTGCTGAGATAAGTGAGGGAAGTCTGGGAGAGGAGAGGGCCTGTGGCATGGTATGGGTGCCGTTTTCTGCCATTAGTGGCAGCCGTTGTTATTCACATAAGGAACAGTATCTTGCTCCATAGTGCAGACTCCATTTCACCATTATTACTGTTGTGCATCCTTATTAACCCTATTTTTGCTTATTAACCCTGCCCTTTCCTAAAAGATAGTTACATACACCATTTTGTGGCTAATAAGGCTAGTTAATCCCTAATTACCTGCAGGCCTAACAAGTGCATATAATTCTATCTTCTGTCACTGCCCTCCTGATGGAGAATCCCAAAAATAAAAAACTAAGGTTAAGTAAATGAAGTGGTAGTAGCAGTGGCTGACCCTTTCAAGAGACATGGACCGAGATGTATGGCTTTATAGAAAAAAATGGCAGATCATTTTGCATTCTATGTAACGAAACAGTCGTAAGCAGAACATGGAATATAAATAGACATTTTGAAACTAATCATTCTCAGCTCTTGGAAAAAAGTGAGGATGAAAGGAAGGCATACATTTCCAGGCAGCTACAACTTTATAAGAGCCAATCTAATTCCATCCTAAAATTTATGAAAGGCTCTACAAATTTAACAGCTGCAAGTTTGAGCATTGCTCACTCTATAGCTCAGCATGGAAAAGCGCTCAGTGAGGGAGAATTTATTAAAGACACTCTTCTAAGATGTGCACCAGATCTGTTTCATGATATGCAAAATAAAGATGCAATTATTAAGAGAATATCTGAGTTACCACTTAGTAGAAATATCATAAAAGACTGAATAATGAGACTGAACACAAATTTACAACATCAATTAGAGAGAGACCTAAAGAAGTGTAAATATTTTTCGATCTCTCTTGATGAAACTACTGATGTCACATAGAATCATAGAATCATAGAATTGCAGAGTTGGAAGAGACCACGAGGGCCATCCAGTCCAACCCCCCTGCCACGCAGGAAATCTTGATCAAAGCATCCCTGACAGATGGCAATACAGCCTCTGTTTAAAGACCTCCAAGGAAGGAGACCCCACCACGCTCCGAGGGAGTGTGTTCCACTGCCGAACAGCTCTTACTGTCAAAAAGTTCCTCCTAATGTTGAGGTGGAATCTCTGTTCCTGGAGCTTGCATCCATTGCTCCATGTTCCAGTCTCTGGAGCAGCAGAAAACAAGCTTGCTTCATCCTCAACGTGACACCCCTTCAAATACTTAAACAGGGCTATCATATCGCCTCTTAACCGTCTTTTTTCCAGGCTAAGTTGGCCATTATTGGTCGATATTCTGATGGTTTCAAAATGAGAGAAGAATTGATAAAGTTAATATCAGTGCCAACAAGTACAGCAGGAAGTGAAATATGTAAGGTTGTTCTACAAACATTTTGTGACCTAAGCATTGGTATCTCTAAAGTGATGTCAGTGACAACAGATGGGGCACCAAATATGGTGGGGGGAAAAGTCGGATTTGTCAAATTGTTTACAGAAGCTATTGGACATCCAATTGTGCCTTTTCATTGTATTATCCATCAGGAGGCTTTATGTGCCAAGGCAGGATTCACCGACCTAAACGACTTAATGTCAGTTGTTACAAAAATAGTTAATTTAATAGCTGCTCATCCACTTCACAAGCGAGAATTTTCGGCGCTTTTACAGGAGGTTGATTCCATCTACAGTGGACTGCTGATGTACAATAATGTAAGATGGCTGAGCCAAGGCAAAGTTCTTGAGCACTTTGTGGAGTGATTTGAAGAAATTAAGGTATTTCTTGATGATAAGGATCTGGGGAACTTTCCTCAGCTTAATGATGATAAGTGGGTCAACACCCTGATGTTTTTTACAGATCTCTCTGTTCATATTAATGAACTGAATTTAAAGTTACAAGGTTTTGGCAAAAGTATTGACGTTATGTTTGGATACATAAAAGCTTTTGAAAGTAAAGTTAAAATTTTCAAGCGAGATGTAGAAACTAAAACTTATAAGTATTTTCCTCGAGTAGCAAAGCATTTTGAGGCCAGTGCAGTTGTACAAGATGAAATGGAACTCTTGCATATGAAGTACCAGCGTGTTTTAGACTCGTTACATGACCAGTTTAGTGATAGATTTAGTCAATTTAGAAGTCTAGAACAGACCATGAAAATAATTAAGTATCCTGATGTAGTAGTCTACAGTAGTTTGGAATTAAATGGTTTCCAATGGATGCAAATTGATGATGTGGAGATGCAACTTGCAGAATTTCAAGACAGTATCTGGGCTCAGGTGTTTGTCGACTTGAGGTCAAAGCTTGAGATTCTGGAAAGGCGCCGCTTGGAGAATCAAGAGGAGTGCCACTACGAACAGGAAATTTGGAGTGCCTGGAACCGACTACCAGACACTTTTAGCACCCTGAAAAATATAGCAATGGCTTTACTCACAATTTTTCCCTCTACATACTTTTGTGAGGCCTTATTCTCAGCGTTAAATAATATCAAAACCAACAAAAGAAACAGATTGACAGATGAAGTTAGTAGCGCTTGCTTGGGCCTGAAGTGTACAAAATACCAACCTTCAATTGAAGAATTAGCCAATGAAATTCAGCAACAAAAAAGTCACTAATAGGCAGGTTAGTTAAAGAATTCCCCCTCCCCCTCACTTATCTCAGTTTATGGCACTCCACACAAGCTAAATAATATCAAGACCAACAAAAGAAACTGACTGACGGATGAACAAAGAAGTCACTAAGCAGGTAAGTTAAATAATTAGTTTTTGGTTTATTAAACACAATTATATATAACAATTATACATTTATGTTATTTAAACAACAAATATTGTGAAATAATGTTTTTTCCTCAAAGTGACACACCACCTGAGTTATGCTCAGTTTTTTGGCGAAGTTTGACACATCAGGCTCAAAAGGTTGCCCATCACTGGCCTAGGAGGAACAGCCAAGAGAACCACATATAAAATTCAAGAGCTTTTAAGAGACAGTTCCTTAGAGGCACACTTTGCAAGGGATGGAGTGGCCACCTTGTTCAACATTTCCATGGCTTTGGAAAAGAAAAGCAATACAAAACTAGCCCATCAGCAATGCACTGTACCCTACTCTGAGTACTGGAAGCATCTGCATCCCCCCCCCACTGTTCTTTCATGGAATGCTCATCTCACCCTAACTGCTTTGGGGATAATCAAATTCCTCTCCAATGAGTAAATAAAGCAGCTCCTTCAACAAAATGAGCAAAACTATCTGGTTACCAAAATGTCAGTTATGCTGCATGCTTAATAGTCACTTTACACATCAGGGGGGCTACTGTTTAATGGGTATTTCAGAAAGTTTCAGTTTCAGCTACAGCAAGCATTACACACACACACACAAACACACACACACACACAACTTCTACGAGCTTTGTTGCAGTGGTCCAATAGCAATTGTGCTGACACTTCTTCTGTGGCTTTTCTTCTCATTTCATCTTCTTGTTCCTCTTTTCCCATCTAACACTCTGTTTTCAGCAATGCCCAGCCTCTGAAATCTTTGGAAGCATGTGGATCAGGAATCAAGAATATTCTCTATTATTCCTTAGAGATGGAATGAATATTCACTATTATTCCTTTCACTGTTGAAAAATGGATTTCCATACAAATAGAAAGCCCCCTTTGGGATGAACTGTGGCATTACTAAGGCCAGTGTCACCCCTCCCTCTGATGGTATCACCTGGTATAGTTCGGCCTCTCCAGACACCCACCCCCCAGTGCTGCCACTGAGGGTGAAAAATTGAGCAATGATGTGCCATTTCCTCCCAGTATTCTCCCCCCCCCCTAATATTTATTTAAGTAACAATTATATAACACACATGTTTCTTCATTACAGTATCTATAAAAGGTTCATAGAACTCTGTTAAAATAAATAAATAAATAATAAAGGAAATTCCAAAGAGAGATGGATTGGAGCAAAACCACTCGTGCATTTCAAAGGTACTGAAGCACAAACAGTCTCTCCTCCCACACCTGCCATAACTAGCCAGGGGAACAATTCCTTCCTGCAATTAAATATAGAGGCATTTATAACAAAGTTAAATAAGGAAGAGCCATATAAACCATTAATAAAGGAAGTGCTGGCAAATTTATTCCTGTTCCTCTCCCCGCTTCCCTCCCCCCCATCCAATCCAGATGGCAGATAAATGGGGAACATACTTCTCTGAAAATAGCATTTCCCTCCTAGAAAAGACCTTCAATTGACAAATAGAATTGTCTGGATTTGTTGCCTAATCAAGAATGCCACAAATATGCAAAGCTGGAGAAGGCTGTCTTTCCACTATCTGCAATATGGGAATGGGAGTTCATTCATTAGAGATACTTCAGCTGGCCAGTGGCTAAAAGAAGGGTGTGTGAAAAGAGCAAAATGACATAACACTGAAGAGAAAATGAGTAAAAGAAAGGGGAGAAACAATCCCTATCAGGCTGATACATTTCCTTTTTCCTTCATATATCTATATATGCTATCTACATCTATATCTATATCTTTTCCTTCAAGATGCCATGGCAATTAATGTGGTATCAAACTGCATAATTTCTGCAGTACAGATGCAGCCATACACACATGTAAGTTAATAACCAGTGAACACAACTGCTGTAGAAGCAGTTGGTCATTTTTTTTTTACAATGTTTAATCTAACAAGTGGTGCATGTGCTATCATTGAACAAATGCATAACCCTGAGCATTCATCGGTATGAAACTGCTATTCAACACAGGGATTGTATAGCACAATCACTGCATAACTTCACATTATAAGATTTCTGTTACAGAATCCCAAAGAAAGATCTCAGCCTACAAATAAGTGGGCATTATAGTGTTTATATGCACTGGACTAACTATGTGACGAACGTTGCTGTCCTTGAGCAAGCAGGGATCACCAGCATTGAGGCCATGATATTGAGAACACAGCTGCGCTGGGCAGGGCATGTTTCTAGGATGGAGGACCATCGCCTCCCAAAAATAGTACTCTACAGTGAACTCGCCAAGGGTCAGCGTAAGAGGGGCGCTCCAAAAAAGCAATACAAGGACTCCCTGAAACAACATCTCAGGCTCGGCCAAATGGATCACCAACAATGGTCCACCCTGGCCTTACATGGAGACGCACTATCCACAATGCTGCAGCCTCATTTGAGAACTCACGCCGAACAAGTCTTGACGAGAAACGACAATGCAGAAAGAATCACAACCCGTAAACATCACCAAAGGAGACCTTCTGCTGTGCTTTCTGCAACCGGACTTGTTTATCTCAGATTGGCCTTTTTAGTCATCAGCACGCTTGCAGAAAGCACGGGATGAGTCCTTTCTGAATCTTCGTTTGCAAAGGAAGCCAGGAATGGAGCACTTAGCTCTGCAGGGAAGCCTATCCAGGAGATTTCCTCAGCAGCAAGTGGGGGGGGGTTCTATTTGTCTGTAACAGAACCCTTTACATTTCTTGTATGACTATATTTATATCTGTTGTTTATATTTTAACAAGTTTAATTCTTTAATTCTTTGCTTATTGATATCACTGTATTTATACACAATTTGCTTATGTTTTTATGCTTTATGCCTGCATTTAAGCATTGTTAGTTAGAGGCAACATATCTTTATACATATTTACTCAATTTGTTTATGTGTTTACAGATAAACAGGCTGAAAGGTAGGCCTTTCCTAATTAGATCCCGGCCTCAGGGGATCCTGGCCTCTTTTCGTCCGCTGGCCATTTATTGTATTTTATTGTATTTATTGTTTTTAAATGTGATTTTAGATCAGTTGGTTTTAATTTATAATTGTTTAATATTTTTTATGGGGGAGGTTGGGATGGGGGGTGTTTGGGGATTTTATCTGTATTATATTTTAATTTTTGTAAGCCGCCCCAATTGTTTTGACAGAGGGGTGGGGTATAAATAAATATTATTATTATTATTATTATTATTATTTACATAATACTGGGACTTGCCCATAAAAGAGGGAGTACCCAAGTGTGTGCACAGATTTATTTGTATGCTGGAATTTTAAGGGAAACACTGACAAACAAGATCTTTGAGTAATGCAATACCCTTAACAATGCATGCTGCTTTTCTGTCTTCCAGATAGGACGCCATCCTATAAACTCCCTGTGTCAGTGTAGGTTTACAATAGGTCGAATTTCAGATCTTCTCAGCAAGGGGCTGTAGACACAGCTGGGTGAGAATCCTTTTTGTAAAAGGTTTTTCACCATTGGACACCTAGAGACAGGCATCCCTGTCCATCGGTAAGCCATCTGATAGCCGATAAAGGCAATTCTGCTTTACCATCGGTTTGTTTAGAAAATAGATATCTAGAAACTAGATATTCATTGTCGAGGGGGGGTTGTAATGAGACATCCCATCTTCCCCTTTGCAAAGGCCATAATCCTCCATTTTGGTTCACTTCAATTGGAAACTGTTTTGGTAAAATCTGGCTTTAAGGACCCTCCAAGGGCTATCAGGAAATAAAATGCACTCCTAGGCAAGTCAGAGGGCAAACATGTAATATGCCTGGAAAAGGCCCCCATAAATTCCCCACAAATTCACACCTGGATAAAAATATCCTGCATCTTCTCTGAAACTTAGATCCCTGAAACGTAGATATTGGAATTAGGGGCATACTTATCAAATTTGCAGATGACACCAAATTAGGAGGAGTAGCTAATACCCTAGAGGACAGAATCAAAATTCAAAATGTCCTAGATAGACTAGAAAGCTAGGCCAAAGCTAACAAAATGAAATTCAATATGGAGAAATGTAAGGTACTGCACTTAGGGCAGAAAAACGAAAAGCATAGATATAGGATGGGGGAGACCTGCCTGAATGAGACTACGTGCGAAAGGGATCTAGGGGTCCTAGTAGACCACAAGTTAAACATGAGTCAACAGTGTGACGTGGCAGCTAAAAAGGCCAATCCAATTTTGGGCTGCATCAATATAAGTATAGTATCTAGATCAAGGGAAGTAATAGTGCCGCTCTATTCTGCCTTGGTCAGGCCTCACCTGAAATACTGTGTCCAGTTCTGGGCACTACAATTCATAAAGGATATTGACAAATTGGAGTGTGTCCAGAGGAGGGCAACTAAAATGGTGAAAGGTCTGGAAACCATGCCTTATGAGGAGAGACTTAGGGAGCTGGGTATGTTTAGCCTGGAAAAAAGACGGTTAAGAGGTGATATGATAGCCCTGTTTAAGTATTTGAAGGGGTATCATGTTGAGGATGGAACAAGCTTGTTTTCTGCTGCTCCAGAGACTAGAACACAGAACAATGGATGCAAGCTCCAGGAACAGAGATTCCACCTCAACATTAGGAGGAACTTTCTGACAGTCAGAGCTGTTCAGCAGTGGAACACACTCCCTCGGAGCGTGGTGGGGTCTCCTTCCTTCGAGGTCTTTAAACAGAGGCTGGATTGCCATCTGTCGGGGATGTTTTGATCGTGATTTCCTGCATGGCAGGGGGTTGGACTGGATGGCCCTTGTGGTCTCTTCCAACTCTGCAATTCTATGATTCTACAGTCGTCCCTTCACATTCGCAGAGCTTAGGGGAGCAAGACCCCTGCGAATGTAGGAAAAAAACATGAATAAACTCTCCCCTTCCCCCCAGGGTTTGCTTGGCCTTCGTTCCCTGGGAGAGGTGGGGAGCTGAAGCCCAGAGAAGCCACCACTGCCCCAAAAGCTGGCCAAACAGAATTAAACCAATTCTGTTGCCCCCCCCCCTTCCCTGGTTTCTCACCAGCTTTTTGGGAGGCAGCAGCTTCCCTGGGCTTCAGATTACCCCCACGTCCCAGGGGATAGAGAGAAGCCATTTAAACAGCTGCAAGCCGCCACCACTGGCACCAGAAAAGCTGTTGAGGAACCAGCGAAGGGGTGTGTGTGAACAGAATCTGTTTAAAGAGCAGCTTTTCGGGTGCTGGCGGCAGAGGCTTGCCACTGTTTAAATGGCTTCTCTTCACTCCCCCTAGGGATGTGAGAATAGTCTGAAGCCCAGGGAAGCTGCTGCCATCATGCAAAAAGACACTGTTTAAACGGATTCTGTTCATCCCCTCCTTCCCTGGTTTCTCACCAGGTTTTCAGGCAGCAATGGCAGCTTCCCTGGGCTTCAGATTACCCCCATGTCCCTGGGTGGGGTGAAAAGAAGCCATTTAAACAGCTGCAAGCTGGTGTTGTTGGTGCCCAAAAAGCCACTGAGAAACCAGGGAAGGGGGGTGAACAGAATTGGTTTAAACAGCAGTTTTTTTGGCTTGCCACTGTTTAAATGGTTTCTATTCACTCCCCCTAGGGACATGGAACTAATCTGAAGCCCAGAGAAGCTTCCACGGCTGCCTGAAAAGCCTCTGTTTAAACCGATTCTGGTCACCCCCCTTCCTGGGTTCTCAGCGGCTTTTTGGACAGTGGCAGTGGCGGCTTCCCTGGGCTTCAGATTACCACCATGTCTCTGGGGGGTGGGGTGAAGAGAAGCCATTTAAACAGCGGCAAGCCAGTGATATCCTCAGCAAATACCCTGCTTTACTCAGCCCTTGCTCCCACACACAAGGAACAAAAGCTGAGTAAATTGGGTCATTCACTGAGGAAACTGTTGGCGCTTTACTCGGCCTTTGTCCCTCCACAGAGAGGCGGGATGGGAAGCAGTGCTCACCACAAAGCTGCAAGTTCCCTACCACTCTGCTCTCAAGCAGCAATGCTGCCAAATGCAGCCATTCTCTGGGCTTGCCTTTCCTGCCCCAACTGCATTAAACCCCTTAGAATGTTTGTCGGTTTCTGGGGGTTCAATGTGGTTGGGGTGGGAAAGGCAAGGCCAAAGAATGGCCATGTTCAGTTGTTTTGCCCTGCAGGTGGCTGTTCTTCGGGCTTGCCTTTCCCACCCGAACTGAATTGCGGGCAGAGCCTGAGTTTGCTGGGCATTTGTTCTCTGTGGAGGGGTGGAAATCCAAAGAACAAGCAAACCTTGCTGGCTGCAAAGCCTCCAGAGGTTTGTTTATCCATCAGATTTCCAACCTCCACAGAGAACAAATACCCAGCAAACTCAGGCACTGCCTGCAAACCAGTGGTTCTCTGTAGAGGGATGAAAATCTGACAAACAAACCTCCTGAGGGCTTCCTTGGCTTCTAAAGTGTGTTCACGGCCACCGCTGCTGCTGCCTTGTCCTCAGGGACCAAGAGGACACTTTGGGAGCTGAGGAGGGCTTCCTCAGCTTCCAAAGCATATTCTCAGCTGTGGCTGCCACCACCTCATTGTCGGAGGCCGAGAGGACACTTTGGAAACTGAGGAGGGCTATGGGGGCAATTCGGCCACCTCCGGACACTTTGGCTGAAGACCTGCAAGCCAGCAGCTCAGGCTGCACCCCCGCTCTGGCCCTCCAGGCCAAGCACCCAGCGACCGAGTGACCCACCCACCTGAAGCCATGTGGTGAGCCAGAAACCATGAATAGGCAAAGCCGTGAAAGCCGAAGCCGTGAATGTGAAAGGACAACTATAGAGTCAACACATTTTACTGTCTCTCTTTACTTATAAGAGCTATAACCTGTTTTTCTTTATTAAAATGATCCCAAATTGGGGCTCAGTACCAGTAAAACACAAGGGCTGATATCTTGCAATTAGAAGAGGTCTGCATCCCTCCCACTATCAGAAGTCGGCTTCCAAGAGTTGGGTTGAATTGTAACTTTTGCAGTTGGGAAAAGAGAACTGAGGTGGTCCTCCCAGGTGGACAGCAGTTTTCACCTTTTCCACTGAGGTGGTGGAGATGCAGGACAGTGAGGTCAGCTTGCTACTTCTCTCCACTGCAGAACTGCAGCGTGGACATCATTCTGCTTGGTTACCTAGCCCTCTCCCCTTCCCCCCTTCCTTAGACAGTTAGTGGTCATGGCAGCATGCCCCAACCCTCTAAAATTGTTGGGGGGTGGGTGGGAGGGCTGCAATAAGGCTGGTGATGACTGCCATCTCAGTGGGATGGTGAATTTACTCCAGGTTTTAACCCAGCCTTTTAAGGGAGTTCTCCAAGGTGCAGAACTTTATTCCTAAACATGTTCAGCACCATGGACAGCTCCCTTAAAGCTAGATGGAAACTGAAATTGATTCACCAGTCTGGGAGTGATCAGCTGTCACTGGGGGAAATGTTGCATAAGGAGGCAGTGAATACTTCTTTTGCAATGTTCAGTAAAGGGACATGAACAAACATAACACATGTCACTAACAGGAATCCAAACAATAAAGTCATACTTTTAAAATCAGTTTTAAAACAAAACAAAGCAAAAGAGGTATTTGGGAGTGGGGTTCAGCCTGTGAATTTCCATTTAAGTGTTAAAATATTTTGTTAAATGCCTCCAGCCCAATCATAATACTATTATGTCTTTTTCTTTTTTAGAAAAATGAAAAATAGCACCATTCAAACACCAGTTCATGCCTCCATCTGCCTCTTCTTTATAGTTCACATGAAGCAGGTTGCCTCACTCCAGAGTGGATAACTGCCTACATCACCTATGCAAAAGTGAGTCTTTCTCAAAGCTGCAACCCTCTCTTGAAACCCAGAGCCCCCACCCCACCCAACAATGATGTGGCTCTTCAAAGTCACTTGCAGATGAGGATGCAGGCTTGAGAGCAAAGAGTTACCAGGGGCCCAAAGCCATTTGTGCAAATAGAACAAGCAATTCATATTCAAGGAATTTAGGCTGCAAGCCAAGCAATCTCCATTTGGCAGTAAGTATCACCAAATAGCAGGGTGGCTGGTAGATCCACTGCTGCAGGGGTGGTAATCCATTCTGGATTTTACTATCATTTCTCCTGTAGTGACTCCAAGCTGAATGGAAGCCCTTCCTGTGCTGTTGAGTTTGCAACTGCTATAGGAGGAGCAGAGATAAAATCCAGAGTGGACTGGCCACCCCTACAGTTTTACATCCACCAACCATCTCTGCAGCCTAGAGAAGAACTTGTGTGTGTATATGCCCTCAGGTCACCTCTCAATTTATGGCCTCCTCATGAATTTTTCATAGGGTTTTCTTAGGCAAAGAATATTCAGAGGTGGTTTTGCCAGTTCCTGCCTCTGAAATCTAGCCTACAGTACCTGATATTTGTTGGTGATCATCCATCCGAGTACTAACCTGGGCAGACCCTGTTTAGCTTCCAAGATCAGACAGGACCTGGTGCCTTTAGTGTATTTAGGCTCAGAGAAGAATTTGCTCCTCAAGAAATGTATACTAGCTCCACTGGATATCTGTCTTACATGGTCATTCTCCTCCTCCCCATTTTCCTTCCTTCCTTCTCCTTTTCCCAACTTCCTTCTGTTCTCCTTCTCTTCTCCTTACTTCTCTTCATCTTCTTCACTCCATTCCTCTTCATCTTCTCTTCCTTCCCTTTCTTCCCCATCACATTCTTGCAAACAAGCTTGTAAAATGTGGGCTAGACAAGTTAACTGTTCAATGGATTTGTAATTGGTTGACCGGCCGAACCCAAAGGGTGCTCAGCAGTGGCTCCTCTTCGTCTTGGAAAGATGTGACCAGTGGGGTGCCACAGGGCTCGGTCCTGGGGCCAGTGCTATTCAATATCTTTATCAATGACTTAGATGAGGGAATTAGGGGCATACTTATCAAATTTGCAGATGACACCACATTGGGAGGAGTAGCTAATACCCTAGAGGACAGGATCAATACGGAGAAATGTAAAGTACTGCATTTAGGGCGGAAAAATGAAATGCATAAATATAGGATGGGAGAGACCTGGCTGAATGAGACTACGTGCAAAAGGGATCTAGGAGTCCTAGTAGACCACAAGTTGAACATGAGCCAACAGTGTGATGCGGCAGCTAAAAAGGCCAATGCAATTTTGGGCTGTATCAATAGAAGTATAGTGTCTAGATCAAGGGAAGTAATAGTGCCACTCTATTCTGCCTTGGTCAGACCTCACTTAGAATACTGTGTCCAGTTCTGGGCACCACAATTCAGAAAGGATATTGACAAATTGGAGCGTGTCCAGAGAAGGGCAACTAAAATGGTGAAAGGTCTGGAAACGATGCCTTATGAGGAGAGACTTAGGGAGCTGGGTATGTTTAGCCTGGAAAAAAGACGGTTAAGAGGCGATATGATAGCCCTGTTTAAGTATTTGAAGGGATGTCACGCTGAGGATGGAGCAGGCTTGTTTTCTGCTGCTCCAGAGACTGGAACACGGAGCAATGGGTGCAAGCTCCAGGAACAGAGATTCCACCTCAACATGAGGAGGAACTTTTTGACAGTAAGAGCTGTTCGGCAGTGGAACATACTCCCTCGGAGCATGGTGGGGTCTCCTTCCTTGGAGGTCTTTAAACAGAGGCTGGATGGCCATCTGTCGGGGATGCTTTGATCGTGATTTCCTGCATGGCAGGGGGTTGGACTGGATGGCCCTCATGGTCTCTTCCAACTCTGCAATTCTATGATTCTATGATTCTATGATTCCCTTCCCCCTCCCTCCCGTCATTCTTGATTTCCTTCCTGCTTGCTATCCCCACCACCACCTCCTCCATGGTTCTCTTGGCCAACAAGATGAACTACCAGTAGATCCAGTTCATACATTCCATTTCCTTTCCTATAACATCAGCATTAATGAAAATTTCCTTTAGATCAAATCTCTAATGTCTGTTTGAAGGCAAAAGAATTTTTAAGGATGTGGGTGGCTTGGTGGAAAAGCTGGATGCATCCCTCCCCCTTCATCATTGCTGGAGAACATTCAGCTTGCAAGCTTCCAGCATGTTCTTATAGACAAAGAAAAACACAGGCAACTGTTTCACCTCAACAAACAAAGAAACAAAGCCCAAATCACACACCAGCATTCAAAACTGCTGTTTTTAGTTGTCCAAAACTGTACTAGAGATAGGAGCATGGCAAACTTTCTGCAGCCATTCGTAACAGCCATAACTTCTTTATACCCGCTGATCTTTGACTGCCATCTTCAGAATGCATTGTGGTGGCTTGCTTGTTGGTTAAATCATTTATGGTTCCCCTTTATGTTCTAGCACTGACCATCCATGGCAGCTAACAATGGAATGATCTGGCAACCTTAAAAAGTGAAATGCAGACAGAAGAGCACATACAGCTCTAAACTACAAATCAAAGAAAAAGACATACACCTCAAAACAGTAAGAGTTTTTAAAATTTATTTATTTCAAGAAGGTGGTTGCAGTGGTTGGGACCCTTGTCACCAGTGCAAATAGTCAAGAACCTATAGAATTCAAAATGTTATGGCACAGACTGAAAGAGTTAACTTTCCATCAGCATCCTCCTTGATGCACTATCCCATAATAACTCCATAACTTGGGGCAGTACACCGGTGTCATTATGGCATGACAGGAGGCAGGAACTGAAGATGAAAAACAGAAGGTGTAGTTGTTGTGTGCCTTCAACTCATCTTGACTTAGGGGTACCATAGGGTAATCCTACAATGGGGTTTTCTTTGCAAGATTGGTGCAAAGGGGGTTTGCTTTTAAAACCTTCCTCTGCGGCTGAGAGAATGTGACTATCCCAAGGTCACCCAGTGGGTTTCCATTGCTGAGCAGGGATTTGAACCCTGGGGAACGTTTACACGACAAAAAAGCTGGAGAAGAATTTGTGTCAATCCCTATAAGTTCACACACATCATGGGCTATTCAGAAGGAGGGGGTAGCAAAAAGCCCAGTTAACCCATACTTTCCACCCCTCTATTTTTCAGGACCATTTTAGGAAAGTCCGAGACAACCTGTGCTATTGGTTGTTTGAACAATCAGGAACCATCCCAGGACATGGGCTGAATATTGATTGCTTGGACTTTGGAAGGGGCAGGCTTGCAAGGGAAGCCTTGCAATTCTTGATACCCAGCTGGCAGAAGCTGCAGCCAGCTGAGAGCCACCAGCCCCTCCCTCCCTCCTCCTCCAGGTTGTGGCTCAGCCTCGCTTAAAGCATTGCTTTCTGTTGGAAGGAAAAGAAGTGGGGGGAGGAGTGGGGGACAGAAAGCACTTAAAGCCTTGCTTTCTATTGGAAGGAAAAGAAGTGAGGGGGAAGAGTGGGGGGACAAACAGAACTTAAAGCATTGCTTTCTTTTGGAAGGAAAAGAAATGGTGGGAGGAGTGTGGGGACAGCCAGAACTTAAAGCATTACTTTCTATTAGAAGGAAAAGAAGTGGGGAAGGGGATGGGGGTTCTCTTTAGAGGTGAGGATAGCTGTGGCCAGCAGAAGTGGGGGTGGTTCTCCAAGACTGACCATTCCCAAAATAGCAGATCCAGAATTTCCAGGCTTCCTTTGCAAGCCCGTCCCCTCCAAAGTCTGACCAATCAAAATACTGCTCTGCTGTGTGCCCCAATCCTGGGATGGAGGTACTCAGAACAACAAATCCAAAAAAACAAGACTTATGCTACCCATGACAAATCGTGTAAACAATAAGAGATGAACTCAGGATGAAGGTATCTTGTTTCTCCCTGGGATAAAAAACTGCCATGTAAAAGAGCCCCTGGTCTCCAGAGTTGTAATCCAATGCACAATTGACTACACCATGACTACTCCTATGAAGGTGCAGTAGCTGTGGAGAAAGCAAGACACTAGAGAGAAATAAGCTGCTTAGAACCATCAGCTTTTGTCAGTATTCCTTTGTTAGAATCATCATAATAATTGTTATTATTTCTTATCCACCTCTCTCCCCATGGATTGAGGAGGGGAACAACAGATTTGCACAGTTAAAATACATACCGATTAACATACATTGACCCATTAAAATACATAATATCAGTTTTAAAAAACAAACAAAACCAATCCATATTAAAACAATTTAAAATTCATAGTTAAAAAATCAATCTGGATGGGCTTGCCGGAAGAGAGTGGTCTTTAATGCTTTTTTAAATTTAGACAGTGTATTCAACTGTTGACTCTCTTCTGGCAGGCCATTCCAGAGTCTAGGGGCAGCTGAAGAAAACATCCTCTGGGGCTACTGCCACACTGCAGAAATATTCCAGTTTGACACCACTTTAACTGCCATTGTTCAATGCTATGGAATTCTGAGATTTGTAGTGTTATGAGATAATTTAGCCTTCTCCATGGCACTGCATTCCAGAGGACCAGAGTATGAGATCATGTGCTTTCCTTTGGGAAACTAGTGAGTTTCCCCCACTACTGCTCAGACTAACTGTCAGAGGTGAGGGAAGGGATTTTGCTGTAGAGGCTCTTCAGAGATCCAATGGGGGCATAGTGATTTGCATGTTGGACTAGGACTGGCAAAACAGGGATAAATTCCCTGCTCAGCTTTAGAGGCAGGCAAAGGTAAACTCCTCCTGAGCCAATCTTCTCACCTTGGGGTCACTATAAGTCAGAAACAAGCAGAAGGGGTGCAGCAACAGCAGAAGGTATCTGTATTAAGGTTTTTGTGTTTCAAAAGGCTTTTGGTGGATGTTTGTCATAGGCATAGTTTTTATACTCTTTTAGACTTTTCATTTTGATATTGCTTCTGGATTCATCAGAAGGCAACAAACCTCCTCCTCTGAAAACATACCTCTGAGAGGTAGCATGTTGTAGTGGTTTGAGTCCAGAACTCCAGGAGTCCAGGGTTCAAATCTCTGCTGCATTGTAGAAACCAACTGGGTGACCACGGGCAAGTCCCACTCTCTCAACCCAAGAGGAAATCAGTGGCAAACCTCCTATGAATAAATCCTGAGGATTTATTCATAGGAGGTTTGTTGTAGTGGTTTGGGTGTTTAACTAGGACTCCAGAAGTCCAGGGTTCAAATCCCCACACAGCCATGGAAACCCACTGGGTGACATTCAACAAGTCATTCTCTGTCAGTCTCAGAGCAAGGCAAACACCCTCTGAACAAATCTTGTCAAGAAAACCCTAGGATAGGTTTGTTATAAGTTGGTCAACTTGGAGGCACATAAACAACAACTGCAGATAACAACGTTACCTGTATTTGTAGGAGGTATGAGTCTAAAAATAAAAATGTATTAATAATTCCAGGGATCTAGCCCTTTTAAAAGGAAATAAAAAATATCTTCTTTAAAAAATAAAAAGACTTTTACTTTCAAAGTCATGCAGAGTGATGCTTAAGAATTCTGAGAGACAAGCTCGATTAACATTTAAAAGTGTATTCTGAGGTCTGTGGTCTGATCTGATCACCCAGTGAATTAGACTCATTAAACAAACAAAAGTTTACTGAAGGTATATCAATCTTAATCTACATACGAAAACAAACTTTTAAAAAGAAAGGTTCCTAACTAACTAGGAGGATTTAGGGTAGAATGACTTACCCAGCCTTTAGCAGTAGAGGCTACATGGTGAACATCATGGCATAGCTTCATAGCAGCATGGCTACATAAGATGGCTAGATAAGATGGCTACAGCCGCATGGAGACTCTAACTTAAAAGAGAGTCACAAAGAGCAATAAAATTTAAATTAGGTCATGTGTTGAATGACCCAGCACTCCGATTGGCTGGAAGTGCCCAGTGAAATAAGAGAAAGGGAGTTTGGGAGAACAGAAGCATGCAGGGAAAATTCCTATATTTATCTTAGGATGTGAATGGGGTACACAAGACTGTTTTACATTACAATAATTATTTCCCCACATACTACAATTCCCCTTCTCAATCGTAGGGTACTCCATGAACAATCTTCATTTCTTCTCGTAGTTTCAGGAAACTGTCCTTAGGAAGAGGCTTAGTTAAAATATCAGCTATCATTTCTTCTGAGTTGCAGTACTCCAGTTGAACAAGTTGACTCTGGCACATCTCTCTCACCCTGTGGAAAGCAATGCCTATGTTCTTCTTCAGAGGCTTGTCACTCTGAGAAATTTTGATACAGCTTTGATTGTCTTGCATCAGAATGGTTGGTTTGGGTTCTTTTATCCCAAGATCTAGAAGCAAATTCTGCAGCCATTTGATTTCATCACAAGCTGTTTTCGCTGAGACGCACTCGGCACCTGTGGAACTATCTGCTATTGTACTCAGCTTCCGACTTGTCCAACTTACTGCTCCACCACCGTAAAAGATGATGTTTCCACTGGTTGATTTCCTCTCCACCGTATCGCTGCCCTAATCGGCATCTGCATAGGTAATCAGTCGTGGTTTGTCACATGCTGGCAGCATCAGTTTGAAGTCAGCGGTCATAGAATCATAGAATCATAGAATTGCAGAGTTGGAAGAGACCACAAGGGCCATCCAGTCCAACCCCCTGCCATGCAGGAAATCATGATAAAAGCATCCCTGACAGATGGCCATCCAGCCTCTGTTTAAAGGCCTCCAAGGAAAGAGACCCCACCACGTTCCGAGGGAGTGCGTTCCACTGCCGAACAGCTCTTACTGTCAAAAAGTTCCTCCTAATGTTGAGGTGGAATCTCTGTTCCTGGAGCTTGCATCCATTGCTCCGTGTTCCAATCTCTGGAGCAGCAGAAAACAAGCTTGCTCCATCCTCAACGTGACACCCCTTCAAATACTTAAACAGGGCTATCATATCGCCTCTTAACCATCTTTTTTCCAGGTTAAACATACCCAGCTCCCTAAGTCTCTCCTCATAAGGCATGGTTTCCAGACCTTTCACCATTTTAGTTGCCCTTCTCTGGACACGCTCCAATTTGTCAATATCCTTTTTGAATTGTGGTGCCCAGAACTGGACACAGTATTCTAGGTGAGGTCTGACCAAGGCAGAATAGAGCGGCACTAGGACTTCCCTTGATCTGGACACTATACTTCTATTGATGCAGCCCAAAATTGCATTGGCCTTTTTAAATATCTTGAAATTCTTTTCACTGCAGTAAAATCTCGAAGAGTAGGAGAATTAGCCATTCTACATAAGAAGTCAACAGCATTTTCAATATCAGGTCTAGTGAAATTCGCTATATACAGAAGTTTTCCAACTGCAGTTCTGTACTTTTCACTGTCTCTCAAAGGTTCAGATGCCTCATTGCTCTTGAAGAAACCTACTTCCATTGGTATTTGAGCATCCTTTGCATCTTTTAAGCCAAGACAGTCCAGAAGATCTATAAGCTTTTGCTTTTGATTAAGAAAGAAGCTCCCATCATGGTCTCTTTCAACTTGTACTCCAAGAGAGTGTGAGATGTCTCCCAAACTTTAATATCTATTTCTTTCTGGAGATTCAGGAGTATCTCTTGACTATCTGCTTTGTCTTGACTGCACAGAATCAAATCATCAACATACCTTGCAATGTAAGTCCATCGATTGTTTCTGAATCTTTGGAAACACATTGATCAACAGTGCCTGGAGTAAATCTTTCGTTGATAAGGAGCTGATTTAACTTTGTGTGCCATTTCTTGGCTGCTTGTTTTAATACAAGCTTTTCTCAAGTTTACACACTAGATGCTCCTTTCCAGGTACTTGGAATCCTGAAGGCTGTTCCATGTACATTTCCTCATCTAGATCTCCATAAAGAAATGCTGTTTTCACATCTAGATGTTGTACATGCATTTTCTTGGAAGCTGCAACAGCCAATAAGGTTCTAATAGTTGTGTGTGTAACTACTGGGGAGAAAGTTTCATGAAAATCTTCTCCAAATTGCTGATTGTAACCTTTAGCTACAAGTCTGGCTTTATATCTTTCAATCTCCCCTTTTGCATTTTGCTTTGTCATAAAGACCCATCTGCAGCCAATTGCCTTCTTGCCTTTTGGCAATTCTGTCAAAGTCCAAGTTTTATTCTTATATAAAGACTCCATTTCCTCTATTGCTGCTTTCACCCATTTCTCAGAATCAGACTTTGACAATCCTTTGATCTTCTGCCAATCAGAGGGTTCCAGAAGGCTTTCCTCTGTGGCTAGATAGGAGAATCTCAAAGGAGGCACTCCCCTGTTACCCGTCACAGATTGTCTCACCTAGACTTGAGTTCCTGGCTCTGCCCGTGGCGCGCCGTCTGGTCCTCCATCCTCTGGAAAGTCCTGGGCTGAGGGAGCCCCTTCTGGATGTGAAGCACTTGCAGGAGGGTGAAAGAGCTGCACACGCTGTGGCTGCCGCTGGGAACCAGGGTCTTCTTCCATTGCAAGCACATCTGAATAGAATTCTTTGTTTGGATTAGAATTAAATTGAGGTCTTTCATTAATATAAACAGCACTTGTTATTCTCAGTGTGCGTCCATCAGGGTCCAGGATTTTGTAAGCACCTTTGGCATATCCAATAAAAATTCCCTCTTCACTTCTACAGTCCAGTTTATCTCTTTTCTGTTTGGGAATGTATGTATAAGCTTTAGATCCAAAAACCCTGAGATGGTTTAGTCTGGGTTTCACACCATGCCACAATTCAAATGGAGTAACATCTCTGGATCTGGCTGGAAGTCTATTGTATAAGTATGTGACTGAGAATTGCCTCAGACCAGTAAGCTTTAGACATGTTAGCCTGTAAAAGCATTGCAACTGCCATTTCCTTTAAGGTACGGTTCATACTCTTTGATAAACCATTTTGTTGAGGACTATAAATTCCAGTAGTCTGGTGTCTGATGCCATGTTCCTTTAAGAACTCATCATATTGAGTATTGACAAATTCAGAGCCATTATCCATCCTCAAATTTTGAATTTTATAATTGAATTTATTAGTGACATAATTAAAGTACTCTTTGAACTTTTCAAAAGCTTGACTTTTCTCCCTTAGGAGGTAGCAATGGCAATATTTGCTGAAATCATTTGTGAGTGTCAAGAAATAGAGGTTTCCACCAACTGATTTCTGTCTAAATGGCCCACAGAGATCAGAATGGATCAACTCAAGAGTTTTAGTAGACTGTCTTTCTGTGAGAGGCTTGTGTGAAAGTGCAGTAGCTTTAACTTTAATGCATTCCACACACCTTTCATTCACACAACAGTTCTTGAAATGAAAGTCTCTTGCTAGCTCTTGATTAGCCAATTTCTTTATGCATTCAACATTTCTATGAGCAAATCTTTTATGCCATAAATTTATGCAGTCTTTGTGTTTACACTGAATGGCAACATTGGCATTTGAATCACTGATCTCCATGTGATAAAGGCCATCATCCTTTAGAGTGCCTTTAAAAATCAAATGTTTGCCATGAAGACCATAACATGCATTCTTTTTGAAAACTACTCTGTTGCCTCTAGATGTGCTCATTTTTACTGAATAGAGGGAGCTCTTGAAAGAAACGTTCCTAACTAACTGGGTTCCTAACTAACTAGGAGGATTTAGGGTAGAATGACTCACCCAGCCTTTGCTGCTATGAAGCCATGCCATGATGTTCACCATGCAGCCTCTACCGCTAAATGCTGGGTGAGTCATTCTACCCTAAATCCTCCTAGTTAGTTAGGAACCTTTCTTTTTAAAAGTTTGTTTTAGTATGTAGATTAAGATTTATATACCTTCAGTAAACTTTTGATATGCGTTTTAAACTGACTCCTTTGTTTTTGTAATGAGTCTAATTCACTGGGTGATCAGATCAGACCACAGACCTCAGAATACACTTTTAAATGTTAATTGAGCTTGTCTCTCAGAATTCTTAAGCGTCACTCTGCATGACTTTGAAAGTAAAAGTCTTTTTATTTTTATAGAAGATATTTTTTATTTCCTTTTAAAAGGGCTAGATCCCTAGAATTTTTAATAAATTTTTTATTTTTAAACTCATTCCTCCTACAGTATTGTGTTACTTCCAAGCTCTGGACAGAAGGGATCTACATAGCTATGCCATTACTGTGCATAATTAGGGCTGAAAATGATTGTGTCATGTGGGTGAATCAGCAAGGATGGGAGAGGAATGTAGAAAAGTTCGGCATCTTGTCACATGAGGAAAGGGCAATTATTGTTTTGTTAAAGATTGATTGAGTGGTGCTCTTGGATAATGGCTTTGCCCACACCTTCAAAGTGAATGATAAAGGAGCTTCCTTGTGCCACACTGGGTCAGCACAGACGTTGTCCCTTGCTTACCAGTGAGTAAACTACAGGGAGGCTTCCACCCCTGAAAGGTCACACTGAAATATTCAATAACTGAATATCAGGAGTCTGTAAAGGAGGCCATTGTAAGACTGGAATGCATTATATAAAGCAAGACATTTATCCTAGCTTTTTCTCAGCTGGTCAGCCCACAAATAAGCAGCCACAACTGGAGAGGTCAAAACAATGTTGAACCCAGCAACAAGAGTGTGCACATTTAAAAAAAAATATTATTTGAGTTATGCAGTGTAGAATTTTAAACTGCAAAGTCCATGGACTCATCCTCTTGTGCTCTATAAAGCCCCAGGGTTTGGGCTGATGCTTTGTCAATAGGTGTTTTAAAGGCACTGTCCAAGGTTCTGGACCCTATCCCATCAATAGTTTCAGCACCTTGGGTATCTTCTTTAAAGCTGCAATAAATCCAGGGTGGCTTCACTGTGCACCTGACATGGAAGCTATCACCTACCACCTATCATCTGTCAACCTGTTTTTTTAGAAGAGTCTGGAATTCAGAGCCCACGCTGTCACCACAATCCTGGTGAAAATTTCCTTAACTTCAACTGCCACTATAAGTCCTGGTATTATCCCAGTAAGTTAGGGCTGGGCAATGTGGGGTCCTCCAGATGTGGATAGACTACAACACCCATCAGCCCTAGCCACAACAGCCAATGGTGTTTGATGCTACAGACTGCAGTCCAGTTATATCTGGAGGGCTGCAAGTTGCCTGCTTTCCTGGAAATGGAGGCCTTGGTGGATGCCTTGAGGGGCTATTTTGGTGAGTTCTTAAGGCAGACCATGGTGAGATCACTTATTGAAGGCTCCCAGCTCCCAAATACAATAGAATCAAAACTCAACACTTACAAAAGAATTCCACCCAGGGACAGGAGGATTCCCAGCAGATAATGCTCCATCAACCAACCATTAGCCAAACAGACACTAACGAGCCTTGCATTTCTATACCCAGAAACTAAGCATTCAATTACACAAATGTACATATACTCCCCAACAGGGGTTCACAGCATATAAACTCCACACACACACCTACCCAACCATTTTCTGAGGATGCTAGCCACAGATGCAGGCAAAATGTCAGGAAGAAACTATTCCAGAACATGGCCTCACAGCCTGGAAAAAACCCAAGGAAAATCTCTTGATGCCAGCCATGAAAGCCTTTGACTTCACACTCCCAACCTTTGTGAGTGTTCTCTCCTCTATCGTGACAGTCCAGGCACCATCACCAAGTACTTCTCCCCCATCATGCTTTGTACAATTTGCACAAAAATTTCTCCAGCATCCCTTTTCTTTGCTAAGCTAAGCACACACATACACAGCAAGCAGAAATCAATAAACTGACAGCTCACAGAGATGCCAATGTCCCAGCCAATGCTTCTACTTTTTAAATAGTCTATGGAATGAGGTGTGATGTCATGAGGAGTGGGACATCAAAAATCTCTGTCTGCATGGTTTTCCAATGAGGCACAACCAAGAGTTCCATTACACGGACATTTCTTGGTCCCAAACCACAAGTTGAACATGAGTCAGTGGTGTGATGCAGCAGCTAAAAAAGCCAATGTCATTCTAGGCTGCATCAACAGGAGTACAGTGTCTAGGTCGAGGGAAACAATCATACCACTCTTTTCTGCCTCACCTGGAATACTGTGTCCAGTTCTGGCCACTGCAATTCAAGAAGGATATTGACAAGCTGGACACAAATGTGTCCAGAGGAGGGTGACCAAAATATTAAAAGGCCCCTTCTAGTACAGAACAGAGGCTCTTCCCAACTCTTTAGAACTGTTCTGGGGGATGAATGAGCTTGGCAAGCTAGGGCTCAGAAGCCAAACTCTGGAAGACAGCCTGCTGAGGAGTTCTTCTCAACATCCTTCTCCTTTTCCTGAAAAAGTATATACCTCCTGAGTGGTTTACTGGCTCTCCCTTATTCCTCTGCACTCACCTTACTCTATACCAGTCTTCCCAGGCTGAGATTCACCCTACCCTGGCTACTGTTCCAACTTTTATACCTATGTGGCTCCACCTCTTGACTGATGAGTTTCCAGAGCTTCCTTAAAGCCAGGAAGCTAATCAACTGCACAGTTGCCTGCATTCTTCTCACTACTGGTCAGCACAGAAAAAAACTTCAGTAGAAGATAATAGTAGGGTGGTGGACCCTAATAGCTCTTCCTACAAAGCAGCAGTCACTGCTGTCTTAAACTGTGTGCTTTTACAAGAAATGTGCAAAATCAGTCTCCTAAGTGTTTAAATTGAATTTGAAGAGGCAGAGATAGATGGAAAGATAGGGGTTGTCTAAATGACAATACCATAATACTCCTCACAGAATGCAAGGAGGATACAATGCATCAATTCACCATTGTGAAGGAGGGCCCCCCAAAACTCCATATACTCTGCAGGAAAAGCCTTCACGGCTTTTCCCATATTAAAAAAAAAAACAAAAAAAACAGTGAGGAGAATGTGCATTCCTGCTGTTTGGGACAAGTGACTGAATTGATTTGTTTTCCAAATACAAGTGGAAGTTGGCAGATGATTCGTCAGGCATGCATGGGGGCAGAGCTTGCCAGCAAGGCAAGCACCTGGAACCACCATCTTGAATTTTCCCCATAGCGATTGTGCACTATGGCAAGAAGCCGTTTTCTTTTCTTTTCTTTCTTTTCTTTTTTTTTTTTTTTTTGGTGGCACATTTGCTAGAGCATAAAGGCACTCTTCCACCCCTTGTATTTTGTTTTTAAAAATGTTCAGCAAGGGCAAACTGGGGAAAATAAAATCGCGAGCAATTCACTCACGCCCACCATTTTGATTCACAGGCATGCCCATGGGAACATTGAACGTGCTTTGCTTCACAAGCCTACAATATTGCAAATAGACCATTAAGACAAATAAAAGCTGCTGTGAGTTGGCAATCCACATTTTTCTCCCTCCGTATAGATAAGCCCATAGACTGTGAAAGAAAACGAGGCAGTCAGTGAACCTAATAAAGTTCCTGATATTTTATTCACTTTGAAGAGAAAAAAACCCACTCATGGTTAAATGTCTCCAATGAATGATTTAATTTCAGTTTAATAAGACAGTCCCTGTATGTTGATTTAATATCAGGCTATTATTAAAACTGGATTTAATTAATTTCACACAGCAGTAAGAAGAAGTCATATAAAGGAACATGACTACAACTACCTCCTCCTAATTGTTGAAACACCGCATCTTTCCCTCCCCCACAACTCCCATGGGAATGGCTTTGCCACTGGCAATATTCCAGGAGATATTCAAGGAAAATCAGACATCTCAGCATATGCAGGACTAGTCTGAGGATAAGCAGATTTTCCACAGCAGATTCAGCAAACCATCTGGGGTGTGAAATGGTGATTCAGTTTTTTAAACTGCTCTGCACATATAGTTCTGTTTCCTCCCACCAACCAGCACCTGTTATGCCTTGTAAGGGGCCCTTGAGGCTTACCAGGGGAGTGGAATCATTTAGAACATGGAGAAGCAGCTGGTCTCAGCTCCACAAGAGAGAAAGAAATGAGGGTGCATTGTTAACAGGAGCCCAGAGCAGCCAGATCTTCGTGGTCTGAATAGCCTATCTCTTCCCACTAGTAAGAGACAGCAGCAGCAGGGGCTCCCTTCTGGGGCTTGATGGTTGCCAGGGAGTGGCAGGCTTTTGGATAGAGCACAGAGGCAAGAGAATAGCCCTCTGTGCCCCATTTAAAACAGGATTATGTATTAAAGTGTTAATGCATATTAATTAAATTAAACTATTAAACTACACTTGCATTCTTGTAAGTCACTAACAAGATGGCAGCCAGTATGTGCATGGGGGAGAGGGGGTGAGAATTTGGTTCCCCCTCATGCACAATAATGCCTTGTATTTTGAATCCTCTGGATCTCTCTGGATTGGATCCCAAATAGGTTTGGAGAAGGGACTACATAGGCAGACTTTAGATACTGTCTTTCCACCTACAGGGCAAAAATTCAAATCAATGAAAACAAAGATTAAGGATGAACAGTGGCTGGACTCTTTGGGGAAATATGTACACAAAGCCAGCATGGCATAGTGTTTAGAGTATTGGACTACAACTCTGGAGACCTGGGTCCAAATCCCTATTTGACCATGACAACCTACTTTGTGCCCTTGGGCAAGTCACACACTATCAAGTCCTCAGAAAACCCTGTGATAGGTTCACCTTAGGGTCACCATAAGTTGGAAATGATTTGAAGGCACACAACCTCAGGTTATGCCTGTGTGGGACCTTTTTTGGTATTTGGCCATCTCCTTTACAACACCCCCACCCATAGCTTTTAAGAGTCCACTGTCACAGCAGTTTGCTGACTGGGATGATGGTGGTGTCCAAGCCAACTTATGCAGCCACTAGAAGAAACCTGAGTTTGCCCTTCTAGATTCTCCAGTGAGTCACTACCCACAATTCTCTTCCCCCTCCTTCAAACTGCAGCTGGGTGGTGGTGCATAGCCACTTCCTTCTTTCTGGCTAATAAGCAAGGTCTAAACTGGTTATAATTTTTCAAGTCCTAAAAACCTTGGAGCCAGATAACCTGAAGGAGTGTGTCCTTCCACATTCACACAATTGCATATTCAGCTATGCAATGTTACAACCACTGAGTTGCAAAATCCTTGCATAACTGGGTGAACACAAAGTTATATACTGTATCTTTGATTTGCATCTTCTCTGTGTGCATATCTGCCTTCAAGTCACCTGTCAACTTATGAGGAACTCATGAATTTCACAGGGCTTTCTTAGGCAAAGAAAACTCAGAGGTAATTTCTCATTGCCTTCCTCTGAAAGGTTGCCTACAGCACCTGGTGTTCCTTGGTGGATTCCCATTCAAGTACTAACTAGGTCCTCCCTCCATCCCAACTGCCACTGCTGTAGCCTCAGAGGGAGAGAAGAACAAGCAGGCCTTGTTCCATTGTGCCTTGGTCCCACCAGCTGAGGACAGGCCTTCCCTTCATCTCAATTGCTACTGCCCTGTAGTCGGAGGGAGAGAGCAACAGCCAGCATTTGCTAGACTTAATCCCCCCACTTCCATCCCCTTTTCCTTGTGTGTCATGTCTTTTTAGATTGTAAACTGTAGGGCAGGGAACTGTCAAATAATAATTGTAATCTGCACATGTAAAGCACCATGATGATGGTGCAACATAAATAAATGACAGCACCACAACAATAATGCCTCCACAAGATTATTTTCTCCCAGAAATGAGATTTTCACAAACTAATCCCCAAATGCCTACCTCAAAAAATAAAATAAAATAAAGTTCACCATTTGCTCATGGAAAGGTCTCATGTGTCGAGGCACTCATTGGCGATAAGGAAATTTGTGAGCATTTTTTAAACTTCTTTAACACCTACATTGTGGGGCTGGTTTACACAGCAGATTTATTGAGGCAACTTGCGCTTTTATTCTTTTCCACAGCTGTGCCAGTCAGTTTTTTTTTCTAATTATGTCGCTTTTAAGTTCAGACTTGAATAAGTGGGGGGGGCGTGGCCTCCCCAGCAGACAAAGGCTGTATGGGGAAGGGCATAGACCAGAAATAGCAGGGGGGGAGATCAAAGTAGTGGCTCTGTCTCTGTCTCTGTAAATCTGCCTGTAAACGAGCTCTCTCCGTAAAGCAGAGGGACAGTAATCTCTCTGCTAAAAGACCTTGCTGCTATGCCGTGGATCCTAAGGTGAACCTTTTCCAGCCTCCCCCTCCCTCCCCCATCTCTCTTGCTCGTGGTCTCTCTCTCCCTCCCTCCCTCCCTCCCTCCCCCAAGCAGAGCGAGCGAGATTCAAACGGAAGGTAGAGGGGAGGCAAATAGCAGTTCAGCTTGCTACAGCCCTTCGTGAAATGGTTTCTCTCCCTCCCCCATGCACAGGAAAAAAGTTGACGAACTGAGCTTTTACATACTTTCAAAACAGCAGAGAGGATAAGAAGGAATGCTCCCTGAATGAAAATTGTTGGGAATCCTTTTTGTTTGCAAACTGGCTTGCAAAATAGCAGATGGGATTTTTTGCCTCCCTCCCTGCCCCTCTTTTAAGCCCACCCCTGCATCATCAACCAATCACAATGCAGCTGTGCTTTAACCCTTAGCGGAATGCTAGTTCACACTGCCAATAATGCACTACATTGCAAATATACCGGCAAAAATAGCGACATCCCCTGGCACGCTATATTTGGGTGTTTTACCTTCCCCCCTTCTGAATGAGGCGATGCTGTGCTGCGATCCATGGGAACTATGAGCTAGCTTAGCGGTATATTTAGGGGAATATTTGCCCATGTAAACGACCCCTTGGTCTTTTTGGAGCCTGGTGGAGACCATTTTATTCTCCAGGCATTTTAAGAACTGTTCTTACACCTTTGCCCTTATATCCTATGGCTGTTTTTCTATTTGGTTTATATACTGAAAGCTTTTAGTCCCTGCTTCTTGGGTTTATCTGGTATTCTACTCATTCCCTTTAGTATTTTATTGTATTTGTAACAGATTGTAAACTGCCTGGCCAGAGAACCTTGGTAAGTGGATGGTTTTCATGGCCGGAAACCTATTCGTGTAGGCATAAATTTTCTCTGGAACTGGTTGAGCATTTTTCTCTGATACACAAACATCTGCATTCCATTCAATGTTGTGGAAGTGGAGTTGTGATGCCACCGCACAAGCAAATGCATGCCCTGGGTCAATGTGTATCTATCAGTTGTTGCTGAAATTGGCAGAAGGACTCCTTTGGTTTTCCATTCAGTTTCACATTCAGTTATGCAACCTTGCCATTCAGCACAAGGGTGATACTGCCCAATGCATAACTCCACATGCAGAGGTATCTAGTGTACAACACTGAAGTCGGATTGCAATATAGTGTACTAAACAGTCAGATAGGGTGCCTCTGCTTTCTCTCTTAACTCTCCCCTACCTGCCTGTCCTGACAACCTTTGGAATCTAACTGCCACATTAAATGGGGTTGGCCACCACACTGAAACCTATGGGTTCATGAAACAACTTGTGACTGTCCCAAGAACTGGAATTCCATTCCCCACAAAGGGGTCACAGAGCATGCTGATGGGGAGTATGTTTGCTGGCCTCCCATGATTGGAGGCCATGTAAAATATTGCAATGGTTCAGGGTGCCATGATGCAGAGCACAGAGGGGTGGAGCTTGGACAGACTTCTTAAGGTCCAGCCAGCCCTCTCCTCTTCCTTTTTGCTTTGGTTGGCCCACCCTCCCACCTCTGACACAGTGTAAGCTTGGTGGTCGCTATGGGCCAGGAAGGATATTTTTCCCTTTTCCACTTTTTTTTTTTTTTGCCTACTCCACATTGTCGAAAGAGGAGTTTGGATTTGGCATAAGGGCAGTGTCTTAAATAGGCAGTCACTTGGTAGGAAGTTGGTGGGAAATTTCAGCATAGGTGATCACCTATGGCACCATTCTGTGTAAAGGATAGGTCTCTGGAACTGCCAAGCTGGTCATGTGACACAGAGGGTGAGAAAGGAGAATCTCCTTGGGGCTGGGCTGAAGGTTTAACCCTCAGTGTGAAGGCTGAAACACAAATCTGTATTCATAATTCCATAATGCTGCATTGCTTTATTAGAAACTTGCATGGTTAACCATAGCTGGAGTGGGATATCTATAGAATGACAGAGTGTCCTCTACTCTTGTTCTCCTTCCCCCTCTTGGCTTCTCTCAGGTCTTTCTTATCTCTCTCTGAAGGTCTTCTGCACTTAACTCTATTTTAACTCCCTCGCTATCAGCTCTCAGTCAGGAATCGTTTCCCTTCCGTAGCCACTGCCCTGCACTAAATTATAAAATAATATGGGAGAGAAAAAAGAAAATAATAGAACTAACAAAATAAACTAAAATAAGTAATTAACATAAAGAATAAAATTGACATAAACACAAAAAACATACAACCTAAAGCATATAAGAGGGAAGAATAATAGCGAAGTCAAACCAAATAAAAGAACAGAGGAAGTAACAACAGAAGGACACACAAGACAAACAAATATTCGCCAGGAGACCGCTCTTCCTTTGGCCTCTTCCCAAGGTTAATACAGTTCTCTTAATCTGCTTGGTCTGCTTTCACTCACATCCTCTTTGCTCCTTACAGCCTGTCACCACGTGCGCTTCTTCAATGGCTACCAAATCACATTCTCCTCAGCTGCTTCGACCTCCATGCAGCGTGGAATAAAAGTTTTTTTATTTTATTTGCCCAGCGTAAAAAGAGACAGCCAAGCAGCCAGTGGGACGATAATAAAAAAGGAAGAGTCTCCTAGCTTTTAGCAGATCACGGTTCTTGCAAATTGCAAGATCGTTTCTTTGTTGCTGGGTTCCACTACTGTGTCTCTGCCGACACAGTGTTACAAAGTTGCAAAGTCCAAAGGAGAAATCCCAGCCAGTACAGATGAAAAGAGAAAATAAAACAAAAGGGGGTTTAAAAAAACAAAGAGAACAATAGAACAAACAAAAAAAATAATAAAACAAAACAACGACAACACTATATATATATATATATATATATATAAATATTATAAAGATATATACAAAAAGAAAAAGAAAAGAAAAGAAAAAAAGTTGAGCTCGATGTGCCCTTTAACTGTCTTGTTAATGAATTGTTTACAGCTATAAATATCAAAGCCGCAGAGCTCACTGTAAGGGGCACCCCCTTCAAGCAGCTGTTTAAAAACAGAAACCTTTGAGTCCGATGTCTTCTTTGTCTTGAAGATCACCAGAATTTCCGATTTCACTTCAGCTGCTTGTTATAATCTTATACTTAACATTAAAATTGGTGGCACCGCTTGCCGAGTATCCTCAGCTGCTGACGCATGGTGGTGGAATACAGCTCCGACCCCCTCTGTCTAGCTCCCACCGAGATCGTCCCTTCGGCTCCCAAACTGCTCGGAGATGACAAGAATCGGGTCTTCGAGAGCCCCCTCCAATCCCCCTCAGTATTAGAGGAGGAATTCCAATTGAACCTGCGAACCAGGCTCAATTATTCAACCACACGCAGCTAGACTCCACACTGAGCTTCTCAGTGCAAGTCCAAACACAGCGCCATTACCAACCGGAAGTCAGAGGCTAAAAACAAGACAACATAAGGGTTAGAAAAAAGGATCTCTAATTCAATTGATCTGGACATAAACCCTTACCCATACTCACATTTACAAAGGGTCCATGGACAATTAATTTATTATTATCATAAAGGACAATTATAATTATCATTAATTGATAGAAAAGTGGAAAGCAGACTATTATTAGAATTAATAATTATAATTAATTGAACCTGTCTTGGAAAGTTGGGGGGGAAATAATCCTGGTGTTAACCCACTTTGATAATTGATATATTGGAATCAATTGATGTGATATTAATATTAAGAGTCATCATAAGTTAGATCTTGAGTATAAATATTAATTCATTGGGGTTTGACTTAAGTAAAACTAATTAATTACATTTATTAAATAATATATATACTATTATACATTTATACATACGTATACATATATACAATTTAAAGTGCCTTTAGTTTTCGTGTTTGATTTTTCTCCCTTCTTCCTTTCTTCCCTTCTTGCTTTGTCAATTTAGGAAATTTGTGTATGATTGGGGCTAACATTAATGGTTAAGGACTAATATTAACTTTATATTGGCACTGGTCTATCTTTGGTTTTCTTTTTTTTTCTTTTTTTCCCCCAGCCCTTCAGAGTATATATCTATTCTATGCCTTCTTCATATTAATTTTTGTTATATATTTATTAAGTACTTACAGTTATAGAGAAGAAAGTATAAAATTTTACCCCCCCCCTACACTTAGTTTGTTTGTGCAACAAAAGGAATAAATAGAGGGAGAAAGAAGGGGGGAAAGGAAAAAAAAAGAAAGAAAGAAAGAAAGAAAGAAAAGGGGGGGAAGAGAGAGATAATAACAGGAAACCTACCAGGGAAGCAAGATGAGAAAGATGACACAATCGACTATACAAACAACAAGAAGACCATCACTGGACCCTAATCAAGCAAGTCAAAACCCAATATTGGAAGAGATAAGACAGATGAGGGAAGAATTATGTGAGATGAAGACAGATATAAAACAAGAGATGAAAAGAGAATTGAAAAGTGTTCGGGAAGCGATTGATAAAGTATCAGATGAATCCAGGAAAATAAAAGAGAAAGTAAACACGATTGAAGGGAAAGTAGTTGAAATTGAGAGGAAAACAATTATCTTTGAAGAGAGTAAAGAACAGCAAATAGATGGAATGGTGATACAGGAAATGAAATGGATGGAAAATTGTATAAAGATAAGAGGTTTAAAAGAGCAGCCAGAGGAAGATTTGTACAAATATCTCATACCGAAGTTGGCCAAGTTCATGGGCAAAACCAAATCCCAATTTGATTGGGAAATAGATAAAATTTAATAATAATAATAATAATAATAATAATAATAAAATTTATTTATACCCCGCCCCTCTGCTAAAAACAATCGGGGCGGCTTCCAACAATTAAAACATTATAATAATGACTAAAAACACCACCCACCCCCACCCTCCCACATAAAAAGACATTAAACACAATAAGATTAAAACCTTCTAGCTAAAAAAACACATTAAAAACAAATATATACATAATTTTTTTAAAAAGCCAGGAGACTGAGTTCCTGAGGCCGGGATCTAATCAGGAAAGGCCTGCCGAAAGAGATCCGTCTTTAGTGCTTTTTTAAAGCTACTCAAGCTCGTCAGCTGACGGATCTCATTCGGCAGGCCATTCCACAATTTGGGGGCGATTACTGAAAAGGCCCTCTGGGAGGTTGCAGACAGCCTAGATTTTTGTGGCTGAAGCAGATTCCTCCCAGAGGACCGGAGTATGCGGGGAGGATTGTATGGGAGGAGGCGGTTCCGGAGATAAGTTGGACCCAAGCCATTTAGGGCTTTAAAGGTAATAACCAACACCTTATACTGGGCCCGGAAACTGATAGGCAGCCAGTGGAGAGATTTTAGTATTGGAGTTATATGATCTCTCCGAGATGTTCCTGAGACCACTCTAGCTGCCATATTTTGTACCAACTGAAGTTTCCGGACCAAGCACGAGGGTAGCCCCATGTAGAGCGCATTGCAGAAATCTAGACGAGAGGTTACCAGCGCGTGCACCACAGTCTCGAGGTCCCTTACTTCCAGGAAAGGGCACAGCTGGCGTATCAGCCGAAGCTGATAACAAGTGCTCCTGGCCATCGCATTCACTTGACTCATCATCTGAAGCGATGAATCAAGGAGCACCCCCAGACTGCGAACACAGTCCTTAACGGAGAGCGTGACCCCGTCCAGGACTGGAGGTTGCAACTCAACTCCTGGTTTCGGGGCCGCTACCTTGAGCACCTCCGTTTTGTCTGGATTTAATCTCAATCTGTTTTTCCTCATCCAGCCCATTACAGCTTTAAGACAGTCATTAAGAGGAGAGATGCCATTGGGATTCGAGGCCGATGATCGGGACAAGGAGAAATAGATCTGGGTGTCATCAGCATACTGATAACACCCAGCCCCATAACCCCGAATAATCTCACCCAGCGGCTTCATATAGATGTTAAACAGCATCGGGGACAGGATGGCACCCTGTGGAACACCACAAGTAAGCTCCTTTCTGCTGGAGCAGCTGTCCCCAAGCCGCACCCTCTGGGACCTGCCCGAGAGGAAGGACCGGAACCACTGGAGCGCAGTGCCTCCAATTCCTAACCCTCTCAGGCGATCCAGGAGAATGCCATGATCTATCGTATCGAAAGCCGCTGAGAGGTCCAGAAGCACCAACAGGGACACATTACCCCTGTCGATGCTTAGATGCAGATCATCGGTCAAGGCAACCATGGCAGTCTCAACTCCAAATCCCGTCCTGAAGCCAGTTTGAAATGGGTCTAGATAATCAGTTTCATCCAAGACCACTTGGAGTTGAAGAGCAACTGCCCTCTCGATCACTTTGCTCAAGAATGGTAACATAGAAACCGGCCTATAGTTATTCATGTCCAGGGGGTCTAGAGAAGGTTTTTTCAGGAGCGGCCTAACCGCCGCTTCCTTTAAACAAGATGGAACACACCCTTCCCTGAGGGATGCATTGATGATGTCCTTAAGGAACACCATCAAGGCTGTCCCCCCCTGGATGGCCAGCCATGAAGGGCAAGGATCAAGAGGGCAGGTCATCTTCCTCACTCTACCAAGTAGCTTGTCCACGTCCTCGGTACTCACAGATTGAAATTGATTCAGTAAACTTACATCAACGGAGTTGCTGGACACCTCGTCAATTGTTTCTGTCAAAATGCTGGCATCTAAGTCGGCTCTTATCCGAGAGATTTTATCTGCAAAGTAGTTGTTAAATGCATCACAGCAGGCTGTTGTTGGGTTAAGCAATGGGTTCTGTGCAGGTATAACCTGCGTCATCTCCCTTACCACCCTAAACAGCTCTGCTGGACGGGACTCTGCAGACGCAATACGTGCAGAGGAGAAGGATCTCTGCGCTGCACGTTTTGCCTCTCGATAGGACCGAAGAAAATTCCTATGTCGAGTCCTGTCGGATAAGAGTCGAGTTTTCCGCCAGTTGCGCTCTAGTCGTTGTCCAACCCGCTTCATTTTCCTAAGCTCTGAAGTATACCATGGCTTACGGTTAGAGGCGGGTTGGAAAGGACGCTTGGGAGCGATCGTGTCAATAGCCTTGGTAAGATCGGTGTTCCAGGTATTAACCAAAGCTTCGACAGGGTCACCGGCATTACCAACCATTAAACCCTCCAAGGCTTTCTGGAATCCTATTGGTTCCATTAGCCTTCGGGGGCGGACCATTCTAATGGGTCCACCACCCCCGGTGGGGCAGGAAGAGACTCTTATTTCAGTCTTGACCAGGAAATGATCCGTCCATGACAATGCGGCGGTTTTAATAACCGCCGCCCACGGATATTCCTGTTCCGTACTAAAGACCGCATCGAGAGTATGACCCGCACAATGTGTGGGCCCAATGACCAATTGGGATAGGCCCATGTTTGTCATGGTTTCCATGAACTCCCGAGCTGCACCAGTCAGATTTGTCAAGCTGGTCTCGAGTGGAATGTTAAAGTCGTCCAGAACTAAAAGTCTGGGCGACTCCAACAGCAACTCTGAGACCAGCTGTGTCAGCTCAGTTAGGGAGTCTGCTAGACAACGGGGTGGTCGGTATACTAGCAGAATCCCCAAACTATCCCTGGTCCTTAGGCTAAGGTACATACACTCAAAGTGGACTGTGTTTCGGACAGGTATCCTGGTCAAGGTCAGATTGTTCTTATAAACCAGAGCCACTCCGCCCCCCCGCCCACTTCCCCTCACCCGCTCACTGACAGAATACCCGGCTGGGAGGGCCTGCACCCATGTGACAGCGCTATCCTCTCCCAGCCAGGTTTCTGTGAAGCACGCCAGGTCAGCATCCTCATCCAAGAGTAGATCGTAAATAATATGAGTTTTATTCTTAACCGACCTGGCATTGCACAGGAGCAAAGTAAGGTTCTGTGGAATGGTTGGTACACTCTCCAATCCATTCCGGGAAACAGGGTGAACTGAAGGTGGGATAGCTGACAAACAGCGATACTGCCTTCTTTTGTAACATCTGTTCACTCTGTTCCGACCATACCTCCCTTTCCCCAGCACAACTCCAATTTTCGCCCCCACTCCATTCCCGGCCTCAGCTGACTCCAGTTGCTGGCTTCGAGTCCTGGCTACTGGCTGGTGTTCCTGAGGGGGTGGGAGTGACTTAAGACGCCAGCCACTCCTAGCCACGCCCCCCTCCCACTGCTGCCTCGCTGCCAAGAAGTCCTCAGGGCCCCACTACAGCCTCCTGGCCCGGTGGAATGGGGTAAAATGCTGCTGCAGGCTGGAGGACCTCTGGCTTGCTGGCTGGTGTTCCTGAGGGGGTGGGAGTGGCTTAAGATGCCAGCCACTCCTGGCCACGCCCCCTCCCACTGCTGCCTCGCTGCCAAGAAGTCCTCAGGGCCCCACTACAGCCTCCTGGCCCGGTGGAATGGGGTGAAAGGCTGCTGCAGGCTGGAGAACCCCTGGCTTGCTGGCTGGTGTTCCTGAGGGGGTGGGAGTGGCTTAAGATGCCAGCCACTCCTGGCCACGCCCCCTCCCACTGCTGCCTCGCTGCCAAGAAAATTTACAGATTATCCTCAAAAATTGCTAAACAGAAAAATTTGCCAAGAGACATTGTTGTATATTTTGTTCATAAAAAAACCAGGAATCTATTTTTACAAAGAAACTTTGAACAAAAATTTGAGATTGAAGGTAATGATATCTTGATACTCAAGGACATTCCAATTAGAATCCTCAAAAAGAGAAGGAATTACAGAACTCTTACAGAATTGTTGAGACAGAATAAGATACGACACAAATGGGAGAAAATAGAAGGAATTTCCTTCAGATTTAAACAAAGGAACTTTAAAATAACATCAATCCACAAAGTAGAAGAATTCATGGGAAAATATAAAAAAGATCTAATATATGAGAATAATAACCCACAAGAACCAAAACAACAAGCAGAAGTGGCAGGAGGTGTGAATTCGGATCCAGAGGAAGAAGAAGAAGAAGAAGAAGAAGCGGAAGAAGAGGAAGAAGAGAAAGAAGAACTCCATGGGAAAGACGCTGAACAACCAGAGGACGAAATCCTAAAAGGAAAATAGAATGAATAGTTTAAACTTAATAAAACCCAACAAAATGAACACAAAAATCTTGACTTGGAATATTAAAGGGCTCAATTCCCCAGAGAAAAGGAAGAAAATTTTTCACCTGTTAGGAAAGAGGAAACTGGACATAATCTGTTTGCAAGAAACTCATATTAAAGAAGATGACAAACATCTACTAAAAAATAAAAAACTAGGTAAAGAATACATATCAGCTGCAAAGAATAAAAAGAAAGGGGTGGTAATATATGTGAACCATAAAATCCAATCACAAGAACTTTACTGTGATTCAGAAGGCCAATATGTAATAATAGAAGCCAACATCCTAAACAAAAAAACATTAATCCTTGGATTATATGCTCCCTTAGAGAAGAAAAATAGATTTTTTTCAAAAATTATTGGATAAACTTTTGGACTTTGAACATGATAGATTAATCTTATGTGGAGATTGGAATGGAGTGATCTCCCCAGCTTTAGACAGGAAGTCTACAAAACAAATTTTTAAAAGACAAGGCAAATTACCTAAAACATTTGAAAACCTAATGGACAATCTTTCTTTGGTGGATGCATGGAGATCAAAGTATAATGAGGCTAAAGAATTTACATTCTATTCCAAACGACACCATTCCTTCTCCAGTATAGATTTCTTTTTGATGTCCCGAAATATCTGTAATTTTGTTCATAAAATTGATACACTCCCTAGAATCTGGTCGGACCACAACCCTGTTCTTCTACAGTTAAAAGACAGGGGGAATATCGAATACACTTGGAGATTGAACGACAGCTTGTTGCAGAAGGAAGAGATAGTACAAAGAGTCAGACAGGAAATTAAGTGGTTTTTTGAAGAAAACCTCAATACAGGAACGGACATAACCATTGTATGGGATACCTTCAAAGCTGTCATGTGTGGCTTTTTTATCCAACAAAATAGTATTCTGAAGAGAAAGAAACTCGAAAAAATTGAGAAAATCCAAAAAGAAATCAGAACAAGAGAAATGAAATTACAACAAAACCCTTACAACAAAACACTGATAAGAGAAATAAAAATCTTACAAGAACAGCTGACTGAGCACACAATGGAAGAAATACAAAAGAAACTACAATATTTAAAGCAAAGAAGTTTCGAACATTCGAACAAATCGGGAAGATGGCTGGCTTATCAATTAAGGAAGAAAAGAGAAAGAAATCATATCAGCAGAGTCAGACATGGCAACCAACTTTATTCAGACCAGACAAAAATAAAACAGATATTTAAAGACTACTATACAACATTGTATCAAAAGCAAAGCAACACTCAGGGAAATCTCCAAGCTTTCTTAGAAGATCACCCAATCTTGAAATGTTCGAATCAGCAGAAGGAAATATTAAATAAGCCAATAACAGTGGCAGAAATTTATGAAAAGATTCAAGAATTAAAAATAGGGAAAGCCCCCGGGCCAGATGGACTTACCTCCAAGTTCTATAAGATGATGGGGGATCTAATCACTTTACCATTTAAAAGAACCTTGGATGCTGTGGCTTATGGTTTATATCCTAAAACCTGGGAAGAGGCTCATATTACATTAATTCATAAAGAAGACAGAGATCCATGTGACCCAAAGAATTACCGGCCGATTTCTCTGCTAAACGTGGACTACAAGATCTTTTGCATCTATATTAGCGGAGAGATTAAAGAGAGTATTAAAAGACTGGGTGAGTGAAGACCAAAGAGGTTTCCTACCAGGAAGATACATGAAAGATAATACAAGACATATAATAAATCTCATTGAATATCACGAAAATCACAAACAAAAAAAATTAGCGCTGATCTTTTTAGACATCGAAAAACCATTCGATAATGTAGACTGGTCCTTGATGTTGCAAATTTTAACCCAAATTGATACCGGACAAAAATTCATAGACTGGATTAAAGCTATATATTACAAACAATCGGCTAAATTGATAATAAATGGGGGAAAAACAGAAAATATTCAAATATGTAAAGGGACAAGACAAGGTTGTCCTCTTTCTCCATTCCTCTTTCTTTTAGTAATGGACATATTGAGTAAAAGAATCAACGAAGACAATGACATAAAAGGAATTAAAATACAAAAGTATAGATATAAATTAAAACTGTTTGCTGATGATTTAGTCATATCTCTGAGTGAACACCAGGAAGAAATCTTATCACTAATAAATATTTTAAAAGAGTTCGAACTACTATCAGGTCTGAAAGTTAACAAAGACAAAACAACGATCCTCTCCAAAAATCTCTCTAAAGAAGAGAGGAATTTAATGGAAAAATCAGGATTCAAGAAAGCAAGAACTGTTAAGTACCTTGGAGTTTATATAACAAATAACAACTCAGATCTTTTTAACAATAATTATAAAAAAACTTGGACTCAAATTAGGAAAGATCTGAATAATTGGCAAAGGATGACAACAAATCTATTAGGGAAAATCAGTATAATCAAAATGAATATACTACCTAGAATGATTTTTCTCTTTCAAACAATTCCAATAACAATAGCGCAGAAAGTCTTCAAGGAATGGCAGGCGGACATCTCTAAGTTTATTTGGTCTGGAAAGAAGCCGAGGGTGAAGATGAAAATTCTTCAAGATGTAAAAGAAAGAGGAGGATTGAACACTCCAAATTTGAAAATCTGTTATGAGGCATGCTGCCTCACATGGATAAATGAACGGGTAACATTGGAAAATAAAAAATTACTGGCAAAAATTACTCGAAGCGGATACTTCGAGATGGTATCCGCTTTGGTTGGCATGCCTATCTTCTTTACAACAAGGACTTAATAAACAGAGATTTTTATAACCACACTATTAGAAGACCCTTAATCAGATGCTGGAAAAAAGATAAAAATAGGATATTTCGTTCTATGCCTCTATGGGCCTCACCCCATGAAGCACTATACAACAAAGAGAGTATTCCATCGCAACAATGGCTTAGATATAGAGATATATTAAGAACAGAAGGAGTCCAACTAAGACTAAAAACTCAAGATGAAATGACAAAGGATGACATAGTATGCCACTAGTATTTATATATGCAAATGAAAGAGAGATATAAAATGGATGCAAGCCTGACAGGATTTCTGACTAAAAAATCACAATGGGACTCTATTACAGAGTTGGGAAACAAAAATATGATCTCAAGATTTTACAAGTTACTTTTGGAATGGGAAACAGAAGAAGAGACAGTTAAACCTAATATGATAGCATGGGCAAAAAGCGTTGGTCATACAATAGAATTTGAAAAGTGGGAATACATGTGGACAAAACAAGTTAAAAGAACATTAAGCCAAAACCTAAGAGAAAACCTATACAAAATGTATTTTAGATGGCACTTATCGCCTAACAGACTAGCCCGAATGTACAAAGGAGCACAGAGCTCCTGTTGGAAATGTGGAGAAAAAAACGCAATCTTTTTTCACTTATGGTGGACGTGCAGAGAGATGCACAAATTTTGGAAACAAGTCCAACAAATAATAGAGGAAATACTGAATGTTAAACTCAATGGGAACCAGAAGCTTTTCTGTTAGGAATGATAGAAAAATCAATAGAGAAAGAACATGGAAAAATGATTTTCTACATGTTAGTAACTGCGAGGATCATATTTGCAAAAATGTGGAAAAATAAGGATTGTCCTAATGTGGCTCAATGGCTTGAGAAACTTTATGAATCCCTTAATTTAGACAGACTAACAATGTTATTAAAAGGCCAAATAACTGACAAATATAACGAAGATTGGGCAACCATTATTAAGTACTTAACAAATAGGTGGGGAAATGTAATAGTAATCCCCTAGGCCTGTTCATTAAGTGGTTAACAATACAACACTGTAATAGAACTTACAAAAATATCAATATATTTAAAATACAAATTCTATTTAGGATATATTTGTTATATTTGTTATATCATACAGAGCAAGAATCTGACTTTTGTATGGAATTGCGTTTGAAGAATATAGAAACCATGTATATAGGACAAAATAGATGTACATTATAGGAAGAAATATATTTGAAGCAACCAGAAAGGAAGTCAGTTAAATGTGTATTGTGTATATATGGTATATATAATAAATTTAGAAAACATAATAATATATAGAATTTGTTAGATATAAGTTAGGCAAGTAGAATGATTTGTAGGTAAAATGTAAAAATAAGTAATGTAAGATCATATGATATTGTTAATGTATTTTATTCTTACAATGTTCAATAAAAACAATGCAAAAAAAAAAAGAATGATAGAGTGTCCTGATATATTGATCAATAACAAGTACTAGTTGGTAATGAAATGAACCAAAGTAAAGCCATCTTTGCTGAGAATGCTAAAACCGTGGTAGACCTTTCTCTCTAACACGTATACAAGACCCAGGAGCGGGGTCTATAAAATCTTAGCTTCCAGTAATAAAGTTGTTCTTCATTGCCTGCACCTGACACTGACTGCGTGGGTCTTTGTTTGAGGGTAAGAACTATCTTTGGTCAAAGATAAGCAGATGCCTTTATACAGGAATTCAGGATCCTATGGACTGGTGTTTCGCCCATAGACTCCAGGTCTGGCAAATGGGGCTGATATCTCAGTTCTCTCCCCACTGCTAACAATTTGGGGGCTCGTCCAGGATAACAGCCACCAGCGCTCATCCAGACTGACCTGGGGACTACCTTTATCGGAACGCACAACTAGCGCGCAGAGGTTACGCTGCTGTGGGGTGAGTTTTCTTGCTGCCTTCCGAAAGGACCCGTGGGAGTCTGGGCAAGGGAGGTGACTACTTGTGGATCCCCCTGTAGGAAAGATGGGGGGTGCTGAGAGCATCCCCAGTGCAAGCCCACTGGGGCTGATGTGTCGGCTGTGGGAAGAGGGCCAGTTGCCAAGGAGGGCAAACCAAACATTCCCTAGGTTGGTAGATCTTTGCAGGCACAAATGGCCTGAGTACACAAAGGGGTTCAAAACAGATAACAAGATTTGGCCAATGTGGGGAACCTTTGAGACAGGACCCCTGTGGGAGGTTCGACAGAAGGTCATGGATCAGTACCCTAAACAATTGGACTATCTGGATCTGTGGGAGGGAGCAGCAGCACTACAGAGAGCCACTTTGTTCCCGGCCGTAGGGCCTGTCCCTTCCACAGGCTTCCAACAAAATTCTCAACTGCCCGGGCAATCCTACCCCCCCTCCTACTTCACCCAAATCCTTTCAGCCAGACACCTTTCCCTCCCCAACCGCATCCTTGCACCTGCCAATGCTTTGCTGAGTGTCTCCTTGTCTGTATCCTCACCTCATTTCGTGTTGTCACCCAGAACCTTAACCCCCTTTCTGTTGTTGGGGCCATTTGGCCCATGTCTTAATTGTAGAGACAAGAGAGAGTGTGGGGAGCGGGCCAGATTGCAGCAAGTTCAGAGCCTTTGCCAAGCTGCAGCACCCATTCAGTGCACCCCCTTCCACAGAACCGGCCATTCTGGGGAAGAGGGAAAGGCAGGCAAGGGAAGAGATTCCTGACGAGGAAAATCTCTTGACTCTGCAGCTGCAAATGGCAGCCCTGAAAGAAAAGTGGCATGAAATGCAGCAGGAGATTGTGAAGCAGAGAAGGGTCAAATGCAGGGTACAGAGGCACTGGGAAGAATTTGTCCTTTGACTACCCGCTCTCTGCCTTACTGTAGGGCAGATGGAGGTATGGGTAGGGAGGTTGTTATGGATGTCCACCCTTGGCAGGAGTGGACCTCATGCTGTGGTCTACCCTGAAGGGCACTTTTGTGGTTGAACCGTGGAGGGATTTTGGGCCTTTTGGAAAAGATTGTGAGTTAGTTACAATCCCACATACATGGATGTGGAGCAGGTGTTGCTGAAAGTGCTGACAGGAGAGGAGAGATCCAGATTGTGGACAAAAGAACAGCAGTGAGCAGAAGAGGGAGAGGGGAGAAAAGTCTGGGAGCATAGCAGGGTCAAACTGGGCCGCAGCTCAGACAGCATTGTGGCAGCTGAAGCTAGATTGTTGTACCCTTGGCAATAAATGTCTCAGAAACCCCCAGACGTTTCAAAACTCTATGCCATCACCCAGGAATCTTCTGAAATGCCACAACAGTTTTGGTGTAGACTCTCTGAAAAAGTTGAACAATATACTGGGTGGGACACTGAGCGGAAGGAAGGTAGGAAGATTTTGGCCTCCTGTTTTGTCCTTCAGTCCCTATCATGTGTCAGAGAGTATTTTGACAAGTGGCAACCAGGGTGGTCTGGCAGGTCAGTGGAAGACATTCTGGGGATTGCTGAATATGTGAGGGAGGCTGAGCCAGAGGAGAAAGGAAAGACGGAGCCTACTAATTTGTTGCCAGTGGTAGGAACAAGGGCTGGAGGTCGAGTGGGGGAGCCAGGCATGAACTCCAGGCAGCAGGGGAGTGTGCACTGGCACAGAGAGTTGGATTTGGGGAGGAAGGAGGGAGCTTCCATCCCCTGGCTACTGACTTTGGGAGGCATTTCACTAACCCCTTCTTCACACAGGCACAGGTACCTGCAACTCCACCGGCTCAGCATCATCAGCAAGTTCCACAGGCTTGGGCCCCACTCTGACTGGATCTGGAGGTGCAAGGCATACCCAACAACAACAGCCCTGGCAACCATTAGCCTGATGGTTCCCAGGGAGATAGACAAACCCATGTGTGATTGTGCTACCTTTTCTCGCAGCTTGCTGCAGATGAGTGGAGCTACTTTAACTCTGTCTCTCACTGTTCCTCTACAGGTTTCCTACCAGAACTGAACCATACAACACCCTTTCCTCTTTCATGCCCAAGTCCCCATATCTCTTATGGGGAGGGATCTGCTTTGTAAACTGGCTACTCCTTGAGCATTTGTGAAGAGATGCAGCAATAGTGGGAGAAACAAAATGATATGACTTGTCAGTAGAGAAAATTCATAAGACTGACAGTCAAGAAAACCCCCTTCCAGACATGGTCTGCACTGGGGGAGACAATGAGTGCATTTTTCCCACTCAAGACCAAAAGATTTTTACCCCAAATCCTCCATGTTTCAGAGAGAGAGAGAGAGAGAGAGAGAGAGAGAGAGAGAGAGAGAGAAGAAATCCCTTTCAGAAAGGAAATCCAATTGGATTTCTCTGTGGCACTCAGTGCCACTATCAGGTGAAAATTTGAACAAAAGAGTGAAGAGTGTATGGTCGCATTTCTGTGTGTGTGTGCTTGACTTAGCAAGAGAAGGCTGGTGTGTGTCCATGGAGCTTAGCTGCTAGCAGTCCTTCTCCCCTTGAATTTGAGTTTTTCTCTGTGTGTGTGTGTGTGTGTGTGCGTGCGCGCGCAGTGTGGGGGGGGACAGGGGAGGTGTGTTTCTCTCCCTTCCTTCTTGTGCAAGCAGTGCTATCTGGCTGAGAGCTAGAGAAACAGAATGCTTACTGCTATTGTTGTTTTCATTATTGTGATTGTTAAAGGTTTCACTCATTGAGAGAAGAGGCTGTTACTAGAAACAGCAAAGTGATTTGAGGGTTTAGAGAAGTTGTGTCTAGTGGTTAGAGTGCTGATGTTGAAGAACAAATTGAAAAGAAGGGGCGAGGGCCGTGACAGGAGATTTCCTAGGAGAAAGGCAATGATGGAAACAAGGGAAATTAGACAAAGTTTGCTTTGAGAAAAGTTGGAAGATCAAGTTTATCTTGGAAGCAGGAAAAGTAGGATTTTGTGAAAATGGAGAGGAATGTGTTAAAAGAGAAGTACTGAGGGAGGAAAAAAAAAGTTGATAAAAAGGTTGCCTTTCTCAAGGTGGCCTGTTGGATTGTTTTAAGGGGGAGTGCCCAAAGAAGATGGGCAGGGGGGTGTTTTTCTTTACAGATCATACTATGAATCCTGCTCTTGCAAGCCTCTCCTGACCATCAATGACAAGTGCTAAGGTCCCGGGACGAAGATCTGCTTACTTGCTTAAATGCCTATGGCTCCTTATATAAATTATTGAACCAATGTCTGTTAAAAATAGGATGTCTTCTTTCCTTGTCAATACAAGTACAATTTTTCTCTTTTAATTCACAGGAACAAACCTGCAGTGAATATCTTGTTTGTTGAACCTTTTGTATTCAAATGTCCCCTGCTTGTTTGAGGGGCACAGGGAGACCTTTTATGTAAACCTAGAGAGCAGCCTGACCAGTACTTCTGATAGGGTGGGCCTATTTTCCTTGGGGAACCCCCTGCCTAGAAACTCAGCTCTGCTCCTTGCATTACCCCTATCCATGTTTTTTTTTTTTAAGAGTAAAGATCCTGTTGCATGCTACTACTGCCTGGACCTCTCCTGTTTTGACTGTTTTTATAGTAAAAAGACACTCCATTCATTGACAACAACTGGACAACTTGGAGACCAACAACTTTGAGGACCTGAATTTGATTCCTGGACACTGTGCTTGTGCTTTGGGTAAGGGGGGGGGACCTGTTTGGGAACCCCCTGGATGCCCCAAGACTCATTTCGTTGAAAGGTAAGAGGGTGAGGGGCTATGTTATTAAATTGGAATCGGCACTGATGGATTGGCCGCATCTCCTGGACAAGATGAATTATAGGACATTTACTACTGCTGTGGAAAACCCAATCAACATGATTTTTTGTGGATTCTGGATTTTGCTGTTTTCCTGTTTCGCTGCATGGGCCCTGAAGGTGTTTCCTGGATTTGAAAATACCTCATTTTGCCACAATGGGGGAACCCTAAACAGAGGAAAATATGGGCTAGGACTTAACTTTCTGAGCTTTCTGCCTCCAACAACGGTAAAACTTCTCAACTTTTCTTTTGGACTATAATTAGCTGCGTTTTACCCATACAGCACCTAAAAGTTTCTTTTTCCAGATGTAGCAGAACAAGAGGCTTCCTGAAAATCCCAGTGATCTCTGCCCAAGGGAGGAGCCTGTGGCTTCACAAAGGGAGAGAAACATCAGGGTTTTTCAGAGGGGTTGCCTTACTGCTGCAGACGGAGCTACATTTTACTGCCTGCGAGTTCCCACATGGCCAAAAAGTGGGAATGGACTCCACCTGCATATGTTCCCTGACCTGAACTAAAATATCTGAAACATCATGTAGACCTGTTACTCCAACACTGTCACATTCCTTCCTTTATTTTTAACATCCTTCGAAAGCTTGCATCATGTGTTTTGCATTTTCACTGGCTACTAAAGGTATTGTTGCCTATTGAACATATGGCTCTCATACCTTGTTGCTGGCTTGGGACCTTGGCTAATGCAGCTGCCAAAGGGGCTGTATGGTGTCTTCCTTTAAGACTCAGACTGCCTGATGGTGATGGCTCGGAGCAATGAAGTGTGATGATGTTCGCTTTTAGCTGTTTTGTTTCTTTTACCAAAAGGCTGTGCCTTTCTTCCTGAAACTGATTCCCAGCTACTTGCCAACACCATAATCACAACAGCCATTCTTAGGACATGGAAACGTCAGCTGCTTGTGAATGAGTGCTGACACACCCCAGGAATCCCTTCAGTTTTCCCCCTAAAAGAGTGGTGGTCCACCACACTCAGCTCCTTTTCAGCACCTGCAAATGAACTTTATGATGTTTCCAAGACTATGAAACAATGAAATTGACTAGCTTTACTTTGACAGGCCCATATTTGACTCTCTTTTTTTGGTGATAAAAATACTTGTTATTTCATACTCTTTACATAACTCTGGTAAGGTGGTATACATGAACCAACAGCTGAAAAAACTATGTTAGTCAAATATTGTCAGGAAAACTGGTTGTGGGTAGCCTTGGGTATGAGGTCCATCGAGGATACTAGTCTCTTACCTTTTATTATATGACACTGTTGTGGGGGGAAGAATCCTATTACTGTGTCTCAGTTTTACTTTTACAGGAACGCCTGTGATTGATCTGGTGCGCAGCAAGCTTTGTGTGGATGAAGGACTTGGCACCAGGCATTCTTAGCACCCCTTCTATTTATTACTCGGAGTCCTGGGACAAGGCTGCTATACCTGTGGCAACAGACAACACTGGAGATCACGTTTTCTCTGGAAGTACAACTGCACCCCTTTCAAGTGTGGTTCTATCACGCCAAGCCTGCAGTGGTGGCCTGTGAACCTGACCTGCCTGGGCCTATTAAAACGAGACTGAAAAGAGTGGACACAGACACCTGGACAGTTGCCAACCTGCATTTGATAACTACTGCAAGCCCTTTGTTGTGGGCTAAAACCATTCGGGGGGAGGGCTATACTGGGGGAGAGTGAGAATTGGAGTCCAAGGACAGAAGAGCTATTTTTATTTTCATCCTCCTCCCAGCCTTCTTTGTGAACTTTCCTAACAGCCAGCCAAGATTGGCCACACTTAAAAAAACAAAAAACAAACAAACTGAACTGCTTAAAAACAACAGCAACACACAACTTTGGGGCTTCCTCAGGTGCTGACTTTGGTGTGGAGTTTTTTGTGTGGTTGTTGGTTATGTTTATTTCTGACTCTCGCTTATGAAGCTAATGTGCCACAAAGGAAAATCATAAATATATAGGAAGCAGTGTTTGTGACATGTACACCAATAGGCTACCATCCAGACCTAAGAAACAAGACTATGTCACACATCTTTACCAGACTGGACCGGATAATGCTTTGACATTGTGTGAGGACCCAGGGATTCTTACTGTTTTAAATAAAGATCCAAAATATTGTTTCCACTGTTACCCCGAGTTTCCAAATGAAAATGGGAACTTCCCCATGTCTGTCCCTTCAGAGAAACTCCACTTGGTCCAGCCACCCCAGATGCCTCAAAGAGCCTGGACTTATTATAGCCTTGATGCTCTTAATTTGCTATGTTTCTCTTTGCATTTCCTCTTGTAAATGTCCTCAGCTCTGATCTACCAAACAAATCTACCCACATAAATTACAGTCTGATGTTTTTCAAATGAAGTCTTCCAGGACTAACCTGAATAGAGAGTATGGACTAGTGCCTATGGATGATGGGACAGGATCCTCTACTGCAGTGATGGGCAACCTTTTGAGCTTGGTGTGTCAAACTTCGCCAAAAAACTGAGCATAATTCGGGTGGTGTGTCACTTTGAGGAAAAAACATTATCTCTGCCAGCGGAAGTGAGGACAAAGATCCTGGCTTAACCGGAAGTCCCAGAACTAGACGCTCTGTGCCGGACTTCTGTTGTTTTGGCCTACAGACCTCTGGCACAGAGTGCCTAATAGGGGAGGATGAAACATTTGGGACTACAGTTGTCCCTCCACACTCGCGGGTTTCACATTTGTGGTTCTGCATATTCGCGGATTCCCACTTTGGGGAGGATGGGAGGAGGGAGGAAAGTGGGACCAGGGTTTCGAAGCCCCAATCGCCACTTTAGAGAGGGTGGGAGGGGGGAGGAAAGTGGTGACTGGGGCTTTGAAGCCCCGATCGCCAATTTAGGGAGGGTGGGGGGCTGGAGGAAAGTGGCGACTGGGGCTTTGAAGCCCCAATCGCCACTTTAGGGAGGGTGGTGAGCTTGCTGGAGCGGGGGGGGGGAGGCCCACGGCCACATGTCATCAGAAATGGTTACGCGTGTCAGTGCTGACACGCGTGTCATAGGTTCGCCATCACTGCTCTACTGTGTAGAGGATCAGTCCCAACTGGGGGAGATTGAAGGCTGAAACACAAATCTGTATTCATAATTCCATAATGCTGCATTGCTTTATTAGAAACTTGCATGGTTAACCATAGCTGGAGTGGGATATCTATAGAATGACAGAGTGTCTTGATATATTGATCAATAACAAGTACTAGTTGGTAATGAAATGAACCAAAGTAAAGCCATCTTTGCCGAGAATGTTAAAACCATGGTAGACCTTGACTGTGTTTGTGAGAGATAGTAACAATTTAGATACGTCTAGGAGGTGCAGTTCCCAGCAGAGAGGAATGTATCTTTTTCTGTAACATTAACGAAGCACCTCCTAGAAGTACAAGGCCCAGGAGTGGGGTCTATAAAATCTTAGCTTCCAGTAATAAAGTTGTTCTTCATTGCCTGCACCTGACACTGACTGCGTGGGTCTTTGTTTGAGGGTAAAGACTATCTTTGGTCAAAGATAAGCAGATGCAGGGATTCAGGATCCTATGGACTGGTGTTTCGCCCATAGACTCCATGTCTGGCAAATGGGGCTGATATCTCAGTTCTCTCCCCACTGCTAACAAGTGGAGGTCATGTGACTTGAGGGGGACATCTTCGTATTGGCCTTCCAGTAGATGGCCAGCTGGGGAGCAACCCACAACTTGGGTTTGTCAGTACATGGGCCAAGGCCTGACAAAATATGGCTACCATGACTATTGAAAAGCCTGTATGATGCAACATGAGGCAAAGGTTGCTGCATAGTGATATACATGGCCTGTCATCACTACATCACACAGGACATGCCCAGGATGACACAGCATGGCTGATGCAAGAGGATGACACAGCAGAGCTGATGCGACCATACCATGGACAATGCATATTTTGGGGTGTTATTGCTGGAGTTATGGCTGGAGGTGCTGTTGGGTCATTCTGTAGATAGACAGCTATTAGTTTGTATATACTCTGTAAGTAAAGTTCTGTAAATAGAGCTTTGAGGTTCAGGGTTATTCTTTGGCACCTTGCAAGGAGGGTACAGCTCTGGAGAACCCATCTGAGAGGAACCACAGGAATGCACATGCTGACAAGGGTTATGGGCCCAGTCTGGGGTGCCGTGGTGGTCTAGGAGTGCTGAGTTTGAGAGCAAAGCTGCTGGAGTAAGGAGCTGCAACCATCTTCTGCTGTGATCAAAGGTTTTGTAACAAGACATAAGCACACATGGAGAGATGGAGGTGAGTGCAGCGCCCATGACCTGTGGAGGCATCCCATTGACCCGGTTTAATGACACCAACTATGGAGCATGAAAATGGAGGTACATACCTCAGCAGAGGTATATCTTCCCAGAGGTATCTGGGAAGCTATATATAATCCTCCAACCGAACACCAGAGAGAGAAAGGCTGAGAAAGCCCATGCCTACATCATCTTGGCTCCAGAGGATTATTTATTAGAGCATGTAAGTGGACTGATGACAGCTGCAGAGTGTTGGAATGCACTGAGATGTATTTATATGTGATACACAGCAGCTAGTAAGATAGCTCTTACCAGGCAGTTATACAAAGCACAGCTGCAACCAGGGGACAGTGTGTCTGCTCATTTGAAGAGCATGAGACTTTTGTTCACTCACCTTCAGGACCAAGGTATGTGGTTCACTGAGGTAAATAAAGTCTACATAATTTTAAGCTCTCTAAATTCTACTTGATCTACAATCCCATTTTTAGACCCAATTGGAGTACACCCATTGGATCAATGGATTGTTGACCTACAAAATTCTATTGATTTAATGGGTCTATATTCTATCAGGGTAGAATTCATTTCATAGAATCTTAGAGCTGGAAGGGTCCCCAAAGCTATCTAGTCCACCCAATGCCATGCAGGAATACATAACTAAAGCACTCCTGAAAAATAAACAACTGAGTTTAGACTGTTCTTATAATGATTGAACATGTGAACAGTGGGGTATGTGATTTGTAAGCACAGAAGAAGGACAAAGTTAGCCTACAAAACTCCAGGACTCCCACATAGAATCATAGAATTGTAGAGTTGGAAGAGACCACGAGGGCCATCCAGTCCAACCCCCTGCTACGCAGGAAATCACGATCAAAGCATCCCCGACAGATGGCCATCCAGCCTCTGTTTATTTTTTTTAATTTATTTTTATTGTTACAATGTTACTCATACATGTACAGTAGATATGTATATAACATCTTACATTGAATTTATTTTACATTGATTGGATTTAACCTTGATAAATAACAATAAAAAAAATATAAAAACAAAGTGACTTCCCTCGTACAAGTTAACACAAAGGATTTGCTATATTTTCTTTCTTATTAACTACCTTCCTATGGCCTGATAAACGTCGGTTCATTTGTACTTTTCTTTCTTTCAATTTGCGCTAACCTCCTCCCATCTCTTACTGTACTTCTCTTCTTGTTCCTTATTCCTCTTCCCTTCCTTTCTCGTATCCTGAATCTGCCTCCAATTCCTTCTATTACCTTTTGTATTTCTATATTTCCGTGGTTCTAAGCTATATCTCAATGTCTCGCTCAATGTTCCACCTTCTTCGGCAATAATCAATTACCAGTTGCCACTCCCTTTCTGTCTTTCCAGCCTTATCATGATTTAATATTCGTGTCAATTTATCATTTTCTCTCATTGTTAGTACTTTAGTGAGCCATATTTCTATTGAGGGTTCTTCTTTATTTCTCCAATTTGCCGCTATAACCAATCGGGCCGCTGTACATAGATATAGTATTATTCTCCAATACTTTCTATGCTCCTGTGTTTTCAGAGGTGTCGTAATATTCAAAAGGTATAATTTTGGAGTTAGTTCAAATTCAATATCGAGCATTTTGTGTATTGTTGTATGTACCTTCTGCCAGAATTTATGTATAACCGGGCAGGTCCACCACATATGTTTAAGTGTACCTACTTCTTTTTCACATTTCCAGCAGTCTTGCCCTTTCTGTCCATACATTTTATGGATCCTAGACGGGGTCAAATACCATCTATTACATATCTTGAAGCAGTTCTCTTTCAGATCTTGACATGCTGTGAACTTCTTAGTTTGTCTCCAAGCTTGTTCCCATTCTTCTAATCGTATTTCTTCCCCCACGTCTCTGGCCCACTTGATCATCGCATCTCTTACGGTTTCTGTTTCAAGCAGGTTGGAGATGAAACAATCATATAACCTTGCAATTTTCCTTCTCTTGTCATCCCCTATGATTCTCTCATACTCCAATTCCTCCTCCTGAAAGCCATATTTCCTTTCATCTTTCTTGTATCTGCTCTGTATTTGTTGGTATGAGAGCCAATTGAGAAGCCAGACCTGCTGTTCCAGCTCTTCTCTCGTCTTCATTTGTACCTTCCCATCTTCATCCCTCTTGATCAGTTCGTTATAAACGATCCATTTGTTTGGCTTGCCTAGGTAACCCCATCTTCCAAAGAAAGCCTCAGCTGGTGAGATCCATTTTGGCATCTTGCCAAAGTAGTATTTATGTAACCTGTTCCATCCATGTAGCAATGCTCTGCGCACAATGTGATTGCTGAAATCTTTATGTACGATTGCTTTGTTGTATCCTAAATAGGCATGCCAGCCTAGTCTTAATCCAGCTCCTTCTAGCATTAATAGTTTTTGATCCTCGAGTCTAATCCAATTGCTTAACCAAGTAACTACACATGCCATATGATAAGTTCATAGGTCTGGGAGGCCCAGTCCTCCTTTCTCAGATTTTCCAATTAATGTTTGCCATTTTATTCTCGCCTTACGACCATTCCAGATGAAGTCGCTTAGGTCTCTTTTCCAGGTTTGAAATGGCTTCTCATTAGTTATAATTGGCAGGTTCTGGAACAAGAATATTAGTTTGGGAAGGATGGACATTTTAATTGCTGCAATTTTCCCCATCAATGAAAGGTTTAATTTTGACCAAGTTGCTAAATTCAATTTGACTGTTTTCCAAGTTGTCTCATAGTTGTTCTCATACAGGTCCAAGCTCCTGCCTGATATCCAAATCCCGAGGTATTTCACCTTCTGTTTTATTTTACATTTAGATCTTTCTTCTAGACTTTCTCGTTCCTTTTTGGATAGGTTCTTCACCAGGATTATCGTTTTGTCTTTGTTTATCTTAAATCCTGCATACGTCCCATATTCCACTATAGTCTCCATTAAATGATCTATATTTTCAATTGGGTTCTCTAATATGATAGCTATATCATCAGCGAATGATCTGATCTTATATTCGTGATTCTTAATTATCAGTCCTTGTATTTCCCTATCCTTCCTAATCCTATTCAAAAGAATCTCGAGCATTGTTATAAAGAGCAATGGAGAAAGAGGACACCCCTGCCTGGTTCCTTTTTGTATCCGAACCTCTTGTGTTTGTTCCCCATTTATGAGAATCGAAGCTCTTTGCTCCGTATATATTTGTCTGATATTGTCAGTCATGAACTGCCCAAATCCTAGTTCCTCTACTGTTCTGATCAAACAGCACCAGTTGACATTATCAAACTCCTTCTCCACACCGGTAAATATTATGGCAGCTTTGCGTTCATTATTTTTCTCCAAGAACTCCAATGTGTTGACTATGTATCTGATGTTTGTTGAGAGTAACCTTCCAGGGAGGAACCCACATTGGTCTGTGTGTATTGTTTCTTTCAATGCTTCTTTTATTCTACTCGACAGCATGCTGGCATAAATTTTGTAGTCCACATTTAGGAGGGAAATCGGACTCTGTTTAAAGACCTCCACGGAAGGAGACCCCACCACGCTCCGAGGGAGTGTGTTCCACTGCCAAACAGCTCTTATTGTCAAAAAGTTCCTCCTAGTGTTGAGGTGGAATCTCTGTTCCTGGAGCTTGCATCCATTGCTCCGTGTTCCAGTCTCTGGAGCAGCAGAAAACAAGCTTGTTCCATCCTCAACGTGGCACTCCTTCAAATACTTAAACCGGGCTATCATATCGCCTCTTAACCATCTTTTTCCAAGCTAAACATACCCAGCTCCCTAAGTCTCTCCTCATAAGGCATCGTTTCCAGACCTTTCACCATTTAAGTCGCCATCCTCTGGACACGCTCCAATTTGTCAATATCCTATTTGGATTGTGGTGCCCAGAACTGGACACAGTATTCTAGGTGAGGTCTGACCAAGGCAGAATAGAGCGGCACTATTACTTCCCTTGATCTAGACACTATACTTCTATTGATGCAGCCCAAAATTGCATTGGCCTTTTTAGCTGCCGCATCACACTGTTGACTCATGTTCAGCTTGTGGTCTACTAGGACTCCTAGATCCCTTTCGCATGTCACATGATTTAGTTCTTCTGATGAATTCCAAGCTATTTACCATTCACCTTCAAAGAGATTCAGACTAAACATTAGGAAAAGTTTAATGATGATAAGAGCTGATAGTAAGCAATGGTGAGAAGAGGAATTAACTACCTCAAAAGGTGGTGGAGTCTTCTTCACTGGAGCTCTTTAAACCAAAGCTGAATGGACACCTCTCAGTGATGCTTTAGTGGTAGACTACTGCATTGGCAGGGGCTGGACTAGATGGCCCTAAGGGTACCTTCCAACTCTATGAATCAATGAGTGTGTAGGGGGCCATAGGTGGTGGAGAGGAAAATAAAATGAATAGACAGCTTCAGAGATGGGGACACTTCATAGTTTAGCTATTGCATATTATTATTTCATCTCCTTTTTGAAAAGCAGCCAGACGTACAGCCTTTAATGGAATTTCTGGAGGTTAATCCAGAGACATAAAATGTGTCACCCATTGAGTCTGCATCATAATGGTCTCTTAATGTGCTGGTAATGGGTGGGGGGGTCTATGAATCAGAAACCAACTAGCTAAAGAAAAAGAGATTTCACTACTTGCTGGAGTCAATGGCTATTTATGTGCCAACAATAGCTCAAGTAAGTGTGTGTGTGCGTGTTTGTGCGAGTGTGTGTGTGTGTGTGTTGGGAGTGGTTGATATCAGTTTCTGCATCACGACCCATAGATTTGTCAATAGGGTAGTCATTTGGTCTATCCGATCATGTCTGAAATGCTTGGTTGGAATCAGTAACAAAGACCATCTTAAGCTGTCCATTATAGAGGCAGTGAGTGCCCAGGTGAGTTCACAAGAACTGGCAGGGATAAACCAGGCCAGTTCCAAGGCTTGCATGGGGTTACAAACAGAAATGTGGTTCAGGAATTCTCAGGTTCAAAGGGAGAAAGTAGTCTTGAGCATAGTCCAAGAGGGGGGTTGCTAGAAAGATTAGTCCAGAGTCCCAAAGTACATACCAAAGGTCAGAGAGCCAAGAAACCATAGATATCACACAGGGTTGCACAGATGCTTTAGAGCTGTTGTCTGCAGCAATGGAATTGCCCAGGCTAAGCAAGTAATGAAAACAGCTGGTCTCTTTAGTCCAGCATCTTCTACATAGAATCATAGAATCATAGAATTGTAGAGTTGGAAGAGACCATGAGGGCCATCCAGTCCAACCCCCTGCCATGCAAGAAATCACGATCAAAGCATCCCTGACAGATGGCCATCCAGCCTCTGTTTAAAGACCTCCAAGGAAGGAGACCCCACCACGCTCCGAGGGAGTGCGTTCCACTGCCGAACAGCTCTTACTGTCAGAAAGTTCCTCCTAATGTTGAGGTGGAATCTCTGTTCCTGGAGCTTGCATCCATTGCTCCGTGTTCCAATCTCTGGAGCAGCAGAAAACAAGCTTGCTCCATCATCAACGTGACATCCCTTCAAATACTTAAACAGGGCTATCATATCGTCTCTTAACCGTCTTTTTTCCAGGCTAAACATACCCAGCTCCCTAAGTCTCTCCTCATAAGGCATGGTTTCCAGACCTTTCACCATTTAAGTCGCCATCCTCTGGACACGCTCCAATTTGTCAATATCCTTTTTGAATTGTGGTGCCCAGAACTGGACACAGTATTCTAGGTGAGGTCTGACCAAGGCAGAATAGAGCGGCACTATTACTTCCCTTGATCCACATAAAGTGGAACAGGGTGTTGCCTCACCTTTTGTTCCTGATGCTTTCATTTACATGGCTCAACAGGGTGAAGTGCCTCTCCCTTCTTCTGATTTGCTGCTGCTGCCTGGGATAGAGCAAGCTCTGCCTCTGCCTCTGCCACTGCCACGGCAGGATTGCCAGCCTCTTCCAGCTCCAAAAGGGGGCCATAATCCTGACCCTCCTCTTCCCCTTCTTCATCTGAGGAGGCCTCCTTCAGGTAGGACACAACGTAAGTGAAGATAAAGCATTCATGAGGAAAATTACTTATCTTACAGTTAGAAGAGGATGGTGCCTACTGGGCTATCTAGTCCAGCCAGTAATGTACCAGTAAGGGCTTAGATCCTACATCAGAGTTGTATTGCATAAATCTCTGCTTGCAGAGTTGCACATGGATTGTGCTGTGTGACGTTTGTGTTGATCAGCAACATTCTGCAACTCAACCAAAACATCGAGTGTGGGACTGAATGCGCAACCAAATGTGCATGGACATCCATGCACAATGTACATACTTGTGCAATGTGCATCAATGTGCAAGGGCACTGCATGTACAATGCCACTTCTGCAACCTTGAACTGTGGCCATGCTTCATTGGACAAAAATGGGGTTTTCTAGGCAAGGTTTGTTCAAAGGGGGTGTGACTTTTACTTCCTTTGAGGCTGAGAGAGTGTGAGTTGCCCAAGGTCACCCAGTGAGTATTCATGGCTGAGTCAAACCCTGGTCTCCGCATCATAGTGAAATACTAAAACTTCTACAACACTCTGGCTCTTTTAGCAGAAGACTATAAAGAATCTAAATAAAAGTTTGGAGTAATATTACTGGGAATAATGGTTTTATTGTTGTCCCTAAACCACCAGTATCCCATTAGTGTTATGCGAGAGCCATTGGGCTAAGCAGTGGTTCTTTACTTTTTCTTTACCAGGGAACCCCTTTAAATATCTTTCGTTGCCTCAAGACTTAACTCAAGATTTAAAACCCTAATAATAATAGCTAACCAAAAAAAAAAAAAAATTACAATTACACCATCCATTAAACTTTCCCTCAGAGGCACTTTTGCTTCTTCCTGCATGTTTGTGGCTGGAGTGGATTGAATGGCATTGTACAAGCCAAGCCAGCCAGCCAGCCAGCCTTTGCTTTCGTTCCTTCGTACAGGGAGGAGGTGGGCCAAGCAGCCTTCAAGCCTTTGTGGACCCCTTGTAAGGACATCACGGACCCTAGGTTAAGAACTACTGGGCTAAAGAATGCTTGAAAAGGAATAATGCAACCAGACCTTGAGAAGGGTGCTGGCAGGGGGATTCTGGGAGGTCTAATCCAAAAGTAACTCCCAGGCTCTGAATGCAGCCCAGAATCATAGAATCATAGGGCTGAAAGGGACCCCAACAGCCACCCCATCCAATCAGCTTCTGCCCTACAGGAACACACAATCAAACCCCTCATGAAAGATGGCCATCCAGCATCTGCTTAAAAATTTCCAAAGAAGGAGACTCCACCACACTCCCAGGCAGTGCATTCCACTGCCAAAACACCTCTTACTGTCAGGAAGTTCTTCCTAATGTTTATGTGGGATCTCTTTTCCTGTAGTTTGAACCCATTGCTCCATGTCCTAGTCTCTGGAAGAGCAGAAAACAAGCTTGCTCCATCCTCAGGATGAGATCCCTTCAAATATGTAAATATGACTATCATGTCAGCTCTCAGCCTTCGCTTCCCCAGGCTAAACATACCCAGCACCGTAAGCCACTCCTCATAGGGGGTAATGGCTTCCAGACCTCCCACCATTCTTCTCAGTATCTTTCTTGAATTGTTGTGCCCAGAACCGGAAACAGGTGAGGTCTGACCAAAGCAGAATGGAGTAGTACTATTACTTCCCTTGATCTAGTGGATGTTGTTATTAATTGTTGTAATTGTCCTTGTTTTAATTTGACTTTTATTATTTTGCTTATTGTTTTACTTAGATTGTACACCTTCGGCGGGTTTTACTCTGTTGTATCTTTGATTGTTTTGTTTTTTTGTACAGCACTGTGTATACTGACAGTGCTTTAGAAATAAACTTTAATAATAATAATAATTAATAATCTAGACTCTATACTCCTATTAATGTAGCCTAGAATTGCATTGGCATTTTTTGCTGCTGCATCACACTGCTAACTCATGTTTAGCTTGTAGTCCACTCTTACCTTTTTTTTTTTTTTGAGGAAATCTACACCATTATGTTAATTGCTAATTAACAAAAAATATTATGTTAGTGCCTATAATATAGTTTTCAAACTAAATTATTGGTGGCAAATTATGTAATACAGTAGCCCCCCCCCCTTATCCACTGGGGATTGGTTCTGTGAAGGCATGGATTCTGAAAACCATGGATAATAGTGAATGCCATTGAAAATAATGGGATTTCTGGTTTAAAATACCATAAAGTTGCCTTGGAGGGCCTAGAAAATGGCTAGGGAGGACACATTTTATAGGAAGACTCTATGGTAGGTGTGCTGTTTTGTGTCCCATGGACAATGAATCCATGGATACGGGGTCCTACTGTAATCTGAACATCCTGCACTGTGAATAGGTTAGGTTACATTGACCTGATATAAACATATGGGACCCTAAAAATAAAGCATTGCAGGGTCCCCAAAATTCCTTAAACCGGCTCTGTATGCACGTATAGTTAAGCATTTCCCCACTTGCAACACTGTGGAGTAAGACTGTAATTGTCGTGCTCTACTCTTGATGCTGGGATTTGCAATAATCCAGAGTAAGCCCCGACATGGTTTAGGTAGGCCCTGATGGGTTGATTCTCTCGGGAACATTCCCAGAACATCTTAACACCTGGAGCCAGGCCTGCCTTAAACTCCACAAACATCTCCTCCTGGCAGCCCAAGGTCACTGGCTGCTGGCGAGTCTTAGTTAACTAGGGACCCAAGTCTGGAATTTATCTTCCTTTGCCTCCCTCACCCTCCCTAACGGTTCTCAGACCTACAGGGAACTGAAACCTAACAATGACCTTATTTGTCTGCTTTGTCCTGGGGCCAGTCAGAACTGGCTATGGAATGAAACCGTATGCATATCCTTGATCATAAACCATGTTGCTGCTACATGCATGTTGATTCAGTGTGTGCATTGGCTGGTTCATCACAGTAAGCCAGTTCTCCAAAGTTCTACCTGTGAACTGGAGGAGAGATGTCTGAAGTCACGGAGACTGAAACCCAGACGGAGGGAGATTCAGCCGCAGGCTCAGGCCAGGGAGCCAGCCTGCCAGATACTGGCTCTGAGTTAGAGACAGGAGAGCTGAGTCGGGAATGACGGAGGGCCAGGAAGCTGTTCCCTCCCCCCAACCTAATGGAGTTGGGAGCCAGGCAGGCTCTAGGAGCGGGCAGCCTTCCCTTCTCCAAGACACCCGGGCACGGGATGGGTGCGGCCATGGGATTCAGCTGGCTCTGGCCAGACGAATGAGGTCAGGAGGACCGCAGATCACTGAGGTGGAACCTACCACAGACCAGCGGAGTTTGTGAATATGGGGTGAGACAACCTCACACAGATTTGGAAAGAAGTGCACCAGCTAAAGCAGCAGATGGAGCTGATGCAAACTAGCCTTGTGGAAATCCTACAGTGGCTGCCCCAGCAACCAGCACGCCCGACCAGCAACCTGCCCCCCAGCCACCAGCACCCCCGGGGGACGGAGGTCTTCCCAGCCCAGTGCCAGTGCTGGTGGGGGTGCCGGGAGTGGGATTCCAGCACCTCCAGGAGGGGTCTCAGTCCCACCAGCTCCTGGGGCTCCAGCACCCTCAGCAGGTGCTGGCCCGGTTGAGCCTCGACCACATCCATGTGGCCTCAAGCACTGGGACCTGAAGGCGACGTTCAATGGGGACACCACAAAGCTGCCATTTTTCCTCACCCAGGTGATGGGATTCATGTCTCATTGGGAGGAAGAGGTCCAGACGGAGACTGAGAAGGTGCAGTAGGTCTCCAACCAGCTGGAAGGAGAAGCAGCACAATGCTTGGTGGGGCTCTATGACATGGGAGCCCCAGGATTAGAAAGCTTCCACGACTTCATGATGGTGCTCCAGGCTCAGTTCGAAGACCCATTGCGGAGGAGGTGTGCGCATACAGAGATACAGTGACTGCGACAGGGATCACGATCTATGGCTGAATACGCCACAGAGTTTCACCATCTCACCAGTCTGATCCCTGACTGGACTGAAGTCAACAAGGTACAATATTTCCAGGATGGCCTTAACGCTGATATCCTGGAGTGGGCCCTAGTCCAGGGAAACCCAGAAACCCTCCTGGAATTGGTCCATCTGGCCAGGGAGGTGGAGACCCTGAGGCAAAGTGTGAAGCTAGCGAGGCAACACCAGGGCCTAGCCGGCAAACCCTGCAGAGGCCCAGCCAAGAAGACCAAGGCAGCGTGACCGATGAGCAGCCCGGTGATGAAGATGGAAAAGGAGCAGCAGATACGAAAAGGCTTATGTCTTCACTGCAGGAAAAGTGACTATCACATAGCGGAATGTCCAGACAGACAACCTAAGAGCAGCCACCAAGAGGAGCCAGCCAAGAAATCGGAGGGAAAGCAGATGGTTTTGAAGGCACCATCCAAACTGAAAATCAAAGTGACAGCATGCTCCCTAGTCCCCGGCCACCCAGCAGGGGAGTCCTCCTGGGAATCAGGAGACAGCAGATCCTCCTCTGATGGTGAGCCAGTGTGAAACAGATCCAGCCCACCCTACTAAGCACCCGAAGGTGGGCTAACCCTGAAGGGTGCCCTAACACTGTGGTGAGTGGAGTCAAAGCCCAATTTTTTAATTAAGGCTAAAATAGGGGTCAAGGGGAAGGGGGTCCCCTGCAAGGTCATGGTGATGGTGGATTGTGGGTGCATGCAAGTATTGATCCACTCATCCTTAGTGAGGGAACTAGAACTGGGTTCTGTGAAACTGGACAAGCCCATATGGCTCTTCCAGATGGATGGAGGGATGATGAAGGGGGCCTCTGCAAGGTGAATGACTGATCCTGTGGGGATGAGAATGGGGGATCACCAGGAAGAGCTGCAGTTCGTAATCACCCCAGGTCTAGTGCCTGCCACGGTGGTCGGCCTGAATTAGCTAAAGTTCCACAACCCCTCCATAGACTGGATCAAAGAGATTGTGATTTTCACAGATCCCTCCTGCATCTAGGAACATAGTCTGGTCAAGGAGGGGAGGGGCACTGGGACTGAAGGGGCTTCTTTAGATGAAAGACCCTGAGAATCCCTAGTGGCTTTGGTACGGGGGGGGGGGGAGATAAAAGACCTACTGGTGGAATATAAGCAATGGTGCATTGTTTTCTAAAAGAAAGAATGTGACATCTTACCCCACCCCACACAGACCTTTTGACTGTGCTATTGAACTTGTCCCAGGGGCAAAACTGCCCAAACCCAAGATTTACTCCATGACTCCGGCAGAGCTGGATGCTTTGAGAGAATACATAGACAAAAACTTGGCACGGGGTTTCATTAGGCCCATGACCTCCCCCTTGGGGGTCCTGGTTCTGTTTAGGCACAAACAGGATTCTTCTCTGAGGCTGTGCCTGGACTATCGAGGCCTCACTGTGGTCAGTGTCACAAATCAGTACCCTCTGCCTTTGATGAAGGACATGTTGGCTCATATAGACAAAGGCAAAATCTTCACCAAGCTGGAATTGAGGAAGGCATACTATCGGGTACGGATTAAAGAGGGAGATGTGTGGAAAACTGCTTTTAATTGTCGACTAGGGACATTTGAGTTTCTTGTAATGCCTTTTGGGTTATTGGGGGCCCCGGGGTGTTTATGAACCTGATTAACGATGTGCTCAGGGAATTTCTGTACAAAGGGGTACAGGTCTATCTTGATGATGTGCTCATCTACTCTGAGGACTACACTTCCCATGTTAAGTTAGTGAAAAAGGTACTGAGCAGGCTTGCTGAAAACCATCTGTATGCCAAACTTTCCAAATGCGAGTTCCACCAGACCTGGTTGGACTATCTGGGGTAACACATCTCTAGCAGGGGGGTTGAAATGGATCCAGAGAAGGTTAAGGAAGTTTTGGCATGGGAAACTCCCAAGAACAGAAAACAATTGCAAAGTTTTCTGGGGTTTGCAAATTTTTACAGGTCCTTCATCCCTGACTTTGCAGAAGTTGCCCTACCCCTCACTGAGTTGCTCAAAACCAAGGGGTCTGATGGACAAAGTAAAAGCAAGGAGGGGAAACACGAAAAGCCTCCCCCAAAAATTGTCTGGACTGATCAATGCCAACAGACTTTTAAGAAATTGAAAAGGTTGTTTACTTCTGAACCCATCCTCAAACACCCCAACCCTGACGAACCCTTTGTGGCGCAAGTAGACACCTCTGACTAGGCAATGGGGGGGTGCTGCTTCAATGGAATGAGGGGGAGGAACTCAAGCCCTGTGCATACCTCTCCAAGAAATTCAATGAGACAGAGTGAAATTGGCCAGTTTGGGAGAAGGAGGTGGGGGCCATCAAGGTGGCACTGGAGACCTGGCACCACCTCCTGGAAGGATCTTCCCAGCCTTTTGAGGCCTGGACAGACCACAACAATCTTTAAGCTCTGAAAACCCCACGTCAGTTGAGCCATAAGCAGATTAGTTGGGGTGATTTCTTTTACCTGTTTAACTTCACACTGAAGTTTCTCCCAGGGAAAAGGAATTTCTTGGCTGACGCTTTGTCTAGACTTCCGCAGCATGGGAGCAAGAGGAAAGAGGTCATTGATACTGTCTTCTCCCCTTCACATTTGGGTCTTGCAGTCCTCACATGCAGTCAAGCGAAACAGCATGCCACCGAGGCAGTCCCCACCTCGGGCCATTCCTCGAAGGAGAAGGGGGATCCGGGCCCCGCTCCACCAAACTATCCTGGGTCACCCCATCCGTCCCCCCCTGCCGAGGTTCCAGCCCGAAAGCCCCCATCTCAGGTCCTGCCCAAAGCCGCATCCAAGGATGGAGGTTGGCATGCCCAGATGGTGGACGCCCTCTCTCAAGACCTATGGTTTCAGGCCCACTGTGCCGAGGTTGGCATGCAGGAGGGGTTGGCTTGGAAGGGGGAGCACATGTATGTTCCTGTGGTCATAAGGCCCTCAGTTCTCAAGCAGTGGCATGATGTGAAAAGTGTAGGCCATTTTGGCTATGTCAAAATGCTACACCTCGCCAGAAGGCAGTTTTGGTGGCCTCTAATGTGCAAGGAGGTGGAGGTGTGTGTAAAAGGGTGTCACATTTCTGCCATGGCCAAAAAGGGGGGGAGGCCCAAAGGGTTGTTGGTCCCATTGCCCACCCTGGTCAAACCCTGGGAAGTGATAAGCATGGATTTCATTGTGGACCTCCCTGAAAGCAAGGGGAAAACTGTCATTTGGGTGGTAGTTGACATGTTTTCAAAGCAAGCCCATTTTGTCGCTTGCAAAAACATCCCCATGGCCCAGCAACTGGCCAAGTTATTGATTCAACACATTTACAGGCTTCATGGGGCTCCTGTCAAGGTTGTTTTCAACAGGGGGGCACAGTTCACCTCCCAGTTTTGGAGAGCATTCAGTAAATTATTGGGGATTGAACGGGGTCTAAGCAGCAGTCATCATCCCGAATCGGATGGTAATGCGGAACTTGTGAACACAGCTTTGGAACAGTATTTAAGGTGCTACATCAACTTCCAACAGTTGGACTGGGTTGACCTGTTACCATTCGCAGAAGTAGCTTACAACAATGCAGTGAATCAGAGCACTGGACTCTCCCCCTTCAAGGTCGTTTTTGGCCAGGAGTTCAATCTCTTGCCATTGGGGGAAGTGGACCCTAAAGACCCTGTTCCTTTAATCCAATGGAGTGACCAGGTAAAGGACGTATGGCCTAAGATTGTGGCCGCCCTGGACTTTGGCCCAATACAAATGGCAAGCAGACTAGAAGAGGGACCCTATTCCCCCCTATGCGGTGGGGGACCAGGTTTCTCAAGATTCCCCAACCATTGAAGAAATTGGGCCCCTAATATATTGGACCTTTCCCTATTGTGTGTCAAATCAATCCTGTTGCTTTTGAATTGTCTCTACCTAAATTGTATCATAATGTGCACCCTGTTTTTCATTCCAGCCTGCTGAAGCCCGCAGCTCCTCCGGGACTGCTACATCCGGTGTCTGAGGCACCCAACCTAGTCATGGTTGATGATGACCAATACTGAAATCTCTGACATTCTGGACTCTAGGCATCGTCGGGGGATGCGGCAGTATTTTGTCTAGTGGAAGCACCTTCCTTTGGGTCATGTGGAATGGGTTAATGTTGACTACATCTGTGCTCCCCGCTTGTTGGCGAAGTTCCATGCCCACTTCCCTGACAAGCCGGGTTGATTTTCTTTTCTGGAGGATTTTAATTGGGGTTTTGTGTCAGCAAGGCTGCTTCTCGTAGTGAGGGCTGTATGTCGTGCCCTACTCTGGATGCTGGGGTTTGCAATAATCCAGAGTAGGCCCCGACATGGTTTAGGTAGTCCCTGAGAGGAGTTGGTTCTCTCAGAAACATTCCCAGAACACCTTAACACCTGGAGCCAGGCCTGCCTTAAACTCCATAAACATCTCCTCCTGGCAGCCCAAGGCCTCTGGCTGCGAGAGTCTGGAATGTATCTTCCTTTGCCTCCTTCACCCGCCCTAATGGCTCTGAGACCTACAGGGAATCGAAACATAACAATGACCTTATTTGTCTGCTTTGTCCTGGGGCCAGTCAGAACTGGCTATGGAATGAAACCATATGCATATCCTTGATCAATAAACCATGTTGCTGCTACATGCGTGTTGATTCAGTGTGTGTGTTGCATGGTTCATCAGTAATCTCTTAGAGGAACAGTAGATAGGGCTACTGTCTGGCAATGTTGACATCAGAAATTAACCTTTCAATTGAGAGTCGGGGCCCATATAAACGGTGAAAATACCCCTCATGGAATTTGCTGGAAATCCTACCAGTCTAAACAGGATCCAGTGCCAATTCACACTATTTGGAAGGAAGGTAGCCCAAAATAGCAAAAACAATGGGGTAGAAGCCTTCGCAGATTTCCCCATACTTTTTCACAAACTGCAAGGCAGGTGCGTGTTTTTGCTCATTTGGACTATAGAAAAAAAAAACCCAAAGGGAAGCACAAAGCTGATTGGCTGGGTGAGAGTGGGGGTGGGACTTGCTAGGAGGGCAAGCGCCCGCTGCCACCATGTTGGATTTTCATTTTAGCAATTGCTTGCTAAGGCAATAAAAATCATAGAATCATACAATCATAGAATTATAAAGTTGGAAGAGACCACGAGGGCCATCCAGTCTAACTCCCTGCCACGCAGGAAATTTTGATCAAAGCATCCCCGACAGATGACCATCCAGCCTCTGTTTAAAGACCTCCAAGGAAGGAGACCCCACCATGCTCCGAGGGAGGGTGTTCCACTGCCTAACAGCTCTGACTGTCAAAAAGTTCCTCGTGGTGTTGAGGTGGAGTCTCTGTTCCTGGAGCTTGCATCCATTGCTCTGTGTTCCAGTCTCTGGAGCAGCAGAAAACAAGCCTGCTCCATCCTCAATGTGACACCCCTTCAAATACTTAAACATGGCTATCATATCGCCTCTTAACCGTCTTTTTTCCAGGCTAAACATACCCAGCTCCCTAAGTCTCTCCTCATAAGGCATCATTTCCACACCTTTCACCATTTTAGTCGCCCTTCTTTGTACACACTCCAATTTATCAATATCCTTTTTGAATTGTGGATCAATATTTTCTGGTTTGCTTTGGGGAATTGCTCTATTGCACCAGCACACCTTGGGATCATAGAATCATAGAATTGCAGAGTTGGAAGAGACCACGAGGGCCATCCAGTCCAACCCCCCTGCCACGCAGGAAATCACAATCAAAGCATCCCCGACAGATGGCCATCCAGCCTCTGTTTAAAGACCTCCAAGGAAGGAGACCCCACCACGCTCCGAGGGAGTGCGTTCCACTGCCGAACAGCTCTTACTGTCAAAAAGTTCCTCCTAATGTTGAGGTGAAATCTCTGTTCCTGGAGCTTGCACCCATTGCTCCGTGTTCCAGTCTCTGGAGCAGCAGAAAACAAGCCTGCTCCATCCTCAGCGTGACATCCCTTCAAATACTTAAACAGGGCTATCATATCGCCTCTAAACCGTCTTTTTTCCAGGCTAAACATACCCAGCTCCCTAAGTCTCTCCTCATAAGGCATTGTTTCCAGACCTTTCACCATTTTAGTTGCCCTTCTCTGGACACGCTCCAATTTGTCAATATCCTTTCTGAATTGTGGTGCCCAGAACTGGACACAGTATTCTAAGTGAGGTCTGACCAAGGCAGAATAGAGTGGCACTATTACTTCCCTTGATCTAGACACTACCCTTGATGACTTCTTAAAAACAAAACAAAACACTGGCAGTGAAGAACTAATGCGATTAAATCACTCATGGCCACTATCAGGAATGCAAGGCTTATGGGGGCTTCCAAGGCCAGAAAAACCATTTGGACATGTTGCTGTTTCTGCAAGACTCCAATTCTATGAGGTATTTGGGATTTTTCCCCTCGTGTCGATGGACCCAAGGAAGATCTTGGTATTCTTACCTATTCTTTCTCTCTCTCTACCCACTTTCCCTCATCTGCTGCCCAGGGCATCTGGGATCTGTGTCACCCACCTGGTGTAGGTGACACATGAGGTGCATCCACATTACACAAATAATCCAGTTTGAAACTGGATTATTTGCCATGGCTCCTTCCTATGGAATTCTGGGATTTGTAGTTTGGTGAGGCACTAGCACTTTTGGCAGACAAGGCTAAAGCCCTTGTAAAACTACAAATCCCAGGATTCAATAAGAACCAAGGCAAGTAATTCAGTTTCAAACTGGAATATTTGTATAGTGTAGATAAGGCCCAGGTCTTGGGGGGGGGAATGTGAGAACGTAGTCATTATCACCTCAGCTTGCTCTTCAAAGGAAGAAGTAAGAATTCTGATCCAAAGCTTGGATTGGAATCCCAATAGTATTTGAAAATCCAGGAAACTTCTGGTTCTGTCTCTCACCAGACTTTCCCAGGCAGTGCCCATAATCCGCCAAGTTTTTTCTTAGTGCCACCCAAGCCCATTAGATCCCTTTATAGAATAACAAAATCTTGGAGTTGGAAGGGCCTTCAAGGGCCATCTAGTCCAATCCCCTACCATATAAAGCACTACTGAAAGATGCCTATCCAACCTCTACTTAAAGATCTCCAAAGATGGAGAGTCCACCAACCTCCAAGGTAGTCCATTCAAGAAGTTCTAATGTTTAGGTGGAATCTTTTTTCTTGTAATTTGAATTCACTGGCTCATGTTCTAATCTCTGGAGCAGCAGGAACAAATATGTTCCATCTTCTACATGATATCCCTTCAGATATTTAAAGATAGTTATAATGTCACCTCTCAGTCGTCTCTTCTCCAAGCTAAACATATCTTGCTCCCTAAGCTGTTCCTCATAAGAAATTTGATTTCCAGACCTTTGATCATTACACCCCTCTCCCATTTGGGATTGTGTTTGGACTTCCTCTGCCATTCATTCCTGCTAAGAACAGGATCCAAAATGCGCTGTTTGAGACTGCCATGAGCCACTTCTATACATTGCTAACCCACCAGCCTATGAAGTCCAACTGTACAAAAGCATCTTTGCAGTTTACAGATCTTTTTGGAGCCTGGTGGGTTAATAATTCATCTAGACAAGACCATTAAAGATATCTGTCACATGCATCCTTCTTTTTACAGGAAAAGATGTTGGTTCAACACAAAGTGAGTCCATGGAATCCAGAATCCTAAACCCTACTGTAACCCTAGAAACATCTCCTGTTGGTAATAGACACTACCTTGCCTGTGTTTATATCTGGCATCAAAATGTAGCAAAATTCAGACAAACAAGCTAAAGAGGAGCCAACATGGTGTAATGGTTTGAGCATTGAACTATCCCTCTAGAGGCCAGGGATTGAATCCCCGTTCAGCCATGACCATGACACTCTCTCAGCCCTCAAACCCCCTGTAATAGGTTTGCCTTTGGGTTGCCATAAATCAGAAATGACTTAAAGGCACACAACAAGAAAGCTAAAGAGGTATCAATCCCAGTGACAAACGGAACCATTTCTGGAGCATTGGCCAATTAAATATTTGAATCTCGTCATTCAAGACATTTAAAAAGTTGGAAGTCGGGGTGTTGCCACCTCCTGCCTTGCAGCTCTGTTCACCATGATCACTCAAATGTCATTTCTCATAATTTAATTTTAAAATGTATCACTTAATTAAATGGATTTATTAAAATCCCCCATGGCAAAACTTTTTTATGATTTGCAGAAGGCTTGTCTTTGAATGTCACACAGCCAATTCATCAATGGCTTTACTTAACAGCCATATTCCTCATGCCCTTCCACATTCTGATCCTCTTAAGTGAACACAAGACTTTAAAAAATTTATATCAACCTGATAAAGATCATTTCCCCCCTTTCTTTTACTTTTTCTCCCCATTTTTTTTTTTTTTTTGGTCACTTTGCACCTTCCACGCCTCCTTTTTTAATCCACTGGCTGGCTGTATCCCTAATGAGTGAACTCCCATTCCCATATTGCAGATAGTGGAAGGACAGCCATGAACATTGTTGGAAGTGGAGAAAAGGTCTCCTGTGATTAAGATTGTGTTCATTGATTATTACTTATATTACATACTGCCCTGAGAGTTTAGGGTGGCATACGGGTAAACTCTAGTTAAGCAGTTTAAAATATTTTAAAACAACAAAAAGAATTCAAAAAGACTAGAAGGATAGTAAAAGCATTGTAAAAAAAATGTAATGGCTGGAATCCTGTTGTTGTCTTACGTACACATGGGCTGCATCTGTACTGCAGAAATAATCCAGTTTGACACTGCTTTAACTGCAATGGCTCAATGCTATGGAATTCTCAGATTTGTAGTTTTGTGAGATGTATAGGGTTTGTCCAAACAGTGAAAAAAAACTCCTCATAGAATGCGAGGAGAATCCTACCTGTCCTAATGGCATCCTGTGTGATGTCATCCTATTGTGAAGGAGGAGGGCCAAAAAGGCCAAAAAACTTGCCAGAAAAGCCTTCACAGCTTTTTCCATCTTTATTTTTTAAAAATGGGGTGGGGCGCATTCCTGCTTGTTAGGACAAGTGAACCAATCTGATTTGCTTGTCCAAACGAGAGGAAGCGTGCCCCTGGTTGGCCAGACAAGGGGTGGGGCTTGCTAGCAAGACAAGCAGCCCGCAGCCACCATTTCCCCCCCTGAGCTATCGGGAAGGGGGAAGGGGGAGAGCGCGGCTGTCATTCTCACCCTCACCTCCGTTGCCACCACTGCTGGGGACAGAAAAGAAGGAGGGCTCTTCTTCCTCCCCCAGTTCCCTCCTCCCATCCCACCTCTGCCCACCCGCCAGGTTTCTCCACCGCCCAACCGTGGGGCCAAGGAAGGGGGAAAAGCCATCTCTCACCCTCTTCTCCCTTCCTCTGTGATGCAAACCTTATAGGGGCTGCTGGGGATAAAACCACCATTAAGACAAGTCGCACCTGCTGCAACTTGGTTTTTCTGTGGGGCACTACTATAGTCTTTTTCAGAGAGCTCTGGTGCCACAGCAAACTACAAATCCCAGAATTCCATAGCATTGAGCCATGGTCATTAAAGCTGTGTCAAACTGGATTATTTTCTGATGTGCAGATGCAGCCCTAGAATCCGCTGTTGAAAGGGTTGGGCAGCCAAAGATTCCTATATACTTCCCATTACAATGAATCTCCTACAATAAGTACTAGCTTTCTTATCTTACTAAGACAGGAGTCTCTACATGCTAAATCAACTGACAAGCCACTGTGCATACTATTCACACTATGCTGCTGTGAATATTACTCATAGTACTCACACCTCTCACCTCACTATCCACAGTCCCTGCAGTGGACACTAACTGTGAGTGCTGTGTGTGTGTATTAGAAAGCCTGGGTAACACACCATGAAAACTCATGCTAATTTTTTTAAAAGTACTTAAAGTGTAACAGGACATTTTAGCCACTCTTTTTTTTTTTAAAAAAAAGCCCCCTCCAATTATAGCTGGAATCTTGTTGGTAACTTAAGAGATTATCAGACAGGGACCAAAAAAGTGTCCCCATTTCACTATATTCTATCCCACCACCGTCCCGGCACAATAACCCCCCGTTTTGCACTTACCTTAATCATGTGTCAGTCCACTCCCTTTGGCAGCCAGGAGCAAATGGAGATCGGACAGAGCCCCATTCACTTCCTGGTATGACTTCCCAGCCATTCTCACAAGAGAAGGAGCACGTGGGAAATTTAAAAATAAAAAGCAAAATACATGTTTTAAAATTACAGCAAGCAGAAAAACACACTAAAAAAAGTCTTGGGCTTAAAGTAACCTGGGGAGTGGGGGGAAGGCTGTCACTTACCTCCTCATCCTGATGGCACCCGGAAGTGTTCAGCACAGACCTCCCACTTGAGGCTGGCATCACACCAGCAGGATGGGGCTCCTTATTGCTCGCCCGTCATTCCATAGCAGGAATGGAATGGGAAATCAATTCACAGCTTAACCTGTTGAATAAGAAGAAACAGGGCCAAAATGGGGCCAGTATGGGCTGAGGATGATGTCATCTGATCATTGAGCCCTTTGGTGATCTCCTGGTGTTCGTGTAATGCCATCTTAAGGCTGTCTGATAATCTCCTTACACACACATTCATTTTCCAATAGGAGCAGATGGCCATTTTTGTCCCAAGAGGTCCACATTCATTTCAAGATGCAGAAGTGATGTTGACCATGGGTTCATGAACACTATATATATTTTCATAGAATCATAGAGTTGACCACAAGGCCCACCCAGTCCAATGCCCTGCCATGTAGGAATACATAATCAAATAATAATAATAATAATTATTATTATTATTATTTATACCCCGCCCCTCTGTTAAAACAATCGGGGTGACTTACAAAAATTAAAATACAATACAGATAAAATCCCAAAACACCCCCCACCCCCACCCTCCCCCATAAAAAAATATTAAACAATTATAAATTAAAACCAACTGATCTAAAATCACATTTAAAAACAATAAATACAATAAAATACAATAAATGGCCAGTGGACTAAAAGAGCCAGGATCCCCTGAGGCCGGGATCTAATTAGGAAAGGCCTGCTAAAAGAGATCCGTCTTTAGTGCTTTTTTAAAGCTACTCATAAGACTCCACCGCACTCAGAGGCAGTGCATTCCACTTCTGAATAGCTCTTGTTGTCAGGAAGTTCCTCCTAATGTTTAGGTGGAATCTCTTTTCCTGTAGTTTGACCCCATTGCTCTGTGTCCTAGTCTCTGGAGCAGAAGAAAACAAGCTTGCTCTGTCCTCAGTAGGACATCCCTTCAAATATTTAAACATGGCTATCATGTCATCACTCAACCTTCTCTTCTCCAAACTAACCATGCCAAGCTCCAATTTTATTTTATTTTATTTTATTTTATTTTATTTTATTTTATTTTATTTTATTGAGTACAGATACTCACAGTTTCACTTCCCCATTATTGGGAGAAAAGGTCTCTTTAGGCATCTAAATGGTAGTCACCAATGGCTCCTCTTCATCCTGGAGAGAAGTGACCAGTGGAGTGCCACAAGGTTCTGTCCTGTCCAGATATATTCAACATCTTTATCAATGACTTGGATGAGGGAATAGAGGGTATGTTTATCAAGGTTGCAGATGACACCAAATTAGGAGGGGTAGCTAATACCCCCGAGGACAGGATCAGAATCCAAAATGACCTGAACAGATTAGAAAGCTGGGCCAAAACTAACAAAATTAATTTAAACAGGTGTCAAGTTCTGGGCACCACAATTCAGGAAGGATATTGAGAAGCTGGAACATGTCCAGAGGAGGGTGACCAGGATGGTGGGAGGTCTGGAAGCTCTGCCATAGGAGGAGTGTCTTAGGGAGCTGGGCATGTTTAATATGGAGAAGAGAAGGTTGAGAGGGGACATGATAACCATGTTTAAATATTTGAAGGGATGTCATACTGTGTTATGAATGCATGGGCCTTGAAGGCTGAAGAAAACAGATTACCTAAAATGAAGTTCTCACAATGCATGATAAAATGGAGACTTGGTATTTGAAGCAAGGAAGACGTGACCTTGGGAGCATGACCTTTTGGCTACTAAGGTGGAAAGGACAGGAAAGAACAGATCTGGTTAAAAATTAAAGGAACGCCTGTTTACAGCTCACAAGGAATGTGGTAAACAACCCAGATATATCTCAGCTAAAAAGACTGTAAGACAAGGGCTTTCTGACTGTTAATACGTTGGGGACAATGCTGTAGCCCTACATCCATCAGCCCTGTGGAGACTTGATTAATCTTCATGAGGAGGCTGTTTTGTGAGTATGAGGGCATGAAACTTGGTACCAAAAGTTATTGTATAATTGCATATGTCTTAATAAATGTTAAAACCAAATTTGGTGTCACAAGTGTTTGTCCTTGCCTAAAGTCCTGGTAGTTGATCTCTGTTTCTCTCCTCTGGCTCAAAATAAGAACCTTGTCACATAATTTGTAACAACTGCGGGTGGAGCAAGCTTGTTTTCTGCTGCTCCAGAGATTAGGACACAGAGCAATGGGGTCAAACTACAGGAAAAGAGATTCCACCTAAACATTAGGAGGAACTTCCTGACAGTAAGAGCTGTTCAGCAGTGGAATACACTGCTGCCTGGGAGTGTGGTGGAGTCTCCTTTGGAGGTTTTAAACAGAGGTTGGATAGCCATCTGTCGGCAATGATTTGATCATGTATTCTTGCATGGCAGGGGGCTGGACTGGATGGCCCTTGTGATCTCTTCCAACTCTTTGATTCTGTGATTCTACCTCTGACCATAGAGTCTCACTGGAGGTGGTCTTTCTAAGCTTTCCACTGGAAGAGAGACATCCTAAGTCCTCTGGAGTGATTCTATGGTACTTAGCAGCAGTTTGCTATTATGTGCGGTTTTGTGTCTCTGTGGTAGGTCCAGGAACATATTCCCCATGGATACATGGAGGGAACCTGTATTTACGCTCTGCCCTTCAGCCAAATAGCCCCCCAGAGTGTCTCACAGATTGTTAAGTTGGCAGATCCCTGTCCTTGGACTTGCAATCTAAAAAGGTAGGGCCCATAAGGAAAAGGGGAAGGGAGTGGGGGAGGAGATTAAGTCCAGCAGATGTTGGCTGCTCTTCTTTCCCTCAGAGGCCAGAGCAATGGGAGCTGAAATGGAAGGAATGCTTCTCACCAAGTGCTGGGCCAAGGGACAATGGAGCTGTGCCTGGCTGCTCTTCTCTCTCTCAGACGCAAAAGCAATGACAGGTAGAATCCAGAGGGAGGGCCTCTCACCACTCACTGAGCCAAGCCATGATGGAGCTGTGCCTGGCTGCTCTTCTCTCCCTCAGAAGTTGGCAGTTGGAATACGAAAGGAGGGCCTCTCACCAGATGCTCAGCCAAGGCACAATGGAGCTGTGCTTGGCTGTTCTTTTCTCTCTTAGAAGCCATAGCAATGGCAGTTGGAATCCAGAAGGGGATTTCCACCAGCTACTACATAATTACAGTGCTATATTCAACCTTAATTGTCATGGCAATATTTTATGGAATCCTGGGATTTGTACTTTGGTGAGCTCTCTGGCAGAGAATTCTAAATTCCCTGCACTGCCAGCCCCCAGGAGGGAACCATGGTAATTAGTGGAATCACAGCGCTATAACTGTACTGTTTGAATGGGCCCCATGTGGTGCCACTGTGCATGCAGCTGCACATACAATGCACATTCAGGTGTGGATTCATTTGCATCTTTATCAATCAACATAAAGGTTCCATAGCACAATCAGTGTGTTAAATTCCCCTGCAGACACTTATGCTTCACAACACTACACAACCTCAGCCTACATATAGAATATTAAGACCTTGTATGTAAAGGAGATCCATCTCTTCAAAAGTCTGGGTAGTTGGGGTGAGTTCTCAAAAACAGGCATTTTCATGAACAAGTGACACAAACCTCCCATCTGGTTCTTTTTATCTATTCCTATACATGTTCCCCCTAGTTCTAACTTTTGTTCCAATTTGGTGTTCCAATTTGATGAGGCCTTGTGAACACTTGTTGCTTGCTCTTCTGTAAATTCAGAAATCCATCTGCAGCTTAAAGGGAGAGCTTAAGTGCCTTATTCAAGAGCTCTCAAATGTGTCTGAACTTCTCTGCAGACTTTAGGTGGAAGCCTTTTTTAAAAGTCTTTTCATGGGAAAGCCAAAACCTTAGCACAGAGCCTGGCTTCACTTCTGCAACGAACACCTCATGCTGAATAGGAATGAATACTTAAAGGACTTTTGAGCTGAACTCTCACACTGGTCTTTTTATTATTATTATTATCTTTATTAAAAGTTTCCAACAAACAACTTCGCACTTATCCTCCCAAACCAAACAAAACCCCAATACAAACAATAGACACAGACAATCCATACAAACAAAATAATAAATAAAATACAGTCTACATACAACAAAATTACTTCCTACCATTCTGGATCATGAACTTTCTTTTTCTTCTTTTTTAACCTTTCATAAATTCCTTTATATCCCTGCTTCTATACAGTATATGTAAGATTTCAGAATTTAAAATCCATGCACGTAATCTCCTATTATCCACAAATCCTGTTACTCAATTTATCCAAGGATTGGAAATAGCCACTCCTCAATACATATAAATTTATGTGAATGGATAGTTTGTACTCGCCCCCCCCTTATTTATTTTATTTTATTCTAGATTATCATCTTATTTGATTACTCAATGAGCAAGATTACAGCCAATTCACTCCATTCTAACTTCAAGAATACAGCTCCCCGGACCGCTTTGCCCAGCCTTGCGGCCGGAGAACTTCCTTGCATGTAGCAAGTAGGAGGGGACCAGTAGATGGTGCCGCCGACAAGCATTGGTGACGCGAAGAGAGGGGTGGGGGTGGAGTTGATAAAAGGCCACCCACCCCTCTCCTCTGCCTCTTTTGAACTCGGCGAGTTCGGAGGCGTGTGCTGCTCCGGGCGGTGGCTTTTCGCAGCGTGGAGCGGCGCCTTCCTTAGTCCTGATCAGGCTTGCTCTTTCTGGTTTCCTTGGCGGGGTCCCCCTTGAAGGGATTCACTGGCTTAAGGCTAGCGGGTGGAGCATTTTGGCCGGTCCAGGTGGTGGCCCGGATGGGGGCTAATCCCCCTGCGGGGATCTCGGGGGGGGGGGGCTCTGCTAGGGCGGGAGGCCTACCTTGTCTAGATGGTCGTCTGGGGGCCGCGTGGCACGGGGTTTTTCCACGGCTAGCAGCCCAGTCGTGTTGATTTTGCGGGGGGGTGACAACAGCTGTCGCCCTTTCGGTGGGATGTGGTGCTGCCTCGGCTGGGGCGTCCCATTTGCCGCGGTCTGGTGGATTTTGGCAATGCTAAAGCGCCCCCCTTACCCTCCCTCCTGAGCAGGCCGTCGTTTCGCCTGGTGAGGGTCCACGTGGCCGGTAGGGCCGGCGTTTACCCCCCCCTGCTTAAGCAGGCCGCCGTTTGGCCTGGTTTGGGTCCATGCGGCCTGTAGGACCGGCGTTTGATAGGCCTGTTGGCAGGCCTCATTTCAGTGAGGCCTCCTTCATTGCGGTGGTTAATCCTGCCTGTTAGGCGTTAGGCCCTCCTTTAGGCCCCTGGGTGGTGGCCTAGGTCTATCAGTTCCTTGTGTGGGGGTGGGGCCAGTGTTTGTGTGCAGGCCTTATTCGGGCCTGCTCAGCCTACACAGGCCTGGGGCCTTTCTAGGCCCTGAACGCCTGGTCATCTGAATTCAACAACAACAACAACAACAACAATAATATAGCATATTAGGGCGGCGGCCCTTCTGGGAGTTGCTCTTTGACAGCCTTGATACCTGGCAGGCATGTTGTAGTCGGTCGGGCCTTCTGGGCCTTTGGGCCCTGGATAAGCTTGACTAGGCCCTGTCTCTTTTGGGCAATAATAATAATAATAATAATAATAATAATAATAATAATTGTATTAATTTATTTGGGTAGTGACACTGGATTAACCATTTAATTACTCATCGTGAGGTGTTTGTTATAACCTTGTGTAAGTGGGGGATTACAGTGGATTTGAATAATCACCATCACCTATATCTTACAGATTGATTGCCCTGGGGATTAATAAGCTATATTTAACCTTTTGAAAATGGCTCCTAAAAAGGGAAAAGCAGGTGGTAAGGGCAAGGGGCCTGCCCCAAAGCGACCAAAGCCTGTGGCACCTCCACCTTCTTCTAGTGAGGATGAGGAAGGGATCCCGTGACAGGTGATAGGATTCAGCATCTTGAGAAATTACAAGGAGTTAAGGGCGGGGATTTAGGGCCTTCTCCATAGCATATAGAGAAAAAGAGCAGGATCTCTAATCAGATTCTTGCATGTTTAGACACTTTGGAGAAGAGGATCCAGGATGATGGGGCCTCAGGGTCTCAGTAGCCAGATGGGTCTAGCAACACCATACCCTTGGTGGAGCCAGAACCTGAGGTCATCGAAGTTCCAGCGCCAACTGGTGAGTCTTCCAACGCTCCTCACACTGCTAATCCAGCTTGGCCATGGGCCAATTGGCCTTATCCTCCTGCTCAGAGTACTTCACAGGGGGGGACACAGGCAGCTCAAGTCCCCTGGGCTGCACCTCAGCAGTCCTTGGGTTGGCTGGGGCCCAGTGGTCGCCTTGGGGTCCGCTGGCATTTAGCGGCTATGGGGCTCCTCCCGTTTGGACAACCATGCCTGGTGGGGTGGCGCAGACGGGGGGATATGACATGGTAGCTTATTCAGCTATTCCCTTTGGGGAGATGTCACTGCCTCTGGGCGACCACTTGTTGCAGTCAACATGGGACGTATTCTCCCTATTATATAGGGATCTGGAAAAAAAGACAAAGATGACTTAGATGATAAGGAGAAGGGAAAATTAAAGAAGAGGAAGGTTGAGAGGAACTGGTCTAATTGGCTGTCCGGGTTCCTGATTCTAGCAGGAGTGATAGTTAAGGCTCAGCCACATCGGGCTGCATCATTATTCCAATACATAGACATTATCCACAGAGCTTATGTGGACTTTACCAGCCCTGCATGGCTTCTTTACGATGAAAACTTTCGCATGCGGGCTGCGATTTATCCATCCCTTCATTGGGACATGATGCACCCCCAATTGTGGATACAGTTGATGACTCCTGCACGCCCGATTCAAGGGGAGCGCACTCATAGCGGTCACCTTCTTTGGCCATCGGCTATGACCGGGGCTAGGGCTGCTGCTGTGGCTACACCCAGTTCTGGTCCCAAGATGATATGTTGGGAATTTAGTGCGCATGGCACATGTTCACAGAAACCCTGTAGGTTCAACCATGAATGCTCCATATGTGGAGCTTCACATTCCTTTTGTGCCTGCCCGAGGGGGAGGGGGCAGTTTCAGGGATCTAGAGGTGGACAAGGGACAGGAAAAGGGAGTGGTTCTTCCACTCAACCTGCGAAAGGGGCCCAGTCCAATTAGGTTAGAAACTTTAGACAGGTGGCTTGCTGTGTATCCAAACAAAGGGGCAGCCACCTATTTGTCTGAGGGGTTTCATTTAGGCTTTAGGATTCCATTTGAAGGTCACCGATGCCCTTTTAGGGCCCGTAATTTGCAGTCGGTTAGGGGGATGGAGCATATTGTGAGGGAAAAAATTCAGAAGGAAGTTTTGGAGGGAAGAGTAGTGGGCCCCTTTGCCCACCCACCCCCTGTACCCAATTTGAGAGTGTCCCTGTTGGGTATAGTGCCCAAAAAGCCCCCTGGTGAGTTTAGACTCATTCACCATTTATCTTACCCCAAGGGTGAGTCAGTGAATGATGCTATTCCTCCGGAATTGTGTACTGTGAAATACACATCGTTCGATGCGGCCATACGTGAGGTCAGGCATCACGGCTTAGGTGCTGAGCTTGCGAACTGTGACATTAAGTCTGCCTTTCGCCTGCTGCAGTCCACCCCAATGATTTTGAGTTGTTAGGGTTTCAGTTTGAGGGGCAGTACTACATGGACCGCGCTTTGCCAATGGAGTGCTCTGTGTCTTGTAATGCGTTCGAGACTTTTAGTACTTTTTTGGAATGGGCCTTATGAGTTAGGACAGGTTTGTCAGGAGTCATCCACTATTTGGATGATTTTTTGTTCATAGGCGAACATGGCACTGGGCTATGTAGTTTTTTATTACGGCAGTTTGAAACAATGACTGCGGAGCTGGGAGTTCCACTGGCTCCGGAGAAAACGGAGGGTCCCTCTCAACAGCTGACTTTTTGGGGCATTGCGATTGACACTGTCAATCAACAATGCCACTTAGCTAAGCGGAAGGTGCTAGAGCTGCGGGAGCAGGTGTGCAGCTTTATAAGTAAACGTAGGGCCACTTTGAGGGAATTTCAGGTTCGTATTGGACACCTGAACTTCGCTTGTAAAGTGGTGGCTCCCAGCAGGGCTTTTCTGCGCCGGATGTGCGATGCCATTAAGGGGGTCCAGCAGCCACATTATATGATACGGATTACCAAGGAAGTTCAAAGGGACCTGCAGGTTTAGCAGGAATTTTTGGACCAGTTTAACGGCATTTCATTTTGGCGCGAGGAAAGGAAGCTGCAAAGTAATTTCCAAATTTCTTCAGATGCGGCTGGATCCATTGGTTTTGGGGTTTATTTCTTAGGTAGGTGGTGTGCTGACGGGTGGCCCGCATCCTGGATAGGGACCGACATTACAGGTGATCTCACCTTCCTGGAGTTTTTTTCCAATTGTGGTTGCAGTTACCATTTGGGCTACAGAGTTGGCGAATTCGTCAGTACATTTTTGGTGCGACAATTCGGCAACGGTTCAGGTGATTAACTCTTTGACCTCGAGGTCTCCACGGGTTATGTGTTTAGTTAGGTTTTTTACATTGCAATGTCTGAGGAATAATATTTTGTTTCTGGCATGGCATGTGGCGGGCGTTAACAACGAGATTGCTGATGCTCTTTCCCGCATGCAGATGGAGCGCTTCAGACAGCTTGCTCCAGATGCCGAGCCCGTGGGCGACAGGATACCGGAGGGCCTGTGGAATCTTGGGAGCCTGAAATTTGGAGGGCCCTAGGTATGTCTGTGGCTGCTAGTACTAAGAAGGGATATGCCAGGGCAGTTAAAGAGTTTTATTCCTTTAGACAGCAGAATGGTTTACAGCAGGACCTGAATGTGCCAGTGAAGCAGCTCCTGCATTTTTGCGTTTATCTTTATAAGAAGGGTTTATCCCCACAGTCTATTCGGGGCAGGTCTATTCTTTGGCCTTTTGGCTGAAGGCCCGGGGGCATTGGATAATACGGCTGATTTCCGTATTTGTAAAGCTTTGGAGGGTTGGGCCCGGGAGCGGGGTTGGAAGAAGGATACCAGAGCACCCCTCTCCCCTAATATTTTACAAGGTTTACACCAGGTTTGGGTTGGACTTTGCTCTTCCCCTTATGAGGCCATGCTTTTTCCTGCAGCTGCCTTGCTCGCTTTCTTCGGGGCTCTGAGAGTAAGCGAGCTCATGGTAGGCTCCAAATCAGACAATTCAGGTAGGGCCTTGGAATTTAGAGACATGACGGTGGGTGCCCAGGAGGTCAAGTTTACGTTACATTTCTCTAAAACTGACCAGGTGGGCAGGGGTAAGGTAATCTGTCTTGGTCGATGCATTGATGTAACCATTTGTCCAGTCCTTGCCTTGCAGGAGTATGTTCGGGTTCGTGGCCAGCGTCATGGGGTGCTGTTTGTTCATACAGATTTTTCTCCTCTCACCAGATACCAGTTCTGGGCTGTGACAACTCAGGCCTTGGAGCAATTGGGGCTGAAAGGAGTCAGGTTTCGGACACACTCCTTCCGCATTGGTGCTGCTTCCACAGCAGCGGCAATGGGTTTCTTGCCAGCAGCCACCCAGCGGATCGGGTGCTGGAGGTCGGCCTCCTACCGGAGGTACATCCGTTCTTTAACTTACTGACTTGTTTTTCCCCTTTTGTCTTCCAGGTATTAGACCTCGGATGGTAAGGTGCCGGGTGCTGATCTGTGGCCACAGTATGGTCTACTGGGCGGCCCAACAGGCCCGGTTGAGTTACTTCAGACCTCACCTCAGCCTGGGGAACATGGGGGTCATCGAGTGGTTTGGGAAAAGGGGGTTACAGTGGCACAGCCTCATGCCGCTGCTTTTTGAAGGGCGTGGGGGGCCGCCACCTGACGTTTTGGTCCTCCATGTTGGGGGAAATGATCTAGACCTTCTTAAAGGCAAGGCTCTGGTGATACAAGCTTCGCATGACCTGCACAAAATTAAGTTGAGGTGGCCGGCTGTCACCATGATGTGGTTGGCTATTTTGCCAAGGCTGCTATGGCGTGGGGAAGGGAATCCCCACCTAATTGACAGGGCAAGGCGAAAGGTCAATAGGCAAATGGGAAAATTTATAAATTCAATGGGAGGGTACTATCTCGCACATCCCCAAATTGTATTCGAGAGGCCCGAGCTCTGCAGAGCTGACGGGGTGCATCTTTCGGATATGGGTAACTTAATATTTTTGGGAGATCTTCAGCAGGGGTTGAGGGACTTGTTGGTCAAGCTTGTGAGGACGCTTGCCCCTTATCTGTGGCGGGAAAGGGGGAGGCGTAGATTACGGTGTGCACCTATGGCACCGATTTCGCTGAAGGGATGGTCGCTGGAAGGGTCTCCTTAGATTGTATGATCTGGGAGAACAGAAGGTGACCTACCTTGGGGTTGGCCTGAAGGACAATCCCCTCACCTTAATCTGTAGGGATTGGGTGAGGAACTTTCGGGCTGACCTTCCGGACACGGGCTGGCTGGAGAGCAACCTCGCTCCACGGGGTTGCTCAACAGGGCTCAGGTGTTCGCCCAGGGAAGCTGGGGGCATAAGTCCGGAAGGGACGATCCGCCCCAGCTGCTCCCTCACTTGGTTGCCTCCCCCTGCTAAAGATTTAGGGAATGTAAATAGGTAGGGTAATAAATAAAAGCCCATTTATTTTCACCCATATTATGTGTGTGGTCTCTTTATTTCTCCGCATCTGTGTGCAAATCTATCCATTTTTCCCACTCTCTCTTAAATTTATTTTTTGATTTAGATTTAATCCACGAGGTGAGTTTTTCCATTCTCACTACTTCCTCCATTTTTAACAACCATTCCTCTATTTTTGGTACCTCTTCTAATTTCCAGTATCTGGCCAGGACTATCCTTGCTATGGTCGTCATAAAAAATAGCAAGTTTCTCAATTCCGTTGGAATTTCTTTATCAGCTAAATTTAATAAAAAGAGCTCTGGTGAAAATCTAATTTCAATTTTCAGTATTTTCTTAATCCAAGTATATATGTTTACCCAGAACTTTTTCACTGTTCCGCATGTCCACCACATATGATAGTAAGAGCCTTCTTCTTTTTTGCATCTCCAACATTTAGGATCTTTTTCTTTATAAATTTTTGCTAATTTTTGCGGTGTCATATACCAGCAGAACATAGTCTTATAGCAATTTTCTCTTAATTCCATACATGTTGTAAATTTTATATTTTTTTCCACACCGTTATCCAATCTTCTAATTCAATCTTTTGTCCAACATTCTGGGCCCATTTCACCATATATTCTTTTATAGTTACTGATTCTAATTCCAAATTCAATAAGATTTTATATAATTTTGAAATTTTTATTTCCTTGTGTTCTAGTATAATCTTATCTAACTCCGTTTGTTGTTGTTCAATTCCCATTAAATTTATATCCATCTTATATCTCTCAACTATCTGTCTATATTGAAACCAGTTGCAAACTATTTTATTCTCCTTCAGCTCCTCTATTGTTTTTAATCTACACATGTCTCCTTGCACTTTTATTAAGTCTTTGTAAATCAACCATTTTCCTCTGTTTATCATTTCCGTTCTTCTGAAACCCTCCTGTGGTGCTACCCAGAGTGGAAGTTTTAGATATAGTTGTTTTTTAAACTCTTTCCAGACATACAGCATTGATCTCCTAATAATATGATCTTTAATTTTTTTGTCTATTTTATCTTTCCCATACCAAAGGTATGAGTGGAAACCAAATTTCATATCCACTTCTTCTAAAGTTAACACCCTGTCATTACTTAATACATACCATTCGTGTAGCCAAGTTAACACTGCCGAATTGTAGTAAAGTCTCAAATTTGGTAATCCTAAACCACCCCTATCTTTATCGTCCTGTAATACTTTCCAGCTTATCCTTGGCTTTTTACTCGCCCATATAAATTTGGATATATCTTTGTCCCATATTTTGAATAAATTCCTGTTATATAAAACTGGAAGATTCTGGAATAGAAATAGTATCCTTGGTAAAACCACCATTTTAACTGTGGCGATTCTCCCCATAATTGATAGTCGTAGTATTTCCCATCTCTCTAACTCTTTCTTTATGTCTTTCCATATTCTGATATAATTGTTTTCTATTAAGTCTAGATTATTATTTGTAATCATTATCCCTAAATACCTAACACATCTTTGTACCTTATAATTTGTTAACCTAGATAACTCCTCATCCTCCTTGTTTGACAAGTTTTTTGTAATGATATTCGTCTTTTCTTTATTTATTTTTACTCCCAATATCTCTCCAAACTCCCACAACTTCTCTTGTAATTTTCCAATTGATGTCCCAGGGTCTTCTAATGTTAGAGATATATCATCTACAAAAGATATCTTGTATTCCTGTTTCTTTATTCGAACACCCACTACTTTGTTATCATCTCTAGTCTTTCTACATAATATCTCCAAGCTCATTATGAAGAGAAGTGGTGACAGAGGACACCCTTGTCTCACTCCTTTTTCTATTTTAATCTCTGGAGTTTTTGTCTCCATTAATTATAATTTGAGTGTTTTGTTTCTTATATATTGCTTTTACGCCTTGTATAAAATTCTCCCCAAGTTTAACATTCTGCATCACTGCTATCATGTATTGCCAATTCACACTGTCGAATGCCTTTTCAGCGTCAAGGGAAAATATGGCCAATTTCTTTTCAGGATGCATCTCAGCATGTTCTATAATATTTAATATTCTTCTAATATTATTTTTCATGTGCCTACCTGGGAGAAATCCCGTTTGGTCTTGATCTACCCATTCATTCAAAGTCTTCTTCAATCTCTCTGCCAAGATGGTTACAAAAATCTTATAATCAGTATTGAGCAGAGATTGGTCTATAATTTTTCATCTCTTCTGGGTTTTTGTTTTCTTTTAGTATTAAAACTATGTTCGCATTTGACCAAGAACTCGGTATCTCTCCTCCTGCCATTATGTTATTAAACAAACTGCACAATGTTAATTTTAACTGGTCTGCAAAGATCTTATAAAATTTTGCTGAAAAGCCATCCGGGCCTGGTGTCTTGCCTGCTTTTAATAGCTTAATTGCCTGGTCCACCTCATTTATAGTAATTCTCCTATTTAACTCTTCTCTCTGTTGCAAATTAATTATGGCTATATTTTGTGCTTCTAAGTACCTTTCTATCCTTTCTTTCATTAAGTCTTCCAATTGTGTTTCTTTAAAAAGAGTTGTATAGAATTCTCCGAAACATCTTCTAAAATCCTTTTCATTTGTCACTAATTTGTCCTTCTCCTTTATTTTCAATATTTGTTGTTTCTCTTGGGCTTTTCTCAACCTGTAAGTTAACCATTTTCCAACTTTGTTATTTTGCTCATAATATCTTTGTTTCATAAATCTAATCTTTTTCTCTATTTCTTGTGACATATCCATTCTCATTTGATTTAGTAAGATTTTTAATTCATTTATCACTTTTATATTTGTTGGGTCATTTCCCAATATTAATTCCTTTCTTCTTAAAGCCTCTTGTATTTTTTGCAGTTTCTCTCCTCTTCTCTTGTTTTTTTCACAATTTATTTGCATTATTACTCCTCTAATAACTACCTTACATGCTTCCCAAACACTCTGTATTGTAACGTCCCCTTCTTTATTTTCATTAAAATAATTTCTTAAAGCCTGTCTTATTCTCTCTTGTATGTTTTCATCCTGCAACAATATTTCTTTCAATCTCCAATCATATCTCCTTCTCTTAATCTTCAACTTTAAGCTTATCATATTATGATCAGAGACTGTCTTAGGGAATATTTCCATTGATTCTATACAGCTCATCATATTTTTTGAAAGTATAAACATATCAATACGTGAAAAGGAGTTGTATCTATCAGAAAAGAAGGTATAATCTCTACAATCATTATATAAGTGTCTCCATGTGTCCCCCATTGATAAATTCTCCATAAATTCAAAAAAGGAGTTGGGTAGCTTTCCTTAGCTTTCTTTTATACCTTTCCCCGATGTTCTATCTTTAAGTGGATCCAAGACCCCATTCCAATCTCCTAAACAAATTATATTCATAGAATCATAGAATCATAGAATCATAGAATTGCAGAGTTGGAAGAGACCACGAGGGCCATCCAGTCCAACCCCCCTGCCACGCAGGAAATCTTGATCAAAGCATCCCCGACAGATGGCCATCCAGCCTCTGTTTAAAGACCTCCAAGGAAGGAGACCCCACCACGCTCCGGGGGAGTGTGTTCCACTGCCGAACAGCTCTTACTGTCAAAAAGTTCCTCCTAATGTTGAGATGGAATCTCTGTTCCTGGAGCTTGCACCCATTGCTCCGTGTTCCAGTCTCTGGAGCAACACAAAACAAGCTTGCTCCATCCTCAATGTGACATCCCTTTAAATACTTAAACAGGGCTATCATATCGCCTCTTAACCTTCTTTTTTCCAGGCTAAACATACCCAGCTCCCTAAGTCTCTCCTCATAAGGCATTGTTTCCAGACCTTTCACCATTTTAGTTGCCCTTCTCTGGACACACTCCAATTTGTCAATATCCTTTCTGAATTGTGGTGCCCAGAACTGGACACAGTATTCTAAGTGAGGTCTGACCAAGGCAGAATAGAGTGGCACTATTACTTCCCTTGATCTAGACACTATACTTCTATTGATACAGCCCAAAATCGCATTGGCCTTTTTAGCTGCCGCATCACACTGTTGGCTCATGTTCAACTTGTGGTCTACTAGGACTCCTAGATCCCTTTCGCACTTAGTCTCATTCAGCCAGGTCTCTCCCATCCTATATTTATGCATTTCATTTTTCCGCCCTAAATGCAGTACTTTACATTTCTCCGTATTGAATTTCATTTTGTTAGCTTTGGCCCAGCTCTCCAGTCTCTCCAGGTCATTCTGAATTTTGATCCTGTCCTCTAGGGTATTAGCTACTCCTCCCAATTTGGTGTCATCTGCAAATTTGATAAGTATGCCCCTAATTCCCTCATCTAAGTCATTGATGAACATGTTGAATAGCACTGGGCCCAGGACAGAACCCTGTGGCACCCCACTGGTCACATCTTTCCAAGACGAAGAGGAGCCACTGCTGAGCACCCTTTGGGTTCGGCCAGTCAACCAATTACAAATCCATTGAACAGTTAACTTGTCTAGCCCACATTCTACAAGCTTGTTTGCAAGAATGTCATGGGGAACCTTGTCAAAGGCCTTACTGAAATCAAGGTATGCGATGTCCACAGCATTCCCTTCATCTACCAAGCTGGTAACTTTATCAAAAAAAGAGATCAGATTAGTCTGGCATGACTTGTTTCTCTGAAACCCATGTTGACTTTTTGTGATTATGGCATTGCCTTCTAAATGTTCACAGACTCTCTGTTTAATGATCTGTTCTAGAATCTTCCCTGGTATTGATGTCAGACTAACTGGACGATAGTTGTTGGGATCCTCTTTTTTCCCCTTTTTGAAGATGGGGACAACGTTTGCCCTCCTCCAGTCTTCTGGGACTTCTCCTGTTCTCCAGGAGTTCTCATATTCTCATATTCCTTCTCCAAAACTACCTTCAATAACTCTTTATAAAATTTGCCTCTATTTTCTGACGGGGCATAAATTCCCAACACTAAGGTTCTTTTTTCCGTGATTCTTATTTCTATACCCAAATTTCTATACCCAGACTTTAATGTCCTTTATTATTTCTTTCACATTTAACTCATTTTTTACATAAAACACAATCCCCCTTTTCTTCTTATCAATTGAATTTATGAATTCTTGACCTAGTTTCCTATTCCTCAGCAAGTGCTGATCTTTATCCTTTATTTGTGTCTCTTGAATACAGATTAGATCTGCTTTGGTTCTTTCTAATTGGTAAAATACTTGCTTTCTTTTGTGTGGTGAGTTCATATCTCTCACATTCCATGAAACTAATTTAGTCGCCATATTACCTTATTTTTAATTTTTATCTTTATTATATGTATATAATTCCTCTTTTTTATTTCCTTAGTCTTTCTTCTTTCCTCTCTCTTTCTTTCTTTTCTTGCCTCCCCCTCTGATCCTAAATCTTCTAACTCCTCCTCCATTTCTTCTTCCTCCTCCTCTTCCATCTCTTCTTCTAATTCTGAATCTTCCCCCACTTCTTTGTCTTCTTTTTCTCTCCCCATCATTTCCTCTCTGCTACTTCTCATTTCTTCAATTTCTTCTTCATTTTCCTCCTCCTGATCCTCTAATTCGGGTTTCTCCCCCTGTTGTTCTTTATATATCTTTTGCTTATCTTCCTTTAAAGTTTTCTTTAGGCCTGTTTGATCCTTATCATTTCTCTCTTTCTCTTTATTCTCCAGGTCTTTCCCATATTTAGACAAGAAGTCTTTTGCTTTGTGAATAGTGTTCAGTCTATATCTCCTCTGTCTAAAATTAAAGGAGATCCCTTCCACTCTTTCCCAACGATATTGGATTCCCTTTTTCTGTAGCTTAGATGTTAGAAATTGATATTCTTTCCTTTTTAAAAAATATTTGTAACGGGATGTCTTTGAAAATTGCTATTTCATTTTTTTCAATAGCTATTTTTTTTCCCATATTTTTCCCCCAAAATTTGGTCTCTAATTTTCGCTCTTATAAAATATATAGCAATATCTCTCCGTTAACTTCTTTGTATGGCTACCCTTGAATTTATCCTGAATATTTTATCAATTTCCATTTCCATCCTTGCTACAGGGATGTCTATATACTCAGCTAAACTAGGGGTTAGTCTGCCATATAAGTCCTCCTCTTCCATTTCCGTCAGACCCCTTATTTTTAAACATTTCTCCCTCAGCCTCATTTGCATTTCTAACTCTCTTAATTCACCTTGGTCTTGATATTCTCTTAAATGCTCTGTTGTTTTTTCTAACCTTTTTGTTTTAGAGTCTAAATTTTCTACTTTTTCACTCAGGTGTTTTACATCGTCTGTTATTTTATTTATTTTTTTCCCAAAATCATCTAATTCTTTTTTTATATCTTTCCTTATCTCTTTGACTTCTTAGGTCATTTCTTCCCTTAATTTCCTGAATTCTTGTACTAACAATTGTTGTATATCTGTAACTTCACTTGATTCTCTTCTAGTTGTTAATGTATGAACCTGTGCATTCCTCTTTACTGGAATTTTGCTTCTATTTGTTCTTCCCCTTAATCTCCTATACTTTCAATATCCAGATCTTCTATCCTACCTTATAGTTTTAAATAGTAAATAGTAATAGTTGCTTCTGTCTGGGATCTCAAATCCAAATTATTTCTCTGTATTACACCCTTCAACACGCAGTTCCAATTATCTCCACTGCTTAGGTTCTAGTAAATCACTATATAATAATCTAATTTACCCCCGAACTGTATCAATAAGTTTATATATTATATATTATATATCTCTATATATTTCATAAGTAAAGGTTAATACCATTAGTTCATACTATCCAGTACTAATACCAGCTCTAACTCTATAAATATAGCAATAATAACACTATATCCAATTCTATTTTTTTCCTTTTCCTTACTTGCTTCTTTCAGCTTCCTCTTATACCAGCCCTTCTCAGTCCAGACTCTTCCCCACTCCCTCCTAGTATATTCCCCACCCTCCAAACCACCACTGCTTCAGTCCCGCTTCGCAATGTCCTGCTCCTTCTCTCCTTCTCTTACTTTCTTTCCTTTTCTAATACAGTCCTTCGCTTCACTCCACACTACTCCTTCTCATTCACTCCGTTCTCCATTCTTCTCGACCTCCTCCTCTGATTCTCCACACTCTTCTAATTTTGCTCTACTGTGCTCTTTCCCTCCACTTTGCACCGGGGCACGTCTCTCCACTCCTTCAAACAGCTCTCCTGATCCTCTCCTCTGAACTCTCCACCATCTTCTATTTCGTTCTGCTCCAGTCCTTACTCAAAACTCCCCCATGCCACTCCTCTCTCTATATATATATCTTTACTCAAAACAGCTTTGTTCCTCTGTAATCTAGTTCAGCTCAAGCCTTCACTTTACTCTCTTCCTATCCACTCCTCTCTGCTCTAATCCAGTCCTGGTCTTTAATTCAAGTCTTGTGGCATGTCGCGCTCGTTCAACCCGGTCTCCTCCTCCTCACCTCTATTTTCCTCCGCAGTCTTCTATCTTCACTCTGTTCAGTTTCCTCGCTTAAGTCTCGACCACGTCCACTCTTTCTTGTCCTTTACTCCATTAGCCTCTTTCCTCTATAGTCTGCGCTCTACTCCAGACAGGATCCTCTCTCCACTCTCCTCCTCTCCGCTCCATCCCTCTCCACTCTAGTCCACTCCTAATCTTCACTTCAACTCTTGTGTTGTATTGCGCCCACTGTGAATCGCTATCTCTCACATGTCACTGGCTCACTGAGTAGGCACCAGGAGGTTACACCCTCACGTCTTTGGCCTTATTTTCCTTATCTATCTGGTTTAGGTGTATATTTACCAGAAAAATCCCCTTGGCTGGTGACTGCAAGCTCTCTAGCTGAGCTACTCGCAGCTGCTCACAACTCTGTTGCTGACCGGAAGTCCACACTGGTCTTAAATGCCAAGAAAAATCTTTGGAGGGGGTTGTGTATTAATCCCATTTATTGGAGACGAAGGGAGGGAATTTTAGAGAGCAAAGATACATTGAAGGAACTCTCACTTGTAGAGGCAGACTACATTCTATTGCTGCCTGAGGCAGGGAGCAAACTGCCACCTCTCCCACATCATGGGGCAGAGGAAGAAGGGCCAGGATGTGCCAGTTCCCTACCAGCATTTTCTGGCCCCAGATCAGACCCATTGCTCTTCCATTCCCTCCATGGAATGGGAGAAAGTCCAGAAAGGCACACTGGCCCATCACTGCAGCCACTGCCACTGTCTCCCTCGCTCTCCCAGAAGGCATGAAGCTAGACCACAATATGTGACAAAGTCCCCCTACAAGTGACCACATGCTGCAGGACTCCTTCCTGCCTTCCAGGAGCGTGAGGCAGACTGACAGCTGCAGTGATAGACCAGCCTACTGGGATCGGCTCCTGCAGTCTCATGGGGCACAATCTGTTTCTTCCTGGTGCAAACAGATTAAAGCAGGTATTATCTTAAACCATTTTAGCAGACCCTACTCGGCCTTCCCCATCTTAATCCCATATCTGACCTTGGGGTCATGAGGACTGTCCAGGGGCAGAATGGGGCAAATGTCCTGTGTTGTCATGACTGCAGGGCTCTAAGATGGGGGAAAGACAAGCCTAAAGACCTGGGAGTACTGATTCTTCTCCCACAGTCTCCAAAAGAGGTAAATGCAGTGGCATCACCCACATTACCACCATGTGCCAGAAAGAGGACGATATAGACATGGCAGCTGCACTGCTGAACAAAAAAGAAGCGAGTGCCCCACTGTTATAAATCACACTGTGGAATTTGAGGAATCCAGTGCAAAGAATCAGACTAGGAATGGCCTAAAAATCCAGAAGGGAGCCCTTCCCCAGAGCCTGAAGAATTAAGAGCAGACACAGGCATGTATACAGTCATCCCTCCACATTTGCAGGTTAAGCATTTGTGGATTTGATTATTTACTAATTACTAAATATGCTTGTTCTAGGTATTTTCTAGGTCCTCCAGCATGATTCTATGGTAAGCTTCCACTGGATGTTGACCATAGAGTTGTGCTGGAGGACCTAGAGATTCCTAGAGAGAACACTTCTCTGGGCATTTGTAGGTCCTCCTAGAGATTCCTAGAGAGAAAACCTCTCTAGGTATCTGTAGGTCCTCCTAGAGGACATTTGTAGGTTCTCCAGTGTGATTCTATGGTCAACTGAAGGTGACCATAGAGTTGTGCTGGACAACCTAGAGATTTCTAGAGAAAGCACTTATCTCAGCATTTGTCCTCCATCACTAGGAGGACCTAGAGCACTTCTCTAGGTATTTGTAGGTTCTCCTAGAGGACATTTTTAGTCCTCCAGTGTGAGTCTATAATCAACTGAAGATGACCATAGAATTGCACTGGAGGACCTGCAAATGCCTAGAGAAGTGTTCTTTCAGGTAAATAAAAATAACAGGCCTGTATTAACAGTTTCTCCACCTTTGCTGGGGTCCTCTGCCCCTAACCCCCATGATAGTAGAGGGCCAACTGTACTTTCTGGATGATGTACTCTCACTTCAGCCACACCATGTGGATACTAAGGAAAGACCTCTTTCCTCTGTGCAACAATGGCAAGCCAAACACAAACAAAGGTGGAGCCAACAATTCATGCACTGGCTTAAATACCAAATACCAAGCAAATAATCACTTGGCTATCAAGATCAGACAGCTATAAATCTCTCAGCAACAGGGGGGAGTCTTCATTGCAAATAACTGATCAACAACGTCACATATGTTTGGCTTTCTTCAATTCCTGCCCTCTTGGGCCAGCTGTAAGGTATGCAAAAATGTCTTTCTAGTTCCTCAGTTTTGTTCTTCATGGCTGCTTCTTTTGTATGAGAGACTCTGGAACATTTGAGATTCTGTCCTGGGCCCAGTGCTATTCAACATCTTTATCAATGACTTGGATGAGGGAATTAGGGGCATACTTATCAAATTTGCAGATGACACCAAATTAGGAGGAGTAGCTAATACCCTAGAGGACAGGATCAAAATTCAGAATGACCTGGATAGACTGGAGAGCTGGGCCACAGCTAACAAAATGAAATTCAATACGGAGAAATGTAAGGTACTGCACTTAGGGCGAAAAAATGAAATGCATCGATATAGGATGGGAGAGACCTGGCTGAATGAGACTATGTGCGAAAGGGATCTAGGAGGCCTAGTAGACCACAAGTTGAACATGAGTCAACAATGTGATGCGGAAGCTAAAAAGGCCAATGCGATTTTGGGTTGTATCAATAGAAGTATAGTGTCTAGATCAAGGGAAGTAATAGTGTTGCTCTATTCTGCCTTGGTCAGACCTCACCTAGAATACTGTGTCCAGTTCTGGGCACCACAGTTCAAAAAGGATATTGACAAATTGGAGCGTGTCCAGAGAAGGGCAACTAAAATGGTGAAAGGTCTGGAAACCATGCCTTATGAGGAGAGACTTAGGGAGCTGGGTATGTTTAGCCTGGAAAAAAGACGGTTAAGAGGTGATATGATAGCCCTGTTTAAGTATTTGAAGGGATGTCACGCTGAGGATGGAGCAGGCTTGTTTTCTGCTGCTCCAGAGACTGGAACACGGAGCAATGGATGCAAGCTCCAGGAACAGAGACTCCATCTCAACACCACGAGGAACTTTTTGACAGTCAGAGCTGTTCGGCAGTGGAACACACTCCCTCGGAGCGTGGTGTGGTCTCCTTCCTTGGAGGTCTTTAAACAGAGGCTGGATTGCCATCTGTCGGGGATGCTTTGATCAAGATTTCCTGCGTGGCAGGGGGTTGGACTGGATGGCCCTCGTGGTCTCTTCCAACTCTGCAATTCTATGATTCTATGATTCTATGAATACCACACCACTCTTCATTCTGACTCTTCTGTAACTGCTCAGCCTTACCACAGCCTGCTTTCTCTGGCAGTGGCTGCTTTGAAGCATAGGGCACCCACCACCACAAGAAGGTGTTAAAGATGACTGAGACAACACATATGTGAAATTGTTGATCAATTATTTGTAATTAAGACTCTGATTTAATGGTGTACAGTAGTTGGGACCATCCAACAGGATTCCAGCTGATAAAGTTCTGAAGAAAAGAGTGAACTTATATCACTGTTGTGACCTTTTAATAGACCCAATAAGGTTATTGTCCAGTTTTGACATTTCATAATGAACAAATGTGTCGACAGTAGTCTGATACATGTTCTGTAGGACAGGTGATTGATGTTGAGCTGTTCATTTCCCATGCCTAAAAACCATAAAATATCCTTCCCCCAATATGCCCTCAACAGAGTGGCAAAACTGGGGGAGGAATTTCCCTAGTGGCATTGCTAAACACTTCAAGATCACCAGAGCTTCAAAATTCAGAGAGAGCTGTAATCTCACTAGCATCTGCCCCACAAGGAATCCCCCACTGTGGGAGGGATTCTCACTTTCCATGAAGGGAAATTTAACAGAGCTGTCCAAGGTGCTGAACCTTATCCATCCAACCTGGAGTGGATTCATTGCCTCACTGACACTGGACTCATGAGGTAATTGTGCTTCTTCCTACCCTAAAAGGTTTTTTGCATTATCTTCTCATAAGTCTCCAGGGCTGAAACGGGAATGTAACTCATTTGCATTATAAATTGCTAGGAAGCTGATGCACTGTCAGAGGACTGAGTTAAATTACAATGCCCTGACTTTCTCTCTCTCATGAACTCTCTTGGTTTGTATTTAATTAAAACCTTTCACTTAGCTTTTGTTTTAATTTTTTTTTAAAAAAAGAGAGCTCTCCCATCATCTTTTATGGCTTCTTTGGAAGGAGAGAAAGGCTTCCTCAACAATGAAGGTGAAGCTCTGAGAAGCTACACTGGCGTTTTTATGTTGTGTCAGCTCATCTTCTTACATCTTTCCTGTTAAGAAAATACAAAATGAATGGCTGAAAGCAGCTGTTACATATCTGGTCCCCCATCCCAGTCTGTATGGCAGGGGTGGGCAAAGGGCAGCCTGTGGCCCACATGTAGCCCCTGAGGCCATTTTGTGACTGTAGGGGCCCCAGGGGTGAAACAGTGAGTCCCAAATGCCCTCTAAGGGGCTTAGTGGCATTTTTGCCACATTTTCAATCACCCCCTGGACATTTTAGGACCAGGGACTGCATTTAAAAAAACAAAAACAAAAACAAAAACAAACAGAAATAAACCAGAAGTGACTTTTGCTCACTTTCTGTCTTTAAAATGGCCTCTTCAAGGCCTAATATGGCCCAAGGGAACTGTTAAAAAGTGACATAAATATTCCCCATACCCCATAAAGGGCTTTGGGAGGGTATTTGTGGACTTGTTTCATTTTTTGTGGTTGTTGGTGCAGTCCTCCAAGGTCTCCTGGGGTGCTAATATAGTCCCCTAGCTTCCCAGCCTTATTCTATCATCTTATCTCATTGTTGTGTGCCTTCAAGTTATTTCAGATTTATGTCAACCTATCACAGGGCTTTTCTTGGCCAGATTTGTTTATCTTTGCCTTTCTCTGAGCCTGAAAGAACGTGATGTTCCCAAGATCACCCAGTGGGTTTCCATGGCTGAGAGTTGGGGGATTTGAACCCTTGTTTCCAGAGACATAGTCCAGTGCTCTAAATCTTTGCTTATTTCAATGTCATGTGTAAGAATGAGGAATGTGGGAAGTCCACTGACTGGCTGCTTCAGAAAAAAAAACTTTTAAGAAGGGGTTATGTTCTTACTTTATGTCAGGATGCTCATGACACTTTATGTTCTCAAAATACTCTCACACTGTTTTAATTCAGTGCTTGATTTTAATATTATTGCTTCATTAACTGTAACATTATAACTAGTAGGCTTAACTCATGCGTTACTTCTCCTGTGGAAATGGTTGAAGATTTTTGTCCACATTCAGAAGCAGAGTAGCACATGCACCAATAGAAGGCAGACATATTTGGTTCTGCCTTCTATTGAACATTTGGTGTCTTGGTCACAAAGTTTGTATTGAACAAATGTGTAACTCTGCATGTGGAGATGAATGCTACATAATCCTGATACAACTTGGCCATGGTTTTTCTGGGGTTCTGTTTTAATTCATGTTGCAATTCATCAGGGGTCTTACACTAAGAAAAAGGCTGGGAATGATGGACTTAAATCTTTAGTGGTCATAGAGTCATAGAATCATAGAGTTGGAAGATACAACAAAGGCCACCCAGTCCAACCCTCTAGCATTCAGGAATAAACAATCAATCATTCTCGACAGATAGCTTTCCAGCCTCTTCTTAAAAACCACCAAAGAAGGAGACTCCACCACACTACGAGGCAGTGTATTCCACTTCTGAACAGCTCTTACTGTCAGGACGTTCTTCCTAATGTTTAGGTGGAATCTCTTTTCCTATAGTTTGAACCCATTGCTCCATGTACTAATCTCTGCAGTAGAAAAAAACAAGCTTGCTCCATCCTCAGTATGACATCCCTTCAAATATTTAAACATGACTATCATGTCCCCTCTCAACCTTCTCTTATCCAGACTAAACGTATCCAGCTCCCTAAGCCGCTCCTCAAAAGGTATGGCTTCCAGACCTCCCACCATACTGGTCACCCTCCTCCAGACACGTTATGGCTTGTCCATATCCTTCCTGAATTGTGGTGCCCAGAACTGGACACAATATTCCAGGTGAGATCTGATCAAAGCAGAATACAGTGGCACTATGACTTCCCTTGACCTAGACACTAGGCTCCTATTAATGCAGCCTAAAATCACATTGGCTTTTTTAGCTGCTACATCACACTGCTGACTCATGTTCAGCTTGTGGTCCACTAAGACTCCTAGATCCTTTTCGCATGTACTGCCATCAAGCCAGGTGTCACCCATCCTATAGCTGTGCATATCATTTTTACTGTCCAAGTGTAGTATTCTACATTTCTCCCTGTTGGAATTCATTTTCTTAGTTTTGGCCCAGCTTTCTAATCTGTTCAGGTCATTTTGAATTCTGATCCTGTCCTCTGGGGCATTAGCTACCCCTCCTAATTTGGTGTCATCTGCAAACTTGATAAGCATACCCTCTATTCCTTCATCCAAGTCATTGATAGAGATGTTGAATAGCACTGGGCCAAGGACAGAATCCTGTGGCACTCCACTGGTCACTTTTCTCCAGGATGAAGAGGAGCCATTGGTGACTACCCTTTGGGTTCAGTCAGTCAACCAAATACAAATCCACCTAACAGTTGCATTGTCTAGGTTACTACCTTTTTTGCAAGAATGTCATGGGAGACCTTGTCAAAAGCCTTACTGAAATCAAGATACACTACATCCACAGCAGTCCCTTCATCTACCAAGTGTGTAACTCTATAAAAAAAAGAGATAAGATTAGTCTGGCACGACTTGTTTTTGAGAAATCCATGTTGACTTTAATGATCATGGCATTTTATTGTTTTTAACCTCTCTAGCAAGCCTGAGGTCCACCTGTGCTTTAGCTTTTCTGACTTTCCCCCTACGTGAGCTGGCTATTTGTTTGAATTCTTCTTTGGTGATTTCTCCCTTTTTCCATTTCTTGTACATGTCCTTTTTAAGTTTTAGCTCAGTTGAGAGTTCTTTTGACATCCATCCCGATTTCTTTAGACACCTTCCATGTGTCCTCCTCATTTATTTATTTTTTACTAGTTATTTATACCCCACTCTTCAGCCACAAAGGCTATTGGAGCGGCTTACAAACTGTTTTAAGCAATAGCAGTTTACACAACTACACTGCATTAAGCAGCTTCCAGTGTGTGTTAGCTAATTGGAACTGTTTGAAATTGTGCCTTCAGTATCTCACTTTTAAGAAACTCCCATCCATCATGAACTCCCTTCTCTTTTAGTATTCCTGACCATGGGATCACTCTAAGTAATTCCCTAAGTTTTCTGAAATCAGCTTTCTTAAAGTCTAGAAAGCATGTCTGACTATGCTTGGCTTCCCCTTTCCTCTCTACAACAAACTCCAGGAAAACATGATCACTCCCCCCCTGCCCCAAGGATCCCGCCACTCCCACTCCATTAACCAGGTCATCCCCATTGGTTAGGATCAGATCTCATATAGCTGATCTCCTTGTTGCCCCTTCTACCTTCTGGACAATAAAATTATCTGCAAGGCAAGTGAGAAATTTGTTGGACATTAAATTCCTGGCAGACTTGGACTTCCAACAAATATCAGGATAGTTGAAATCCCCCATTGCTACTACATCTCTCCTTTCTGAATATGTGGTCATCTGTTCTATCCAAGTCCTCAGTTTGGCTTGGAGGTCTGTAGTAGACCCCCAGAATGATATCCCTGCTGTTTCTCTCCTTGATTTTTACTCAGATGCTCTCAACCTGTCCCCAGGATTTAAATCATGGTTATGTTCACAGGTGTACACATCCTTAATGTATAATGCTACTCCACCACCTTTCCTGTTTGGTCTATTTTTCTGAAATAGGTTATACTCCTCTATTAGTACATTCCAATCATGAGACTCATCCCAACAGGTTTCAGTAATGCCTATGATATCATATTTGTTTTGCTGTGCTAAGAGTTCAAGTTCATCCTGTTTATTTCCCATGCTCTGTGCATTCGTATAGAGACATCTGAGACCATGGGCCATTTCCCCTATCTGCCTTTTAAAGGGTTTATTCCTCCCATTGTTGGGTTGTTGTGTTATTTGCCTTGTTCTCTGTATAACATTTGGGCTATTATCTCTAGCACTCGATGAACTCCTGCCTTCAAGAGTACTGTCTCCCTTCCCCATACAACTCAGTTTAATGCCCTCCTGATAAGATCTTTCAAACTCTTAGCAAAAACATTCCTGCCAACTGCTATGAGGTGCAACCCATCCCTTGCACAGAAGTCCACCTCCCTGAAACTGCACCCCATGGTCCAAGAAGCCAAATTGTTCCTGGCAGCACCATCTGCATAGCCAGTTATTCACCTCCACTACTCTTCTCTCCCTGGGCCATGCCCTCCCACTGCAAGGACAGATGAAATGACTATCTGCATCCAGGTTCTTCAGCTTCCTACCCAAAGCCTCATAATCCCTTGTGATTTTCTGGAGGCTATGCCTGTTTCTTTCTGTAGCATTTTCTGTCATGTCCCATATGGTTCTAAAGTCTGCGTTGCTAGATTGGGTCCAAGATCCACAGGACTCCTTCATGAAACAATATGTGTGGCAGTGATTGTCACTGTGATCAGCTATATAGGTGTACAATCCTAGATACCAGAGTTCAAATCCCCATTCAGCCATGAAAACCCACTGGGAGACTTTGGGCAAGTTACATACACTCAGCCCTCAGAAAACCCATGTAGTGGCCAGGAGAGGCAAGGCATGTCAAAGAAGTGTCTGGCATCCCTGTAGCTGGACAACCAATAAGGACATTATCCTCTGGGATTTCCAGAGTTCCCCCACAGGGTTCTGCAGGATGATATCATTACTCTGTATCTGTCCATAGTAGGGGTGGGTACATGGGTGGTGTCAAGGGGCCAATTCCCCCTCCCCTGCCCTGCCCTCAGGCCACACACACACACACACACCAAGCCCAAATGTCTCCATTTTCATCTGCTGTCCTTCTCAAAATGGTGACAGGAAGTGAGGTTGTGTCTCTTCCTAATGCCATATTGAGAGAGAATGTACAGGAAAATAGAGGTGTTGGGGAATATGCAAAGTTCTTGGATGTTTTTAGGGGAAGGCAAAGGAACTTTCATGCATTTTTTACACATGTTGGAGGCTTTATGTGTTTCTGGAAATAGTTGGGTTTGCACACAAAAAAAGGTTCCTTTCATTAAAAAAAACTATTTTCACCCAAAATATCCAGTGCATTTTTGCACAGAATACCATATATTCCAGCATATAAGATGACTGGGCACATAAGATGACCCCCCACACACTTTTTAAGTTAAAATATAGACTTTGCCCACCCCGTCCAGCCAGCCATCTGGCTGGAAAGCCTGCCCCCCCACCACCAGTCAGCCAGCTCAGTGGCTGTAGATGATGGAATAGTCTGTGAAATTAAAGGACTGAGAACAGCTAAAAAAGCATGGGATACTTTGAAAAATCTCTGTGGTGTTCAATCTTTGGCAAGTAAGGTTTCATTAATAATGAAGTTGGTTAATATGAAGCTATCAAATCCCAAATTTTTGAATGAGCACATTAATGATTTTAGAGCCACATTGGCAGACTTGCAAACTCCTGGAGAGGAAATCCCCCAAACTATGCAAATGGAAATCTTCCTGGCAAGTTTATCAAAATACAATCCCTAAATGGAGTGCAATTAACACTTCAAAGGCAAAGCAGTCATTCTCACAGCAGGGGGAAGGATCTTCTGGGGAAACTGCCCTGGGAATTTACCACTTCAAAGACAAGGCAGTCATTCTCACAGCAGGGGAAAAGATCTCCTGGGCATATAAGACGATCCCCCACTTTTGAGGAGATTTTCAAGTGTTAAAAAGGAGTCTTATATGCAGGAATATACACTAATTTCCTAAAACACTTTGGGATGTACAAACACTGCATGAAAACTGTGAAAAATTGTCACCTCTGTTTTTCTTCCAGACTGGGTTTCTTGGGAAACCTATTTTTCAGCTAGGAAAATAAACAATGGCAAATATCCTTTCCCTCCCGAAACAAGGCTGGTGGAACTTCCCAGGTCTCCCCACCCTTGTTTAGCCTACTCATGAAGGAATAGTGTGGATTTTCTGCATTTATGCAATGCTGAAGATGAAGAAATTCACCCCTTATGCTTGACTGAATTGTCTCAAATTCCTATCACCACATTTACAGGAGAGACTATCCATAAGTGACCATCACAGCTGCTGTTGATACTTCTTCCAGACCACTGATGAGTTAAATCTGGATTGCATGGGTTGCTCAGGCTTCACTTTGCTGTGTGCCACCACATGGAGGCACGGTGGGTGGGTGGAGGGAACTTGTCTTTCTCTTAATAAATTAAAAAAAAAAAACCTCTTCAGCCCTGTTCACTGTTGTAGCCAGGTACAAATCTCTCTTGACATGCTTATCAATTATTTGGGCTTCTCTTCCTCAGGAACATCTCTGTACTGGTGAAGTGTATGGTAGCTGACAGTTGAATCTGCCAACCATATTCTGGCATAGCAGATCTGTTCATTGCTGTCATTACCTGTTAAAGTTTTACACAGCCAAGAGAAAGTGGCAGTTCTCCAGTGCTACAGTACTCTGGTAGTCAAATTTCTGCTTTTCCTGGCTTTTGATTTGAAAACAAAATGCTGGAATTGAAATTCAAGGGCCACTTTCATTGGTGAGATTGTGGAGAACTGCATGAAAACTGAAGCCAGAATTGTGATTTTTAACAATGTCGTGAAGGCCATGAAGTAAGCAGTTGTACTTTTTTGGTTTTGGAATAGCATGGTATACGATTCAGGATTGCAACAAACCCTGTTAAGCAAGAATAAAGCACCACAAGCAGTTGGAGGTTCCATAGCAGTGCATGCAGAGTTGAACCAACTATTGCACAATAGAAGAGCATGCAGCTGTTCACATCACACATACACACACCCATATCCATGGAAACAATATATGCGGTTTCAGTTATCCACAGCTGAAAGAATAGGGACACATACCATAGAACTGTGCTGGGAAATGCCTAGAGAGGTGTTCTCTTTAGGAATTGCTAGGTCCTCCAACACAATTGTTTATCCATGGTTTCATTTATAAACAGTAAGTCCAAGAACATATTCCCCATGTATACAGGTGATGACTTGTATCATTATTTCACAGCAGCAGTGAATTTTTGCAATCTGCCAACTCCAGAATCTTAACTATACTGTTTAATGTTTGCATACAAAGTTGACTAAATCCCCTATGCTGAATCAAAGCCTTGGAAGGTGTTGGGATGTTCCTACCAGAAGATCCAGCGCAGGGGGGGGGGGTTGGACTACAACTTCCAGATTTCCCCAACCTGATGGGGATTCTAGGAGTTGTAGCCAAAAGTCACTTTGTAAGCTCTCTTTCCCCTCTCCATCACCAAACACCCTCCATCCATTCCTTGCTTCTTTGTGGTAGTACTGATAGGCAATCAAGAGTCATGTTCCCACCCCAACTGCAGTCAGATGATGATCTGGCTCAGGAATGTATCACACCAGCCTTCTGTCTTGCCACAATAGCATTAGTTCAGGAAATGGAAACATACTGATTTGGGAACGTTCCTTATCACAACCCTCTTGAATTGTGCAATTGTGGTGCTTCAGTGGTCTATAGTTGCTTGATCTGCCTTCTACATCAGTGCAATAATTCTGCCCTTCTGACCTATGCCCTACCCAGAGTGCCTTTGGTTGTTTTTTTTTTATGTTTGCTGTAAATTCACAATTACGGCAAACACAGAATTGTGGCCATATGATGGGGCGGGGAGAAGAAAAGAAAAGAAATAGAAAATAAAAGGAAAAAGAGCCTGCTTTGGAATAGCAAGGAAGGGGATTGGGGGAGAGGGGGAGAATCATGCCCACTGATGACCATGTGACTGCTGGCATCTCATTACTGCAACAGAAGGGACCAATCACACAGAGGGCTTTCATGGAAAGGTGGTCAGATAGAGAGCCATTGATGGGTTTTGCCAGGGCCAGTTACATGGCATGATAAAGCACGCGAAATTCTGGATTTCCATCCTTTCGCACCAGTGGTGCATAGTTCACACGATTTATTGCTAAATTGGAAGATCCGGTGAGATTCGCCTTTCTAAGTTTACACAGACAAAGGTGGGGAGGCATGGCCTCCAGATCACTATCATTAAAGCCAGGCAGGAGACGGGGAGGAAGCAAGGAGGGGAGCAAAGTGAGGGGGAAAGAGACCATAAGTTCATAGCTTTGTGTGTATATAAAGCAACAAATAAGGATGGAGACCATGGAGGAGGAGAGAAATAATGACAAAGTACGGAAGGAAAGCAGCTGAGATGCTTGCCAGCTGAGCAGACTGCTCTCCGTCTTGAGAGTGTGTACACACAGACACAGACACAAAAGAACAACGCAGCTGAGATTCCGTTCGCTCTGAAATCCCTGACAACTGAGCAGACTGATTCTCTCTCTCTTTCTCTCTCTCCCTTTGTTATGCTGGCACGCGCATGTGCACACACGCGCACACACACACACACACACACACACACACAAACAATCTAGCGATCACTCTCTCTCATTCACAGAGAGAGAGGGGGCGGAGAGAGGAACAGTTATTATGCTAGAAGGCAAGCCAGCTGGCTGGATCTTTTCAAGTCTCATCTCTTGCAAGTCCACCCCTCCCTCCTTTTGGTCAATTCAACCAATCACGTGCCAATTTTGAAAAGACGGCTGACAGGTCCCACTGCTGTAAGCGAAATGGTTATTCACACAGTCGATAGTGCGCTAACTTGCACTACTTTTCAAAAAAGACGGGGGAAATAGTGAAAGCTGATACTGCATGACTTATGGGGGGGTTTGCCCCCCTCCTTCTGAATATGGCGACTTTGATCCGAAAGATGAGGGAACTATTAGGACTCTTTGAGAATACTTAGAGGATTTATTTTGCCATGTAAACACACACCCCTGTCAATGAAAAGGTGCACTCTAACAAGTTGAATGGCAACAAGATGGAGACAATATCATGTGATAAGGTACGGCCATAGATGTTATTATACAGCTGCAATCATGTTGTACGAGCCCTGTGTGATAAAGTCCTGAATCTAGTGTTGCTGATGATGTTTGACAATTCCATTTCAACTGTGTTCCTTTCCTTTCACAACAGATTTTTTAAAATTACAAAATTTGTTTGTTTTTTAGTATTTTTATTCATTTTCCCACCATATTAAAACACAGTTACAATTACATTAAACATCAAGACATCTCAATCAACATAACAAATATTTAAATAAGACAAACTTCACACAATTCTTTTTTTTTTAATATAATTTTTATTCGGTAACAAAGGTAATCAATTTTTCCATCATTTTCATTTGCTTTTACAACTCCTTATTTAGTTTGTTGCCTTATATACAAATACTTAATAACATACTCACAAAGAAAACAAATTACATTCCACAAATACAAACAGAAAACCACTTCCTCAGCGTCACCTCCGGTTATCAGGTTTTACACGCAATCATAACGTGTTTGGATGTCACCATTTCTTAACTCATCACTCCACTCTTATAATCTACATTCTTTTCTCTTTCTCCTTCTTCTATTCTGGCTTTACTGACTTCTTATAATAGCATTATTTGTTTATCAAATATATATCCATTTTTTTCCCAATCCTTTAACACATCTGCCCAGTCCTCTATTAATTTTTTACTTGATTTATTTTTAATCCTATTTGTTAAATTATCCATTTCTATCATCTCTAATAGTTTGTCTTTCCATTCACTTATAGATGGTGTGTCCAAAGATTTCCATTTTCTGGCTATTATCAATCTAGCCGCAACTATCATGTATAACAAAAGTTTCCAATGTTTTTGCTCTGTTTCACGGCCTACTGCATCTAACATATTTAACAAATAAATCTCTGGCTTCATTTCATATTCAATGTGCAGTATCCGTTTGATTTCTTTATGAACTCTCTGCCAGAATTCCTGTATTTTCCTGCATGTCCACCACATATGTATATAAGTTCCTGGATTAGATTTACACCTCCAACACTCTAGATTAATCGTATTCTTCATTTTGTTTAATTTTGTTGGTGTATAATACCATCTCTGTACTACTTTGATGTAGTTTTCTTTTAAATTCTGAGCTGCAGTAAATTTCCATGTTTTTCTTCTTGCCTTTTCCCATGCTTCCAACTTAAGTACATATCCCAAATCTTTGGACCACCTTATCATAAAATCTTTTATGTTTTCTTGCTCTAACTCTACCCCCAGTAACAATTTGTAATATTTTGATATTTCCCTTTTTTGTTTTCATCCCATATGATGTTGTCTAATGCATTACTTTCCATTTCGAACCCCTCTTTTTTCTGGTCTTCTTTAAATCTTTCTTTTATTTGTAAGTACTCGAACCAATTTGTTCTCTGAATTTCCTCTAGTTCTTGTTTAGTTCTCAGCTCAAACTCTCTACTTTCGTTTATAATTCCTATATCTCTGTATCTTAACCAGTGTTTTGTATTTTTCCATCTACCCATTAAAGCTTCCTGTGGTGATATCCACAGGGGGATTTTCATATAAAATTTTTGTTTGACTGTCTTCCAAGTTTTCAGTAATGATTTTCTTATACAATGGTTATTAAAGTCCTTATTGCTTTTTTCCTTTCCATATTGCAAATACGCATGCCATCCGAACCTTAGATTATGGCCTTCTATATTCAATGTCTGTTCATCTTCTAGTGTAATCCAATCCTGTAGCCATACTAATGATGCCGCCAAATGATATATTTTCAAGTCTGGCACGTCGCATCCGCCTCTCTCTTTCGCATCAGTCAGGTATTTCCATTTTGTTCTTCCCTTTTTCTCGTCCCAAATGAATTTCCTGAGGTCCTTGTTCCAGATTCTAAATATTTTGTCTTTCTTAACTATCGGTAGATTTTGGAAAAGAAATAACATTCTAGGCAGCACATTCATCTTATATGTTGAAATTCTTCCAAATACTGAAAGTTTTAATTTCTGCCATCCTTTCAAGTCGTCTTTTATCTGCTTCCATGTTACCTTGTAATTATTATCGAATAAATCAGCATTTCTTTTGGTGATATATATCCCTAAATATCTGACTTTTTTCTCTATTCTACAATTTGTTATTCCCGACAAAGCTAGTTCTTCCTGTTTTATCATATTCTTGGTTATTATTGTAGATTTTTCTGCATTTATCTTAATTCCTGAATATTCTCCGAATTCTTTCAAGACCTTCATTAATTCATTTGCTTGATTAATTGGATCTTCCATGAAGAAAACTATGTCGTCCGCGAAAGCTCTAAGTTTATATGTTTGATTCCTTATCTTGACCCCTGGATAGAATCATAGAATCATAGAATTGCAGAGTTGGAAGAGACCACGAGGGCCATCCAGTCCAACCCCCCTGCCACGCAGGAAATCACAATCAAAGCATCCCCGACAGATGGCCATCCAGCCTCTGTTTAAAGACCTCCAAGGAAGGAGACCCCACCACGCTCCGAGGGAGTGTGTTCCACTGCCGAACAGCTCTTACTGTCAAAAAGTTCCTCCTCATGTTGAGGTGGAATCTCTGTTCCTGGAGCTTGCACCCATTGCTCCGTGTTCCAGTCTCTGGAGCAGCAGAAAACAAGCCTGCTCCATCCTCAGCGTGACATCCCTTCAAATACTTAAACAGGGCTATCATATCACCTCTAAACCGTCTTTTTTCCAGGCTAAACATACCCAGCTCCCTAAGTCTCTCCTCATAAGGCATTGTTTCCAGACCTTTCACCATTTTAGTTGCCCTTCTCTGGACACGCTCCAATTTGTCAATATCCTTTCTGAATTGTGGTGCCCAGAACTGGACACAGTATTCTAAGTGAGGTCTGACCAAGGCAGAATAGAGCGGCACTATTACTTCCCTTGATCTAGATACTATACTTCTATTGATACAGCCCAAAATTGCATTGGCCTTTTTAGCTGCCGCATCACACTGTTGGCTCATGTTCAACTTGTGGTCTACTAGGACTCCTAGATCCCTTTTGCACGTAGTCTCATTCAGCCAGGTCTCTCCCATCCTATATTTATGCATTTCATTTTTCCGCCCTAAATGCAGTACTTTACATTTCTCCGTATTGAATTTCATTTTGTTAGCTTTGGCCCAGCTCTCCAGTCTATCCAGGTCATTCTGAATTTTGATCCTGTCCTCTAGGGTATTAGCTACTCCTCCCAATTACAGTTACAGTTAAATCTTAAACTTCTGTTAAGCACTTCCAAGACGAGAATAAAGAGCATTGGTGACAACGGACAGCCTTGTCTTGTTCCTTTATTAATATCTATTATCTCCGTTTTCTCCCCATTTATTATTAATTGTGCTATCTGTCTATTGTATAGCTGCTCTATCCTTTTTACAAAGTTGTCGCCTGTTCTCATCTTCTTCAGTACTTCTATCAAGAAATTCCACTGGACACTGTCAAATGCTTTCTCGGCGTCTGCAAAAAACATTGCTAGCTTCTTTTCATTGTGCATTTCGAAATATTCTATTAAATCTATTATAATTCTTATGTTATGTTTAATTTGCCTATCCGGCAGAAAGCCACTCTGGTCTTTATGTATGGTATATGACAGTATTTCTTTTAACCTTTTTGCTAGAATCATCGTGTATATCTTATAATCATTATTCAATAATGATATTGGTCGGTAATTTCTTACATCTTTTGGGTCTTTCCCCTCTTTCGGTATTAATGTAATGTTCGTATTGATCCAGGAGTCAGGTATACCCTTTTCTTCAATTTCATTTAGGGTCTTATGTAGAGGTGCTATTCCTCTTGAAACGTCTTATAGTATAAACTTGTCAAGCCATCTGGGCCCGGTGCTTCGTTGTTTTTCATTGTCTTTATTGCTGTTAATATTTCTGATACCGATATGGGTGCGTTTAATAGTTTGATCTGTTCTTCAGTCAATTGGGGAAAGGTTTGTCTTTCCAAATATCTTTTCATATCTTCCTCCTCTCCCTTAGAGATTTCTTCAATCTTAAACAAGCTTCTATAGTACTCCAAAAATATACTTTTAATTTTCCCTTGGTCTGATATCTCTTTGTCTTCATGTTTAATTTCTGTGATTATTTTCTTTTCCCTTTCTTTTTTCAATTTGTATGATAACCATTTTCCAACTTTATTCGAATGCTCAAAATATATCTGCTTGCTTCTTTTCAATTGTTTCTCTATCGCATCTGCCATATCGCTATTCAGTTGATTTCTTATTAGCTTTATTTGTAAATTAACTTCCTCATCTTTCGGATTGTTTCTCAGTTTTTCTTCTCTCTTTCTCAACTCCTCTGCCAGGGACTTAAATCTTTCTGACTTTTTCCTTTTTACTTCTGCTCCTCGTTTCAGAAATAAACCGCGCATCACTGCTTTACTAGCGTCCCATATCACTTTCATCGGACATTCTGGTGTCATATTTTCTGCGAAGTAATATCTTATTTCCTTTTTAATTGTTTTAACAAATTCTTCATTTCTAAGCAGACTCTCATTCAATCTCCAATTATAAGTTTTTTTGCTTGATTCTATTCTCATCTCAATTGGCGAATGATCAGAAACCACCTTCGCTAATATATCCATACTCTTTACAATAGGGAGCAGATGTTTAGAGATAGCGAAAAGGTCTATTCTAGACATTGTTTTGTGGCAGTCTGAATAAAAAGTATATCCTTTTTGTTTACCGTATTTGTGTGACCATACATCTTGTATTGACAGTTGTTCAACCAATTCGAAAAAACTTCTGGGCAATTTCCCTTGGTACTTTAGGTTTTTCCCCCTCGATCTGTCTGTTATCGGGTCTATTACTCCGTTGTAATCTCCTAAAATCAGTAAGCTTTCAGTATCATATTCATCTAACCTTTTATGTAGTTGCTTATAAAATTTTTCTTGTTGTGTATTGGGAGCATATATACCTACTACTATGAGTTTTAGGTTTTGCATGGACACCTCTACAGCAATGACTTGACCTTCTTCATCTTTGAAAAGTTCTCTGGTCTTATATGTTTTATTAATGTATAAAACCACTCCTCTCTTTTTTTTCTGTGTAGCTGAATGATATATATATCCCAGTTTTGGGTTTCTTATATATTTTTCATCTTCTTTAATCCTTGTAGACAGACCACATCTGCCTTTAATTTTTCTAAATAATGGAAAACTTGCTTACGTTTGTATTGCGAATTTAGTCCTTTAACGTTCCACGAGATAATTTTAGTTGTCATCTTCAAAACACACTCTTTCCTCTATCTCTATTTCTCTTTCCTTTTCCTCTGAATTCCTCTCTTCGTCAATTTCCTCCTCAAGTTCTTGTTCAATTTCCACGTCCTCGACTTTCCCTTCGTCTTCTTCTAGTTCTTCTTCTTCTACTTCAGATTCTACTCGCTGACTATCTTTTTTCTCCTCCACTTCCATTTGTTTCTTGCTTTGTTTCTCTTTTTCCAGTTCTAGTTTTCTACTGAATTCTTCCGCCTTTCTTACTGTGTCAATTTTATATCTTTTCTGCTTATAAGTAAAAGAGATGCCTTCTATTCTTTCCCATTTATACTTCACACCTCTCTTTGTTAATTTTTGGGTTAACTCTTTATATTCCTGTCTTTTCTTCAATATAATTGGAGGTATATCCTTATATATTTTTATCTCTTTTTCTTCTATTATTAGATTTTCCTCATAGCTCTTTTGAATAATTTTTTCTCTTGTTTTTGTTCTTTGATCCGAAAGATGTGGGAACTATTAGGACTCTTTGAGAATTCTTAGAGGATTTATTTTGCCATGTAAACACACACCCCTGTCAATGAAAAGGTGCACTCTAACAAGTTGGATGGCAACAAGATGGAGACAATATCATGTGATAAGGTACGGCCATAGATGTTATTATACAGCTGCAATCATGTTGTACGAGCCCTGTGTGATAAAGTCCTGAATCTAGTGTTGCTGATGATGTTTGACAATTCCATTTCAACTGTGTTCCTTTCCTTTCACAACAGATTTTTTAAAATTACAAAATTTGTTTGTTTGTTTTTTAGTATTTTTATTCATTTTCCCACCATATTAAAACACAGTTACAATTACATTAAACATCAAGACATCTCAATCAACATAACAAATATTTAAATAAGACAAACTTCACACAATTCTAACAATGGCATACTTCCTTTTTCTTCCCCATTTTGTGTTGATAATATCAAGTTTATCATCTCCTTCTCCCTTGTCTACTCTCTGTCTTTTCCTTTTCATATCTTTATTTTATATTAAATGTCTATATTTATAATTGCCAAGTCTCCCAAATTCTCTTTCCATAGGGGAATTAATTCTTTCCAATCATCATTATTTTTCAATGTTTTCTTCTCTTCCAATGTTGTGCCCTCCCCTGGATTCTGGGTTTTAAGAGTCAAGTCTCCTGGAATCCCGGGTAGGCCTTGACATGTGGCCAAGGCGGCGCAACCGGCAAGTGGGATGGCAGCAGAGATGGAGAAGGAATGACTATTGCGAAAGGGTTTGTGTCTACACTGCGGGAAGGGTGGCCACCGCATAACAGAATGTCCTGAGAAATAACTAAGGAGCAACCCTACTGAGGAGATGGTCAAGAAGCTGGAGGGGAAGCAGACAGCACACAAGATGCATTTCAAGCTGAAACCCAAAGCAACAGCGTGCTCCTTGGTTCCCGGCCATGCAGCTGGGGAGTGCTCCTGGGAATCAGGGGATAGTGGGTCCTCCTCCAATATTGAGCCGGCAGGAAATGGATCCAGCCCACCCCACTAAGCACCCGAGGGCGGGCTAACCCTGAAGGGCACTCGAATGCTGTGGTGAGTGGAGTCAAACCCCCATTTTTCATTAAGGACAGAATAGGGGTCAGTGGTAAAGCCCCCCCCCCAGTAAGGTAATGGTGATGGTGGACTGTGGGTGTATGCAGGTACTAATCCACCCCTCCTTAGTCAGGGAACTAGCCATCAATACAGTGAAGTTGGACAAGCCTGTATGGCTGTCCCAGATGGACGGAGGGATGATGAAGGGGGGGGCACAAGACGAATGTCTGGTCCAGTAGAAATGAGAATGGGGAATCACCAGGAGGATCTTCAATTCGTGATTGTCCCAGGCCTTGTGCCTGCGGCAGTGGTCGGCTTAAATTGGCTGAAATTCCATAATCCTACCATAGACTGGGGCAAGGAAATTTTGTCCTTCACCAACCATTCTTGCATACAGGAATATGGAGGGGCTCCCATGGAAAAGGTGGATAGCCTCAATGAATACCACAAAGGGTCTGTAGTTGCCATGGTGCAGGGAGAAGTGAAAGATCTGCTGGGGGAATACAATCAGTGGCGGATTGTTTTTGAAGAGAAGGAATGTGACATTTTGCCCCCACATAGACCGTTTCACTGTGTTATTGAACTGGTCCCGGATGCCAAACTGCCTAAGCCCAAGATTTATTCCATGATGCCAGCAGATCTGAATACCCTGAGGGAATGTATAGACAAGAACTTGGCTCGGGGCTTCATTAGACCCACAACCTCCCCCTTGGGAGTGCTGTTTTGATGCAAACGAGATTCCTCTCTCAGGCTCTGTATTGATTTTAGAGGCCTAAACATGGTTAGCATTGTAAATCAGTACCCCCTGCCTTTGATGAAGGACAGATTGGTTCATTTGGCCAAAGGGGAAATCTTCACCAAGTTGGGCTTGAGGGAGACCTACTATAGGGTGCGAATCAAGGAGGGGGATGAGTGGAAAACTGCTTTTAATTGTCAATTGGGGACCTTTGAATTTTTGGTGATGCTTTTCAGGCATTCATGAATCTGACTAACGATGTGGTCAGAATTTCTGTACAAAGAAGTTGTCATGTTCTTCCATGGATTCTGGGTATTAGAGTAGAATCCATGGAAGGCCCTGACATGAGTTTGGTTCCTGGTCTGATTCCTCTGCCTGGGCCTATCAGTCCTTGGACTACAGCCAGCCCACCTTTTAGCTTGGGAATGTTTCTCCTCTGGAGACATCAAGCCCGTGGCACCTGGATGCGGTTCTCATCTCGTCCCCTCCTCCCACCTTCCTCCCTGTATACCATTCTCATGCTGGGACGATTTATCTATTGTCTGTAGTTGTGGTACTTTCAGTTCTGGCTTTTTACATGTTACTGGAACACATTGCCCTTGCTCAATAAAGAAATCTTGTTGAGTTAATGTGAATGTGTTACTGGTGCGTCACAGGGGTATTGGTTTATCTTGATGATGTGCTCATCTATTCAGAGGACTACCCGTCCCATGTTAAGTTAGTGAAGAAAGTGTCGAGTAAACTTGCTAAAAACCATCTGTATGCCAAACTTTCCAAATGTGAGTTCCACCAGGCCCAGTTGGATTATTTAAGGTATCACATCTCTAGCAGGGGTGTTGAAATGGACCCAGAAAAAGTAAAGGGGTTTCTAGCATGGGAGCCCCCCAGAAACAGAAAGCAGCTGCAGAGCTTTCTGGGTTTTGCTAACTTTTACAGGTCCTTCATCCCTGACTTTGTGGAGGTGGCCCTACCCTTCACAACTTGCTAAAAACCAAGGAGCCTGGTGGACAGAAGAAATGCAAGGATGGGAAGCGGGAAAAGCCTCCCCAGAAAATTGTGTGGGCTGACCAATGTCAACAAGTTTTTGAGAAACTGAAAAAATTATTCACTTCTGAGCCCATTTTCAAACCGACCCTGAGCAGGCTTTTGTGGTTCAGGTGGATGCCTCTGATGTAGCTATGGGGGGTGTGCTGCTACAACAGGATGAGGAATGGGATGTCAGACCTTGCGCATACCTTTCCAAGAAATTCATTGAAACAGAACGGAATTGGCTTGTGTGGGAAAAGGAGGCTGGGGCCATCAAAATAGTGCTGGAGACTTGGCACCATCTGCTGGAAGGATCTTCCCAGCCTTTTGAGGTCTGGACAGACCACAAAAATCTGGAAGCCTTGAAAACCCCTCGCTGGCTAAGCCTCAAGAAAATTAGGTGGGCAGATTTCTTGATTTCTTTTACCGGTTTAACTTCACGCTGAAGTTTCTCCCAGGAAAAAGGAATTTCTAGCTGACGCTTTGTCTAGACTCCCACATGAAAGTAAAAAGAAGGGGGTTGTTGACACTGTCTTCTCCCCCTCTCATTTGAGTCTTGCAGTCCTCACCCGTAATCAAGCCAACAGCAAGTTACTGAGGTGGATCCCACCTCGGCCCATTCCCAAGGGGAACCAGGATCTTGCTAAGGGGATCAATTCATCACCTCCTCCAACTGTCCCATCAGTGGTGGGCCTAGCCCAGGAGTCCCGGGCTCCTACGTTTCCCATTTCCTAGTTAAAGGGGGAGGGTTGGCAACCCCAGATGGCTGACGCACTCACCCGAGACACTTGGTTCCTCCCCCATCGAGGCGAGGTAGACATGTGGGAGGGATTGGCTTGGAATGGGGAGCGTATGTATGTTCTGGCAGCCATGAGGTCCTCTATTCTCAAACAATGCCATGATGTGACAAGTGTAGGCCATTTTGACAATGTCAAGGTGTTACACCTTGCTAGGAGGCAGTTTTGGTAGCCCCTCATACATAAGGAGGTGGAGGGGTATGTCAAAGGGTGTCCCATGTGTGCCATGGCAAAGAGGGGTGCGGGAAAACCCAAGGGCCTGTTGGTCCATTACCCACCCCGGGCAAGCCCTGGGAAGTGATAAGCATGGATTTCCTTGTGGATTTACCTGAAAGCAAGAGGAAAACTTATCTGGGTAGTGGTGGACATGTTCTCAAAGCAAGCCCACTTTAGTGCATCCAAACGCATCCCCACAGCCCAGCAACTAGTCAAATTCTTCATTCAACACATCTACAGACTGCATGGGGTCCCTGCCAATATTGTCTCTGACCAGAGGGTACTATTTACCTCCCAGTTTTGGAAAACCTTCACTAAGTTGTTGGGAATTGAACAGGCCCTAAGCAGCAGTCATCATCCCAATTCAGATGGACCCATTGAACGAACAAACACGACCTTGGAACATTGCTACATTAATTTTCAACAATCTGACTGGGTGGACCTATTGCCTTTTGCTGAGGTGGCTTATAATAATGCTGTACACCAAAGTACTGGTCTCTCCCTCTTCAAAGTTGTGTATGGCCAGGAGTTTGATCCTTTGCCCTTGGGGGACCTGAACTCTAAGGACCCTCTTCCATTAGTTCAATGGAATGCTCAAGTCAAGGACGCTTGGTCAAAAGTTGTGGCCTCTCTGGACTTTGCTAAAGCCCAGTATAAGTGGCAAGCGGACAAAAGGAGGGATCCCACCCCTCCCTATGCAGTGGGGGGGATCAAGTGTACCTGTCCACTAAAAAAAGTTGGGCCCCAAATATATTGGTCCTTTTCCTATTGTGCTTCAAATCAATCCTGTTGCTTTTGAGTTGTCTCTGCCTAAATTGAATCTTAATGTCCACTCTGTCTTTCATTCTAGCCTGCTGAAGCCCGCAGTGCATCCAGACTCACTACACCCAGTGTATGAGGCACCCAGCCCGATCATGGTCGACGACAGCTAACACTTTGAGGTCTCTGACATTCTGGACTCTAGGAAGCGTCAGGGGGTTCTCCAATACTTTGTGAAGTGGAAACACTTACCATTGGGGCATGCTGAATGGGTTGATGTGGAACATGTCCAGGCACCTCGCTTATTGTGCAAGTTCCATGCTCGCTTCCCCGATAAGCAGGGTTGACCTTGTTCTTGTCTTGGTTTTGGAGTTTCCTATTTGATCTTTTCATTTCGAGTTCTCTTTTCTTGTTTGGAATTTGGGTCGATTTGTCATCAGGGGCAGAATGTCGTGCCCTCTCCTGGATTCTGGGTTTTAGAGTCAAGTCTCCTGGAACCCTGGGTAGTCCTCGACATGTGTTTGGTTTCCTCTGGAGCTCTGGCGCTTCCCCTGTACAGGCCCATCAGTACTGGATTCCAGCCAGCCCATCTTGAAGACTAGGAAAGAGAATCCTCTGCTCAGCTTCAAGGACAACCACCTGGGCTGGTTCCCCCTCCCTTTTCCTCCTACTAGCTTTTCCCAGGGGCTGGGGAATATCGAAACCTAAGCCGTTGCTTTTATCTACTGTTTAGTATTAGGCTGGCCAGAGCTGGCTTTGAGGTGATACAGTATGTATATCCTTGCTCAATAAACCATGTTAACCTTACATGCGTGTTAAGTTAATGTGTGTGCGTGACCTGGTTCATCACATCCATTATTATTGTTAATCTATCTATCTCATACATGTCATATAACTTTATAATCCGATATTCATTTGATATTCATTTGATGGTATTTCTTGTCTTTTACAAACTTTTAGCATAGATTATTCTAGCTGCTGATATCATGTAGAGAAGAATTTTCCAATTTTTTTCCTGGTTCACTTATATTGACTTCTGGTTCACATGGATAATCTATGTTTAGAGTTTTAGTAATTAAAGTGTGAATTCCTTCCCCCCCCCCACATTATTTCTTTGCTTTCACACACATCCACCAGATATGAAAAAAAAATTCCAGTTGTTTTTCCACATTTCCAGCATTTGTCTGATGAATTTTTGTACATTTTTGCTAATTTTCTGGTGTTAAGTGCCATCTAAATATCATTTCGTAAAAGTTTTCTTTTATATTGTAACTTTTGGTAAATGACAAACTTTTATTCCAGGTTTTCTCCCACTGATCTAGTTGAATTGTGTGTCTGATATTTTTGGCCCAATTTGTCATGTAATTTTTGATTCTTTCTTGTTCTAAATTAATTTTTATTAGAATTTTATATATTTTAGAGACCATTTTCTTCTTTTCTCCTGGTAACAATATGTCTAATTCCTTTTTTTATAATTCTATTCCTTCTAATTTTATGTCCTTTTTGCATTTTTCTAATAGCTGTCTATACAAGAACCAGTGACAGTTGATATCTTCATCACATAGTTCTTCTTGAATTTTTATTATGTATGTTTTCCCACTTTTTCAATATTTCATTATAGGTTATCAATTATCATTGTATATTTTTTTTATGGAAAGCTTCATGGTATCAAAGTCATAGTGACATCTCTGGACATAATCTTTGTTTACATCTTAATCATACTCTCATAAGGGCTCACCTTATATAACGATGGTTGAAATATTTATGTACTAATGATTTATTATGCCATATGTATGCATGCCAGCCGAATCTTAAATTAAATCCTTCTAGCTCTAAGAGTCTTTTATTTTCAAGCTGTATCCATTCCACAATCCAGAGTATGCAATTTGCATGGTAATACACTCTAAGGTCTGGAAGAGCAAGGACACCACTTTCCCTTGTAATAGTTTCCATTTTACCCTAGTAAGAAATGAATTTGGACAGGTCCTTGTTCCATTGTTTGAACAGTATATCATTAACAATTATTGGAATGTTTTGGAAAAGATACATTAATTTAGGCAGGATAGGCATCATTTTAATGATGGATATTCTGCCTACTATGGAGAGATCTACTTTATACCATCTTTTTAAGTCTGCCTTAATTTTATTCCAAATTTTTGTATAGTTGTTATAATATAGTTCCAAATTATTTTTGATAGTGTTATTACCAAATAATTTGGGTTTTTTTCAATTTAAATTTTGTTTTTTCCTATAATTCATGTACTTTTCTATTTAATTTTTTTGTTATTATTGTTGTTGTTTTATCTTTATTTTAGTTCTTTTAATTTTTAATTTTTAGTCCTGCGAATGTTCCGAATTCTTCTACTTTTTCCGTTAATTTAGCAATGCTTTCTATGGGATCTAAAAAGAAAACGAAATTGTCTGCAAATGCTTTTGATTTGAATTCATATTTCTTTGATTTGGGAATCCTATCTTATTTTCCCGAATAATACTTCTAAAGTTTTTATAAATAATAAAGGTGATAACAGACATCCTTGACAAATTCCTCTTCCAATTTGGCATGATTTTGTTTTTTCTCCATTGATTATAATTTGTGCTTCTTGATCCTTATATATTTTTCAGATCCAATCCATATAAGTTCTTCCTTCCTTCATTTTTTAAATACTTCAAACATGAAATCCCAATTGACATTATCAAATGACTTCTCAGCATCTGCAAATATTATTGCTAATTTTCTTTCGTTATGTCCTTCGTAATATTCTATTACATTTAGAAGAGTTTTTAAATTTCCTTTTGTTTGTCTAATTTGTAAAAAACCATTTTGGTTTTCATGAATCCACTCTACTAGTATTTTCTTAAACCTTTCTGCAAGAATCCTTGAGAAAATTTTATAGTCTACGTTGAGGAGTGATATTGACCTATAATTTGTTGTTGATGTTAAATCTTTGCCCTCTTTTGGGATTAATGTTATATCAGCTTTTGCCCATGAATCCAGTCACCTTCTTTGATTAATCTCATTGAATACTCTATATAGCAGGGTTATCAGTGCTTCTTCAAATGTTTTCTAATAAAGCATAGAAAAACCATCTGGTCCTGGAGTTTTTCCCTGGTTTCATTCTCCATATTGCCGCCTTGATTTCCTTTAATGACCCACACATGAAATAATGAGACAGACACAACAGCTGGGTTGAAATATGGGCCACTTTATTGAATTATATCCTAATTAATTATTTATTTCTTGAGGTATGCGAACCAGGGGGAGACCCTATGTGGGAAAAGCTGGAACCAATGGTCTCCAAAGACCCATCTCCCATCTTCCCTGGGAGAATCACCTGAGCCTTGAAGAGGAGCCAATAAACTTGGATGCTCCCCAGGCACCAACTACTGGAAGGCAAGACCACAGGATAAAAACCTCAAGCTGTATGACTTCCGATGAGGTCTCCAACCTGCTGCCAGACTCAAGGACCGCCCATCTCCCTGCCCCCCAGTCATATGGTCTGCAGGTGCAGTTCAACAGACCCATCCTTCAACCCAAAAGGGGTTGCCAAAGGTGAACACCAAAGTAATCCCATCTCCCCCACACCCTGCCACAGATAAGGGGCAAGTGTCTACTTAGCCCCTATCTGGCTGTTCTGTGGCCTCAGGTGCCAATTGCCCAAAGCGATCCAGCTGCATTCATGAGAGAGTGTCAGCTAAGCCATGTTCTACTCCCGCAATATGTGTAGCAGTGAACAAATTATTATTTTCCAAGCATTGCAATGTAAAAGCTCAAACCAATCTCATAATCCTGGGTGAACGAGTAGTAAGGGAATTAATAACCTGAACAGTGGCCATATTGTAGCATCAGAAATGCACAGAGGAGTTTGAAAACTCTGATGCCCAGTGCCTAATAATGACCAATATAGGAAAAAACTTGAGGAAAGTCAAATCAGTGTTAACCCCTGAATCCCTTCATTCTTGTGGCCACTGCACAGAGCACCAGCAGCCCTTAAAGTAACCACAAATCCCAAAGTACCGAGGCATCTGAAGAGACTTGAAGTGCATCCCCCAATTTGATTTCCTCTTTCTAGAAGGATATCCCGTTGAAATTTCCAAAAAGGTATGCCAAACTGTAAGGTCCATATGGATTTCCCTTGTGATTCTGATTCTGTGATGTGGCTGGGACACCCTGGAAATAGCATCCCCCAGATGACACAGGAATGCCCTACCGGGTGCTACCACTCTGTAAGCAAAATTTAGGTGTCCAATCAACTCCTGCAATTCTCGGAGGGTGGCTTTCCTACAAGTTAAAAAATGGCCAACCCTTGCATCATATCATCAATTTTAGTCACAGGGAGTCTGCAAAACTGGCTAATTGTGTCAATTTCGATGACCAGAAAGACCAATTGTTGAGCTTGGGCTTCTGTCTTTTTGAGAGCTAGTGGAACTCCAAACAAGCCCATAAGGGTACAGAATTCCCGAAGAAGGAATTGGCACACAGCTGAACCAATTTCACCATGAAGATAAAGTCATCCAGATAGTGCACCACACCCTTCAGCCCAGTCTTATACTTTACTGTCCACTCAAGGAACGTGCTGGACTTTTTGACGGCAGCACAAGATACAAAGCACCCATTGGTAGTGCCCTCTCCATCTAAAACATACCATCAAAGGAGAAGCCCAGCAGTTCGAAATCCTCTCGGTGAACCAGCAAAAGGCGAAACGCAGATTTAATATCGCACTTCACCAATTCAGCTCCAAGGCCATGGCACCTAACTGCTTTCAAGGCTGAATCGAAGGAGGTGCACTGTACTGAACATGCTCATCTGGGATAAAATCATTAACAGACTGACCTTTAGGATAAGATAGATGGTGGATGATGCGGTATTCACCTGGTGTCTTTTTTGGAACAATTCCTAGTGGGGACACTCTCAAGTTGGGAAATGGGGGATGAGAGAATGGCCCAATCACCCTATCCAAAGCAACTTCCTTCTGTATCTTCTTATGTACAATATATTTTAAACCCTGAACTGATTTTAAATTAGGGGCCCTGAATGGACAGTGTTCACCCTGATAAGGTATGTGGAAACCAAATTGAAAACATTCCAAGAGATATAAGGTCACCTGTTTGTTTGGATACAGCGCTAGTCAGACTGCTAATGTTTCCAGATTAATTGGACTGGGCCCCTTTTGTAGGGGTTGGGGGAGTACCTGGACCCTTCCTCTCTCCCTGTTGGTCTCTGCCATTAGTGAACTGGCCCTTTTCTCTAGGACATGTTTGAAAGGAATGCCCCCCACTACAAAGTGAGCATTCATGACAGAAGGCACAAGGGCGCCAGGAGCATTTTTTTAAAAAACGTATTTACACCCCGCTCTTCAGCCACAAGGCTATCAGAGTGGCTTACAAATTGTTTTAAGCAATAGCAAGTTACACATCTACACTGTATCAAGCAGTTTCCAATGTGTGTTAGCTAATTGCCCCCACAAGGCGGGTCCTCAATTTACCGACCTACAAAAGGATGGAAGGCTGAGTGCCATCAGGGCTTAGTGTTTCAGAAATACGAAACAGCCATTTACCACACAATAAAATAGAATGGAAATGCAATGCAGCTGCTTGGCTGCTTGTCCAAGGCTGGAGCGGCGAGGCCGGGAGCTGGCTGCAGCAAGCAGGGATGCTGGATGTGAAAGGCCACCTTCCCCTCCCCCCTCTCATGGACCACAGTCAGGCTGGGGCAAGCAGGGCTGCTGGAGGTGAAAGGCCACCTTCCCTGCAGCAAGGCTGGGGTAAGCAGGGCAGCTAAAGGCAGAAGGCCTCCTTCCACTTTCCCCCCACCAGGAGAAGCTGGGTGGTGGCAGCCATGGCAAGGCCCAGAGTGGTCCAGGGTGAGCAGGGCCTGTGGAGGTGGAAAGCCTCCTTCCCTCTCCCCCCACCAGGAGAAACTGGGCATCCATGGCCACGGCAAGGCCCGGAGTGAACCATGGCGAGCAGAGCCACTGGAGGCTAAAGGCCTCCTTCCCCCTTCCCCCCCCTCCCGGGAGAAGCTGAGCCGATGGATGATGGAAGGCTGAGAGATAAGCCGGGGCCCTTCCCTAGGAACCCTGGAACCCACATGTCTTTTCCTCCCCTCTCCACCACCTCCCAAACCACCAAACCAAATCCGTCACATCCTTGCCTCCTACACTTGGCTCGACGAAAGGCAAAAGAGGGAGAGGCCAGGGGCGTGGCCTAAATATAGGCAGATTTGCCCTTGCCATCTCCTTGCCATTGCGTACTACGCCATGGTCCAATTGCCTACCTCTTTTCATTTGAGGCCATTAAAGCACCTCCCCCTACACAACCTTGTGTGATGCTGGGAGGGTGATTATTATCGTAATTTTTTATTTAATTCTATTCTTTGTTCCTCTGAAATAGGAGGATTTTTTTCCTTCTCTAAATATTCCTCTATTTTTGTCCTTAATTTTGGTTGTCATTGGGTATTTTTCATATAATTTAGAATAATAATCATACAAGATTCTCTTACATCTTTTTGTTTAACGAAGCCTCCTCCCATACAATCCTCCCCGCACATTCTGGTCCTCTGGGAGGAATTTGCTTCAGCCGCAAAAATCTAGGTTGTCTGCAACCTCCCAGAGGGCCTTTTCGGTAATCGCCCCCAATTTATGGAATGGCCTGCCGAACGAGATCCGTCAGCTGACGAGCTTGAGTAGCTTTAAAAAAACACTAAAGACGGATCCCTTTCGCCAGGCCTTTCCTGATTAGATCCCGGCCTCAGGAGCTGCGTCTCTTGGCTTTTTTAAAATCATGTATATATTTGTTTTTAATGTGATTTTAGTTAGATGGTTTTAATTTTATAGTGTTTAATGTCTTTTTATGGGGGAGGGTGGGATGGGTGGTGTTTTTAGTCATCATTATAATGTTTTAATTGTTGGAAGCCGCCCCGATTGTTTTTAACAGAGGGGCGGGGTATAAATAAATATTATTATTATTATTACTATTATTATTATTATTATTAAAATTTCTGTTATCAATTTCTTTTCTTTAGCCTTTCTCAAATTGTAGGATAGGCATCTTCTGGGTCTATCTGAGTGTTCAAAATATCTTTGACATGAATATTTCAATTTCATACCTATTTCCATTGTTATCTCTATCTCAAGCTATTTCTTCAAAACTGTTAATTCATTTTAACTTTTACATTTTGGGGTTTGTTTTCAATTCTTTTTCTTTTTTGTTATCTCATCAAATATTTTTCTTTCTTTATTTCTCCTTTCCTTTCTTAATTCCACTTCTTGTTGCATAAGATACCATCTTATAACAGTTTTTTCTGCTTCCCATACTATATCTGTTATAGTCCCTTTATCTAAATTTTCTTTGAAATATTGTTTCAATTTTTTAATTTTTTTCTATTACTGAATCTTTTTTTAATAGTGTGTCTTTTACTTTCCAATTATATTGCCTCTTCTGGAATCCCATTTCCAAAATTATTGGACAGTGATCTGATACTATGTTTTTGTAAGATATCAACTTTTTAATAGTTGTATTAAGTTATTTAGAAATTAGGAACATATCTATTCAGGACCAGGTTTCATGTCAGTCTGAATAATATGTATAATCTTTTTCCTGGTTATGTCTATGGCAGCATATATCAAACAAAGATAACTGGTCCATCATTTCAAAAGCTATTTTTGGTAGTCTCCCTTGTTATTTCTTATTTGTTGTCATTGATGTCCTGTCTAAGTCTGGATCAAACACCTCATTCCAACCTCCTGCTAATATATAATTAGCATAGTCATATTCTGAAATTTTCTGTAATATTTCATGGAAAAAACATTTTTAGCATTAAATATTTCTTTGGCTTCATATTTTTATTTATCTAGATTGCTACTCCCCTTTTTTTCTTATATCTAGTTGCAAATACCTCTCCTAATTTTGTGGGTTTTTTGGGAATTTTACATCTTGTCCTCTAATATGTGTTTTCTTGAAGACATGTAATGTCTAAGTTTTTTCTTTCCAGAAATGAAATATTAATCATCTCTTATGGGAGGTATTCAGGCCTCTTATATTCCATGATAATATTTTTTCAAACATTAAATTTTAATTCAATTTACTTTCTCTTTTACTTTTGTTATTCTGTTTCTTAATCTGATAATTCCTGTCCTCTCTTCCTGCACCCACTTCTTCCTCTCCTTCCTCCTCTTCCTCTTCTTCTGTTTCTCCCCTTGTTTCTTCTATCTCTTCTTCTAGCTCTTGGTCTTCTTCCTTTTTCCTTTCCAATTCCTTCTTACTTCTTTCTTCTTGTTTTCTATTTTTACCTACAAATTTTCCTTCTTCTTTATCTTGTAATCTATCAGTAGATTTTCTTTTTCTCTTATTTGGTCTTGTATTAAATGTTGTTTCCTATTATTACTGTGCTCTTACTCTAATCTATTTGTTTTTCTCTCTTTTCTATTGTCTTTAGTCACTCCTAAATCATCTTGTAGTTTAACTAAAAAGTCCTTAGCTTTAGGAATTGAATTTATGAAATATTTTTCATGTTGGTATGTCAAAGCAATTCCTTGTACCTTGTTCCACATGTACATTATCTATTTTCATCTCAATTTCTGAGTAAGATATTATATTCTTTTCTTTTCTTTAATATTTGTGAAGGTATGTCCTTGTATATTTTCACTTCTCATCCTTCACTTCTTAAATTTTCCTTTTAAAATATGTATAATAATGTCCTTTGCCCATTCTTGAATAAAACAAATCACTATATCTCGTGGGATCTTCCCTTTTCTTGCAACCCAAGAGTCTATTCTATAGAGTTTGTCTACTTAGAAGTCTAACTGTTCAGGTGCCCAGCCTATAAATTCTGCCAATATTGGTATTACACTTAGTGATAAATCTTCATTTGATTGTTCTTCTAATTCTCTAAGTTTTATACATTTTGATCTATACCTTATCTCCTGAAGTGTTTTTGTTTACTTTCTTGTTCTGCTTTCCTGTACCTCCAGATTCTTAGTTCTTTTTTCTAAATTTTTCATTTTTGATTGTAATTCTTGTAGGTCTGTCTACAAGCTATATCCTAGCTATATCCTTAGTAGCTGCCTCTAACTGTAAACCAAAATTATCCAATTGTTTTTGTATATCTGATCTTATTTCTCTTTTCAATTCTTTCATTTCTGTTCTTAATTCAGATCTTAATTTCTTGAATTCACTCAGTAATAATTAATTTGTATCTGTTATTTTTGTAGCCATGTCAATTTATGATCTTCTGGTTGTTTGTAATTGAGTCTGTGATTGCACTAGGGTTTTCCTTGTTGTTGGCATAGTTCAAGAATTCTACCTTCTCCCTTTTCTTTTCTTCCTGAGCGTAAGAGGGGCGCTCCAAAAAAAGCAATACAAGAACTCCCTGAAACAACATCTCAGGCTCGGCCAAATTGATCACCAACAATGGTCCACCCTGGCCTCACACCGGGAGGCTTGGAGATGCACCATCCACAATGCTGCAGCCTTATTTGAGAACTCATGCTGAACAAGTCTTGAAGAGAAACAACAACACAGAAAGAATCACAACCTGAAAAAATCACCCAAGGAGACCTTCTGCTGTGCTTTCTGCAACTGTACTTGCTTGTCTTGGATTGGCCTTTTTAGTCATCAGCACACTTGCAGAAAGTGTGGGATGAGTACTTCCTGAATCTTATAAAATCATAGAATCATAGCATTGTAGAGTTGGAAGAGACCATGAGGGCCATCCAGTCCAAACCCCTGCCACGCAGGAAATCACGATCAAAGCATCCCCGACAGATGGCCATCCAGCCTCTGTTTAAAGACCTCCAAGGAAGGAGACCCCTCCACAGTCCGAGGGAGTGTGTTCCACTGCTGAACAGCTCTTACTGTCAAAAAGTTCCTCCTAACGTTGAGGTGGAATCTCTGTTCCTGGAGCTTGCATCCATTACTCCGTGTTTGCGAAGAAAAGCCAGAGAGAAAGATTATTGTAAAAAAAAAATTCCTTTCCCAGATCAAGTTTGTTAACCCCCAGAAAAATGAAAAATAAATTCACTCCCTTTTGTTTCTATAGACTATCAAATTTCTATTACCAGTATTTTCTTCTAGATAAGATTATTCCATCTTATTCTATACACCCAATTAGAATTCAAATCCAATAATAATAAGAATAAAAAAAGAGAAGAAAGAAGAGAAAAGGTGACTGATTTTTTCCCTTTAAAAGGTCAAGAATTAAATGAACTTAATCACTTAGAGTTAATTAGATTTAATCAGAAGAGGAAAGAAAAAAAAGAAAAAAAAGAAAATCTCTAATCTGAGGGTGGAAAACAAAGTGGTCTTCAGAGTGGAGAACTGGACTGTGAAGGGTTCCTTTTCTTCAGGCAATAGAGATGGAGGTTTTGATTAACTCCATATTTTCCCTAAACACTAGGAAGAACTTCTTGATTGTAGGAGCTGTTTGACCATAGAATACACTGCCTTGAAGAGGAGGTCTTCTTTTCTTTTTCTTTTGAGTTCTCTAAGAAGAAGTTGGATAAGCATCTTTCAAAAGTGTATTAATTGTACATTCCTGTATGGCAGGGAGTGTGATGTACACAGAACACAAACTCTGATATCTTCAATAAAGTTCTTTATTGGAATAGAAGCATGTGTAAGGAACAGTGGCAAAGCTGCATACTGAAGACCAAGCTTGCAATCAGGATAGATAAGGTACCCCCAGCGTGAGAAAGCAGAAAAGGGAGGGTAGAACTTCAAAGCACACTTCGGAGGTGAGAGATCTGCCAGGCCATCTGGCCAACCTTGAGCTCCCGGGATGAACAGCGTTCCCATGGAAACCAACATCTCCCAAACATTCCAGAGGCCCAAGGCAGAGCCAGTCTCAAACCATGAAAATGTCAGGGACCTCCACGAACTCCACTCTATGCCTTAGAATTCATGGATGGCCCTGACATACTGCCCCCCCAAAGACCAACCCCCCCCCTCAACCAGGCTTATCGGGAAAGCGGGCATGAAACTTTCGCAATAAGCGTTTGGCATTGACATGCTCAGAAGCAACCCACTCCGCATGGCCCAAAGGCAGGTGTTTCCACTTCACCAAATACTGTAACCCTCCCCGGTGAAGTCTAGAGTCCAGGATCTCAGAAATTTCAAAATGTTGGTCCTGATCCACCAGGATCGGCTGAGGAGCAGGTTCCGGAGCCGGATGGTGTTTGTCCGGAGGGTTCACGGGCTTGAGCAGGCTGGAATGAAACACAGGATGCACATGACGGTACAACTTACGCAAGGACAGTTCAAAAGCCACAGGATTTACCATCCTAACAACACAAAAAGGCCCAATGTATTTGGCTCCCAACTTTTTAGAGGGTTGGGGACACTTAAGGAATTTGGTGGACAAATAAACCAGATCTCCCACCTCATATCTAGGGGAAGGGTCCCGCTTCTGATCAGCATAATGTTTGTAGCGTGCTTTGGCAAAGTCCAAGGCCGAGATTACATGAGGCCACGCATCCCTGACCTTTTGACTCCACTGGGAGACCAAAATGGGGTCAGAGTTGGGGGACCCCTCCAGCAAAGGAAGGGGACCGAAATCATGCCCAGACACAACCTTGAACGGTGAGAGTCCAGTGCTCTGGGGAGTGGCATTATTGTAGGCCACTTCAGCAAAGGGCAGAAGATCAACCCAATCAGATTGTTGGAAATTCACATAGCATCTTAGGTATTGTTCAAGAGTCTGATTCGTTCGTTCCGTTTGCCCGTCCGATTGGGGATGATGGGAGCTGCTAAGCCCGAGCTCCACCCCTAGAAGGTTCGTGAAAGCCTTCCAAAACTGCGAGGTAAATTGTGCCCCCCGATCCGACACAATCTTGGTCGGAATGCCATGAATCCGATAAATATGCTGAATGAACAATTTGGCTAATTGGGAGGCCGTGGGGAGTTTCTTACAGGCCACAAAATGCGCTTGTTTTGAGAACAAATCAGTAACCACCCAAATAACCGTCTTTTTTCTACTCTCTGGTAACTCCACAATAAAGTCCATGCTAATGACCTCCCAGGGCTTGTTTGGGGTGGGTAGAGGGTGGAGCAAACCTTTGGGCTTCCCTGACCCCCCTTTTGACACTGCACAAGTGGTACACCCCTTCACATATTCCTCCACCTCCTTCCTCATTCGGGGCCACCAAAACTGTCTCCGGGCCAAATGCAAAGTTTTGAGATACCCAAAATGTCCAGCACTCTTGACATCATGGCACTGCTTGAGAATACTCGCTCTCAAGACCTCAGGAACATACAGGCGATCCCCTTTCCAAGCCACCCCTTCCCTCACAGTCACCTCATTGGGGTGAGCCAGGAACCACTGATCCAGGGGCAGTTCCGAGGCCAATTGAGAATGCCACCCACCTTTCTCCCCTTGAGAATCTGTGGGCGTGGCAGAACTATCTGCCGTAGGGGTCACTGCCCGGGTCCCCGGATCGGGGGGAGGTGGGTCGGGGTTCAAGGGCTGGGGCACAGGTCCAGGCGCCAAGGGAGAGCCACCGTCAATTTCAGTTGGACCCGGCACCTGAGCAGGGCTAGCAGTGGATTTCTGTTCTTTGGCTTTGCTCTGTGTGAGGACTGCTAGCCCCAAGTGGGAAGGAGAAAAAACGGTGTCAATGACCTCCTTGCGCTTACTCTCATGTTGTGGTAGCCTGGACAAAGCGTCAGCTAGAAAATTACTTTTCCCCGGGATAAATTTCAGAGTGAAATTAAATCGGTAAAAGAAACTGGCCCACCTGACCTGCTTGGGGCTCAAGCGCCTAGGGGTAGCCAATACTTCCAAATTTTTATGATCAGTCCAAACTTCAAACAGTTTGGGTGAGCCCTCCAGTAGGTGGCGCCACGTCTCTAGTGCCAACTTGATAGCACCTGCCTCCTTCTCCCACACCGGCCAATTTCGTTCCGTGTCATTGAACTTTCTGGACAAATAGGCACATGGCCTCAAATTCCCTTCCTCCCCCTTTTGCAACAGAACACCACCCATCGCTACATCAGAGGCGTCCACTTGGACCACGAAAGGTTGGGAGGGGTCGGGGTGTTTGAGAATAGGCTCAGAAGTGAAAAGGGATTTCAATTTGTCAAATGCTTGTTGGCACTGTGGTGACCACACAAGCTTTTGGGGAGGTTTGTCCCCTTTGCCGTGCTTGGAACCTTTGCCTTTCCCATCTTTGGTTTTTAACAAATCTGTCAGGGGAAGGGCTACCGACGCAAAGTCAGGGATGAAGGACCGATAAAAATTAGCAAAACCCAGGAAGCTCTGCAACTGTTTCCTGGTTCTAGGGGCTTCCCATGCCAAGACCCCCTTAACCTTTTCTGGGTCCATTTCAATCCCTTTGTTTGAAATGCGGTACCCTAAATAATCCAGACGGCTTTGGTGAAACTCACACTTGGACATTTTCGCATACAGATGATTTTCCCCCAACCTTGTAAGCACCTATTTTACCAGTTTCACATGGGACGTGTAGTCCTCAGAATAAATCAACACATCATCAAGGTATACCAACACCCCTTTGTACAGAAATTCACGTAACACATCATTAATTAAGTTCTGAAAAATGCCGGGGGCCCCTTTTAGGCCGAAAGGCATGACGAGGAACTCAAAAGCCCCCAAGGGGCAATTAAACGCAGTCTTCCATTCATCCCCTTCCCGAATCCGTACTCTGTAGTAGGCCTCCCGCAGATCCAGCTTCGTGAAAATCTTCCCTTTGGAGAGATGGGCTAATATGTCCTTCATCAAGGGCAGGAGGTACTGGTTGGAAACACTAATCGCGTTTAGCCCTCTGTAATCCTGAATCAAACGAAGCCCGCCATCTGCCTTGCGCCTAAACATCACCGGAGCCCCCACAGGCGAGGTTGAGGGCCTAATGAACCCTCGGGCTAAGTTTTTGTCTATGAACTCTCGGAGCGCCTCCATTTCAGCTGGGGTCATAGAATAAATGCGAGGTTTAGGTAGGCTGGACTCCGAGAGTATCTCAATGGCGCAGTCAAAAGCCCGGTGGGGTGGCAAAATGTCACATTCCCTCTCCTCAAACACATATTGCCATGCTTTGTACTCCACTGGCAGCCCTTTCAGCTCCCCCTTTACTAAGGCAGTCGTGTAATTCTGTGGCTCACCCTCCAGGGGGACCCCGTCCCCTGGGAATCCTCCCCCCACCCCGTGCTCCTTGGTACACAATGGGTCTGTAAAAGTCAGTGTTTCTTTTATCCAGTCTATGGTGGGGTTGTGGTACTTTAGCCAGTTCAGACCCACAACTGCCGCGGGGACTAACCCTGGAGCAATCACAAACTGCAGTTCCTCCTGGTGGGTTCCCATCCTCATGTTCATGGGACCAGTTATGCGCCGGGCGGGGGCCCCCTTCATCATACCCCCATCCATCTGAGACAGCCACACGGGCTTGTCCAGCTTAACTGTATGAACGTTCAATTCACTGACTAAGGAGGGGTGGATGAGTACTTGGGTACAACCAGAGTCAATCATTAACATTACTTTGCGGGTGGGGCCCTCCCCTCCAACCCCCACTCGAGCTTTGATAAAGAACGGGCCCTTCACTCCACTCACCACGGCATCCGGGCGCCCTTCCAGATTAGCCCGCCCTCGGGCGCTCAGTAGGGCGGGCTGGGCCCGTTTCCTGCCGGCTCAGCGTCGGAAGAGTAGGACCCACTATCCTAGGGATCATCTGAGGACTCCCCTGCCGCATGGCCCGCTGCCAGGGCCCTGGCCATCGCCTTGGTCTTGGGCTTGGAGGGAGTCTTGGCGGGCCCGCTTCTCCCCTCGCTCCGCGCTGGCTTGGTGGCGGTGGGTTGCTCCCGAAGGCTCCTCTCTGGGCACTCCGCTATGCGGTGTCCGCTCTTCCCACAATGCAGGCACAGCCCCTTTCTCATCCTTCGCTCGCGTTCGGACTCTCCGGTGGGACCTCCCCCCGAGCGTGCCGCCTTGGTTTTCTTCCCTGGGGCCCCAGCGGACTTCCCCTCCGTCCCGGCCTGGCGGCGCAACATCTTGATGCTGGCCTTCACCGACTCCACTTCACCCGCTAGCCGTATCCACCCCAGGAGGGTTTCGGGGTCTCCCTGGAACTTGGCCCACTCTAGAATGTCGGGGTTCAGGCCCTCCTGGAAAAACTGCACCTTAACTTCCTCTGGCCACTCCGGCACTTGGCTGGCTAGGCGGCGGAACTCAGCCGCGTACTCTGCCACTGGCATCGTACCTTGCTTCAGGCTCCTAAGCTTGCTTCGAGCCCGCTTCCCTCTTAAGGGATCTTCGAACTGGGCCCTGAGAGCCATCAGGAACTCTTGGTAATTACCCAGTTCAGGGGCTCGCATATCATAAAGACCCACCAACCACTGGGCCGCCTCTCCCTCCAGTTGGTTGGACACATACTGCACCTTCTCAGCCTCAGATTGGAACTCCCCTTCCCACTGAGTCATGTAACTCACCACTTGAGTCATGAAGTAGGGTAGTTTTGCTGGATCCCCATCGAACTTCGCCTTCAGATGCCGGTGTTTCCAGCCCCGGGGTCGCTCCTGCGGCTCAACCGGGCCAGCCCCCACTGGGGGAGCCGGTCCAGGAGCCGGCAGGCCAGGTACATCAGGGGGCTGACCGGGGACCCCATCCCCGGGTGCCTGGGCAGCCGCAGGTGGCGCTGGGGGAGGCTGGGCCCCTCCAGGGGCTGGTGGAGCTGGAGGGGTTCTGTGCAGGAGTTCTAGGAGTACCTCCCGTATCTCACCCATTTGCTGTTTCAGTTGAAGAACCTCGGCTCCAACTTCTGCCAGGGAAAACTTCGCTTCTGGCTCTCTAGGCCCCTCACCCTGGGGTCTGTCCCACCGGGACCTGCGGTCTTCTCGGCGACCGGCCCCTGCCCATGGCCAGGCAGGGCCCAAAACCTCTCGCACCGGAGTGCCGAAGCTTGGCAGGCTGCCCCTCCCTGGAGCCAGCTCCATCCCCAGCTCCCAGGGCTCAGTGGAGGGTGGAAATCTTGCAGCCCTCCGGCGGTCTCGGTCTCGGCTGGTGCCTCCAGCTGCGATGGCTACAGCACCCCCCTCTGCCCCGGTCTCCTGCTTCGAGGCAGCGGCTGCTTTGGCGCTGGCTACAGTCAGATCTTGGTCCGTCTGTGTGCCAGTCTCTGCGTCCTCAGACATTGCAGGTAAAGGCTCCACAGCTTCAGGACAGAGGGAAAAAAATAAAATGGAGTATGCAGCTTTCTGTGATGTACACAGAACACAAACTCTGATATCTTCAATAAAGTTCTTTATTGGAATAGAAGCATGTGTAAGGAACAGTGGCAAAGCTGCATACTGAAGACCAAGCTTGCAATCAGGATAGATAAGGTACCCCCAGCGTGAGAAAGCAGAAAAGGGAGGGTAGAACTTCAAAGCACACTTCAGAGGTGAGAGATCTGCCAGGCCATCTGGCCGACCTTGAGCTCCCGGGATGAACAGCGTTCCCATGGAAACCAACATCTCCCAAACATTCCAGAGGCCCAAGGCAGAGCCAGTCTCAAACCATGAAAATGTCAGGGACCTCCACGAACTCCACTCTATGCCTTAGAATTCATGGATGGCCCTGACAGTGTGATCATCTGCTCAGACGCTGGCATTTTTCACTGTGCCTTGGGGGGGGGTGGATGAATGTTTGATTATCCATTCAGACCCAGGGAGGGGATCCAGGCAGGGGATGAATGGGCGATCCTGCGCCCATGATGTCTTTTTAATTTACTCTCTCTTTAAAATTTAAACCCAGCATGCAGGAGAGGAAAAGGTTAAGGCTGAAGGGTTTGCAGTGTAGAAATCCATTGACCAGGGTGATTCAGTACATGTGTGCACACACACAAACCTTCGTGCAGCTGGAAGGGATCCCTTTGTTTTCAGCTGGTGAGGCTGAAACTGTTCTTTTTTTTTCATATTTCTTTATTTCATGATATAAAATACATAAAAAAACATAAAACACATACATTGTCAATATACAAACAAACAAACACAAACACAAATACATTTGTTCACACCAACAGTAAGCTTCCTTGCTTCTACTTTTCTTCTTTTCCTTCAAGTGTGATTCCTTCATATCTCTTCTCTTCCCTTCTCTTGTCTTCCTTATTCAGTCTCTGTTTTCTTTTCTTGAATTGTCTCTGTAATTAGTTACTCTATGCTTATCGTTGCCTTTTCACCCCCATTCTCTTTCCATAGGGGTATCAAGATCTTCCAGTCCTCGCAGTTTTTCCATGTTCTATTATCATCCAATATCATAGTTAATTTGTGCATTTCATACATTTCATAGAGCTTATATACCCAATCTTCTATCCGTGGAGTATTTGAACTTTTCCAATTTTTCGCATATACCATCCTGGCAGCTGTTGTCATATATAAAAGGATCTTCCAATATTTTTTCTGGTCCTGCTTATTTATGTCTTGTAACATATTTAACAAAAACATCTCCGGTTTATAGGGGAAATCTACTCTCAAATATTTACAAATATTTCTATAAATTCCTTTCCAAAATTTTCTAGCCTTCTTACAGTTCCACCATACATGAAAGTATGTGCCAACTGCCTTGCCGCACTTCCAACATATATTAGATGAATTCTTAAAGATTTTTGCTATTTTAACCGGTGTTAAATACCATCTATAGATGGATTTGTAGTAATTCTCTTTTAAACTATTACTTCTTGTAAATGAAATATTTTTTACCCATGTTATCTCCCACTCTTCTAGCTGTATTGGTGTGTTGCAATCCCGAGCCCATGCTATCATGTATGGTTTTATTACTTCTTGTTCTAAAGCTAATTCCAAGATTACTTTGTAGATTTTTGACAAAAGTTTTTCTTTTTTACCCCATATTATTCTATCAAATCCATTCATCTCCTCTTCTATTCCCTCCAAACGTAAATCTTCCTTGAACCTCTCTCTCATTTGTCTGAGTAAGAACCAATGACAACAGATGTTCTCACTAGTTAGCTCTTCCTTCGATTTCATTACATAGTTTCCTTTCTCCTTTTTCAAAGTCTCCTTATAGCTCAACCATCTCTCTTTAACCAGGTTTTCTCTCTTATGAAACGCTTCATGTGTTGACACCCATAGTGGTATCTTCCGATATAATTTTGTTTTATATTTTATCCATGTTTTTAATAAAGCCTGTCTCACGAAGTGATGGAGAAATTCTTTGTGTACCTTAACCTTATTGTACCAAACATATGCGTGCCAACCGAAGCGTAAATTGAAGCCCTCTAGCTGTAACATTCTCTTCTTCTCTAACAATATCCAATCTCTGATGCATAATATACAACTTGCCTCATAATAACATTTAAAATCCGGAAATTTTAAACCCCCTCTTTCTTTCAAATCATACAATACCTTCCTGTTAACTCGAGGTTTCTTATTTGCCCATATAAATTTAAATATATCTTTGTCAGTTGTGTCGAAGAACTTCTCATTATACAGTATTGGAATGTTCTGGAATAGATATAATAGCTTAGGAAGCACCATCATCTTTATTGTTGCTATCCTGCCCAGCCATGATAAGTTCAGCTTATCCCACCTTTTTAATTCTTCTTTTATTTTCCTCCAACTGCTTATATAATTGTTATCGTATAAGTCTATATTCTTATTAGTAATAGTTATCCCTAGGTACTTTGTTTTTTTTTCAACTTTAAATCCAGTGATTTCCCTTAATTGTAGTTCCTCCCCTCTACTTATATCTTTTGTGATTATCACGGTTTTATCCCTATTTATTTTTAACCCCGCTAGCTCTCCAAACTCTTCAATAGTGTCAACTAATATCTTAATGCTTTCCAATGGGTTATCTAGAAAGAAAACAAGGTCGTCAGCAAATGCTTTATACTTGTACTGAAACTCCTGGATTTTGATCCCTTTTATTTGCTGATCTAATCTAATTCTTCTATTCAAAACCTCAAGTACAATAATAAACAGTAGAGGGGACAACGGGCAACCCTGACGTGTACCTCTCAATATAGGGCATACTTTGGATCTCTCCCTATTGATTATTATCTGTGCTTCTTGATCTTTGTAAATCTTTCCGATCCATTCCAAATAGTTACTGCCAATCCCTAATCTCTCCAATACCATCTTCATAAATTTCCAGTTAACGTTGTCAAACGCTTTTTCAGCGTCTATAAATATCATCGCTAACTTTCGTTCATTGTGTTTTTCATAATATTCTAACACATCTAATACTGTTCTCAAGTTATCCTTTATATTTCTCCCCGGAAGGAATCCATTTTGATCTTCATACACCCACTCCACCAAAACCTTTTGTAATCTCGCTGCCAAAATACTTGTAAAGATCTTATAATCAATATTCAATAGTGAAATCGGTCTGTAACTAGATGTTTGTGTTATGTCTCTTCCTTCCTTTGGTATGAGGACAATATTAGCTTTTTTCCATGTTTCTGGAATATCTGATTTGATGATCTCATTAAACAATTTATATAGGGGATCTATCAGCTCCTCTGAGAAGGTCTTGTGGTATAGTGCCAAGAAGCCATCCGGCCCTGGTGCCTTTCCGTTTTTTAGTTCCTTTATTGCTTCTCTAATATCGTTAATTGTTATAGTTCCTTCTAATCTTTGTCTTTGAACTTCTGTTAATTGAGGAATATTTTCTTTCTCTAGGTATTGTCTCATTTTAACCTGTATTTCCTTTGTATATGTGTGTTCTTTATAAACCTCACAAAACTACTTGTGAAAAGCTTCCAAGATATCTGTTTGTTTAATCAACCTCTCCTTATTTATTCTAATTTCTGTTATTAATTTCTTCTCTCTTTCTTTCCTTATTTTCTATGCTAGCCACTTTCCGGGCTTATTCGAGTGCTCAAAATATCTTTGTCTTGCGAATTTCAATTTTTGACCTATTTCCAAATTTAGTTCAATATCTAATTGTTTTCTCAATACTGTTAGTTCTTTTCCTATTTTTGGGTCCCCTGGTTTTAGTTTACTCTCATTTTCTTTTCCCTTTATTTCCTCTAAGATTTTCTTACCTTTGTTATTCCTTTCCTTTTTGTGTTCTATTTCTTGTCTTAGCATTTCCCCATGTATTACCACCTTTCCAGCGTCCCAGACTATATTCATTGGCACGCCTTTGTCTATATTTTCTATAAAGTACTGTTTTATTCTCTTTTTTGTTTGTTCTATCACTTTATCTTTCTTTAACAGTATCTCATTTAGTTTCCATTGGAAAGTTGTTCTTTTCCTTTTAATTTCCAATAAGACAGGTGCGTGGTCCGATATTATCCTTTGTAATATTTCAACTTTCTTTACTTCTTTCTGTAATGTTTTTGATATCATAAACATATCTATTCTAGACCAGCTTTGATGCCGATCTGAATAGAAAGTATAATCTCTTTCTGTAGTATGTATATGTCTCCAGATATCCATACGACCCAGTTGTTCTGTTAGTTCCGTTGCTGTTTTTGGTAAACTCCCTTGTTTCACTTTTTTGACTTTCCTAGTTGTTCTGTCTAGTTTCGAATCCCACACTGCGTTCCAGTCCCCTACTATAATATAATTGGGGTAATCATATTCCATTATAACCTTTACCAATTCCTGAAAGATTTTCTTCTTTTTCTGTGGTGTATAAATTCCAACCATCAATACCTCTTTATCAGGCATTTTAACTTCCACCCCAATATAATGTCCATTTTTATCACTAAAGATTTCTTTAGATTCGTATTTCTTATTTATATATATTGCCACACCTCTCTTTTTTTCCCTATAAGTTGCTATATATAGTTCTCCTAATTTTGGATTTTTTATTAGCCTTATGTCTTGTTCCTTAATATGTGTTTCCTGTAATACAATAATATCTGTTTTCTGTTTTTCTAGAAAGTGAAATATCTTCCTTCTTTTCCCTGGATTGTTTAGCCCTTTCACATTCCATGTTAATATTTTATCTTTCATCTTTTAATTTTCCTTAAATTCCCTCTTTTCTTTATTTATCCTTAGATGTCCTCCTCTCTATCTTCTCCTTCCTCTTTCTCTACTCCTTCCTCTTCGTCCTCATCTTCATCATCCTCTAATTCACTATCTTCTACATTGGACTCGTTAGACTCATTTCTTGGCATTTCTTTTCCTATCTCAGAATCTATTTTATCTTCCTCCGCACTCAACTCTAACGTTTGTCCACTATTCCCTTCTTTATCCAATATATATTCTTTTTTCTTCTTTTGACTTATCTCTACTTTATCCACAGACACTTCTCCCTTCTCCTTATTTTTACCATCTTCTTTCTTTTGGTATTTTAGGTTTCCTTGTTTCCCATTCAATTCCGTTGTTTTTCCCTCACCTCCACCTTTCCCCTCACTATTTGTTGTTTTCTTAATCTTATTCAAAAACTCTTTAGCTTTTGTTACTGTGTTTATTGTGTAGTTTTTATATTTATATGTACATGATATTCCTTCGATTTTATTCCATTTATAAGGAATGTTTTCTGATTTCAAAACTTGAGTCAAGAACCTGTATTCATGCCTCTTTTTCAATATTTGAAGAGGAATATCTTTGAATATTTGGATCTCTTGATCTTCTATTATTAATCCCTTTTTATAGCTTTCTTGGATAATCACATCTTTTACCCTTTCCCTTATGAAGTATACCACAATATCACATGGTAACTTCTTCTTTTTAGCTACCCATGATTCAATTCTGTAGATTTTATCAATCTCAATGTCCAGCTGATCTGAAGGCCATCCTATATATTCTGCTATTGCAGGTATCAATCTATCTTCTAAATTCTCGTTTCTTTGTTCGCTCAATCCTCTAAGTTTTATACATTTCGATCTGATTTTTATCTCATGAATTGTTCTTTGAGTGTTCTCATATTCTATTTTATTTTCTAATTCTTTTGTTTTCGTCTCTAACATTTTTGTTTTGTCTTACATTTCTCGTAACTCACCATTCAGTTTTATAATGTCTTTTGTTACCAATTCTAATTGGCTTCCAAATTTATCCAATTGTTTCTGTATATCACTCCTTATCTCCTCTTTCAAGTCTTTCATTTCTGATTTTATTCCATTGCTTAATTTTTTAAATTCATTTAAAAGTAATATATTTGTATCTGTAATCTTTGATGCCATTTCTAATGATGGTCTTCTTGTGGATTGTGCTTGACTCTGCCCTTGGGCTGTTGTTTTCCTAGTGTTAGGCATACCTTTCACTGTGTCTCAATTATATATTATATATGTCTGTAATTCTACTAATGAGTATAATGTGATTCTATTAACATATATATTTATATATCATTAGCGCTCTGCTTATTAGAGCAATACAGACCTCCAGCTTTCTATACTGTTATTTGTATGTTATCTGCTCATTTATGTAATATCCAATTAAATTTCCAAATTCCCACCTACCACCGTCGACCTCAAGACTACAAAATACATAATAAACTTAAATTTGAGATCAATTCACCATTGAAATCAATTACCTATTCAATTCTCCTTTCCACCTATCAAATCCTATCTTACCCTCTTATTGTTTGCTAAAGATTCCCACCACTACCATCTAGAATCTAAAAACATACATCCAATATCTCAATTAGCTTCAATTAACATCAAGTCAAATTACATCCAAATTCTCTTAATATCTCAACCTTAGAATGCACATCCAATATTCTCAATATTCTCAATATTCTCAGTCAGCAATCTTCGTTGCCAACAATCAACAGCATTAGTCAAACATATATATATATTTCTCCTCTCATATGCTATATAAGCCTTCAGTCTTCTCACTGTTACATATGTACCTATTACCCATATATCTTCTCTTTACAAGAGGGAGAAAGACGTAGAGAATACCACATAGGGCGTATCCTCTTTGCCTACTCGTAGCGCCCCTATGTCTTCTTGTAACTATGTAGCGGTCCCTTTGTAACCTTTAATCTTGTAATTTGTATTCCCCAGCCATTTCTCTCTCTAGCTTTGGTCTACTCTATCTTGTTCTTCTTCTTTCTTTCCACTTTCTTATATCTTATGTTGATTCAGTTCAGTGTTCATGTTAAACTCTCCCAGTAATCTGAGAAAACAGCGAGTCCCAGTTCCACAAACCTTCTCCTTCTTCCTCTCCTTCTTCTCTTTCCGAGTATTTGTTTGCATCCCGTCTGAGTCTCTCCCTCAGTTTCTGTCTCAACCACTGAAAACAGCTGTTATTCTGGGAATTCTCCCACTCAAAGGTAGAAAAAAAACTATTTACTTTCTTTCCATCTGCTCTGCATTGCTAAATTTAAAAGTGGCGGTGACAATGTTGCTGCCAAGCAGCTGCTCTTCGTTTGAGAGGGAAAACAGCCACCGCCCCCCCCCTCAGCCCCTTCGCAGCTCGTCCTTGTTGTTATAGTTCCTATTCCCGAGTCTGCAGTGCTGGGTCTGGGGGCTGCGCAGCCTCCTCCGCTCGTCTTTACCTCTGACGAAGTCTACCTCCTTGGAATTCTCACTCAAGGGGTTTTCCTCAAACGGAGCAGGAGAGCTCCGCGAGCTCCGCGTTCACCCTCCTCCTCTGTCGCCCTCGCCACCGGAAGTCCCCCGGTGAGGCTGAAACTGTTGAACGGGTGACTGACCCCTCCTTTTCTGGTTGCTGATTTCTGAGCACGCCCCCGGTCACCATTTCCGGTCATCACCTAGTACCGGAATAGTTTGTCCTGGGCTGTTTACAGTTCCGATTTTCCGAATCCTCCTGTGACTTTTTTAAAACCTGCCACAAACTGCGGGACTGGAAGTCCCGCAGGTTGTGAGATAAAAGGTGCCCCCCTTCCAAAAATCATGTGCCCGACCCGATGTACGTGTAAACAACCAGGGTTCGACATGAATTCTTTCCTCTACATTTTCATCGTGTAAATGGCACCCATGCCTTATGAGGAGCAGCTTAGGGAGCTGGGCATGTTTAGCCAGGAGAAGAGAAGTTTGAGAGGGGACATGATAGCCATGTTTAAATATTTGAAGGGATGTCAATGTCATGCTGAGGATGGGGCAAGATTGTTTTCTGCTGCTCCAGAGACTAAGACACGGAGCAATGGGTTCAAACTACAGGAAAATAGAATCCATCCAAACATTAGGAATAACTCCTGACAATAAGAGCTGTTTTGAAATGGAATACGCTGCCTTGGAGTGTGGTGGAGTTTCCTTCTTTGGAGGTTTTTAAACAGAGGCTGGATGGCCATCTGTCGAGAATGCTTTGATTGTGTATTCCTGCAAGGCAGGGGGCTGGACTGGATGGCCCGTGTGGTCTCTTCCAACTCTATGATTCTATGAATCCACACTTAGCCATGAAAACCCACTGGTTGATCATGGGCAAGTCACGCACTCTCAGCCTCAGAAAAAGATAGGTTCATCTTAGTGTTGCCATAAGTCAGAAACAACTTGAAGGCACACAACAACAACAATAATTAAAACCATTAAAAATACACAAAAAAGTATTAAAGTTGAATTAAACTATTAACTATATCACAACAATTTAAAACATATACATCAAAAAGAACAAGAAGTTAAATCAGTGAGATCTCCTTATGCCCTTCCCTTAAAAGCTGTCAGTACTAAAAAGGCTTTCTGAATAATAATAATAAAAAGGCTTTGCTTGCCAACAGGACTGTCAGGAGGAGACCAGTCAGGCCTCCTTAAGGATGGAGTTCCAAAGTCTAGGGGCAGCCCCCAAGAAGGACCAATCTCATCTTCCCACCAAATATATCTGGTGGGACATAATGAGCTGCTCCTTGCAGAACTTCCCTTAGGTGTCCAAAGAAACCTGGATTCCTGGGACGAGCAAAAGGAAACCCCTTACAACCAATAGAAAAGCCTGATCCTTTGGAGTAGTGATATTATTTAAAAGAAGTGGTCCACTTGTTGCTGATCAAACATCCAAAGCTGTTCTCCTGCTGCCTGCCATGTCAGAAGAACCTCCCAATTTACCTGGAACCAAACATTATATCTGGGCAGCAGGGGACTCTTGTTTCATGTTCGTGTTGCATAATGGAACTAATGCGATGTCTGCTAAAGAGCTATTGACAGTCACCGAGTGTGTTGCCCTGGCCTCCCAGCCAGTTCAAATTGACTCTGAAAACCTAAGCAAGCAATTCATCTGGGCATCAATGAGAAGAGGATGTGGGAAGAACAACACACCTGGGAAATGCAATGATTTATGCACAATTATGGGAGAATAGAGGTATTTCATTTGGGGAGCACAAATGTAGCATGAGAGAGCAAAATGACAAAGGGGAAATGTTAAGGAGCAAACACAGGGGGCTTGCTGCTTGACAAAGCCTTGAAAGACTGGGCTCTTTAAGATGAATGCCTGGAATCCTGTTGGGGACTTATGACTTTGTAAGTGGGTTTACATCTGCGGGAATTAGGATTGCACAGTTGCATAATGTTAATGTCTTTACCAGCTTGCTGGAGGACTTCTGTTGCATTCCTATGTAGAAGAGCCAGCAAAGTGCCCAATGTGCATTGGGGCCTGGTGCACAACAGGGCTGATGCACAATGGGACCAATGTGCATTGGTCCTGATGCACATCACTTCAGTCCTGAGGTGAATTGGGTACCAATGCACATAGAGCACTCTTGCTGGTATCCTGTTACACACCTTTACAATCCAGCAAAGTGGTTTCTTACTGCCTCTCCTATGTAGTTAGGTTATATAATGTAACAGATCGTATAGAGTTCCAGCAATCATCTCTTAGAGTTCCTATCTCATGTGACATTCAGCAATATATCGGGTCAAGATCCTACATTGCTTCAGTGTAGTGAAAATATCAACCAATGCAGTTATGTTCCTCTTTCCTTATGCTGGATAGCAACTTAATGCAATGAATATGCACTGGAAAGCAATGCAAATTGTCATCATGTCCTGTAATGTACATGCTCAATGAACAATGTGTGTGCGCAGTGCACAATGGGCATGTCTGATGTGCATTTACAAGGTCTGTCTATTAAATAATGAGACTGATACAATAACCCATCTTTATTTCTATGTATTACAATTTTAATGCTTATCCCCTTCAATATACTCCTGATTCACACTCACACACTGATGCAGTCTTGATTTTCACTGGTCAAATGCATGGAGCAGATCAGTTTCTGTCAGCTGTTTCAAGACATCTGCTGTTTTCTTCTTTACTGCATCAGTTGACTCAAAATGTCTTCTTTTAAGCACCAATTTCACTTTAGGTGAAAGAAAAAAAATGCACATGGCACCAAACTTGGTGAATATGGAGGATGTTCAAATGTAATAATGTGTTTATCAGCCAAAAGCTGCTTCACAGAAAGTGATGTGTGAACAGGTGCATTGTCTTGATGAAGAATGAAACCATTTTCCCACAGTTCTTGCCTTTTTTTCCTGACTCTTTCTCTCAGCTTTGTCAAAACTTCCTTATAATAATGCTAGTTCACTGTTCTGCCTTCTGGAACCCATTGTGCCAAAATTATGCTCTTGATGTAAAAAAAAAAAACAACCCAGCAACAATGAACATGACTTTGAATGTGGACCTGCTTTGATGTGCTTTTTTCATTCTTGGTGATGGTGTTTTCCCATGCACTGACTATCATTTTGTCTCAGGATCATCCTGAAAGATCCAGGTTTCATCACAAGTGATTTTTTGAAAAAGGTTCGTGTCTGTCTCAAGTTGCTGCAGAATGTCAGTGCAAATTTCCTTGTGAGAACCCTAGGGACCATCTTGGCACAAACATTTCTCATGTTGAGATCCTCATGCAAAATTGTCCACACAGTGTCTTTGTCAATAGAAGTCCTCTGCTATACAGACCTTGTATACACTTCTCTCTGACTGTTTAAGGGCTAGTGCATGTGAAACAGTTCTGTATGAAGAACTCTACTTCCACTGTCATCAGCTTGATACCACTGTTACACATTGTTAAAAAACACCCTCCTCCACATGGGTAGTGCAACTTACACGTGTATGTCACTAACAGGATGCCAGCCAAAACCTGCTGACACAGGTCTATGTCTTTGTTTCCTTATGTCCTTCATGGCTGCTGTACCCATGGATGGGGTGTAGGGGACTATTCTCTTGCCCTTGCACTCCATCAAAAAACCTCTCCCCAGGTAGCTGTGAAGACTCAGAAGGATTTGCTACAGCTCGGAAATGGAAGAAGGGTGGAGACAGTTCAGACCATGAAGATCTGAATGCTCTTGGCTTTCAGGGGAAAGGAAAGGATGGTGTACTTCATTTATGAGCACAACCTAATTTCTCTGCCCAGCCAAGCTTAGTCCAGTTGCTACTTCCTCATCTGAATCACCTCCCACTTCCTGCCCCAACTCACCAGTAAGCAACAACAGCACTCCTTCCCAGGGCTTGGCAGCCACTGTGGGGTAGTGGAAGCTGCAGGACTGCATTTTGATGGAGGAACTTAGCCGCAGTGTGCATGTCTGGTCATTTATCTTCTCAAAACTCACACACTGGCAGGTTTTTTTGTCCAGTTTCCATCTGCCTTCACCTTCCTAAAAGGCATTCAGAGGGATGTGATACAACATGACACAGAGAAAACTCCATGCTATTGTGAATGGTGGAGGATATTTTTCTTTAACATGTCAGTGGGAAATGACATCTAGAAGACTCTTGGCTACTCCAAGTTAAATAAGATAAGTGGTATACTGTTTAGAGGTCTAGAAATAAGAGTGTAAACTCAACAGATGCTTAAAGGACACAGGCATATTGCTGCAGGGTTCCTTCCCTGTCCTTCACAGACCAACTGTCATCATCTTCTAGACATCTACTGGAAAACGTGGGGTAGACTACCTATCTTTAGTGCAGGATGTTCTAACAAACCTGGCTTAGATAAAGTAATGGATGAATCATAAACATTGCATGTGGACCTCATCCATTGCACCTCATCTATCCCCCCAAAAATTTTTTTGAAGGAGGAATCATAGAATCATAGAGTTGGAAGAGCCCACGAGGGCCATCCAGTCCAACCCCCTGCCATGCAGGAATATACAATCAAATCATTCTCGAGAGATGGCAATCCAGCCTCTGCTTAAAATACTTCACTTTGTTCTCATCTATCCTCAAAATAGTTAAGACAAATATTTTGGCTCAGCTTTTGGTTGGGCTAGATGCCTTTTAAGATTGAGCATAGTTCTTATCTGTTGTCAAGTTGACTTCGACTTATTGCAATCTTATGAATGAGAGGCCTCCAAGTCACTCTTGTTATCAACAGCCCTTCTCAGGTCTTGCAAACTCAGTCATGGCTTTCTTGATGGAGTCTACCCACCTCTAATGCACTCTCCCTCTTTTCCTGCTTTCCACCTTACCAAGCATCATGAATCCAAGTATGACAGTCTCAGTTTAGTGGTTGCACATTATGCATTGTAGTCACTGACATGTGTTGCACAATGTTGCTGTCATGCCTGGTGGTTCCATAGTGCTGGGAGAGCATATCTCTGCATGCAGCTATTTATGCTACACTGAGAATATGATGCATTGCAGCCACTGGTTCTCTATGATATAAATGCAGGCCTCATTGTGGCATACAGGGACCACATACTTTGAGCTGTTGCAAACAGACAAAACCAAACCATTTTCATCAGCCATTTCCAGCCATAAGCCAAGAAGATTCCAAAATTCCATCCTAGCTGGAATCCCTTATGAGAAGTAGCTATGGCTTCTAGTCAGTGTTGTTGTTATGAACGTCCAAGTAGTTTCCAATTTATGGCAACCCTAAGACAAACCTATCATGGGGTTTTCTTGGTAAGATCTGTTCAGAGGAGGTTTGCCCTTGCCTTCATCTCAGGCTGAGAGAGTGTCACTTTGCTCAAGGTCACCCAGTGGATTTCCATGCTTGAGCAGGGATTCAAACCCTGTTCTTCAGAGTCATAGTCCAATGCTCAAACCACTCTACTATATTGGCTCTCAGGTATTTCTATCATTTACATAGGATGTATCTAGTCAATTCATCCTATCTAAAGGCTCAGGGCACCTTCTTTTGCCAACACCACATATACAGTACACTATGCAAACAATTTTCTTAGAAGGAAGGGAGATGGGTCATTTTAGATGTTCTGAACAGGCTTGCTGGCAAGCTTGTCTTCATTTGAGAACATATTGCTCGGCTGATCATTTCCACTAATTTTGATGAATCTTTCATGCTCCAGCAAGGAAAAGAAAATTGGGCTGGTGCTGGCAGCAGATGGAATCACACTTCATTCTAGTTCAAGAAGCATTCACATCACGGTGGGTTAGGTGGAAACAGTAAACTTGATTTATTGAAAAAGATCTATTACATTTATGTCTTTATTACACAGGTTTATTTTTTTCCTTCTTTAAAAAAACCCTCACACGGGTACTGACATATTTGACTGGAATATGGATGAATAGGTTACTTGACTGTGTGTGTATGCATGTGTATGTATGCATGCATATTTGTGTGTGCATAACCACACACACACACACACACACACACACTTAAAAACAGGGAGTGGTCTCTGCATCTAACACTCTGCTTCTATGCCTTTGTTTTCTCATCAACATGTGTTCAAGTCATATTAGAAGGGAAAGGGGATAAAATTACACAGAAAGATATGTCTGCAAATACAATAAGTAATTTTTATTGCAATATACCGTAGCTAAGTGGTCTGGGAGAAGAAAGGGAAAAATAGGACAAGAGTGAAAAAAACTTCAGTACAGTTTTACACTTGGTAGGATTTTTTTTTGACAGAAGCACCAAACAAAAAATATAGAAAACAACAGATCCCTTGAACAAGAAATGACCAGAACAGAATCACATGACCTAAGTGAGGGTGTGTTTTATGTGCCTCCTTCCATAAGTAAGAGTTGCTGTTTCTCTTTGCAGATGCAAACATTCAGTCTTTGGCATTTTTCCAGAGTTCCTGAAATCGAAGGAAGAAGAACTAGTGCAATGCATGCTATTCTCAAATGGCTTTGTTGCTGTGTGTGATGCTCTAACGCAGTGGGATTCAAAAGTTTCTGCCCTTCAGGAAATCTGTTCCACAGTGATTCATCATCAAAAGAGTTCCCTGAATGTTTGCCATGGAAGAACCTGTAGCACGTTGGAAGTTGTACATTCAGTTTATGTAAGGCACAGAGAAAGCATCTTCACACATCCACATGCCACACATGAATGGAAGTGCAACCTAACTATTCCCTTACCACCAAAAGGAGAGCACACCGCAAGAGTAACTGGAAGAAAGGACAGCATTTTGTTCTTGTTGTTCTCACCCCTAACACCTCCCAGCAGTGGACAGCTCCATGCTACAGGGAAAACTTCCAATACAGATGGTGGCTCAGTCCTTCAGGGAAACCTGACCCATCACTGGTGCTCCTTTCCACTTGGGAGTCTAGCTTTCCCTGGTCTACAACTTTGGAACTACTGTTCAAGAGTCCAATTTTTATTAGTCTAATCAATAAGAAAGCAAACGGGGGGGGGGAAGACATGAGCAAAAGCCAAGAAACAAAGCAAAAACCCAGGTGGGATCTTCTGGTGTGTAGTAATTTCCAATTAGGAAGTACCACCCCTCCACACAATCCAAACCCTCAAGGCCCTCACATCTGCAACTTCTCTTTCATGGATGAGATATGTCACCAAGAGAGCAGTGGGAACAGACATCATATGAAGGTTCTGATTCACAGTGATTGTGATGTCTTTCCTTTAGAAAATATGCCTGCTTCCTTGGATACAAATCTTAGCTGTGAGTGGATTGCACCTTCCTCTCTCCCTCCTATCTATCTGGGAAGACAGTGCTGTCAAACTATGGAGAAAACGGAAGTCTTGCTTGGAATGGTTGATTTGCTACAAACACCCCTCCTCCATGGCCTTGAAAGAAAGGCATTGCACCTTGCCTTCTTGGTCTGCAAAGGTGGTAGTCCTTTGATCCTGACTTCAGTACATTGAACAAACACATAAATTAGCACCACAAGTATTTTTGCGACTGAATACAAATCTGCCGTAATGACCATCGTATAAAATGCAGGAATATTCTACGTATTACAAAGTGGGGAAAATGTAAAACTCCCCCCGCCTTAAACACACTCACACATACACACCCACCAACAAATAAGTACAATTTTTAATACTTTCTACATGGGCCATCAAAGGTACCATAATGCCATGACAGAAGCAGTGGATCTACATACTGAATATGATCAGGTTGGCATGCAACTCTATCCAAAGTAAAGGGATTGGGGTCTTGGAAAGGTGCTCCACTGAACTGAAATACAAAGAGCTTTGGAGGCAGGTTGATGGCAGGGATCCACCAGTGTTGTCACAGAGTTACTCAAATAGATAGCACCAACAGAGAGAACTATAAATCATAAAAATATAAGCACCTGTGTTTAAAATATTTATTTATTTATTTATCATTTTAAAAGAGAATCCATTTAGAATGGACATCCCTGCCATATACAATCCTCCAGTGGAAATGGAAGGTTGAAAAAAAAAAAGGATGCTGTTCTTTATAAAAGGTATTTTTCCTAAAAACAAAAACAAAAAACCTGTACATGGAATCAAGTGAAGGCAGAAAAAAAAGTGACAGAGCTGACCTCAAAACTGTGCTATGACCAAAACAAACAAATAACACCTCCCCACAAGCACTTAAAAATAAAAATAAATTGCTGGTATATTTTGCAGCAATACCCTTCCCTCTTTGATTAAAAAACTATTCTCATATTCCTCAGTTTCTCTTTTCTTTGGAGACATGCTTCAGGTTTGCCTCAACCCCCCCAAATATGCAGGCACTAATGCTTTGCTGTTTTAATCCCATGAATGAACTCCCTTTTTGATGCTGTTTGGAAGGATCTGAATGTTCAGAAGTAAGGTGATAATCTGAACTGCAACCAGTCTTCAAAAATGGCACAGTTTTCAAAGATTTTCTTACAGTAGGAAGAAACTGGTTGCTCCCTTTGACAAACAAATTCTCAGGGATGGAAAGAATATTCAAAATTATTTGGAAAATAATGAGGGGGGGCATGTTTCTTGAAAGCCAGGAAACCCTGAGGAGGAGGATTGACAAAAAATCTGGATTGGTGGCTCAAGACTTATTCTGAGCAAAATTTGCATGTGGAGTTTCCCCCACACATGAAACATTAGCTGCACAGAAACATTGTTTTCTTTGCAAAAGAACACCCCACTCCCCAAAAAACCCCCAGTTTCCTATGTGGAAAATGCTGTTTGCCAAGTGTGAATTTTTTACAAAATAAGTCCTGAACAGCGAATAGTCTTCAAAAACTGCACCATTTTCACTGGGAAGTAAGTTGCTAAAATGACTCATTGCTTCCTTCCAGAATAACATTAATAAAGAATTACAGTGTTAAAGCGTATGTACTTGGGCATAAAGCTGATTGAAATCAAGTGAGGACTTACTTTTGAGCAAATATGCAGCACATAAGGCTGCAAATGCTTGAATATTTGGGGAGGTGTATTCGATGTTGGGGTGAACAATTGCTCATTAAATTACCAACAGTGAGCATAGATGAGTTGCATGCATGTTTTGAACCCAGAAACATTTTATATTTAATATAATAATATACACATATTACTTACAAAATACAAAAATAGAAGCACCTTTATCATATGGGGTATACAGTCAGAACCTGGCATTTTTTAAAAAAAGGTGTAATTGGTTTCAGTTGTTACTTTTAGGACCTAAGCAATTTTTAAAAAACACACTTTTGGGGGATATTCCACATGGCTTCTGATTGAAACCCAAGTGAAGACATAGAATCCTAACTAGAAAGGTTCTTCAGAGTCTTTAGTCCACATTCATAAAAGAGTGGCTGGATCATGTTTGGCAGGTGTTTCTCCATGGTATTTTCAGAACCTTCCAGAAACAGGAAACTCTGTAATAGGTGGAACCTCTTCCACTGAGGCTGTTGAAAATGATGAACAAACTATCACTGGTAATGTTTTATGGCTAAAGTGTTTCTGATGGAGAGGAACAGCCATACATTCAAGCACAAGAAGATAAGCCCTTCAGTGGTCTCAAGAAGATGCATAGAAACAGAAAGAATAGGTCAGAAGAGGTTGTTTTTGACAACAGATTATAATATTAGGTCATGTGATTCTGGGACGGGGGAGGGGCGATCTGCCATGGGAACGATTTCCATCTTTGATCAGAGACTTCCGCTTGTTTGATGTCCCCTGGCAGAGTCAGGTCTCCGGCCAAACAGAATAACAAAATAAAATAAAAAATAAGACAATAAACCCATCAAAACTGTCCAGTTTCAAAACGTGCACATGATGGTGACAAAAAAAGGTAGCCAAAAATTAGAAGGCACAATGAGGTTATGAGGTTGCTCATTTGGAGACTAGTTTTCTGGGTGGCTGTTTTAGCCCATGAAGCAAGCTGGTCCCACCTCGAACCCAAACTTCTGTGATGCTTCTCCAAAGTCATTGAACATGATGTCAACAATGGGGACTTGCTCCACTTTAGGGGTGTTGATTTCTAAAATGGTCTTCTGATAGCCCTTCTTTGCCTGGAGAGTGGGGGGAAAAAAACACTAAAGGTCAGATGAGTCAGGAAGAATCAGCGTCACCATAGATGTTAACTACCTTATAGAGATATAAATCCTGATTAGATTTATCCCAGCATGGTTCACTGCAAGATGGTGAGATTTACCCATTTCCCCCATCATGAAGGCAGTCCTATCATTCTGCAAAGGTGATGGTACTCCCATCATTCTGCAATAATGGGACATTCTGCAATGTCCCATTATCTGCAAACAGCAATTGTCTTGCCAGCAGGACATCAGGTAAACAAAGGGTTAAAGGTTAAAGGAACCAAAGGTGAAGGGCATCTCCTGATTCAGCATCATCAATGACATCATCAGATCACCTGAGGCAGACTTGACCAATCAAGAATGCCAGAGTGGCAATTCCAAACCAGCTGTGCTTGTTAGCACTAGGTGTATTTTGCAAACAATGGCCTGGATCCTATTCTTAAATCTAACTAGAGCAGACCCATTCAATCCATGGGATTAATGTGTGTTAACTCACCGGGCAACAGATTGCAAATCTACACAGTAACATTACAGCAGTGTGATACCACTTTAACTGCCATTGCTCTATTCTGCAGAATCCTGGGATTTGTTGTTTGGTGAGGCATAAAATTCTCTCAAGAGCTGTAGTTCAGAGGAACCAGTAGAGTTCTCTAGCAGAGAATTCTAAGTATCTGCCCTTGTTGTGAAACTTGCTGTGGTGGCAGCAAAACTGGAACTTTTTCTACATGAAGAACGGAGTGAAGAAGGGGCCATGTATCTTGTTTTTAAGGAGCATCATGCTTCCCACTGTGTGATTCTTTTTTGGGGGAAAAGAAGATGTGAGGTTCCCACACACTTTTTTTCATGCAAAAGAGGACAGAATTTGCCACCACTGCAAGCATGGTGATTTCAGTTGCAGCAAATAGGGATAGGGTGTGGACCAGGTAGGGTCTAGGATTCCAATCTAGACCCCATCCAGCTTCATAGAAGTAGCCCACCGCAATCCACTTGCAAAATAAGCACTCCACCTATGGTCCCTGTCCTTGCAGTGTTTCCTTTTCTCCCAGAGAGTTCAAGATGTTGCACAAACACTCACTGCACAACCGTCAAGGACAGCCCTGATGAAAGGGTTGTTGTCATAGGACATCTCTTCATCATTGGAGCCCAGGAAACGGATTGCCTTGTCATAGTTGCCTGTTGTGGTGTCATGCCATGCCACAGACTGGTAGCAGTTGTAGGTGATGTTTTGGTGGGCGGACGCACTCAAGAGTCTCAAAAAGGTCATCTGTACCACTCCAATGGGGTTGCCTTCAGAGTCAACATAGGAAAGCTGTGGAGAACAAAGAGGAGGGAACAAGGAAGCAAAGAATCCTGGGCTATATTAAAACTGCTGCCAGAGGAAAAGGAACACAGGAGAGGGAACCCCTTCCTAAAGCTTCTATGTCTTCCATTAGCAAAGATGACATCACCGCTCATTAAATCAACCCCCTGATGATGACTAATCAATTATTGAACAACCATGAATTAATTAAAATCAATAAATCAAAAATTATATAGACATTTTCCAAAAGCAATATTTCTTCTTGCCAGAGCTTGGAAATAATTTGTTACAGTGAATTTGTTTCCATTCAGCATCACATTTTTCAAAACCCATTCTAGAAGTTAGTCTTGTACTTTATTAAATGCCAACAGCATTCCACATTTGAGTAACAGTTCACTTTTCTCATTACTTTATTTGGTTATTGGCCATTTTTGTTGGGCCAAGTGATTTTTTTAATTTAAAGATTTAATTCATTAATTAATACATTAAATAGTGAATTAATTCTTTAATTCCTTCCCATTTTCACTTAACATGAATTAATTTTCTTTGCCAATTTAAGCTTAAGATGTTAGCATTAATGCTGACATTTCTGAGCTCTGGTTATAGGGAAATTAATGGGACTGAATAGAGTAGCATTTCAGTTTCCAGAGGGAATGGGCTGTATTTTTAAACTCTTAGATTACTTTTCTAGAAATTGTACTCCAGGTGGCCTAGAGAATCTAAAATCAGAAAATATATCACTGAAAGAAACAGGCACAGAATTTTAAAGCCAATAACATCCACTAAGAAGGAACTGATTATCACAGATAAGGAAAGAAACAGAAAAATGTATAATTAGATACCTTCAACTAAGGGTTTGAAAGAGTTGGGTAATGTGGACAGCAATGGCTAATGCTTTAAACAGACCAGATAAGTTAATAATCAAAGCAAGTTTACTAGGAAGACATAATAGGAAACAAAATGGGTACCAACCAGTTGACTGGATTGCTCTTCATTTTTGTCCTGAGAGATCAACATGACTGACAAGGTAAGCTGAACATGCCAGATGACAGACTAAAGAGAATGTTACCAGGACTTAGAAGACAGGATCCCTGACTGGACAGCATCTGTCCGTAGATGATCACAAGTTCCAAGCCCGTTGGGCTAGGGAGTTTACCCATGTCAGCCATTCGGGAGATAGGCAGTGTGGATTTAGAGAAGCAGTGTGAATAAGAGGGAGGCTTACCTGAGAGCCCCCCCCCCGATTCAAATGGAAGAAGATCATGAAGTTTATTTGCAGCCTCTTAAAAGATGAAGCCAGCCATTGCTTTTTAAGAAGCATAGGTGCTGCTAGGTTTAAGGGATGTTTGAAAATTCTTGCAGAATGTCACTAGCCTTACCAATCTCTTTGAAACTGGAATGGGACATTTAACTGCGGCCAGTTCAGGGTGGCCATATCAGTGTGGTGCAAGTCTACTAGCATATCAATTGATAGTTGATACTTTTGTCAATAAAATGTAATCAAAACCATTTCTGTTTGGTTGAAATGGTCTTGCAAAACTATTTGAGTAAGGGTTAGGTTTAGGATTAGGGTTATTATCAATTATCAATAATATTAACTGATAATTCACAAAAACCAGTATTTTCTGTATAGGAAACAGCATTTTCTGCAGATACAACAATATTTCTATGCAGCAATATTATTTCCTGCACAGAAAATGTTGTAATTGGGCAAATGTACTCTGCACAAAATTCACATTTGAGTGATTTGCATAAAAACAGCATTTTCAGCACAGAAAATATTTCTCTGCAGGAATATTGTTTTCTGTACAAAAAATGTCATTTTCAGCGCAAAACAACCAGATGCAAATTTTGCAGAGAATAAGCCCCAAATTGTGAATAAGCTTTGAAAACTACATGGAAGGAAATTGCTAAAATGACTTATAGCTTCTTTTGGGAAGAAAGTTGGTGAAGAATTACTTGCCCTATTTGGTTGTGCATTCAGTTCCCCATTTGGTGTCTTGGTTCAGTTGCACAACAGTGTCATTCAGCAAAGGTTTGCATAACAATGGATGTGCATCCCTGTGTGCAGAGATCTGAGGGAGGAACTTTTCCAGAGTGTAATCCTTTAGTGTGATTGCTTCATTGTTACGTGATAGAATTATAAATTACCAAAGAACTATGCTCTGCAAATGTTTCCTTGACAAGAAAGGGCATCTTGATGCCTCAAGACACCCCATTGGGGAAAAAAATGTTAACCACTGTGAGATTTTTCACCTGTCAGCAAAAACAAAAAAGACAGGTGCACTTTTTGGTGTGCGTGTATGGGGGTGGGTGCATGGTCATGGTCAGTGTTTCTGCACAACAACCATTTTTATACACAAAAGGCCCAGTAGTTTCCATAAAACACTGTGTTGGGAAACAAAACCAAGGATGTGGGGCTTATTTATTTATTTGTTTATTTATTTTGTTTATATCCCACCTATATCCCAATAATGGGACTCAAGGAGGCTAGCAACATATTTAAAATGATACCATTTAAAAACAAAACAAAAGCATTAATGGAAATACGAATATATACATTGAGGTATATAAATTTAAGTTTTGGCTGGTTTTTTTTTCTTTCAGAAATGAAACTTTCATTAAAAAGTTCCCAAAATTGACAAAAAATGATTAAAATATGCACACTGCTTTCACAGTCTCAACCCCTGGAGGATAAAACCTTTGGAAATTTTCATTCTCTCATGTGAGATTTGATCCCTAATATGCAAATCTATGTAGATTAAATCAACTGATCATTAGTTAAAGTGCTTACCATTAATCATCTAAGGTTATATTTCTGTCAGCATTGCTGATTTTCACTCCCCAAAGCCAACATTCTTCCTGCCATTTTCCTGAATGCATTTTTGTGGGTTTTGAGAGATGGCACTTGGTGTTCCTCCCTGTATATACAGGAGCCTGGATGGGACATTCTCTTTTAAGGAACTGAACTGTGCTCAGAAAGGCCTGCCTTCCTGTCTCCCTGCCTCTTAATTTCAAATTTGAAGAAATGAATTTGCTTAACAGGACTCTTGCATACTCTCTTACATTTCACAGGTGAAAGCTGGGATATGCATGGCCAAGCATCATCAGGACATGGCCAAGATCAGAACGTAGCCAAGATACATAAGATATGTAAGATGTACATATCTTGTAATACGTCTAATAAAAATATATTTTAGAAAAAGAACATCACCAAGATGGCAAACGTTATTAATGAGGAGGAACACACAAGCTAGGAGAGGCTGGAAGCAATTTGTTTTTGCCTGAGCCTAGTGGAAGATTCTGCCCCTTTTCTCCTCTCCTTCCTGCTGAGTTAATTGAGTACAAACTCCTTTTGCAATTTGAACCAGTTGCAAGCAATGGAAGTTTGCAGCAATGGAAATGAGGTGAAGCTAAAAGGGGGAAGTGGGAGGAATGAAGAGAAACCGGGATATTTTAAAAGCAATTGAAAAAGAGGCACAACAGAAGATTAGTCAGGACGGTCCCTGCCAAATCAGGAGCATATGATATTTTATTGTCTCCTTTTCCTCTGCTCTACCCAAACTGATTTTATTCAGGATACACATGTTTTATGCTTCTATTACTGAAGATTGTTTTAATTGTCTGTTTTTAAATTGTCTGTTTTAAATTGAATTGAGCAACCATGTAATCTATTTTAAACTTCTGTAATTATTTATTGTTTTCAGTTGATTTTATTGTAAGCTGCCTTGAGATTTTCAGACAAACGGTGGGATATAAATAAATAAATACTCTTCAACAGCTGATATGCACGTTTTTGCAATTGAAATGGTGTGGTTTTTGTGTTTTTCTTTGCAGTTCATCTTTGTACTGCACTGCAATGTGTAATCTTGATAAAAACTACAAGAGCAGAAGAAGATGTGCCATGAGCTCCTTGTTTTCTTAAATATTGGAATAATAAGAGTTTGTGACAGAAGCTATATGGCAGCAACTTTATAATGGGCTTGAACAAGCATAAAGCCCCATTAAGCTCTAATGGGAGTTAAGTACATGTTCCAGGGCTAGGAGAGAGTGGTGGTGGTGGTGGGGGGGCAAAACAGAAGATCTGTAATCCCCTCATTCACTCTGCGAAATGAAAAGATGCTGCACATTTCTTGCAATGTGCTCCAGAGGTGGGCAACTGCAAAGGATCCAAGCACTCACTATTCCCTCACTTAATTTTCTATCACCTGGACCACTGCAAGCTGCACACACCCCTTTTACTGAAACAGGAAGTGCCCAGAATGTCACTTCCTGTTTTGGACATTGCCATTGTGGGGGAAAGTGAGGCACAAGTGTGGGAGGCATGCCTTATTTTATAGGAAAAATGCACTCTCCAGCACAATGGGGAGGATTTTGTTGGCTTTGGAAGATATACCAAAATCATTGGTGGGATTAGTGCAGCTCATTGGCCAGAGAATTCCATATCTTCCAAGTTTCCTGGTTAGGCAGGGACAGTCCCAATTACTTCAACTGCTGTAAACTGAGTGCAAAAGTAGTTTGTGCTCAGTTAGCTTGGCAGCAGGGAAAGGAGGCAGAATCTTGCCCTTCCCAGTTGACTCAGGCAAAAGCAAACTGCTGCAACCTCTCCTAGCTTGTGTATTCTCCATCATTAATAACTCTTGCTGTCTTGCCCATACTCTGATGTTGTTTGGCCATATGTGTCCTGGTTTATGCTAGTGAAATATTGGAGGATATTTCTTATTTAGACTAAGGGTAACCAATGTCTGAGTTTCTTGGGGCTGCTATGTCCAACAAAAAGCAAATCAGAAGGGAGATTTACTACTTCATTAGTAGTACATTTTAATCAGCCAAATCACCTAACCATTCAGCAGTCACAAAACACAGAAAGGGGTTTAAATCTAAGCCTCTGTGTCTGAAAGTTACCCTTTCCAAATGGGGAAAATTTGGGAAGATTTTAAATTAGTTCAAACTGATTTCATTGTCTGCCATCTTGAGATCCTTGGAGTGGCATATAAAATATTCTAATAAAATAAAAAATAATAATAAATACCCTATGCTCCTGAGACCTTTAGAAAATGTCTCTCCACCATTGTAGCCAAGTGATCTGCTTTCAGAAACAACAGCTATGTTCTCCATAGTATCATTGAGTTGGAAGAGACCACAAGTGCCATCCAGTCCAACCCCCTGCCATGCAGGAGTACCCAATCAAATCATTCCTGACAGATGGCCTCTGTTTAAAAACCTCCAAAGAAGGAGACTCCACCACACTCCCAGGCAGCATATTCCACTGTCGAACGGCTCTTACTGTCAAGATGTTCTTCCTAATGTTTAGGTGGAGTCTCTTTTCCTGTAGTTTGAATCCATTGCTTTGTGTCCTAATCTCTGGAGCAGCAGAAAACAAGCTTGCTCCATCCTCAGTATGACATCCCTTCAAATATTTAAACATGGCTATTATGTCTCCTCTCAACCTTCTCTTCTCCAGACTAAACATATCCAGCTCCCCAAGCCACTCCTCAGAGGGCATGGGTTCCAGACCTCCCACTATTTTGGTTGCCCTACTTCAGACACGTTCCAGCTTGTCAATATCCTTCTTGAATTATGGTGCCCAGAACTGGACACAGTATTCCAGGTGAGGTCTGACCAAAGCAGAACAGAGTGGCACTATGACTTCCCTTGATCTAGACATTATACTCCTATTAATGCAGCCTAGAATTGCACACTGGCTTTTTTGGCTGCTACATCTCACTGCTGACTCATGTTCAGCTTGTGGTCCTCTAAGACTCCTAGATCCCTTTCGTATGTACTGCCATCAAGCCAGGTGTCACTCATCCTATAGCTGTGCATTTCATTTTTACTGCCCAAGTGCCGTATCCTGCATTTCTCCCTGTTGAAATCCATTTTGTTAGTTTTGGCCCAGCTTTCTAATCTGTTCAGGTAACTTTGAATTCTCATCCTGTCCTCTGGGTATTAGCAACCCCTCTGGATTTGGTGTCATCTACAAACTTGATAAGCATACCCTCTATCCCCTCATCCAAGTCATTGATAAATATGTTGAATAGCACTGGGCCAAGGATAGAATCCCGTGGCACTCCACTGGTCACTTCTCTCCAGGATAAAGAGGAGCCATTGGTGACTATCCTTTGGGTTTGGTCGATCAACCAATTACAAACCCACGTAACAGTTGCATTGTCTAGCCCACAGGTTACTAGCATTTTTGCAAGAATATCATGGGGAACCTTGTCAAAGCCTTACTGAAATCAAGCTACATTACATCCACAGCATTCCCTTCATCTATCAAGTGTGTAACTCTATCAAAAAAGAGGGAAAATTCATCTGGCATGACTTGTTTTTGAGAAATACATGTTGACTTTTAGTGATCATGGCATTCCTTTCTAAGTGCTTACAGATTTTCTGTTTAATGATGTGCTCTAGAATGTTTCCTAGTATTGATGTCAGGCTGACTGGGTGGTAATTATTTGGATCTTCTCCCCCTCACCCTTTTTAAAGATGGGGACAACATTATCCCTCCTCCAGTCTGCTGGGACCTCTCCTGTTCTCCAGGATTTCTCAAAGATTATTGACAGTGGTTCTGAGATTATTTCTGTCAGTTCTTTATGATTCCTCATCATAATCCCTGAAATTTAGCAGCATTTGACATAAATATGAGGTTTCTTCTCTTTTGAAGCATTTGAGTTAATTTCAAGCATCATCAAGAGAATTTTGGTAAGATTAGTGACCTTTCTGGTCTTGATGGTGGCAGGTCAGAGTTAGGCCACTCGTGGTCCAAGCAGATGGTGGCAACCAACCCCAAAATTTTGGAGTCAGTTTCCCCCTCTTCTTAGACCACAAACTGACCCTGGTGTCAGACATTCTCACTGCATACTCTGTGATCACCTTCGATATGTCTTCTAGATGCTGGTGGAGATACACAATACAAGAAACAATACTGGTGCAGAGCAAGATGGTGGTGGCAGCAAAGTTGGGAGACTGAGAAAAAGGCTTTCTTTTTTAACCAAAGACAACAGCAGAAGACAAATCCATCACATCCCAACACCCACAACGACAACAAAACAAAGAAACCTGGACATAACTGGCAGAGCTCCAAGAAAGAGGCCAAAGAATGGAATCTCCATGTGGTGGACAAGTTAGTATAGTGTTGTGAGTAAAGCACCGTGAGTTGGAAGACATGACATTTTCATATTCTTGAAGAAGTAAGTAATTCGAAGTGCACACACATGAGCCAGTGTTGCACTGCCAGCCAGCATTGCTCTGTCAGCCACAGAAAAAGCCATTGCTCTTCCATGTGCATACCAGAACATTGAGATGATGATGATGAAAACTATGGCTGAAGGACTGGGCTGTTTTGCCATGTTGTTTAGGTTTTAAGACGAAAGGTCCACCTTACCAGAACATTTTTTTCAAAGGACAGTGTTATATGCCTCAATCATTCCTGTTTAAAGATGACTGTATCTCTTCTCTTGTGGTGCGTCTACATGGTAGAAATAATGCAGTTTGACACCACATTAACTGCCTTGGCTCCATCCTACAGAATCCTGGGTTTTATAGCTTTGCAAGGCACCAGCACTCATTGGCAGAGAAGGCTAAATGCGCCACAAAACTACAAACTCCTTGGTTTCATAGGATGGAGCTACAGCACTTAAAGTCTTGTCAAACTGCATTATTTCTACAGAGTATGCACACTTTTAGGGCCTGTGTTCACTGCAGAAATACATCAGTTTGACACCACTTTGTCTACCATAATTCTAGCCTATGGAATCCTGGCATTTGTAGTTTGGTGAAGTATTTTGCCTTTTCTCTCAGAGAACTCTGGTGCCCCACCAAACTACAAATACCAAGATCCCATATGGTCGATAAAGCAGTGTCAAACTGCTGTATTTCTGCAATGTACACAGGCCCTTGATCTTTTAAACTGAGCTGTAGTCTGATGTCTGTGATTAGGGCTCAGACTGGCATGGTTTCTGTAATGCTATCAGAGCTGTGTTAAGACATGGTCGCTTCAAAAGGGAAACTGAAAACCATGTCCTGAATTCCCAATGGTTTGCTGAAGAGCCATGCCTTCCAGAGCCCAGATGTCATAAAACCACCTTGCTGAATTAAGGTCCATCATTTGGTGGTAGAGAGTGTGCAGAATCTCTACATAATGGAATGAGTCAGAATCTGTTCTTTGTTCCTATGTTTTCTAGCTCCAGAAATAGCAGGAGTAATGGTAGCTTCACTTTGAAAGCAGAATTGGGAAGGTTGCAGAGATGACAAAGATAGCACAGTACAGCCTAAATGCAATTACTAGTTCTATTTGCGTAGACCTATTAAATAAATTGATGAGTGGAATGTTAATACTTAAGTAAATCTCACTGGTTCAGTGGGTCTAGTCTACTTACAACAAGCAACTGGATCCAGGCTTATGTTCTTTTAGGACAGTGGGCCCCAAACTTTTGGACCTCAGCCCCCAGAAGCTCCAGCCAACTTGGCCAACACTCAGGAATTCTGGGAGCTGAAGTCCAAAACACCTGGAGGATTAAAGTTTGGGAACCACTGCTTTAGGAGAAGAGTGGGATTCATGTGGTGCTCCAGCAATTGTATGGCAGTTACCAGCATTCCTCACAGTTGCTGATGTTGGTCAGGGCTGATGGGAGTTGAGTCCAAAAATATCAGGGGGGCTGCATGATTCCCATCCCTGATTTTTTTTTTTTAAAAAAACCTGCCTGCTTTCCGAATCTCAGGTTCACTTTATTGATTTTATGAAGGCTAAATAAAAGTTGCATATTACGAGGCACATAGATGTTTTTTCCTCTGTTAACAGTCAGAGGAAGATAGATTTTTTTTTAAAAAAATTATGTTTATACTCTTTACATGAATTTTCTATTTTCATAATGCAGTGATTCACAAAACTTTAGTCCTCCAGGTGTTTTGGACTATAGCTCCCAGAATTCCTGACTGTTGGCCAAGTTGGCTGGGGTTTCTGGGAGCTGAAGTCCAAAACACCTGGAGGACAAAAGTTTGGGAACCATGGCTCTACTGCATGGTGGAGAGTCTAGGTCACACTGGGTATAAAGGGTAATTCTGCTCCCTCCCCTCTCCCTGATCTCTTTATGAACTGTTCTGCAGGTGGAGCATCCTCAAAGACATTTAGTGGCCAGGGAAAGATGGGTGGGTGGACCTGCAGTGGCTTGATGTGTTCCTACAATTGGAAGCACAAAGAAGGAAGCTTCCTCCATGACTTCCAGGAAATCCTTTGAAGACCATCAGAAGGCCCAAGCAGATGATGTCAATCTCATGTGTCTGTCTGCAAGAACACAACAGGGATGTAAGTCTTCACTAAGTTTCTTCTCTAAGGTAGCAATGAATAATGTCCGAAAATTTTCTTCCCACTACAGGAAAGTCTTCGAAAACCCCAGTTTCCAAAGGCTATTTGTAATTTGGGATGCATTCAGTGCAAAATTTGCATATGGTGGTTTTGCATTGTGTAGAAAACAGCATTTAACCAATGGAAAATAATATGTCAATTCAGAAGTATTAATTCCTCAGCAGTAAATGTTGTTTTTGCACAGAAAATGCTGTTTTCTATGCAAATCAACCATGTGCAAATTCTACACAGAATAAATTCCCAATTTCAGCATTTTCTCCCCGGAACACACAATTTTCTGTGCAGGAATTAATATTTCTGCATGGTAATATTATTTTCCACACAGAAAATGCTGTTTCCTGCAGAGAAAGTGCTGTTTTCTGTGCAAAACAACCACATGCGAATTTTGCACAGAATAAGTCCTGAACTGCAAAGATTCTCGTCAATCCAGGACCCTTCTTGTTGGAGTTCTCAACGGTCAAAAAACATGCTGATAGCAGTGCATTATAAAGGGGACCTAGGAGTCTTAGTGGACCACAAGCTGAACATGAGTCAGCAATGTGATGCAGCAGCCAGAAAAGCCAATGTGATTCTAGGCTACATCAACAGGAGTATAGTGTCTAGATCAAGGGAAGTAATAGTGCCACTCTATTCTGCTTTGGTCAGACCTCATCTGGAAGACTGTGTCCAGTTCTGGGCACTACAATTCAAGAAGGATGTTGACAACCAGAGTGTGTCCAGGGAAGGGCAACCAAAAGGTAAAAGGTCTGGAAACCATGCCCTAGGAGAGGTAGCTTAGGGAACTGGGTATGTTTAGTCTGGAGATGCTTAAGAGGTGACATGATAGTAATGTTTATATATTTGAAGGGATGTCATATTAAGGATGGAGCAAACTTGTTTTCTGCTGCTCCAGAGTCTAGGACATGCAGCCATAGACTCAAACTACAGGAAAAGCGATTCCACCTAAACATTAGGAAGAACCTCCTGATGGTAAGAGCTGTTCGGCAATGGAACATGCAATCTCAGAGTGTGGTGGAGTCTCCTTCTTTGAAGGTTTTTAAACAGAGGCTGGATGCCCATCTGTCGGGAGTGCTTTGTTTTCCTGCATGGCAGGGGGTTGGACTGGATCACCCTTGTGGTCTCTTCTAAGTCTATGATTCTATGTTTGTTGATCTCTGTCACTCTCTTTTGGAATATTCTTTACATACCTAGGACACAACTGGACACTGTCTGGATATTCTCTTCCCTGGTTACTAAATGGCTTTGGGGAGCACCCTAGCTTTAGGACCATAAGGGAAGAGTGAGGGGGCAGTCATTCTGGATGGAAGCACTGAATACCAAGAAATATCATATGCAGGTGGAATTTGCAAATTACGTCTGCCTGTGTCACCAACCAGCTTCTAGTCTATACTTCTTGATTATAACTATAATAAAATTATTTTATGGCCCACAAGCCCCTACCAGATGAGAGATGGAAAGAATATTTGAAAATATTTGAAAAATTCTCAACCCCCCCATCGTTTTTCAAGTGTTGGGAAACCCAGATGGGGAGAATCCTAACTGATAAGACTTTTTACAGTTTGGGAGTTACTCTGTGCAAAATTGGCACATTTTTCCCACTTCCAGAAACAGTATTTTGTTTTCACAAAGTATAAAAATATTTTATTTTGCACAGGAAATGTTTCTCAGTGGACAGAAAATGCCATTTCCTATACAAAACCACAACATGCATTTTTTAAAAACATAGAATAAATCTCCAAGTGCAACATTTTCTGCACAGAAAAACAGCATGTGCAGGAAACCATAGTTCTGTGTGGAAATATTACACAATGCTGTCTTCTAAACAGAAAATGCTGTGTTTTGTGCAAAAATAGCACATATGAATTTTGTGCAAAATGAGTCCTGAAATGAGTAGTATGTGAATGCAATCTTTGAAGACTTTCTCTCATCAGGGAAAAAAAAACCCCAAATCCTGAACTTCTTTCCTTGGACAACAAAATGAGTACTGACTTACATCCTAATCTAAAGAGAGACTTCTGGGAAGCTAAGAGGAGAGGCAAAAACAAGAGCCCCATCCCCCGCATTCCACCTTAGACCTGTTCCTCAGCCATCATTTGGCTCCTCTTAGCTGTGCTTATTAGTCCAGCATGTGCAGTAAAATCAGCTGGGGGTTCAAAATGGACAAGGGGGAGTGGTTGGCATGCTCCATTCCGGAGGCGGTGGAGGGGAGCCAGAAGCAAAGCCACTTACCAAAGACCCCCGTTTGAAATGACTATACCACGTGGCAGGCTGCTCTTTGGGCCAACGGGCCATTTTACTCTGCAAAATATGAGAAGGGTTAAAGCCAAACAGCAAACCAAATGTGGGAGCTTCTTACCAGTTTACCACGCTTGAATTCACTGAACCAGGAGCCAGGGTTTTCCTTTGGCCATGAAGTAATTCTAGCCTGAAAATGGTAGAAGAGGTGCAAAGAGGAGGACAGAGACAAGACAGAAATGATATAAGTAAATCACAAAGTTGCACATAGCAGCACATACAGACTCTTAACTGAAATCTCTCCAACCTGTTACGTAAAAACATATATAACTTAGCACAATTGTTTAGACAGAGGTGGGCAACTGAGGTGGGTACAGGGCTAATTTTCTGCCTGTGGGACCCTCTGGGATTGCCTGGAATACCAAAAACAAAAGAAAACCAGAAGTTCTCATTTGGAAAAAAAGAAGGGGGATTTGTTGGTGTTATACTGTGCAGGGGGTACACTGCAACCTACTGAAAAAGGTCCTACGGTCTGTCAAGAGAGACAATTCACCCTTTTCTTGGCCAGAAAAAGGGCAACCTGGGGAATCTGGAGGGGTTGTGGGCCGTAAAACCAACTGGGGACCAGGGGAAGCCCTAGGGCTGGACTTTTCCCCTCCCTTGCTTTAAAACTCTTTGCTGAGCTTTGTGCCACTTGCTGCCCTGGAAGGGTTTATGGAAACTATCAGAAGAGGAGCATTTATGGAGCCATTCAAAGGATCACATGTCACACACCTCCTTTCAGTAATCTGTCCAACCATGTAGATTTGGATGGTATTATTATCCTGATGTAGTCCATCATAGGAGACTGAGCCCCCCCCCCCAACACTAGGGAGGTTTGGTACCAGGGACTTCCTGGTTGACACGTGGAACCCTTGCTAATCAGAAGTCTTGAAATGTTAAGTCTCTGTCTGTGAGGTGTTGCTATGGGCAAGATTTGAACCCTGGACTCCCTGGTTCATAGTGAAGCTGCTGAGCTGCTGCTACTGATTTTGCTGCTCACAACTAGAAGGAGGGACAAACCATAAATCCATTGCTCTTTAAGGAAGAAAAGCATTCCCTCTGCACAGTGCTCTGAACTCCTTGGAGGAAAAGTACATTCAGAACAAGATAAACAAACATGATAAACAAATGAGACCATGGTGGAAAAATCAGCAAGTGTGGGATCAATTTCTAGGTGGGAAGTTTCCACTTGTTTCCCTCTACAAAAGGAACAAACAATTATTTTCTGAGGGTTCATTTTCCACCCCAATGACCCACCACAAGCTTCATCAGTCTGGAAAACCCAATAAAGGTACTTCTGGTTTCTGGAATTCCCCTTCCATTTCTTGGTCGGGGGAGTTGCTTCTTATTGTTTGTGGCCTAAATGTAGAATTATGCATTTGTTTTCTATCGAATTTCATTTTCTTAATGTCTGGTCAAATTTCTAGGTCCTTTTGAAGATGGGAATAGAATTCAAAAAGACCTAGATAAATAGAATATCAGACAGAAATTATTAAAATGAAATTCAATAGAGACAAATACAAAATTCTACATTTTGGCCACAAAAAATCCAAATGCACAGGTATAGGATGAGGGGATACATGGATCTGCACTACTACATGTGAAAAGGACCTTGGGATTATTGTTGATCATAGTTGAACATGAGCCAGTAGTCTGATGCTACAGCAAAGCAGGTGAATGTTGTTTTAGCCTGCATTAATAGATGCATAGTTTCCAAGTCTAGGGAAGTAGTAATCCCACCATATTCTGCACTAGTCAGGCCTCATCTGGAGTACTGCATTCAGTTTTAGGCACCTCATTCCAAGAATGATCTAGCCAAGCTGGAGCGGGTTCAGAGAACAGCAACAAGGTTGATAAGAGCTTTAGAAAACAAAACACATGAAGAAAAGTTGAAGGAACTCGGCATGTTCAGCTTGATGAAGAGACTTGAGGGGTGACATAATTGCACTCTTTAAATTTTTCAAGGGCTGTCACTGAGAGGAGGAGGCAGACCTATTCTCTGCTGCCCTAGAGAATAGGACCAGGTTTAATGGGTTTAAGTTACAGTACAGTAGATTTTGATTGAACATTAGAAGGAACTTCTTGAGTAAGAGCTGTTTGGCAATGGAACCAATTGCCTAGAGAAGTGGTAGGGTGTCTTTCTCTGGATGTCTTCAAACAGAGGCTGGACAGCTACCTGCAGGGGATGCTTTAGCATTGCATTGAGCAAGGGGTTGAACTCAATAGCCAATGAGGCATCTTCCAATTCTATGATTCTATGGCTATCATTCTGCAGCAAGTTTGCTAGCTGAGAGCAAGAAACAGTTGTAGCCAATGGGCACAATATCAGGGAGAAAAAAACCCTGCTGGTCTCCCTCATCAAATAGGTTTAGAAACACCTCTCAAGATCATTATCTTTCAGCACAAAGCTACCTGCTACCAACAATTGTATGGGCTTCAAAAGACACAAAGCTGAATCTGACAATGTTCTCATCTGCCTCATGGGTTTATGGAATTATTTATCCTGTGGAGAACACATCTAAGATAATATGCACCTTGCATCTTTGGGGAGCTTTGGACCATATATTACAGCCATGAAGAGTATTACATCTAGGCAGGAAAAAAATTTAAACTCACAAATATAGGATGGGCGACACCTTGGCTGAAAGAAGAACAAGTGTAAAGGATCTACGGCTCTTAGTAAACCATAGCCTAAACATGAATCAACAGTGTGATGTGAAAGCCAAAAAAGCCAATGCATTTCTAGGCTGCATCAACAAAAGTATAGTGTCCAGATCAAGGGAAGTAGTAATGCCATTCTATTCTGCTTTGGTCAGACCTCACCTAGAATACTGTTTCCATTTATGGGCACTACAGTTGAATGGGTACCCAGCTTGTGGGGGCAATTAGCGAACACACATTGGAAACTGCTTAATGCAATGTAGATGTGTAAATTGCTGTTGCTTAAAATAATTTGTAAGCCGCTCTGATAGCCTTCTGGCTGAAGAGCGGGGTATAAATAAATAAATAAAATAAAAAATAAATAAAAAATAAGAAGAATATTGAAAGCAAGAAACAGTTGCGTTCAAACAAGTTGGAACATGTTCAAAGGAGGGCAACCAAGTTGATTAACCCTGATGAGGAATGACTTAGGGAGTTGGATATGTTTAGCTTGGAAAAGAGAAGACAGAGAGGTCACAAATATCTGATCAGATATCATGTAGAAGATAGAGTAAGGTTGCTTTCTGTTATCCTGAAGACTAGAACATGAATGAGTGGATTCAAACTACAAGAAAAGAGATTCCAAGTAAACATTAGAAAGAACTTCTAAGACATTAGGAAAACATTAGAAAGTGTAAGAGTTGTTTGACAGTGGAATGGACTGTCTCAGAGGGTGGTGGAAGAGTTGGAAGAGACCACAAGAGCCATCCAGTCCACCCCCTGCCATGCAGGAATACACAATGAAGGCACACCCAACAGATGGACATCCAGTTTCTGTTTAAAGACCTCCACAGAAGGAGACTCCACCACACTATGAGGCAGTGTATTCCACTGTTGAACAGTTCTTACCTTCAGGAAGTTCTTCCTGATGTTTAGATGGTATCTCTTTTCCTGTAGTTTGAATCCATTGTTCCATGTCCTAGTCTCTGGAGCAGCAGAAAACAAGTTTGTTCCCTCTTCAATATGGCATCGCTTCAGATATGGCTATCATGTCCCCTCTGAACCTTCTCTTTCCTTTGTGGTTCTTCCCCTCTGTGTATTCCTGCATGGCAGAAAGTTGGACTAGATGGGCCTCCTGGTCCCTTCCAACTATATGATTCTACGATTCTAAATGTGGAAATGAATCTAGATGCACATCCAAATTTAAGTGAAAGCAAAATTGCAGGTAGATCTGAGGTCTCTTATCTAAGGGTCTCGAGGGAAGCCAAACGAGTCTGCAAACTTTCTCAGATAGTATTCGCAGAAACAGCTGTCTACTTTCTTCTTGTAAAAAATGTCAAAAGAAGGAAATTTTGCAGGTTCCCCAGTCAGCTCTGTTTTCTTGTTTCTTGCCCTTCAGCGGTGGTTACTATCATGCATCTAATGTTATTTTCATAACTGTGATGGCTAGAGGCATTCTTTTTCTATTTTCCAAAGAAAGAAAGAAAGAAAGAAAGAAAGAAAGAAAGAAAGAGGGAAAGAAAGAAAGAGCGAGCAAGATGACATATTGCCCAGTCTGACTGATACACCTGACTTACTTTGGGGAAGTCTGAACTGGAAAATTAACTACTTAATAGTTTGACTTCAAGGATCAAACTATTCACTGCCACATGACTATAAAACAAATACCACCTCTCATTACATTGGATTTAATGGTCTGCAACCTTGTGAGAGCTGACAGCATATTCTACTGGGGAAAGCAAAAAGAGAAATTAATATTAGAGGGCATAAATGACCCATTTAACTAGGAAGTGTTGGAGACAGCTCTACCAGCTCTACTATTTCCATTCCGGAATGCTACAAAGTAAAAAAAAAAGAATGCATGGAAGCTTTATGTTGGAAGGTATGGGCATCTTTGGTATGGGCCAGATCAAGTAATGCCAGGCCAGATCAAAAGCTGATCCCTCAATGAGAACACAGTGTTCCATAGAATAGAATCTTTATTACGGTCATAGACCAGCACAGGTAAAAAGGGGATACAAAATAAAGGTGAAATCACAGGATAAAAATAGGCTAAAAGCAGTATTTAAAATGTTAGCTCCAGTATAACAAGACTAGGTTGACACTATTCTACTGCTGAAGACATTGTCTGTCGAATTTTAACTGCAGCTGAGCAGAATTTGGCAACATTATAAATTGTTCCTGGGTTGGTGTCTGAAAGCAACAAGTTTATGTAGAATTGTCCAGTGTGCCCTTGATATTTATGCAACAGCGGTGAAATTAGGCTGAGACGTATGTCCCTGTAATATGAGCACTGGAGTAATACATGCTCTGTTGTTTCTATTTGGCCTGAGTTGCAGAGGCACAGTCTGTCTGAGAAGGGGATCTTCTTGTATCGGCCTTCAAGGACAGCTGAAGGGAGGGCATGACACCGTGCAAGAGTAAAGGCCCTTCGATGTTTAGGTATTTCAAGTGTTGCTAAGTATGCCAAAGGTGAGGCCAGATATCTATTGGAGTCACTAGCAATGAAGGTTGGAGTACTGGCTAGATCCAGTTGTCACTCTATATCTGCTACCCGGTGTTTGATAGTAGCTTTTGCCCTATCATATCCCAGGCTTAGCAGAAGATCTGGAAAAAGGCCCAGCATTGAGATTTTAGTCATCACTGTCTGTTTCCAGCTGGATTGGAAATCATCACTTAAGGTTAGTGGAGCAAGGCCAGTGGGAAAGAGGGATAGTCTGAGCCAGTAGTTGAGTATGGTCACCCACAATCTGGCCTCCATTTTCATAAATCCTGACTCCAGTCTCAGAGCTGCGTTAGAGACACATTTTGGAGTTTGGAAAGCTGATCTTAAGAATTTGGATTGGACAAGTTCTAATGGAGCAGGGTTGGGGAAGGGTCCCAATTGGGATCCATAAAGCAGTTGTGCTACTGGTTTGGCTTCAAAGAGTTTAAGTGCTGCAGGTTAATAGTGGCCTCCTCTTGTCTTAAGAAATTTGAGAATGGCTGTTGTACTCCTCTGCGCATTGCAAGCAGCGTACTCCCCATGCGCTTTCCTACTACCAGTGGCTTGAAAAATTACCCCCAGGTATTTGAAGCAAGAGACCTGCTCAATCTTGTGGCCATCTATATTCCAGTTGTAGTTCTTAGGTCTTTTAGCGAATGCCATTTTAGTTTTTTGATAGTTGAGTTCTAGCTGTTCCATTCTGCAATATTGCGTTAGTGCTCTTAGGGCTCTTTTTAGTCCAATGGGAGTTCTTGAAAGTACTGCTGCATCATCCGCATAAAGCAGCGTTGAAATATGCCTTCCCTTTAATTTTGGGGGGTGGAAGTTAGTGTTGTCGAGGTGATCCACCAAATCATTGATGTAGAAGTTAAACAGGAGTGGAGCTAGAATGCAACCTTGCTTGACACCCTTCTCAGTGACAATGTCATTGGTGAGATGTCCCTGGGGGTTACATCTTACTTTTAATGAGGTCCCTTCATGCAGCATACGAATTAGATGGAGTAAACATCGGTCGATCAAAGAAGCCTCCAGTTTTTTCAACAGTTTGATTCGGGATATAGAGTCAAAAGCTGCTTTAAAGTCTATGAAGGCAGCATAGAGAGAAGCTGTGCTGCAGGTGGAGTATTTTTCAATAAGGTGGTGGAGTACAAGGCACTGATCTATGGTGGAACGGCCTTCCCTAAAGCCAGCTTGTTCTTCTGCAAGTTATGTTTTCTTGTTCCAACCAGGTCTGAAATTTCCACTGTAAGTGTCTTGCATAGAGTTTGCTGATTGTACTGAGGAGACTAATTGGTCTGTAGTTGACAGGATCATCCTTGCTTCCTTTTTTATATATGGGGATGATGATTGCAAGACCCCAATCCTTGGGTGCTCGACCATATTTGTCGATACAGGTGAAAAGTGAGGCCAGGATAGGGGCCCAAAATTCAAGGTTGTTTTTAATGGCTTCTGCAGGTATTAAGTCTTCTCCTGGAGCCTTCCCCATTCTCAGCTGGGCTACAAGGTTCTTGATCTCTGTCGCTGTCACTGGTGGCCACCCTTGGATATTTTCTATATTTTGGCTAGTGCATCCCCTTTCAATGTAGTTGTCCTTATAAAGTGCTTGAAAGTGATCCTCCCATATCCCTGGAGGGATGTGACAATCCACTGTAGCTGGCCCATTTCTCTGGGAACTTGATGTAATATGCCAGAATAGAGCTGTGTTGTTGGATCTGACTGCCTGGATAAGTTGTGTCCAGTCATTCTTCATGGCTTCTTTTTTCTTGTTCATCAGCAGCTTTTTGTAGTCTCTTTTCTGCTAAAGCAGCATTGGTGCAGCATCTGGAATGTTATTAGATAGGTAACCCTGATAAATATCACTGAGGGCTTTTTTTAGCATTAACACATTCCTTGTCAAACCATGGTTTGGAGTGGTGCTGTTGTCGTTTCCGCTGATGTGCGCTATTTTGACAGATTAGATATTGGTGTAGAGCTTGGGTAAGTGTACTGTAATTTTCCAAGATTTCATCAGGGGACTCAGCTGATATCAGGGCAGTCCTAAAATGCTGAAGTTGGTCTGAAGCCAATACCTCACTTATTGTTTGGTTTAGTTGGGGGGTCCATTTAGCTCGGCGATAAGTCCTTCCTGATGGTGTCACAGAGAGATGATAGCTCTCCCTGGTGTGTGTCTCCTGAGTGAAGTCGCTAAGATGTAACCGAATTGGAAAATAATCACTTTCAAATCTGGGCATAACTTCTAATTCCTTGGCATATGGAAGAAGGTCCCTGGAAATGATTATGTAATCAATGGCACTCATTCTGGACCGAGAGAGATAAGTGAATTCAGTTGGGCAGTCATTTTTCAGGGCACCATTTAGGATTTGAAGGTTCAGCCTGAATGCTGTTTGATCCAAAGTCCTGCAAAATTTGATTTCTTGTCCTTTGAGCATCGGATGAGGTGGGTTCCATCATCTTCAAAACCAGGAGGAGGGCATTTGTGCTGGGCATATAGGGTATGATTGTTGGGGCCCAGTCTGGCATTCAAATCACCCCCCAAAATTACAAATGCATTTGGGTTCTGCAACATGAGATTAGCAGTATATGATTCCAATTCAGCCCACAGGCCTCTGATTTGGGATTTCTTCTTCATTGGAGGCATGTAGGCATTTATTATCAGCAAAGTGCAATGGTTAAATTGAATCAGCACTGCCATGGCATGTGTTTTAAAAGTGGAAAGAGGCCTTGTTATGGCATGTAAGGTGGTGGAGACCAGGACGCCCAGGCTGCCTCTAGCTCTTCCATGCTTTTTCCCTGGCTCTGCCGGAATTGAGAATGAGTGAAAGCCATTTAATAACAGATCCTTATTAGTCCATGTTTCCTGGATCAGTATAATGTCATATTGGGTGAGGAAGTCATTAGGACAGGGATCTCTGTGGGCCATCTGCCACCCAGCAATGTTCCAGGTCATAAGGGTCACCTTGTGCTGGTCTGTTGGAAGTGTGATGTACACAGAACACAAACTCTGATATCTTCAATAAGGTATGTTGCCAAACCCTGCCCCATTATCAATAGTTCCCTGCAACAGGGAGCTAGAGGAAAATCATAGAACCATAGAATCATAGAATTGTAGAGTTGCTCAAAGAACTGAGAGTGGGGAGACACCCTAGTGACAACAGTGAGGGCAATGAAGGCTACGACCAGAAGGGTATCTTCAGATGCTTTGTAGATTCATCTGAAGACCACAGGGGCCCCCTAGAAGCAGCCACATCAATACTAAAACTAGCCCCTACCTTTGGCTTACCAAAGAGAGACTTTTTTCCAACAGGAAAAGTGAACAGGAAGAAATTTGAAAGAAAAAAAGCTTGGGGGTACTGAGAAGCCCCTGGGGACCTCAGAAATGGCCTTTTGGGGCCACAGGAAGCACATGGCCCACACTTTCTTTACCTCAAGATTTTTTTTCCTACACTGAGTCATCTGCCAGGCCATACAGGAAGTAAAGTCAAAGGCTTTCACAACTGGCGTCCATAGATTTTCCTTGGTTTTTTTCTGGGCTGTGAGGCCCTGTTCTGGAAGAGTTTATTTCTGACATTTCGCCTGCATCTGTGGCTGTCATCTTTAGAGAATGGGGTTGGGTAGGAGTATGTGTGGGGTTTATATACTGTGAACCCCTGTTGGGGAGGATATGTGTATTTGAATGGCTAGTTTCTGGGTGGAGATATGCAAGAAGGATTACTGTCTGTTTGGCTAATGGTTGGTTAATTGTCCAAAATGTTATTTAAAAAACCCGAAATTCTGGACCAGACCAACAACTATCATGTCAGAATGCATAGAGAAGCTACTGAAATCCACAAACACCTGGACAACTTCAACAGGAAAGAAGAAACCCTAAAAGTAAACAAAATCTGGCTGCCAGTCCTGAAAAACACTAGAATCAGAACTCAACACTTGCAAATGAACTCCACCCAGGGACAGGGGGATTTCTAGCAGATAATGGACCATTAATTTTTTTTCCTCCTTGCATATCTCTACCCAGAAACTAGCCATTCAAACATACCCCAACAGGGGTTCACAGTATATAACCCCCCCACTCCTACCCAACCATTCTTTGAAGATGCCAGCCACAGATACAGGTGAAACACCAGAAATAAACTCTTCCAGAACACGGCCTCACAGCCAGGAAAAACCCCAAGGATAATCCATACAGGAAATCTCAGCTACCTAGGCTCCCTATGTTGCATGGATTCTGTGACATGTTCTAGGTCAGGTGTCTAGGACAGCTTCATAGGGCCAATTTTTCACCATCCTCACAGCTATTGTGGGAACTTATTCTGTACAAAATTCACACATGGTTGTTTTGTGCAGAAAACAGCATTTTCTGTATAGGAAGTCATATTTCATAGAATCGTAGAGTTGGAAGAGACCACAAGGGCCATAGAATCATAGAATCATAGAATTGCAGAGTTGGAAGAGACCACGAGGGCCATCCAGTCCAACCCCCCTGCCACGCAGGAAATCACAATCAAAGCATCCCCGACAGATGGCCATCCAGCCTCTGTTTAAAGACCTCCAAGGAAGGAGACCCCACCACGCTCCGAGGGAGTGTGTTCCACTGCCGAACAGCTCTTACTGTCAAAAAGTTCCTCCTCATGTTGAGGTGGAATCTCTGTTCCTGGAGCTTGCACCCATTGCTCCGTGTTCCAGTCTCTGGAGCAGCAGAAAACAAGCCTGCTCCATCCTCAGCGTGACATCCCTTCAAATACTTAAACAGGGCTATCATATCACCTCTAAACCGTCTTTTTTCCAGGCTAAACATACCCAGCTCCCTAAGTCTCTCCTCATAAGGCATCGTTTCCAGACCTTTCACCATTTTAGTTGCCCTTCTCTGGACACGCTCCAATTTGTCAATATCCTTTCTGAATTGTGGTGCCCAGAACTGGACACAGTATTCTAAGTGAGGTCTGACCAAGGCAGAATAGAGTGGCACTATTACTTCCCTTGATCTAGATACTATACTTCTATTGATACAGCCAGTCCAACCCTCTGCCATGCAGGAATACACAATCAAATCATTCCTGACAGACGGCCATCCAGCCTCTGTTTAAAAACCTCCAGAGAAGGAGACCACCAGACTCAGAGGCAATGCATTCCACTGCCAAACAACTCTTACTAGCAAGACGTTCTTCCTAATGTTTAGGTGGAATCTCTTTTCCTGGAGTTTGAACCCATTGCTCCGTGTCCTAGTCTCTGGAGCAGCAGAAAACAAGCTTGCTCCTTCCTCAATATGACATCCCTTCAGCTATTTAAACATGGCTATCATGTCCCCTCTTAACCTTCTCTTCCCCAGACTAAACATACTCAGCTCCCTAAGCCACTCCTCATAGGGCATGGGTTCCAGATCTCCTACCATTTTAGTCACCCTCCTCTGGACATGCTCCCGCTTGTCCATATCCTTCTGGAATTGTAGTGCCCAGAACTGGACATGGTATTGCAGGTGAGGTCTGACTAAAGCAGAATAGAGGGCACTATGACTTCCCTTGATCTAGACACTATATACACAATCCTATTGATACAGCCTAGAATTGCATTGGCTTTTTAAGCTGCTTAATGATGTTCGGTTTGTGGTCCATTAAGACTCCTACGTCCCTTTTGCATGTACTGTCATCAAGCCAGGTGTCACCCATCCTGTATCTGTGCTTTTCATTTTTACTGCCCAAGTGTACATTTCTCCCTGTGGACATTCATTTTGTTAGTTTTGCCCCAGCTTTCTAATCTGTTCAGGTCATTTAGATTCGGATCCTGTCCTCTGGGGTATTAGCTACCCCTCCTAATTTGGTGTCCTCTGCAAACTTGATAAGCATGCCCCCTATTTCCTCATTCAAGTCATTGATAAACATTTTGAATAGCACTAAGCCCAGGACAGAACCCTGTGGCATCCCACTGGTCACTTCTCTCCAGGATGTAGAGGAGCCACTGGTGACTATCCTTTGGATTTGGCCCATCAACCAATTAGAAATCCACCAAAGAGTTGCATTGTCTAGCCCGCATGTTACTAACTTTTTTGCAAGAATATCATGGGGGGCTTTGTCAAAGGTCTTACTGAAATCAAGATACACTACAACCACAGCATTCCCTTCATCTACCAAGTGTGTAACTCTATTAAAAAAAGAAGTAAGATTAGTCTGGCATGACTTTTTTCCCCAAAAACCCATGTTGACTTTTAGTGATCATGCCATTCCTTTGTAAGTGTTTACAGATTGTCTGTTTAATGATCTGCTCTAGAATCTTTCCTAGTATTGATGTCAGGCCAACTGGGCAATAATTATTTAGGTCTTCTCTCCTCGTCTCTCTTTAAAGATGGGGACAACATTAGCCCTCTTCCAGTCTGCTGGAACCTCTCCTGTTCTCCAGGATTTTCTGCCAGTTCTTTTAGTACCCTTGGATGTAGTTAATCTGGTCCTGGAGACTTGAATTCATCTATACTGGCCAGGTACTCCTGAACAACCTCTTTACGTATCCTATGCTGCATTTCCCCTCCTGCATCATCTGCTCCATTTGCTCCAGGTTGAGCACTGTTCTCTTTTTGGGAGAAGACCAAGACAAAGAAGGTGTTGAGTAGGTCTGCCTTTTCTATGTCCCCTGTTGGTATTTCGCTACCTTCTCCCCGCAGTGGTTGTACCACTTCTATATTCTAGAAGGAAATATTAACTGTACATAAAATGCTGCTTTCTGTAGATATAATGCTGTAATTGCGGGTTTATGCCACACAACATTCAGACATGGTTGATTTGCATAGAAAACAATATGTTCTGCAGAGGAACATCATTTTCTGCACAGAAAATACTATTTCCATGTGAAATGTGCATAAAATACTGTTTCCTGTGTATAAAATGCTGTTTTCTGCATAAAAAAACGATGTGCAAATTTTGTACAGAATAAGTCCCAGATTGTAAATAGGCTTCAAAAACTGTGGTTTTTGAAGACTTCCTTGCAGTGGGAAGAAAACTGTTAAATTACAGTTGGCCCTCTGTATCCATGGACCTGGCCTCCATAGACTCCACCATCCATGGCTTGAAAACGTTCCCTCTCCCCCACCCCAAATTGAAGATGCAAACCTTGATTTTCTCATTTTATAAAAGGGACACTATTTTACTACACCATTGTATATAATGGGACTTGAGCACCCACAGATTTTGGTATCCATGGGGTGTCCTGGAACCAACCCCCAGTGGAAACCCAAGGGACCACTGTACTTGTTGCTTCCTTTAAGAAGAAATTTAGTGAAGAATTACATCTTTTTGAAACTGTTTCTTCTCTCATGTGGGAAAGAAACAAAGTTTTATATCCCTAGTTGGTACTAATGTTCAGGCTATCTTACATGGAAGTTTGTCCTCTAAGGCTGAGGCTTCTGTTGTAGACAAGTCTCTGAGGAACCCCAGAGTTCTTGGGACCACATCTAACAGGGATCTGAAATGGAGGGTTTTAGCTCTCTTCTGCCATGCTAAAATATTCAGGAGAAATAAGGGAGCATGTTCTCTTTAAATCTTCTCAGCTGTCTCCTAAATAAATGAATATATAAACATCTTACATGACTCCTTAATAGGGCTGTACATCATTTTTCTCCAGCATATTAACAGGTCTCATTATTTCTTAATGAAATGCAACACAGCTATTTTTTTTTACATTAATACATATTTTATATCCAATCATGAAAAATCACCCAGTTTCTGGACAGTGAGCTATTAGGCAGATAAATATGTACTATGAATAAATAAGGACTATTATTATGGTTTTTTTTTTAAAGACACAAATTTATACAGGTCTTTTGACCAACAGTATCTCTCCTAGGCCAAATCCACACTAGACAAATAGTCCAGTTTGAACTTGGACTATTTGCCATGGCTCCTTCCTATATAACCCTGGGATTTGTTGTTTGCTGAGGAACCATCACTCTTTGGCAGAGAAGACCATAGACCATGTAAAACTACAAATCCCAGGATTCCATAGGAAGGAGCCATGGCAAATAATCCAATTTCAAACTGTATTATTTGTGTAGTGTGAATTTGGCCCTAGACAGCAATGCTGTAATAGTGGGGGTGTTTCCCTGGAACAAAGGAATGAGTGGAAATCCCTTGAGAAGTCTTAGATAAAGCTTCAGTCTTGGAGGAAGAGATCTAATCTTGAAATTCCCACCCTGGATCTTTTTGGTCACCGTGGAGATTATGATAATAGTTCTACATGCAGCAGGGATGAGGGACTGAGGATTGAATTCACTTCTGAGAATTTCTCTGGGCCTGCATTCCACAGGTGGGTGGGGCCAGAGGCAAAAGGGGTGGGGCCAAAATACTAGGCCCCTGTTATACTTAAAAACTCTTCCTGTTGTTTATGATGGATAAAGAATTAGACAGTAAATATGACAACAGCAGCAAGAACGTTGTTTGCTGAAACTTGGAAATGTTGGAAAAGCACCAATGATGGGTTACTGTGGTTGCTGAGTTTGGCCCAACAGACAAATTTACCTGCGTTCTAAAGGATAAGGCAGGGGAAGAGGTTTTGGAAAGACTGGAAACTGTTTATGGATTTTTTGAGCAATAAGAAACATAATGATGTAATAATCTCTGGTTTTGATTATTAGTAATTTTACTAGGATTACAGTGGTCCCTTGGTACCCACTGGGGTTTGGTTCCCAGACATCCTGTGAATACCAAAATCCATGGATGCTCAAGTCCCATAATATACAATGGTATAGTGCCCCTTATATAAAATGGCAAAATCAAGGTTTGCTTCTTGGAATTACTATTTTTTGAATATTTTCAAGCTGTGGATGGTGGAATCCATGGATATGGAGTGCCAACTGTTGGATTTGTAATGGTAGAATGGCACATTGGTACTTACCTTGAAGGTGCATTCTGGGGTTGGTAGACAGGAGGAATCCGGAAATCATTAATCTTGGGTTATCTCCTCCACCACCCAGAGAAGAGGCAGGAAGAATTTTAAACTAAGTCTCGTGATAGCTGGGGGACCGTTGGCTCCTCCCCACTCCCGGCTACCAACAACTCAGTTCTCTGACTAGCAAAGCCCACTAAGGAAACAAAAAATGGAAAAGAAGAGGCACTCATGAGGGCAGGATGGAATCCTCCTCTCTACCAACCCCAGCATGCACCTTCATGGTAAGTACCAATGTGGCATTCTCTGGGTTGGTGAGAGGAGGAATACAGAAATCATTATTCTTGGGACATACCCAAGCCCCTACTCATTAGGGAGGGATGATTGCCTGAATGACTATTCATTGACTACCTCCTGGAGGACCCTACGACCAAAGGTTGCATCCACAGACTGAATTTGTCAATTTTGTAGATGCAGATGAAGGTCGAAGATGTGGACCAGGTAGCTGCTCAGCATACCTCCAGGATTGGCACATTGGAGAACACCACCGAGCGTGGTCAAATGTTCCAGGACCCTGGTGGGATAGGGCAATCGTACCGCATCATAGGCCATCAGGTTGCAAGCCCTGATCCAGCTGGCGATGGTCTGCCTGGATGCCATCATCCCCCAAAGAGGTGGGGTTGAAGGAAACCAAGAGAGTCGCAACATCTGAGCACACTCGTTTTCCTGATGTAGATCTTCAGTGCTCTATAAACATCCAGCTTGGGCCACAACTTCTCTCTGGGATGAAAAGGACTGGGGCAGAATGAGGCCAAAATCAGATCCTGAGAGAGATGGAAGGGAGAAACCACCTTGGGAAGGAAGGATGGGTCTGTCCATAGGATAACATGGTCATCATTGAAGGAGCAGAGATGCTCCCTCACTGACAGAGCCAACAACTCAGAGACCCTTTGTGCAAAGGTAATCGCCACCAGGAAAGCCACCTTCAGGGTTAACAGCCTGAGGGAGACCTTCCGGAGTGGCTTGAACAGGGGTTTGGACAATTGCTTGAGGACCACAGGGAGTCTCCAAGATGGGAAACAATGCCTCACCGGCAGCAAAATGGCCCCTGAAAGGAATCATTGTACGTGAGGGTGAGAGGTCAAGGACTGCTTGCCAAGAGGATCATGGAGGATAGAGCTGCGGCCTGCCTTTTTAGTGTGTTAGGTCTAAGGCTGAGGTCCAAGCCCGTCTGTAAGAACGTGATGGCATGTTTGACTGACACGTCCGAGGGGCTAATGTTGGCAGATAAGCACCATCTGGAAAAAGCCTTCTTCGAGGTCAACTGCCTACGAGAAGACAGAATTGTTGAGATCACTGCTTCGTCATAGCCACACTCCCAAAGGGCCCACCGCTCAACCTCCCTGCGGCTAGGCACAACCAGGCTACTTTAGGATGACACAGAAGGCCCTGGGATAACAGATTGATCATCTGCAGTAGGAACCAAGGGTGCTTTAGGGCTATCTCCTTCAGGTTGGAGAAACAGGGTCTCCTCGGCCAATGCGGGATGATGAGAACTATGTGAGTTCCTTCCTCCTTCACCTTCTTTAGCACTTTGGTGATCAGAGGGAGAGGGGGAGACAGATGCAGTAGCCTGCATGACCATGGAGACTGGAGGGTGTTGATTCCCTCCACTTGAGGGTCCTGAAACCTCATGAAGAATCAACATAGTTTCACATTGCTCAGAGAGGCTGTCTGCTGTCATTGGCCTGAACCTGGCTTGCAGCTTGTCGAAAACCTGTGGATGGAGAGACCACTCCCCTGGTAGAACCTTGTGTCTGCTCAAATAATCCGCTTGAAGGTTGGTCGAGCCCTGTATATGTTGCTCTGATATGGAGGCCACTGTTTTCTCCACCCAAAGGAAGAGGAGGGAAGCTTCTCTCTACAAGGACCTGGATCTTGTGCCTCCCTGTTTGGCTATGTAAGCTCTCACCGTGGTATTGTCGGTGAGAACTCTGATGTGCTTTCCTTTTAGTTTTCCCTGGAAGTGAATCAGGGCTAGCTTGAGCCAATTTTTTGCTGTGCACCCTTTCAGCTGGGCTCCATGTGCCCTGAACCATGTGGCCCTGCTAGTGGGCTCCCCAACCCAGCAGGCTGGTGTCCTATATTCCTGTGACCTGGTGCACATGCGTCCACTGGAATCCCTTAGCTAAGCTGTTGTGCTTTGTCCACCAAAGGAGGGATGTTCTGACTTCGGGCAGAATCTGAAGAAGGGACTTGCAGAGAGATATTTGCAGCTGGTACTGGTTGAGGAACAGGTGAAGCAGATGAGCATGGAATCTGGCCCATGGTACCACAAGGACCGAAGAAATCATGAGACCTAAGAGGCAGAGGAGTCCCATGAGGGGAACCCTCCTCGTAGTTAGGACGTGAAGGACTTCTTTCCTGATTATCAGCTGCCTATCTTCTGAAAGGAAAATATCTCTAAGCGGGTGTCGATCACTGTGCCCAGATGCGTGATGACTTGTGTGGGTTCTAGCATACTCTTCTTGAAGTTGATCATGAAACCATGCTCCTGAACTGGATTGTGGTTTGAAGGTCTTGCTGGGCTTTTAATATGGACGGGGCCCTAAGCAGGATATTGTCCAGATATGGATAGAGATGTATGCCTTTCAATCATAGATGTGGTATATGCACCACCAGGATCTTTGTGAATACCCTGGGAGCTGATGCTAGGCTGAAGGGAAGGGCCCTGAACTGATAATGTTGGAGGTCCAGGGTGAATTTGAGGAACCTTCTGCTGTCCTCTGAGACCAGCACATGGAGGTATGCTTCTGCCAGGTTCAGGTACACAAGGAAATCTCCTTTTCACAGGGCTTCCCTTATGGAAGGTCAAGGTCTCCATATGGAAGCATTTGTAGGTGAGATGCTCATTGATATGTTTCAGATTGAGTGTTGAGTGGGTGTCCCTTCCCTTCTTTGGGACTGTGAAGAAGATGGAGTAAACACCTGAGAACCACTGAGAGGGTGGTACTGGTTCTATCACTCTGATCTGTAGGAGATGTTCTACTGCACACATTTGTATTTCAAGCTTTTGATGATCCTTTGAGAGTGTGGAAGGAATGAACCTGCTCTCTAAAGGGTGTCGAACTGTAGATGGTAGCCATGGGAGATAATGGAAATGACCCAATTGTCAGATGTTGTCAACTCCCATGTGTGGTGAAAAAACTGGAGCCGACCTCCCATGGGGATTGATTTGAAGTCAGAACTGTTGGTGGCTGCTGCCCCTCTGGGCTTGTGTGCCTCCTCTATGATTTGCTTGGCATTGATTGGCACCACCTTGTTTGGAAGTGAATGAAGATCTGGTCCAGGTGGGTCGAAAGGAACGAAAATCCTGCTGTCTACCAAATCCCCTTGGTGATCTGAAAGACATGCCAGACTCAAATATCTCCCAGGACTCTTCTTGTCCAATTTCCTGGAGAGAATTTGTATGGCCTTCTTCTTGTCCTTTGTCTCCACCAGGATGTCTTTCAGGGCTTCTTCCCCAAAAAGGTTAGAACCATGAAGAGAGTGGTTGCAAGATCTGCCCTCGAGTGGGCATCTACCTCCCAGTACTGTAGCCACATAGAGCATTTGGCCACTGCTGCTGAAGCGATGACCCTTGGTGAAAAGGTAGCTGTGTCTAATGTGGCATCCACCAGAAACTACAGGGCAATGTATACCTTGGACACATCTCTTTGCATGGAGAAACGGTCGTGGTCCTTGTCCTGCAGGATGTCCTTGATCCACGGTAGGGATGCCCTGGTGAACAGGGATCCGGTTGGTGATGCTCTGAAGGCAAGGGCTGCTGCCTCATGATTTTTCTTGAGAGCACTATCTATTCTCTTCTCCTCAGGGTCCTTAAGGAACCCTTTGCCCACCTTAGGTGCTACAGATCCCAAAACTAGAGATGCCAATGGAGAATCAACCACTGGGACCTTCACAGCTTCTCCATGACCTGTTTGGGAGGAGTGTAGATCTTCTGGGCCACAAGGGTGCCTTTTTTTCCCTTGTAGAGGCTTTCCCCATTCTCCATCAATTATTCATATGAAAATTGACAGAAAAGGAACCACCTTGCTCATCACCTTGGGGGCCTCAGCACTGAGGCAGCTCTTTCATTGAATTCCATCCTCCTGCGATTGGAATGCAGAAAACCCTAGAGTAGCAGAGACACTTGCTAATAAGGAGGGAAGTCCTCCAAATGGAAAAGCCTCTTTGAGGCCTCTGACTGTGGAGCCTCAGAGTCAAACCATTCGCCATCCTCTCTATCTGAGTGGGCATCTGTGGTCCCTTGCTCCAGATCCTCAGAAGCCTGCAAGGCCACTTCATCAGCCAAATGAATCTCAGATTCTGCTGAGGAATGTGGGGAGGAAAAGGAACGTTGGTCTTACCTGTGATATGTGGTTTTCCAGGGGAGAGACAAAGACTATCCTCAAGATCTCTGGGTTAGCTCCACCCACTCACTCCTGGTAGGCAGATAATAAAAAACCTTTGTGTAGGCCTCTTCCTCTGAAGTCATCCAGGGGGAGCGATCCACCTCTGGCCAGTTCATACAAAAGCCTCCATATGTGCTCCTGGAAAAACCCATTAACACCAACAAAAATATAGTAAACAGGAAAAAAGAAATAGATTATAGTTCATAAGCAAAAAATATACTTGTGTTTGTGTCCCAGCGTTCCGGGTGGGGAGGATAGTCATCGTCTCTCCCCTGGAAAAGGACATATCACAGGTAAGACCAACATTCCTTTTCCCAATGGAGAGACCTCAGAGTATCCACAAGATCTCTGGGATCTACCAAAGCCCACTGAAAAAACAGGGTGGGAGCTGGCATAAAGAAAAACCCAGCCACTAGGGCCTGACAATCTGCTGCAGAACCCTCCTGCCAAATGCAGCTTCAGCAGACTGCAGCTTATCAAGTCTATAATGATGGAGAAACATGGATGAAGACTTCCATGTGGCCACCCTGAAAATCTCCTCCAGGGAAGCATCCCTGTCCCACGCTGCTGAGGTTGATGCACTTCTGGTAAAGTGGGCTAGGACACCCTCCAGAACTGGAATGTTCAGGGACTCATAACAGGTGGTAATACAAGCATGAATCCACCTGTTCAAAGTAGAGGAAGAGACTTTGCAGCAAAATATCTCAGGTGTACTGACACAAACATCGAATCCGATAGCCTGAATGAGCTGGTCCTCCTCATGTAGATCCGTACCACTCTATGGACATCAAGAGTGTGCCAAATCCTCTCCAACTCTCTCGAAGGGTTTGGACAGAATGACAGAAGAACAATATCCTGCGAAATGTGGAAGACAGTGTTCACCTTTGGTTTGAAGTCCGGGCGTGTACAAGGACCACTGAATCTGGCCTGATGAGGCAGAGGTCCTTTCGTATAGACAACACCCCTAATTCCGATACCCTACATGCCGATGTGATGGCTATGAGGAATAGGACCTTCCATGACATAGGGAAACCTGCCTGAGGGGTACAAACGGCGGGACCTTCAAAGCCTTCAGAACTGTGTGCAGATCCCATGAGTGAAATCTATGAACTGTAGGGGGAGCCAAATTAGACAACTCCTTGAGAAACCTTCGTAGATCTGGATGAGTCGATATATGCAGAGCCTTGTCAGGTGGCCAGATTGAGACAATAGCAGCCACCTATCTCTTGATGGTGTTGGGGCGACAGAATCTCAGAGAACCAAGCCCTCTGGGGCCAGGCTGGAGCAATCAGAATGATCTCCGTTTCCTCCATCTGTGCTCAACTTAACACCCTTGCTATCAGTGGAATGGGAGGGAAGGCATAAAGAAGTTCAGGGGGCCATGGCTGAGTCAGAGTGTCCACCCCCTCGGTGCCCCACTCAGATATCTCAAAAAGAATTGGGGCATCTTGGTGTTCGCTGGGAAAACAAAAAGATCCAGTGTCGGGCACCCCAACGATAGGGTGACCAGTTTGAACACCTCCGGATCCAGACTCTACTCTCCCTGGTCGATGTCTGTTCTGCTGAGCCAATCCACCTTGGAATTGAGCAAGTCCTGCAGATGTTCCGCCTCCAGGAATAGCAGATTTGTCTCTGCCCATTGCAAAAGAAGAGTCGCTTCCTCCATGAGGGACCTGGACCTCGTTCCCCCATGTCGATTTATGTGGGCCTTCGTTGTGGTGTTGTCGGTCTGCACGAGGATGGCCTTGCCCTGCACATGTGGCAGAAAGGACAGAAGGGCCAGACGGACTGCCCAAAGTTCCAGCCAATTGATGCTGTGATGCATCTCCTATGTCCATCTCCCTGAGCCAAGTGGTCCCTGCATTGCGCTCCCCAAACTCGGAGACTCGCATCCGTTGTGATTTGAACCCTCTGAGGGTACCAAATGGGTCAGCCCCTTAGAACCACTCCAGACATCCACCATGGAAGTGACTCCCTCATCTCCTGAGGAATTAATATCTTTTTGCAGTGCTTGACTGCTATATCCTGTTGAAAGGGAAGCAGGAGCTACTGAAGGGGCCTCACATGGAACTTGGCCCAAGGGAGACACTCTATGGTTGTTATCATCAATCCCTGTAACTGGGCGAACTGCAAGATGTCCATCTTGCTTGATGTCAAGATGCGGGCAACGGAGAGACATAAAGCCTGAATCCTCTCTTGAGGTAATGAAATCTGACCTGTCTGAGTATGCAATATTGCACCCAGATGTTGAATTCTTCTGGTCGGTGTTAATGAACTCTTTTCCTGGTTCACCAGAAACCTGTGTTCCAGAAGCGAGCCAAGAACCCACTGGACATCCTTCGTTGCCTGTATCTCGGACGGTGAATGAATCAGTAAGTCATCTCGATAGGGGTAAACATGCAGACCCAACTTTCTCCAGTGAACCACCAAGGCTACCATAATCTTTGTGAACACCCTTGGGGCTGAAGAGAGGCCGAAGGGTAGGGCCTTGTACTGATAGTATCTCCTGTGGTAGGCAAAGCAGAGGAACTGATGGTGTTGTAGAACCGGAACATAGAATCATAGAATCATAGAATTGCAGAGTTGGAAGAGACCACGAGGGGCATCCAGTCCAACCCCCTGCCATGCAGGAAATCACGATCAAAGCATCCCCGACAGATGGCCATCCAGCCTCTGTTTAAAGACCTCCAAGGAAGGAGACCCCACCATGCTCCGAGGGAGTGTGTTCCACTGCTGAACAGCTCTTACTGTCAAAAAGTTCCTCCTAATGTTGAGGTGGAATCTCTGTTCTGTTCCTGGAGCTTGCATCCATTGCTCCGTGTTCCAATCTCTGGAGTAGCAGAAAACAAGCTTGCTCCATCCTCAACGTGACACCACTTCAAATACTTAAACAGGGCTATCATATCGCCTCTCAACCGTCTTTTTTCCAGGCTAAACATACCCAGCTACCTTTCACCCTTTTAGTTGCCCTCCTCTGGACACGCTCCAATTTGTCAATATCCTTTTTGAATTGTGGTGCCCAGAACTGGACACAGTGTTCTAGGTGAGGTCTGACCAAGGCAGAATAGAGCAGCACTATTACTTCCCTTGATCTGGACACTATACTTCTATTGATGCAGCCCAAAATCACTTTGGCCTTTTTAGCTGCCGCATCACACTGTTGACTCATGTTCAACTTGTGGTCTACTAGGACTCCTAGATCCCTTTCACATGTATAGATCCAAGGAGGAGAGAAAATCTCCTGGTCTGAGGGCTTCCAGAATGTTCTTTAATGTTTCCATCCAAAACTTGCGTAGTTGAATGAAGTGGTTGAGGCCCTTTAAATTGAGGATGGCATGCCAGCTGCCATTCTTCTTGGGTACCAAGAAAATATTGGAGTAACAGCCTTGGGTCCGCTGGACACAAGGGACCTCCTCTATTGCTCCTAAATCTATCAGGAGCCCTGGTGGTGCAGTGGTTAAATGCCAGTACTGCAAGTCACCACGTTGCAAGTTCGATTCCAGCAGGCTCCAAGGTTCACTCAGCCTTCCATCCTTTCATAGGTCGGTAAAATGAGTACCCGGCTTGTGGGGGCAATTAGCTAACACACATTGGAAACTGCTTAATACAGTGTAGATGTGTAAGTTGCTATTGCTTAAAACAATTTGTAAGCCGCTCTGATAGCCTTGTGGCTGAAGAGCGGGGTATAAATAAATAAATAAATAAATAAAATAACTAAAAATCAAGTTGGAAATAGCATCTAGCATTAGTCGATGTTTCTCTGGGCCCCTGGATTGTGGAGTAGGGATGAAGCGGTGTGGGGGCAGGCAGGAGAATTCTATGCGGTAACCTTGGTGTAGTGTCTGAAGGACCCATTTATCTGTGGTTGAGTTTTCCCAGGATGAGACAAAGTCCGGCAGCCTGCCAACCAGTACCCTGAAGTCATGCTTGCTGGTTCATGGTGTGGGGCTTTGAACTGGAGGAATGGACAGGTCTACCCGTAGCTCCAGATTGCCCCCTGCACTGTGACTTGTTGTCTTCCCAGCGTTGTTTGAAACCCCTATTCTCTCTGTTGAAACCGGAGGAAGAGGTACTCCCAGACTGCGATCTGTAGGAACGAAAAGGGCGGTAGTGGCGAGGCATCTTCCTGTCATCCCGTTTCTTAGATGAAATCAGGGCTTTTTTCTTGTCTTTGTCTTCCACCAGAACAGTTTCCAGACAATCTCCAAATAGTTTCTCTCCCAAGAAGGGAGAAAAAACTAGGTTTTGCTTGGACTTGAAATCTGCATGCCAGCTTTTAAGCCATAACAGACGTCTGGCTGCTACCACTGCACCTTGAGCCCTGGCAGAGAACTGGACTGCATCCAGTGAGCTGTCAGCAAGAAATGTTGAAGCGCAGGAGATCTTATCAAGTCCCTGATGCAGCTTGAGCTTGGACTTTGGGACCTCCTTCAGTAGATCCCTGGACCATTGTAACGAAGCCCTTGCGACCATCGTGGCAGTGATGGAAGCTCTAATGGCAAAAGATAATGCCTTGTGTGTCCTCTTAAGGGCAACATCCTTGCGTCTGTCCTCAGGAACCTTAAGTGTGTCCTTGCCATCATGATAAAACACAGCAGACAAAACCAACGCAGAAACGGGAGCATCAATAAGAGGAACCTGAAGCTTAGACATGACCTTCTTGGGCAAGGAGTACAACTTCTTGGCGAAAGAGGGCTGTGATCTACTTGCAGCTGGCACTCCCCACTCATCTTTCAGAACCTGCATTAAATTGGCTAGAACAGGCATCTCCACGGATGGAGGCATGGACGATGGAAAGAAATCAGTTGACATCTTAGGGAGATCAGGGTCCAATTGCAGTTCCTGAGACTGAGGCCTAGAGTCTTGACAGACTTTCTAAACAGAGTGGGAAGATCCTCTAACTTGAAAAGCCGTGCAGATGAGCGGGTGGTCTCAGGATCCACCCCCTCCTCAGCAGAAAATCCAGCATCAACCCGATCTAGATTGGATCCCTCTGTGGAATCCTCCTCCTCTGACACTTCCCCCTCCTCAGCCAAAGAATGATGATCAGCTGCCTCTTTACCTTTCTCCAGTCTTTGATGCTTGGAAGGGGGAAGGCTAGCCCCACCTCCAATCCTGAGCAGTCATCATCCTCATCCTCCACCCACTCCTCCTCCTCATCTCCCCCCCTGGACCTAGCTCCATTCATTGCAGTGGAGGGGGGAACCAGCCTGCAAAAAGCCAGAAGACCCAGGCCTGCTCTCCTCTTCCCGCGTGTCCAGGCCGGGTTTTTGATGCTGCCTTGTCTCCCCAACTCCCTCTCGCCACTGCTTCTTCTGTGGCCTCTCGCTGCTCAAGTGGCAAGAGGGAGATTGTATTGGGGGCAGTAAGGGAACCTCTGGGAAGAAAGGCCTGGCACTGGGGGTGAAGGATTGATCCCAGTCGGCTGCTACTGTGGTAACACGGCTGGAGGCAGGGGAAGGCCGACAAGACTCAGCCGGCCGGGCTGATGCTGGCTGGGGTGGGTGGAGGGCTGTGGCTTCTGTGTTGACCAGCAGTAAGCGTGGTCAACCCCCTGAAGCAGCGGAGCAGCTTGGAATGGCACCGCTGGATAAAAAGCCGCTTGGGCAAGGGCTGAAAAGGCACCCCCGGGGTGATCTGTGGCAGCATGGAGGATTGGTAGGGCTGGGTGGTGGTGGAAGGCTCAGATCCCAAGGCTAGATGGCCACTGCCCTGCCACAAACCGGTAAATCCCAATGGGGCTGGCTGGGCAAGGCCAGCAGCCAAAACCCCCGAAGTCTCCCTGGCCACAAAGTCCTTTACCCACGCAGACAAGCCTGGCACAGGGTCATTCTGTGGCGCAGTCCCTGGGGGCCCCAAAGTCCTCACGACCTCCTCTCTGCCCGCATCTGGGACCACTGGGAAGCCGGGTTCAGCCACAATCTCGTTGGACATCTCCCCCAAATCTACAATGGTGTCTACCTCCTCTTGTAGGAGAGTGACCCCAGCGGCTGCTTCCTGAATAACTCCCAGCTCCAAAGGAGTAGTAGTAGTCAGGGAAAGCTCGGTGGTCAACAAGGGGGGCTTGTCCCCTTCTTCAACATGGGACCTTGGGGCAATGTGGGGATCTTGACCCCATTTTTAGATCCATTTGCCTTAATCTTCTTAGTCTCCTTAGAACTCTCCATAACGGCTGCTCAGCCTTTGTTCCAAACATGTGGCCAAACCAGGAGCTCAGAAACAAAGCAACCTCCAGGAGTGATAGGCAGGAAACAATTGGCCAGAGGTGGGCCGCTCCCCCTGGATGACCTCAGAGGAAGGGGCCTACACAAAGTTTTTTTTGTTGCCTGCCTAGCAGGAGTGAGTGGGTGGAGCTAACCCAGAGATTATGAGGATACTCTGAGGTCTCTCCACTGGGAAACTGCCTTTCTCTTGGTTTAGCAAGCCCTTTGAAGGCCACTGGGCTATGACCTGGTGCCATCCTCCACCCCCTCTGTGGCCCCCTCCCTGGATTGCAGGAGGCATACCACCTGCGCCAGTAGGGCGCTCACATTATCCCCTTTGCTGGAGTTAGGCCCAGGGTGGGGAGTGGGGTGACAGGACGCTTGCCCCAAGGGATGATGGCTACCCTCCTCCCAGGGGAAGAGATCCTCCATGGGGCCATCTCTAAAGTGCATGTGCTGGGAGGATGTGTTGCCCCTGGGGAGGCTGGATCTCTCATAACCTTCCAAGTCCTGGGAGTAGGCCTCCATGGCCACATGGAAGGCATGCTGTCCAGCTGCCCTCCATTATTCTGATGAGGGCCCCCCTCTTGTAAACCAGCCTCCCATGGTCTGCTGGGGGCTTAGGGGGGAATTAAAGATGGTAGTGATCATGGAGATCTAGGCTGCTCCCCTCCCCTTCTCCCCACTGGGTGCCCTATTGGAGAGAGCCAGGGACATGCACGTCCTCTGAGGGACGCCTCCAAACATGGAGAGTGTCCCTTGTAAGGGGTTGGGGGATGAGGGTCAGATGATTGGGAAGACCCAACTGCTCCCCCCTCCAGACCGAACAAGTGGCATGGTTACTTCCTTGTTCGGGTAAATGATCACCTCTGCATCACTTCTGACTTCTTCGTTGTTGTGTCAGTCAGCTTTGGAGTTGTTCTGAGGGGTTTCACACTCAACTCTTGCCTGTGGAGCAAGGCTCTGCGGCAGAGGAGCTGCCTCATGCCGAGGAGGTGCGACCTGCTCCCAATCCACCCATGGAGCCAAGCTCAGCAGCGGGGGAGCTAAGGCGAGATTGCCTCTGCTCAACACCAGCGGGATAGAGTCCGGTGGCGGAGCAGCACCTTGGGTGCTCTCACCCAGCTGCTTCTCACTCCGGGGCTGCTTGCCCTTCTTCTTTTCATCAGTTGGGGAAATAACCCAGAGCAGAGTGCAAAAGATGGGAAGAAAAAAATGAGCAGAACAGATGAGAAAGGAGCCCAGAAGGGGCTGGAGAGAAAGGGTTTTGAGTTTTTTTGGAAAGGAATAGGAAGGGTACAAACAAAGATTAGGCAAAAGAGTGAAAAATAGAAGCAAGAACTGAGACAAAGAGGTCCCAAAATGGGGAGAGACAAAGAAGCACTCCTCTTTGGTTAAGGCAGGAAGAAGAACTGAGTTCATGGTAGCTGGGACGGGGGAGGAGCCAACGGTCCCCTGACTATCATGAGACTTAGTTTAAAATTCTTCCTGCCTCTTCTCTGGGTGGAGGAAGAGATAACCCAAGAGTAATGACTTCTGGATTCCTCCTCTCACCACCTCAGAGAATATGTTTTTTCTTTATCTTTTCATTACAGTCAGGATGTGGGGGGCAGGGGCCTACTGTGTTTTAGTTACATATAGTTACATATATTTTTCAATACATTGGGAGGGGGAGCTCTTTCTGCTAGAAACTAAGCTGGTGGAGAAGCCCCAACTATCATAGGAGGGGGATCCTAAGGAGAAAGGAGATAGCCATATTTAAATATTTAAGGGATGTGCTATTGAGAATGAAGCAAGCTTGTTTTCTGCTGCTCCAGAAAGTACAACACAGAGCAATGACTTCAAACTACAGGAAAAGATATTCCACCTAATCATTAGGAAGAACTTCCTGACAATAAGAGCTGTTTAGCAGTGGAACACACTGCCTGGGAGTGTGGTGGAGTCTTCTTCTTTGGAGGTTTTTAAGCAGAGGCTGGATGGCCATCTGTTGGGAATGATTTGATTGTGTATTCCTGCATGGCAGGGGGCTGGACTGGATGGCACTCATGTTCTCTTCAAACACTATGAACTGCAGAAAGGCCTCAAAATGCTCAAAAGTTGGTTCTTTCCCTAGTAAAAAAGCCCAATATATTTTTGGCCTGTGTATGCTCATCAGGTCTTCTCCAGGAGCTGTTTAGAAGCTAACATAAAAAATGTTCTGGATCAGGAATGATCAAACCTGTTTCAGATGTTTTCGTTTGTCCAGTACCTGGTTTGAGCATTTGGTCTAAGAAATACTCAAGAGAAATCTTCATACATGTCTCCAGTACCTTGTGGATATTTTATTGGGTGCTCTCTAATTTTGCTTTCATCATGGGAATCATGTCCTTCTGTGGAATGCTAGTGAAGGGGACACAGGCACTAATAGGGCTTCTATTGGGCTAACTTAGAAAAATGCTTGTGTTTCCTTCTAATTGTATGCCATTGTCTCAAGGATTTTCCTCCAGCCAAACAAGCTGATAGAGCAAACATTATACCCAGAACATTTGGTCTTCCCGCCAACATGTAATGTACTAACGACTTTGTGATAGCAAGGAATGAGTATTATGTTGTTGAAACAGCAGGCATATATAGAAGGCCAGTTTAAAAAGGTGGTTTGGAAAAGTAACCTAAATATCTTCAAGAATTCCATTCTCCCACATGAGGCTATGTGGTGTGCTGATGGGGAGCGTGATTGCGGGCCTCGTATGATTGGAGGCCACATAAAAATAAAGCAACGGCCCTGGTGCTATGACACAGAATGAGGAGGGGCAGAGCTTTGATGGGTTTATAAGGTCCTGCTGCCCCTCCCCTCTTCCTCTTTTGCTTTGGCTGGCCCATCCTCCCGCCTCTGACACAGTGTAAGCTTGCTGGTCGCTTATGGGCCGGGTAGGAATTTTTCCCCTTTTCCACAGGTTTTTTTGCCTACCCTACACTGTTGAAAGAGGAATTTGGAATTGGTTTAAGGATGGTGTCTTAAACGGGCAGTTACTTGCCAGGTAGTGGGAGGAGATTTCAGCAGTTCATCTACGGCACCATTTTGGGTGAAAGATAGGGTTCTGGAACTGCCTGGCTGGTCATGTGACACAGGGGGTGAGGAAGGAGAATATCTTTGGAGCTGGTCTGAAGGTTTAACCCTCAGGGGAGGTCATGTGACTTGAGGGGGATATCTTCGGGTTGGTCTTCTAGTAGGCCACCCACAACTCGGGTTTCTCCCTGGGCTCAGGTGTTTTTCCCCAGGGACATTGGGTAGGTTTCAGAGAGACCTACTGCTCCAGCTGCTCCCACAATAGGTTCTCCACCTATGTTTGCATATATTAAGGAATAAGAATTAAATAGGATAGTTGAATAAAGTGGCTCATATTTTCATCCAATCTCTCTGTGTTGTCTCATTATTTCATGGGCTGGTCAGCAAATGTTGATTGGATGGAAAGTTACCCTGACAACTTTTAGGAGACTATATTTCAATATAAGGATCTGTTCTGGGGGCCCATTTGGTTTAGATTCTGATCTGTCAGTGCGTGGGACAGGAACATATTTCTTTCAACAAAATTGGATCCTTGATCCACCAGGCCTGGTCTTCTATTTTCTCCTAGAGTTACTGAGGTAGGAAATCCATATTCACTACATTCAGAACCCAAGTGGGCCAGGTTTGGCCTCAGGGCCTGAGACTTCCCACCCCAGAACCTATCAAGTAGTGGTAAGTAACTTACAGGTGTGTCAATGTGTGAGCTTTCATCGTCTCACCCACCAGCAATGTTTCTAACTGCAATGCTAGTCAATGCCGAAGTGAAAGGCAATGTTTCCCACACTTTGAACACTCTTTGAGTGAAGCCCAGAGAAACTAAAGGACACTGTGCATGTGTGAATCAGCCCATTAGGACCTGGAGCTAAAGATATGACACAAGAAAAGATCTTCAACTTCAGTGGCAATAGAACTGTGTATCCAAAACAGCCCTTTGGACAGTAAAGCAATGTGTTAACATGTTCTATTCATTTTGAACTTTAAAAGGAAATGTTCTTCAGCTTATTATAAAACAATTTCATGGCAACTTATGGATCACTAAACATTTGGAAAATGCTCTTCAGTGTGAGGAAGAAAAAGATGGGCAGATGAGTGAGAAAAAGAGAATTACTTACTCCTTCTGATTTTTTATCTGGGAAAATGCAAGTTTCACCACCAGCTGTAAAATTACAGTAAACTTTGAAGGAATCCCTGGAACAGCCTTGATTAGGATCCACCCAGTATTCACCTGGAGTTGGGAGACCGAGTATTTTTGGTTTAAAAGGGAGCAGTAATTACAAATGTTGCATTCAAGTTTGATCAGGTTTAACTCTTCTGCTTGTGAAATGCATATTACAATTCAAATTAATCCACTTTCTTTTAAAAAGAAATATAAAGCCAGTGTGGTAGAGTGGTTTGAGTGTTGGACTAGGGGCTAGTCTACACCTGCTAGAATATGTGGCTTCTTGCCGGCATAATCTAGCCCCAGATGAGGCCTGTTGGCCCCAGCCCGCATTACATGAATGAAATGGGAGGAAGTCTGCATGGACATGCTGTCCCATACTGGCAGCTGCCTCTGCTGCCATCCACCTCACTCTCTCTGAAACCAGGACGGAGGTCTGCATCATGTGATCAAAGCTAGTCATATGCAGGGGGGCTTGATCACATGCTGTGAACCTCCGTCCTGGCTTCAGAGAGAGCAAGGCAAATGGCAGCAGAGGCAGCCACCATATGGGCTGGCATGCAGGTATGAAATTCTCTGTTCCCATGGGGCCCAATCTATTATTTTGAATGAGGTGGTTCTTTCTGGGTTTTCAAATATAATGGTATAATGGGCTTTACACTCTCTTCCATCATTTCTCCCCCGGGGATTGTCAGGACTGCCTGGGGACAAAACAGGGCAAAACCTCTGCATTGTATGGACTGCAAGGCTCCAAGACAGGGGCAAGATGGATAAATAGCCCATCTAGACAAGCTCTAGGACTTGGAAAACCAAAATCTGAATTCCTGCTTAGCCACAGAAACCCATGGGGTGACCTTGGGCAAGGTACACTTTCTCAGCCTCTGAGGAAGGCAATGGCACCCCCGCCCCCACAATCACTGACAAAATCTTGCCAAGGAATTTCCATGATAGCATAGCAATATTAGAGGCAGTGTGATGTGATGGTTTGAGTGTTGGACAGGACATTGGGAAACCAGAGGTCAAATCCCCACTCAGCCATGGAAAACCACTTTTTCTCAAACTAAGAGGAGCACAATGGCCCCCCTAAGAAATCTTATCAAGAAAACCCTAGCAAAGAGTCACCCTTGGTCAGAGTCTTATAAGGAAAAAAAACCACCCTGACAACAACTCTAATTTTTAATGAAGTTCATTATTATTTATACAAAGTTGGCAGCTGGGGATCTGTAATGACCCCAGATGTTAATTTTAGACTCCTTGCACCTTACTTATGCAGAATGTCATTCAACTCAGAATCAACTGGAGGAACTGTATGGAAGGCCATCACTCAGTGATAGAGCACGTGTGGAGAGAAGTGTGCACATTCAGCCCCTGGCATCTCCGGTTGTTCTTAGTACCAGAGGAGACAATATGGGATTGGGCAACTGCCAGGGATCCCAACTGGCTCTCCATAGAAGGCCACACCTCCATTGTCCCCACTAAGTTTCCCCAAAATTTTGGGAGGATATATATAGGGCCAATTTGTTGTTGTGACCCTTCAAGTTGTTTCTAGATCCACTAAGATGACAACCCTAAGGTGAGCCTATTATGGGGTTTTCTTGCTGGGATTATTGAGGGTGGATTTTCCTGTTTTTTTTGAGGGGGGCTCTGAGGCCGTGTTCTGGAATAATTTCTTTCTGACATTTCACTTGTATCTGTGGCTGGCATCTTCAGAGAATGGTTGGGTAGGAGTGTATGTGGAGTTTATATGCTGTGAACCCCTGTTGGGGAGTATTCTAGACCAGGCCAACAGCTATCATGTCAGAATGCACAGAGAAGCTATTGAAATCCACAAACACCTGGACAACTTCAACAGGAAAGAAGAAACCTTAAAAGTAAACAAAATCTGGTTCCCAGTTTTGAAACACAATAGAATCAAAACTCAACACTTACAAAAGAATTCCACCTAGGGACAGGAGGATTCCCAGCAGGTAATGGCTCATCAACCAACCATCAGCCAAACAGACACTAACGAGCCTTGCATTTCTATACCCAGAAACTAACAATTCAATTACACAAATTTACATATACTCCCCAACAGGGGTTCACAATATATAAACTGCACACACACTCCTACCCAACCATTCTCTGAAGATGCCAGCCACAGATGCAGGCAAAACGTCAGAAAGAAACTATTCCAGAACACGGCCTCACAGCCCGGAAAAAACCCAAGGAAAATCTATGGATGCCGGCCGTGATAGCTTTCGACTTCACATTGAGAGTGGGTTTGTCCATGACTCTCCACTGAGACTGAAAGAGTATGACTTGCCCAAGGTCACCCAGATGATTTCCATGGTTGTGCAGGGATTTGAATTCTGGTCTCACAGAGTTTGAGCCCAACACTGAAACCATTATACCATGCTGGTTTTCAAATGGCCAAGAGAACCCTCCCCCACAAAAAAAATCTCCAGGGGGGGCTGTTACTGCCTATTTTGTCACAGTTTTCACCTTCTTGCTTTTAAAGGCCTGTACAGGCCTTTTTCCAGTCCAGGAAGTGATCAGATTCCTACACAAGGTACTTCCTGTTTGGAAAAGAGGCCTGTCTAGGTTTTCTGCTGCTCCAGAGACTAGGACACGGAGCAACGGGTTCAAACTACAGGAAAAGAGATTCTACTTAAACATTAGGAAGAACTTCCTGACAGTAAGAGCTGTTCAGAAGTGGAATACAGTGCCTGGGAGTGTGGTGGAGTCTCCTTCTTTGGAGGTTTTTCAACAGAGGCTGGATGGCCATCTGACGGGAATGATTTGATTGTGTATTCCTGCATGGCAGGGGGTTGAACTGGATGGCCCTTGTGGTCTCTTCCAACTGTATCATTCTATGATTTTGTGATTCTAAAGGAAAGCCTTTATAGACCCCCCCAAGGTTCCCCCCCCATCTAAAAACATGGTGAAATGGCCAATGGTAACTTCCAAAAGCTTGGAAAGTACTACCGGCCATATTGGGGCAGTTTTTATGCCATTCTATTTGTGGGGGGGGGATTTTGGGAGGTGCAAACATCCTTGGAGACTGCAGCTCAAAATCAAGCTGCAGTTTGTCCATCCTGGAATAAATAGAAGAGTCTGACATGGTATTCAATAGGTTCCTAAGTATGAATTTTAAAAAATACTGAACAATTTACACCTGATTATCTTAACAGCTCCAGTTAAATATTGCAGCAAATAAATGAGTGTTCATCAAGCTGGGGTTGTTCAGACATCCCATCATTTAGTGGGTACATTGTTTCACCACCCATTTCATGGATACTCTCCCCCACCCAGTTCAAATATGGAAATCCTTGCATTAAATCATACCAGGGCAGGGTTGGGTTGAAACACAGCTCTTCTGTTGTAGGAGAAGAGATAGACTACACAGTGAAAGAGCTTAGAAGGAAGAGTACTCCTGGTGATTACCCCAAATGTGGAATTTTAAGATAAGGATGAGTTAACCTTTCAGTATTTTTTAATTGTTACCTTCAGGAGAGTTTGAATTGAATGGAAAAGAGCAACAATACGGTATGAGAGTACTGTTATGCCACACATAAATCATAATTTGGAATATTAGGCACTCTAGATATCTTCACTATTTGGCTGTAGTCCTATTACTGATAAAAATAGCCCGTAGCACAGGATAAGATATATATTTGGAAGCACTGTCAAATTCATTATGTACAGTCGGACCTGTGCATCCATGGAACCTATATCCACGGTTTCAGTTATCCACAGGACACAAAATAGGGACACATACCATAGAGTCACACTGGAAAATGCCTAGACAGGTGTCCTCTCTAGACATCTTTTAGTTCCTTCAACACAACTCTATGATATGTTTTTACCAGAGGTCCTTTATTTTAATAGGGTTTGTTGTTATCCACAATTTCTAGTATCCACGGCAGGTCCAGGAACCAAACCCTCATGGATACAGGGGCTCAACTGTATTTTAAATAACAACAAACGTGGGACTACCATATCACAGATGGATTGCTTCAATAAAGGAAGCCATGGCCCTGAGTTAGCAAGATCTGGGCAGGGTTGTTAAAAAGCAGAAGTGTCTCTGAGGTATCTCATTGGTTCAATCACAATGATTTGAAGTAAATCTGACAGCAAACAGCAACAAATATGGCCTAGATCCAGTTGCTATTCCAAGCTAAAATAGGCCCACTGAACCAATGTGTTATACAGTCAATGAGTTACATACAGTCCTAGAACTAGAGAGTAGGAAGGACCCCAACAGCTATCAGGCCCAACACCCTGCCATGCAGGAATCAACAGCTGAAGCACACATGATAGATGGCTGTTTGACCTCTGTTTAAGAACCTTTAGTGCAGGAGAATCCACTGCTTTCTGAAGTAGTTGATTCCGCTGTCAAACAGGTCTTGCTCTCAGAAAGTGCTTACTAGTATTTAGATGGAATTGCTTTATTTGTAAATCCACATAGGTGTGGGCTTACCAAGTTCCCATTGATTTCATGGGTTTAATCTAACTGGAACTAACAACTGGATCCAGGTTTTATGACATCAGCCTTTCTTTATAAGTAGAGGAAGTCTAACTTTTAAGCATATAAAGTTGAAAGAGCCAGCCTGATGTAGTGGTTTGAGTGTTGGAATATGACTCTGGAGACCAGGATGCGAATCTCTGTGCAGACATGAAAACCCACTGGGTGACCTTGGGCCAGTCATGTGCTCTCAGCCTCAGAGTAAGGCAATGGCAAACTTCCTCTGAACCAAGAGGAAACCTTGTGATAAGTCAGAAATGACATGAAGGCACACAACAACATACAATTTAAAATCCACATAGCATTTTTTTTTGGTTCCAAATGAATTCCCCACCCCTCCCCTTGAATAAACTCCTACTACATACCATCTGGGAAGTCTGGATGACAAAGCTGGAGATCTTTGCAGGTACGGGCTGGGTTGTGCTGGGTGCCCAAGGGATGTTTCATCTGCTCAATTTCCAGTTTCAAAGAGTTTAGGGAGCCAAAGATCTCCTCCATGCCATCAGCATAATCCATATAGTTGTCAGTGTTGGCAGCATCATCAACCAACTGGCTGGCATCAATGTTTCTACGGGTCCGCTTCGAGGATTGGATGGGAAGTGGTTGGATCACCTCCCCAGGGGGACCCTTAGATGAAGAAGGATAGTAGTTTGTTTTGGGAAACTCCATACCAGAGAAAAAATACACTTAGGGAAGGGGGTCAAAAACCACATGGCTGACCGTGGCCTCTCTTAATGATCATACTCACAGGAGGCCCTGGTGGTCCAGGATGGCCCATTTCACCCTTTGGACCTGTTGGACCCTGGAAAGAATGACACAAAGAAGACCATTATCTGTAGGTGAGCAGGGACTCCTATAAATGCCCACTGGGGAGGTAAAGAATGTTTACCAATTTTCTCCTCAAGACATCCAATTGAAAAAAATATCACCCCCACCATGAGATTTTCTATTCTACAAGAGTAAAACAACAAGTGATTCCTCCTTCCCATTTCCTCAATTTGTGTGGTTTTAGGCAAAAAACAAACACTGGTCAAAATCACGTTGGTTATTCCCATTGCATTACCTGTTGAATAGTAAGTCAACACATAAGTAAATTCAATTGACTTCAATGAATCTAGGGGGAGGGAATTCCACAATTGGGATGAAGGGCCTCTCGCTTGTCATCCCACAATGTATTTCCCCTACTGGTGAGACACAGAGGAGGGCCTCTACAACCGATCTTGATTCTTGGGTAGGAATGCAGTTGGCCCTTCACATTCACTGGAGTTAGGGGCACAGGACCCCCACGAATTTAAAAAACATGTGAATATCTCTATGTCCCCAAACCATATTTAACATACACACAATCCACCTTTGAAGTGGGGGGGTTCTTTGCAAGGCAGAAGCAGGTGGCTGGTGGGGCTTGCTGAGCCTCCACTGCTTGCCCACACTATTTTTAAGAGGGACTTAAAGACCTCGCTGCACATGTGCAGGCTGAGTTTCATGAGGCTTGCAGTTCCTATTAAAAAAAATGGCAGAGCGCACCAGTGGAGGTGGCAGCAAATAATCCATGAATAAATAAATCCACAAAAGTTAAACCCACAAATGTGGAGTGCTGTCTGTGTATAGAGAGGCGTTCCCTTGAGTATCGAGGTCCCAAGCCATTTAGGGCTTTAAATCTAACCACGAGCACCTTGAATACACCAGAAGTATATTGGCAGCCAGTGTAATTCCTGCAGAACTGGTGTTATATGGTATCTGAATGCAGTGGGCAGTCTAGCTACTGTATTTTGCACTAGCTGCAGTTCCAAGTCATCTTCAAGGGCAACCCATGTAGAGTGTATTGCAGTAGTCTAATGTTAGGACCAGGTTGTTCAACGACCTTTTCCTGTCATTAATCTGGTTGATTGATGTTGCTGGGTACTGTGTTTCTTTTGATATTCTGTACCCCTTTGAAATGGTAACAAATGGCTGAGGGAGGATGGGCTCTGGTAAAGCAAATGATGGGGAGGATACTGCAGCTACAATGCTAACCAATGATTGAGTTGCCCACCAGAATTGACTGACTGTAAATACTTTATATTATCCTGCTTTTCTTTTGTGCTTCAATCGAAGCAATAATGTTGAACTGCTAACTCTTTAGATTCCTGTTAGTAATAAAGCTTCTGTTTAACTTTGATGCTGTTGTCTACTGAGTCTAAAGAAGGGGGTTCATGACATCTACCGTATATTCTGCCATATAAGATGACTGGATGTATAAGACGACCCCCCAATTTTCAAGTAAAAATATAGTTTGCCATATATTCACCGTATAAGACCACTACCCCCCAATTTGGCTGGCTGGCTGGGGGAGCCTTGCCAGCTGATCCTCCTTGTTTCCCAACTCACGAGGATCTCCTCATGAGTTGGGAAAGACAACAGGATCAGCTGGCAGGGCTCTCCCAGCCAGCCAGCCAGCCAGCCAGCCAGCCACAACATTTGCCCCTCTCTTCCACCTTCAGTTGCTCCCCAAAGGGGAAAAGGCAGAGGAGGGGGGTGAATGAACCGGTAAACACTTTGCCTCACCACCAACCCCGCCCCGATCTCCTGCCTCTTCGCTATTGCCAAACGCATACAGCACTTCTCAGAAGCATCTGGTTAGAAATTTGGACTAGACTAGTCCTTACTGGGTCAGCAAGTCAATTTTTGTAGCCTTAGTGGGGCTTACTTTTTAGTCAATGTCGATAGGACTGCATTGATGCTCCCGAAAGTCGGCGCCAATGAAAGCCCTACTTTAAGGAATCGTACCAGTGACATGAAGAATCAAGTGCTTGGAACAGAACAGACTACTCTTTCCAGGAGTAGTCAAGCTTATTACATGCAAACCATGCTCCCGTGTTGTCACATTCTGGCAGAAGCAATGCTGCAGTACTTTATAATGCAACATAATAAGGGCTCATATTTTTGGAATGGGCATTCTCCACATTCAGAAATGCTAATACATTTTTCTGCGTGATAAAACTATCAGGGTGGAAAACAGTGCACCTGGGAAGAGCAGAATGATACACTCACTTTTTTAAAATAGTGTCTTTCAAGAAGGATACGCTCTAAATAATGTATGGGTGTGGGAGGTGGAGGAAAGGGGCGAAAATGCCCTATTTGACTCATCCACCCCCCCTTTCCTCCATCTTCATTCCCTTTGGAAGGGAATGAAGACGGGGGGAAGCAGGGGCGGACGAGGCAAACTGCTAGATTCGCCCCTTTCCTCCACCTTCCAGGAAGGTGGAGGAAAGGGGTGAAAATGCCCTGTTTGCCTCGTCCGCCCCCCTTTCCTCCGTCTTCATTCCCTTTGGAAGGGAATAAAGACAGGGGAAGTGGGGGTGGCCACGGCAACCCACAACGTTCGCCCCCTCCTCTGTCTTCGGTTCCTCCCCAAAGGGGGAGAAGGCAGAGAAGGGGGGCAAATGAACCGGGAAACACTTTGCCTCACCCCCCCCGGCCCAATCTCCTGCCTCTTCACTCCATTTGCGAAGGGAGCGAAGAGACAGGAGATCGGATGGCGGGGTGAAGCAAAGGGTCTCCGGCGTATAAGATGACCACTGATTTTGGATGATATTTTTCAGGGCTCAAAGGTCATCTTATATGCTGGAATATACGGTAATCAGGAAGTTACCAGTGCATGGGCTACTCTGGCTATGTTATCCCTCTGTTTGGATGAGTGGTCTGAGAAATTCACTTGGTATTGGAATGAAAACTGCTATTATTATATCTTGCTCCAATGGGGAAGAAGGACTTTTAAGATGGCCCTTGATGGCATTCCTTCATGCTTTTGAACTTCTAGGCTACACTTAAACAAGTGGGCACTGCCATAGAGAAATAAAAATTAGGAACATTTGGAGACCTTTTTGAAGGAGAAGATGGTAACATTTGGGTGGAATAACAGTGGCATTTGTTGAAGTATTGGGCATTATCAGTTGAAAGAGGGAAGATAAGGAAAGAAAGGAATTTGGCTAGAACACACTTGCTATCAGATAGTTTACAACCAGCCAAGAAACAGCAGTGTTATTTGTATTACCATTAGGAATGTTCCCATTTTTGTAATTTTGGTGTCTGTACTCACCGATGATCCTTTAGCACCTTTTGGGCCTGGAGGACCCTGGAACAAGAACAGAACGAAGTCAACCTCTAGAAAGGTGATGTTTAAATAAAAATGGCAAAGACATTAATGCAAGCTATTGATTGCAAGAAACTCACAAAGAAAAACACTAATGCAAATCCCCAACCAACTGAAGTACAAATACATTTCGCCCGTCTTCAAATATTAAGCCTAACATAAAATAAGATAAATGCATCTATTTAACATTCTAAAAATGAGGGATTACTTGCATTCTTAAAAAGTTAATCTATTTATTTTTCTGAAATGGTACAAATGCCAAATGATGCATTTTTGTTCTCTTGATAGAAATGGGCAATGTAATTGGCAGCTTGTCTAGCAGGATCTGAGAAATACAGGGGAACTGCTCTTTGCTTCTGTTTGTAGCATCTGGAAAAGTGGAGTTCAACACCATAAAGACCAGGGAGATGGTAGATGCACTTTTCTCCTTCCAATGAACCTGTATCCTCATTTCCAATCTTTGTGGCTGTGCCTTTTTGCTACATACCGGTAGTCCTGGTGGACCAGGAGGACCAATTGGACCAGAAGGACCTGGAATACCCTATGAAAAGACATAGAAAGAACAAAATAAATTCTCAAGATACAAGCTTTGGAGGAGCTGATTCAAGCAGTATGGATCTTTAAACACACACACACACACACACACCAGAATTGTTCTCCTTTACATGGGAGTAGGTCTTGCAAGTACTTGGAAGTAGGAAGAAGATAATTGGAAATGTGCTGGAGGAGAGTTCTACTAATACCACGGGCCACTAAAAAGACAGGTAAATAGATCCTGGAGCAAATCCAGACTAAACTTTTTCTAGAAGCCAAAATGATTAATCAGGAAGTGACATGACTGATTGGAAAAGATGATAATTAAGGGATGGCAGTAGGAGAAGAGGAACACCACATTACAGATTTATTGATCCAATGAGACACAAGACCTGAGAAGGACTGTTGATCATTGGAGGTGTCTCATTCACCATAAGTTGGAGCAGATTTGAAAGCAAATATCCACAGCAACAAGGTTCTGCTGATTCAATGGAACATTTAGGAATGGTTGAGGAAATTTGTCATGGGTGTTCTCAGTGGCCTACCTGTTCTCCTTTAGGTCCTGATCCCCCTTGAGGACCTGGCAGTCCTCGATCGCCCTTCTCTCCTTGCTCACCAGGAGGCCCAATCAGACCAATCAAACCTGGATGACCCTACAAAATAAATCAAACCAAGACCACATGTGAAGATGTAACGAACAATACAACAATGAAGAACCATATTATGTAGTAACAGCTGATCTAGAATGATCTCTATAAAGAGATCACATGTATCTCTTTAAAGTGAGGAAGCAAAGGTGAATTTTCAACTGAAGATGTTAATAATATGTATGCCCAGTGTACTAGTACATTGGCTGTCATTCTGTTTCCAGGCATAGAATCACAGAATCTTAAGACCTCGAAAAGAACACAAGGATCATCTAATCCAACTCCTAGCCATGCAGCAGTACACAACTAAAGCACTCCTGAAAGATGCCCAATCTAACCTCTGCTTAAAGACTTCCAAAGGCTGAGAGTCAACCACCCTATGAGGCAATCCATTCCACCATTGAATAGCTCTTACAGTAAAAAAAGAAAAGAAAAGAAAAGAAAAAAAAAGAAAAGAAAAAAGTTCTTCCTAATGTTTAGGTGGAGTATCTTTTCTTGTCATTCAAATCCATTGGTTCATGTTCAAGTCTCTGGAGCAGCAAAAAGAAGTTCAGTCCATCTTATATATGACATCTTTTCATCTATTGAAAGATGGCTATCATGTCACCTCTCAATCTTCTTTTTTCCAAAGCAAACATACCCAGCTCCCTAAGTCATTCCTCATAAGACTTCAATTCAAGGTGGAGGGTGATGAACTATAAAGCCCTATATGGCTTAGCTCCAGGTTATCTGGCACACTGATATCACTCTGTATGAGCTTGTGAGACTGTGAGATCCTCGGGAGAGGCCCTTCTCTCAGTCCCACAACTTTCAGAGGCACATTGGATAGGGATAAATGTTGCCCCCTGTACCCGTGGAACCAATATCCACGGTTTCAGTTTTCTGGGGGGACACAAAATAGGGGACACATACCATAGAGCTGTGCTGGAAAGTGCCTAAAGAGGCATCCTCTCTAGGCATCTTCTAGGTTTTCCGCTGCAACTCTATGGTTTATTTCTATAGGAAGTCCTTTATTTTAATAGGGTTTGCTATTATCCACAGTTTCACTTATACACGGTAAGTCCAGGAATGTATCCCCTATGGATATAGGGGTGGAGGATAACCTGTATGAGATTGGGCCTTCTTGATGCCTGTCTCTAGTTTCTGGAACTTCCCTTCTTGAAGGTGAAACTGGCCCTCTTCTTGTTCTCCTTCCACCAACAGGAAAAGGCCTTTTATTCTGTCAGATTTTTGAGAACTAAATGCTTTTTAAAGAAAGGACTTTTAAATGGGTGCTATACTATTTTTGTTATGCTTGTTTTAACCTGCTTTGTTATTTTTAATTGTAAGTATTGCATTGCTTTTAATGTAGTCCCTAGTTTAGTTCCATTTTAATATTGATCTTTTGTACACTGGAGTTATATTGCATTTATTTTAATCTATAAAGCATCTTGAGAGTACCAGTTCTGAGAAAAGAGTATAATCAAGATGAAGAGGAGGAGGAGGAGGAGGATATACAAACAAAATGTAAAACACTGAACTATGAGATTGTTGCTAGGGATGTAATTCTTTGCTAATTTCATTCTTAAAGGAAACAATGAGCAATTTTAGCAATTTCCTTCCTGGTGTGAAAAAGATTTAAAACTGTGCAGTTTTAGAAGATTATTTGCATTTCGGGACATATTCTGCACAAATTTCACACAATAGTATTTTCTGCACAGAAAACAAGATTCCAGAAATCCTTATGAACTCTCAAGAGTTAGGTTAGATGAGGAATCCAATTGCCTGTCTCCAAGGTCTAGTTTTGGAATGTACACATCCACTCTCTAATGCAGAATACTCACCTTTTCTCCCTTTGGACCTGAATCTCCTTTCAGCCCAGGTAAACCAGGCGGTCCCTTTAGAGGAAAAAAACAAATAAGAATAGCATTAGCCATAAAGTTTATTTTGGATCAGTTGGGGTTCATTCAGGTCCATTATTTGGAAACCAAGCTTCTTATGTCCAAACATTCTCCCACAAAACAATTGTGCATTTGGTATGCAAAACTAGAAGGTGCATACCATTCAAAACAATGTTGTGGAGCTGATGGGGGGGTGATGATACAGGGAACATGTAAATGGGTGTATTCAGCCCCAATATGGACAAACAAAATACATACCATTGGTCCTGGAGGTCCATCTGGTCCTGGTGCACCTGGAAGTCCTTGTTCACCCTGCAGAATAGTGATTGGCGATTGGCACCACTGTATTGTCATTCTATTTTCTTTTGTTATCTCTTGTGTTATACAGGACCTGATCACTGTTATCATTTCTGCTCATAAGATAGCTGTCTTTAAAACATAGGAACTGTCATGGTGTTCAGATCATGATGGGTGAGACCACAAGCCTACCTAGTCCAATCTTCTGCACTCTACCAAAGCCAGTCAGATGCTTCAATGGAAAAGCCACCAGCAGGACAAGAGGACAACAGCACTCTCTCCTTGTGTGCTTCCTAGCGAGTTGATTGCCAGGAAAATCCTGTGGTAGGTTCTTTTTAGGGTTGCCCTAAGCTGGAAATGAGTTGAAGGCACACAACCACCACAACAAAGCCAACTGATTCACAGAGGTGATCTGTTGCCATCTTGGCTAGTAGCTATTAGTGGCTCCGTCCTCCATGAATTTCTCTAATTCCCTTTGAAATCTTTGTCTCTGCTAAATTTCTGTTGTTATCTCAATTCAAGAGCTTGTGTTAAGGATCAAGAATGGTTATAAAGCCAACAGGGAGGAAAATAGGGGGAAGTAAACATAATAGAAATGTTCCCCAAGGTAGCTGTCTAAACCTAGCTACCAATCTCAGCCCATTGGAACAGGCTTCATGTAAAATGAGTTTCTAAAATTCTCAGGGATAGACCTAAGGTTTTGGGCATCTGGACAGTTGTGGGGTAGGTAAAGTCACAGAAAACATCCTAAACTATACATGGTGATGAAACTATACATCCTAAACTATACCAGAGATTGGAAAAGTTTCTTTTTTGGACTACAAGTCCCAGAATCCATGAGCCATGGGCTCTGGAAGCTGTAGTACAAAAAAGGAATTTCTTCAAGCTCTATTGTCTAACCAACATGTTTTCTGGTAGTGGACAGGACAAAATCTGGAATGTTGATGGGACTGTTTGCTTCTCCTACAGCAAAAGGACTTCGCATTATTGAGTTGTATGAATACTCACAACTGGGCCAGGTATTCCTCGAAGACCATCTGGACCAGGTTTCCCTGGAGGGCCCTGAGGACCAACTGGACCTGTCTTCCCAGGAGGGCCTTCCAAGCCAGCCTCACCCTAGAGATGAGAAGCAAACAAGAAATCAAAATGAAAAGAGATAGAAATTGAAAGCAATTTGACCTTCTTTGTGTCTGAGTGCTAAAGTACCTTGGCACCTTTCTCTCCTTGCCGGCCTTCAGGACCTGCTGGCCCAGGTGGACCCTGAAGCAAGAAAGGAAAGGGAAAAAAAGACAAAAAAAATTATTTGGTTTGTATGCAACCTCTCCAGTGCGCTTCTATGTACCTATGTATCTCTGTACCTCAGCTATTGTGTGGGGTCCATACAACCTGAAGTTTTGGTCTGTGGCACAGCACTTGAATGGCAGCCATTTGGGGAGATGTTCTCCCTGAGGCATTACATTTTTGCCTAGGCCAAAATCTGTTTTTTTTTTTGAAGAAATCATTTAAGGTTCCTTTTAATACTGCTGCTTTCTTTCATGAACTCTGGCTATAATGGACTATAATACAATAATATTGGATCCTTTTGGTTGGTGCTAACTAGAGCAGACCCACTGAATCAATTGTTGAATGGTGTGTCAACACATAGGTAAGATCCACTGATTCTACTAACCACTAACTATTTTTGTTGAGACAAACAGCAGAATTTAGGCCAATGTGTTTATTTTATTAAGTTTGGGGTGTGTGGTTTCAATCATATTTTACTTGTTTTACTTCTTACCTTTTAAAATCTGGCTTTCCACTTTTTTTAAAAAAAGGATGCAAAGCGGTTAACAACACCACTAAAGCTAGATTAATATATTTCATGTGAGCCACTTTAGGGTCTAAATATCCTAAAGGCACCAGATCTCGTCTGATCCTGGAAGCTAAGCAGGTTCAGGCCTGGTTAGTGCTTGGATGGGGGACCACCATGCAGTACCAGGGGCTGTGGGCTAAATTTCATAGGAAGGCAATAGCAAACCACTTCTGAGTATTCCTTTCCAAAGAAAACCCTTTAAAATTTATAAGTTCACCATTCACCAACAGGTGACACAGGCACATACAGTAGGACCCCCTTATCCACTGGGGATTGGTTAGGGAGGGCGTGGATACTGAAAACTGTAAATAATAGTGAATGCCATTGGAAATAATGGGACTTCTGCTTTAAAATACTATGGAGATGGCCTTGGAGGACCTAGAAAATGTCTAGAGAGGACACATTTTCTAGGAAGACTATATGGTAGATGTGCTGTTTTGTGAGCCATGGATAAATGAATCAGTGGATAATGAATCAGTGGTTACAGGGGTCCTTCTGTATACATACACTTCTAGTGTTTTTAATAAGCAAAATATAATTCAAAATAATAACAATAATTATGTCTGAAACTGTGTTTTGATGGACAACAAATATAAGAACTCAGACACCACTTCCTCAATTTTGATCTTTTTTTAAACTTAAAAATGAGAAAAAACACCTCCTGTATGCCCACAGAGACAGTGATTCTCCTCCTGAGCAATTCTCCTTCTTTCACCTGAGTGATTCTCCTTCTTTCACCTGAACAGAAAATCCTTTTTGCCCCTCAAAACTAGGACTATTTCATTTCAAACTGGAAGCACCATGAGAGTCCTGGGGCTGGAAAGTCAGACTTCCCCTGCCCCTAAATGAATGGGGAAAGCTTTAGATGCAGCTTTCTTAGCTTCAGTTTCCAGTCTGTCAAATGGGAACCAGCCATTAGCTTTCTTGTCAGTGGGGTGGTGAGGAATGTGCCTGCGTCCAGCTTTTAAAAGAGCTATCCAATGTGCTGAGCTTACTCTGGCAAGAAAGAAGGTTGGATGATATCTTTAAGGAGTGCTGCAGTTGTGCATTTCTGCATGGCAGAATGTTGGACTAGATGTCCCTTGTGGTTCCATCCAGCTCTAAGATTCTACAATCCTATGAAAATTCACAGCAGTTTTACTTTCCTACTGACATGGAAGCCATCAACCATCACTAGAATTATCATGTCTTCCCTCACTGATTCACAGTGAAGGCAAGCAAGGTGAGTATCAACTGGTGTCAGGATCATGACCTTTTCCTGCCAACTTCAGTTTTGCTGTTTAACCTTGTAGGTAATTGTGTTTTTATTTTTCTGTGCTTGTTAATGAGTATGTACCCTAACTGAAGAAGGGAGTATGTGGTCAATGTCAGGAATGGTTTGATAAGCACTGCAGCTGGGTTTTTGGTTCTGGGAAGAGGGGGTTGAAAATTAGTACTGCGAGAAGAGAGAAAGGGGATGATGGTTGTGTATCCTGCCAGACTGGGCAGGTTTGAAAATGCTTTTAATGTACTATTTGTCAGTTAAGCTTCATTTTGAGCAATAACCCTGTAGGCTTTGCTTTCTGGATTACTGTGCCAATAAAGTTTTCTGTTTTGAACTCTGAAACTACTGGCCACTGAGTCTGGAAATGCCAGTACATGACAACCGGCTTCTTTGACAGCAGAAACATCACACCAGAAAAGAACCACAGGCAAACAAACCCTGCCTTTATTCACAGCAAGGCTGTCAAGTTACACAAGGTATTTGCATCTAATAGCAGTATTAGTTCTATGGCTGTGTGTGTGTGTGTAATATTTTTAGTAGTAGTTATTGGAATTCTCTTCCTGTTCTCTTCATTGATTTGAAGAATTTGCATCCACAATGAACGTCACAAGATAGTCCCACATTACATATGAAATGTTGAGGCTGCTGAACCAGAGAGATGATTATAATGACCCCTGATTGCATTTCAATACTTTTCAGTTCAAGAAAATGAAAACAAGATGCACATTGTCTCTTCTGAATGAAAAAAACCCAAAACCTGAAGGTTACGGCTGGAGCAGCTCTAAAGTCAATGAACATTTTTTATCAGCCTCGCTCCTCATTATGGGAGGCAATACTTTTGCAAGCCCAGAGATAACTCACTCTTTTTCCTGGTGGACCTGAAGGACCAGGCTCTCCAGTTGGACCAGGGGAGCCCTGAACAGAGGAGAGAAAGAAAATACAAATAATTTTATTATTAGATTTCTGGGAACAGCCACTAAAGAGAACAAACATGGATGGAATCATCTGTGAAAATCCAGAAAAAGAAGGAAGGTCCCTCTTGTCAAAGCTTTGAAGAAAGAGGCTCCTTCTACACCCCATAATACAAGGATGCAAGTCATTTTGGGAAAACTATCTTTACTTCTGCCACAATCCTTGGATTCTGGGGAGTGAACAGTTGGTTCCCAGTAGTGGGCAGTATAGGTCTTACCTAACCAGATGATGCTAAAAGAATAACCTGGGTGGTACCACCTTTCTCAGACCTTCGTAGATTCAAGAGAATAAACAAGAAGTATGTCCTACTACCCCTCCCCATGGTATTGTATAACTGGAAATATTGGACACTTTTCAAGGTCAGGTTGGCTTGGGCAGACTGGAGGTCAGTTAGAGGTCAGAATGACCTGACATGTGTCTAGAACTAAGAAAGCAAGCCTATATTAGGATTAAGCAGGAAGCCTCCAAAATGGCTTTATGCTAACAATCCAGTCATTCGAGGGGTATGTGCTAATCCTTTCTTCTAGCCCTGGGTGTTCCCAGCAATAATTCAATCAAGCAATTAAGTGACCATTCCTTAATCTATACCCTACAGAAATCTCTCCTCATACCCTCTCCTCTCCAACCTTATGAGGTTGTTGCAAAGGCATCAAAGTTCTATCTTTCTGCAATTAAAGCAATTAGTAGAGTTTTGGTTTGCTTTGTCTGTTCCATGGGAGAGTCATCTGATCTTTGCTGTTACCAAATTTGCACCTCCAAGGCACAGAATAGGATGTAAATATTAGATCCCTAACATCAGTAAGGTATGCCACAGTGGATGGACCCAGCCACTCACTTTTTTGGTGCGTCCTGAATCGGAACCTCCTGTACAACCCTAAGATGCCTGTCTGAGTATCTTTGCTGCTCTTCAGTACTGGTAGCTATCACCAGTACTTCTTGTACCAGTATCTTCCTGGACCTCTCTCCCTCTATCCAATCTTTCTGTTATAGCCTTGTATGGTTCTTAAGCTGGTGTGTTGTGTATGTTAGTTCACTTTTTTGTTATTCCAGTAAAATACTTCATTTCACTTTAACTGGACTGCTCTCTAGTTAGTACTGGTATACATAGGTGAAAAGATCCTCAAAGTTACTCTCCTCTTGCAGGCCTCCTGTTCGTGCTAATAATTTCCCCAGATACTACAGGAGATTTAGACATCATGAGTGGGACTCTAAATCACCCCCACCTCTTAGGGTAACAGTGTATATAAGGGTCAAACTAAATGTTTTTTGTGGCACCAGAACCCTCTGACACAGAAGGCTAAATATCCCACAAAGCTACAAATCCCAGAATTCCATAGCATTGAGCCATGGCAGTTAAAGCAGAGTCAAACTGCATTACTCCACGCAAAGAAGCACACACATTTATGAACTTGTGACACCCCAAATGCATTAGATGAATGTATATATTTGAAAAATGATCAGAAATACACTTGGCCAAAATACGTGTACAGATGTGTATACACAGTTCCGCACAGGGCAATAAGTATTGCAATCTTATCGATACTTGAGCTGAAACAAATTTTGAGGTGGAATTCAGAGAACCTTTCTGAGCTCATATGCTGCTCATTGGCACATCTCTAGCTTTTGGCATTTCCATTAATTAAAAAAGAGTGACCAAGACACAGAGAATGATATATATAGTCCCTAAGAAGCAAACAGACATCAAATGTCACTCACTGTCTGTCCAGGTTCGCCATCATCACCTTTATCACCTGGTGGACCATCTTGACCCTGAGAGAAAAGATGGAAGAGCATCTTCACAATCTATCTCCACCAACATATGTTTTTTGAAAGCAAGGTTTCTGAAAGTTTCTTGGCACGATTGAGTTGCAAATTCTTCACCATAAGATGTCTGAATAAAATTGCAAGTAATTCCTTATATATCTGAGAAAACTCTTATTCTGGGACTATTAATTCTGCATGTGAAGAACCTCATGTCTAGCAGAAAATGTCAGTTTCATTCTCCCTCCCTTTTAAAAAGCAACTTTCTAGCCCTCAATGGCCTAAAGCATGAGGAGAGGCCCTTCTCTCAGTCCCAACACTATTGCGAGCACAGTTGATGGGGACGTGAGAGAGAGCCTTCTTGGTGGCTGCCCCTAAACTCTGGAACTCCCTTCCCAGGGAGACCAGAATGGCCCTCTCCTTGTCCTTCTGTCAGAAGGCTAAAAGCATTTTATTCAGACTGGCTTTTAAAACAGAAAGTTTTTAAATAATGGTCTTGAGGCTGCTGCATTGTTTTAACTGAACTTTTTAAATAACTTTTTTATCTTTTTAACTGTATTTTATTATTTTATCTTGAGGTGTGAATTGTTTTAATACTATAGTTTAATTTTCTTTTAAACTGCATGTTTTCCATGTTTTAAATTGTAATGTTCTTTTAAATTGTGAGTTGCTTTGTGTTCCAATTTTGGTAAAAAAGCAGGCTATAAAAACAACAACAACAACAACAACAACAACATAGGTTGAGTATCCCTTATCCAGAATTCTGAAATCCAAAATACTCCAAAATCCAAAATTGTCTTAATGGGTTGCTGAGATAGTGGCACCTTTGCTTTTTTGATGGTCCAATGTACACAACCTTTGTTTCATGCACAAAATTATTAAAAACATTGTGTATAGAATTATTTTCAGGCTATGTGTAGAAAGTGTATAAGAAACAGAAATGAATTTCATATTTAGATTGGGGTCCCATCTCTAAGATATCGCCTTATATATATGCAAGTATTCCCAAATCTGAAATACAGAACACTTCTGGTCCCAAGCATTTCGGATAAGGACTCAACGTGTAATTATAATAATACTATCCAGTTGTTTGTTCCAACTAGAGTAGACCCACTGAATCCATGGAATTTACATAAGTATTGACTAAGCATATTCCCATTGATTCAGTGCGTCTAACTCTTGTGGGACCAACAAAAGAATCTGGGCCAATTACTAAACAGGAAAACAACTGGCGAGTGTTCCCTGTGACCTTCCTCTCTATTCTTCTGTCTAGTAAAGATCCAGAAGCAAACAAGTGCTAGTCCTATTACTAAGGAGTACATTGACAGATAAACATTCTTAGGTTTGTACTTTCAGAAAATAAATTAGATGAAGGAAACAAATACAGTTGTCCCTCCGTAGCCGTGGATTTGGTATTCACAGATTTAAGTATTCACGACTTGAAAATACTCTTTAAAAAATAATGATCTAAAAAGCAAACTTTGATTTTGCCATCTTATATAAGGGACACCATTTTTCTATGCCATTGCATATAATGGGACTTGAGTATTCACGGATTTTGGTATCCACGGGGCGGGGGGTCCTGGAACCAAACCCCAGTGAATATGAAGGGACAACTGTATCTCTGTGATTAGTACTTACAGCTGGACCAGGTTCGCCGGGAGGACCTGGATCACCAGGGAAGCCAACTGGACCCTACAAAGATGGACAGAATGGAAACAATGTTATTTACAGATGCTTATTGGGAGTATTTTGAGTGACACATTGTGCAGAACTAAAACCTGAAGCGGGAGGGGACTTTTGACTAAAGATGTAAATTGGGGTGGGCAACTGCAGAGAGACTGGGGGCTGTTGCCTCCCAAATTCTCCATCAGGTTGCACCATGACATTCTGACGCACTGGAAGTGATGTCAAGTCATATCTGGCCACCTTTTTGGCTGATTTGGGGGGCATTGAAGGGCATGGGAATGATAGATAATTTTTATTTGTCTATGACACAATGTCCATTACAAAACATTCTAACAAAACAGTGTATCTAGTTGTACAAATCATGTACTGCTGACAAAATTACAATTACATAAATGAAGGATGACAAAAAGAGATAAAAATCAAAGAACAAAGCAAAAAGTTATTGGATAAAATATTGAACCAACAATAATAATTGCAACAACAACAACTGGTCCCCTTTGAAGCTATTTTGGGTAGCTTTGGTGCTTTTGGACAGTTCTGGGATGAAAAATCACCCCAAAATTGGTTTGCTTTTTTAACATTGGGGACCTGAGGGTTTTGGAGGGCTTCTGGGATGCTCCGGGGGACACATTTTGGGGTCCCAAGGGCCACATGTGGCCCACTTTGTTTACTCCAGTGTAACTCTTCACTTATTCCATTCTTTCCTGTGACATCCACAAATGCCAAATATTTTCTCTCCTCTGAGTGAGATTATGGAGATTTTCAGACCTGCAAAAATTCATGTCTGCTGCGCGAGCAGCCTCCCGAAACTGCTGCGCGGCAAGGGTCTTCTTCGGACGACGCTGTGCCTCTTGCGAAACCGTCCGTGTCACTTCCGTGAAGCTTCGGACGGCTCGGCGCCATATTTCAATCTCGGGCAACCTCCGTGATTGAAATATTGCGCCGAGCCGTCCGAAGCTTCACGGAAGTGACACGGACGGTTTCGCAAGAGGCACAGCGTCGTCCGAAGAAGACCCTTGCCGCGCAGCAGTTTCGGGAGGCTGCTCGTGCGGCAGACATGAATTTTTCCAGGTCTGAAAATCTCCCATGATAATTGTGCATTTGTGTCGCATTTCAGATGTTTTTGTGTGAAAGTTTCACAAAGGTTTTTTCATTGTGCAGGAAAAAAGAAGCAAAGATTCTATATACTTTTAGCATATAGGCCATCACAGGCAAGCTAGATTCCACAGTTGTGAAACCAATAGCCTTCATTACACTTGTACAACATGAAACTAATTCTTCACCTACCAAGTTAAAAATGAGACAGGGGACAATGTGTGTGTGATATTTCACTGGAGAATGCACATGTGCAGCCTTTGAGAAAGCACAATTGGCTCACACAACTATTTTTATGCTAGTGCAGTATCCCAATAGGATTCTGCCTAATGGCTTTTGCACTAAATTTTAGGGGTTTTTCCACATAAAAAATCCATTTTGCACATACAAAAAAATATGCTGGAATCCTGGAATTTGCAGGAAAATTCTGTGTAAAAGACTTTTGTACAAACTAATTGCCAAAATCATATTGGATAGTCTCAACTAGAGTAGAACCACTGAATCAATTGCTGAATGGTGAGTCCACACATAGGAAAATCCCATTGATTTCTCCTCTAGGTGGGAAATAACAATAGGATTGGGACCATTATATTTTGCACAAACCTCAATGTTTTTTTTTCTTTTACAGAAGCCAATCCATTGGGGAGAAAACACTGTGTGTATGTGCTATGTCTGGTGCTGATGAAAGATGGTTGCAGTCTTTCGATGGGGGTGTCCCAACATACTGTGGTGTTTTGGGTGTTGAAGTAGGACTCTGGAGACCAGGGTTTGAATCTCCGGTTGGCCATGGAAACCCACTGGGTGACCTTGGGCAAGTCACACTCTCTCAGCCTCAGAGGAAGGCAGTGGCAACCCCCTCAACCAATCTTGCCAAGAAAAGCCTGTGATAGGTTCACCTTAGGGTCACCATGTCAGAAATGACTTGAAGGCACACAACAACAACCCAACATACTGAGATCCCTTTACTTGTCAAGAATGATGAGTACATCTGGGAATCTTAATTACAAGCTTTCAGCACCACACTGATGGTAGTAAAATCTAAGGACACATAGGTTGTCTAAGTTCAGGAAACAGAGTCAGTTCCAGAGACTCAAGGAGGATATAAAAACACCCACTTCCAAGTAGCTTGCAAGTTCTCATGGGGGTTTATTCATCAAAAATGGATGAGTGGAACTGAAGCAAAGGGAGTCTGAGAACTGGATGAAATGGCCTGAGGGAATATGTTCCAAAATAAACACACTGATTGGTTGTCCTTTCAACATGGTTGGGTCAAGTAATATATCACTGCACAAAACTGAGAGGCAAAACAATAGTTGGTTGCTCATATTACAGGAAAGAGTCATAGCATGATACATGTTGCAATAAATACTTCAGTGGGGCAGCTATGTTAGTCTGTTGCAGCAAGACCACAAAGATCCTAATGGCACCTTCAGAATATTAGATTGGTCCCAGCATGAGCATGCGTCTGCTAGTCTGAAAGGTGCTACACAGCTCTTAGTTGTCCTGTAATGGAAAACTTTTGTTATTCCCACAGACTTCCATATGAAAACCAAAAGAGAGACACAGTTTGACACCCTGGATTACCCACGAATTTAAAAAAGTGGTAGGGAACTGTGCTGGGAATTGAGGACAATCTTCTCAGTGGATTGCATGGACACAATTCAACAGAGCTGGAAGTGGCATGATGTCACTTCTGGCTCTGGTTGAAAATTAGCCAGGGATTTGTTGGGGGACAAATCTACCGACACTATTGCATGTTGTTGTGACTGGACCTTTTTTCTTCTGGCAATTTTTCATCTGAAGAAAAGTTTAAATTTGGAAGGGAGAGCCTGAGGACCTTGAGGAACTCATGTGGGGGGTAACAAATTGGGGTTGGAGGTACACGTGGACCATGGGCTGCACTGTTCCCACTGTGGCAGAAGAAAGAAGTGAATGAAACTTTCTTGTTACAGAGAAAAGACTGTAGATGCATGGGGGACTGAATATGGTGACTAGTTCCAACTAGAGCAGACCCATTGGATGAATTGTGGAATGCTGAGTAAACACACAGGAAAATCTAAATTAATCAAAGGGTCTACTATAGTTAGGAGTAACAAAAGAATTTAGGCCATGGTCTTCAGGGTGTTATCATGAATCTCTGGAAGGCAGGCCTGTACGAAGTGGAACAGTGTTGGGAACTGACAAGCCCTCAAGGCAAAGGAGGTAAAGCTCAACCTACTGGTCTTATTTAGGAACTGGCAAATGCTCTCCTAATTTCAGGCATCACAGACATTGAAATATAGGTGAAGGCTACTTACAGGGCTACCTTTGGGACCGTCATCGCCTGGAGGGCCTTTGGGGCCAGGGGGACCAGCTGCCCCAGAGGGACCTGATTCACCCTTTTCTCCTCTCTCTCCTTTAGGACCCTGTCAATGGAAGGTGAGATATCACATCAGCAGACTTCTCTACCATCACACCATCACACCTATTTCTTTCAGAGGTATCCTAGGAAACCACAAAGGAAATTAGGGAAAGAATTACCACCAATCTTGATTCATATATACAACCCTCCTCCCTCACTGTGAAGGAACAAATAGTGGAAAACTGGTTCAAGATGTCTGGTCTACCAAGAATTCAAGTATCAGGGTGAATGGTTCTATACTCTTGAAAACATCAAGTAAAAAACCTCAACGACTAGCAGATTCCAAAAGACAGATAAGAATGACTGCAAGCAATACTACTTGATGATCCTATAGTCCAAGAAGACTCTACTGAAACTAAACAGGATACTTGTAAATATTCAGAAGACTATTTGAACTTATCTGAAAAATGGTCAAAAACCATTTTGCAAGGGGTATTTTTGCATAGGGAGCAGCATTTTCTGCAGATAAAATAATACTTTGTTCTAGTAGCAGGAACAAAATTGCTAAAATTACTTACTTCAAGAACAAAACTAGCAACGAAGCACATCCCTGTCAGTTTTGGATCTTTATCAGGAAAGGGAATGGAATTGTTACTGGGTCTATGAATGCCATTTGGAACATCTCTTGTTTTAGGCTTGCAACCTTTTCTGCGTCTTAACATCATTCTAGTTCATCTCAGTTCCAAGCATATGTAAACATAGCTGGGGGAGATGGGTACAGTCTATGTGTTGCATGATTCCTGCCCCTGTCTGAAAGATTCAAACTTACAGGAGGTCCAGAGTCTCCAGGTAGGCCAGGCTCTCCAGATTCTCCAGGTTCACCCTGTAAATTGCAGGACACAAAAAAGAGATATGTTGACCCCCTTTGCTTTTGGCCTTGGAGAATACAGGTCAACCCCTGTATCCACGGGACCAGTATCCACAGTTTCACTTATCCACATCTGAAAAAAATATGCCCTTTTTAGGCATTTTCTAGGTCCTCCAGCATGATTCTATGGCATGTTTTCACCAGAAATTGGGCCGGAAGTCACTCATTTCAATAGTGTTCACTATTATCTACGGTTTCACGTATCCACGGTAAGTTCAGGGATGTATCCCCCATAGATACAGGGGGCAACCTGTAATGGCAATACCCTCCATACTTTCTTACCACTTGGTCTTTGTCTGGCAACTGAGGGAATGGTGGAATGGAACCAAAACCTATCCAACACGACCTAGTACAATTTCCTTCTTTAGGTGGGTAGGTGGGTGAGTGATGGGTACACAGACACTATTTTTGAAACCCAAACTCTTCATTCCTCAGACTAACGCCCTCCCTGAGCTCAGCCTCCAGCATGGCTCCTACTCCTGCTGCATTTGTACCTAAATGCTTATTGTTTTATGATATTCTGGATGTTCAGGTCCAGAATATCAATGGTTCAGTTAGATCAACTGCTCCAGGCTCTTCAGGGCCCTGAAGTGCTGAAGGAAACAAAAAGCTGTGGAGCTAATGTGAATTGGAGCTATCTACACTGTTTATTTTACGTTTATATTTTTATAACATCTCCCAGCTCTTATTGCATTGAAAGATAAACTAGCAGCAATAAAAGCTAAGGAACAGACTGGTTAAGAGCTTAACAGACCCAGAGGAGAACTATGTGATCTCTCAGCCCACTTTTGCATTATACTATGCAACTTTTTCCTTTCTTTTGACTAAAACTCTCACCAATCTGTTGTTTGGATCAGGAATAGAGAAGAGAAGACAAAGCAAAACAGGGGCCCTGGAATTCCACATAGGCATTTTTTGTTTGTAAACCATCCCAAGAGGAGGGTGTTAGCTGATCTATTAGGTCTGAGTCCCTTAAACAAATTTTGCTTTGAGGCAGGGATTGGACCTTCTAGAATGTGAAGGAGGAAACTGTGAAAGACAATCATCATTTGCTAGAACATGGTTTAGTAGGTGACACCCAGAAAGAGGTGAGGTTTAATGAGTGAGGCTTGCTGCTTTGGACATTAAAAATGGACATTACGGCCTGGGCATTAAAAAAAAAAAAGGACTGGTTAGTTGTTTCACAGTGGACTACTGGATAAGAATGAGATGATTATAAACAAATTGTCTCACTGAACAGACTTCCACAACAAAGTCAGTAGTCTTCAAGGAAATGACACTTGAGATTCCTCGGGATTTTGAAAGATACAAGTGGCATACATTTTACTTCTCCTTTCTGCCTCTGACTCCTGTTTGGGACTTTTGAACTATTAAGGCATCTCCTTGAGGCAAATGTTAAATGGTCTACCAGGACTAGGAATTAGAGACCAAACTCTTATTTGTTTCATTTGCAAAATTATAGGACTCCTCATATATAGTGGGATTTGTACATACTCTTGGCTTTTCTGTTCTTTTTCTGTTCCTTACTGTTTCATTTATGGATACAGTGTGGTGTAGTGGTTTGAGTGTTGAGCTACAACTTTGGAGACCAGGGTTCGAATTCCCAGTTGGCCATGAAAGCCCACTGGGTAACCTTGAGCAAGTCACATGCTCTCAGCCTGAGAAAACCTAATGATAGTTCCCCCTTAGGGTGGCTTCAAGTTGGGAATGACTTGAAGTCACATGATAACAACAAACTGATTTGCAGTGAGGCAGGGCCAGTTTAAGGAATTTTAGGGCCCCATGCAATGCTTTATTTGGGCGGGGCATATGTTTATCTCAGGTTAATTGTAACCTAACCTAACCTAACCTATTCACAGGATAGGCCATTTGGATTATTACTAATAATGTTTTTGCAGGAGGAGGGTTACAATGCCCCCCCCCCACAATGACGGGGCCCCCTGAGGCTGCAGGTGCTGCAGGGCCCTCAAACCAGCTCTGCAGTGAGGACCTGCTGGGAGGAATGGATGGGATCATCATTTTATCTTGTATTTTTTAAGCACTTATTTTATAACCATCCATTTTTATTTTAATTTCTAATTGTGATGGGCCCAAAAACTGTTCTTGAAGTACTTTTCACTTGTTTCCTCCTTCTCAAACTAAACAGCCTAAACCTGATGAGTTTTTCAGACCCTGTAGGTCAACATTCAACAACAGTAGATTTAAAATTTCTACTTTCAATATGTTTGATGTTTTAGAAACTGAAGATTCAGAGTTTCAGCAACCACATGTGAAAAAGCCATCTATAAATAGGCATATAAGTGGGGGAAAGCATGTGAAGTATGATGAGCCTACTACTACCATTCTTCCTAACGAGAAGACAAATTTAGTTGAGCAATGCAATCTATCGGCTTGAACAGTCCAAAATATTTATAATGAGATTTTAAAAATTCTAACAATATAGACAATCTTCTGTCTGTTATAAAAAAAGAGATCTAGGGAACTGAGATAAAACCTTCAAGCAAAGGCATCCTCCCATGGTCCTGTAATCTTAACTCAAACCACGTACCTAAACCTAACAGTGGTGATGGAGGTTGGTAAAGCTGCCCTAGTATAACATCCCTGAGAATGAGAGCATTCTTAGTTTGTCTTGGTGGGTCTTCTGTCAGGATTGGTCCTGGATGTGACCTGCCAAGTTCTGTTTTACTGTGTAACCTTGTAGTTAATTATGTTTGCATTTCTCTGTGCTTGTTAACAACTGTGTATCATAGAATCATAGAATCATAGAACTGTAGAGTTGGAAGAGACCACGAGGGCCATCCAGTCCAAACCCCTGCCATGCAGGAAATCACGATCAAAGCATCCCTGACAGATGGCCATCCAGCCTCTGTTTAACTGTAAAAGAGAGTATAGGATCAATGTCAGGAAGGGTCTGATAATCACTGCAGCTGGGTTCTTAGCTCTGGGAAAGGGGGCTGAACACAGTTACTGTGAAAAAAGAGAGAGGGGACGATATGGATAGCCAATGGTTGTGTATCCTGCCAGATATGATAGATTGGAATATGCTTTTAATGTTGGTCTTAAGTTAAGTTTCATCCTGAGCAATGACTTTGTAGAGTTTGCTTTCTGGTTTATTGTGCCAATAAAGTTTTCTGTGTTGAACTCTGAAACTGCTGGCCACTGAGTTTGGGAATGCCAGTACATGACATCTTCTTAGCAAGAGATTTTCTAAAAAGTATTCAGCCCATGACAAAGGACTTTGCAGTGCATTCTTCATTTGAATGCCCTATAGTTCTCCCCATTGCAACTGTTGTTTTCTTGTACTACAACTCCAAGAATCCTCTGGACATTGCCCAGGTAGTATATTTCCAGGCTAGGTTCTGTGCCTAAAAGGTTAAGTGGACCCTGATGGTCTCTTGCCCAGAAGCTTTGAAAATGCTGAAGCCATACTACTTCTTGTCTTGCATTGTGAAGTTTCTCCTGCAATATGATCTTGCCTTCAATCTTTAATTGCTTGCCTGATATCATCTACACCTGAGTATACAGCATTTCCTGAATACTCCTTTCTGGCCCTATTTCTTTTCTTTTTCTTTTTCTTAGTTATTTATACCCCACTCTTCAGCCACAAGGCTATCAGAGCGGCTTACAAACTGTTTTAAGCAATAGCAATTTACACATTTATACTGCATTAAGCAGTTTCCAATGCATGTTAGCTAATTTTCTTAAAACTCTTCACCAAAATGGCCCCTTCATAAGTGAGGTCTGTAGCAGATGGGTTACCTTCTCACCGACGGCTCCAGGATTCCCAATCCCACCTGGTGGACCTTGTGTTCCATCAGCTCCTGGGGGCCCAGATGGACCTCGTGGCCCTGGTGGCCCTGGGGGGCCCTGTGGGGGGCCAGAAAAGAGACATTCCATTGATGGACTGATAAACTCTTTCATTCTGATAGACATGGTAACTGCAACATGCTAATGAAAATAGAATATTTAAGCACCTTACCATTTGGCCAACATCACCCGTTTCACCTTTCTCACCAGGAGGTCCAGGTAAACCCTGCAGAGAGAATTAGAAAGGCTTTTCTCTTAGGGGTTGGATCACATACAGTATTCTCATTTGTTAATGCTAAAACATATTACTAGAAAATGTATAATAGGGACAAATTTGTATTTGCAAACACTGTCAACTTTAGGAAGCCAAGGTTAACCAAATGGCTCATTGTCAAGCATCAGCCCAACACGAGGTCCCCAAAAAGCTCCCTGATCTCCAGAACAATTCAGGCTACTGCTGGTGCACCTGGGCCATCTAGGTCAGTGGTTTTTTAAAAGCTTTTGGGGGCCATTGATCTCTCTCTGAAACTGATGGAAGCTGTGGACTCCCTACCCAGAAAAAATGCACTAACATAATGATTTCCAAAGCTACAGGGGGAAAAATGGAAGGAAAGAAAACTGTTTTAACATCCACCTGGTTCACACACACCCTGAAGAAACCTCAATGGATCTATTAAGGGCCAGGGTGGGCAACTGCCAGGCAGCTGCATTAACTCCCCAGCAGGGCCATATTTCCACCACATAGAAAATAAATCAATTGGTTTTCCCCCAATGCCCCCTACTCACGAGAGGTGTATGGGGCACATTTGTCTCATTTTAGGCCATGTTAGGCCAAGGAGAGGCCTTTTTGACAACAGGAAGTAATCCAGAAGTCACTTCCTATTTTGAAAAAAGCCTCTCCTGGGCTGAAAACAACCCAAATGGGGTGGTGATGGTGGTGAAACTATCTCTTCTATGCTCCCATTACAGGAGTTAGAACCCCATTAAAGTCTCCCAAGAGTAAAAGTTGGTCAAAGTTGTGTTGTTTTATTTTTACAGATAGCTCAGAATAAGATGTATGGTTTTTTTCCATGAGGACCATATATTCCAACTAACAAATATTTTTTCTCTTCCAGATTAACCTCTACTCCTATATAGTGACCTTCCAAGTTGTTGAAAATTTCTTTTGCCTTAATATATAGTATAACTCTTGTTTTCCTTTTCTTAGCCAATGAAACAAATTCATTGCCTAATTTGTGATTTTTAATAAACATTTATCTGCTTCTTTAATTTTTGTTTCTTGCAAGTAGATTATATCATATCTAGTTCTATCTAGATGGTGAAAAATCTTATATCTTTTTTGAGGGGAGTTTAATACTTTAATATTCCATGAAATGACCTTCATGTTATTCATGGATTGCTCTTATATTTAATTTATGGAGGTATTGACTTTTCTCTTCTCAACAGTTGACCTTCTGTCTCCAGGTCTGACTCTTTATCACTTTCCCCTGACTGTTCGAAATCTTTATTGATTTCTTTACCACTCGTAGCTCCTTATAGTGGTTCTTCTTGTTCCTTTACTTCTTGTTCTGTTGATTGTCCACATTCTGTATGAAAATATTTTATATATTTTTTCCAAAATTCTCTTGCACTATTTTTTCAAAAAACTTTAAATTTAAATGATAACCCTTCAAGTTTATTCCACCTGTAGCTAATCTTTACTTTTCTCAATTACAACATAAGAAAATTATAATTTTTTCTTCTTGTTAAAATTTCAACTGGAATATCTTTAAAGATTGTTATTTCCTCACCTTCTATTTGGAATTTGAAATCTAAATTTCTTTGCAGAATTCAATCTTACTTTTTTCCTCACAAAGTATATAACTATATCTCCAGGTATTTTTTTGGTTAATTATTTTATTCCTCAATCTGAAAATTTTGTCTACCTCTAATTCAAAAGTCTCTGGACATTTATCAATGAAATCAACCAGAATAGGAATCAGTTTATCATATAAATTCTCATCAGGATATTCAGTCATTCCTCTTAATTTTATACAGTGTTCTCTTTGTTTTACTTCAACTAGAAGACTCTCATCAGTTTTTTACCAATTCCTCACACAATTTCTCCATCTTCTCTTCCAAATTCCTTGCTTTAGATTCTAATGTTTCTACTTTCAAATCCGTTTTTCTTAAATGTTTAGATATTTTTTCTATTAAGTGATGCATCTCACATATTTCTGCTCTAATTTCTTGTTTCAATTCCAACTTTAAATCTCTCATTTCTTTTCTAAGTTCTTTCATTTCATCTCCTAATTCTTATCCTATCTTTCTTATTTCATCAGTTAAATGGTCTGACAATTGAGAGGTCATCTCTAAGGAGGGTCTCTGGACTTATTTGGGATGAGACCTGAGTTGTATTTCTTCTAGACAACATTGACATTATATTTTAAACTATTTTTATACCTAACTTTCTCTTCCTTCAATGATTTGTTTCTTGTTTCTTATATCAAATACCTTTAATTAGAATCAATTGTATCATTAAGTCTCCTAGTAACCTAAAATAATAGCTAAATGAATTCCCTTATATCTTGATTAAGACAGAGATCCTGTATATACCTCCAATTTGTACCTTTGACATTGTAGGGTGGAATTAAATTGCAGCTTGATTCATATAGTAAATTACATCTATTAGACTCAAAATAACATATATACCAGATCTATTAACTAAAAATACAATTGTTTATCTCTTGCACCCGATTGCTTTGATCATAAATCCACCCAGATGTATTTATATAATAATAATTAATTATCCGTTGTCAGTGTCTTAAATAAAGTATCAGTTATTCAAATCTATACCACTATAAATCCAATATATATTTTAAATATACATCAATGGAAGGGTAATATCTTTCAGTCTAATTTAGTACGAATCTGCTGGAAAATGTGTTTTTGATAACTTTATGAACAACTGGTCAGTATATGGTTGAATATTTCAAGACTGTCAGCTATTTGTGCTTGCTTGCTTTATTTATTATTTTTTTGCTCATTAATACCATACAACTTATATTACAAAACATTACAAAATATTTCTATATTACAACGAAAGCATTCACCCCCCCTCTCCCACCATCCTCACCCATGGCTATAAAAGATATTTTAGTATCCATTACCTATAATGTGGAACATCTTATTAATATCTCACATCTTTGTACCCCTTTTCACCTTTTACTTTCTCAATCCAAAAACCCCAATTATCCCAGCAGGTCATTTCCTTTATTTGTCTATTATATTTTCCTTTTCTCTCCCTTTAAAAAAAACCCAATCAAGAGATATTCTGCTATATAATGTATCCAGTTGTTGCATCCAGTTGTTTTTATCCCAATGTTTATTTTTCTATCCCAATGCTATTACTGTGTGTACTGCTCTTAATTTTTTAATTAAACAATCTTCTATCTTACTTAATCCAAATTTTCTTAGATTCAATGTTAAGCAATTGTCCTTATTAAATTGGAGGTTTCTCCCCTTCATTTTATTTATCTCTTGATGATTTCTAACCAAAATTTCTATACAGACTTCACAGTACTGCATCAGACCAGTTCAAATTTGATTTAAGTCTGGACATAACTTTTTCTGGTGTACATAATTAGTTTTGGAAATTACCTGCAGTCCAACTGGGCCAGGGGGTCCAGGGAAACCTCTTGGTCCTTCATCACCTTTCTGACCAAAGAGACCTTGCTGTCCACGAGGGCCAGGCTCTCCATCAGCTCCCTTGGAAGGAAAAAATAAATAAATTAAGATTCTTCATACCACTGTTTCTCTAGACATGACAAGATACACAAGCTTCTGTGAATTTCACAGATAGGAAGATGGGCTCCTCAATATGCATTTACTATCTAATTAATGACAGTTGTACACAAACTGACATCTGTCCAACAATTCAGAGAACATAATCAGAGCTAAGGGTTTTTTGGAAGTACCAGGTATTCTGGGAAGTAGCTAAAGGTACTATGGAACTAAAGGTCCTCAAAGCTAAAGGTACTCTGGGAGGGCTGATTTGCAACATCACCTGGCCTGTGGCACAGACAAATATGCACAGTCAATTTAGAGAAAATACACACTAGGGTTGGGGAATGTCAAGTCTTGGGGCCCAGTATGGCTCTCCTGGAATCCCAATCTGTCTTTTCTAGCTGGTCCCACCATCTTCCTCATAGCACCATCATTTCATGGTTTCCAAGCTTTTATACAGGTTTTCCCTCCATTCTCAAAGGTCGAAGCATCTCTCCTAAGGCATAATTGCTGTCAGAAAGAGCTTTAATTAAAATATACTCATATTTTTAGTCCTGCTCCTTTTTTTTTACTTTGTCCTTGCCCAACCCATGGAGTGCACCCCATAAGCTTTTCTGAAACTGAACTCAGACCTTTGGACTGAGTGGTTCCATTCTTACAGCCTGCAATAAAGGACTGCCTCTGCATCAAAGACCTAGTGCCTTTTATTTGAAAAAAAAATGCCAATCTGTTTACCCTACTGGGCTGCCATGTTGAAAAGGAGCATGTATCTGCCAATAGGATGACTCATAAACAGGAGAAGAAACTTTGGGGAAAGTACATTTCTACAGTCCTATTCTCACCTTGTCTGTAATTGTTGGAAAACATTATGGCCAGACTGTGGCCTGTCTGAAGCTATGACAACACTAAAAAACAAACTATGACGTAAGGTATTTGAGATGCTTAGAATTTTTAATCATTATTATTTCTTTATTATGCATTTCTTTGTAACATTTATATTCTGCCTTTCCTCCAGTGGGCTCAGAGAAATGTACATGTCTGTCTTTTTGGCCACATTTAGTCTTACAGCAATAACTCGGTGAAGTTGGCCAGGCAGGGAGTGAGAGAGTGACTGGTCCATGGCCATTCAGTGAGTTTCATGGCTGAATAGGGACTGGAACACGGATCTCAAAAATTCCAAGCCACTACAACACATTGGCTCTCTAACTACAGGTTGCCCCCACCCGTATCTGCAGAACCAATATCTGTGGTTTCAGTTATCCATGGCTGAAAAAACAGGGACACATGCCATAGAGTCATGCTGGAAAATGCCTACAGAGGCATCCTCTCTAGGATCACTAGGTCCTCCAATGCAACTCTATGGTATGTTTGCACAGGATGCCCTTTATTTTAATAGGGTTTGCTATTATCTGTGCTTTCACTTATAAAAGGTAAATCCAGGAATGTATCCCCTGTGGATAAAGGGGGGGGGGGAACTTGTACTCTCATTCATAGAGTCTAGGAATCCACTGTGCTCATGAACATAGATTCTTGGATGGACCCCTAGCATTAGTTAAATACTGTTCCCATCTCTTCATGGGCATGTACCATGTAAATAGTACAAAATATTAGATTGGTTGCAATAGTACTCCTACTTACCGCTGGGCCTGGTTGCCCGATCTGGCCTTGTGGACCAGTAGGACCTGGTGGACCCTGGTAAGAAACAGAGATATATTGAATGATATGTATACAGGATTTTTTTTTTTTTTGAAACACACAAATACAGGATGGGTGTCACCTGGATTAAGAGCGGGACATGTCAGCCTCTTAAGATCTAGCGTTCTTAGTAGAATACAAGCTAAAAATGACTCAGTAGTGTGATGTGGTGGTCGAAGAAAGCCAATGTAATTTTCAGCTGCATTAACTGGAGTATAGTGTCCATATCAAGGGAAGTATCATGCCACTGCATTCTGCTTTGGTCAGACCTCACCCATACATTCTGTTCTGGGCACCACAGTTCCAGAAGGATATTGACAAGCTGTGACATGTCCAGACAAGTAGAACCAAGACAGTAAAAATATGGAAACCAAGCCCTATGAGGAACAGTTGAGAGAGTTAGGTACATTTAGCTTGGGCAAGATAACACTGAGAGGTGATGTGATAGCCATTTTTTAGATATTGGAAGGAATGTCATATAGAAGATGGAGTAAGTTTGTTTTCTGCTGCTCCAAAGACTAGAACACAAATCAATGTTTCTATGGCATGGCAAAGATGACACGAAGTAGACATCCACATTGCTGGGACACTACATAATGTGGACATCCAAGAAGCCTGATAGGTTCCAGTCTTGGTCTAGGGCTGTAAAGTATATCCACAAATTTCCTCATCCTTGACAAGAAAGAGGTAGTATGTTTTATGCATTTGTGTGTGTGTGTGTGTGTGTGTGTGGAAGATCCTATTTGGTACCTGTGCCCTCATAACTACATTAGTGTAGGTTGCAGCAGCAACAGGCATAAAAAGGTCAGGGACTGAGCAGCTATGAAAGAAGAAGGACCAGTTCATCATAGCTGTTGTCAGGAGAAGCAAGGTGCCAGTTCCAAGTGGATGGTTTCTTTGCGGGGTGGGGTAGGGGTGGTTCTCAAGGCTAAAGGTACTGTACACTGGGAAGGCTGGCTGGCAAATTCACCTGTCCTCTGGCGTAAGCAAATTTGAACAGGCTTTTTTTTTGGGTGTGTGAAATGTTTGCAAAAAAAGAGGTCCCCAAATGTGGGGGGAAATTCAAAAAATGGGCAATAACTCTTATCATCTCATTTATGCAAGCACCATCTATTTCAATGGGCTTATTCTGGTTGGTACTAAAATTCTAGTTTCTATCTTCCTTACTGGGAAAATGTATGCTCTGTTTCACCCCAAATCAGTGGTAAGGGTGGAGGAAACCAAAACATGGACTTGATGGTGGAGGCGGCTCAGCTTATTCTGGGATTCTAACTCCATAGGCTTACTTCAAAGGGCGTCCAACATTCCTAGCAGCTGTCTGCAAGGGGAAAATAGTGGAGCAGGGATATAGAGGTGACTCTGGGAAATATACAACAAGACTCAGAAATGTATTGGGAAGCTAGTGATAATATAGAGATAGTTATATTTGATAACTTTTGAATGACGTTATGGTCAGGTGGTAGAAGGTATTGCATTTAAATATTAGATTTGAAATATATACAATGATATGTTTATAGCTATAGAAAATATAACAAGGTTAAATAATTTACTAATAAATAATAATAATAATAACAACAACAACAACAACAACAAAACTATAATAATATTAGGATTAGTTAAGGTACTTTGATCAAGGGGATACTGAGAAATTCTATTATAACCTTTTAGCTGACAAGTTGGGATCTAAATGTCCCTTTTCAGTATAAGTTGTTCAGCTTTGTTGTGTTTTGTTTAGCTGTATGGGTTAGAATAGTATGGGGGGTTAGATTAGATAGGGAGGGTTAGTGTTTATTTTTATATCTATGTTACATTATGTATTATTTTTCCCCTTGTGTGTGTTCTTTAGATGGTAAAAATTAAGTGTTTAATATTTTTTTAAAAAAAGAAATGTTCAAACTACACCTTACCTGTTCTCCTTTGTCCCCTTTGCTTCCTTTCTGTCCTGGTTCACCAATTTCACCCTATCAAACAGGAAAACATTACCACACACACACTCACTATAATCACTCCATGAAGGTTACCATGTGTCCTCCTTTTCCTGGACATTACCTCTTTTTCAGAGAGAAAATTTCATCTTACTCCAAAGTAAAAAGGCAACTATCATAGCAATCGGTGATTTGAAGAAGTTAGTAAACGTGTCCTCTTTTTTTCCTTTTCAAAACACAGTGACCCTACACTCCACACATGTGATGATCAAAGCTGAACGTTCTCGTACAATGTCCAGTGAGAATTTGAATCAGTTCTATAACTGATTAGAAGCTTTTAATATTTTTGTGGCTAGCCTGGCTGACATGGGCAGCAGGGGGTGGGGGAGGAAAGTGAAGAATACACGTCTGAATATTGAATTCTGCCTAAAGCAAAATTTCAAGGCAAAGCTGGGGACTCTGGGGAATTTGGAAGAAAACAGAAAGCATTTTGATATAATATGGAATTTCTCAGTGGAATTCTTCTGTATATTGCTCCATCAATGCAGTGCAAGGAATTTATGCTTTGAAGAACACACAAAGCTTCTTTATACTGGGTCAGACACTTGGCCTTAGCTTAGCATTGCCTATCACAGGGGTGGGGAAATTGTGGTTCCTGGGTGGTCCTCAGAAGCTTTATGGGTCACAATCCCTCAAAATGATGTGGGGGTGGGGAATTGCCACAAAGTGGTCAATCACAACGCCTGCAAACCACCATTGGTGGTGAGTAATTCCAAAATACCCTCTCAACCCCCAAATCACCCCCCCCCAAGTAGATAAAACAGCCTAAAAATGGTATCAAATGGAAAGTAGGTGTTATTTCTGGTTTTGTTTTTGGAGACTTTTGAGCTTTTTTGGGGGGGAGGGGGAGGATGACTGAATCATGGTAGCAAAAAATACTACCCGAACACATCCTACCCAGGTCTACAGTGACTGGCAAAATCTCTCCAGAATTATAGATGGGTAGTTTCCAACTACACTACTGTGTACTTTTCAAAGGCATTGTCATGGAGAGGGAGAGAAAATCTCCCCTCTCCCCCAATTCACTTCTTTCCTCACTCCTGACACAGTCATGTAGTATCTGGGCAGAGGGCAGGGGGCATCTGAGGATGTTTGCTAGCTAAGTTCTGAAAGCTGGCTCATGAAGATGCAGGTAGCCCTCAGAGGTCCTGGAAGAAGATGTTATCATTGTGTGCCAGCTATTGGAACAAAGCCAGTGACAATCCTCACCTGCCCCCTGCTCTCACCCTGACCACTACATGGCTATGTTGGGGGACCAGGAAAAAGGGTAGGAATAGTCCTCCAAGTCTTTTTGATGACTCTAGCCTTCAGGAGGATTCTCATCAGAGTTTCTCAAGAGTCATCTCTCCCCTGAGACTTTGATTACTCTTTCCATCACTACACCAGAGAGTGGGGAAGGAGCTCTTTTCACCTAATCCTTTTCCAGTACAAATATACCGAAACTGGAGGCTTCCTACCTTGTCTCCATCTTCCCCTGGTGGACCAACAGGACCTGCAGGGCCTGGGAGACCTACTGGTCCTTGGATACCATCACGGCCTGCTGGACCTTGAGGGCCTTTCTCACCCTAAAAAAGGAGAAAATAATATATCAATAAATCAATAAATTCAAGATCAAGTTCCTCTCAACCACCAAGCAACGAGTCATTCCTCCTCAGACCATCTGAATCCTACCTGCACTGTGAATTTTTTTGACAAAAGAGAATTTAATATATATGTGTGTGTGTGTGTGTGTGTGTGTGTTAGTAGATCTAGGCAAGCAAAAAAAAAAAGAGGATGATCTCAAAGAGGATGGATACCCATCTCTGCAGTCTGGTTTACTATTTGGTTTTATCATATTAGGAGGCAGGGGTATAACTAGGTTGGAAGGGGAGGAAATAATAATTCTTACTCCCAATGAAATTTCCCTTCAGTCCCCAAATTTCCAGTATTGCAGTAATTTAAAACTCCAGTTGAGCATTTCTGAATATAGTTTAGGCATCCAATGTATAGGAGCAGGCAAAGTGACCAAGGGAATGTGAAGACAGCAAATAGAAGAGTGTGTGAATGGGTTTTCAGGGTCCACTCTCTCAAAGGCTAGAAATTTGGAGACTGAAGGAAAATTTCATTGGTGGGGCACAATGCCTTCATCCCCCCTCCCAGTATCTACATCCCTGTCATAAAGCCAACAAAGAAGCCATCTGGCACAGAATTAGTCCACCGATCAGATTAGCAAGAGCCCTTCACGATTTGCAGCAGAGGGGTTTCCCAGTCCAAGCTGGAAGAGCCAGGAATTAAACTGGAGACCTTCTGCATGCTATGGCCTCAATCCAACACCCCCCTCAGCTTAGTGTAAATATCCAACTTACTAATAAGCCCCTGATGCTGCCCTGTATGGCTCTTCTCTGCTTCACAGCAAGCGGGCAGGCTCTGAGAAGTGTCCCCACAGCCAGATGCCACATGATTTACAGAAGAACAGAGTTCCCTGGCAGATCTCAGTGCTGATGTCATAATTTTGCGTGTGGCTATGGGGACACAGCCAGACACTTCTCTGAGCCTGCCTGCTCACCCAGAAATATGGGATGGCCATGCAGGAAGGTTTCAGGGGCTTATTAGTAGGGGTGGGGCTTACATGCTGCACAGGGAGTAAGGGAATATCAACCCCCACATCACCCAAAAAAGGACATCCACACGGGTAAGAGAAATTTACACATGTAAGTGTTCCTACCAAAATTCTGGCCAAAGTCTGTGCTTTATGACTAAGCTATGGTTCTTTAGACACTAAGGCATTTTCATCACTCAGTAATAGTCAGTGGACCCTGTAAAACTAACATTGTATGATGTGTAAATCTAGTGGCTCTCTTTGTCTTGGAAAGATGTGACTAGTGGGGTGCCACAGGGTTCTGTCCTGGACCCAGTGCAATTCAACATCTTTATCAATGACTTGGATGTGGGAATTAGGGGCATACTTATCAAATTTGCAGATGACACCAAATTAGGAGGTGTAGCTAATACCCTAGAGGACAGGATCAAAATTCAAAATGACCTGGATAGACTGGAGAGCTGGGCCAAAGCTAACAAAATGAAATTCAATAAGGAGAAATGTAAGGTACTGCACTTAGGGTGGAAAAATGAAATGCATAGATATAGGATGGGGGAGACCTGGCTGAATGAGACTAAATGCAAAAGGGATCTAGGAGTCCTAGTAGACCACAAGTTGAACATGAGTCAACAGTGTGATGCGGCAGCTAAAAAGGCCAATGTGATTTTGGGCTGCATCAATAGAAGTATAGTGTCTAGATCAAGGGAAGTAATAGTGCCATTCTATTCTGCCTTGGTCAGGCCTCACCTAGAATACTGTGCCCAGTTCTGGGCACCACAATTCAAAAAGGATATTGACAAATTGGAGCGTGTCCAGAGAAGGGCAGCTAAAATGGTGAAAGGTCTGGAAACCATGCCTTATGAGGAGAGACTTAGGGAGCTGGGTATGTTTAGCCTGGAGAAAAGATGGTTAAGGGGTGATATGATAGCCCTGTTTAAATATTTGAAGGGCTGTCATGTTGAGGATGGAGCAGGCTTGTTTTCTGCTGCTCTAGAGACTGGAACACGGAGCAATGGATGCAAGCTCCAGGAACAGAGATTCCACCTCAACATTAGGAGGAACGTTTTGACAGTAAGAGCTGTTCAGCAGTGGAACACACTCCCTCAGAGCGTGGTGGGGTCTCCTTTCTTGGAGGTCTTTAAACAAAGGCTGGATGGCCATCTGTCGGGGATGATTTGATTGTGATTTCCTGAGTGGCAGGGGGTTGGACTGGATGGCCCACGTGGTCTCTTCCAACTCTACAATTTTATGATTCTATGACTCCAGGGTTAATTTTCTGTACCTAGGACTTTGCAGGGGCTACATTGTCTGCCCTCTACAATCCCCCCAAAACAAAATAACAGCAATAAACTACAATGGACCAGAAGTCCACTTCTGGTATTAGGTTTTTTAAAAAGGTTAAACAGTGCAGACAGGGGGCAAGCTAATTAAGAAGTGAATTGCAGCTCTAAGAGGTTTCCAGAAGAAACAATGCAGCCTATCCACCACCACCACCCCCAGAAAACTGGCAGGCTAGGAAAACTTGGAGAAGGGTCAGAGGCCACAAAAACAGCTCTGAGGTCCACATGGTTATGTGACTCAGGATCCTTTCAGATCTTTTTGGCCTAGCCTGGTATAATAGCAATCTCAACTGGCTGACAAATTCTCAGACAATGATCTCTTCTTTTCCAAATCAGGGACCATCCCAGAAATATCGGAGGCCACCAAAAATGAGGTCTGCTCCCATAGAGCTACAGAAAAACCCATCAAAGTTGTGAATAGAGAAAGATTCTCTTGGGCATTTCAAGTAAGGAGAAAGGTTGAAAATGTTACTTCTGGGGACCACAGCTCACAATATTCCCCTCATTCAATGATTTGGGGGGATTTTATGAGTTGTAACCCCTACAAGTGTGAGAGCCAGAGTGGTGTAGAGGTTTGAGTATTGGACTAGGACTTTGGAGAACAGGGTTTGAATCCCTGCTCCACCATGGAAACTCACTGGGCGATGTTGGGCAAGTCACACTCTCTCAGCCTTGGAGGAAGGCCATGGCAAACCCCCTCTGAACAAATCTTGCCAAGACAACCCTATGATTGGTTAGGGCCACCATAAGTTGGAAATGATTTGAAGGCACACAACAACAACCCCCAAGATGGTAATAGGCAAATGGCCACTAATGCCTCTTCCCTGCCTTTATCAGATTAGATGGATGAAGTAATACTTCCAGAAATGGATATCATTTTGCTTCTGATGGCCCCCTGGTTCAACATTTCAATGTCTGAAGGCCAGGTTTTGAGAAGGAGAGAGTCTACACTTTTCTTTCTTTTTTGCCTTCTGCTAGCATGGGTTGAAGTTTTGATGTTTGCCACTTCCCAGGAGTACCACTTCAATCTCTGCCTGCATCCAAGGCAACATGTGTGCAGCAATCACCCATTTCAGCTTCCCCAAAACATATCATATCACTCCAGTCTGGGCACTGATGATGGCACTTGGAGAAGAGACTAGTGCTTCAGGCTCAGCTGCCATCATCCAAAAACTCTGCTGATTCACAATCTAGGATGCAGGAGGAGGGAGTGAAGGAGGGGGAACAGCAAGTGCCTCAAATAACAGAGATCCATATCAGCAGAGATATCTTCATGTAATGTAAAACGATTAAGCCTGTCTGCTTTTGTGGGCCAAGGAAAGATACAATCTCTGTGACGGCAAACCAAAAAGTAGTTTGGCCAGAAGACAGAAATAATGTTTTCTTTTTCTTCCAGACAAAGTACTTAAGAATTGTCTTCCAGGATCAGAAGAAATCATTCAAGTCTTGCATTCAGCTGTCAACAGCGTGTAACCAAAGGCAGAATCCTGATAGGGCACTGGCCATATTACTTCTGGTTACAGTGGTGGCTGTGCTTTTAACAGGCTTGTGTAAAGAGGGATCTAATACCCCTGTCAGGCTCATCCCTGAATTCTGGGATTTGGAGTGGAATTCATGGAGGATCCTGACATGAGGCGGTTTCCCCCCCTGGCTGGGCCTCTGGAGTTTTGGAGAGAGGCCAGCCCGCCTGGTTGGCTGGGAACGCTCCTTTCTCAGAGAGGCTCAAGGTCAGGGCGTCCAGGTGCAGGCCGCCTCCTTGCACTCCCTGAATGCTTTTCTCAAGCTGGGAGGGTTTATCTGGGGGTTGCTGTGGCTCTGTTCAGTTTCGGCTTTGTTCTATGTTCCTGACACATGAATCCATGTCAATAAATAAATTTATTGATTGCATGAGAGCGTGTGTGCTTGGTACATCACAGTAAACCGAAACTCCATTTTAAAACCTTTTCCTTTTGAGTGGTTCTACCAGTGATGTCGGAAGATGTGGAGGCTGGAACCCAGACGGAGAAAGACCTGGCTGCAAGCGGCAACCAGGGAGCCAGTGCCTCTGGGCAGGGGGCTGGCGCAACAGGGGGTGTTGCAGCAGCTTCCGAAGAAGACACGAGCCGGTCCCGCCGAAGGGCTGGGAGATTTACTCACCCCTTCGACCCCTTGGAGCTGGGAGCCAAGCAAGCCCCGGGGAGGGGCAGCATGTGAATCTTCGGCACTCCAGTTCGAGAAGTCCTGGCACCCAGCTGGGCCTGTCCAAGCGACCGCAGCTGGGAGGAACATCGGTCGCGTCGGTGGGACAGGCCCCTGGGTGAGGGGCCCCGAGAGCCAGGAGTAAGGTTTTCCCTGGCAGAAGTGGGAACAGAGGTCCAGCAGTTGAAGCCGCAAATAGGGGAGATGCAGACGAGCCTCCTAGAACTCCTGCAAAGGTTGCCACCGGCTCTACCCGCCCCTGGAGGGGCCCAGCCTCCCCAAGCTCAACCAGCAGCTGCCCCAGCACCCGGAGCAGGGGCCCCTGCACTGCCTGCTGAGGTCCCTGGCCTGCCGGCTCCTAGGATGGCCCCTCCTGGAGTGGCTGGGCCAGTCGAGCCATGGGAAAGACCCCAGGGCCTGGAGCACCGAGATTTAAAGGCAACCTTTGATGGAGATGCGGCGAAGCTTCCATATTTCCTGACCCAAGTGGTGGGGTTTATGTCCCAGTGGGATGAGGAGTTCCAGACGGAGGCTGAGAAGGTGAAGTATGTATCCAACCAGCTAGAGGGAGAGGCGGCACAGTGGTTGGTGAGGCTTCATGACATGGGAGCCCCAGAACTGGGAAACTTCCAGGAGTTCCTGCTGGCTTTGCGGGCACAATTTGAAGACCCCCTGAGAGTGAGAAGGGCCCGGGCGGACCTCCGGCAACTGAAGCAAGGCTCAAAGACAGTGGGAGAGTATGCCGCTGAGTTCCACCACCTGGCCAGCCAAGTGCCCGAATGGTCGGAGGACATTAAGGTGCAGTTTTTCCAGGATGGTCTGAATGCTGACATCCTCGAGTAGGCGTTATTCCAGGGGAACCCCGAAACCCTCTTGGGGTGGGTGCGGCTTGCCGGAGAAGCGGAGACACTGAGACGGAGTGCCAAGATGGTTCAGTGACAGCAAGGATCTGAGGGGAAGACCACCGGGTCCACCGGAAAGAAAGGTAAACCGGCCCGCCCAGGTGGACACACAACTGGAGAGTCAGAACGGGAGCGAAGGATGAGGAAGGGCTTATGCCTGCACTGTGGAAAAGGAGGCCATCGCATAGCTGAATGCCCAGAAAAGAGCCCTTGAGAACCAGCGGCAGCTGACAAGCCCCAGCAGAGCGAAGGGAGGCCGGTGTTGTCAAAGGCCCCACTCATGCCCAAGTCTAAAGCAGCAGTACAGGCTTTGGTACCAGGTCATGCAGCGGGGGAATCTTTGGATGACCCAGATGACAGTGGATCTTATTCTTCTGATGCAGAGCTGGTGGGAAACGGCTCCAGCCCGCCCTACTAAGCGCCCGAGGGCGGGCTAACCCCAAAGGGCGCCAGGAGGCTGTGGTGAGTAGAGTGAAAGGCCCTTTTTTCATAAAAGCCAGGATAGGGGTTGGAAAGGGGGGCACCCGAAAAGTAATGTTAATGGTGGTTGATTACGGATGTACCCAAGTCCTAATGCATCCCTTCCTAGTCAGTGAACCGGACATTAGTACTATTAAGTTGGACAAGCCAGTGTGGCTGTCACAGATGGATGGGGGGATGATGAAGGGGCCCCCCGACAGGCGAATGACAGGTCCAATATGCATGAGAATGGGGAACCATCAGGAGGAACTTCAATTTGTGATTGCCCCAGGACTCGTTCACTCGGCAGTGGTGGGCCTAAACTGGCTAAAGTTCCACAACCCCACCATAGACTGGGTAAAAGAGATAATGACTTTTGCAGATCCTGTGTGTGTGCAGGAGCACCGGGTGGGGGAAGCTTCCCTGGGGGGGGGAGTCCCTCTAGAGGCTGAATCATGGAACTACATGACTGCTTTAGTCAGAGGGGAGCTGAAAGGATTGCCAGTGGAATACAAGGCATGGCAATATGTTTTTGAGGAGAGGGATTGTGACATTTTGCCACCCCACAGGCCCTTTGACTGTGCCATCGAGATACTTTCTGAGACTAAACTACCCAAACCCAGGATTTATTCCATGATGCCAGCTTAAATGGATGCCCTCCGGGAGTTCATAGACAAAAACTTAGCACGGGGGTTCATTAGGCCCTCGACCTCACCTGTGGGGCCCCCGGTGATGTTCAGGTGAAAATTAGATGGGGGTCTTCGTCTGATCCAAGACTACCGAGGGTTAAATGCAATCAGTGTTTCTAATCAGTACCCCCTGCCCTTGATGAAGGACATACTGGCTCATTTGTCCAAAGGGAAGATATTTACTAAATTGGACCTAAGGGAGGCTTATTACAGGGTGTGAATCAAGGAGGGGGACGAATGGAAAACTGTGTTCAATTGCCCCCTGGGGGCTTTCGAGTTCAGAGTAATGCCATTTGGATTAAAAGGAGCTCAAGGCATATTTCAGAACTTGATTAATGATGTTTTGAGAGAATTCCTGTACAAGGGGGTCTGGGTGTATTTGGATGATGTATTGATTTATTCTGAGGACTATACGTCCCGTGTGAAACTGGTGAAAAAGGTGCTTGCGAGGTTGGGGGAAAACCATCTGTATGCTAAGATGTCAAAGTGTGAATTCCACCAAAGCTGCTTGGACTACCTGGGGTACCGCATCTCAAATAAGGGGATAGAAATGGACCCGGAAAAAGTCTAAGGGGTGTTGGCATGGGAGGCCCCTAGAACTAGGAAGCAGCTGCAAAGCTTCCTTGGATTTGCTAACTTTTACCGGTCCTTCATCCCTGACTTTGTGACAGTAGCCCTCCCTCTGTCTGATGTGATAAAAACCAAAGATGTGGGGAAGAAAGCTCGAAAGGGGTCGGGGAAGGGGGAAAAGCCTCCCCAAAAGATAGTGTGGTCTGACCAATGCCAACAGGCTTTTGATAAGCTGAAGAAACTTTTCACATCTGAACCAATTCTCAAACACCCCGACCCCCCCCCAACCTTTTGTAGTCCAAGTTGACGCTTCCGATGTTGCAATGGGAGGGGTGCTGTTGCAAAGGGGGGAGGAGGGAGAGCTCAGGCCGTGTGCATACCTATCTAAGAAATTTAATGAGACTAAGCGAAATTGGCCTGTGTGGGAAAAGGAGGCGGGTGCAATCAAACTGGCCTTAGAAACTTGGCGCCACCTGCTGGAGGGATCTCCCAAACCTTTTGAAGTTTGGACAGATCACAAGAACTTGGAAGTTTTAGCCACCCGAAGGTGGTTGAGCCCCAAGCAGGTTAGGTGGGCCAGTTTCTTCTACCGGTTTAACTTCACCCTGAAATTTATCTCAGGAAAAAAGAATTTCCTAGCTGACGCTTTGTCCAGACTCCCAAAACATGACAGCAAATGAAAAGAAGTTATTGACACAGTCTTCTCCCCCTCCCACTTGGGATTGGCAGTCCTAACACGTAGCAAGGCCAAGCGTCAGGAGGCCCAAGCCAGCCCCTCTGTGGAGCCAGGGCCTGATCATAAGGCAACCAATGAAGCCATCGTACCACCGGTAGACGCTGGCCCCAGTGAGGCCCCGACCACACCGGAGCACGACCTGCCGCCCCCCTTCCCCCGGGGAGATGGGGGTGGATGGCAGTCTCAATTGGCGTCGGTCCTTCCCAAGGACCCATGGTTTTTGGCCCACCCCAGGGAGGTGACCATCAGGGAGGGCCTGGCCTGGAAAGGGGAGCGTCTATATGTCCCAGAGGCCATGAAGGCGTCCATCCTCAGGCAATGCCATGATGTTAAAAGTGCTGGGCATTTTGGGTATATAAAAACCTTGCACTTGGCCCGGAGACAGTTTTGGTGGCCAAAGATGAGAAAGGAGGTAGAGGAGTATGTAAAAGGTTGTTCCACGTGTGCAATGGCAAAAAAGGGGAGCAGGAAAGCCAAAAGGCCTGCTTCAGCCTTTGCCTACCCCGACCAAGCCTTGGGAAGTCATCAGTATGGATTTTATAGTAGAGTTGCCAGAAAGTAAGAAAAAGACTGTTATTTGGGTGGTTACTGACATGTTTTCAAAACAAGCACATTTTGTGGCCTGCAAGAAACTTCCAACAGCCTCTCAATTAGCCAGGTTGTTCATTCAGCACATTTACAGACTACATGGAGTTGCATGAGAGCGTGTGTGCTTGGTACATCACAACCCCATTCACCCTTAGCATGATGGGCTGGCTTACAGATTAATGGGCACAGGTCTGCCACCTTTTTACAGATAGAACAGACACTGAATTGGTATGGGGTGCACTGGAAACCCTTCCCACCCCCGCACCAAGCTGGCTGGCTCTGTTATCTGCATATGTTTGTTGGGAGAGTTTTATGCAAGGCAGGGGTGGGGTTGGACTGGATGGCTCTCTTGGTCTCTTTCAACTCTATGATGCTAAGATTCTAAAATTCTATGCTCTGACACCTTTACACAGCATCTTGGGCTGAGTTCACCAGGGAAGTTCACAAAGGAAGCATGAAAGTGATGCCTTGTATGAGCCTACCCAAGTGTTAAGATCTTCAGAGAAGACTTTCTCTTGCCATTAGTTAGGGGTGAGCATCAGTGAAATGTGCCAGGTTGGAGAAAATGGTCCTCAAGCTTGATAATGAATAATTTTTCCCCACCCAAACTCACTCCCAACAACATGTATGCTGTTCACACACCCTTCAAACACTGTGGATTTATTAAGAGACAAGGGTAGATTTTTTTTTCTTTCATAACACCTCTAAAAGTTGCCTTTAAAATAATTTTTAAACCCAAGTAGTACTTGTTATACTCAAAGAACCGACACCATTACCACTCATTGGCTGGTTGGTATCTTACACATGTGTAAGTTCCCCTATGGAGGAAGCTGGACAAGTTCATCTAATATGGAATGTCCACATTTAGTTCAAGGTTCCAGAAGTGGAGTGGCACATGTAGTACTATTGGGCATGGAGGTGCATTGTTCTTTGTGTATAGGTGCATATGAACATTTGATTGGGAATTTGATGCCTTGGTTAGTTGTGCAATGTTGTTATTCAATACAAGGGTTGCACAGAGCAATTATGATGTAACTCCATGCATAGAGATCCATGCTATGCAATCCTGATGCAGGATCTCATCCTTCAGATTACTTATAAAATGAACTCCATTATGTTCTTGTAACTTTTTCATAAAAGGAGCCATTGATTGCAAGGCCTAAATACCCTAAAGCATCAGATACAGTCTGATCTTGGAAGCTAAGCAGTATCAGCCATGGGTAGCACTTGGATGGGAGACTGCCAACAAACACCAGTTGCTGTAGGCTATATTTCAGAGGAAGGAACTGGCAAGGCCACCTCTGAGTATTCCTTGCCCAAGAAAATCCTATGAAATTCATGGGGTTGTCGTATGTCGGCAGGCAGCTTAAAGTCATGGGCACACACACACACACACACACACACACACTAATTACAGGTAATTGTGCTACTTTAGTGTGTTACTGTCCATCTCTGAAAACAGTAAGGCAAAACATTCCCACTTGTCATGGGTAAGCAGTATGCACACAGTTTTCGGGGCCACTTTTGTTCCAGTGGTCCAAATTGAAGGGGTCTGTTATTTGTAACTGTTCATCTGCTTGCCCCAGTGTGGCTGTGATCTTGAAAAGGCAATCAGCTTCTTTCCAAGATGGCAGCCAGATCTTCTGTAATCTGAACGCAAGACTTACCGGGGCTCCTTTCTCACCAGCGGGGCCTGGTGGGCCTTGGGGTCCTGGCCTCCCTGGTAGACCGATTGGACCAGCTGCTCCAGCGGGACCTCGTTCACCAGGAGAACCCTGAGTGGAGAGGATGAATAAAAAGAAGGGCTGAAGAATGCTCAACAATAAGAAAGAAGGGAGAAGGCGATAATTCCAAGCATGGAAAACATTTGCTTCCTAAAGATCAAGCAATAGTCTGGTGGTTGCGTTTGGCCTGGAAGACTCTTTGGTTTTGTCTGCTTGGGTTGAATGAAACAGTCTCCCTCCATTACTGCACCCAGCTGTTTGGATGACATGTGTTTTTGGCCCCAATTCTAATCTGAACTGTCCAGATGATGTCCAGGCAGAAACTGCAGCAAACCTCCCTTAAAACAGCTTTAAAAATAGCTGGGAAAACTTGATCCTGCAGGGGAAAGGAGTGTTCCATGGCAGGAAAGGGCAATTGTCTGCACACACATACTACGTGGTATCGGTGGGTGCCTCTGCTGCTGCTGGTGGTGTCATGCATCACATGCTCTGAAGTCACAACAAGCCCTCCCAGCATGTGATCAAGTTTGGGTGCCTCATTTCCAGAGACACTAGTGGCAGCAGCAGAGGTGCCCACCGATACTGCACAGCCCATGTGTGCAGACAGCTGTTTGTTTCCACCATGGAACGCAAGGTAATGGGGGAAACTGGGGCAACTTCAGGGCAAGAATACTTTGGCCAGAACATATTCTGGCCAGTGCAAACAATACCTTTACTTTTATAGCCAAAGAATGCATCACCAGTTTGGAAAAACCCTGTTTACTTTTTTTTTTTTTTTTTTAAAGAGAGCTCTCCAAATACCTTCTTAGGTCACCTGGGAAGTTATCTGAACTTCTCCCAACAAAATTGGGAAAATTTGCACAAATTTACTGAGCTCTTTCAAGAGCCAAGAAAATGCCCTCACCCACCCCTTCCTGTGTATGCTTGCCCTCTCCCCACTTCCCGCATCCATTCCCCAAACCTGGGGTGCAAAGACCAGGGGGTCATAAGAGATGTAGTTCTTCTAAGGGCTGCTTCACAGCTTATACCCCAGCCTAGTGCAAGAGAATTTTGTTAGCATCTCTAGTTCTGTAACTAATTGCCAGCTCCAATATTCAGATGACAGAGGGTCCCCAGCTGTCCTATTGCCATTATTTTGGCCTCAGGATGCAGGTAGGAGTCAGACATGAAGAGGGAAGAGAGGGGAAGCCACTTCTTTTCACGGAGCCTTTGTTACTGGCATAGGAGGAAGACCTTTCCCTTGAGTTTCAAGTGGTTGAGATATGTTTTGCTTCCCCATGGTGTCTGAAAACATAAAGTTCTTTTCACCTGTTATCACTTCCTGTCAAAGTTTTCATTCCAAAGCTTGGAAAACTTACTTTTTCAGTCACTTAACTCCAAACAAAAAGTTACAAATCTGAGTTGCGGCCCCAAGCTGCTGCGGCCCCAGGTCCCATCTGATCTTGGAAGCTAAGCAGGGTTAGCCCTGGTTAGTACTTGGATGGGAGATTGCCAATGAATACCAGGTGCTGTAGGTTATATTTCAGAGGAAGGAACTGGCAAAACCACCTCTGAGTATTCCTTGTCTAAGAAAACCCTATGAAATGTATGGGGTCACCCTCGACAGGAGACCTGAAGGCACATGCACAAGATCCAATCGTGGTCCCTTTCCCCCAAATGCTGCAGGCAAGAACTTCCAGAGCAGAGGAAAAAGTGCCTTCTTGGACTGTTACTTCCAGAATCCCCCAGCCAGCATTGGTACATAGAAAAACAAGGAACCCCATCCTCTTGAAATGAGGAGCTCTGGAAGCAACACTGGATGCCTCCCAGATTTGAGTGCAACCATTTGTTTTGAACAGGAAAGCAACTGACAAGACCTTCCACACCATTTCCCACTGATGAGTGTTAAGAATCAAGACAACAAAGACTTATACTTACTGCTGGCCCAGGGGGTCCTGGTGGCCCTTCGTTGCCTTTCAGCCCCACAGGTCCCTGGAGGCAACAAGATAGGAGAGGGGGGAAAAAATAAAAGGTCATCCATTCTCAGACAATGGGCAGTGGATCAGGAGTTGAGAGTCTCAGCACTGGGGACAAATACAGCTTTCTGAGGTTCTAGACCTGGCTTCTTCTGTTCTCCCAAAATACCATTGTTCAGTGGCTTCTCCAATCTTAGTACAGGCTTTGTACAGGCTCCTCCACACCATTATAAAAGACTGAGATGCCTTCCTTACTAATACCTGGTTCTTGGAAGTAAGAACGTGAAGCTAAAATATGAGGGTGTTTTGGGGCCCGCTCCTCTTGACTTTGGTTTCACTCACCCTTGGAAAATGGTTCACATGAATGTATGTGGAATTGAAACCAAGCCTCAGCCTTAAAGTGGTTCTGCACTCTTGGTCTAGATCAGGGGTAAACCAAGCGCAGGCCCCTGGATACCACTTATGTGGCCCTAGAAACCCCTCAACACTCTCCCCATTTTTTTAAAAAAAAATCAGCATGGTTTTCAGAAAATTCTTTCCCCCTAAACACATAAAGGCTCCCAAAATGTATGAAAACATGTGCAAATACTCCACTTACTCTCATAAGCACACCAGAACCCTGTGCCACCTCTTATTTTCTTCTGCAGTCCATCTCAAAATATCAACAGGAAGTAATGTCCAATCACTTCCTGATGCCATTTTGAGAGGGACTGCAGAAGAAAACAGATGTTTTAGCTTGCTGTGAGGATGTGGCACATGGGGTCTGAGGGGAGAATTGCCCCTTGACCCTCACACAGTTGCCCACCCCGGCCTAGATTAATGCTTTTGGCTTAATGCCTCAAAAAGAGCTTTACTTACAATTGGACCAGGGAGGCCTCTATCTCCTGGGAACCCTCTCAGACCAGCTGGGCCATCTTTCCCAGGAAGACCTGTAGGTCCTGGATCACCCTGCAAAGAAAGGCTCATGGTTCAGAACAGAAAGAACACCTCACTTTTATTTCAAACAGAGTCCTCAATACTAGCCACAGCATAAAAACAAGGCAACAATTGACATCTTAAAACCTGGAATTAGCAAAATGCTATTTCACAAAGAACTATAAAATAACATTTAAAATATTGTTAAGCAAGGGGATCTTGTAGCACCTTTGAGAATAACGGAGAGAAAGCAATTATAGCATAAGCTTTTGTAGACTTGGTCTGCTTCCTCAGCTGCATGGACAACATTGGTTACCGTCCACTCTCAATTCTTGTTTGCCCGCTGCTGCCCCCCCCCATGTTTTCCATAACGCTTCACAAAATGGGCAGCCAAGTGGATCCAATGTTGTTTCTGAAGAGAGGTGATTCTGCAAGTTAGGGCTATGATTAAGAGGGCCTTATTTCTGCTACAGACCAAGCTCACCTCAGAGAATGGTAGCATTCACAAAAACATCTACTCTTGTATTATTTTTCTCTCCCTCAAGAACAGGAACCATCTCTTCAAGCAACGTATGCCCTGTAGTGCTTCTCTGTGCCTCAGCCTAAAAGGTGTAGCTAAGTTAGCTAAGATGGCCTTATTAAGCCAGGTATCTTTCATGGTCACTGCTTGGATCTTTCCCCCAAATAATAGAATGGATGCCAGAGTCCCAACAAAACATCAAGCAAAGCAGACATACCTTTGTTCCTTCCTTTCCAGCCAGCCCAGGAAGTCCTTGTTCACCTGGGGGCCCAGGAGGACCAGGATGGCCACGTTCACCCATTGGACCAGTTTCTCCAGTAGGACCCTGTAAAAGAAAACATGAGAGGAAATCAAGAACGCTTCCAGGTATTCCAGTTACTTGTCAGAATAATGACCAGGCTGCTCTTATTATCTATCATAGAATAATAGAATCATAGAACTGCAGAGTTGGAAGAGACCACGAGGGCCATCCAGTCCAACCCCCCTGCCACGCAGGAAATCTTGATCAAAGCATCCCCGACAGATGGCCATCCAGCCTCTGTTTAAAGACCTCCAAGGAAGGAGACCCCACCACGCTCCGAGGGAGTGTGTTCCACTGCCAAACAGCTCTTACTGTCAAAAGATTCCTCCTCATGTTGAGGTGGAATCTCTGTTCCTGGAGCTTGCATCCATTGCTCCATGTTCCAGTCTCTGGAGCAGCAGAAAACAAGGCTGCTCCATCCTCAGCGTGACATCCCCTCAAATACTTAAACATGGCTATCATATCGCCTCTTAACCGTCTTTTTTCCAGGCTAAACATACTCAGCTCCCTAAGTCTCTCCTCATAAGGCATCGTTTCCAGACCTTTCACCATTTTAGTTGCCCTTCTCTGGACACACTCCAATTTGTCAGTATCCTTTCTGAATTGTGGTGCCCAGAACTGGACACAGTATTCTAAATGAGGTCTGATCAAGGCAGAATAGAGTGGCACTATTACTTCCCTTGATCTGGACACTATACTTCTATTGATACAGCCCAAAATTGCATTGGCCTTTTTAGCTGCCGCATCACACTGTTGGCTCATGTTCAACTTGTGGTCTACTAGGACTCCTAGATCCCTTTCGCATGTAGTCTCATTCAGCCAGGTCTCTCCCATCCTATATTTTTGCATTTCATTTTTCCGCCCTAAATGCAGTACTTTACATTTCTCTGTATTGAATTTCATTTTGTTAGCTTTGGCCCAGCTCTCCAGTCTATCCAGGACATTTTGAATTTTGATCCTGTCCTCTAGGGTATTAGCTACTCCTCCTAATTTGGTGTCATCTGCAAATTTGATAAGTATGCCCCTAATTCCGTCATCCAAGTCATTGATAAAGATGTTGAATAGTACTGGGCCCAGGACAGAACCCTGTGTCACCCCACTAGTCACATCTTTCCGAGACGAAGAGGAGCCACTGCTGAGCACCCTTTGGATTCCGCCGGTCAACCAATTACAAAATCCATTGAACAGTTAACTTGTATAGCCCACATTTTACAAACTTGTTTGCAAGAATGTCATGGGGAACCTTGTCAAAGGCCTTACTGAAATCAAGGTATGCGATGTCCACAACATTCCCTTAATCTACCAAGCTGGTAACTTTATCAAAAAAAGAGATCAGATTAGTCTGGCATGACTTGTTTCTCTGAAACCCATGTTGACTTTGTGTGATTATGGCATTGCCTTCTAAATGTTCACAGACTCTCTGTTTAATGATCTACTCTAGAATCTTCCCTGGTACTGAGGTCAGACTAACTGGACGATAATTGTTGGGATCCTCTTTTTCCCCCTTTTTGAAGATGGGAACAACGTTTGCCCTCCTCCAGTCTGCTGGGACTTCTCCTGTTCTCCAGGAGTTCTCAAAGATTATTGCCAATGGCTCTGAGATTATATTTGCCAGCTCTTTTAATACTCTTGGATGTAGTTCATCTGGTCCTGGAGATTTAAATTCATTTAGATTAAGAAGGTATTCCTGTACTACATCTTTGCTTATTCTGTGCTGGATTTCCCCTGTTCTGTCTTCTCTACCTTTATCCTCAGGTTGGTCCTCCTTTTCTTTCTCTGAAAACACTGAGGCAAAGAAGGTCTTGAGTAATTCTGCCTTTTCTCTGTCCCCTGTTAGCATTTTGCCTTCTTCTCCACGTAGTGGCCCTACCATTTCCTTCTTCCTCCTTTTGCTGCGGACATACCCAAAAAAACCCTTTTTATTGTTCTTAACCTCTCTAGCAAGCCTGAGCTCATTCTGTGCTTTAGCTTTTCTGACTTTACTCCTACATGTGTTTGCTATCTGTTTGAATTCTTCTTTGGTGATTTCCCCCTTTTTCCATTTCTTATACATGTTCCATTTAAAACTTAGCTCTGTTGAAATTTCTTTAGTCATCCATCCTGGATTCTTGAGACACCTCCCATTTTTCTTCCTCAATGGTACTGTTTGAACTTGTGCCTTCAGTATCTCCCTTTTGAGAAAGTCCCATCCATCTTGAGGTCTCTTCTCTTTTAGTATTCCTGACCATGGGATCACCCCCAGTATTTCCCTGAGTTTATTGAAATCAGCTCTCCTAAAGTCAAGAATGCATGTCTGACTATGCCTGGCTTCTCCTTTCCATTGTATAACAAACTCCAGGAGAACATGATCACTCTCACCTAAGGATCCCACCACTTGCACCCCATTAACCAGGTCATCTCTGTTGGTTAGGATCAGATCTAAAACATCTGTCCCCCTTGTTGCCTCTTCCACCTTTTGGACCATGAAATTGTCTTCCAGGCAAGTAAGGAATTTGCTAGACCTTGAAGTTTTGGTTGAGTTAGATTTCCAGCAAATATCAGGATAGTTGAAGTCACCCATCAGTACTACATCTCTTCTTTCTGCGTGTGTGGTCATTTGTTCTAGAAAGGCATCATCCAATTCCTCCGTCTGACTTGGGCGTCTGTAGTAGAGTCCCACAATAACATCCGTGTTGTTTCCCTCCCCTTTAATTTTTACCCAGATGCTCTACACCTGGCTTCCAGTATTGATGTCATGGATCTCTTCAATGGTATAAATGTCCCTGACATGTAATGCTATTCCTCCTCCTTTCCTGTTTGGCCTGTTTCTCCTATAAAGGTTATACCCCTCTATTCCTACATTCCAATCATGAGACTCGTCCCGCCAGGTTTCAGTAATGCCTATTATATCATATTTGTTTTGTAGTGCTAGGAGTTCAAGTTCATCTTGCTTATTTCCCATGCTCTGTGCATTAGTGTAGAGACATCTAA